>JALPQD010000352.1:840000-2040000 GCA_023101885.1 Typhlomys cinereus | reverse complement strand
TGTGGGCAGGCCTATGTTGTTGAAGGAAGTTGGTGGTAAATAGCATATGCCTTTAAGTCCAGCTCTAGTTTGCTATGATTGACAAGTAGTGACACGGCAATTTGCTATGTCACTTAAGAAGTACCTTGGTGAAAAAAAAAAAAAAAAAAGAAGTACCTTGGTGAACTCTGGTCTTCATTTGGCACATGGATACTTACTTATTGCTGCAAAACCACCAGTTTTCATTTCAGTTGAAGAATGAGATATGAGACTCTGTGCAAATCAAAGAAACTATTTCCCATTAGTTGAGGTGACCTTGGATCTTTTTTTTTTTCCTTCAAGTAACTGCTTAGCTTCCAGAAATCTGACAAGATCAAGGCTATTGAGGGTAATATGGCCATACACATGTTCTTTTTTTTTTTTTTTTTTTTAAGTTTCTTGTGGTGTGGGAGGGTATGCATGCATGCCACAGGTCATGTGTGGAGGTCAGAGGATAGCTCCCCCTTTTTTTTTTCCTTTTTCTTTTAGAGATAAATAGATGTGTACATGTTTACCATGGTGCATGGATGGAGGTCAGAGAAAAATTTTCAGAAGTCAGTTTCTCCTCCTATCATGTGGGCTTCTGGGAGTCAAACCCAGGTTGCCATGTTTTCAAGCTATATTGCTGGCCCACTCCTTCTATCTTTATGTAAATACTGGGGATTGAACTCAGGATCCCAAGCTATGCAAGAAGCTCCTTCACCCAATGAGCCATTTGGCCAGTCTGACCTTGGATACTTTTAATATAACTTTTACAAAGGTTTTCTCCATTTTCCTGTTAAAATACAATTGAAGTAGTAATAGCTATTCCTGGAGTTAGAACTAAAACCTTCAGCAAATCAAGACTTATTGTGATTTGATTAGAAGAAAATTAAGACTTTTGTTTAAGGTAAGAGAGGTAAGGAGATTTGCACTGGGAGTGGGGTGCTAGTAATTCTGTTTCCTTGCGATCTTTCAAGCTTGCAGCATCATGTTAAGTAGCTTTTCTCTGTGTGTCCATTACATTTTCTATTTGAAACTCTCTTTCACAGGCCTGACCACTTAAGCTGTCACGTAAAGCATGTTCATTCAACAGAAAGACCCTTCAAATGCCAAGTAAGAGTTAAAATGACTTACTCCTAGTATAGTAACTAATGCACATTATATAGAAGGTCTGTGCCAGTCTGATCTCATGGTTCTTGAAGTCTTCAGATCATTGATCTGAGTAATTGTGGTCTGTTTGAATTCTAGTTTTGTAATATAAATGACAGCATGTTCTGTAATACAAGATCATTTAAACTTGTAAATGTGTTGTTTTCGTTAAGCTATCTTTCCCTTTCCTTGGGCAATGTCGTTTTTTTGTTGTAAGAGGGAAAACATTATTGCCACCCAAAGCTTGTTGAATATTTCAAATTAGTAAAGAGTAAAGAGTTTTAAGGTAATTTTTGGGTTGATGGATAGAGATGTTTTAATGCTTATCACTGACTAGATTTTTGTCTGCTGTTACCAAATTGGAAAATACATTCACATTGGTGATTTTACTTGACACAGATTATAATAATGAAAATTTTAAAGATTTTTTTACTAAATGAAATGAAATGAAATTTTGTGCATTCGTGATCCTAGTTTCTTGCTGGAAGTCATTTGGTGCTCCTATCAGTTAAGTTTGTTAATGACTAGCTCTATTAAGTAAATAATCTGAATTCTAAGAAAAATCTAATTGTAGGGAAGAAGCTAGTGCCATTGAGCAAATGCTTGCTGTGTATGCCAGAGTCTTAATCCACCAGTAATTTTGTGATAGGTATTGTTATATCCATTCTACAGTTCTTAGATAGGTTCACTACCTTACTCAACATTACTTGTCTAGTGAATTGTGAAACTCAGTTTAAATCTAGGGTTTTGTTTTGTTTTGTTTGCAGAGTTGGGAATTGAACTGATGAGGCAGGTACTCTACTACTGAGTTATATGCCCAAGAGCTAAATCCAGGTTTACCTGAGTATAGCCTCACATCTTTTTACTGTTCTGTGTTGATCTATTTTCTTCCTCCAAAATGGAAGTTTTAAAATTTTCCAGATGTTTCAATATGATTTTCAAGTAACACCTGTAATGAAAATTCATCCAGCTTAGTCAGCTTGCTGATGTGGATAGGGTAACGTGTAGAATATGCTTACTTTAAAATGAGTTGAACAGGATAGTCTATATTTAAAAAAAGTTTTCCTCCCTCATGCAGACGTGCACTGCTGCCTTTGCCACCAAAGACAGACTTCGGACACACATGGTGCGCCACGAAGGCAAGGTATCATGTAACATCTGTGGGAAGCTCCTGAGTGCAGCATATATCACCAGCCACTTAAAGACACATGGACAGAGCCAAAGTATCAACTGTAATACATGTAAACAAGGCATCAGCAAAAGTAGGTGATGTTTCAACTTGTCTTACATTTCATAGTGATGAAGTTGAATTTTTTTAATTTATCACTGCACTTTTAAGACTGTATTAATGTTCACCTTGCTTTTTTGTATCATCAAAATGGGTAAACAGTTATTAATGAATAGAGCACAATAGTGTTGGAACTGTGAACTGTGAGCTGTGCTTTATATGCATGTATATAAACAGTGTTGTTATACTCTCCACTAATTTGCTTTCTATTCCATGCTTGTCTGTTAATGATTATACCTATAGAGCAGAATTTCATCACAGCTTAGTTCTTTTCTTAGTTCTTTTTTTTTTTTTTTTTCCTTCTCAATGGTATTTCAATAAAGGTCTCTTGTTGTTAGAACTGAGGCAACAACTGAGTGTAATGCTTGGGAAGTGGAGGATCAGGAGTTTCAGACCAGCCTTAGCTACATAGCACATTTGAGGCCAGGTCGAGCTACATGAGACTCTGTCTCAAAAAGAAAATAAGTTTGAAGGGTTAGGGAGATGGCTTGGTGGGTAGTGTGTGCTATGCAAGCATGAGAACCTAATTTCCCATGTTTAGTTCCGGCATAAAAGCTGGGTGTGAATTCCAGTGCAGGGGGGCAGAGATAGGCAGATCCCTGGGGCTCACTGACCACATAGTCTAGCCAATTGGTGAGCTATCTGTGGTTCAGTGACAGGCTCTATATCAACAAATGAGGTGGCGAGCAATAGAGGAAGATACCGAAATTGACTCTGGCCTACACACACACACACACACAGATACACAGAGGCAAGCATAACCACATACACATGCATGCACTACACACATAGTAAGCTTGAGCTGGGCAAGGTGACATGCACCTGTAATCTCATGAAGGCGTGAAGATCAAGGATTCAAGACCATCCTCACCTACATAGAGAGTTTGAGTCAAGCTTCAGCCACTCTCAGCCATCTCTGAAAACATACACAGTTTGTTTTTCAAAACCAAACTTGTAGAAAAATGTGATCTACACATTTGAAGATTTAAATACTTTAGTTTGCCTAAATTCAAAATTGAAGGGAAAATATTTCAGATAATTTTGGGTAAAAATTTAATATATGAATTTGTCCACCTTTTTATTTCCCTAACCATTAGAAGAAAGTTATTTTCATATTACTCTATCTTACTACATAAGTAATTCATGCAACAGAAATGTCAAAAAATAAAAAAAAGATGGCCATGAATGACTAAGAAAGTTTAAAATGTTTTAATCCCATCACATTCACATATCTGAGTACATTGAATCTATTATCTAGCATGAAGGGATTTGCAAAAATTTACTTTTAATGTGTGTTATTTTGATCAGCAAATATATTAGTTCATTGACCATGCTAACATTACTCAAATTTTGTTTTTAAAAACACTTGCTTTTTAGCTTAGCAAAGAATTGGTTTTCCTATTTTCAAAATATCGACTACCCAATTCAATTCATTTTAAAGTACCCTTATCCGACACATTTCCCTACCATATCAGCAAAGTTGACTGGGTGAGCTGAATTTTCACTGCAGGTGTTACTTAGACTGGAGCTTTGTCCAGATCTCCAGCTTTCAATTTCTGCAGATTTTTATATGAACTTACTTGCTTTGATCAATATCGACCCAAGCAGGGGAAAACAAAAAAACAAAAAACTGCACTGTAATAAGAGCTATTAGTGAAATATAAAAGTTACAGATATGAAGAGTCCAGGTATCTATATGTTGGATATTTTTGTTGTTGTTGTTGTTGTTTGTTTTAAGACAGGGTCTCATGCAGTGCTGAGAATAGAACCCAGAACTTCATCTAAATTAGGCAAGCACTATTAACAGCTGAGTTCTACTCGCAACTCCTAGGTTTGCATTTTTTAAAAATACCCACACTTTTTCAAGGTAGACACAATGTTTGTGATTTTTCTTTGGAGTAGCATGCATGAGTGAAGAGAACAGTAATCAGAAGCAGCAGCAACAGCAGCAGCAGCAGCAGCAACATGTGACAAGCTGGCCAGGGAAGCAGGTAGAAACACTGAGACTGTGGGAAGAAGCTGTCAAAGCAAGGAAAAAAGGTAAGGAAGGTCTTCCAGTGCTCCACGTGTAGCTGGGGACAAGTTCCCATTTAAGATGCCAAGTGAACAAAGGAGAGAAAGGATAGTTTGGAATTTACCCGTATGGAAACATGTGAGTTCTTCTTGCTTGGAAATACCTGGTAAATTAACTAAGAAATAAAAATTCTCAGTTTTTTCTGTCATGCTCTTCCTCTTGATTTAATTGTGTGACAAATTTGGAGTCAAATTTGGTGTGGTTCAAGCTCCATTTCTGTTTATTGTTATGTCCTTGTAGTCCTATGTTTCCTTGTAGTAGGAGTTCCTTGTTATGTTTCTCAGGTAGTCCCACTTTTAGAGTGGATGAAGTGTCCTACATGTATGTAAGCTTATTTCTTATAAATACACAGTCATCTATCTGCTCTTTAGGATCCTTCTTACAGTAGATCACTTAGTGCATGATTCAGATTGACTGCCTTGCTGACTTTTCTAGTTGGTCTCAATCTCCTTGAGTCTTACCACAGAGCTGGCCTTAACTAGTATGTCTGCACTTCTGCTGTTTCGGATGGTATATGAAAGTTGAGCATTGTGCAAGTCTTAAACAAAGAATCAGTTGGAGTATCAGTTTCCAACATACCTTTTGACTTTCTAGCTTCTGGATTATTGTGAAGTCATTTCAAATCATTGTGTTACCATATCTTCCACCTTATCATACAGATTTCTACATTCCTCTTCCACCCCTGCCACAACTTACTGCTTTATTTTAAATCTAAGGAACATTCTACATGTAATTCCTTTGTTCTGTGGTTTCTTCTGTGTTTTGCTAGAATACAGCATTGGTGTCTCTTCCTCAAATCCCTCCTAAACATAAAAGAAACAGCACCTGTTTTCACACATTAGCATTAGAGGAAAAGAGTATATCTTATTCCCATCTTCCAAATGAAGATTTGTTGTTATTTTGATAAAAATATTTGTGAAGTGGTGAAGAATGGGAAAATGATAGGGATGTATAGTAGAGGGCAAAAGAAAAAAAAAATCCTCTTACTGAGGATAATTGTATAGGAAAATATATGAAGGATATTTTAATTAAAGAGTAAATAAAAGTATTTTAAATCTTATTAATAGCAAAAGGATACTGATAAAACTACTAAGGGTATAGTGCAGTGGTAGAACACTTGCTTTACATGTGCAGTACTAAGGGTTTGATTTCCAACAGTAAAAAAAGATAAAACAACAAAACACAGTTAGGTTAAAAAACAAAACACTGGAAGGAAGAGGAAGAAATAGTAGACAAGATAAAAATTCCTTCTTTTGAGAAAACAAGACAAGAGTAACCATAGTATGGTCCAGTTATCTAGGAGGTGAGTCGCTGTTCTCTCCATTCTCCTACTTGTCATGCTCTCTTCTTTTGCATAAGTTTCAGTTTGCTTTGCATAGTAAGACTTGATTGTTGATAGCCTGGTATCTGACCTTTGTGAAACAAAATGTTATTGTGTTCCCATTTGTGGCCTGAGTGACTCTAGACACCACGACCACTAATATTAGAAACCTCTGTTTTCATGTTAGTCACCTTTTGGGGAAGAGGAGGCCAAGGCACTGAAAAACGAAAATGTAAACTTTAATCAGTAATCTCTTTAAATATTAGACCTAAAAATGTTAAGTTTCCAAACTTGGATGAAAACCGGATCATCATTGAGGGAGCTTTTACTTTACTGATTTCTCAAGTCTACCTCAGTTTCATTATTGACTATCCCAGGAATCCATTTATTTATTTATTTATTTATTTTTAATTTTTTAAAATTTATTCAATTATGCGTGTGTGTGTGTGTGTGTGTGTGTGTGTGTGTGTAGAACCACGGGCGAATTCGGGAACCATCATGGACCCCCTCCATCTCCTCGTTTACTCTGCCTCGGGATCTGGCGTCTATACGTGGGATCTAGGATCCGAACTCAGGACCTTCTGCCCGCAAGGCAGAGGCTTAACCCCTGAGCCACCTCTCCAGCCCCAGGAATCCATTTAAATATATATATATATATCCTAACTAGATGATTTTGATCATCAACCAAGTTTGGGAATTTTGGTATGGAGTATGTATGTCAAATGGTGTATTATTGATCAAAGAGGAGCAGTGTGTTGACTCTAGGGTCCACCTGAGGTGATGTGATCTGACTAGTAACTTGTGCAGACCTCGAGTTTTAGATTTGAATGGTTTTGTCTACTTGACAGCTAGGTCACCACCAGCCCCGAAGTCTGTCTTCTTACTGATGTTTGACGATGTACCAGCAGGTGGTGCTGAGTTTTGTTGAGGGGCAGGTTGGGGTGTCCTTCCAAGGAAGTTTCCTTTGAGAAGTTCAGACGCTGCTGGACCACAAGGACCAGTGTCCTCCAGTATGCACAGGATTTCCTTGCCTGGCTAGTCCTCCTAGGTATGCTTGGTGGTTTGTTGAACAGTTCAGTGGTACTGGACCTAAAGTTGGTGATGATATTGACACTAGAAGAAGTGAGAGTGAAAAAGAAAGAAAGCACAAACTACTGATTGTTTCTTTCCTTAATAGAATTACATCATAAACTGCAAGATTATTTAACTTGTTTTCCTATGACTCAATAGCTATTAAAATAGATTATTTATCATTCTTTATTCATTTTTAAAACCTTAACATAATGTGCGTTCACCTAAGAAGGCGAACACACACACTTCTCTCTGCTGGTTACGATGTGCCTCTCGAGAAGATTTTTCTGATTATCTGTTATTGTATAACCATTGGCCCAACTCTGTATAAACAAGCTCTTTTTGCCTGGCCTGCTGGTGGTTGGCTCTTCCCAGGAAAACCTTTAGAACTCAGAAGAACTGCATGAAGTGGTAGTGAGAACACTTAGCCCTACTTGGTACCTCTGCTCCCCAGAGTACCTTGCAGAAGTTAACTGATCCTCCCATCACCACTGTGAGGTAGGTAAGTAAATCTGAAATTGAAACCAAAAAAGAAAGGCTAAACAAGCCATCTTAGTCTTCATGAGCATCAGAGAAGAGGTTCATATGCCCAGACTCATGCTCAAAAGGCTCTTCTCTTCCTGTTGATCACTTGGTAAAAGCTATAATTTGGCTTATAAACGTTTGTCCTTTTTAATTAAAAGAAGTTGATTCGAAAGCTGTGTATGAATTTTTTTCATAGTTTTGAAAGCCTAAAGTTACCCTTTTGTCTTCTTATTTTAGAAGCTGCCAACCTGTGCCAAACCTCCACGGCTGCTACGACACCTGTGACTCTCACTACTCCATTCAATATCACATCCTCTGTGTCTTCTGGGACTATGTCAAACCCAGTCACAGTGGCAGCTGCAATGAGCATGAGAAGTCCAGTCAATGTTTCAAGTGCAGTTAATATAACCAGCCCAATGAACATAGGGCATCCTGTAACTATAACCAGTCCATTGTCCATGACCTCTCCTTTAACACTTACTACCCCAGTCAACCTCCCCACTCCTGTAACTGCACCCGTGAACATAGCACATCCTGTCACGATCACATCTCCAATGAACCTGCCCACACCTATGACATTAGCTGCCCCTCTCAATATAGCCATGAGGCCTGTAGAAAGCATGCCTTTCTTGCCCCAAGCTTTGCCTACATCACCGCCTTGGTAAACAGTATTATAAACTCAAAATATGGGTTAAATATTTACCAGCAACTTACTTTTAGTTGATTAAAGCAAACCATGAAGTTGGGAGGTTTTATTACATTAGTTAATAAGAATATAGTAGCATTTTGCTCCAAATTGGCTGGGATTGTTCAAAGTAGGGTGTGTATGTAATTTTTCACTGGACCACTTTAGTTTAATCAGAAATTACTTCTAGCTGGCAGCATTGCTTAAACAGGATAGTAGTTGGCAAGGTGAAATGCCAGAGTTAAAATGAATCATAAAGGCAAAACCCATTTCAAAATAAAAAAAAAATAGCATTATGTTTCTAATCCTAAGAAATCATTTTATTCTAAACATTAGCAGAACTCTTGTCCCTGTACAAGGATGGATGGCTGATATATAACCTGAAGTTCTAAGTGCACAGATTGAGAGCTAGTGCAGAATTGTCTGTTTTTTCTTTGTTTTTATGAATAAATAAATGCATTGTCATAATAAAATGCATTTCAGAGAATATGCATTTTACCTTTGGGAATATGTTAATTTCAGGCAGCATTCCCTATGGGAAAGGTGATACCAGCTCTGATATGCAAAGCATATGATAATTTATCATTCTAACTTCAACATATAATAGGGATTGTGACCTGATATTTGGAGATGTAAATATTGCTCAGCATATAAATCCTGATGGAATATAGCATTGTAGTTGACTTTTTAAAAAAATTTTAAAAAAATACAAATTGCGTTTTGATAAGCAAAGGCCACAACTGACAGAGAAGTCAGGTGTGTGAGCAGGAAGGTTCCTAACAAACAGGCCAGTTGGGCTCCTGTGCAGAAGCCAAGGAGTACTTTGGAACAGTTTGAATATTGCTTTAAATTGGAAGACGTTGGCGGCACCTGGATGTGATATGCCCCTCTCTCTCCCAATCAGACCCTGTTGATATTACAACAGGAACAGATGTGTTAGATGCTCACTAGAGTTTATGTCTTATATTAAATTGTATACAGTTTTTATTCTAACCACTAACTAGGTAGTATGCCCCTTCAGAACAAGCAGAGTGTATTTTTTTCCTCCTTC
This sequence comes from Typhlomys cinereus, assembly GCA_023101885.1. NCBI lineage: Eukaryota > Metazoa > Chordata > Mammalia > Rodentia > Platacanthomyidae > Typhlomys > Typhlomys cinereus. The sequence goes on along the minus strand of JALPQD010000352.1, from coordinate 2,030,836 downwards.
CATTTAATCAAGTATTGTGCAGATTTGTTCAGCTTTGTAAATATGGACATCACTTTTTTTTTTCTTTGAGAAAACACTTGTATCCGCTTTGTGGTGTTTCAGGGAGGCAGCTGTCTGCACGCTCCATGGAAACCCAGCAATGATTGTGCATGTTGAGACATGTGCTTTTATTTCCTAGCAGGATGTTTTATCCCTGTACATAAGGTAGAAGAACCCAAAGCTAGGGAAACAGATACTCTCCACACCATCATGCACACATTCATATTTTCAAAGCATTGTGTTGGAAGAGTTGTTCAAGCCAAGACGTCGTAATTTTTTTTTTTTTATGTTATAATATGTTTGGTCTTTTTCATTTTTTAATCTTGCAGTTAAGAGAAATGGAAGTTGTGTTCATCCTACAGAATGCTTGTAGGACTATCAGACTGGACGACTTCCATTTATACCCCACTGTGTCAGTACAAACATCAAAATACCTTGCATCTGAGGCAGACTTCCTACATCAGGGACAGGTGTCTGTGTGTCATTATACAAAACAGTTCTAAGGGGTTGATCTACATAGTAAAAAAAATAATAATAATAAATAGTACCTAGTGTAAAATAATTTTATAAATGATCTTTTGTACTTTAGGACATTAAATTGTACAACTTTTGTATATATAAAGCTTAGGACTTTCTGTTTAGCAGGAAGGCAACACATTCCTACACTTTTAATGTATATGTTTGTTATAATGTCCATGTAAACATGCCCTTTGTTTGTGCCTTTTAATTAGTTTGTCTCAATAAACAAAATGTAGAGAAAAATACGTAGCTATGACTTTGTTACAACAGTTCTTATCCACATACAAAAATGGTTTGTTTTCATGTGTAAATCATTATGTGTGGACTACTGGAAGGATTCATATAGGCAAGGCCCAGGAATGGCTCTGCTGAGACCTGGGAGGGCAGTGGCCACTTGTGGAGGAAACAACTTTTCTTGACAAGCAGACCCAAGACTGGGTTCTGGCTCTGCCTGCTGGGCCCTGTCATCCTTCATGCTGGCAGCTATGATCCTTCATGGTTCAGACAACCCTCCACAGCGGTCCAAGGAGCAGTCCTCAGTGGGAGCCTATATGGGCACTACCCCCAGGCTACAGCGTGCTCATCAGAATCCTGAAAGTATTTTGGTCCTTATGGGGGAAATAAAAAGATATATACTAGAAATAACTTTTATCAATTCAATTCATTGTATAATAACCGGAAGTGAGACTTCGCTGTATGACTTCAGTTAAAATGCTGTTTTGTATGCATTCTTTATTCACAGAAGAAGCTTGTCTGCAATAATAAAGCCACATTGTGTCTTCTTTAAGGAGGGAGAGAGTTGATGGCAGGATGGGGGTGAGGGTAGGCCACTGCAAAGGAGGCATGAACAGGTGGTGTGCTGAAACTCGCCTATGTCTTGGGACTGAAGTCGAGTTGTGATGCTGATGAACAGATTCAACCAGGTGTGGAAGGCACGATGGCCTCAGCTCTACAAAAGGCACAGTATGCTTTCCCTCATGGTTGTAACCTGGTTGAGAGCTTCCCTTTATCAGATTGGCAGCTGAACAGTTGTATTAGATAATCCTCAAATCTGACATCCAGCCTGTTATGCTCTAGGGCTCGCTGCTTGGCCTGCATTTGCCTTTTATTGTGTATTCATTGCCCTTCTAAGGTGTGCTCCTAAATGAAAGTTTCTATGTAAGCAGATGATGATTTTACCTGTCAATACCAGCACTGTATTATTACTAACATGCAAAATACTGCAGATTTATTTTGACAAATTAAAGTTAACCAGTCACAAATGTTATGATGGATTGCTTACTGTAACCTTAGAAGCTTCATCAGTTCACTATGACAGCAGAAATGATTGAAGCGCCACTTCCCCAGGTGTGCACTTCTCAGATTGGGCTGGAGAGGGAGGGAAGAACAGTGTTGGGTCGGTTGGTATCTTGACACTGTAGAGGAGGTGGAAAGGAAACAAACTGCAGAAGGGGAATCACCCATCATCTATAGTTCCAACCAACAAGGTGACAGGCAATGGTAGGCACTTAAGAGACATATAGAAATGACTCTTGACATGGTTGTTCCCCCTAGAGAGCCAGCTAGAAGAACACTCGAATGACTATCTCAGAACCGCAAATCAAGATGATTCCGACACTTCATTTGAGGTTTTAGATGTCTGCATCTGTTTCGTGTAGAGTTTAGGCTTCCCAAACATCCAGTGATAATTGCTTTAGTCTCTTTATTGACTCCAGTACAACTGAAGGAACAATGTTCCTTGTAATTTTTTGTCTTGGGAATAATGAAGTTTAATTTCTCTGAATTGCTAGTTAATCTTTCCAATCCCAGGCATCCACACGTCCGTTTTTGTCCTTTGGGTATCCTGTAGTTTGGTCCTCTCTGGAGAAAAGGAGGAGGTTACAGAGGACATAGTGGAGGTTTTCAGTTTGTTATTCTCAAAGACCATTGGACAGAAGGTCCAGTCTGTCCATGGGCTGATAATCACTGTCCCTGTCCAAGAGTCTTGTAGCCTGAACTTGCTATGGTGATATATACCTGTAATCCCAGCACTTGGGGTGCAGAGGATTGTAAGTTCAAGGCCACTCTGGTGTACTTGAGTGAATTCCAGGCCAGCCAAAACCACATAGTGAGAGCCTCTCAAAAAAGGCAAAAGGAAATGGAACAGTCTTGTGACCTCACCAACTCTGGCCTGGCCACGGCAGGCTCACCTCCTTTTGCCCATCTGGGGCAGGTTGATCAGTATACAATGATGCACTGCTAGCGATGACAGACTGTACCGAGTCCAATTTCTTTTGGTGGCCACGTGGCTGTCTTTGAGCGGCCTAAGACCATTTAGTTCCTAAGAAACAAAGTGGATCTTTGTGTGATCTAGCTCTCTTCATGAACCTACCTACAAGGAGTTTGTTTAGCCATTCCAAGACAAGCACTTAGATCCTGGCCATGGAGCATGCAAAAACTACCCTGCCATAGTAAGGGTGAATTTTCTGTAATTCAGGTTCCATATCATCACTGACTTTTATCATGACTTCAGAAATGTTCTTCACCCATATCTTAAATTGACCCTCCTAAACCTATTAAACCCTAAATTTCTCTTGGAAGAATGCATAAAATAAGAATTTAAAACCACCGTCACTGGAGTGAATTCCCTCTAGCCTATGTATCAATCATGCAGAAAAACTGAGATGTTTTTGTAATTTCTCATCGTGGGGTTTCCTAGGTATACCTGCATTTGGCCATGTAAAAGTGGGCACTTGAGGAAAGTGTCCTTCTGTCAGTAACATAACACCTGGAGAGCTCCAGAAAAAGGGAAGCACATATCTTATCAGTATCTGCTGCAGCAGCAGCTCAATCTGGTAGTCAGTGCCCAAGTCCAAGACCAGGGCAAACATGCTCATTCTAGAGAAAACCAGCTTCAGATTCCAGGATGGAAAGGTAGGCCTTTGTCAACCTTGGGGGCAAATGGAGACTTCTAGAACCTTTCTGCCAGGGCCCCTACAGAATCAGCCAGATTTGGGGACAGGTAGATATGATGGAGACAGCTTGGACATGTTTTGGCAGGCTGGCAAGTGAGGTTTGCCCCTCTCATCAATTCCTGTGGATAATGGTATGGCCAGTTTTCTTGGCTCATGATGTTGGTATGATCTCTCCTACTATGATGATAAACAAGAATAAAACCCCTTGGAAAGAAAAAGAGAAGAAAGAAAGGAAAAGAAGTAAATATCTGATTTGGATCTCCAAGCCCCTTGCACTGGAACAAGAAATTCTTACTTTTGTTAGTGGCAGGAAAAGAGACAGAAATCAGTCCTGTGCATGTGTGTGGGGAGAGGACAAGCAGCCTTGGAGTTCACTAAGAGACCAAGGAAGGAAAAGACAGATTTCACAATGTCCTTGTGCTATCTGTGGTTTCACCTTTCCTAGTGTACCCAGACACTTAGAATCTGATAGGCCTGGAGGTAGCAAATGCAATGTGCACCACTTGAGGCGGTGACTCTGGGCGACATACATAACTCTTGCTGGCCTGATTCAGCAACTGTAAAAATAGGGCGGATAGCTCCATTCTAGTACAATTTTGATTTAATTTATATAAACCGCTTAGCACAGAACCTCAAATTCAACGCACTGTATCTCCATAGGACCTCACACATGGCAGGAAATGTGTGTTCACCGAGCTACCCTCCAGGGGCATTGGTTTATTCAAAGGGACCAACTGTATCCTCCAATAGACCTGTAAAGGAGCATGGGAATGCGAGCCTGCTTTTCCTCACTTAAGGCTGGAGGTCTAGGGCTGGGGACATGTCACCCTGCTGTGTGAGAACTAACACTTCCTCCCACAAGACGAGAAAATTAGATGGGAGACATATTGAAAAAGTTGGGGGCCACCCTGAGATGCGGCAAGGAGGGTTCAGGTTAGACTCTGGAAACAGCCCTCATGCTGGAGACGGAATGCATGCCTATTTGGAGGCGGTCAATCATCCTTGGAGAGGCAAAGAGGTGGTACTCCATTTACAGGCCTGCACCACGTCCAGATGAGGCTCGAGGCTCGGGTAAGTGCTCCTCAGAAATCTCACCTTCCAGAACATCAGGCTCCTCCTTCCTTCTCAAGAAGAAAGGGCGGGCCATCACTACCTGCCCAGGTAGGATCAGGGAAGAGGTCTCACATCTTCTGGACCCGCTGGAGTGTGATCCCTCTTCCCCCGCTTTCTAGCCTTCCTAAGACATCCTGGAAGCAGGGTCCAAAAGGAGCCCCGCAAAGCACCAGGGAAATGCACGCCTTGCCATGGCCGGATGCATCTAGGCTTAACGTTAACTGCCTTCACCTTCTGGCGTAATCTACCTTGCGCCTCGGGGCCGCGCACTGACTTTCCCACTAGAGCTGCAACGGGGGTGGGGTGGGTAGGAGAGAGGTGGGGGGCCGGCAAACTGCTCAGGAGTATGGGCCCCGCCCCTCCTAGAGCATTGCCAAGCTGGGATTGGCTGGCATCTCCTGAATTCTGATTGGTTGGTGTGCTCATTCACAGATTGCCTTGCCACCGCCTCTGCGGAAGCTTGTATCTGGAAAGAGCTTCACTTTCCATACTTGGCACTGTTAGTTGTACTCATTCTACGTAGACAGGCAAAATTCAGTTCCACAGAAGTTTTCGCAGAGGACGCGCTCCCTAATTCGATTTTGGCTGCTCCAAGGATGGCAGGATGCATCAGTTTATTGTGCGCTGCCTCCAAATCAGCGCAGGTTCCAGTATGGAAAAGGGCAGGTGAGAAGCGGCGAAGAGCTGCTTTTAAAACAAGACAGACAGAGCTTCTGTTTAGGCAGGAGGTCCTTTGGTGGGCTAGCTTTTCACCCCTTTGCCATTACACGCAGAACGCCTTTCCTTGCCTTTGATCATGCCATTCCGTAAGCTTTTCCTTCTCATTCACCTTTTAAAAAGTGTCTGTAAATACTGCTGCTCCTTAAAACCCACCCCTTATCCCAGACACCTGAGGAAACTCTGAATCAGGAGAATAAAACACAAAACCAAACATTAAAAAACAGGGAGTTCTTTCTAATTACAAGAAGTTGAAAAATTGAAAATATTACAGTAAACATTAGTCTTGCCGAATTCACATTTTATCCTTTGCTTGTTAACTCTTTCTGGGTTTTGTCTATTTGCTAGCTTGTTTCCTGAACTATTCCAGGGTTTCACACACATAGATCTTACATGTAGATACTTTGTTATGTGTACCCAGACATGAGTTTTATAAATTCATGTAATCAGCCATCCCTTTTTTTTTTTTTCATGTAATCCAGGTTGGTCTTGAACTCTGTGTAACTGAAGGTCATCTTATCTTCTTCACCTCCCCAGTGTTGGGATATTATTGGTTTAGGTGGTATTGGGAGGTCAAAAACCCAGGATTCAGGGCTGGAGAGATGGCTCAGGGGTTGAGACTCTGTCTGGCAAACAATAGGTCCTACCTAGGTTCGGATCCCAGGTCCCGCGTAAAAACGCCAGGCAGAAACCACGGTGAACTGCACTTCCCACCCTGATGGGCAAAGCCTGAAAAATCCCAGAACAAAGCAAGAATGAGGTAGAAGCAATCCAGGATGATTCCCGAAGTTATTCTTGGTCCCCCATAGGGACACACAGTGCCCTCTGATACACCACACACACACACACACACACACACACACACACACACACACACACAAAATAAATAAAATATTAAAAAAAACAGGACTCCATTCATTCAAGGCAGACATTTACCAACTGAGTTCTATACTCAGCCCCCATATTCCAACACTATTGACATTTTATCTCCTGGGCAAGATCTAATCTACGGGGCTTGAGAGATCACTCAGAGCTTAAGTGTTTGCCCAGAAGCAGAATGACCTGAGTTTGGATCCCAGATCCCATTAAAAATACCAAGTGGAAATGGCAGTGACCTGTACTTCCAGTTCTGGAAGACAGAGCCTGGGAAACCCTAAGTAAAGCAAAAAGGAGGTAGAACAATCCAGGATGATTCCAGAAGTCATCCTTGGGCATCCAAAGGCACACACGATGCCCTGTGATAACACACACACACACATACACATACACACGCAATCTTATCTAGCATCAGAGAGATGACTCAGTGGATAAAAGCACATACCTGCAAACCTGGTGATCTGAATTCAGTCTATGGAAGCCCACAGGGTGGAAGGAGAGAATCAGCATCCAAAGTTGTCCTCTGACCCCCACATATTCACTGTGGAGCTTTTCTGAATATTCTCCCTCCCTCCCCCTTTCTCCTCCCATCTGTGTGTGTGTGTGTGTGTGTGTGTGTGTGTGTGTGTCTGTATCTCTCAATAAAGGTCAGATATCACATTTAGTTACCTGGCCCTTCTGTGGTTGCTAGCTTGATTGGGTTAAGACACACTTGGGGGAGGGGCTGGAGAGGTGGCTCAGAGGTTAAGCCTTTGCCTTGCAGTCGGAAGGTCCAGAGTTCAGATCCTAGACCCCACGTATAGATGCCAGGCGGAAGCGGGGGTGGCCTGCGTTTCTGGTCCTGGTAGGGCGGATCCATGGTGGTTCCCGAATTCTTCCGTGGTTCTACACACACACACACGCACACACATGCATATAGACACAATTGAATAAATAATAAAAAATGTTAAAAAAAAAAAAAAGACACACCTAGGGCACTAATAAGGCACTTTTGGGTGTTCTAGGGAGTTTCCAGAAAGGTTTAACTGAAGACAGATGACTCTCAGCTCTTGACTCTGTATATGGCCATTGCCTTGGTCCCTACTGATATGATTCTTTTGCCATAGAGAGTTCACTTGGTAGATGTTTGCCTACCATGAATGAAGCGCTGGAGTTTCTATCCCCAACACTATCTAAACCAGGCATGGTTTGCACACTCCTATAATCCCAGCACTGGGGAAGAAGGTAGGACGATTCTCAGTTGCACAGAAAGTCAAGATGCACTGTGTAGCAGTTTACCTGCATTGTCGTAGGTAAATTCATGGCCAAATGTCTTAAGGGAACAGGAGGTTTAATTTTGGCTTATGATTCTTGATTACAGTTCCTTGTCCAGCTTGGCAGGAGAGTCCACACCAACACCAAAGACTGAGGCCACACTAAATCCACATAACGGCTGAAAGAGGGACAGTCCTCGCTTGCCAGACCAGCATATGTGGCGAAATATTCAAAAGGATGCCAACTTTCTTAACCAATTCCCTCCATCTTATTTACCTACCCAAGGACTAGTCCTATCCACCATGGGCTGGATCTTCCTCATCAACTAGACAAATCTCTTGCAGGTTCAGTTGGGACCTGACTCAACTACTAATTCTCTACAAATGTGCCCAGAGCTCAAACTCTCAACTGGCAAGTATATAACTCTTAACAAACTGTAACCGGGAATCGTGAGCCAATAAGATCTTATTTGGATCAGGAATTACAGCAACAAAGTTATGAAATCTAGACACCCAGCAAGAGGTAGAGCACCAATTTATTTGTATCCTGTCCTGATTGACCCAGAGGTCTAGCAGTTCTGGAGGTATAAACTAGAAGGAAACTCCCCAGCCAGTGGCCCCTTATCTTTGAATTATCTGTAGCCAATGCCTGTCCTGGGCTGCTTTATGTAGCCACAGCACCACTGAGAGCTGAGGACCTCACCGCCTCAGCTCTTGGTGATGTCAAAATAAATGTCACTGTTAATTCATAATTATTCTCCCCCTTTAAAAACCCTGACTGGAGGCTAGGAAGATAGCTCGGTGGGCAAGGCACCTGCTTGCAAACTTGGCCACCTGAGTTCAGGGGAGACAGCACACTTCTGAAAGTTGTCCTTTGACTTCATGACATGCATGTGTGTGCCTCCTCTCTCTTCCTCCCTCTCTCCTCTATTCTCCTATCTCTCTCTCTTATAAATAAAAATGCTTCATAATCCTGACTGCCCCCGATATACCAATTGTAGAATCCTTAGTTCTCTGTTCCAGACCATTCACTGTCAGACCCTCCTAGCTTTCCAGATGTACCTCGCTGCTTACCAACTCTGCCTTCCAGACACACCTGGCTATTGTTAACCCCCTTAAGGTTCCATCCACCTGGCACTGCATCTAGTCATAATGTGTATTAACTTGTAATTGAATGTGCTCCAACATCTGCCCTCCTTCATACTTTTGCCCAGGAGGGAAATGCTCTCATCTTCAGTCATTTTCACTTCTTAAGACTCAGCTGTAATGCTGGTCCTTCCTTTTTTCCATTTCTGCATGCATGCACACATGCCTCCGTGTGTGTGTGTGTGTGTGTGTGTGTGTGTGTGTGTGTGTGTGTGTGTTTGCATGTAGGTGGGTGTGGATGGGTGAACATGTGTGTTTAGGCATGTAAATAAAAGAGTGCTTAAGTGTGTATGTGCCAGTGGAGGCCTAAGGGTGACCTCGGGAATCATTCTGGATTGCTCTTCTATTTCATTGCTTTGCTCTGGGGTTTCCAAAGCTCTGTCTTCCAGAACAGGAATTACAGACTGCCACCATATCTGCTTGGCATTTTTACATAGGATCTGGGGATCTGAACTCAGATTCTTTTTTTGCAAGGCAAAGATTTTAAACACTGAGCCATCTCCATATCATCCCCTAACACTCCTACTTCTAAGGTGACCTCCTTGGATCTTCCCCCAGGAGAACCCTTCCTTCCTGTGCAGTCCAGTAATATGCATGCCACATATTATCGAGAAGCACCTGCTACCTGACTTTAGTTAGCAGTTGCTCCACATCTGCCTTTCCTTTAGGTAATTTCTGGCTACATATGAGTTTAAAGTCAGCCAATCCCACAATGAGAGAAAGAAGCTGATTCTAGCACAGGCGGGTGGCTAGGATGAAGGCAGGAAGAGAAGAAGGATCTTAAGGGCACACTGGGAATGGCTTCTTCATAGCATGCTGTGTCAGCTCTCTGTTCCTGGAACACATACCCGAGATAATCATCTTAGAAGGACGGAAGGTTAATTTTAGATCGCAGTTTTGGAGATCACAGTCTATGACGGTTGGCCTTGGTTGTTAACGTAACTAGATATCTAGAACTGGTCTAATAGGCCTGGGTATCTATAGGGATATTTCTTGACAGCCATGAGTTGGAGGGAAAGATCAGCCCACCTTCAATGTGGGCAATATCTTCCAATAGGTGGCCGAGATGAAAAAGAACTGTGTGTCTCTTGCCACTGCTGAAGTCAGACACCAGCTTCTTTGGCCTTTCAATGTAGATTCAATACCAGGACTCTCCAGGGATTTTCTAGATTCCCAGTGCCACACTGGGACCTGCCACAAGGATCCAGCTTCTGGAGACAGAGGAGTGACCAGTATTCTGCCTCTTCAGCATGTAAACGGCCGTCATTGAACTACACAGCGTATATCATGAAAACCAATCTATGAAGTCCTTATATAATTGATATGATTATGATACATATAATATTGACTCTGTTCTTCTAGAACCTAAGCTTTTTGCCCTTTTGTATGTGGGTGTGTATGTGTGCGTGTGTGTGCTCTTGTGTGCAGGTGTATATACACATGAATGTTCATGGTGTGAAGGTCTAGGATTGATGATGGGAATCATCTTCAATCACTCTTCCACCTTATTGTTTTGAGAATGGGTCTCTAACTAGACCTAGAGCTTGCTGCAGAGCTAGTCTGGTTTGTCAGCTGACTCTGGAGATTCCCAAGCTAGAATTTCAGGACCTCTATACTGGCACCTTTTCCCCACCCCCACCCCCAAAGCATTCTGCATGGGATTGGGGATCGAAACACTTGTCCTTTTTGCTTGCATGGCATGTGTTTTATTTTATGCTAATTTTTGTGTGGCATGTGTTTTCACCACTGAGTTGTCTCCCCAGCCCTGAATCCATTGGTTACAAGTCCATATGGAGTTACATTACTGTATGTTGTCACAAAAATCTGGGAATAGTAAAAGGTTCTGAATGCACAATGACCCAAAATTGACTTGGAATCAAACACATAATGAAAGCAAGGTGTCTCTAGAAGTGTTTACCTGTGTTACACCAAGTGGTTTCACTTGATTTTGAACACCGTTTTGTACTGCACATGCCCTCACTCCATGACGCAACCTATTAACACTGCCTGAAACATGTATGTTATGAATCACAGTGTTTTACTGTACATACAAGTTTTCTGCTCTTAGAAACACATAATAGTGTAATTATAGAAACGAAAACTTTTCATATTTCCCTATGTTCATGGCTCAGTATGTATCAGATTATTATGTTTTTGAACTGTATTTACATGTGTTAGAATGTTTGACTTTAGGGGCTGGAAAGGTGGCTCAGGGGTTAAGCCTCTGCCTTGCAGGTGGAAAGTCCTGAGTTCGGATCCTAGACCCCACATATAGATGCCGGGTGGAAGCAGGAGGAGGTGCGGGGGCTGTGTTTCTGGTCCTGGTAGGGTGGAGCCTGTGAATCCCCAGGCAGAGTAAATAAGGAGGAGATGGAGGCGGCCCATGGTGGTTTCCGAATTCGCCTGTGGTTCTGCACACACACACACACACACACGTGCACGCACACATGCACGCACAATTGAATAAAAATAAAGGATTGTTTGACTTTAAAAATTGCTGTCTGTGGAGCTGGAGAAATGGCTCAAGAGTTAAGATGCTGTATCGAAAGCAGAAGGATTGGAGTTTGGATCTACGTAAAAACACCAAGCACAAATAGCAGCACTTCTGACTCTGGAAGGGAGAGCCTGAGAAACCACAGAGTGAAATAAAAAGAAGATAAAAGAGATCCAGGATGATTCCTGAAGTCACTTTTGGGCCTCCACAGGTACACACAGTGCCCTCTTATACACACACACAGACACACACACACACACACACACAGACACACACACACACACAGACACACACACACACACACACACACACGCACACACACACAGAGAGAGTAAATAAATATATTTCTTTTTTAAAAAAGAAATTGTCATAATCCTATACCAAGGGTGACTTCGGGAATCATCCTGGATTGCTTTTACCTCCTTCTTGCTTCGCTCTGGGATTTCCCAGGCTCTGCTCACCAGAGCCAGAAGTGCCAACTCCCGCCGTTTCCACCTGGCATTTTTTTACATGGGACCTGGGATCTGAACTGAGGACCTTCTGCTGGTGAGGCAGAGTCTTAACCCCTGAGCTATCTCTCCAGCCAGATTATGACAATTTCTGAAATGGCCCTAGACACTTCTGCTATGTTTTTTTATATATGTATTCTGCTATGTATTTATGTGAAGAGACCTTCTCAGAATCGATAATTATAACATCAAGATATTGGGCTGGGGAGATGGCACAGGAGTTAAGCCTCTAAATCATAAGCAAAAGGACCTGAGTCAGAGATCTGTCATAGTTAAGCACAGGTCCAACTTGACTGTTGAGAGTTTGAGCTCTGGGCACATTCGTGGAGAATTAATGGTTGAGTTAAGCCCAGAGCAAACCTGCAGGAGATTGTCTAGCTAATGGGGAAGGTCCAGCCTATGGTTAGGCCCTGGAATAAATCACAGAGAGCTGGTTGAGAAATTTGGCATCTTTGTGTATATTTGGCTAACATGCTGGTCTAGCAAGTAAGGATTGTCCCTCTCTCAGCCATTATGTGGTGATGGTGTGGCCAGTTCCCTCAGTCCTGGTGTTGGTGCGTGCTCTCCCATCAAGCTGGACTATGAACTGTAACTAGTAATCATAAGAGACAATAAAACCCTTGTTCCCTTAAGCCATTTGATGGTGATTTATCAGCAACCATGCAGGCTGACTGCAATAGAATCCCAGATTTCACATAAAAAAGATGGGCAGGGGCTCCCTTGCCCTTCATGGTACTCCATGTCTGGAATCCATGAGTTCCTATCTGGCTTTCCTCTCAACTCTTATGGATTCCATGCCTAGAGTCCATGAGTTCTCCAGGACTCTCTTGCCACTCATGGATTTATGTCTGTCAGTTCCATTCTTTCTCTTCTCTAATAAACTGTTGCCTTAATCCAAAAGAGCAGCAGCAGCAGCAGAAGTTGGGCAGAAAAGGAGGAGGCCTGTAATTCTGGTCCTGGAAGGCAGACCTTGAAAAGCCCCAGAGCAAAGCAAAAAGAAGGTAGGACAATCCAGGATGATTCCCAAAGTCACCCTGGGGCCTCCACGGGCACACACACTAAGGTGACCTCTTGTATATACACACACACAAATACACAAGCATGTCCCCCCCAATTTTCTTTAAAGAAAAAAATGAAGATATCAATCAGCTCTGAAAAATGTTGAAGGTATTTTACAAGTATGTCCTAAAGTATCAACTTTTGAATTTTTTTGTGTAAAATTAAACAAACATGTTCATCTCATTGGTATTCAAACTTGCTTTAGTTTTTAATAAATGGTAAGATTATATGTATACCAAATAATTATTTTAAAATACATTTCCCCTAGGCCAGCCTAATCTCTTCCCATCCTGAAGCTCAGGGAAATTTGCGGAAGAGGGGGCGGTAAGATTGTAAGAGCACAAGGGTGGGAGGAGCAATGATATGCAAGATACTCCACACAAGTTAGGGCCGAAGCAATCATAATTGGACTTTGCATGCCCTGCGCAATGTCCAACACACTATTGACCCCACAGAGCCTAGCATTTGCTAAAAGCACTAGGATCCTTGGAGGCAAGGGATTGACAGCCACAGTAGTGTTCCTATGCTTAAGAGGAACACAGGAAAGGGTTCTGGGAAATGCCACTGGGTTCTTGCACCTCATCGGAGAGGAGGACCCAGAGGAGAGTTTGGCATGCACATTAAAGGATGCTCCGGGGGGACTGGGGAGATGGCTCAGGAGTTAAGATTCTGCCTTGGAGGCTGAAGAAATGCCGGACAGGAATGATGGAAAGCCCTAGAGCGAAGCAAGGCGTGATGATTCCTGAACTAACAACTGGAACACACACACACAATAAATAAAATTAAAAAAAAAAAAAAGGATGCTCTGGGGATGGGAGGGGGAGGGGAAGGAGTACAGGGCGGTGGGAGGTTGGAGGGAAGGGAGGGGACAAGTGTACCTGTTAAGTTTGTATGAGTGGAAATAAAAAAAATACATTTCCTTAAGCCTCCGCCTTGCAGGCGGAAGGTCCTGAGTTCGGATCCTAGACTCCACGTATAGACGCCAGGCGGAAGCAGGGGTGGGGGCTGCGCTTCTGGTCCTGGTAGGGCGGAGCCTGTGAATCCTGGGGCAGAAGGAAGTGGAGGTGTCCATGGTGGTTCACGAATTCGTCCGTGGTTCTACACATACACAGACACACACACAGACACACACACGCGCGTGCACATACACACGCACATGCACACAGTTGAATAAATAATAATAATAATAAAATAAATAAAATTTAAAAAAATAGTAAATGATTTGTGTACTTATTGTATATGTCTATTTACTCTAAGGTTACAGAAATCCTGGGACAAAAAGCAGTCTTTAGTGCAAAAATATTTAAGAGCCCTAATGTTGAAAACCCCATTGAAAACAGGAACTTGCAGAGATGGGAATAATTTCAAAGACGTAGTAACAACATCTGGGGCTTCAACGGAGCCAAGAAGGTGGGTGAGCAGGAGACCCAGAAGTTGATACTACTGGGTGCCTCCTAGTAAGAGCAGTCTCTGTGAAGAGGGGGAAGAAGGCTGCATCCCAGAGGAAGACTGAGGCATCTTGTTCAAAGGTGATGTCTTTATGTGTTGGTAGGTTTGGAACAGAAAGGGAAGAGAAAGAAAAAACCTATAGAGCTCTCTGAAACAGGTAATAGGTTTGGCTGGAAAGCAAAAGGGACATCTCGCCTTCCAAGCCTGAACTAGGGAGAAAGGGGGGGAAAAGGGAAAGGAAGGACCAGTTAATCAGGTCTGGAAACCAACAGAATGTCCAGGAAAAGTGTGGAGGGACTGAGGTTTCCAGCCTCCGAGCTAAAGGTGGCATGAGGTAGAGAGAACCTCTGAGTTTGCTGTGAGCACCGGAGGAACCCACAGCAGGGACAATGGGTGGACGTGAGAGGCTGGATTGCAAGAAGGAGAGCTTGGTCTGGAAACCTGGGGGCTCAGAGGCAGTGGTGGGAGTGAATGAAATTCCCCAAAGGGTGTGAGAGGCACAGAAGAGGCAAGCTTCCAGATCCAAAAGGAGGAATAGGCTAACAAAGCCCAAGGACAAAGCGCTTCAAGGAGAACCACCCGTCACAGAGACTGGTTTCATTAATGACTGTAATGAAAATATATTTAAGCATTTTATGAGCAACCCAGAGGCATGTGCAAACAGGAGAATCTCCAGGTTTGCAGATGCAATTTTCCCCTCAGCTCTGAAATGTCAAAATGGCAGAGACAGACTACAGGAGATCTTGCTAGTAAGCAGAAAAGTGACAGATGAACTACACTTGGCTATGTATAAGGTGTCACATTTGGTAACATCACCTAGATGCTGCTGGCCAGGAGGATAAATCCTGAGTTCTCATTTACAACTCAGGAAAGAAGACAGGAATCCAAGGAGGCAGGGCTGTTACTCTAGATTCAGAATCTCTAACCAGAGGTCTAGAGACCAGCTGCTGGGGTTTTGAGGGTCACCCCAAAAATGAGACACAACAGCAAATGGAGGAGCATGAACAGAGGGGAACAGGAGATTCTGAAGGTTATGGAAACCCAATCTTAGAGCTCAGCAGGCCATATGAACATTCTGTTGCGTCCCTGAGGTTTCTCCTGATATCGCCAGGTTCCCAGCTTGCAGAAGAAATTTATTTAACTTTGGCATGCAAATGGTAGACACGCACAGGTGTCTGGGGCCTTGGTTTGCGGTTTTTACCACCAGATGATTCTGTGGCTGACAGTGTTGATCCTTCTTTGCTAGGCTAGCAGATGGATTGACAGCCTTCGGAGAAGGGAAAGGATGGGATCCACACTGATGGGCTGGTGCTTCTCTAAGGCAGATTTTTCCAGTAGGAGACTTCAGATCCTTTGTAAGGTTGCAGGCCAAGCTATAGCTGATTTGGTCTTCATCCTCAGATATCCTAGGTTGCTCCTCTTCTAAGCTGGGCATTTAGTTGTTACCTCCCTCCCTACCCATCCTCAAATTGGTGCCTGAAACCAAAACTCGTGGAAGATAGCTGTCACAATTAGCTACTGGTGTCAATTTGGCAACTGAAGGGTCTGAGCTCTGGGCACAGTTGTGAGAAATTAGGAGTTAAGCTCTGAACAAGCCTGCAGAAGAGTGTCTAAATGACCTGGGACACCTAGCCTGTGGTGAGCGGGGCTGTGCCCTGAGCATTCGAGTAAGTTGGGGGGAAGCTGGTTGAGGAAGTTGACAACCTTCTATATACTTGGCGAGACATGCTAGTCTGGTAAGTGAAGAGTTATCCCCCTCAGCAGTCCTGTGATATGGTGTGGCCACTTCCCTCCGCCCCTGGTGTTTGTGTGGACTCTCCTGCCAAGGTGGACAAAAAATCATAACCGAACGATTGTAAGCCACAATAAAACCCCTTGTTCCCTATAAACCGGTTGATCATGAATTGATCGGCAACAATGAAGAACAACTGCAACAATAGGCAAATTCGATTTACTGTTTATTAAGCAAGTTGTTTAGTGGAAAACCTTCCTAGGGCTCAGAAGTCCCTGAAATGACCAGAGATGCTGGGGAGCTGGGGGGAGGAGATAAGAAGACAGGTGGTACCTGCTAGAGTGAATGGGCAGCAGCTTTAACTTCCCGCTTTTACTCGCCATGCTCTCTGGCCCTTGGACATTCGATTTTATTTACTTACCTGAGCTTTCCCGAAGCTTCCCCTTGCCCCATGCTCCTGATGTTCCAAAAAGCTTTGCACTCTGCCTGGGGTCTGCACGGGGCTGCAACCACTCCGGCCCACCCCGGCTCTTAGATCTCCCTGCTCCACCTTCTCTCTGAGTTCTCCTCCAAGCCAGGAGGAAGTGGGGAGACTCAGGCTCCCCAACTCAACCTTCCGGCCGCGGTTAGGGGTTGGGGGGTAGGGAGAGAGTGTCCCCGCAGCTGGTACGGGAGTGGAGCGGTGGGAACAGTTCACTAGCATTCTCCTACCTCCCACCCCCAAACGGCATGGGTTTCCTGACCCCCTTCCTGCTTCTAGGGGTTCTGGAGGGTGAGCCGGCACCCGAGAGAGGGTCTGGGGGCATCGCAACGTCGCCCCCGCCCGGTCCGGAACCCCGCTCCTCCCCGCGCGGCCCCACTTGTGGCCCTGCGGGCAGCCGCGCAGGGACAGCTGCATTTCTCGCCGCCCGCCGCTAGGCAGCCGGGCTCGCCTTGCTTTCTCCGCCTCCCCGCGCCCAGCCGCGCGGCCGAGCCCGGCCCGCCGCCGCCGCCGCCGCCGCCGCGGACCGCGCCCCTCCCCCGCCCCCGCCGGCCGGGCCCCAGCGGCCCGCGGAGCGGACGCGCGCGGTGCTCGGTAAGACCCTCCCCGGCTCCCGCCGCCCCGGTCCGCAGCTCGTGGCCGCCGCGCGCAATCCCGGCCCCGGCCTGGCGGCCCCACCTTCTCGGGACGCCTCGCCCAGGCGCGGCCGGGAGGGCTGGGCCGTCGCGAGTTTGATTCCCGGTGCGGTCGCCGCGGCTTCCCCGGGACCCCGCGCCGCGTGCGGGACGTCCCCGCTCGCCCTTCCTCCCTGATCCCCCGTGTCCTCCCGGGCTCTGGGTGCAAGGGGCGTGGGGGCACCCGGCGCTGGGAGTAGGGCGCGTGATTAGAGGGGTGGTCGCCGGCCAGCACGGCGGGGAGGGACATGAGGCCTTCGGCCAGCCGGCGCCACCCGAGTCCCCGGTGCGGCCGGCTCCCCCTTTTGTGTGGATGCCCCTCCCAGTGTTGCCCCGGCCTAGGGGTGCAAGCAGGGTGGGCAGGCTGGGACCTGGGCAGGGAGTTGAAGTCCTGTTAGGGGGAGGGGAGGTTGGCTTCTTGCTATCACCGATGTCACGGGTCTGCTTAGCTTTTCTGGTCCCACCCCGTCCCCTGGGAGTTGCATCTCCGGGAGACTGGGCTAGGGAAGTTCCATGCCCTGCTGTCCCCGCCCCTGCTCCCCACCGCCCCCCGCCCCTCAGGCACTAAGTGCCCGGGGCGGTGAACTCCAGGGGGTTAGGGGTTTGATGTTTGCCAGGATTCCTTGCGTGCTCCTGGTTTTCTGAGTGGAAGGTTTCCTGGCACCACGCACGTGGTTGTCTATCTTTTCCCTTAAAAAAAAAAGTTTTAGCTCCAAGAAATTTATATTGATGCTAAATTCCTGGGAAGGAGGGCATTTTAAGGGGAGGGAGGGCTTAGATGTGTGTGTGTGTGTGTAGGCTGAGGAGCTAGCAATTTGGGACTTAGAATGAGATGTCCTACAGGTGAAACAGAACAGAAGACCTTGTGTCTTGTTCTCACCTACTCCAGCAACATCCTGGGAGCTGTGGGAATAAACTTTTCTCTTGGTTATCTTACAATACCCTGAACCACTTGGATCAGGAAAAAAGGCTCCAAAGGTGTTGTGGGCCTCTTAACCCATTCTTATAACCTGGTAGAGTCAGCCAGACTGCCTGAAGCAGATCATGGAGAATGCCATCTAATCATGATGGATCAAATATGAAGCTGGGACTTAATTTTAATGGAGGGTGGTATCCCTGTATGGCTGGCAGAAGTGGTGTGTAGCAGAGGGGCTTGAAAGCCCTTGTCCACTTTCTGTTGAGGGGACAGAGCTGGACACATTCATAAGTAGAAGAGCTATGAGATCCTAGATTACTAGGATAGCTCAGGGATAGTGATATGATATTGGGAGAGAGGAACTTGGGGTCATGAGCCCCTTTGGAGATCTGGTAAAAGTGCTACCCCACCCACAATCCTTAAGCATATATATATGTTAGCCTAACACAGGGCTGATATACCCACTTAGAACTAGGTCCCTGTGCTAAATGTGTGGTCTAGCCAGGTCTTTCAGGAACAAATCGGGTCTTTGTGGTTAGCCAGTAAATAATCCCAGGGTGCCAAGAACAGAATTCTTGTGAGGCCCTTTCTCGTGGCCTTCTTATGCCACTTTGGGCTCAGGGCCATGGAGACCTAGAGAAGCTCTGGCTGGGATCCCAGCTCCCTCCAGCTAGCTGGAGGACAGGGCAAGTAAGGTGGCTGTTCTCTGCGAGCTGAGTTTGCCGTCTGTGTGGTGAAGAGGCTCTTGTCTCTGGGTTGGGGCCACAGGGCTATCAAATTAGAGGATTATAAAGGGTCCAGTATAAAGCGGCTATTCTGGGGTTTGAAGCAGGTATAGGAGCCAAAACATTTAGGAGACCCCGTTTGTCTTAGAGAAATGGGCTGAGGAGCCTTCATGGAGTGACCATTCTAGGGAGCCCTTGGGCTAGACTTGTCCAAGAACAGCAGCTGGGTGTTGCAGGTTCCCTTGGTCCCTTGGGACTTTAGAAGGCAAGTAAAAGTCGAAGGATAGTTTGGCGTTGGTCCCAGTATGACCCTAAAGACGGTGATCCTGATTTCCCTTTCTTCCCCATCATTCTGTGGGTGGTGAGGCTGCTACACAGGAGTCTGTGGCTATATACTTGCCAGGAATCTTGGAGAGCCCAAAGGATCTACCATATAGGACTTATCTGTTAAAAGTTCTCCTTAGGCTTCCATTGCCTCCAATGAAGTACAGCGTTGTAACAACTTCCTAATGGTGTGACCCATGCTCTTATCTTTAAAACCTGATATAAACAATAAATGCTATTAGCAATTCTAACCTCATAAAATGTGACATTGGCATTTCTGTCATAGCAGCACTAAAGGTTTTGAAGGAATTCTTAGCGGGTTACAAAAAGTTCTAACTCCACTGATCTAGCTCGTACCCTTGCCTGGAAGCAATCCAGCCCACGGGGACCTGTTTGTTTTTTTGTTTTTCTTTTTCCTTTGCTTAACTAGAAAGACAATATTTGGCACATGGCCCTATTCACACCTGTTTCTTTCTTCAGCGTTTCTGCTGTCACTCTGCTCTAGCACTGAACAATAGAGATTGAGAGAGTCTTATAGAGCCTCAGCATTGGAATCTGGACATCAGATTCCTTCCCTGTCTCTGATGCCTTCTGCATACAGCCTTCCAGAAACACCTCTGACCTGCCAGGGCAGTCTAGAGAATTGCTTCCTAAGGATGCAGCTGAAGTTCTCATCTTTAAAACCAGTCGTGGGGTCAGGGGTACAGTTCAGCTGATGCGGTGTCTGCCCAGCGTGCATGAAGTCCCTGGGTTGATCTCCAGTACCGCGTAGATTGGACATGGTGGCACACGCCTGTAATCCCAAAACTGGAGAGGTGGGGGCAGGAGGATCAGAAGTTCAAGGCGATCCTAGGCTAGCTACGTGAGTTCAAGGACAGCCTGGACTATATGAGACCCTGTCTCAATATAAAGAAGAAAACCAATTACAAATGGCAAAGGCAGTAACAATGCTGGGACACATAACTCGTGTCTCATAAACTGTGAAATGGCATTTCTGTGATGTAGTACTGGGGGTCTTCAGGATGGTCCTAGTAACCATAGGAAGCAGTCAAGCCGTTTTGTGTCCCTTTTCTCCCTATAACGAGAGGAAGCCCTGGAGGCTAGAGAGATGACTTAGTAGGTTTGGTTTTGTGGTACTGGAGCTTGAATCCAACCCAAGACATCGCACATACAGCAGACGTATGCTCTAACGCCGAGCTCCATTCTCAGTGCCCAGGGGCTTAACTGGATCTGAAGTCAGGCATCCCCCAGCTACCTCTAAGTCTGCCTCTAAGTGTTTGTAAGCGCTCCAGTATCTCCTGGGTAGGAGCTGAAGATCTAGCATAGGTGCCAGGCACAATAAGTGTTCCTTTGACAGAAATCGTTACTGTTATTATTTCTACATGTGGGTGCAAAAGCTCTAAGACTTGTTATTAAGGAGAAACTCTTTAGTCAAAACTATAGAGGCTGGGGCTGATGGGATGGGGGAAGAGGGTAGGCGAGGCTCTTAAATTTGGGGGAGCACAGGGAACAACAGTGGAGGAGTGGGGTGGCTGTTACGTCAGTGACCTAGAAAGGGTGAAATGACTCAGTATTTGTGGCCCTGCTGTGGAATCATCTCTCCCTTCTTTTGGAGAGTCTGCCCTTTAATCTAAGGGTGGAGGGGGGTTGAATGGTTTTTCTCCGGTTGCTCCAGAGGGAGAGGGCGTGTAATGCAAGAGGGTGCTTAGGAATGGAAGGTGATGAGGGGTTCCCACGAAGGAAGAGAGACGGGAAATTACGACCCCAGCCTATTCAGAGGCCAGACCCCTTGTGGTGTGTTCGTAATGCCCTACTGGAATCAGCTCATTTTTTCCTCACACGACCCTGTGAGTCGACATTCATTTTCTAGATGAGGAAACAGTGACTTAACCAGTAGCAAGAGACTGAATGGCCTACAAAAGATCATGTCACTAGGAAGTGTCAGAACTGGGTCTGGAGTTCAGGGAACTTAGACGTGGACTTTATATTCTTGGTGACACCCCCAGAGAGGCCCCACCAAGCTGGCGTGGAGAGTGGGGGAGGGGTTGGACTATACTGAAGGGCTGCTGAGGCTCGGTCTTTAGGGTTCTGCTTGACATAATCAGCTAAGAACCCAGGGCCACCCAGCAAGATGCCAGCAAAACACTTGCTGCACAAGCATGATGACCTGATTTTGAGCCCCAGAATCCATATAAAAAGCTGGAGGTGCTGGTGGACATCTAATCCCAATACCCCTATGGCAAGATGGGATGTAGAGACCTTGGAATCTCTTGGAAGCTAACCTGGAGTATGCAGCATGGCAGAAACAGGAGACCCTGCCTCAAAAAAAAAAAAAAAAAAAAAGAGGGAGAAGGAGCAAACCAACTCTTGAACATTGTCCTCTGATATCTACACGAATACTGTATGTGCCTATTCTCTCTCCCTCTGTCCCTAAATAGACAGATAAAACATTGCTCACACCCTGGGCACAAAGCTCACTCAGGCACAGCCCCACCCTCAAGGAGCCTGCAATCTAATGTGATACAAACATATTAACTGTAGAGTTCCAGTCATCGAGGCAAGTGCCTATGAACAGGATGAAGCACTGGGGGCCGGGGGATGACATAGCAGGTAAAAGCACCTGCGTGCAAGCCTGGCAACCCGAGTTCAATTCCTGGAGCCCACATGACGGGAAGAGAAAACTGATTTCTAAAACTTGTCCTCTGACCTTCGCAAATGAGCCGTGCTACTGCATGTTCTCTTTCTTTCAATAAGTAAATTATATATAGTATATTATATATATAAAGAATTCATGAAGGTTATGAATTTGATTTTAAAACATGGTTAAAAAAAAAGATGAAGCAGTGGGGCAAGGGGTAGAGCACTTGCAGAAAGCCGTGGGAGTCTACCCTTCTCAGTACCCCCCAAGCAAACAAAAACAAGATGAAACACTGAAGAAACACTAGAGCAGATGAGGCCCCTTGGAGGAGGGGGACACATGCGTGGAGCAAGGAGAAAAGTGACAGCTTCTATCAGGCTTTTGATGTGGTCCCAGAGGACACTGCGCCCCCCCTGAAGTCTTGAGTGCAGCCTAGAGGCTGGAACATGGGCAGCTGAGAAGGGGCAGGTCTTGTGGATGCTGCCAGGTGAGCCGGGGTGAGTCGGTGTGGTGAGCTTCCGCAATGGTTTGTTCTTGTTCTGAGGAGGGGTCTCGCTGTAGTCCAAGCCACCTGGAGCTCACAGCAGTCCTCCTACCTCAGTCTCTCCAGCGCTGGGATTGTAAACATGAGCCACCGTGCCCAGGATGAATTCATCTCTGGAGACAGGCCAGGCTGGCCTAGCACACACTACGAGCCCATGATAGACTTGAACATGCAGTCTTCCCGTCTCAGTCTTCCGAATGCCTGGCACCTCTGTGGGTGACTGTTCGTCTGTTTTTGAGACAAGGTCTTACTCTGGAGCCCAGTGATCTAGAATGTTCTGTATTGTCTAGGTTGGCCTCACACTTATGTTAGTCCTCCCGCTCAGTCTCCCAAGTGTTGGGATTTTCATGCCCAGCTGCCTCTGTGGTTTTTTTATTTTCTTTTATAGATATGTGTATGAGATGAATTTCTGTGTGTGTATGTGCCTTATATGTGAGTGGGTAGACATGAGTGGGTGTTTACACATGCGTGTGTTTGAATATGTGTGCCTGTGGAGGCCCAAGGGTAATAATCAGTAATCATCCTCATCACTCATCCACCTTATTGCTGTGTGCCTGGGTTTCTGATTAAATTCAGAGCATTAGGGAGAGCACATCTGGCTAGCAGGGTTGTTCTGGATTCCCATGCTCCAACTTCCAGGACTTGAATTACAGGCAGGCTAAAACACCAACCAGATATATTTACTTGGGATTTGGGGATCTAAATTCAATCCCTTTATTTTCTAGATAGCTGCTTTAACCACTGAGCTTTCACCTCAACTTCCTCTGTGATTTTAGGGAACCATCCTGGATTGCTCTATCTTCTTATTGTTTTGCTGTGAGGTTTTTCATTTTCACCTCTTTTTTCTTTTCTTTTTTTTTTTTTTTTTTATGCAAGATCTAGGGATCCAACTCAGATCCTTTTGATTATAAGGCAAAGGCTTTAACCCCTGAACCATCTCTCCGACCAACCCTTCTGTGGTTTTTAATAGCAGAGCAACACACGTAATGCCTTCAGCAAATGCATTGAAAAAGCCGCAGGGGTCTGCTGAGGGTTGCAGCTCAGAACACAGTGATTCATTTCAACTAGACAGAGAATCAGAGGCAAATGAATTTTAAGTTGCAGAGGAAGGACTCAAGTAAGATATGGGGAGGATGTTCCAGATGGAGGTGTAAGAACAGTGACTCACTGGAGCAGAGGGGATGACCTCCCCCTAAAGTGCTTTGTAAGAGGGAACAAGTTTCATTTGTCTTTGTGGTTTAGACAGGAAGAGACGGGAAGATGAAGTGGAGGCCCCTAGAGGTTCTTGTCTGCTCAGCAGTCAGAGCTGAATTTCTTGAGCTGGAAGGTTGCCTAAATCCGGCCTAACCTTTTACCATCAAAGCAACAGAGGAATGCTCAGTCACTGGACAGCCTGTCCATGAATGCAGTGAGCCAAGACAGAAATCTTATCTGCTCGGACGACTGAGGCCCTCGCCCTGTCTGAGTTCCTGCAGCTGGGGTTTACTGGGAGTGATCTGCACCCCCACAGAATGGGCTTCAAGTCTTGGGGAACGAGAGGCAGGGAATGTGGAAGAAGGCGAGCATTTGACAGATAGTGGCTGCAGAAGGTGTTGGTTCCTCGCAGATGGTGGCAGTTGGAACTAATGCATTATCGCCTCCACCATTGATCAACATCTAGAAGAGCTTTGGGTAGACATGAGGCCCTCGGTAAACTTTGTTGAACAAGTGAGCTAACGGCAGATAATCTGTTATTTGCTATTTATTTATTTATTTGACCACTTCCTTACTGAGCTGATGCGCTTATCCTTCACGTTCTGTTTTGCTTAAGACATTTCATAATTACCTGTCTTCTCCAGCAACAAAGAAAAGGACCAGAGTAAGCCATGAGGCAAGGGTGAGGTCCACAAAACACAATTGAGGCTCCTCAAAATTGTGGATTCCTTGAAAGATCATAAGGCCAACATTGTTTCCCCCCCCCCCAATGTAAAAGGTTTCAAAAGCTAGGGAAACATGTAGCATGACAATCCCAACAACATTCAACAAGATGGCTTCAGAGATTCCACAAAAGAGCACCAGTCAGCGCTTGGGAGACTGAAGCAGGAAGACCTTAAGTTTGAGGCAAGCCTGAGTTACACAAGGAGATACTATTAGGGAGAAGGAGAAAGGAGGGAGGGGAGGAGAGGAGAGGAGAGGAGAGGAGAGCAGAGGAAAGGAGAGGAGAGGAGAGGAGAGCAGAGGAAAGGAGAGGAGAAAGGAAAGGAGGGAGGAAAAGAAAGGAGGGAGGAAAAGAAAGGAGGGAGGAAAAGAAGAAAGGAAGGAAGGAAGGAAGGGAACAGGGAGATGACTTCATGCACAAGAGCATGTGCTGGGTAAGCATAAGAACCTGAGTTCAGATCCCTAGCCCCACATAAAAAAGTATGAGGGCTGTAGAGATTCAGCGGTTAAGTCTCAGCCTCACAAACAGAAGGTCCTCAGTTTGGATCCCAGGTCCCATGGGAAAACACTAGGTGGAAACAGTGGTAGTCTGCACTTTGGGCCCTGGTGGGCACAGCCTGGGAAATCCCAGAACGAAGCAAAAAGGAAGTAGAAACAATCTAGGATGATTCTTGAAGTCACCCTTGGTCCTCCATAGGGACATACCATTCCTTCTCTCTCTCTCTCTCTCTCTCTCTCTCTCTCTCGCACAGACACACACACACACACACACACACACACACGCATGTGCGTGAGAGTGTGCACGTAAAAATTAAAAAAGAAAACAAAGTTGGTGTGACCATGCTTGCCTGTAATCCTACAATCCTAGTGCTGGGAGTTAGGAGATTCTGAGGATCATTGGGACTTGTTGGCCAATCAGCCTAGGTTAAAAAAAAAAAAAAAAAGGAAAGCCCCAGGCTTAGTGGGAGACCCTATCTCAAAGAAATACAGTAGAGACTGATAGAGCAGGACACCCAATGACCTCTGGTCTTCACACACACATGCGCAGAACATGTTCACTTACACATGCATGTACACACATGTAGACACTACACACACACTTGAAAAGGTGAGCCATTGGCAGGGGAGATGGCTTGGTGGGTCAAGAAGAGCAATTTGGATCCCCAGAATGCACATAAATGCCAGGCAGACATGGCATCCTGCCTGTGATTCCAGCATCAGAAGGAAAGCAGAGAACAGGGAATTCCCCGGAGCAAGGCCAGGCATACTGTAGCTCTAGGATGACTGAGAGACTCTGCCTCATAGAATAAGGGAGAAAGAGTAATCGAGGACAATTTCCTGACATCAACCTCGGGTCTCAAATGCATCTACACACTCATGCACCTACACACACGAACATGCATACACACAGACCACTCACATAGACACGAAAAAGAAAAAAAAAAAAGAGCAAAACAATCTAAAAACCAAAGCCAAAGATAAAATGAGAGAGAATGAAAATAAATTATATGTGATCACATGCTGGACAACGAGCCTAAAATACTGGGTAGCGAACCTCATTGGCTCCCGAGATGAAGTTAAATTTGTGCAAATTAAAGAGAAATAGCAGAAGCCACCATCAAGAGTGCTCTGCTTCCTCCTTTAACTGCATGATTCTCTGTTCATGAAGAAAGGATTGTGGTCCAGGACCATGTCTGCAAAGCTGTTTTCCCATCGCGAGATTTGGAGCTCCGCTGAGATGAAGATGCTCTGTGGCGGTGCTGTAGGGTGACCAGACTGAGGAAATGATTTCACCTGCTTCAAGTCTGAGATTAGTTTCAGTTTCAGGCTGTACTGCTAGGTGAGTCAGGAGGGAGTTTCATCACTGACTGTGTGTGCAAGCACAAGGTGGGTGGACAGGGCATTCCTGGGCTGAACGGGGAAGAGACAAATGTGAGAAGTTGGAAAAGAGAGGTGGAGTGTGTGGAGATTTGTCTGGAGTCAGGAACTCCGACTAGGAAGACATACAAAGATACTTGCATACAACAGGACTGAACCATAGGCTGAAGAGGCTGTGGGGGAGTCTTATCCACAGATTACCTGGGTAAGGTGACTCTGCTGGTGTAGAAAGCAAACCAAGTGTGCCACAGGGGCCAAATACATCTTGTGCTGGCATCCTTTAGACTAGCCCTTCCCAAGGGACATAGTGGAACACGCCAGTAATCCCAACATGTTGCATGTAGTTACTTTGTAAGTATCATTATACTTTGTATCATTTATACTTTGAGAGGGGAAGATGATGCCTTTTAAGGGGGCCTGGGCTAGCTGGAGTCTGACGTGCAACATTTTCTTGCATTTGACTCTCCTTAAAAAAAAAAAAAGTCAGGGGCTAGAGAGGTAGCTCAGGGATTAAGCCTCTGCCTTGCAGGCAGAAGGTCCTGAGTTCGGATCCTAGACCCCACGTATAGACGCCAGGCGGAAGCGGGGGCGGCCTGCGTTTCTGGTCCTGGTAGGGCGGAGCCTGTGAATCCCCGCGCAGAGTAAACAAAGAGGAGGTGGAGGCGTCCATGGTGGTTCCCGAATTCGTTCGTGGTTCTACACACACACGCACAATTGAATAAATAATAAACAAACAAAAAACAAGTAAGAGAACTAATAGTTGCAGACTTGCAGACCTTTGTGTGTTAGCACATCCTCTGAGACTTTCAGGCTGTCAATTTTCCTGAGACAGTTTGGGGCCGGCCTGGTGGTTTCACAGGGCATCATTACGCTAGGAAGTCAGCGGTTTTCCTCTTGACTGGTTCTGGGTTAGGCATACACAGATGTTTCAGTCTCTCTTAGGGAACGACAGTACTACTATATTTGACTTCTCAAAGTCATAAATTTATTTCTAGAAGAGAAAAAAAAGAGCCCCTGAATTTTAAAGCCAGAAAGGATTTTGAGGATTACTCAAGTCTGTTCCTAGAGGAATTTGTGGTCCCAGGCCATTGAGCACCTTGAAAAGATGGATGACATGTGGCGAAGAACACCGGATATGGGCCAGTGGGTAAAGACGCTTACTGCCAAGCCTGAGGAAGTGAGTTCAGTTCCTCCCTGGAATCTATATACTGGAAGGAGAGTTGTCCTACACACGCATAAAAAAACACTGAATATAACTCTGTTGTGAGAAGGCTTGCCTGACACACACAAAGCCTTGCGCTTAATCTTCATACATAAAACCAGGTGTGGTGGCATGTAACTGTTCCTAGTTTAGAAAGGTAGAGTCAGGAAGATCAGAAGTCTGAGTGTAGGTTAGCCTGACTTCGAGGTTAGCTTGGGTTATGTGGGACTCTGTCTCAAAATAAATAAATAAAAATAAAGAGGGTGGCAAATCAAACCGGCTGTATTTGAATCCAGCTGGGTGGTTGCTGTTTCAGGGGCAAATTACTCAGTTTCTCTGGGTCTCAGTTTCCTTATCCGTACAATGGGAATCATGATGGCTAATGGGAATCAAATATCTATTAAACCTTTAGCACAATACTTATTACATTGGCAGTTCTTCATGTTAGCTGATATTAATGTTCTTAACTGTATTTTATTTTATTAAGTCACATGGCTGCTTAGTGGAAGTCAAGGCTACTATGCAAACTTTTTTTAAAAATATTTTGCCTATTTGACAGAGAGAAAGAGAGATGGGGCAAGAGAGACACACAGAAGAGTATACATCTGTATGTGCACAGGAGCCTGTGTGCAGGTCAGAGGACAACTTTTGGAAGTTGGTTCTCTCATACCACATGGACTCTGGGATGGGACCCAGGTTTGCCTATAGTGGAATTGCTTTTATTCGCATGTCTATGGGGGTGATTTCATTTGTCTTTTTGCTTTTGTTGGTTTTTGTTTTTGAGACAGAGCCCTGCTGTGTAGCCCTGCTGGCCAGGAACTCAGTCATTATACAAACCACACTGGAGCTCACTGGGCAGAGCAGGCTGGTCTTAATCTACCCTCTTACCTCAGCTGGGATTACAGGCATGGCCACCATGTCCTACTCATTTCAGTCTTTTTTTTTTTTAACATAAAAACTTTTTCAATGTTTATTTATTTATTTTGTGTGCGTGTGCATGTGTGTGTGTGTGTGTGTGTGTGTGTGTGTGTGTGTGTGTGTTTGTCCCTGTGGAGGACCAAGCGTGACTTCAGGAATTATCCTGGATTGCTTCTACCTCCCTCTTGCTTCTGCCCAGTGTTCTTACGTGGGATCTGGGATTTGAATTTAGGACCATCTGTTTGCTAGGCAGAGTCCTAACTTCTGAGTCATCTCTCCAGCCCCAAAACTTTTTTTAAGTGTTTTTTTGATAATTTCATACATATGTCTAATATATTTTGATCATATTTATTGATTATTCTCTTATCCCCTCCCCCTTTCTCTGAATCCCTTTCCAACAAGTCCCCTTTGTACTTCAATGGCCCACTGTGTTTAATTGGCGTTGCGTGCATGAACATGGGTATGGGGTTATTTACTGGAATATGGGCAACATACCAGTGGTTATAACACAGAAAAAAAAATTACTCCTCCTCACTCAGCAACCATTAACTGCCAATAGCTTCTTAGCTGGGGCTAGACTGGGGAAGTATATGAGCATTTTATGAAAGAATTCATTCAGAAGCCGTCTTCTAATGAATATTCATAATAGAGTTGAAGAAGCAACTGATAGAGTTAAGATCCGAGACATAAGAACATGCATTTAGCAGATCATTTGTCCCCACATATATCACTTACTAGCATTTAGGGGTTTGCTGAACCAGCTTTCTTGTCTCTGTTTGGAAGTTTGGGGGTGTTTCTAGGGAACTGGGGGGTATCCATCCGTAAAGGAGGCCAAGCAGACTTTCCAATGTCGAGGAAATTCTCTAGCAGCTGCCTGCATCAAGGGTGAGGACAGTGCGGATGTTTTTGTAAGTCTACGGGTTTGGCAGCCGTGTACGCATGAACCAGGCTCCTCAGATGCTTCCCGATGGTTTCCATTGACCTTTGACAAAGTCGCTGACAGCCAAGGAGCCTCCCAAGAGAGACGCTTGAGTCTAAAACACTGTGGACCCCTGAGGGAGGCTGGCCTTGATGGTCTGCGCCTTTGGCGGCTGGCACCCTCTGCCTCAGGATGCTTTGGAGCTTCTTTTCTGGAATATGAAAAAGAACAGAAATTAATTTTGTTTAGCAAGTGCTATCTCACTCCCCAGAGACACTGGCTCTCCCCAGGGGTGGCAGAGTGGAAATCAGGCTTTACTGCCGATCCATGGGACCTCTCAAATATC
The DNA here is from genome assembly GCA_023101885.1 of Typhlomys cinereus. NCBI lineage: Eukaryota > Metazoa > Chordata > Mammalia > Rodentia > Platacanthomyidae > Typhlomys > Typhlomys cinereus. The sequence continues at coordinate 2,001,495 of JALPQD010000352.1, read as the reverse complement.
CGTGCCTGCAAGTGTGTTAAAGCATGAATCTTGTGAGTGTATAGAGACCACAGCCCGAGCTCCGCTGTGTAAGAACAGCATCGTTCTCTGCAGCCACTTAACTTTTTAATTTTTGCCTTTGTTTTTATGTTGTCCTTAGAGGCAATGAATTTCTATGTAGGCCTTGGCTGGTCTGAAAATCTGCACTTATACCAGGCTGGTCTCTAAGTTGCAAAAATCCTCCTGCTTCAGCCTCCTGGTATTGGGATTACAGGCATGAACCACCACATTTGGCCTGATTGGTACTTTTCTTCTCCCCTCTTCTCTCTTCCCTTCCCTCTCTCCCTCTCTTCTTCCTTCCCTCCCTTCTTTTCTTTTCTCATATATCCCAGGCTATCCTGTATGTAGCCTCAGTTCACCTTGAACTTGTGATTCTCCCGCCTCTGTCTTCCAAATGCTACAACACCATACATGAATAATTCATACTTTAAAAAATCCATATACCAGAGATTGAAGCCAAGCAAGTGTTCTTGTACTGAAATAATAAACCCCCAAATCCTCCTTTTGCTGTTTATTTGAGCCAGTCTCACTATGTTGCCCAGGTTGGTCTTAAATTCTCTGTATGCTGTGCATCTCTTGAACTTGGGGTCTTCCTTGACCTCATGAGTAGTTGGCATAACAGGCTTGTGTCACCAGTTCAACTCTGATTTATTATTTTCCCTATAATGGCAGATGTGTGTGGTACCCATCTGTTAAACAGAACTGGAGATAATAATCCTCCCACGTAGGGTTGTCCTGATAGTCGAGTAATAATAGCTCGGGTTCATTGCATGCTTGTTGTGTGCCAGGTAGTTCTCTAAGCATTGCAGGAGTGTTGATATATTTCATATGACAGCCACCTGACACAGGAGGACACAGGGTCACAAGAGGTTATGGTCACCTATTCACTGTCGCACTGCTAGGCAGTGAAGGACATGGAATCTCAAAACACAAGGCTGTGGATTCTGTACATATTTTCCACATATAGTTTATAGCACCACAGTGCTAGGATTGAGAGAGACAGGGGTAGGGGAGAGGTGCCAGGAGGCAGATTAGGTGTACTGATCACAGTGCTGGAGCATAGAAGAGCTTTTTTTGGAGTTATATTGAAACAGCTGTTTCTAAGTTTGGGATAGCGCTGAGGCAATTGAGTAAGGACAAAGAAGGAATTTATTTTTTTTGCGGGGTGGGGGGGGATTTTTACTATGTGCTGAGAGAGATTCCACGCCTGTGGATTCAGAGCCACACGTCTCTTTCCTTTCCTAGCACGCTGTGTCTGGAAACCTATCTTTAAGCTGCCACTCAGCCCCCGTTGCAGCACTAGGAGGAATTTAGCAAACTGCCAAGGATAGCGAATTCTGGAGACAGGGAAGGAAATGAGGGGGTGGGGAAGTAATGCACGGTGGGGGTGTGTCTGGTGGTTTGTGTCTGCTGGACAGAGGGTTGGGGACACGGGTGACTTCCCTTTTTCGCGTGAGCTGATTTAATAAGGGAATGAATCATCCTGCTAGCTGTCATCCTGGAAAAGAAAAAGGAGGAGCCACATGGCATCTGACCCAAGCCAGGAGCCCCCTGGGTCCATCATGCAGACAGGAACCAGGACTTGGGGCTCTTGACAAGGGTGAGGCCCCTGCAGGAGATCTGGATGGGCTCTCGGCTTCCTGTTGCCGCCCTGCCCTTGGCCTTCTGCATCCTGGTGAAGCTCTGGAACATCAGGCCTCAGAAGACACGAATAGGGAGTGTCATAAAATAAAGGGCTGGTGGCGAAATTCACACGCAGCCTTGACCAGTTGAAGACATTAGCATAAAATCCTTTCTGTGGAACCTAAGCTGAAGAAATCTTCCTTTCTACCATTAAGAAAAGAATAATCCCTTCTATAAACCATGCCTTGTGGCCAGAGAGTAAGACAGGAAGATCCCCAGTTCAAAGCCGCGCTGGACTGCAGAGTGAGATCCAAGTCAACATGGGCATTTTTTGCAAGACCGTATCTCCAAATAAAAGTTTAAAAAAAGGAGGTGGAGGACTGGGACTATGGCTCAGTGATAGACCACTTACTTGTTATGTGCAAGACTCAAGGTTCAATGTGAATGACCAGAAAAAAAATCATTCTATAAAAGTAGACAATTTAAAAAAAAAAACAACTTTTCAACCTTTTCGTCCCCTGCCTGTGAAGACATCAGGGGCCTGGCTGTGCTAATAATGCCTGACCATGGGGACATCTGTAGGGACATCTAGTCCTGTCCAGGACTCCAACTACCCCCCTCCACTCCGCCCCGCCAGCCTTCTCTGGCTTCCAGGAGGCTGAGAGCACATTCTGTCCAGAGCCCCTCTGTGTGACCTTTCTGAGGGAATGCGAAGGAAGGGAGCTTAGGAGGAGAATCCGGGGTGTCGTGAGAACTCCCAGATGTTTGGGAACACCACCAGGGTGGTCGTGCTGTCTAATTCTCACTCGGGTCGCACTTCCCACAACAATTTTTTTGTGCTCAAAAAAATTTTTTTTGACAGTCACCCTCTTGCCTCTGTTTCCATCTGGTCCTCAGGTGTCAGGGGTGGCTCTGTTAATAGCTCCCACGTGGAAGTGGACTTACTCTTACTCTGGAGCAAAAATTTTTCCTTCTGTAATTTAATTTAACCCTTATGCCAGGGAATATTGCATTTTGGGATGTGGGAACTGAGGCTGAGGGGACAGTAACTTGTCCAAGTAACGCACCTACTTCCTGGACGGGACTTTTAATTTTATTTTATTTTCGATTTAATCTATTTTGATAAAGGTCAAAGATACACAAGAACAGAGTATAATGTAATAGATTTCCTATCGGCAAGCTTCTTCCTTCTTCATGGAGAAGCCCTGGTAGAATCTTTGGATATGGTAGAAGAAGATACCCTTCCTCTAAGGTCCGTAACCTGGTAAACAGGCAGTGGACTGGGTTCCGGTCCCTTTTGCCCTTCTCTATGGGCACTCTGTGAACAACCTGCGTAACTGTGTATGGCAACCCTGCCTAACCTTCTGTCTTTCAACTAGCTCTTGGCATAAGGCGCCAACAGACTGATGGAGTAATGGTTATTATGGTCAGCGCTTGGCTGTGTGGGATGGGGAGGAAGAAAACTCAGAAACTAAGGCTTTCCCAGTTAATTTGAAGCAAGACGATTCCAGAGGAAATTACCTCTGCTGCAGAAGAGAGCGGGGTGGAGAAGTCGTGTCTTTTGCAGCTCCTGTTTCTGGTAGCAACCTCCCCCTTTGCCTCCTCCCTGATGAGTCTCCTTTGCCTCCTGTGCCCGGGGCCAGGGAGGCTCTTGTCTGCCAGCCACAGGCTGGCATTGCTGCTGGAGTCCAGTGTGTGAAAACCTAATGTTGTGACTCTTGGCTGCCATCGTCCCAGTGACTCTGCTTCACCAGGGGCTCGGTGGGAGCTTGGTCTTTGCACTTGGAGAACTGTTTAAGTTCCAAGTGTTGCCATGGGTCATCAGATGGGGGGGGGGGGTTCAAGGTATCTATTTGGCTTTGCTTTTTAAAGATTTTTTTTAAACATTTATTTATTTGTATGTGTGTATGGGAGGTGGGGAGGTAGGCATGCCTGCCACGGCATGCTTGGAGGTCAGGGGAAAACTTGTAAGAATCATTTCTCTCTTCTACTATGTAGATTCTGGGGACTGAACTCCACTTGTCAGACTTGACAGGAAGTCTTTACTCGCTGAGCCTTGTCGCTGGTCCTCTCTTTACTGTTGCAGTTCTTGGCATTGCTGTTACAATATTCATCAGATAGAAGCATGTTACACAGTTGAATACAGCAGCCGGCCAACCAGAGAAATATGCTATGGCGCCCAGGCTGAGCATGTTGTCTAGACAGCGTAATAGACAACATGGACAGTCAAACCCTGCTATCCAGTGACTTGACGTCATCAGGGTGTGTTTTTGCTTGTGAAGAGTATGACGTGGCTGACACAGAGTTGTGTACTCGCGCACGCTTTGAAAGTAAGAGGACAACTTTCAAGAGTTGATTTTCACCTTCTACACGTGGGCTCCCGAGGATTGAACTTAGATCATCAGGCTCAGCAGCAAACCTCTTTACCCACTAAGCCATGTCGCTGGCCAAGACTTTTGTATCTTGTCCTCCCTGGTCTTACTCCACTGGAAAAGGAGAGTCACCCGATAGAGCTTTTTAACCACTCTGTAGGGACAGGTGGATCAGCCACATTCATGTATTCATACCACCTCAGAACCACATTTCTTATCTATGCAGGGAGATAGTAAGACCAGCTCCTTTTTTGTTCAGACCCTACCGAGTTCCTGAGCTATTTAGAGCCATGCAGAGGGGAACTGAGCAATTAAGAGCAGGATGCACACCAACCAACTTCAAGAGAACCTGGTAGAAAGACAGCTGCTCCTGTCTGCTCCGTGCCCCTGCTGGATGCCCCTGCTTTGTGAATGTGTGTTTGGTGTCATGGGTCCTTGAGCCACCCTCTTTCTGGTAAACATCTGAGGCCAAATAGTGTATGAATCTTGAATCAGATTCCTGGGGAGAGTCTGATTAGCTCATGTGTTGGTCCAATCAATGGTGAGTAGGAAGACATGGTCACATGGTGCCACTGTGGCGCTGTGGGCTTTCCCTTGCCAGTCAGGGTGGATGCATCCTCACAGATGGGATGTGGCCTGGGATGTGCTTCAGAATTACATCTAGGCTTACCAGGTGTAGGGGTTATGGGATTGGTTGGATAATGTTGGGAAGAGAGTTTGGAAGAACTGTAAGGTACTGCTTACATGTAAGCCAGTTTGATGGAGAGGGACTTCGCTGGGAATCCCGGAGATTGTGTTACCCTAAGAGGGCATGGAAGAGTTACAGTGCTGCAAGATAGAACTGGAAGGTCTTGAAGGCAGGGGAGCTAGCTGTATTGTAAGGTTAGGGAACAGGGATGGGAGGAAGTGGTCAGGGCCAGCCAGGCCACTGTGGGAGTCAACCAGGTTTATAGACCATTAGACCGCAGCCTTGTAAAAGAGAAGGTAAATGTGTATCTGCCACCTAAATAAACATGGATGCTTCATAGTGACGTGGAAAGGATGTTGGTCCGGACTTAACACTTCTCTTCTTGTCTCAGTACTGCTGTGTGCCTAAAGCACATTGCCTCCTCTCTCTGAGGCTCAATTAGCTTTGCTCTTGAAGACTCTGCATCGGGCATATTTCCATGTTAAGGGGGTAAAGTCTGGAGCTGGACAGTTGGGCTGCAATCCTTGTTCTTCACTTTCTGTCTGTGTGACCTCAGCAGATTTCCTAAACTCTGGGTCGGTTTCCTCTCCTGCTTCATAGGGATACTGTGAGCATCACAGGAAATGGGTGCTCAGGAAAATATTAACAAATATAATTATTATTAGAAACCAAAGTCACAGGGGTTGGGGATGTAACTCAGTTGAGACAAAGGTGACCTGGGCCTTGCCCAAGCAGCTCGTGGGAGTCTTCCTGTTCATCTAGCTCTGCCCACCCGACTCAAGATCCCAAGTATGCACACAGCCCCTGGTTGATCCCAGCAACATGTACACCAGGTATGTAGTGGTGTATGCCTGTAACCCTAGCACTTAAGAAGTGAAGGCAGGGCTGGAGAGGTGGCTCAGGGGTTAAGCCTCTGCCTTGCAGGCGGAAGGTCCTGAGTTCGGATCCCAAATCCCACGTATAGACGCCAGGCGGAAGCGGGGGCGGCCTGCGTTTCCGGTCCTGGTAGGGCGGAGCCTGTGAATCCCGGGGCAGAGTGGCAAGGAGGAGGTGGAGGCGTCCATGGTGGTTCCGGAGTTTGTCCGTGGTTCTACACACACATACATACCTACACACGCACACACACTCACAATTGAATAAATAATAATAATAATAAAAAATTTAAAAAAAAAGACGTGAAGGCAGGAGAATCCGGACACTCAACGTCATTCTCGGCTTATACAGTGAGTTTGAGGACAACCTGGACTGGCTCAAAGAAAAGAAAAACCAAGGCCAGGCCAATTCCAAGGAACCTATGGCTGGGTGTAGTGGTGAAATGCTCAGGCAGATGGACCCAGAAGTCTGTTTCAGCGAGCATGAGGGATGATAGGCGAGGGAGCATCGGGATGGTGAGATTGGGACAGAGGCTGCCTGGGGAGGGGTGTGCATGTCTTACTATTCGCATAGCTTTGCCCACCCAGACTGAGTCTTCTCTGTTCTCCCGCACCATCTGCTTCTCTGCCAGTGACGGGCCGTGGAGATGATGGCACACAGTCTGGTAGTGCTGAAACTCCATTCTTGCTGTGCCGGCCTGGTTGTTTGAGCAGCACCTTTTGTATAGGTCGGCCACGAGTGTGCAAGGTTGGCCATGCATGCGCAAGGTCAGCTTCAAGTGTGCAAAGTAGGTCGTGAGTGTGTAAGGTCAGCCTCAAGTGTGCAAGGTTGGCCATGTGTGTACAGGATCAGCTTTGTGTGTACAAGGTCAGCCTTGAGTGTGCAAGGTTGGCCATGTGTGTACAGAATCAGCTTTAAGTGTACAAGGTCAGCTTTGAGTGTGCAAGGCTGGCCGTGTGTGTGCAAGGTCAGCTTTGAGTGTGCAAGGCTGGCCATGTGTGTGCGAGGTCAGTCACCAGTGTGTGGGGCAGCACCACTGTCCTGTAGCTGCAGAACCTTCTGAGCAGTTTGAGGGCAGAGCTATGTGTGGCCTCTGCTCCGTTACTTCCTCGGGGCCCAGGGAGGACCCATCTCAGGCCCCTCCTGTTATCAGGAGCTCCGTGGAGCCCATGCTTTCGGCCTGTCCTCACCTCACTGCTTTGTCCTTGGGGCCCTGCAGCAAAGCTCGCTGGATGCCAGGTCTGTGCTGAGGCCTAGGAGAGCCCCTCCTTTTCCTCCCTCAGCAGCTGAGGCCTCACCTCTGCCATTCCGCTTGGATCCTGGCCCCAGCGATAATGAATTACATAAATAAGTCATTCCCATTAGCAGCCCAGCCAGGCACTGGCCCAGGAGGAGGCCAGGCCAGTCCTGAGGCAGTGTGGCCTTGGCTAGCACCTCCTCCCTGTGGCAGCTCCAGGACCCTTCTTTCTGGGGGGCTCTCCAGAAGGGTCCTTAATCCTTTTACATTCACTCTAATGTTAGGTTTTCCAGCCTAGGGGCTCTGCAAACATCAGCACTTCCAGCAGCTTGACAAGGGGGGTTGGGGATCAGCAGGGCCCCTAGAAGGGATTCAAGAGGGGGGGTCTGAGTGTTGAGACTGCTCCTCCCGGCTTGCCTAGGCTTGGCTGGCAAAGGTGCGCGGTGGCCATGGCAACCCCTGGCTGCAGGCAGCTGGGGCAAACACAGGCTTTCAAAGGGGGCCTTGTTCCCTGTGGGAGCCCTTTGGTTCCAGCCTGCTGCGGCTTTTCAAACCTAGGGAGGAGAGGGAGGGAAGTGGAGATGAGGCCGGCCTGCTCGTGAGGAGACATTGTTGCTTCCCCCTCTGCCCTGGCCCCAGGCACATTTCCTGAGCCATAGTTTCCAGAGCTGCTTCTGGAAAGAAAGGAAGCGTAAGCAGAGGACAGTGCCCAGTCTCTAGGCAACAGACTGTGCATGCAGTTGGAGGGAGCGAGGGAGGGAGGGAGTTCACTGTCACACTGGCCACTTCAGTGTGGAAGGCCCCCGCCATCCTGCACTGATTTTAGCAAGCTAGCCAGGGCCATCTAAGCAGACCCTTAAGGATTCCTCATTTGGCTGGCACTGAATATCAAATATGTAACATCTCACAGAGAACACTGTGTTACGGCTTAGTTTGGTTGAGTGCTTGCCTAGCATGCACAAAGCCCTGGGTTCAGTTCCCACGTAGCATAAAAAATTGGTGTCCTATGGCATGCCCATAAGCCTAGCATTAAGGAAATGGAAGAGGAAGATCAAAGGGTCAGGCCAGGGAGATGGCTCAGCAGGTAAATTCCTGGGGCCCAGAACCCACACACAGATGAAAGAGTGTCTTCCTGACCTCCTCATGTGTACTGTGACATGCACCCTTCCTGCCTCTCTTTCTCTCACACACACACTAAAAAAATAATTTAAAAAATGTTCAAGATTGTTCTCTGCTATGTATCGAGTTAGAAGCCAGCCTGGACTATATGACACGCTGGTGCAGGGGAGAGAGCTCATGACCATTCACAATTTGCATTCTTATGTATTGATGAATTTTAGTGAAACAGTGGATCGCGGCAGCTTTGCTCTCTTTAAAGGAGTTTGGTTTAGAAGTCTGCCCTTCTTGCTCTTTATTTCTAAGCTACCCATATGTAACTAACAAGAAGGGTAGCGTGTCCTCTCTGTACCCACATAAATCTGTGAAGCATCCGTGAGGCATGGTCCCCACACCTGTTAGTGAACGGGTGGACACACTACTGCTTCTTAGGGAACACAAAGTCTGCATCCTGTGCCTTCCTTGACACCGCATGCCTCTTTAGCCCTGGCTGAAGGAGAAGGCAGGGGCAGCTCAGGAGTGGGGGGGGGGAGAGCCTGGGAGGAAGAGGAGATGGGAGGCATTTGGTAGCACTGGGTTGACCTCTCTGTGTCCCCAGAAGTTACTGAGGAAAGTGTGGAAAAAGATCCCAGCCTGGAAGCAGGGCTCAGGAAAGATGCCGATCTGGGCCTTGTCTGTCAAGTCAGTGATCTGTGAAACTGGAGATCCCTGCTGATACCCCAGCTTCTCAATTGCCAGTCTGGTTAGAGTGTGGGATTCTATGAACAGAAACATCCGTAAGTAGGGACTCTGGCCACTCACAGCCACGGGAAAGCAGGAAGGGTCTCTCTCTCACTCAGGGGTCAGACAGACACTGGGACCACAATCAGGTGCCCCTTATCTGTCAGCTCCACCCTTGTGATTCTACCTTGCTGAATGCTGAACTGGGTGATTTGGTGTTATTTAAACTGGCTTCCTCAGCTAAGGAGTGGAAAAGCACTCATGGACTTTGCAAGTTTTTCTTTAATTTGTGTGTGTGTGTGTGTGTGTGTGTGCGCGCGCGTGAGCGCACACAATGCAGAGGCCAGAGGATGACATTGGATGGCTTCTATAATTCCCTGCCTCATTCTCTTGATACAGGATCTCTTGCTGAATCCGAAGCTCGCCATTTCGGCTGGGCTGGCCAGTCTGAGACTTCTGGGAAGTGTCTGTCCCTCGTGTCCTTGACTTAGTTAAAGGGATGTGAGCCTTCCGTAGAGGAGATGGAGGGAAGGAAGGACCATCGTGACAACACTTGACACAGGCCTTTGCGCTATCCATGTTTTTGGATAAGTGATGAATTTTCTGAGTGAGTTGGGAGATCCCAGGCTGTGATTGTGAATTACCCCTTTAATAAGTTCTTCACTGGTCGTGCTATTCATTCATTAGTTGACACCAGGAATTGAACCTAGAGTCTCACACATGCTAGGGAAGTTGCCCCACCACTTTATACTTTTTATTTTGGGATGTCTCCACTAAGTTGCTCAGACTGGTCTTTGAATTTACCGTCCTCCTGCCTCAGCCTCCTAAGCAGCTGTAACTATAGACCTGGGACACCAGGTTTGGCCCTGGTATCACAAATTGAATCAGGAGAAACTCAGTCGGCTGCTTGTGGCTCTTTCTTGCTGCGGAGTGGCCTCTGGGGGTAATTTCTGCCTTTGTGGTTTGACCACAGCACCCTTCTTCTTCAGACACTTCTGGTTCTTCACTAAAGTTTTAAGTACCATAGCAGATGTGAATATCCTTTTTTAGTTTTCTTTTCTTTTCTTTTTTTGAAAAGGAAAAAGTGCTGCCTAAATGCTTAGGAGTAGTTGTCTTTCAGCGCACAGCTGTCAGATCCAGCTGCAGAACCAGGAAGTAGGCAGAGTTTGTGAGATGCCTTCTGCTTGTATGTAGACCTGGTGTGGCCCCCTGAATGTTGTAAATGCTTCTGAACTGCGTGTTGTTGTTCTGCCTTCCCTCAAACTCTTGGGATAGAAAAGACTGCTGTTTCTGCCATTGGAAAAAGGGGCTCCCTGGGTGTCCTAGACTCAGCCTGACTTGGGGAGTGGTGTTTTGCAAGGTGTCTGCCTGTGATTCATACTCAGGGTTGAGGCCTTCTGCCCTGGCAGCCAGTGTGAGTGGCAAACCTGGTGCAGGTCTCATTGTTGGTGCGATGACTCACTGCCAGCCTGTGGCAAGGAGCTGGTATTAAGAGGCAGGTAGAGCCTTGGTGCTCAAAATCATGTTCTGGGCCAGCACCACCCACGTTATCTGGTTAGAATGCAGAGTCACAGGCCCCACCTGAGTGACCCAGTCACCTGATTTTTAACAAGGTGGTTCAGGTTGCACAGTAGAATCTGAAAAGGTTTAGAAAGCAGAGGGACTGAAACCTCATTTGAGCATCTTCCATATTTCTGGCTTTGCCAAGTGCTTTATTCATTCATTTAGAGAGAGAGAGAGAGAGAGAGAGAGAGAGAGAGAGAGAGAGAGAGAGAGTGTGTGTGTGTATCAGAGAGCACTGTGTGTCCCTGTGGAAGACCAAGGGTGACTTTGGAAATCATCCTGGATTGCTTCTGCCTCCTTCTTGCTTCGCTCTGGGACTTCTGAGACTCTGCCCATCAGAGCCAGAGGTGCTGGCCACCACCATTTTGGCCTGGCATTTTTACGTGAGACTTGGGATCTGAACTGAGGACCTTCTGCTTGTGAGGCAGAGTCTTAACCCCTGAGCCATCTCTCCAAGTTTTTTAAAACAGTGCTTTTGATTATCTGAGCTGAAGGACAATTTGTTTCTTCTTCTTCCTCTGCCTCTCCTTTCTTCTTTTCTCTTTCTTCTCCTTCTCTTTCTCTTCTCTTCCCTCTTTTTTGTATTTGTTCAGCAACCAGTGAGTATGACCTGTCTGTGCAAGTCTGACAATATCCAAACTGGCATGTACTCTATGCAGAAGAGGCAAACCCACAGATCACATACTTGGACAAAGTTTAAATGTGAAACAGAGAATCTCACACACAGAATTCACACTTCATAATCCTGGGTGTCAGATGTTGGCCACAAACTATGGTTACTGTTTACTGTGTGGGAATGTCTGACCTAGACAGTGGGCCTTATGACTGTCAAAAATCAAGAACTAATTTCTAATAGTTCAGAGCTGTTAGTAATAAATTGTCTCTATTTGGCTCCAAGCAAAACCCAGGATCAGAAATGGGACAATGTCGGAACTTGTTTTAAATGTTGGAAAGAAATAATAAACACTGTTAGGGAAATCCTTTAATCCCACAGGACCTACCTGCTACCCCTCTCCCTCCCTCTGCCCAGTGAGTACCCTGGAGACCACCTCCCAAGCAGGCTGGTGAGTTTTCAGTGCCAACTTGTCCACAACTCTCAAGCCGTTTTCACTTTCTGAAGAGATTCAGGCTGCTTGCTTGACTTGTGTGTGTGTGTGTGTGAGAGAGAGAGAGAGAGAGAGGACACTGTGTGTCCCTGTGGAGGACCAAGGGTGACTTCGGAAATCATCCTGGATTGCTTCTACCTCCTTCTTGCTTCGCTCTGGGACTTCTGAGGCTCTGCCCATCAGAGCCAGAGGTGCTGGCCACCACCATTTTGGCCTGGCATTTTTACGTGAGACCTGGGATCTGAACTGAGGACCTTCTGCTTGTGAGGCAGAGTCTTAACCCCTGAGCTATCTCTCCAGCCCTTGCCTTTTTCTTGAGACCAAGGAGGGGAAGTAATTTAATTTTTTTATTATTTGTTATTTATTCAATTGTGCATGTATGTGTGTGCGCATGTGTGTATGTATATGTGTGTGTGTAGAACCACGGACGAATTCGGGAACCACCATGGACTGCCTCCACCTCCTCCTTGTTCACTCTGCCCCGCGATTCACAAGCTCCGCCCTACCAGGACCAGAAGCGCAGGCCGCCCTGCTTCCGCCTGGCATCTATACATGGAGTCTAAGATCCGAACTCAGGACCTTCCGCCTGCAAGGCAGAGGCTTAACCCCTGAGCCACCTCTCCAGCCCCGAGGGGAAGTAATTTAACCCAAGTCAAGTTTGTGTTCTTGACTATGCTCTCATGGACCCCTTGGTTCTTAAAGGATCCTTTGAGTCCCAGACCCCTTTGCTGATTTTAATGCCATTCTTTTGTTTCATTTATTTTTGCAGTGCTGGGGATTGAACCTAAGACCTTGTGTAGGTTAGGCAAGCACTTTTCTACACAGATATATCTCCAGTCTTCTTTTGGTAATCTCAAGAGAACTTTGACACCTTCTCTCTACCCTAAAAATGTATGCACATCCACATGAACACATCAAGTTGTGCATTCAGTTTCCCATGCCATGAGACCCACAGAAACCTCACCAGCTCTTGGCTGAGAACTCCACGCAGGGTTGTGAGCTCTGCAAGGTTTGTTCCTGCCATCCAGAGCGTGTCTAAGGGGTCCTTGGGAGGTCTTGGGGTAAAACACAAGGTTTGGGAGTCAGGTGCCGAGATCTCTCATCCTTCCTATGCTGCCTGCTGGTTGTTGACCTGCAGGACAGCTCTCATACCCCATCTAATCTGCAGGTACCCCATCTGTAAGGTGGGGGAAAGAACCATACCTTGTACATTTTCTATTTCCTGCCCTTGGGCTTCAAGAGTTCTGAATCCGAACACTCCATACTATCATGTCTGTCCTGACACTTCCGTTGCTCAAGGGCCCGACAGGCTTGGCCAGCGGCCCCAGTGACAGCTTCATTTCAAATGCCACAGGAGCAGCATGCAGCTGTGGATGTCACTATGGGACTCGCCCTGCTTGCTGCATTTCCTTCTGGTTTGCCCTGGGTCCTGTCATACCTGGAGTGGGGGCGAGAGGAGAGGCTGACCGCCTCCTCTTCCCCTCCTACGCCCTTCCTGCTGAACTGTCTTGGTGATGTTTCCCGCATTCCTGGCTGGCTGGGACCCTGGGTCATGTCATTCAAATTCCAATCAGCCCTTCTGCAATAAGAACCTCTCACTGTCTCCATGGTGACGCAAACATTGGCCCAGTTGGTAAGATGCATCGTAAAATATAAGTTCTATTTAACTCTGCTCCAAAACAAAAACAGACAGAAAATGTAGCTCTTGTGTAGGGTAGTCAGGGGGTTAGATGAGGTAAGGTTTATAAAATGCTGGCATTGTGGGACTTATTGTTCAGCTCGCAGCATGAACCCTTGTCCTCCGAAGGAACCCTCCAGTGGCCTTAAGCACTTGCTTGGCCTTTGTTGTAGAGTGAGGGATAGAACCATACATAGGCTATCCTTGGAATGAGTGGGGAATGGAGCCCTCGATATACCTCTGGGGAATTTGAGGGGGTCAAGAAGCTGTGGAGCTTTCTAGAAGTCCTCTAGATCCTCTCCTGCTATCCAGTAAGTTCATTGCTGTTGTTTTTGGCCGCAGACATGCAGATCTGCTTCCGGAACTTCCCTGAAACCAGACGCCCAACTCAGAGGGGTGGGGAGGAGAGAAGCCTCCACGAAGCTCAGAGGAGCAGAGATTTTTCTCTCCTTAATTAACTCTGGCTCTTTGGCTCCGGGCTTTCAACTCTCAACATCCCTAGCAATTAGGGAGGGTGTTAAGTAGAGGGTCAGGGCAGTGGCAATGCTGTGAGGGGTTTCAGGGGACCATACAGAGGGGTGGAAGTGCCTCTTAGGTGTCCCAGAATGAGGGCTTGGCCTCCCACCGCCCCCTTTTAGCTGAGCTGCAGACGCTGATTGCCGCCCCCCTTCCAGCCCTAGCCCTCTCAGCTGTGCTGTGAGAATGGCCTGAGCTAAAGAATTCCAAACATTGGCCCCCACCAGGCCCTTAATTACATTAAGGCACAAAGCTGGCAGTGCCAGCGCTGGGTGGATCCTTGGCCCGCTGTTGTTGCAGGAACAATCGCGAGTCTGTTCTAGCTGCCTGTTGCCCCCAGCTGCGTCCTTGCTTTCATCTCGGCCTCATTTTCAGGAATGCAGGCTCTGGCCTCCTTCCCTGTCTTCCTCTGCTCACCTTTGGAGAACCTGGGTGGCCACGACCTCCCGGCCCAGTTCCTGAAGCAGCTGTGTCCCCCTCCACCCCCCCCTTACCTGAGTACTTTGGGGAAAAGTATTCAGCTGGCTTTGCTTCCAATGTATGTATCGTCCTGAAGGGGAAGTAAAAATTCCCCCTCTATTTTACAATGACGCCCCGCAATTCATAATAACACCTTCCATCCATTTCCAGTTTACTAGTTTTAAAATTTCTCAGGAATCTGCGACTGATGTGATAGCTGGAGTCTCTGATAGTGTTTCAGGCAAGTGATGGGCTATGTGGAGGGGGGGTAGCAAGACCCTGGGGGTCTACGCAGTGCTTTTTCCCTTGGCCACCTCCTCGGCTTTGTGGGTGCATTCCCTCCAGAACTCGTCAGAAACGCCTGGCGAGAGATCATTCCATAGAACAACTTTCGGAAGACTTGCTCTTTCTTGCTTAGCTATTTTTTTTTTTTGAATTATCATTTATTTTTTAATCAGAGTGTCACGGGGTCTCCCAGCCTGGCCTTGAACCCTCTCATTCCTCCCACTTCTCCCTCTGGGCTGATCCCTCAGCTCCAGAAAGGCTTCCCACTGCCCAGCCACCAGGGCAGAGTGTGGACGCCCTGCGGCTGGAGCACCAGCCTCACTCAGGCGGCTCTGACACTTGCAGCTCTTTGGAGACAGCTGTTGAAGCTCCTGGTCTTTCGACCCTGTTCTTCTCTCACATTTGCAGATGGTTTAGGGACTTGCCGTTCTCACAGGGGTGTTCCCAGGAGCCTTTGCGCTCCATATGGTGAAGCTTGTCTCTTTCACATCCCTGGGCTGCACAGAGCCCCGAGCCTCAGCCTGGGGCCTGAGCACCGGCCTGTGTGGCAGCCTTTTGCCAAACCCTTTCAAAGGACTTGAAAGGCAAGGGCTTCTCTCTCTCTTTTTTTTTTTTTTTTCCTTTAGGAAGTTTCGGATCTTTGGAGAAGCACCCCAACTGTTCTCAGGGCTGTGCCATCCCACCGGCTGCTGTGGAAGCCTGAGGGTTGGTGGTGCTGCCATAGCAGGTCTTGGCTGATTTGAGTCAGAGTGTGATCTGACCACTGAGGAGTTGCTAAGCTCATTAAAGAAAAATCAGAAAATGCTGCATTTCCAATAAAAACAGATCATTCTGGCCATTTAAAAATTTTGTGACACTCGGTTCTCTTTTTTTAAACATATATAGATTTTGAAACTTTGTCATCTTGCACCATTGTAGATTCTGAATATGGCTTTCCTCTTCATATGAGCATTTAAAATGACCTGTATAGTTTTAGAAACATTTATTTTTTACAAAGAGCTTTTAAAATATTTATTTACTGGGAAGGGGAGAGCAGGCCCATGCGGGGAGGCCAGAGGACAGCTTTCAGAAGTCATATCTTTCCTTCCACCATGTAGACTCCAAAGATCAAACTCAGGTGAAGAGGTTTTAGAGCAGGTGTCTCTAACACTGAGGACCGGTGAAGGTACAGCTCTGGGGCCTTGATGGACATGGGTTCCCGGCCTGGCCTCTGCACTTCAGCTGTGCTGTCCATGGAATGAAGCAACCACTTTAATGCCTCTGAATGCTCAGGAAGCTCCTTGTGGCTTGTACAGGGGTAAAAGGGTGGGACATAAGTTCAGGTTGACTGTGGGTCCTTTCAACTCACTGACTGAGCTTCAACCCCAGCTGTGAGTCTGGCATGGTGCCTACATGCCAAGCATATGCTGCTCTTACTTGTTCCATCTCCTTTCCTGTGCTATGGGGGGCCTTGGCTCCTGCAGTCAGCATCTTTTCCAAAGTCCCTTGGGTATTCACCCTGGAGCTACCGGATGCTGTTCGTCTTTCTAGGGGGACTGGGCTGTTAGGAACTTTTTAGGGTTGAGGTATCAATGTAAGGCAGGCACCTGCCTTTCCCTTCACTCTTTAAGTAGGTTGATGAAGACTGTACTCTCAGGGGTCATTTCTATAATTCATTAATGACATTTGATGGTAGTAATGGTTAATGATAACAATTATAATAGGATTATCTTTTGTTCTTGGAAATCCAAAGCCTCTTCCAGTTTCTTTGACTTACTCTTTCTTCTCTGCCATGGCAAAAGGGGAAATTGAACCACTGAGAATTTTAAGTTTCAAGAAGCGATATATAGGAATAGAAGAATCTGACAGCGTTGGATTCCATCCTGACTCTGTCCTGTGTAAGTCCCCATTGTCACTTATCACCTAAGCTTTGGTTTTCTTATTGTGTCCATGAAAACAGAGGCACCTGATTTGCAAAGTTGATGTGAAGATCAAACGCAAGTATTTCCATAAAACCATCCTGCACAAGGCGAGCGCCCAGTAAGTGATGCATTTGTTCACTGAACCGCATCGTTGAGTCCATCCAGCCCCTCCCTGTTCACGTCTCCCCAGAGCTCCTCAGCTCTGCCTTCACCAGGCCAGATCCGAGCATGGAGCTTTCCTGCTTGGCTGATGGGAGGAGTCTGCCCCCAACTATTGCTGCTCTAAGTCAGGCCCAGATCTCCACCCGGCTCATCTGGGGGAAGGCAATGAAGGCCCTTTCTCTCCGATCGCCTCCTTGTCATCTTGAGAAAGGCAAACTCTCCATGAACACGAAGGGCGTGGAGACACCACTCATCTTCTGGTATGTCTTCACGACCACACTTGTGACCAGAAAGCCAACAGGAAGTCAAAGACAGTCATCTGGGGACAATTTTTTTTTTTTTTTTTTTGGTTTTGAGTCTTGGTGCTTCAATCTGAGGTCATATTGTTGACTGTTTCTGGGAGGTAGCAAACTTCCTGCCTGGCTGGATAGAGCTGCCCTGCAAGGTTACTGGGAAGTGAGTGTCACCAGCTTTAGTCATCTACCCGTGACCTAGCGTTTTGGGGACCAGCAGCATCAGCAGCATCTTGTAGCTAGTTGGAAATGCAAAATCCTGGGCCTTACATCAAACATGTTGAGTCAAAACCTGAATTCTGGAGAAGATCCTTAGAACATTCAGAAACAGATATAAACCACAGTTTTCGGTCACAGGTGCATATTACACTTATCTGGAGAATTTTCTTTGCGTGTGCGCACATATGTGCATGTGCGTGTGTGTAGCGTGTGTGTGCGTGTATACTAGAAGGCACTTGTGTGGCGGCCCAAGGGTGACATTGGGAATCATTCTACATCGCTCGGCCTCCCTATTGCTTTGCCCTGGGTTTTCCCAGGTTCTGCCTTCCAGGTCAAAACTGCAGACTGCCTCGGGGCTGGAGAGGTGGCTCAGGGGTTAAGCCTCTGCCTTGCAGGCGGAAGGTCCTGAGTTCAGATCCTAGACCCCACGTAGAGACGCCGGGTGGAAGCGAGGGTGGCCTGCGTTTCTGGTCCTGGTAAGGCGAAGCCTGTGAATCCCAGGGGCAGAGTAAACAAGGAGGAGGTGGAGGCAGTCCATGGTGGTTCCCGAATTCTTCCGTGGTTCTACATACATACACACACGTTCACACACACACGCGCGCACAATTGAATAAATAATAAATAATAAAAAAAAACCTTTAAACAAAACAAAACAAAAACCTGCAGACTGCCTCCATACCTGCTTGGCATTTTTTATGTGGGAACTGGGGATCCAAATTCAGGTCCTTCTGCTTCTGAGGCCAAATCTTTAGCACCTGAGCTATCTCCCCAGCTCTATCTGAAGAACTTTTTAAAAAATGAACTGATTCCATAGTACCCATCCCCAGACCAATGAATAAGGATAAAATTTAGGTATTGCTATTTAAGAAAAAGAAAAGCCAAATGATGGCAAATGTCTGTAATCAGACTTAAGAGGGAGAGAGAAGATCAGCAGTTCAAGGCCCACGTGAGCTGTGGGCCACAGAAGACCGTATTTCAGAGAGAGGTTGTGGGGGGTAGCTGTTCCCCCAGGTGATCCTGATGTATGCCTGGACTGACTTAGACTTGCGATGGGAGGTTCACATGAGGGTGATGGTGCACACGAGCACTTTATCCTCCTATCATCTTCATCCCTTGAAAGGTTCTGGCACTTTCCCTGTTCTTCTAGGAGACACCTGAGACACAGGAAAGTGAACTGAATCATCCAAACTGCTGCAGCTTGTGGGTAGTGGAGTTGAAACTCTGCCCTGAGGCTTCTTTGCCGCACTTGACTGTAACTAACTAGTGCTCCTCCTGGTTTAGACTGGCCTGGTTCTCCTTGGGATATGTGGCTTGGAATTCTTCCCTGGCTCAGTTACTTGGGTACTTTCAGACTGTGTAGCTTTCACGTTGTTTCAGTTTGAAATACAATTCAGAGAGCAGAGTTTTCCCCCCATTCAGCAGCTTTTGTCCTCAAGTTTGTGTCTCCTAGGATGAAGGGTCAGGAATGACAGACAAGTTGTGGTACAAATGGCAAAGAAGTCTTAAGGAAAGGAGGTGTTTCTGGAGACCGTGAAGAAATCATGGACTTTGGGGGTTACAGAACCTGACTCAACTCTGTTTATTTTAAGCTAGCCACATGGGTTTTTAACAACCCTCTGCACCCAAACCCCATACCTCTAAGATGAGGTAGGGTGCTGTAGCTGCTCTTCTCCGCTGCTGTGAGACAATGCATACACAGAGCTAAGGGAGGCTTATTTTGCTCATGGTTCTAGAGGGAAGTCATAGTTCATTATGGCAGAAAAGGCATGTGGCAGAGGCTGGATGCAGCTCAGGTCACACACTCAGTCATCATGGAGGCTTCCTGCAAGAGGAGGCAGGGCTGGGCCCCCACCACCTTGAGGCCGGCTGCCTGCGACATGCCTTCCTCCAGCAAGGCTCCACCCCTAAAGCTGCAACGACCTTCCCAAACATTGACACCAGCTAAGACGCACACGCATGAGCTCGTGGAGGACAGCACACATTTAAACCGTGACATGGGGGTCTCTCTATTCCTTCCAGCTCTGCCAGACAAGCTCTAAGACGAAAAGTGAGAAACAAAGGAACAGGACTGAGCTGAGCCACAGGCCTCGAGGTACCTGCAGTAACGGGAGGACTGGAGATGGGGGGGCGCAGGACGCAGTACTGGTGCTGCAACCAAATAGGAGTGATGCAGACCTGAAATGGAACCCCCTAAAGACCTGCGAGGCTGCAGAGAAACGAAGCAGTGAAGCCCCAAGGAAAAGCCAGACACTGAGCCACAGCCCTTTCTTGTCACGTCTTGAAGCGTGTCCAAACCTGGCTTCTAAATTCAGGCAAGGATTTAAGAATCTGCCTAATCCTCCCATGGAATTTAAATCCAGGTTACTGTGGTATAACCTCCTTATTAAGTCATGGAACATCTGCGTATAGGGAATGGAATGAGTCAGGGTAAACTTGCCGTTGCTTTTTTTTTTTTTTTTTTCTATCTTTTTTTTTCTTTGCAAGAAAACACTTGGCTCTTGGTGATATAGCATCTCATAGTTATAGGGAACTTTTCATGCATCTCAGCCCTTTATTGATTTCTTGAGGGTTGCACAGGAATGTAGGTTACCCCCTCTGCTTTAATAGAGGAAATAGGCCCACAGAAAAGAGCCATCAGGCTTCATAGCAAATTAGGGGCAGAGTCTAGACTTGAATCCCGTCTTTTGACTTGGAGCACTTATATCTACCTCCCTGTTCACTACTTTAGCTATCAAGAGTTTCAAGCTAAAAGCTGTCAACAGCTTTGGCTAGATAAAACTCATAAAATACAGTCAATTCCCAGTGATTTGAGCTTCTATTTTAAACCGTGTTTTCTGCGGGGCATGGTGGTGCATGCCTGGAATCTCGTCACTCAGGAGGGAGCGGTAGAAGAATCTAGATAAAATGTCTTTGAGGATTAAGGCAGAGTTTATTAGAGGAGAGAAAGAACAGAACTCACACATTCCAGACAGGGAGTACCATGAGGGGCAAGGGCGCCCTGGAAAACTCATGGACTCCAGGCACAGAATCCATGAGGGACAAGGAGCTGGAAAAGAACTCGCAGACTCCAAACGTGGAGTGCCATGAGGGGCAGGTGCCTGAGCTGGATAGAATTTAAAGCCAGCTTGGTCTACATAGTGAGACCCTGCTTCAAAGCAATGACAACAGCAATGAATAAGTAAATGAAATAATAAAATAACTAAGTCATGCTTTCCTGGGCCAGTGAGATGAATCAGCAAGTAAAAGCTCTTCCTGCTCAAGCCTGGAACTCACATGGTTAGAGGAGACTTTGACTTTGACTTTGAAAAAGTGTCCTTTGACCTACACACACACACACACACACACACACACATCCATGCAGATACAAAAATGTAGAAAAAACAGAAATTTTAGAAAATGTGCTTTCTTTTTTAATTATATAAGCAATAAATAGCTGCATCACTTGCCTTAAAAATTTCAAATGTAAGACTCTCCCCCCAGCCCTTCTCTTCTCCCCTAAAATTTTCAAATAATAAGAACCCCCCTGGCCCTTCTCTTCTCCCCACCCAATTCCATTCCCCTCCTCAGAGGAAACTACCCATGACAGTTGAGGCGTCTCTTTGCATTTTGCATGTGTCCTTGATGGATTATTAAAATCACTGTCTAGCCATCTTGCTTGCTATTGCCAGCTGTGGTTGTGTGCATAGAGAAAAGCAAATATTCTAATATTACCTTCAGCAAGATAAACCCAGGATGGCTAACCAGCTGGATGGTGATTCAGAGCGGTGATTCTCAAATTCTCAAATTTTGCTAGCAGGCAGGTTCTGATTGAGTGGGTTTGAACTCCATCCTAGGATCCTGGCTTGCAAGTGGGTTGGTAGGACGACTGCACTGTGAGTGGGGAGGTTTTTGAGAGTTTGGGTTGTGAAATTGAACAGACCCACCGGTCCTTTATTTGCTAGTCAGGTGAGCTAAGCATACATGCAAGCTTTCAGTGCCTAAGCATTAGAAATAAGGTCATCTGATTTGCGGATTACTGTGAAAACAAAATGAGCTGAGACCCGTGAAGCACTTAGACCAGTGAAGGACTCAATAAATATTAGTTATTAATATCATCGAGGGACATTACTGCATGCTGTGGTCCAAGCCAAACAGAAATGCCATTGCCATCATCATCATCATTGACTATGCCTTGTAGTACACCACACTCATGTACCTGCCGGGAAACTGACACCCAAGGAGGTTTGGATGACTTAGCCACATCTACACAGCTAAGTGGCTGTGAAGCAAAGATACTCTAGCGCAGGTGTGGTGCTTTGTCTGTGAGCACGCAGCTGCATTCTCTGGACAACTCACAGTACCTGCTAATATCCGGTGGGTCTGTCACAAGGGGCTAGAGCCCTCGAGCATGGCTCAAATGATGAAAACCATACATCGCCTCACATATTTAAAAAGGTGTAACTTTCATCAGGTTGCATTTCTAGATATAACATTCAAAGATATTTTTGTCAAAGCTTTCGAGTGGCAAACTTGGTCCAGGCATTGATGGAAAATGTCTGGTGTAATTCCAAATTGTCATAACTAACTCTCGTGCGAGATCAGTCTGTCAGTCATGCTTTGGGTCAGGAAAAAAAATCTAACTCCATTTGTTCTTCTTTTCCTTCCCTTTCCTCCTCTCCCCTCCCCTCCCTTCCTCTCTCTTCCTTCATGTATGTATGTGTGGGTGCACATGTGGGTATTGAGGCAGTTATGGGTGCATGTGGGGACCAAAGGGCAACCATGGTAACATTCCTTGGGTGCTATCTGTCTACTTTTTTTTTTTTTTTTTTTTGCTTCCTAAGTCTAAACTTAAAATAAGCAGGTGGCTAAGATAAGATAGAAACAAAATAAAACCAACTTCCTTCTGCTGGAACTGCCTTGTAAAGAGGTTCTGTGGTTGTCTCATTGTGACTTTTACCTCCTAGGAAAGGGGCTGGGGTAAGAGTAAAAGTGAGACTTGGTTCCAGGGCCACGGTAAAGACAGACCCTCCAGGCCCAGAGTGCCCAGCATAAATGTTCTTGATAGGAAGACTAGTGGGCTAAAGTCTCAGGGATGCTGCCCAAGGGTTTGTTCCCTGAGCATGTGCAGCCCATTCCAGAGCTTGTGGTATCTGGGAGGATTTGCTGGAGGAATCAGGCCTCATGCTGCTGCTCCTCAACTCTCCCTGGTGTGTGACACCTTGGATATCTGTCTCATGTTCCTCTTAATGAGATGATGAGGGGGGGACCTCACCCTATAATAATGTCTCCCTGTTATAGGGCCCAGAGTGACTTCGTGGTTCATGCATCCTACTGAGAAAACCAACAGCCTTTCCCAGGGGAAGATGCCTTGGGGTGGATTTGGAGACCAAGTCTTTCAAGTCCCTCCTCTGCCAGCCTTAAAGCATGTCATTTGCTCTCGTTCATTGTCTGTCTGTCTGGGCTGACCTGCGTTTGAAGATGGGCTGTGCTTCTTGCCAGTCATGTGACCATCTCCTCATCTCCCTGTGCCAGCATCTGTGTCAGTAAATGGAGAAAATAAATTCCTTCTCGGGGTGGTAGCGAGGACGGGAGACTCAATGGTTCCATAGTGTCTGGCCCACACAGCCTGCTTGGGGAATATTTGACACTCTCCTTGGCTTTCGTTCCCTGTAGGAATTGTAGATAGGAAAAGACTCAGCTCTATGAAGTCCTGGAAAGACTCTTCAAGGACAGGTTGGTGCCTGGCCCTCCCCCATTCCCAGGGGTCCTTCTCTTTTTTCTTTTTTTTTTTTAATTATTTATTCAATTGTGCATGTATGCGTGTGTTCGTGTGTGTGTGTGTGTGTGTGTGTGTGTGTGTGTGTGTGTGTAGAACCACGCACGAATTCGGGAACCACCATGAACCGCTTCCACCTCCTCCTTGTTTACTCTGCCCCGGGATTCACAGGCTCCGCCCTACCAGGACCAGAAATGCAGGCCGCCCCTGCTTCTGCCCTGGCATCTATACGTGGGGTCTAGGATCTGAACTCAGGACCTTCCTCCTGCAAGGCAGAGGCTTAACCCTGAGCCACCTCTCCAGCCCCCCCCAGGGGTTCTTAATGCAAGTCACCTGATAAATGTCAAGAGACTGGAAAGATGGCTTAGCCAGTGAAGGGCTTGCTTTGCAAGCATGAGGGAGGACCTGAGTTTGGATCCTCAGCACCCACATAAAGAAAGCTGGGCAAGTGAGCTGGCTCACTGAGTAAAGTGCCTGTATAGAAGCCTGGGTACCTGAGTTTGATACCCAGAGTACACGGGGTGAAAGGAGAGAACTGACTTCCAAACACTGTCCCTTCACCTTCACACCTGAAGGGTGGAATGAAAGTGCCCCCCTCTCCCTGTCTCTCTTGCTCCATCCCTGCCTTTTAAGTAAATAAGAGGTTAAAAAAGAGCGAGTTGGAAAAGAAAATCAGAACATGACACATACATGTAGCCCTAGTGCTGTGGGGGAACGTGGACATGAAGGTTTCCTGGAGCCAGCTGGTCAGCGTGTCTAGCAAATACACAAGCACCTGGTTCATGAGAGACCCTGCCTCAAATACTAAGGTGGAAGTCATTCTAGTCTCCTACTCCCACAAGCCCCATGTGGTTGAGCACATTAGCCAAGGGATTCTCATGGCTGCCCTTGAACCCCTGTCATCTGTTGAGCATATTGTGAGGCCTTCAACTGGGGACATTTTGAGACCATTTCCCACCTCTTCCCTTCTTGTGACCCAGGGGAGGCGAAGCCTGCCGGCAGCATTTCCTCTCAACCTAATGCCTTGGAGTGTATCCATGCACCCTTCTGGGACCTGTGCACCCCTCTTCCCACCCTCCCAAGAGCCTCGAACACCTGTTGCTGCTGCCTGTTGGTCCCTGGGTTCTTTCTGTGGACACAGAAGCACCTGTGAGTCTGTCCCAGTAGCCGTCTTGTGCCCACCTTTTGTTCCCTCCCCTTAGGCCCCCTTTTCTTGCTACCTTGTCCCTGGAAGTTGCTTTCTGGGCCACCTCTCACTCCACCCCCTTCAGCCTCAGAAGTAAGGAGGCCAAACAAAAGCTTCAGCCCCAGCCCTCTCCCTTTGTCAAGTAAAGAATCCTTTTGTCGAGAGAGGAATCCCTCACTTTGGATTTCTCATCAGAATTTTTCTCAAGAGTGGGACCCTGGCAGGCAGTTTGTATGCCTGGGGGCCCGGTGAGGCCCGCAGCCTGTCCACCAACTGAAAAGGCTCCCTCTGAGCTCTAGATCTGCTGATTACCTTTTATCCTTCCGCTGTCTTCCCATTGGGGCTCTGGCGGGCCACCATCGATCAAGCTGGCCCGGAAGGTGGTGAAGGGCTTGTGTTTCTTGCTCTGTTTTTGTTCCTTGGCTTAGTCAATCGCGTCTCCATGGAAACAGGTGCAGCCTTTGTGTTGCCATTGCTTTGAGTAAATCAATGCTCTTTACCTCCTCCCCTCTTTGGGATCAAAGGGGGAGGTGGGCTCATCACAGAGGCTGACAGGAGGCCTTGTGGTGGCCCACGGGGGCCGGGGTCAGCCCTCCAACCAAGGACTCCCACAGTGCAACTGCTGCTTGCCCTGCCCCGTGTGATCTCACTCCTGCCTCGGGAGGCCCTTGGGGTTGGGAAGGATGTGCACTGATTCATAAATGCCCTCTGTCCCCCTTGGCAGCTGCTGGCCACCTGAGGAGAGTCGCTGGGTAGAGGTCAACCAGCTCTGGTCTTTTGGTTATGACCTTGAGGGCAAGGCCTTTGACCTGTCCAGATCGTGGCTTCTAAGAGGGTTGCACTGATTTAGAACTGGGGGGGAAGACAGCTTTAGTGGTGGAACTCCTTTTATCTTGAGGAAAACGTAGATCTGGGTAAACTCTGCAGAGTGTACTGTGATCAATAGTAAACTTAGTGTGATTCAAACCAGTGAGTCCCGGGTGGAAATAAAATAATCCAGAGGACATCTTGCTGATGATGCAGCCCCTCCTGGTGCTGTGCCTTCTGACTAGTGACGGTCTGTCAGGGAACCTTCTGTTCTAGGCTCAAGTGCTGCTGGGCAGCGTGGGGCCAGCAGATCTGATCTGTGTTTGGAGATCTCTCTGTGTGAGCAGTGGGCAAGGCAGCAGGCAGGGAGGGGCCCCCCAAGGGAGCTGCTTGCCTGCCTGACTTCTCTGTCACTACCGCCTTGATAAACTTCTCTACCCAACAGGTGCAAGGGGCAGGTCGGCTCTGAGCAGCTAAGTTTAACACAGAGACAGCCACCTTGTTGATTACATCAGCCAACGCCAAAGCCTGCCCTTTTATTTTTGCTTTGAAAAAGACTCCATTTTAATATTTTAACTCTTGGTCGGTCCATCTGCTTGTTAAATTTAGCAAAGGATGTGTGTGACCTCAGATTTCTACATTGTTCAAAACCCTCCCTTGAGACTGGAGGTGGGGTCAGGTTTCCTGGGGTGACCTCTGAGTGGGATAGGTGGTGTCCACACTGCAGTGGAGATA
Organism: Typhlomys cinereus; assembly: GCA_023101885.1. Lineage (NCBI taxonomy): Eukaryota > Metazoa > Chordata > Mammalia > Rodentia > Platacanthomyidae > Typhlomys > Typhlomys cinereus. The sequence goes on along the minus strand of JALPQD010000352.1, from coordinate 1,976,162 downwards.
AGTTGTCCAGTCTCCTGTGTGCAGGATGGCCACTTGTGAAGTCTTGGCTTTCACAGATCCATCCCGGGAAGTGAACTTCACTCTCTCACACCTCTTTAGAATCTCAACTAAATCTTTTTTTTTTTTCTGTCTTTAAGACAAAGAGCCAATCAAGAGCAAAGATGTTGACTGCTTTATTCAGAGACACTCGAGTGTCTCCTCAGCCTTGGCCAAACACACTGAAGGTTTGAGAGTTGCTTCCTTGGCTTCTCTCCTTCCAGTGGTACAATGCCTGAGCTTCCTGTTGGTAAAACAGGAGAACAGGAGCTGTCTCGTTGGGTTGGGGCGAACATCACATAAAGGCTGTGGTGTGCGCCTTGCTAAGTGCCCAGCCTATGCTCCTTTCAGTGACTCCAGCCCAGCCTCAGCAGATTGTGTTTCCTGCTTACTTTTTTTTTTTTTTTCCCCTCCCTTGCCTGCCCACCCACTCTCTCTCCTGCTTACTTTATGCTACTCACAGCTCCTGCTTTTCTTTGTAGCCTCTCATGAGGAAGATTAGCTCCTGGGCTAGTGGGATGCCCTCCTCATTGCCCCCAGAAAGACCAAGCGAGACAGGACATGGGTCTCCTTGAGCTCATAGCCTAGGAGACTTGGAACCCTCTTGTTATGAAGAGAAACACCTCTTCCATTAAGGCTCATATAGCATGACCCCTGTCTGTCCTTGCAGATTGCCCTCCAGTTGGGCATACTGACTCCCAGGACATTCAGATGCAGATGCTGGTGTCCCTGCTACCTTGATCAAGAGGGAGTTTCTGTAGAGGCAGCTGTTTCTGCCTGGATCTGTGCTTCCTCCGAAGGTAAGCATAAGGTCATCCTTTGGAATACAAGAGCTCGAAGTACCATGTTTCTCCAGAATTCACTCTCTCTGTTTTTTCGTTTGTTTGTTTCCCTCCCCTCCCTTCTTCTCCCCTCTCCTTTACTCCCCTCCCCTCCCCTCCCCTCCCCTCCCCTCTTCTCCTCTCTCCCCTTCTCTTCTCTTCTCTTCTCTTCTCTTCTCTTCTCTTCTCTTCTCTTCTCTTCTCTTCTCTTCTCTTCTCTTCTCTTCTCTTCTCTTCTCTCCTCTTCTCTCCTCTCCCCTTCTCTCCTCTCCCCTTCTCTCCTCTCCCCTTCTCTCCTCTCCTCTCCTCTCCTCTCCTCTCCTCTCCTCTCCTCTTCTCTTCTCTTCTCTTCTCTCCTTTCCTCCCTCTATGCCTCCTTCCTTCCTTCCTTCCTTCCTTCCTTCCTTCCTTCCTTCCTTCCTTCCTTCCTTCCTTCCTTCCTTCCTTTCTCTCTTTCTCTCTTTCTCTCTCCCTCTCTCCCTCTCTCCCCTCTTTCCCCCCTCCCTCCCTTCTTCTCTCCCTCCCTTCCTCTTTCAGTCTGTCTGTCTGTCACCCAGGTTGGCCCTGAGCTCTGGATCTTTCTTCCTTTATGCCCCACATACCAAGACCACAGGCACGTACCATCACACAGCCTTTCCTCCCTCGGGCTAGAGGTGCCATGTGGCGCTTTTACCCCTGTGTGTCAGTATTCCAGAACTCTGGGGAAATGCTAATGAAAGTCTCTGTTAGAATGTCCCCGGAGCTTTGCAAAAAAACATTTTGCCTAGTAGAGCTGCTTGATTTTAAATTTCTTCCAATCAATATGAATACATGTATTGTTTACCTACGCTGTGCTGGGTGGGCACTGAGCTAAGCGTTAGGGACAGAGAACTAAATGAATGAGACAAAAATCAGACAAAAACTAAAAAACTAGTTTGCAGGTGGGCACTTGCTGTGCAGCAACACTGTCACCATGGCAACAGTAATAGTGCTTAGTGCCGTTCATGGTAGAAGAGGAGTCTCACAGGCTAAGGCCATATGGCAACGAGCCAAGAGGTGCCCGTAGGATAGTGCTGAAGGAAGCCAGTGATCCTGGCATATCGTTGGGTCAGGTGAGGCTTCTGAGGCCAAGGAATTTGGCCATTGGGGGAATATTAGGCCGAAGAGTTGGGACTCGGGGTCAGGCAAATGTGTGGGGTTGAGCTATAGCCAGTAGTGGCCAGAAGCAACAGCCCAAGACTCGGGCATGTACTGGCTGAAGCTGTAAAGCTGTAAAACTTGCTTGACTTATAAGAGGATGACGCTGCTTCTTGTTTGGAAACAGATCTCTGGAACGGGGGGGAGGGCAAGAACTGAGGTTACCTCCTCCATATTGCCATTGCTGCGTCTTCCCAGCCAACCTTGAGGTGTTGTTCATGTTTTGCAGCCCTATCATGAGGAACTGGTATTTGACAGATTTCTCTCTGGGGTTGCTGTCCTTTAGTTAGAAGCACCTAGAATACCCTGAACATCTTTGGCTTGCTTGGGAACTGTGAAACAGGGATGAGGCATACCCAGGAAACTCAGATTCACCACTCTGGAAATCCGTTTCAGCAAGGCATAGGCGCAAGGCATGTGATTAGGCCTTGGAAGCTTGCACAGGGGTTTTCTTTCTTCACACACAGCAGTGTTGTTTGGTCCGTTCATTTCGTTTTGAGCAGGGGCTCAGTCTGAGGCCCAGATTGGCCTGAACTCACTTTGTGGCCTAAACCAGCTTCAGACTTGCTGCTATCCTCCTGCCTCAGCCTCCCAATGTTTCTTTAGAGACAGAATCTCATGATGAGGCCGGCATGAAATCTGCAGATTTACAGGTCGTCTGAGATGACATCTGGCATTAAGCTGAGGCAGGGCGGGGAGACATGGGGTGATGCTACTTTGACTCAGACCGGAAAGGTCGAGAGGACTAATGAGATGAGGGGGGATGGCGTTTGGATGTAGACCCTTGGGTACAACATGTGTGTGCTGCGTAGGCAAGAATGTCCTTGGTCTCTCTCTCTCTCTCTCTGGATAGTTTTTACATGGGTGTTAGGGATTCGCCTCTGGCTTCTGCATGTACAAACATTGGCATGAGCATCTGCCACACACACATACACATGTGTATACCCCACACATGCAATATTTGTGTGTGTGTGTGTGTGTGTGTGTGTAGAAGAGGGCACTTGAGGGTGTGTGCTTGTGGACCTAAGGGTGACACGTTTCAAGAATTATTTCAAAATACAGGACAAAGCACCCAGGTCTGTGTTAAGAGTCTCTTCGTGTTTGTTTCCTTCTGACCCCGTGTGCATTCCTTGAAACAATGACTTTACCTTTCATAAACACCTGCCCCACTCCTGCTTCAGCGGCTCATTTTCTCTGATGCCTTCCTTCCCATCGCTCCAGCAAAGGCCAAGGACACAGTGGCAGGGCCACACACACCTTTCTCCTGAACAGCAAGCTGGGAGGCTTCTTCTGGATTCAGACTCCTGCTGGACTTAGTTGGTGTCGGGTTACCCAGGAGCCAGGCAAAGCTTTGCCTTGGGATGTGGCCCAGGTCACAAATGGTGAAAGACCACGGAACTCACCTGGTGTTGCCTGCCTGGGAGGACAGAGGAAGTCTGTTGGAGATGGCTGTGCACAGGCCTTCTTCTGTCCCTGGTGACTGAGACAGAGCATTGACTGAGAGAGTAAATCCAGGCTATGTGCAGGAGCTGAGCTATCCTGCGGAATGGCCAGCCATGCTGGGCGTCCCCTACGATGTGCACTTTCAGCATGAAGGCCCCTGGGACTGGGAGCACTTGCAAAGTGACTGGGGAAGTGCAGGCTTAATCCCACTCAATTTTACTTAGAACTTAAATTTGTGTTGCCACACATAACTTGAGGCTAAGTTTCTGGACAGCAAAGGTCCAGAAATGGATCTCTGAGAAAGTCAGAGGGCCAGAACTGCCTGCCCTCCTCTCATGTGCTGTTGCAGTTCACCTGCATGGTTGCTGATAAATGACCATCAAATGGCTTAAGGGAACAAGGGATTTATTCTCTTATGATTACTGGTTACAGTTCACAGTCCAGCTTTACGGGAGAGCATGCACCAACACCAGGGCCGAGGGAACTGGCCACACCATCACCACATAATGGCTGAGAGATGGACAATCCTTACTTGCCAGACCAGCATGTCTGGCCAAGTATACAGAAGGATGGCAACTCTCTCAACCAGTTCTCTGTGATTTATTCCAAGGCTTAATCCCACCCACCATGGGCTGGGCCTTCCCCATCAGCTAGACAATATCCTTCATGTTCGCTCTGGGCTTAACTCAACCACTAATTCTCCACAAATGTGCCCAGAGCTCAACCGTCAGGTGGACAAGCTTAACTGTCAAGTTGACACCGGTGCCTAACTGTGACATGTACATTCTCACACTTGCACACACATAGGTGCACATGTACACACCCATGCACAAGAACAAATAACTCCTGATGTGTTTCAGGAAGCTTCTGAATGCAATGTCCTTTTATATGAAGTTCGTCATGAGGAGGTGGGAGATGGCTCAGTGGCTAAGTGCACTTGCCATGTAAGTGTGGCCCCAAGTTAGAATACCCAACAGCCATGTGAAAGCTGGGCCTATAACTCCAGCATGGGGAAGCAAAGATAAGTGGATCCCTAAAGCTCACTGACCAGTTGGCCTAGCCTAAAGCTCTTGGTTCAATGAGAGACTTTGTCTCAAAGGAATAAGGTAAGGAATGCTAAAGGGGACACTTCCTCTTCTGGCCTCTTCTTGAACACACACACACACATACACACACATGTGCACACATATACTCTTGTCCCCACACACTCCTACCCCACCCATGCAATATTTTTATCTAAGTGAGTCAGAGCTACCACTAACCACAAACATGCCCCATGCTCTTCCTCACTCTATCTTGTGCGATGCAGATAAGCAAGCAGGGTAAAACCTCAGGAAACTGTGCTCCAGCAAGTCTGCTGGACAAGGCCAGGATCCTCTGTGTGAGGCATCAGCGTGGTGAAGGCCCTCAGCCCTCCTCACAGTATCACATCAGTTCTTGGTCTAACCTCAAGTTAGAGATGTTTGGTCCTCTGCAAGACTCGAGGTGGAAATTGGGAAGAGGGAGGGTGGATAAGAGTCCAGTTCTTGTTTTATATGTGTATATATTTTTGAGCAAGACTGACAGGGACAAAGGACGAGAGGTGCACTGAGATACCGATAGTCTCTGACTTATGATGATATTTATTGGATGTAACCCCTACCAGTGAGGAATATTTGTATTTACCAGATGAGTTAGAATTCTTTTTTTTTTTTTTGTAAAATTTTATTTATGAAAGAGAGAGAGAAAAAAATGTGTACATGTATACACATACTGTGGTGCATGGGTGGAAATCAGAGAACTTTCCTTCTACCATGTGGGCTTCCAGGAATTGCAACTCAGGTCACCAGGTTTGCAGGCACGCACCTTATCCATGGTCTATCTCTCTGGCCCTGAGTCAGGCCTCTTATGCCCCACGGGAGCACTCTTCCACCCTTATCTTCGGAGTGAGTAGTTTCCACCTGCCAGCGCATCCTCAAGACAGACAACCGGACGGCTCTCACCTTAGGCTTCCTCCCTCCCTCCCTCTGTCCTGGGCTCTCAGCTGCATGCTTCCTTTTCCAGCACACTAACCTTTTAAATGCCCTAGTGTATCACATCCCAAGCATCCTAAATGTCCAGGAAGATCCTGTGCTGCCGTCTCCCCCAGCCTGTGGCACGTGGGACTCTACAGGCCACGTGAACAGTTTTCAACAGGGCTGCCGTTGTCTCCCGGCCCACTCCATGCAGTTTGAGACAGAGCCCTTCTGTGTTGGCCAGGATTTCCTGTGTGCTGGTGGCCTCTCTCTGAATTGCCCAAGTAATGCCCCCTTTGCCCCTGATTCACTGCCCTCAACAACCCAGCCCCTCATGGTGCTGGGATATGCATTTCCCTTTATCCCCTCCACTTCCTTCCCTCCTCCCTCTCCCCATTGTGAGGTATAATTAAAAGGATGGCCTTGAACTTGTGATCCTCCTGTTTCCACCTCCCTGGTGCTGAGATTACAGGCACACAAACCACACCAGGCCTTTTAGGTGGGTGTCAGGGGTTTGAACTCAGATCCTTATGTTCACTCAGCGAGTAATCATACCTACGGAGCCATCTCCCTGATTCCATGTTCTATTATTTGTTTCCACGAATGTGCCTGTTCTAGGCACCTTATATAAGTCAAACATTGACTTATTTTATTTAAAATAATACTTTCAAAGTTTATCCATATTATAGTATATATCAGAATTTCAGTCCCTTTTAGTCTGAGGAATATTCTGTTGCTGTGTGTATGTAGTGCATTTTGTTTATTCATTTATCTCTCAGTGGACATGAGTTGGTTCTACATGTGGGCTGTTACTACTGTGAACACTGGGGTCAATTACTTGTTTGTGCTTCTGTTTTCAATTTTTTGGGGGGTGTATACTTATGAGCAGAACTACTGGATCATTGGAATTCTGGATTGCATTCTAAAAATATTATATTCATTTGAGAGAGAGAGAGATCGCACATGCACATGCATGGCATGACTCTGGGCGAAGGTCAGGTCAGAGGACAGCTTTCTGAAACTAGTTCTCCCCTTCTACCATGTGAGCTTCTGAGATTGAACTCAGGTTGCCAAGTTTGCAAACAGTTAGCCTACCTGCTGAGCTATCTCACTGGCCCCTGAGTTTCACTTCTTGAGGAATCGCCAATGTTTTTTGCTATGCCAAACCATTTACTATTCTTACCAACAATGCATTTAATAGTTCTTCCTTTTATTCTTTTGTTATTCCCTTCCATACATACAATGATTTATGTGTCCCTCTTCCTTACTCCCCATATCCCTTGCTCCTGTTCCATGTAATATTTTCTCCTTTCTGCCCAGTCTCCCTCTGAGCAAGTAGTGTTTTTAAAGCCTTAAATTTAAACTACAGAAATTATACAAGGAGCCTAGTATGGTGATACACATCTGTAATTCCGATATCTGAGAGACAGAGTAAGGAAGAACAAGTTCAAGGGCGTCCTCAATTGCATAGAGTGTTCCAAACCAGCCTGGGATAGATAAGACTCTGTCTCAAACAAAAACAAAAACAAAAACAAACCACCACCACCAACACACACACAAAAACAAAGTCTTTGTCTCTGTTGGAGGGACCTACGATTATTTATTAGTTGCTGCCATTGAGAGATAAGCAGGTGATTTCCCTTTTCTTTTTTTTCCCCCTAAACCAATCTATTTTCAGCTGTGCAAGCAGGGGGTTTATCAGTTCACTAGATTGCAGCCTGTGTATGGAAGAGGAGTCTGCTGAGCCTTGCACTGGGGAAGCCGGGAGCCCAGAACTACCTTCCCACGGCCCTGGTTTTCCACTCTCAGTGCAGCTTAGTTGAGCTGTGAGTTCCCCGTGTAGGTAGGTCACCTACCTGGCCTGAGCCAGACTCACCCTCCACTCGGGGATCGGAGTCTCCCGCCAGCCTGTTAACTCAGAGCTGAGTGGATTGCGGAGCTGCGGCTCGGGTGTGTCTAAATTGTATGTGTTTGTGTTACATGGAAAAGCCTGGATGTGCAGTTGTAGCTATTGACAGGCTGGGCTCTGGAAGTACTGAGAGAAAGGTATTCTCCCTGGTGGCTCTTGGGCCCTCAAGGCGCACAGTCCCCTCACATTGCTCAGCAAGACCCAGGGAGGTTTGGCAAAGGGCCACCTGGGAAGCCAGGGCTCAGCGGGTCTCTTGCCAGCACCTTTCTCGGGGCAGCTGCTGCGAGAGTACACAGAGGCCTGGAAAATCCATAAAGGACAGAATCAGTCCCTGAGTCTTGGCTGCCTGGCTCTGTTTATTGCTTCCTGTCCCTGAAAGCCCTTTACAAACAAAGCCGCTTTGAGGGGAGTGAGTGGGACCTGGTGGGTGGCCAGGAGGACCCACAGAACAGTGTCCCCAAACAAGCAATGGCAAACAGGCCGTAGCTTGCAGTCTCTCCTTGCTGTCACTCAGCAAACCGAGGAAGGTGGGGAGAGAGAATTGAGAGGATTGTCTGAAAGTGAGATGAACCCTCCAAAAGAAGGCAGTTGTCTAGACACTTTATTTTGCAACCAACAAAGGACAAGTGTGTCTCTCTTCCAATTTCCTTGAGGGTCACTGGGTTAAGCTTTAAGGAGGAAGCAGAGAAGTCTTAGCCTTCTGGGGACCCCAGCAAGGTGGATTGGGGGAAGGTGCAGGTGGAGAGACTAGCCATTTCCAGACCCGGAAAGTATCCAGGGCATATGGGGTTTACTCAAAGTGGGGTTTGTTATTGTTTATGTTACATTTTTAAGAAAATATTTGGGGGCTGGGAATGTAGCTAAGTGGAACAGTGCTTGTCTAGCATACACAAGACCTGGGTTCGACCTCTAGTGCTTCAAAAATAATATCTGAACAGATTTCTTTTTTTATTATTTATTCAATTGTGCACGCGCGTGCGTGTGCGTGTGTGTGTGTGTGTGTGTGTGTGTGTGTGTGCAGAACCACAGGGAAATTCGGGAACCATCATGGACCTCCTCTACCTCCTTCCTCCTTGTTTACTCTACCCCGGGCTTCGCCCTACCAGGACCAGAAACGCAGGCCGCCCCGCTTCCTTCTGGTATCTATACATGGGGTCTAGGATCCAAACTCAGGACCTTCTGCCTGCAAGGCAGAGACTTAACCCCTGAGCCACCTCTCCAGCCCCATGAACAGATTTCTTTTCTGCACTGACTTATCTCCCCCAGTTCATCCTTCCTCAGCTGGTGGCAGCTGAGATGTGACTCTTTTTGAAATTATTTTATTTGCTTGTTTAAGACCTCATGCCTGGAACTGGCTATTGTAGTTGAGAGTGGCCTTGAACTCCTGATCCTCCTTCTGAGTGCTGGGCTCCCAGGCAGGCATGCGCCGCCTCACCCAGTGGTGGATGCGACTCTTTAAGGAACAGCTCTGGCCCCGTGGCAAGCTGCCCTGGCGGTCGTTCCAGAGTTGCCGTTTCCTGTAAGGACCAACGTGAGTGCTTTTCTCTCCTTTGGGACACAGGACAGCAGGGTGTGGAGGTGACGGTTATATGGTTAGAAGACCGATGCAGGAAGCAGGGGTCCAGGCAGACAGCCCTTCCTGGAGCTGGAGTAGCTGATAAGGGGTTATCTGTCCTCCATCAGGGCTCCCTCAGCCATCACTGCCTTGAGTACTGGGTGCAACTGCTTCTGTGACTTCACTTCCCAGACAACATGGCAGCCCTGGCTTTATCCAGTAGGAGATTTTATTTATTTGCGAGACAGACACAGAGAGAGAGAAGCAGGTATGAGTGTGCCACAGTAGGCACATGAAGGTTAGGGGACAGCTCTTCAGAAGTTGTTTCTTTCCTCCTACCATGGTGGGCTTCCGGGGACTGAGCTCAAGTTGCCAGGTTTGCACACGGGCGCCTTTCCCCCACGGAGCCATCTCACCTGCCCACCTGTGTTTTGTTTATTTTGCTTTTTCGGCGCTGGGGCTCAAACCCAGGGCCTTGTATATACCAGGTATGTCCTGTATCGCTGAGCAACATCCCCACCCCTGACTTTTTGCAACAGGCTCTTCCTGTGTAGCCCACACTGGCCCCCAACTCACTCTCGTCCTGCTCTCACAGACGCCGGATGGAATCACAGACGCGATCCGCAGTGCCAGGCCCACGTGTGCTTTAAAGGCAGCCTGTGTCAGCTGCCGACATCTGCAGGGGACCTGTGTGTTTTGCTTGTGTAGTTCTCTGCCTGCCCCACCTTTCCAGCTCCTTCCTGAAAGTGAAAAGCTCAAGTGCTTGCTCAAAAAACAAAGCCCCCCTGCTTCCTCTTGCCTGGCTTGACTTACTCCGGCTGTTGCCTGGCACAGCTGTGATAGGAACACATGAGGAGATCCTGTGTGGGTAGCAGTAGAGGCTGGGGCTCTGGGGCTGAAATGGCACCCTTAGTTTCTGAGCTGGGTCACCCCCATTCCTCTTTCATCTTCCTGTTCCCTGCCTCCCCACTGCAGTTACACATTCCACACAGACTTTTGCCTCCTGCTCCAGGATGGCTTGAGGGGAAATCATCACAAGGCCTCCGTGCCCGGCCCTTCTAGGCAAGTCTCCCTCTTCATTGGAAGCACAGAGATTCGTTATCGTAAGCAGGGCAATGATGTGCAGAGTGGTTGGCAGCGTGGGCAGAGTCCTGACTGTGAGAATTCAGGCAAGTTACTGACCTACTGGATGCCTCGATTTCCCCAACGTGTGGAATAACAGCTCCCACCCACTTCCTAGGGCGACTATTCAGATTCCACAAAGCTAAAGCATCTAGCGTGGAGTCTGGCTGATGGGAAGGGCTCACAGACCTTGTTTCAGCATTGCAAACTATTAAGAGCTGTGCACATGTAAGAATCAATCATTTGAGGCGGTCAGCGTGGTCAGAGGGAGAGAGCGATCTACTTTGGGTTTTTTAAATGACGGATCAGCAGATGCTAGTTATAATTCACAGGTGGTCCTTGCTGTGGGAGCTGTGTTTTCATTTCACCCCTGCCTTTCCTATTCTTTCTTCCCCTTTAGTTATTTCGTGTGTACAGGTTCACCATAGACAAAGATAACATGAATCCAAATTCTCCTCAGGTTCAGGTCTGAAAATCTCTACAGTTCCCTGGTCAAGGATGCATAGATTTGAAAGGAACAGTCAGTCTCACATTTGTCATGTATTCAGCAGTAGCTAAATACTTCATTTTTTTCCACGCATGCTTGAGTGACAGAGTGGATGCATGTGTGTGTGTGTGTGTAAAACTTCCCGGGTATCATTTATTTTTTTGAGATACTTCTTGAATTGGAGCTCACTAAATAGGTTAGGTTGGCTGGGCAGAGATCTGCCTGTTTCTTCTTCTCCAGCCCAGCGTTGGGATTACAAGCATCACTCAGCTTTCTTTACATGGGTCTCTGCAGATTGAAGTCAGGTCCTTGGGCTTTCAGGGCAAGTGCTTTACCAGCAGAGCCTCTTCCCTAACCTCTACACCACATTTTAATGGCGATCATTAAAGGATTTGAGGACTGAGAAATGATTTCACTGCTTCTCGGAGGTCCTAGCAGCTGCTGGCTGTTCCTCATGCTCCCTGCTCACATCTCTCAGAGTCTGAACAACTCATCTGTAGGCCTGGGCTCATTTATTCTGCTTGTCTTCCTCACACTTTCGTGCCCTCTCGTGTTGGGAGAAAGGGAGCTGTTAGTCACACACCCTGGGTTGCTGTTTCCTGTCACAGAGATACAAGTTTGGACTTGTGAGGTGAATTGGCAGCGCCTTTGTTTCATGACTGTTGACTTAGCCCAGGTGCGCAGACCCAGTGTTTACAGAATCCTGGTTGGCTCTGCGCTGGGGTTGGAATGAAGAAAATAGGTGCTCAGGGGAGGAGGGAGAGGCATGGATAATCCAAAAGCCATTTGTTTCGGGCCTGGAGCCAAAGATAAGGTGTTTCTGCAGATTTTTTTTTTTTCCTAAATCTACCCAACAAGAACTCCATGTAATGAGACCTAACAGTCCTCGATATGTTCTGCACATGTGGGCCGCCTGGGCCCTCCAAGCCCACAGGATACACAGGGATGGAAAACATCTCAGAACCTATTTAATCCTCCCTATCAGCTTCCTAGATGGGAACTTGAAGGTCGAGGAAATAAATGGACTTGCCCGAGGTCCCTTGGCTAGTTAGACACAGAGCTAAAGCCAGCATCCATCTAGTTATTCAAACGCCAACATCCTTTAATACTGTAGACCCTGAGCTCTGGACATCAGAATGACCCAGAGAGCTCGTGAAGTGCAGATTCTCTGGTCACACCCCCAGAGATTCTGACTGAGTGGTAGGGTGGAGAATGTGTTCCTAGCAAAGCCTTCAAGAGGAGTCTGTAGCTGTGACCTCTGCCTCCTCTCTCTGGAGATGCTACTAGAATGCAAAGTGTTTGCTTCGAGCAGACCCATAGAAAAGTGCATTTACATTTCCTGAAGCCATCTGTGCACAGTGAGGGGGCAAGCATAGGGGCGAACAGCTCAGAGGTGAAAGCAGGAAGGGTTAAGCCAGGATCTATATATTTGTTAGATTGCTTATTTTTTTCCTTTGTGTGCAAGTATGCATCTGTGTGTCTGTGTATGTCAGAGCTTACTTATATGTGCCTATGAAGGCCCAAGGGTGACTTTGGGAATCATCCTGGATTGCTTTACCTCTCTTTGGCTGAGGTTTCCCAGCCTCTGTCTTCCAAGACCAGAGGTGAAGGCTCTTGAACTCAGATCCTTCTGCAGGTAACTGACATGTCAGGAGACTGGGCGCATGCTCATGTATGCCCTATAAGTCTAGGTGGGCTGGATATGGCGCCGTCCTGAGTAACCTACAGATCACACCTGATTCAGTAGTCCCATTCAGAGTCATGGATTAGATGCTACGGTGCATGAGAAGCGCCTCCTGGCATCCCGTGACGGGTAAGTTCTGGAGAGTGGGTGAGGTAGGTTCTGTTGAATGTCATTAATAATGAACTCCTGATTTCACCTGAGGAAACAAGTTCTGGGTCTGTACCTAAAGGTACAAGTCCTTCTAGTTCTGAGGGACTGAATGAGCTGATCTCCCTGGCGTGTTATCATGGCCCGTGCCCAGCACATGCTGTCTTTGCCTGAACCATCCCCCACGCTCACTGCTATCCTTGCATCTCAGGAGAATTTCAGCGAACAGGAACTGCAGTTCTTCCTTTTCTCCAAGTAGAGACTGAAGCCCTTGGTAGGCAAAGAAGGCTGGCTAAGGGACTCCTGAGAGGTCCTGGCCCTTCCCCTGACTGTCAGGTTTGAGGGACCAAGCTATCAGCTCAGCTGGCCTGAGGCCCTTTCCTGTAGCCCTGTAAGGATCTGGGCTTGCAGGCCGCCAAGAAGCAGAGCCTTGACTGGGTAGGCCGCTGCCTGGTTCTGCCAGTTCTGCCTCTGATCAGATCAGCTCGACCCCACCAGTGCTGTAAACACTGTGGCAGGCACAGATGGTGGATGGTGGCATTGGGGGGGGGGATGGAATGACTGTCCCTGCCGCTGTCGATCTGATGAAGAGAGAGGCTTGCATCGTGCGTGCATGGGGCAGCGGGGAGCAGGAGGGGCTGGTATTCCCATGGGTATTGTCAGTCTACCCACGGGGTATCATCATCTCAAAACTTCAACTTCAGAGTTGGTTGAGGAGAAAAACAGATTGCGGGCCTGGAATGTTCAGGAAGAATCTGGAAGAGGCTGTCCGTGACCGTTGGCCCCCCCGATGAACACGTGGCATGCTAGCATGTGCTGGCGAATGTAGCAGGAATGGAATCTGGTGGTGCATTCTGGCCTGTGAACTTTGAGTGTGTGCGTGAGTGTGTGTGTGGGGGGAGGGGGTTATGCTTACACAGGAAGAGAACCCTGGCCCAGGTGTCTCGAGACCTGGGTTCTAGTTCCAGCTCTTTACTCACTATACTCTGTGACCTCCAGCCACTTGTACCTTCTAGAAGTGAGACTAGGAGTTGCCCTGCCTTTCTGACCACTGTTGGTAGGTGGTGATGATAGACTGAGGGCATCAGGTGGGGAGAGACACCCAGCAGGTGATCTCTGGGTGCCCCTGGCTATGGAAGTGTGTGTGGGGAGGAGCCCAGCAGCTATATACCCACAGGGATGGAGGCAGGAGGGGGAGGAGGAAGAAGAGCAGAGAGCATCCCACAACTAGCCCTCACGCTAAACAATCCCATCTGCTGTCTGGGCTGTGCCTCTCCTTCTGGATGGAATTTCTGAGGGTGTCCCAGCTGCCGGGGAGGGCGGGGGTGGGAGAGGCCCTTCCAGCAGCAGCTGCTGCCTCCTCTTTTGAAGCCCAGCCGCCAGCCACCAGCCTGCCCAGCCTCCACTCTGCTAGCCTCTGCTTCTGAGCCTGGGCCTGCATTCTTGGGCTGCCAGAGCCACATTTATAAGAGGAACACAGCCTGTGTGCCCGCTGCCCAGGGCCCAGAGGGCAGGCTCCTTGTGAGTCTCCTCTTGTCCCAGTGGACATGAAAGGCTGGACCACCCAGGCTTGGGCAACAGTCCAATCACTTTCCCCCTTTGGAAGCTTTGCAGTGGGGCAAGGTCTGGGCACAGTTTCCTAAGACCCACAGGAGCCTCCAGCCTGGGGCCTTTGTGCTGCCTAGGGATCCCTTGCAGAGCTAGCTGATGCCGTGTGGCCTGCAGTCACCACCTCTCTCCTCAGGAGGCCCACGTGAGAAGTGGAGATGTCCTTGGTTTGCAGCCCCAAGTCACCCAGGTGGCTACAGACCAGGATCTACCGAGACTAAGTTGTTACCCCGTGCTGCCTCGCTCTGTTCTGTGGACTCCCTCAGTCATGCCCTCCAGCCATGGTCCCACCTCTGCAAAGCTCAGGACTGGGAGGCCCTTGTCCCGTGGGTCTGCATCCCTCCCTTGCAGTTCTCAACTAGCAGTGGGGTACAGAACCAGCAGGTTCCTAACTTTGGTAGAAGGATATGTTTGGGGGAGGGGAGAGGTCACAGCTCCAGCTGCTCCAAAATGGCTCTAGGCAGGATGGTAGTTCTAACACTTGGGAGGTGAAGGCAAGGAGATCAGAAGTTCAAGGTCACCCTAGGCTACATGGGGGGGGGGGAGAATATAAGACACAGGTAAAGAAAAACATGAACGACTTCGGGGCCAGACTCTTAGCCCCTGCCATAGCATCTGAGCATACCTGGGGAATCTAGACAAGAAACTGTGACTCTGGCATTACTCTGAGCCTATGTGAGTCATTTAACCTCTCTAAGCTTCAGTTTCCTTATCTGTAAAAATGAGTAAAGTAACTGCTTTATTGTGGTGACTTGATAATTCATGCCAAGTGCTTCATAGAGATTAATTACAATAATTACCAGAAGGCAACAGAAGGATGCGGAGTGCAGCTCACTGAGAACACATGCTTATCATGTATGAGGCCCCGGGCTCAATCCCCAGCGTCCCTCCAAAAAAATCACCCTCAAATCCATTTGCATCCATTGCAGGCACTCTATGTACACATGAAAAGACATAAAAATCCCTGGCCGTGCTATTCTTTTGGTGCTTTTTAGGTTATTTGCTTAATTTCAAATTAATAAAAGCATGAATGACAATTTTAAAGTTGTGCAAAAATGTACAGAGCAGTGTCTCGGATCGGTTTCTTATGGTTCAGTTCTCCCCAAAGGAAACCTGTTTATCAGTCTCTTATGTGTTCTTCCAGAACATTCTCTAGCCTTCTTCCGCATGTGCGCACATGCACCCCCAACTTCCATGGTGTCTTCCAGATTCACTGCTTTGTGACTTTCATTGTTCCCTTGGGTCTTGGGGCAAAAAAGAGACCGAGAAGCGCCTCGTGTTTGTTGGCAATGGAACAGTATCCTGTTATGTACACGAGGATGACGAAAATCTAGATGAACGAACACTCAGAGTGTTTCCAAAACTCCTGCTGTCACACGACTGTGAGACACTTTCTTATGTCCTTATCATCGTGCAAGCTGATGTACAGGTAAACTCTAGAGATGTGTGGACTTCTCATGAGTAGAGGCATGGTGGGTGTCAGTGTGCAGGAAGAGACAGGCATTGGGATATCTGTTCCCAGAATCCTCCTCTGTTCATCCTGAGCACCCTCCCCCTGCTTTCAGGTTTCTCCTCTAGCTTCCCCAGGCATGCTCTGTTGTGTTGTGTATTGAGGGGTGGGGGTAACTGCCCACCTGTCTCAGAGGACCAAAGACAGCTCCAGCTGCTGTCTGGACTTTGGGGTTTAGCTTCAGACCCTGCAGGTCTCACTGGTAGGAAGGCTCTGGGCCTGCCTGCCTGCACGGAAGGCCCCCGAGGACAGCCGGCCCCTCTTTCTGAGCGGCTGGCCCGGGGCCAGCATGAGCTCACGCTTGGAGCCGGTCCAGCTTCCTGGCTTGCACCGGAGCTGCTGGTGCCTCCTCCTGATGCAGGCCGTGGTGCTTGATCCTCGGCACATACATATTCCTGGAGAGGTGGGTAAAGCCAGTAGTGAGGAGCAGTCCCTCTCAGCCCCCTGGAATTTCATCTCTTTTATGCCCCAGAATTAAGCCGTTGGCTGAGCCGTTGGTGTTTGTTGATAGAGGGAGAGATTGTTGTGGAAATATTCCCCAACCCGCCCAGGTTTTGGCGCTAAACAGTCGGTTGCTCAGGCAACTTAACAGCTTTGGTGGAGTAGGGAAAGGGGTTTGTGAAGAAGTTCTTAGTTTTGTTTTGTTTTGTTTTGTTCCCCCTTTCTCCCCCCCCCCCCAGTAAAACTTTACCTGCAGCTCCTTCTTCCTTTACTTCTGGATATGATCCATATTTCATAATCCTAGAGAATCCCGCACCCCCATCAACCCCTCCAAGGTTAGCTGCCCCCATGCAACCTCTAGTTCAGGAGTTCTTGCTCTGTACCACTCTGAGCGCCAAGCCTCATATAGCATCCAAGCTAGCAGACAGCCAGGGTTCAGATTTCAGCTTGGCCATTTAGCGGCGTGACCTTGAGCAAGTGCTTCACTCTCAGTAGCTCATTTTGCTGTCGATAAAGTGGAGTGGGTAGGAGGAACCCGTACTGCCTAGGGCTGCGGAGAACACGAAGAGAGTTAACACACGTGGGGCCATTGGCACGGATCCTGGTACAGAAGGAGGTGGGCGGGCAGTGCCAGCACATTGCTAGCACTGTGCTGCCATTATCTGTGTATCTGTTTCTATTTGTTTTTGAGACAGGTTCTCGCTGTATGGCGCTGATTGACCTCACAAAGATATGCCAGCCTCTGCCTCTCGACTCTGCGGTTACAGGTGTAAGCCAACACATATGGCCTTGTTTGTTTTCGTTTTTGAAACTGGGTCTTCTAATGTAGCCCCAGCTGGCCTGGAACGCACTATGTAGCCCAGGTTAGCCTTGGGGTAGCATCAGTCCGCCTTCTTCCAAGTGCTGGGATTCCAGAATGGGCCGCCCCTTCTCTTCCCACAGGAGATAAAATGTGTTCTGCGTGCTTGGGGAACGTCGTCTTGGATCTTTGCAACCTTTTATGGACACCAAGTGTCAGCAGCAGAGATGAACGATGTTGTCTGGAGGATTAGGGCCAACACATGGCCAGCTGGCCATGTGGTATGGGGCATTAATCTCCTTTTGAACCTTTTCTCCTCGTGCCTGCCCTTCCGTGCTTGGCCACAAGTGATGCAGGAGAAATATGAGGAAAGGAAACTCTCTCTCTCTCTCTCTCCATCTCTCTCCCTCTTTCTCTTTATTCTTTTTTATTCTTTGGATGCTTTAGCGATTTTAAAAACAAAATGAAACACAAAAAAGTTCTTCCGAAAGTTCTAATCTTACAGATCCACCTCAGTGGCAGCAGGCGGGGGCATCTGGGGGCGGTGCAGTGCCCAGCCTGCACCGCTGCATGGCGTAGCTCTAAAACGGCAGGTACTGCCCTCTAGCCTCTCACCCCTGCGGGCTGTGCCATCTGGAATTCAGGTCTCCCACTTCTCTAGTTCTCTTCTTCCTAACAAAGAGCTTTGGGAACATTTTTTTTTTTTTTTAAATCAAATCTTCACGTGTAACAGGTGAGAAAGGGATGACCAGCCCAGAGAGGAAGCCATAGGTCACACAGCACCACACGGCAATATTGTGATGCTCCTCCTAGTTCTCCTCCTCTTCCTCCTCACGTCCAGCCTGGCCTCTTGCTCAGCAGCTGTGCTAGAAGGTCCTCTGCCTTTCCTGGCTGTCCGTGGGGTGGGCACAGGTGTGGCGAGGGGCTTCGGGAATGAAGCTGGCTTTGCTGCTGCCCCGGCACCTGTGACTACTGGGGCTGAGTATCCATTAAGCTGTTTCCGCGCCTTGGGCTGGAGCAGAAGGCTCGGCATTTAAAGGTCACCCGGCTTTTGAAGCTGCAGCGACATTAATAGCTCGGGAAGAAAACAAGCCTGTGCAAGGGCTGAGAGGACAAGGCGGCTCTGTCAGCGCCGCCCCTCCCTTCCAGGGTGCACACACGTGCACACACAAGAGCGTGTGCGAGTACACACACACACACACACACACACACACACACACTTGAATCCAGGAGCCTCTGTGTTGCTCTCCCATCTTCCCTTCCCCCCTTTTCGGGCCTCTTCAGCTCAGAAAGCCCAAGATCACAGCAGACTGCCCTGTGCCCCACCCAGCTGAAGCTACAATGGGTCAAGGATGCAGCCGCCTGGGCCCAGCTGCCTCCCGGTTCACACCACCTTCACCCACTTGAGGTTTTCCCCAGGACCTGACCATGTTACACAAGCGTCCCCGAGGTCACATGACCTCGTTCAGGCGGTTGGCATGGACATCCTGGACTCCTGAAGAGACAGTCGGCCCAGGCTCTCGCTCCCTGATTGCCTGCCAGATCTAATGTTTGGCCATGTGTTTGCCCACAATGTAGGCTGCACAGGGTCCCCAGACTGGGGGGCACTGGAGGACAAGTAACCCTTGGATTGATGCTGTCTGTCAAGACAGACTGAAGAAGGTAGTGTCCTCCCGGGTCTAAGACACGGGCTGTGGGGTGTCTCTTCTGTCCTTGGACCTGTCCTAGAGTGGGGGCAGGGCACAGCAAGGTCCTGCCAGGGTTGCTGCTGTCCCCTGTTTCTCAGAGCCGCCTGGGTCCCTGGACACCACCTAGTGGCCTGGGCCTAGCAGTGCCCCTGGGCTGGGCCTCCTTCCTAGGCAAGGAGTCCGCAAATGCCTGCGGGTCAGATTTCTGATCCTTTCCTCAGCCAGTGTCAGAAAGGAAGCCTGGGGTATGTGGGTATGTCCCACCCTTCTTTCCAGATGGGGGAAGAAAAGTACTGGAGTTGGGATTCTGGCTTCCCCGTCCCGTGCCACCACCTGCAGAGGGCAGACGGCTCTGGGGTGGGGCCAGGTGGTGTAGACAGATCATACTGCCGTCGTGCTTGTGTGCCAGAAAGGAGGCTCTGAGGGCAGGCAGTGGAAAGGTCGTAGAACCACAGCTGTGTTCCTGCAGTGCCCGCCTCAGTCCCTTTTTATGGAAAGTGGGGTCATACGGTACCCCTTTTGGGGAGTAAGAAAACAAAGAGAAGAGAGGGCCCTAGAAATAAATCCCCCACAGTCACTTCTCTTTTCTGCCAGCCTGCTTCTCGGGTCACAAGCTTAGAACACTGGCCGATAGTTCCAGACTCTGCTGTGAGTCTGGGGATCCCATACTGGATACAGCTAACCTGCCTTTAGGGGTTCCTGTCTATGGAAAGGATGGTCAATGACAGAAGTATCATCTGTGGTGTCTTACAGAGAATGACAAAGTGGGGCAAAGGTCAGGGAATGTGGGGACCAACTGAGTCCACAGATTGGAGCTTTTGATGAGGCAACAGGGACCAGAAGGAAAGGAGGGAGGGAGGGAGGGAGGGAGGGAGTCATGTGGATTTGGGGTAAACATGGCAGGTGCTGGGAGAGGGGTCCAGGGCCCTGAAGGGAGCATGTTTGGCTTGTTGGGAGACTGGCAAGGAAAAAGGTGGCTAGAGAGAGTGAAAACCTATCTGGGTATGTGTCTACATGTGGGTGTCTCCCTTGTGCCTCTGGGCATACACATGCTTTTTCTTTTTTGAGATAGGTTCATGTAGCCCAGGTTGGCCTCAAATTCATCATGTAGCTGAGGATCACCTTGAACTTCTGATCCTCCTCCCTCTACCTTCCGAGTGCGGGCATTACAGGTATTCTCCACTGTGCCTGGTTTATACGGTGTGAGAGGTTGAACCCAGGTCTCATGCATGCTAAGCAAATACTCTACCAACTGAACTTAATCCCTAGCTTCACACATGTGCATCTGGTAGCAAAGTCAGAGCTGCTACAGCAGGACCGTTAATGGCCTGATGGGCCACAGTGAAGCTGTGGGTTGTGTTCTGAGGACATACAGAACCGCCAGAAGCTTTGGAGTGGAGGAGTGATGTGCCACCGTAGCATGAGGGCTATACGGAGGCAGGGAGGTAGCAGTGGGTGGTACTAATAGATGGTGAGGAGCAGCCCACTTCTCAGGAGCAGCTCGAAGGCAGGGAAGGCAGGACTTGCTGTGGATTGGATGCAGCGTGTGAGGACGAGTCCTTGAAGATGCTCTGGAGCTTCGACCTCGGCCGGGAAGCTGCCATGGGCAGAGGCTGGCTGGGTTGGACAGACCCACTGTGTCAGAGCTGCTGGTGGACACCTGAGTGGAGGTCGCAGTAGGTCATTCAAGTGTGGGGTGGAGGTAATGTCCACAGGAGAGGTCAGGAGCAGGGGCCAGCTTGCGGCCAACAGAAGGCACTTAAAGCCACTGGGTTGGACGTGTACACGCAGGGAGCCAATGTAGCTCAGGTAACCAAGGCCTGTGTCCAGGTTATCTCTGCCTACCCAGTCAGGCACTTTCTCACTCCAGGGATCCACATAAGTCCCATCCCAGCACGCCGTCCAAGTACACACCTTCCCTGTTTCTACATGACAGATCGTGAGCTCAGTCCTCTGGCCCTTTGGGCCCTCTGGCTCTCAGGCTCGAAGGCCTTGCTCTTCCTAAACAGACCTTCCTAAGGCAGGAGGCTGCCTGGGTTGACCTTGGACGAGGCTGGGTGAGCCACCCTGGGGCAGCCTGCCCCCCTCCCTGGGCCAAGCTCCCAGTGACTCAGGCCCCACCCCCGTTCATGCTCAGAGTGGAGGCTGGCAGCAAGCCACCCTGGCCCCTTGGGCCCTGGGGGAGGTTGGGCGTGGGTTTCTGACTCTAGGCCTGAGGTTTGCCCACGCATTCAGGGAGAGGCCTAACGGGCCCAGCAAGTTTGATTCACTTCCTTCGCCAGAAGCCAATCAGGAGTTACCTCCCTGTTTTCCTGCCAGCATTCAGAGAGGTGGTTTGCTTTCTCCAAGGTCACAAAGCCAGGTCTGGGGCAGCGCCAACAGACCTCCCGGTGCCGTCTGGGTCATGTTTCCTTTGATAGAATGTCCTAAGCCTGGGGCACACGTGGCTGCATTCCTCAGGCTTCTTGGCTCTTAGCCTTGCAAGCCTTACTTGGCATTTTTGGCTCTTGGGAGGCAAGCTGCTGATTCTAGTTTGTCTACTCACTGTAGCTGTGTGGCTTGGAACAAGGTAACTAACTTCTCTGAACCAGTTTCCACCATGACAGAATGGAGATAGGCTGGGGTATTGTTATAAAGATGAAAGGAGCTGTAATAAAGATTCAAACGGAAAGCTCCTGGCCTAAGCGCATAAACCTAGATCACCTGCATGTCTCCATTCTTTCATGGATTTGAAACTGCTTTTCATTTGAGTAGGGCTGGCTGCCAAGGTAGCCTGACACGGTGACTTCTTCCCTGACTGCTAGCACACCTAAGCCCAGACCTCAGACTGGCTTAAATTTAAGGGGTACAGGGGGACCTCTTAGAACTGAGGGTCCTCCCAGCTCGTACAGCCCTTGGGTCTTTGCTATCCATCAAATCCTGCCTCTCTGGTTTCCTCTTTCTGTTTCTGAGCCCCTTCCTTTCTCCTCACTCACAGAACTGCCTCAGTGGAAAGATCTAGACTTTGCCATTGCTCGCTCCGTGGTATCCTTGGGCTCTAGGTTGTCAGTTAGAGTAAGGGCGGGTCTGGATGGTTGCTTGAGCTGGGGTATCTCTGGCTGAACAGGCTATGGGGCCTCCCCTGGGATATGAGGATCCACATTTTCTTCCAAAGGTCTAGAGAGATACCCGTAGGTTGAAGTCAGGGGCGGGAAAGAGCCTCCAGATCCCCCCCCCAGCAGTTTGTCTTTCACTGCCACGCTATTTGCCAATCTGGACTGGTGACTACCCTCCAGACAAGTACTGAGGGTCAGCTTGTTCACTTTGCATGGGCACTGCATAAGGGGCCCCTAAGAGGAGGACCCTGGACACTGAGAAGATAGAAGACTCTTCTAGTGCCCATGGGGAAGTCAGTAGTAGATTCCAGAATGCCTCTCTGGCTTCTTGGCACTCAAAGGCCCAGAGCCCAAGACAGTGGGTGGTTCATGGGATTCATCATTTTTCTTCTTCCTCCCTTGGGATGGGCCAGATCCTTGGTGGAAATGACAAGCTGGGTCCTCATTCTTTCTGAATTATACGAGGGGAAGGGAGGTAATAGTTGTACTCCCAAATGCCCTAACCCAGAGGCCCTGACCCCGTGTGTGGTGACACCGGGGTCTTGACTTCTGGGACCTCCAGGCCCAGAGGTCTGAGCTAAAGGCCTCACTCAGTGCAGGTCTCTAGTACTCTTTCCGGGAGGAAGGACAACTGTGCTAGAGCCACAGCCTTAGTGCTCCTGCTCGTGGGTAGACTGGAGGGGAGAGGCGGGCTAAGCCCTTTGCACAACGCCCTGCATGCTTGACTGCCTCCCTGGGCTCATTCCCATAACCAAATCCCCGGCCTGATCATTTAAGGCCACTCCTTTGTTTCTCCTGGAGTGATGGCTTTGGCCTTCCTAGCTGTGACTCGTTCCTCTGGGCAGAGATGCCATGAGATAATAAATCATGCTTCTCTCTGTCCACAGACCACCACTCAAGCATGAAACCTGATGAAGTGGGTCTTGGGTTTTGACATGGGGAGATACCACAATACACCACTAAGTAGAAAAAAAAAAAAACCTACTGACACAGTAAAATTCATTTTGATCTCATTTTAGTAAAATAAATTCACACACGTAACAACACATGCAAAGACACACACCTCCACCTGACACATATGTCCTGCTGAGTAAGTTCTCTCAGGGCAGGAGGGGATTTTAGCTTTGTAAACTCAGTGTCCGTCACTCCTCAAGAACCATAGCCGCTAGCTTACCACTTTAAAACTCAACCCGTCAGTCAGGTGTGGCAGCACATGCCTGTGATCACAGCACGTGGGAGGTGGAGGCAAGATGGTCAGGAGCTGAAGTATATCTTTGGCTACATAGTAAGTACAAAGCCACCTTGGATTAATGAAATTGGCTCAAAATAATAATAATAATAATAATAATATCCAATCTAACTTTCTGGGACTAGAAAGATGCCCACACCAGAGATTTGTAACAACTTCTTTTTCCTGAGATGTTTGGAATCCCAGTATGGTGGTACTTGTAGTCAGTGGAGGATTATGCAGTCCCAGTGAATTGTGGACTGACTTTAAAGGACAAACTGGCGATATCAGTGTGTCTTCCAATCTGATGGGAGGTCCTTCGATGGTTCCCTTCCTGCTGCCTTCTGAGTCAGGTGTTTTGAGTGTGACAAGATCCCACTGATTGGCTTGCAGAGCTTGTTGGTTCTCCATCAACCTAAGATCGTGGCTTCCCATCCTGGAAAAAAAAAATGGTGAATAGCTTTGCATCTGGTTTATCGAACTTGAGAATATTCTTTAATGGTGTTTGGGTGTCACTTCACCACTTGGAAGGTGGAGGCAAGAGGATCACCATGAGTTTAAGCCCGGGTGAGGCCTTATCTTTTTTTTTTTAATCCTTTGGTGGACCAGTCCTTTAAAAGGACAACTGCTGCTTTTCGCCAAATAGCTAGAGTGACTAAATCTTGGGAAAAGCCAGAGAAAAGTCATAGCTGGGTGTTTTCTTTGGGGGTGCAGGGGAGGAGAAGCATTGGTTTTGGTCTGTAATGATCTTGATTTTGTAAGCCTCCTGCCTCTGCCCCCAAGTGCTGGAATTATAGGCATGCACTCCAAGCCTGGTTTTATGCTGTGCTGGGGAATCAAAGTAGGGGACTTTGTAGATACTTTCTCCGTTGCCTGCACTAACATCCATAGTAGAGGGTTGGTGCTATTGTGTTGCAGAGTTCAGTCTCTAATTGAGTTTGACATCAGGGCCTTCAGCACATATCTTCAAGTGACACTGTGCTGGCTTTGGGGCTGGAGCTGGGTTGGCTGTGGCAGATGAACTGGGTTTGGTGAAAATATGAGCAGAACTTAGATGCATATGGCTTCTCAAGACAGCTTGGGAAGAAATTTCTAGGAATACCTACATGCATATGGAATACAGGGATATACATGAATATCTCTTAGCATATGCAAGACTCTGGGTTCCTAATGAAGTTCCACAAACTAGACTAAGTATGGAAGCCAGAGAGAGAGCAGAGAGAAGCAGGTCGCCCTCATTTCCTAACAGCTTTTGGCATCACCTCGAGCTCTGGTTTATTTGTCTCTGACCCTGACTCTGTGTTCATCTTTCAGGAAACACCCTTTGGAACCTGCGGCAAGATGCCCCAGGGATGTGGATGACCTATGTTCCTGTTCCTAGCACCGCCTAGGTCTGCATGCTGCCACCTCGAGAAGGCTGCTCTTGGAAGGCCACCCCGGGCCCCATGCATGTAGCGTTCTGACCCAAGCCCAGGACGCTCACTCACGCTGGGTGGCCTGAGAAGCAGAATAGGCGCACGAGTGAGCTCCCCCAGCCTGTGGGGCAAGCAAGTGGCCAACAGCACAGGGACGCAGGGCGAGGGACTTTGTGGCCTGTCGGAAACATTTCCCTAAGCAACTCGGCAAGATGACCAGTCTGTTCCGCAGGAGCAGCAGCGGTAGCGGCAGTGGCAGTGGTGGGGCTGCCGGGTCTCGGGGGCCCGGGGCTGGGGCTGGGGGTGGAGGCACCGCCTCCCAGGAGCTCAACAACAGCCGGCCGGCTCGCCAGGTGCGCCGCCTCGAGTTCAACCAGGCCATGGACGATTTCAAGACCATGTTCCCCAACATGGACTACGACATCATCGAGTGCGTGCTTCGCGCTAACAGCGGTGCGGTGGATGCCACCATTGACCAGCTGTTGCAGATGAACTTGGAGGCGGGTGGTGGCGGTGCCTCCGAGGACAGTTCTGACTCAGAGGACAGCATCCCACCGGAGGTAGGGAATTCCCAAGAACGCCAATCACGGCCCAGCCTTTCTTAGGGGGTTCTGGGTTACTCTCCTCCCAGCTGGTTCTAATCAACAAACGGTTCTTGTTCCCCTTGGGAAACTTGCATCAGGATAGAAATCTAACCTTATGGGTAAAAATCACTGAACAAAACACTTGGTGGTGTGTTAGGCAGGGTTCTAGATCCTGTATTCTGGTCATCAGAATCAAGTTCCTTGTTAAAAATACAGATACCTGGGCCCCACTAAACATCTCTCAGTTCCAAACCCAGGGTGGTCCAAGAGTTCAGGAAGACCCTTGAACTGCATGGCATCTGCTCTAGACCCTCCAGAGCTCATAGTCCGTCCTATACTGGAGTCAGGAGTTGGGTCAGAGTTGAGAGAGACAGAAACAGTAGAGAGGAGATTCAGAGGAAGATCCAGGAAAGGATAGGCAGACCAACGGAGGAATTAGAGGTGAACTGGTACTGACGGTTAATGAATAGCCCCAGACCATTTGTCAGGATCCCAGAGTGAGAACCAAGAGAACTGGCTACAGTCTCTGCTGCGACCTGTGGGGTTGCATCCCCAGGGGTCAGAGGCATTGAGGGGGAATGGCATCTCAGACCATCCCCTCCAGTACCTCTGACCCAGGCAAGAAAGGGCAATAGGGAATCACACCCTGGGGACAAGGGACTGCACAATGCATCAAGGCCCACCAGTTCCAGCCCAGGCCCCTCCAGGGACATTCAGTTCTCAGTGCAAAAGGGTGAGGTTCACATTCTGCAGTGGAGGAGAAAAGGCTAGGACCCAGCTCCCCTCCCCTTTATTTCTTTGGTATTGGGGTTGGATTAATGGTGGCACACATGCTGAACCACATCCCTACCTCTCTTCTTACTTTGAATTTTGAGATAAGGTCTTCTGTGTAGCCAGGTTAGCCTTGAAGTCCCTTTCCAGTTCCTCTCCATACAAAAAAAAAAAAAAAAAAAAAAAGAAAGAAAGAAAGAAAGAAAGAAAAAGAAAAAGGAAAAAAAAAAAGAAAGAGGAGAGAGTTTGAATGCAAATGGAGTAATCTTTGGTGTGAGTTAGGGAGTTCCCTGCATGCTCTGACTCTCGTGGTCCATTCATCCTGACAGTTCTGCAGGCAAGCTGGGTAGGTTTTGGTGTGTTTGTTTTTTGGCTTACAGTACCCATGGCTCCACAAACACTTTCAAGGCTTCATCAATTTGCACCTAAACATCGAGTTGTCAGGACTGAGTCCCTTCTCAGCCCACCTCCCCAACCTTGGTTCTCCCCTAGCCCCCAGCTCTGGAGCTCTGCCTGGGTCCATCAGCAGGCAGCTCCTGAGGCAGCAGAAAGGGCTGCAGGAAATTTATGAGCAGCGGCAGGAATAGCAATAACTGCTGACTGGAAACAGCCTCCTCTCTGGGGGCTGATGGATGGTGGGCTGGCCCGAGGGGGACCCTTGCTACAGAGAAACAACTCCTGTCAGATCAATGGCCGAGACCCTGCCCGCCGAGCACCTGGCCAGCATCCATCATTCCTAATGAGTTAGGCAGGAGGCCACAGAGGCTCCGGCATCTCTGGCACCTTGAGAGCCAGGAGAGCAAGCTCCTGTTGCCTGGGAAGGTGTCAGGGTGGGAGGGGGCAGAAGGCCCTAGGACGCTCTCTCTGAAACTGTGTTGCGTGATCTGCCTTTCTGAAACTGGCCTGTTCACTGCCTGGCTCCTTCCTTGTCGCATCCTCATCCTCACCAGAATCCAGGGGACTGGTTGGGCTTGCCACCCCCAGGAGGCTGAGCCGTGGCGTAGGGTGGGATGGGGAGGGGTGCTGCCCCCCTGAGCTCTCTAACTCTGGGGGCGTGCCACAGGTCAGATGAAACCCAAGCAGCTTCCTCTGGGTTTCAGTTCTTACGTAGCGTTTCTTCCTCTTTCATTGGACCAGCCTCAACATGAACAGGCTCTCCCCGACTACCCCTTCCCCGACTCCCCAACCAGCAGAACACAGGAATCTGAGACATGGGGGTGTGTGGGCTGTGGGGCAACAGCAATGGGCAGTCCTCTGCGCACATGAGGGTCTTGTCGAGCACCTCCTACGCTAGGTATCAGGAAGTCACCAGTGACCAAGAGCATACTCACACCCTTCCCTCTCCCTTGCCTCCCTTCCCCCCACTCCTGATGGAAGCTGGAGTGAGCAGTACAGTGGCTGCCAAGCGGCTGCATTCTTCTTTTCCTGCAGAAGCATCTGTCCAAATACTTTCCGCCTCACAGGAAAGAACGCGGTGCATTCCAGGGCGGGCGCTTGCTTGAGTTCGTCTGGTGTGTGAGCGCAGAGCCCCGCAGTGCGGGCGCACGCTCACTGCCAGGGTGTCCTGCCAGCCTTCCTAGGCGGGGCATGGCTGGTCTAACCTGAGGTGTGCTATGCAGCTCAGATTTGCAGAAACAGAGATGCAGCTTTAGCGGTGATCTCCCCAAACTCTTTGGAGTTCACTGTGGGGCTTGGGGCCTCTGAGCCCTTCAGTTTCTTTGTTCTTAGAGAAGATAAGAGCAGAGTCGTAGAGAGGAGCAGAGAGGCACAGGATGGGGAATCTCCCCAGATGCCTCTAGGGACCTCTAGGGTGGAGAGGTGGGGGGAGATTCCAGATTGAGTCGATCCCAAGAACTCAGCCTTCACCCAGTCCCTAGGTCCTCTCTGTCCCTCTTTCCCTTCTGGCTCCTGGGTGAAGGGAGCAGTTCAGAGGTACCGCAGGCATCTATTCGCCCTGAGCATCCCGCTTGGGGACGGCTCTGACTGTGGAGACCGTGGTCCAAGTGGAAAACTCAGTTCTCCAATCGGTGAGTGACTTTTACCCATGACTGTGTCACCTGGGCCTCGCAAGACCCGTTAGCACAGTGACCCGTGATCCCAGCTACTCAGCAGGCCGCACGGGAGGACTGTTGAGTGTTGTAGGACACGGGCCTCTGAGCTGTGACATGGCTGATACAGTCCTCCTCAAGGCATCTGCGCCGACTCACACCAGACCTTGAGCAAGACGTTCTCTTGAAGAAAAGGGGAGGGTAGGAAGAGTCATCGTCGCCTCCCTTAAGACGCCAGCTACTTGTTCCTGCCTGTGCCCGCCCCTAAGCTGTGGTTCCGCCCTACCTGCACGTGGTCTCTGGAGGTACTAGGGATTACAGGAGGTTAACTAAAGGGGGAGCTCCATGGAGCTTTCAGAGTTCATCACCCATGCTGGGACAGGCCTTTTGGGGATACAGCTTTTTGGGGGGTTGGGGTTACCTGCACTCCTGTAAGTAACCCTTCAGCCAAGTAAGTCCAGGAAACTCTTTGGTTCGCCAAGCCAGACTTGGGTGGAATAATTTCTTTAGTCTGTCATGGGGCCCTATCTGAGGTGAACAGACAATTTGTTCAACTCTCCTTAGAAAGAGTAATGGAACAGAAAGTTAATGACAGCCTGAGCAACTTAGTTCTAAATATAAGGGAAAGAAGGAAAGGAGGGAGGGAGGGAGGAAGAGAGGAAGGGAGGGAGGGAGGGAGGGAGGAAGGAAGGAAGGAGGAAGGAAGGAAGGAAGGAAGGAAGGAAGGAAGGAAGGAAGGAAGGAAGGAAGGAAGGAGATCAGCTGTGGAACATTTGCCTAGTACACATGAAACTCTGGGCTCAATCCCTGGAGCCATAAAACAAAACACCCAGTCTTAATTTCCACATCTATAAAATGGACCTGGCTTGTTAGGCTGTTTAGGGTTAAGGTAATAAATGTGGACGCGCACTGAGGAAAGTATGAGTAATGTTATCATCAAATAACACATGTACGGGGAAAACATGGGTCATGGGTATGCAGGCCAGTGTAGTTTCACACCATGAACACACCCACGATTGGCACCCATGTCAAGAAACGCCCTGTATAGACCCTGGAGTCTCCTGTGCCCCTTCCCATCCTTACCCAGCTGCATAGCTCTTGCTTCTGACTATGTGTGTTTTGCCTGCTCCTGAGCCTTACTTGGAGGCTAATGCTACTGCACACTTTGGTTCTTTGGGGACGTGTGCTTTCATGTGTGCTGAATACACTGCAATTGAAAAAAGCACAGCAGCACAATCTCATGTGTTAGCATCAGTGTACGTCGCTGACTCTGTAAAGGAGCAGCTGGAGCAGCTGCCGTGAACTCCTAGCTGCAGTGTACAGAGGTCTGTCTTATCTATCCTCGCCCACACTTGTTCTGTCTGAATGCCATTGAGATTCAAGGATGGATTATTAATATTACTTTCTTGTTTCTGATTTAGATCTTAGAAAGGACTTTGGAGCCTGATAGCTCTGAAGAAGAGCCCCCACCCGTGTACTCCCCACCAGCCTACCATATGCACGTGTTCGACAGGCCTTACCCGATGGCTCCCCCAACTCCACCTCCACGGTGAGAACCTCTCTTGCCTTAGGGAAGGGGGTCAGGGGTTGGGGTTGTGTGTGGACACAGTGGGAAATTGGCTGGCCCTCTCGGGAGATTATTCTACCAACCACAGACTTTTACTGCAGTCAGAGATGTTTTAGATACCAAGGAAACATTTCAAAATGTAACGACCGCAAGAGCAAGCATGTGCCAAGGGCCTGCTCTGAGTTAAACAGCGTGTCCCATGCTGTATGGACTCAGTTTGGCGCATGCTCTGCTTTCTGGGCGTATGTAGTCAAGGAAGATGCAGGGTAGGAAAGATGAGCTCATTCATAGATCTATCAGTAATTAATCACTGTGCTGTTTCCTGCCGAGGCGAGATGAACCTCAGAGCCCCCTCAACATAGCACTCCCAGATGTCATCAGTCATCCACAGAATGGCTATTTGTCATTCCTTAGCTAGAGGTATTGGGGGATTTTTGAGCAATTGGTACAAGTCTCTTCTTTCCAGAGGCATAAGAATGAACTATGAGGTCCCCATAAATTTAAATTTTTTAAGAGAGAGAGAGAGAGAGAGAAAGAGAAAATACATGCATAGGCAGAAATCAAAGGACAACTTCAGTAGTCACTTTCCACAGGTGAGCTTCCGGGGATCAAACTCAGGTCACCAAGTTTGTGAGCAATTGTCTTAGCCACTGAGTTTTCTCTCAGAGATCTTTCTTAGGTTAGAGACTTTAATTTGAATGCTTAAAAGGAAGCTGGCTGCTCTCCGGGTCTTGTGCACGTGTGAAGAGCTTATTTTTCTGGGTCCTGTTTTGAAGGCTACAGGAGCCTGGATGTAATAGCTCTGTCACCAGCTGTGTTTATTGATTGATTGATTGATTGATTGAATGAATGAATGAATGACGGACTGTATGGGGGAGTTGATGATAGATGGACCACCTACTCCAATGAGCCCCTCTTCTAGATATCAGAGGAGCCCTGGAATGGTGGTGATGAGGAGCTGGGAGAGCTAATGCACTACTTCCTGCCACAGCTTGCTTTGGGTTCAGCTTTGAACACCGAGACCAGTAACAAGGCCTCCCCAGAGGCCTGTGGTCATCAGTGGTGTAGCCCCTTTCTGAGGATGCGGCCCCAAGCCCCCAACGGCCCAGCCAGACCCAGATTTTCCCCTTGGCTGTCTTCAGAGTCTGAGTCAGTCTCTGTGTCCAGGGTGTTCATTTCCAGTATCTGTCAGTCGCCTGCCGTGTGCAGGGCTGACGACCCCCCTCCCCCGTATGATACAGAGGCACAGAACCACCTTGTCCCCGGTGGGAGGTCAGCATCTAGGGGGCCATAGGCCCAGAGACAGGAGGCTGGCTGCTGCCGAAGCTGTGACCCGAGGCCACACACACTGGGGTTAGTCTAGAGAAAAGGAAGACAGAAGAGTGACTCAGGCCCTGAGGCAGGATGAGGGGTCATCTGGGGGAGCTCTGATGACCCCACCATGTGCCCTGGAACAGCGTCCGGCCCACATGGGGCCTCGTGACCAGCTCAGCTACATATCCTGCTGGGAAAGGCCTGTCTCTGAAATCCTTCCCAGCCAGGTCAAGCGTTCTGTGGGTGAGTGTAGGATTCCTTGAAACTTGAAGTTCTAGTTTGGGGGCTCCAGGGGCACAGGACTTAGAGATCATCCAGGACTGTTTTTTTTTTCCTTCCCCTGTCCCACTTGGTCCTTCCCCCCATCTGCCTGACCATCTGTCTCTGAAGCCCAGGGGATGCTCCACACAGGCCTCCTGCTGTTTTGCTCTTGAAATTACAGCCTTGGAAGTTTTTTATTTGCCTCTCAGCTCATTTCTGACATTCCTTTCAGGCCACAATGGAGTTGCCTGGGCTGGGTTGGCCTCTAGCTCTTGTAGCTGTGGGTGACCTCATTCCTACCAGGACCTGGAGGGGGCTGCGTCTGTCTTTCCTCCCAGACCCTTGCCCAGTAATCAGGAAAACTTAGGAAGGAAAGGGATTCCCCTATGCCTTCCCCACCCACACGAACATTCCAATTTGCACAGTAACTAGAGGGGTCTTGGTGGGTGTCTAGGCAGCTGAATTGGAGGTAGTGATCTCACCCCAGATGGAGACCTGTTGGTCCAAATGAGGTAGCTGGAGATGGTGCCTATGAATCGAAGAGATTGGCCTCAGGAGGAAAACAGAGTCTGGGGCGGGAACAGAGGTGTCAGAACAAGGTGGAGAAAACTTGGCCTAGGAGTGGCCTTTGCAGATTTCCACGCAAGTGTCCTCACCTCTCCAGGCTGTGAGCTGAGCTCCCCCCAGCCTTTAAGCAGCTGGTTAGCCGTCTGCTGCCTGCCACCCCCACCCTCCTCTCGCCCCCACCGGGCCATCAGCCCAAAATAGAAAAGGAAAGGAAGTTATTTCCACAGTCAGCGGCAGCCGGAAAAGCTCCCCTCCAGTGAGGGGGTGGTTGGGATTCCTGGAGCTGGAGGCCAAATCAAAGCCAGGCTGAGCACATAGCGGCCCCCACCGCCCCCAGCCAGGCTGCCTGGCCGGTGTGTCATTTCCCTGATTCAGCAGAACACACGTCCTGCGGTTGCCACGCTGCGGGCTGCCGGGGAGCTGCAGGGAGTTTCTGGCCCAGCTCCAGGATTCGCTCAAGCCCGAGGGGGGGGGAGGCGTTGGGATGAAAGCTACCGTCAGGGCAGCCAGGGCCCTCTTCTCCCGGCACTGGCCTCCTGCCGCAAAACACGCCGAGCCTTGCCGCTGGGACCCCTCAGAACAAGAGTCTTCCACTGGACTCCCTGTAGAGTCTTAGAAGACAGTTCATGGGGGCCGGGATGGGGGGGGCTCACAGGCTGCAGTATCTAGAGATGAGCACCAGAGGGAAACAGGAACCCCAAGATCCCCCTTGCAGGCTGTGTCTTAACAAAACAGAAGTCCAGAGCTGCTTTATTCTCTAGACGTCTGGAGGCTCCTTTCCCTCAACAAAACATATGTGACAGACTGAGTTATTGACATCCTTAGGATGATAGCTATTACTTATCAATTCTGCCCTGTGCCACGTGTTAGGGACATAAGCATGGAAGCATACCAATCCCCTGCCATGGGAGGGGACATTCATCAACATCTTTGTCTATATCCACAACACTGACACTTGCACCATGAGCAGAGACATGGAGTGATAGAAAAGAAGTCTGATCTCAAGGCCAAAGTTGAGGTGGAGGAGTTAGCATTAGTATAGTTGACTGGGAAGACCCCTGATGAGAAGAGGGAAAGACTCCCCCCCTCCCCCCCCGTATCCCGCAGGCTGGGCTGTCTTCTGGAAGTATCATTCCCTGATTTCAACAGAACACATGCCTATGCCTTTGTCCTGGTAGCGGTGTGGGAATGGGAAGCTCTGAGCAAGACCCACCTGCCCAAGGACCTGCTGCGAAAGTCCAACAGACTCTCCTGACCTCCCATCCCCCAGGATTGACGTGCTAGGCTCTGGACCCCCTGTGAGCCAGAGGCGCTATAGGAACTGGAACCCACCCCTGTTGGGCAACCTTCCTGATGACTTTCTCCGTATCCTTCCCCAGCAGCTGGACAGCATACAGGTAACAGGCTGCCCCCAAGCCTCTGCGACTACCTGCCCGCCCAGCATCTCTTTGCTCACATAATCTGTGGCAGCCAGCTTAGCTTCTCGGTTTTTAAACCCAGACTGAGTTGTTTCCGTTAGCCTGGATTTATAGGGAAAGAACCTGGCTCATCCAAGAGTCTGGTTTCTTGTCTGGGCCAGGTGGTTTCCTGTTGGACCCAGGGTAGGTACAGCCTGGTGAGACTCTCTGGCTGCGGCCATCTCTCGGGCTGGAAGGAAAGGGCATGGAGTACCAATGGCCAAGGTCCAAGGCAGCTTCCTCCTCTTCCTTGGAATTCTCCCAGATGTTGATGTGTTCCAAGGTCCCCCTATTGGAAGGGAGGGGGTCTCACCCAGAGACACCTAATGAAGAGTTGATGTTGGAAATTCAAAAAAAGGTAGCTGAGCAATTTGCAAATCCCTTCTCAGAATAATTCAGTTGCAAAAGAATAAAGTGGTTCAAGGTCAGGAGGAAAAACCCTTTGGAGATCTTTGCTGCTTCTGTAGCAGAGATGGTTTTAACTTGTTCCAGTTGATTTGACTCGGTCCCACCGAGAGGGGTGGGCCTGGGGTGGAGCCGGAGGATCCTGGGAAAGGACAGGTGTGCATGCAAATGTGTGTAAATGTTTGCACAACATGTGCCATTACGAGTGTGAGGTCAGCATGCTTGCTCCTCTTCAGGGTCACCCTGGGGGCTCCAAGTCTGTGAGCAGAGAGGGAAGACCACCTCTAGCACCCGGGCCTGGAGCCTGTGACCAGGACAGCCGCTGGAAACAGTACCTGGAAGATGAGAGGATCGCGCTCTTCCTGCAGAACGAGGAGTTCATGAAGGAGCTGCAGCGTAATCGCGACTTCCTCCTCGCCCTGGAGAGAGGTGGGAACCAAGCCGCTGCTGCCCCGTGGCTGGAGAGGAGAGTCATGTAGACATTGTCTCTGGGGCTCAGGACAGGATTGTTCGGGAGGCCAAAGTGCCAGGCACTTTCTGTTCCATGGAGGCATGCCTTTTATCAGGTCAGCCTGTGGGTGGGGCAAGGGTGACCTGGGCACTCAGAAGCAAAGGAGTATGGCCACATAGGCCCTCTGCCTGCCCTGCACATCTGTCCGAGCTCAATACATTGGCTTGGCCTTGATGACAGGACTAGGAACCTTTCCTCTCTGATCTCCAGGCACAAAGTAGAGATACCATGTCTACAGCTGTGGAATGGTGGGGGGTTCTCCAGGTGCCAGAGAGAGAAGCTTCCCAGGCGGAGGACGGTCGGGCAGGATGCGTGCATGATCTGTGGGTAGGGTTTCCTGCCTCCCAGCCTGGTTGCCTCCTTTTCAAGATGAGGGGCTGTTGGGATGGTGCTGTAGAGAAAGGGCTGTGGAGGTTATCTTGTAACAACTTGGGAGAGGGAGAAAGGGAGGGAGGGAGAATTGTTTGGCAAGAATTTTAGGCCCACAAGCAGCAAAGGTGCTGGTTTCCCTTTTAAATTAAGAGTGCACACTTACAATCCCAGCACTTAGGAGGCTGAGGCAGAAGCATCCTAAGTTCCAGGGTAGCTTTAACTACACAAGAAGACCCTATGTACTTCTTCACATTCTGGATGGTCGGCAGGCAGTTGCTTGCTTGCATTATCATCGATGCTGAAAGGGCTGTTAGACACCATGCTTGTATAGTTCGTAGGGATATATGTACTCCTGTGTGATTCTGGGGATTCGGCTTCCAGAAACATCCGGTGTGCCCCCTAGAAGCTAAAGTCCTTACCTCTCTGATGGGAACCTGTTCCTTTTCCAGATCGATTGAAATATGAGTCCCAGAAATCCAAGTCCAGCGGCAGTGTGGCTGTCGGAAACGATGTTGGCTTTACCTCTTCTGTCCCAGGTAACCTCGTCCTCCTGAGAGAGAACCCTGGAGGGCATGGGGGACTCGCATTCCGATTTTGCCTGGTATGTTGAGAGTGTAGCGTGAGGAAGCAGACAGCCTGAGCGTAGGGCCTAGGGTCCTCAGAAGGCTGGAAGGGATACCTCCTGTGGACTGAATCATCCTGTTCACTGCAAGCCCTAGATTCTTGGTGACCCAGGGATATGGGGTCTAACATATGGGCTGACATAGTCTGGCTAAACTACCAACCTATGCTTGAAACTTGACACTGTACCACATAATGTCCTTTATTAGGAGGGAGACCTAAGTGACTTGTAAGGCTTGACTTGAGGTTATGTGTAAGATACGGCAAACCAGCAAAACCAAGGACACACGTGTTGACTGTAGCTGATGCATGGCAAGAGGGAGGATGAGATTCATCTTGGAAGGGCTCATTCATTCACCTAAGGAGCTGAGGAATATCTGCCACCAGTCCTGCCCTGCAAGAGAAATTCCGAGGAAAGAGTCCAAGGTGACAGAAGCAAGAATTGCCTCAAGAGGGTCAGGGAAGCCCAGCTTCGTCTCTGGTGACTTCCATGGTGTAACTCCCCCCCCCCCCAGCACATTTGAAACAACCACCAATACTTGTGCTCCAGTGCCGGGGCACAGATACTAACAGAGGCCAGGGTGTGGGTGAAGATGCTGTTTGTATGCGCTGACCAGAGAGTTGACCTGGGGCTAGGAACGTGGCACGGTAATCCCTGGCCAGTCACTACTCCCACCCCATGCACCTATGCACAGAGGTTCAGCCACTTTGCCTGGAGCAGACCCTCAGTTATGCAAGGAATTGGGCAGGCAGGAGCAGAAGGGTGAGGAGCTCCACTGATCCCGGGC
This sequence comes from Typhlomys cinereus, assembly GCA_023101885.1. Taxonomy (NCBI): domain Eukaryota; kingdom Metazoa; phylum Chordata; class Mammalia; order Rodentia; family Platacanthomyidae; genus Typhlomys; species Typhlomys cinereus. Next base: position 1,940,738 of record JALPQD010000352.1, on the reverse strand, counting down.
TCGAAGAAAGAAAATCCCATAGAATTGATTCATAAGCAGCAGGCTGGGAGCTTAGGCCCCACCAGATGTGCATCTGGGAGTTTTCATGGAGCCTCTTGTCCTTGATCCTGAATTAACCAGAGACACCGAGATGGATCAGAGTGATTCAAAAAGGACTTAGCAGGCAAGGTGACTTAGGATTAGCCAAGTTGCAAGATGGTGAACAGCAGCTTAAGGAGGAGGGTGAGAGACCCACACAGCACCGAGGGGCCGGCTGGGCTCTGAAGCTTGGCCAAGCCCCATTCTCATTCCTGTTCATTTTCTGGGCATGTGTGTTAAAGGGGGTCTGAGCCTGACGGAAAGAAGAGACTCCCTGGCGTTCCTGACTCTGCATCCTTCCTGCTTTACTTGGATGACCCCCTCTCCATCCTCTAGCTCATTTCAAATTACCACCATGATGTACCAGGATGTAGAATTGTTCAGAGAAGTGGATAAGATGGGACACTATGCTAGGCAGGCTTCCCACACGTGCAGCAGACCCGAAGACATCCACACATTCACACCTTGCAAGGGGAAGGAAATGCTCCTAGAATCTCCAAATACCCTTCTCGCTTCAGACTTTCTGTTTGGGGAAGAAGTGTACATCCTTGCTCAAATGAAAAGCTATCTTGAAACAGTCCCCAAGGGGAACATCCCTGACTCACCTCCCCAAGGCAGCTGCTCACATAGTGGGACCTCAGGGACCCAAGGGACCCGGTCCTTTAGCAGATGTCTCCTCTTTCCAGGAACCAATGATACCAACCCACCAGTGTCAGAAGATGCCTTATTCAGGGACAAGTTGAAACACATGGGAAAATGTGAGTCCAGCTTATGTCTCTTCCCCAAATGGGAGGGAGGGGGCACCCTGAGGATTTTTCAATGCTACTGACTCTTGGTGAACTCCAGTGACTTTGGAATTGTAGGCCGGTTCCTTTAGCCGTCCTGTCTCACTTCCCTTTGCAGCTGAATCTAGATAAAAATGAAGTTCAAATCCTCTTGAGCCAGCCGTCTGCAGAAAAATCATGTGGGACATTCTCCCGTCTTCCTCCCTCCCCCATGTGCCACATTCTGTGTCCATATTCTGGGTGGTCCATGAGCTTGGTTGGGTCTGATGAAGATGGGAAGCATTTGCTAAGGTCACTTTCTGGGGGAGGGGGCAGGAGGCCTTGGGAGTAGGGACCTTTCCCTACCGCCTCTTCTCATCTTCTTCTCCTCATCATGAAGTAGTAGGAACAAAGCAGGGACCCTTTCAAGGGTCCGATTCAGGGAAAAGTCTTGGAAATCCCAGGACCAACTCTGGAGGTGACTGGAGAGGGGTGAGAAGGCAGTGGCAGCAGGCAGGAAAGAAACTCAACATGTATGACTGTCACAGCTGGTAAAGAAACACCCAGATCTTGGGTTGCCAGCTGGCTCTCTGTGCTTGGCGAGTGGTGGCCTGTGTTGTCCCCGCAGACCAACCAGCGATGGCAGCTTTGCTCCCCGGGTGGAACTGGTTTCCGTGATTCCTGTCACTTCCTTTACCCTCAAGTCCCCTATCCTTAAAGACCCCCCCCTCAAAGTATGTAATATTTTGGCTGCCATGATCATGAAAGATTGACAGGTGTCTCTCTGTCCTAGCCACGCGTAGGAAGCTGTTTGAACTGGCTCGAGCCTTCTCCGAGAAGACGAAAATGAGGAAGTCAAAGAGGAAACAATTACCGAAGCATCAGTCGTATCCTTCCACCTGGCACTGAGTTGGATCGATGTAAAGGGCAGTGAGATCCCAAGTGGAACCCCTGAAGCTGGATAGTCCCTAAGACTGGGATCTCTCTTCGTGGCCTCCCTTCAACGTTCTGCAAGCCAGGCTACTTTCCCGCCACTTTCTAACTCTTGGAGTGCCCACGGCCAGCCGTGGGGGAAATGGAGTAGTTCTCAGACTCTTACCGGAAGTTGTCCTTCCTGTGACTTGTGTTTTGGCTCGTGTCATTGGCATCTTGGGAGGAAACTTGATCCTCTCATTTAAATCAGCAAACATTTCCCTAATTCCTCTACTTGAAACAGCCCACAGGTCCCGTGCGACTTTGTCTCTAGAGGCCTACTTTCTAGTTTGTGGTTCTTTGAAAGATGATTATCTGTCTTCATATGCAAACTCCGAAGGCCTGGGTTATTCAAAGCAGCTAAAGGGGAGCAGGGAAAAAATTCACTTTCCTGATCATTTTTCCTGATGCAGAGATGAGAGCTGAATGAAGCAGTCAGGACCTGATTTGCACAGTTCATCCCAACAAAGGAGTCTAGTGGGGGCAACACTGGGGAGTTTGGGGGCAGGATGTATGGTAGAAATCTCTTGAGTTTGTTGGGTTTGCGGGTCAGAGTGTGGGCAGAACTGGACCCTGCCCAAGCGTCTCTGGAACTGTTTTCCTGAACATCCGGCGCAGGCTCGGTGCTGCTGCATCCACAGCTAACCTTCTGGACGACGTGGAAGGCCACGCTTATGGTGAGTAGGGTGGGGAACGCTGACCTCCAATTTGCCCGTGATGGGTAACCCTTCCAGAGGAGGGCTCAAGTATTTCCTATCAGTGAGGGGGTGCTCCACCCTGGGGGGAAACATTGAGAGTTGGTGGGCAGGTGGCCCACAGCTATGTGAACTTCCCCTGCTTGGTATACACAGTGCCTCTCTCTTCCTGAAGTCCCTAAAAGAGGCCCCGACCCCGCTGCTACTTACAACAGCCAGTCAGGCAATGCTCCTGAGCAGTGAGGGGGACAGACAAATCACTTGTATGGACAACTACACCCAGGACAGCTTCAGTCTGAGGACACAAGGGATTTTTTTTTTTTTTTTACTTTCAGTGGCTTTCAAAGGCCTTGGAGGTCAAAAGACTCTTCTTTAGATCTTACCAGGCCAACAGAGCTGAAGCCTCATTTGCATGTCATCAGGGTCTCTGTGGGTTAGAAGACATCCACAAACAGACAAGAGGGCCTTGGGGGAGGGGCATCTGGAGAGTCTGTGGTCGCCATCCCATGTGATAGAATAAGGAACCTCGAGGTCTAAATAAGTGGCTTGTCCAAGGCGTCAGAGTTCAGACATGAAACCAGACCAGCGCCTGGACGCCTCTTTGCCTCTCTGACCATGTGCGGGGGCTGCCACCTGGGTGGGGCTCATCCTCAAGCAGAAGGACAGGGTTGGTGCAGTTGGTTCTTTTGTCTGACCCGGGGATCGTCCCAAGTGAGGCCCAGCGGAGTGGATGAAGCAGCTTCCCTCTGCCTTTCAGATGAAGACTTCCGAGGAAGGCCGAAGGAGCCACCTAAGGCAGAAGAAGCCCTAAGAGAAGGACAGTAAGAGGTAAGGCTTGGAGCCACAGTTGCCAGGGGCAACCTGGACTAGCTTCTGTATCCTTTAAGAGATCCAGATGTACCAGGGTCTGGCATTAGGTTAAAGCAGATCTTGGCTTTCTCCCTCGTGGCAGGGGACACGAGGTCCCCATGCAAACCTGTCTTCTGTCTTTTCCTTCCCTTTCCTTTCCATGCGATCTCATGTAACCCTGCTGGCTTTGAACTCACGATATAAATGAGACTGCTTCCACCTTCCCAGACCTGCTGTACCACACCTAGATTTTGCATTTCTTGCATTTGGTTATATTTATTCATTTGACTGAAAAAGACAATCACACCTGCCTTTGACAGATGCTGGAAACAGAGAACCAAATTGACTTTTGACTTTGAATAGTCTGCAGCCCCATCAAAAAGACAATCCAGAACATAGTGAACACTGAGAGCATTTAATGAAAGTTGTAGTCTCCACGCACACAACTGTATCAAGCCCCCTTGGGCCATCAGGGACCTACTGAAGGTCAAGAAATGGGATTCTGTCTGTGTTCTTTCTACCTGTCTCCCTGAGGACTCTCCGGCATCTCCCGCAGAACCCAGACATGCCAGTTCCTCTTCCAGTCTCCCCAAGTCAGGAAGCTGCCTACCTTGAGTTTTGTCTTTCCATGGCTGAATGAATGTAGGACCCAGACAATGTAGGGGGACAAAAGTTTATTCTTGGCTTACATTTTCTGATTATAGTCCGACGTGAAGGCTGAAGTGTTCACACCAACACCAGGTGCTGAGGAAATGGTCAGGCTATAACCACAGAATTGCTGAAAGGGGAGGGGCATGGTTTCTAACTCGCCAGTGTGCCAAAGCCAACGAATTCTCTCTCCATCTGACCCACCTGCGCAGGGAATGGTCCTACCCACTACAGGCTGGATCCCCCCACATTAATTAGACAATCTCCCCCACGGGTTTGCTCAGGGCTTTCCTTAACCAAATAATTCTTCATAGGTGTGCCTAAAGATTTGACTCTCAGTTGTCACCTGTACCTAACTGGTACACATCTGCCTGTCTTGCTGCTGGCCTGGTTCCAGTGCTCAGCAAATACTAGGTTTTCTTGATTTGTGGTGCCAGCAGGTCTGGCCCTGTTTCAGACTATGAAGAAACGCTCGTTCCTCTCAGGGTGATCTTGGAGGTGAGATAAGCCAGGCTGCAGACAGCACAGTCAGGAAATACAGGCTTTCCCCACCTACAGAGCTGTACCCCAATTTCCCACCTCTCTGGGGGGAGGATACCTAAATAAAGGCAGCCATGGAGATACTATCACTCCTACCCTCTCTCCTTCATCCCACTGGTTCCCCAGAAAAAGGAGTCCTGCCCAAGCCATTCTATCTTGGCCCTTGCTCATCACTTCTCTCTGTGGGTCGCTACCCTCCTCCTCCCCAGCTCTTCCTCACTGCACAAATCCAGAAAGTCAGTCGCCAACCGAGAGGACCCCTGGGCGCTGGCAGCCTCCAGGAGGGGACTGGCTCGGGGAGGTCACCTGCAGCTCCATGCCCTGTCCTGCATGCTCCTGGTGCTCCCGGGCACCGCGTCCCCTGCCTACCTCCTAGTTTCTGTCGCTCCTCCCTCTCTCGGTGCTCACTTGCTCTGCCCTTGACTGCCTTCTGGTGGTACACTGGCCTCTTTCACAGTATGTACTCCTCCAGATCTACTCTGTGTCCCCAGCTGCACCCAAAAATTACCTTTCCAGCCTTTTGCATTAGCTCACTGTAAGCCAGTCTGCCTGACTTCCTCCTTCCATCTGTTCTTTTTCCTCCAGTCACTGATAGGCTCATCACTAGTGACTTGGCTGACTTCATCTGTCAGCGCATCACCAAAGGGCCCACTTCTCCAGTGCGCTCTCTGAGTGGGTCTTCTGAGCAGACCTCTTGTGAACTCAGCCTGGAGTTGAAAGCCCACCAAGTTCTGACCCCTCCATTCCCCCTTGGTCTAGCTTCTCTGAAGTATCAGCATACCACAGGATGGGTGGTGGTGGGTTTCTTACTTGTGAGTCCCCCCCCACCAGCACACCTTCCTTCTCGCCCTCTCCTTCCAGGCTGCAGGTGAGTTTGGGGAGTGCATGCTCCGAAGCAAAGTTCCAGGGTGACCTAGAGCAGCAGGAGAAAGGCAGTGGGTTCCTGTTTTAGGTAGCTACTGCGCCAAACTGTCTCCAGGAAGGATGGGGGCTCCTTTGAAGACTTCACTTAACCCTTCCTCCCCTCCTCTCACCAGGTGCCCGCAGTTCCACCTTGCCAGAGATGCTCTGACCCGTGAGCTCTGCTGGAGAGCAACGCCCGCACCCAGCTGAAGGGCCCAGCTGCAGCCGGGACGATGGTGCTTGCATACCAAGGCCCAGGGCTCTTCGGCTACCGTCCAGCCCAGTCACTGCCACGTTCCATGGGACTTAGAACTAAGGAGTTACCATCATGTGACTGGCGGAGGGACTTGGCTCCCTAAGAGGCTGCAGTCGACTAAAGCTCCTTTTGTAGTCTGGTTTTTCTGTGAGCATTGACCAGTATTGCAGGAACCACCCCCACCCACCCCACCCCATTCTTTAAAAAAAAATTCCCTAAGAAGCGCCAAAGTTGGGGAACTGGCTGAGTGATTCTCCCAGAGGCTATTGGGCCTGAAGGCGCCCCTCCTTTCACTGCCCAGGCTATCCTGGCGGGTCACCTTCGGCCTGAGTTACCCCATCCCCAGCTCTCTTGTGCCCCTTCTCGAGGTTTCCTGCATCATCTCTTGGCCTCCAGTTGTTGAACCTTGGCACCGCCTCGCTCGGGACTCCAGAAGGGAGGGAAGCTTCTGGCACCAGGCCTGGAGGAATCCCCTCTGCTAGGTCCAGTTCGCAGGGCTGCTTCTGCTAAGGGCTGGCTGCCGCTCCCCAGCAGCGTTTCCTTCACCCACCAGGGATGGGGAGGATGAACTCCGGAGCTGGAAACCCTATCTAGGCAGAGTCTTTAGTTGGCTAGAAATCAGAAGCCGTTTCTGAATTTACACCTCTGAGGCCCAACTGGACCAGAACTGCTGTTCTCTTAAGGAGAGGTGTGTGCAGGAGATCTGGGGTGACCCCCAATAGGAAGGTGCAGGGCTGAAGAGCAGAGGCTGGCGTCGGGCTAGGAGGTGTCTAAGACAAGGGCTTGCGGGGTGCTCCAGGCAAAGAACTGGAGGTGATCTTGCACGGGACACTCCGTTGCTATGAACTCTTAACCGGCGCCAACCACTGCCCAGGGGAGGAAGGCCCGGCGGCTGGCGGCCGTCCCTCCCTTCTTCCGGAAGAGCCGGGGCCCAGCGGCTTTGGCGGTTGGGGAAGGGATCCGAGGTTTGAAGGGATGGGGGCGGGACCGGGTAGCCGCAGGGCGCCAGAAGGAAGTGGAGGCGTGGCGGGGATGAGACCGCAACCGCGCGCGACTCTGGGCGGCCGGGCTTCCCCCGGCGGGGAGAGCGATGCGCGCCGAGCGTGACCAAGTTTGGAAGCGCGCAGCGCGCCGGGGGTCTCTGCACCCGCCAGCCTCCCGCTGGACCCCCGCCAGGCCCGTGATTCCCGGAGCGACCAACAGCTCGCGCTCGATCTCGCGGGCGCCCGCCTGAGCTCCTTACGGGACGGACTGTGTCCTCCCGCGCCAGGGACAGGAGCGCGCGGGGAAGCCCCAGCCCCACGGCCCGGTGCGTGTGTGGCTTTGTTATATTTTTTCTCCTGTGTGCGTGTGTGTGTGTGTGTTTTCTTTCTTGCAGCTGTTTCATAGAAATTCCTGTAATAAAGACTTGGTGTTCTCTTGGTGCTCTGATGTGGTTGGCGGCGTGGGCCAGACCCCTCCCTCCTTTCTTGGATGGGGACAGGGCCTGACCTCTGGACACGTGTAGCATCCTTGGGTCACCCGCCTCGCCTGTACCCTGTTAACCCGCAGGATCCTGTGTAGGGCCCGAAGGACTCTAGAGCTTTCCCCAGTGACTCACGAAGGGATGACACCTGCCGTCCTCCGGCAACCTCGTGGACCTGCTGGCTTTGTCAGGGAGGCGCCTTCCTGTTGGCCTCAGCGAGGTAAACCGCTTGCTGATAGGCAAGGAAACACCGCTGGGAGAGCCCCAGGTTGCCTCCCTAAATAAACAAAGCTGGATTAACCCGGGCCAACGGGAGGCAGTGAGATGCACATTTTAGACTTCAAAGGAAATGCAGAGATCTTCCAACTTCAAATACCTTTCCAGCTGCTGCCCCCGCCCTAGTTCAATTGAACAACTGGACTTCCTTTCTCTCTCTCTCTTTCTCTGTCTCACACGCACACACGCGTAAGCACGCGCACACACGCACATACACAGGAAACTGGCTGCTGAGAGAGAAAGTGGATGCCATCCCCAGACAGGGCGATTCTCAAGGTTTACTTATTTTTCCCCTTGTATTTGGTTAGAGAAGTGGCTCAGGGTAAGAGCACTTGTGATCAGGTTTGCTACTCAAGCCAGGTGACTTGAGTTGATGGATCCCTGGAACACACTTAAAGGTGGCTAGAGAGACCAGATTCCACTGTAGTCTGACTTCCACACACACTATCCCCAACACACATTATACACACACACTTGTAATAATAATCTTTTTTGCGTTGAGTCAAAGGCCTTCCTTGTGGCTTCCTGCTACCCATCTTTTTCCTCTTGTTCCCGGGCTCAGGGTCATCTGAACCAAGGCTGTTCCTTTTTCTCCATGGTCAAGTTCCTGTGACACAACATCTCTTCTTCATGCACTCTCTGAGAAGAGGTTCTGCTGCTCATCGGATCGCAAGAAGCTGGTGATGTGTGCCAGTCAAACTAACCCATTTTCTTCTAACCCAAAGTCAGCAGTCCCCAGACCCACCTGATGAGCTTGTTAGAAATGCTCTTCTCAGCCTCATTCCAGAGCTATTGAGTCAAAAACTGGGGGACGTAGCCCAGCAATCTGTAACTGCAACTCACATTGAAGGTCTGGGAACCATAGTACAACGCCACCCCACAAATTCTTGTATGTGTTGTGTGTATGTGGGGCAAGGTCTGTGCACTTATGTGGAGGACTTTTTAAGACAGGTCGATAGGGTCTTCCTCAGTCACTCTCCAACTTCTTTTTGGGTACGGGTCTCTTAGTGAACTACCTGGAACTCATCAGTTTGGCTGGACTTCTGGTCAGCAAGCTCCAGGGATCCTGCTGTCTTCCCAAAACTAGGATTATAGACTTGTTCCACCACACTTGGCTTTTTCATGTGGTATTAGGGATCTGAACTCAGATCCTCATGTTTGAGCAGCAAGCATTTTACCAACCGTCAACTGTCAAAATGCTTAAAAAAACCCCACAAACTTATGCCTAGTACCCCAGACTGATTAGATCAATAGCTATGTCTTTTTTTTTTTTTTTAAGTTCTGTTGCAGTTACTCTTCTCTGCTGCTGTGAGACAACACTCAAACGACCAGCTTAAGGGGAGAAAGATTTATTTGGCTTATGATTTCACAGGGATCTATTAAGGTGGGGACCCCACAGCAGAGGTCATGGTGGGTGGCAGAAGCTGGAGATGGTTTAGGTCATGTCCATCGCGGAGGCAGAGAGAGTAAGAGCAAATTGTAAGAGCAAGTAGGGCAGGACTACCAAACCTCCAGGCCCTCACCCTGTGACCTGCCTTCCTCCAGCAGGACTTTACTTCCTAACAGTGCCGTGACCTTCCCAAATATCACCATCAGCTAAAGAGGCAAAGACATGAGCATGACAGTTTCCCAAGCAACTCAAATTTGCAATCAAGTTGGATCTGGCATGCCAGGGCATGTTATGTGCTTCATGTTAGCCCACTTGACCTTGCCCAACACTTCATTTTACAGATAAGGAAATGACAGTTCCAAGTGTTTAAATAATTCATCTGGGGGGGGGTCACAGAATTAGAAGGGTACTAGGCTGTTTGATCCTATAATTCATATTGCCTCTCTTATTCTGCTATTTCTCAGTGTATGTTCTGTGGGCCAGCAATGTTGGTAACACCCGGGAGCCTGCTGGAAATGCTTATTATTGGGACCCACTCCATATCTCCTAACTCTGCATCTATACATTGAAGGTGCTCCTCCCCATGGTACATGTTCAAGTTTGGAAAGTCACAGTTCTATAACTTGCCTACTTAAATTTGCTCAGCAGCAGTATTGCCTGGGGGCTTGTTAGAAATGCAGAAGGGGATATATAGCTTGTTAGAAGCATAGGTTGGGGGCTGTAGCTCAGTTGATGGAGTAGCATGCACAAAACTGTGGGTTTGATCTCTAGCACTCTGCAATCCTGACATCGTGACACATACCTGTAATCCCAACATTCTGGAGGTAGAGGCAGGATGATCAAAAGTTCATAGTAAGTTCAAGATGAATTCCAGTTACATAAGACTTGTCTTGCAAAGGGTCACAGACTTTGCACCAAGCTACTGAACCAGGACATGCGTTTTACTAATTCTTCAAGTGACTCATACGAACATATTACAGCTTAAAAAATTCTAGAACATAGGTTCTCAGACTTGCCATACATTAGAATGCAGGGTTTACATTCCCAGAAATCCTGATTGAGTTGGTTTGGAATTTAGCCTGGGAATTAGATTATAAAATCTCATGTGATTGAAATACATCATGAAGCTCAAGGACCATATATCATGTTGCCTGTTAGTGTAAGTGAGACTGAAGGTGGATGTAACCATGGGAGGCTCAGGGGAAAGGATGAATTACCGTTACCAGATTGAAGACTGTATGGAAGGGACCCAAGGAACGAAGACAAGCTGGGCCTGATGACTGCCAGCCATCTAGCTTTGCATACCACACTCATCTGCAAAATGTTGGGCTCCAAGTAGCCAGAAGATGAAATCTGAAAAAAATCTGTAAAAAAATGTAGAGCCAGGCCCTTCAAAATTTGGTCTGATTATTGCTCTTCATATTCTTCATATACTTCAGTATCCTAGGGGATTGGTCCAAACTTATAAGGAGATCCTGGAGTTGGAAAAGCGCAGTGCCTAGAACAGCTGGCTTGGTTATTATCACGGGGGAGCCTCAGCCCTCCCTCAACCATGCCTGTTCTCTGGCAGTACCCCCTTTGGAGCAGGAGGTGGGAGTAGGAGAAATTGTTCTGAAGTGCTAAGGAGACAGCATGGGATAGCAAAGATATGCACGGGATTGCAAAGTCAATCCTTTATCCAGGGGGTCTTCATGTGTCAGTCACTCTTCCTGGGTGCTTTAAGACTGCCGTGAAACTAGTACTGTCCCCACTTTATACGCATACGCGAAACTGAGGCACACAGTTATTGAGCTCTTTATTGGACCTCCATCCTCAGTAAGGGCTAGCTATCTGGATTTGAATTCAGGCCCTGCAATCACAGCACCGATGACTAAATGCTAAGCTACCTGATAAGGCCAGGCAGGAGAAGTCTTGGGACCTCTGCTTGGATGCTATTTGTAGTGAACAGGAAGGGCCCACCTGCTCAAAAACCTCTCCATCTCCCCATCTGTGAGACGAACAGTGTGCTGGAACTCCCACATTAACACTCTTTGTCTGTGGTTAAAAACACTCTCTTAGCATATCCATTAAACAATAAATATGCTATTGAGAGAGAAGCACACAAACTCCCTATGCCCATTATCACAGCATAGATTAATTTGCTGGATTAGCGATCTGGGCCAGTTAGGGAAGAGCTGGAAATTTCTGGAGGTTCTAATTGGGGGGGAAAAGCGGGTTGAAAGGACTGTGTAAATCTACTGCCACCTGGTGGTCTTTTTCAGAAGTGCCAGTCAAGAGCATACTTTTTCCAAAAGAAGATATAAAAACTCCGTTGGCCTCAAGCCCACAATGTGTTTTATTATAGTTGAAAAACAAAGTTTTTTTTTTTTTTTAAATTTAATCCCCCCCCCCAAGAGTTCATGTCCATAAAATTAGCTCCAGCCTTCTTGGAGTCGGGTGTCATTCCAGAGAGTTTAAAAAATCACTCTTTTCAATTTTTAAATCTTGATTTATCCCACTGCTGGCAGTGCTGGGAGGTAAAACACCCAGGGCCTCATGTACTAGCAAGTATTCTGCCACCAAGGTACAGTCCAACCTTTGGAGTCACAAATCATCATATCAGGAGGATCGTTCTAGAGATTCTCTAGAGTGAGCAGTTGTGAAATATACCATAATCTTATTCCACATACTAACTTGCTATGATGCCAGAGAATGCTTTCTGAAAGTCCTTTCTCTCCTTCCACCAGGTGGGCTTCCAGGGATTGAAACTCAGATAACCAGGTTTGTGAGCAGGCGCGGTATCCACTGAGCTGTCTCTCGCTGGCCTGCTTTCCTCCCTCTCTCAAAGCAATTGCCCAGTTTTTCCCTGACCCCAGTTCTCCACAGTACATGCATTGCTCTTGATTCCGCAGCAAGCTGACCCTTCACTGCTCAGAGTGCTCCCTCTCTTGGAGCTGCTCTTTCTGTTTGACCAACCCCCACGGGTCTGCAAAAGAACCATGTCGAGGGGCTATGACTTTATGTTCCTGGATTATGTCAGGAGAGAGTGTGGGGGGAAGGCAGGGATAAAGCTCGACTCCACTCGCCTCTGTTCTTCCACCCCTGAAAATGTAAAAGCGGCCATGCTCCTACTGTAGAGAGCCGGGTGAGGAGCGGCAGAGAGTGGGGACGTGGAGCTGGGCAGCATAGGCACTTACCGATTAATGTCACTTAACTGTATCCCCTTGCAATTTCATTAGTTGACGTCTAATGTCTTTGCATGTGACTGTACTTGGAGGTGGTGTCTTTAAAGGAGTAATTAAGTTGAAATGAGGACATGAAGATGGATTTTAATCCAGTGACTGGTGTCCTCATGAGAAGAGATTTGGACACATTTTGCTCACAGAGAGCCTGTACTACATAGTGGGTTTGAGCCATCTAAGCTGCAGTGTGAGATCCTGTCTCAAATAAAAATTGATGTTCAGTGAGATGGCTCAGCAGGTAAAGGTGCTTGCATACAAACCTGGTGACCACAAGATGAAACTGACTTTGGAAAGTTGTGCCCTGACCGTCACACATGCACCCACTTTCTTTCCCCCACCACTCTCACATAAATGATAAAAAATGTTTAAATTAAGAGAAAAAAAAAAAAAAAGCAAGAGGAGAGCTGGCACTCCCTTCTGTATGTGGTAGGCTCAGCAAACTTCCAATCGATCATGTTCCCACAGCCCCAAGGTTCCCATTCTGCCCATCACTCCGCTCTATCAGAAGCATTAATTGTAATGCTGGAAGGAGATATTCCAAAGACTGGAATGGAAAAGGGACCACCCCAAGATGAGTGAGAGCAAATTCTCCACCAGCGAGGGCTTAGGCCTCTCTGGCTTCCCTCCTTGAACGCAGAATAAACAAACTCATCTTATTCTTTAGCAGCATTGCCTGGGCTGGTTTACAGGGCAGAAAGGAAGTGCGCCTGTGGTCTGTGCTGGCAGATAATTCTGGCGCAGACAGAATTAGACTCCCGTGGAAGGCGGGGAAGGTGCTATTTAGCCAGGAGCATGCTTGTTCTTCAGAGAGCAGTCTTTCTAGATTCCCTGGGACTCTGATGCTGAGTTTCTGCAATTGGCCCAGGGACCATAGCTGTGTCTTTCTCTGTTCCAGGGTACTGGGGTGACACTGAAGCCCACCTCTCAACTCGTCTCTAGTCTCCAGCATGAAGCTAGATGGGTTCGCCATGTGGGGTGTGGGGAAAGTGCCCAGGCTGAGCTGGATCTCAGCTCAATCAGTTTCTTATCAAACAAAGGTGCTTAACCTCCTGCAGCCAGGGCTTTCTCCTCTGTAAACAGTTACCTGGTGGGTAGGTGGGGAACCTTGGAGTTAACACAAACAAGTGCTAACAGCTAGTCAAAACAGGCCCAGCCTCCCCCTCGGGGGCCTCTCTTCGAGGAGGAAGAGGAGGGCTCTGAGATGACTTCAGGCTCTGTCCTGACAAAAGAAAGATAATGGGCTCCCTAGAGACCTGGGGTGGGGGAGAGCTTCAAAACCGCCATTGGATTGAAAAGTTTACATGTGAATACCAACTCATTTATTTACAAGGCAAACTCTAAAACATTCAAAGGAAGAAAAAAATCCTCTGTATCCAGGGTGTCCTTCCGCCTACATTTTATCCTCAAACACTGGCATATTAAGCGATGCTTTCATTTTTTTCCTCTAAACACTAAAGTGTTTTCACAACTTCCTTTTTCATTTAACCGCAAGCCACAGACATTAATCTAGGTAGATACAAATGGATCGTGTGTATTCATTTTAACAGCTGCATAGGCTCCATAGAGCGTGTGACCCACCCCTTTCCTGCTACTTTCTATTTGATGCACTTTATCTTGTCACACTATACATACATACATACCCAACGAAATAGTTCCTTAATTTCTATGAAAGTATGATTACTGAGCCACTCCTCCTTGTGGCCCCTTATATTCAACACTCAGAACTACTTTTCCCCGGGATTTTTGAGTTTCCTTCTTGGAACTGCTTGCTTCCTACACTTTCACTTTTCGAGCTCGGAGAATTTGCAGGCTTGCGACGCCTCCAGCGGAGGAAACACCAGTTGCAGCCGGCGGCCAGGGAGTGCGGGATGCAGGCGGCTCCAGCGGCCTCTCGCTCAGCGGAGCGCTGCGCAGCCGGAGCCCCGGGGAAATGAGGCCAAGCCCGAGGGCTACTGCGACTCAAAGTGACTTCGCCTCTCTCGGCTCTGGGTTTCCTTCTGGGCGGTCTGACTGACCAAGATTAGGCTGTGTCCCGCCTGGAGCTGGTGGCCTCGTGTATCTGCTGTCGGATTCCACAGCTGGATCCCCGGGCTCTCTAACCCTGTTCCTTCCAGGCCAGAAAGAGTAAAGTCCTTCCCTCCCTCCCTCCCTCCCTTCTTCCTTCCTCCCTCCCTTCCTTCCTTCCTTCCTTTCCTCCTTCCTTCCCTTCCTTCCTCCCTCCCTCCCTCCTCCCTCCCTCCCTCCTCCTTCCTTCTCCTCCTCCTTCCTTCCTCCCTCCTTCCTTCCTTCCTCCCTCCCTCCCTCCCTCCCTTTCTCCCTCCTTCCTTTCTCCCTCCTTCCTTCCTCCCTCCCTTTCCTCCTTCCTTCCCTTCCTTCCTTCCTTCCTCCCTCTTTCCTTCCACCCTCCCTTCCTTTCCTCCTTCCTTCCCTTCTTCCTTCCTTCCCTTCCCTCCTTCCTTCCTCCCTCCCTCACTCCTTCCTTCCTTTCTTCCTCCTTCCTTCCTCCCTCCCTCCTTCCTCCCTCCCTCCTTTCCTTCCTTCCTCCCTTCCTTCCTCCCTCCTTCCTTCCTCCCTCCTTCCTCCCTCCCTTCCTTCCCTCCTTCCTTCCCTTCTTCCTTCCTTCCTTCCTCCCTCCCTCCCTCCTTCCTTCCTTCCTCCCTCCCTTCCTCCCTCCCTCCTTCCTTCCTTCCTTCCCTTTCCTCCTTCCTTCCCTTCTTCCTTCCTTCCCTCCCTCCCTTCCCTCCTCCTTTCCTTCTCCCTCCCTCCCTCCTTCCTTCCTCCCTCCTTCTTTCCTCCCTCCCTCCTTCCTTCTTTCCTTCCTTCCTTCCCTCCCTTCCCTCCTTCCTTTCTTCCTCCCTCCTTCCTTCCCTCCCTCCCTCTCTCCTCCCTTCCTCCCTTCCTTTCCTCCTTCCTTCCCTCCTTTCTTCCTCCCTCCTTCCCTCTCTCCCTCCCTTTCCTCCTCCCTCCCTCCCTCCTTCCTTTCCCCCTCCTTTCCCCCCTCCCTCCCTCCCCCCTTCCTTCTTCCTTCCATTCCCTCCCTCCTTCCCTCCCTATTGCCTTCCCTCCCTCCTTTCCTCTCTCCTTCCTTCCGTCCTTAACCTCCTCCTTCCCTCTCTCTCCTTCCTTCCTTCTTCCTCCTTCCCTCCCTCCTCCGTCCTTCGTTCCCTCCCTCCCTCCTTCCCTCTCTCCTCCCTTCCTTCCTCCCTTCCTTTCCTCCTTCCTTCCCTCCTTTCTTCCTTCTTCCTTCCTCCCTCCCTCCTCCCTCTCTCCTTCCTTCTCTCCCTCCCTTCCTCCCTTCCTTCCTCCCTTCCTCTTCCTCCCTCTCTTTCCTGAGGATCGAGCTCAGAGAAGTAAGAACTCTCCCCCTGGGTTCTGTCCGCAGCCTTTACTCCTTTCGCCCTCTCATGCCTTCTCGGCTTTGGCCAGCGCTCTTCTTTTAAAAAGCTCGGGAATCGAGTGCTCCTGTCTGAGCCCGGCGGGCAAGTTCCAGAGCGCGTTCGCTTGGTCCATCGTTTGCTTCTGCCTGGCTCAGCTCTCCAGGTAGAGCTGCGGCGTGAGTGCGATCCTCGGCTCGGTCAGCGACTTCCCGCCCCTTCGCTCGCCACCGCTTCCGGTTCCGGTGACAGCGTGTCCGGAGTGGAGCATGGCTGGGAGCCGGCTGGAGGCCGTGGGGAGCGTGTTCTCGCGGTGCGAGCTGGTGGGGGGTGGGCTGGGGCCGCCCCCTCCACGCGCGGGTGCGCAGCGAGGGCCGAGCGGGCTGAGACCCTCGTGCCGCGCTGTCCTGGCTGGGAAGAGCTGTGCTTGTCCCTGTGCCTCGTTTCTTACCTGTCACTTCAAAAACCGCATTCCCTCCACCCCACGCCCCCGAGGAGGAGGAGGAAGAGGAGAGTAGAGAGCCCGCCTGAGTCGATCTTGCATTTGCATGAGGGAACGGGGACAGGATGGGACCTTGTCCAAAGATCTAAATTCGGGTCTGGGGGCGCACGCCTGTGATCCCAGCTATAGGCCACATAGCTCGGCTATAGAGTGGGTTACAGGGCAGCGTGGCGGATCTTTTCCAAAGCAACAGCAGCAAAAGGGACATAACCCGTGGACGTCGTTAGGCTGTGAGATATGGTCCTATCTTCCCCATAGATGAACACTCCGGTAAACACCCCAACTTCTCGTCCTCCCCCTCTTTTATGCCTCCAACTGCACGCGGGCTTTACTGCGCTGGTTTGTGCTAGATTGACTCTGGGGCTTTCAATAAACCTCTGCAACCGACTGACCTTGGTTCTGTTCCTTCTCCAAGGACGCGGGACCTGCTACGAGCTGGGGTGTTGAAGGAGAAGCCGCTGTGGCTTGACATATATAAGGCCTTTCCGCCGCTCAGGGAGCCAGTCTTCCAGAGACATCGTTTGCGTTATGGCAAAGCCAAAGCCAACATCCAAGATATCTTTTACCACGAGGATCTAATTCGAGCGTGAGTTGAATCAGGGACTTGCACTGTGGAACCGGGCTTGTGTATATCTATTAGGTTGTGACATTTCGGTCCTCTCTTGGGCTGAGAAGAAACAGAAGTTCCGGAACTTGGAATCAGGAGACCAGCAACTGACAGATCATTGTTACTTATACCGACCTTTTTTTTGGGGGGGGGCAATCTGTTTAGTGCCAGGCACTATGCTAAGCCCTTGTCAAATATTAAGTGTAGGTTTTAATCAGAACTGTGAAACTCAAGGAGGTCAGCTGTCTGTGCCTGCATAGGGAGATGGCAGGTCTGGGAATCACATCTCTCGACTCCAAGCTTATATTGGCTCTTGGACCTGTCTCTGGAGGAATATAGGAGGAGTATAGCCTGTGGATCTGACAAGATCATTGAAGACACTCGCACGGAAGGTTTCTTTTTTTTTTTTAAACTGATTTAATATATGCTTCTTAAAATATATTTATTTAGTACATATACTTAAATTTCAAATAGTAAAAACACTTGTGGTGTATTTTTTAATACATTTTTTATTATTTCCGCTCATACAAACTTAATAGGTAGACCAGTTCCCTCCCTCCCTCCTCCTCCCCCCCAACCCCCTGCTACCCCTCCCTCCCTCCCCATCCCCCAGTGCCTCCCCCCAATTCCCAGAGAGTCCTTTATTGTGTATGCCTAACTCTCCTCTGGGTCTTCCTCTCCGATGACGTACAAGGACCCAGTGGCATTTCCCTGAACCCTTTCTCGTGTTCCCCTTAAGCACAGGAACACTACTGTGGCTGTCAATCCAGAAGGTTTCTTTGAAGTCCAAAGAACTAAGACAATCACTACTAGAAATGTGAAGGAAAGGTTTTGCATGCATACATTCTTGCTTGCTTTCTTTAATTTTTTTTCTCTCTTTAGAGATAGGTTCTTAAGTAGCACAGGCTCATCTTCAATCTGTTATGTAGCCAAGAATGACCTTGAACTTCTAATCCTCTTCTTTTTACCTTTGAGTGCTGGTATTATATACATGAAACCACCATACCTGTTTTAAAATGCAATGCTGGGGAGCAAACTCGGGGTTCCTGCATGCTATGCAAGCACTCTACCAGCTGAGCGGCATCCCCAGACTCCATTCTTTATTTCTTTCTCATTTATTTCCTCTTCTTTTCTTTGATTTTTTTTTTTTTTTTTTTTTGCTTAACAGTGAAAATGCTTTATTAATGCAGCATCTACAAACTATAAAGGAATAAGAAACTTGCATATGTAGATGTTAACAAGCAAGTGGCAATCCAGCATCTAAACTGGACAGAATGCTGCAAAGAGACTGCAACAGACTAGATTTCCATGGCGGAAAGGGAGAAAGGGGTCCAGGTGTGATTTCAAGTGCCCTCTGTCAAGGATCGTGAGAGGCACCCATTCAAAGGGAGGTGTGTGATCTACGCTCTTCTGGAGGGTCAAAACTCCTGAGATCTAGAAGATCGTAGAGCAAGAACTTTGCCATTTCTGGATAGGTGTCGTCAGAGGCAGGAGCAGAGCGCTTCACTTTCACAGTCTTCTGGTGATGTTTTGCACAATGATGGTTGCTCGTTTTGTTTGTGGGGTCCATTAGTCTTCCCTGGCTTTTCTGTAGCTCTGTTGACAGGTCCAAAAGCCTTTCTGTCAGTTTTAGATAAGGCCGTTGGAGCATTGAATGTTTTGCCATCTCCTGGTGTTGAAAGCTGAAATTTCCTGTCTTGGGCTTTCATGTCAGAACCCAGCTTGAGCACATCCTTAGGAGCAGACCAGGTGTCTGGTTTAGCACTGTTCTTATCAGTAAGGATTAGAATAGCCATGCTGGATTAATCCACATCCTCCCCATATCCACACTTACTCAGCACTCTGATCCCCAGAGTTTTGAACTTGTGATTCTCCTGCCTCTGCATTGTGAATCCTGGGAATGATTACAGGCATAGACCTACCATGCTTTGTTCATGTCTTCTTGTTATAAAAATAATACATGTGTATTGTAGGAAATCTAGCAGCAGTAAAAGCATAGAAAGAAAACACAGGAGGCTTGGAGATGGCTTAGTGGGTAAGAGCCCTTGCTGTGCAGGTGTGAGGACCTAGGTGCAAATCCCTAGGACTCACATAAAAGCCTGGCATGACTGTGTATGTCTGTAACTCCAGAGTGGGGGAGCTAGAGAAAGGAACCATTGAACTTTAGTTTCAATGAGAGACCCTGTGTCAAAGGGCTAAGGCAGAGAGTGATAGAGCAGACATTTCACATCCTCTGGCCTCTGTGTGCATACACACAGCTGCATACACCCAGATGCATACAACACACACACACACGCACACACCCCCCATATGCTATATGAAACCTCTGTTCCCTCTTCAAGGACACAAGACCTGCTACAAGCTGGGGTTTTCATGGAGAAACCTGTGTGTGTGTGTGTGTGTGTATTCAGGTCGCCTATCATCCAGTAACAGTGATTTGAAGTTATATGACTTTGGCAACTTTATTTCTATAACCTTCATTTTCCTTTCAGAAAGACAAAAGTAATAGTCTGTCATAGAGTTGTAAAGTGTAGTGATAAGATGCATAAAATGCTTTTCATTCAGTCAGTGCCTGGCACAAAAGCAAGTCTTCAATCAATGTTAGTAATTGTTATTAACATTTGGGTTTGTTTCCTTTTTTTCTATGTGTATGTGTACATACATATTCAGTGATGTATGATACAAATAATTTGTGTCCTTCTACTTAACGCTGTGAACATTTTCCCATGTTACACATTTTCAAAAATATTAGCCTATCATGAATATTCTATTTTTAGCTATTCTCCTGGTGTTGGATATTTATGCTGTTTATGTGTTAGCGATAGGTAATAGCAATATTTTAAAATATATTTCCATATTTATATCACTGTTTCCTGAGGGTAGATTTCTGCTAGAATTAATAAGTTAAGCACTGTGAACATTTTAAAGCTTTTGCTTCCACTTCCTGTTTTATCTCACAAAGTCCTTTTCTTTTATACCCTCACTCATACTGACAGTTATTTTATCCTTGTCAGCATTGATATTACTCATTTTTTTAGATCTAGTTTTAAGATTGTGTCTAGAAAAAAATGAGCATTTAGAGATTTTTATTTTTACTTCTTTGATTAGCAAGAGGCTTCCCATTTTCAAGTTTATTGGCCTTTCATCTATTTTTAAAACTTTTAGTAATTGATACTGTTTACCTTTAAGAGGTCTTTGTAGACTTAACTAATCACCTTGAGGTTTCCACATGAGAATTTTCAGTTCCTAGTAACCACCAAAGAGAAAAATGGGCAGAGATCGTGAATGAATAGTTTACAGAGAAGGAAATTCAAGTTGTCTTGTTTTTTTTTATTATGATTTTTTTGAGTGTGTGTATGTGTTTATGTATTTGTGTGTGTTTTTGTATATGGACATTTGTATAAGAGTGCCCTTGTGTGTGTGTCCCTGTAGTAGCCTAAGGGTGACATTGGGCATCATCCTGGATTGTTCAGTCTCCTTATTTCTTTATTATTTATTATTATTTTGCTTTGCTCTGGGGTTTCTCAGGCTCCACCTTCCAGGACTGGAATTTTAGGCCACCTCCTTATCTGCTCAGCATTTTTATGTGGGGTCTGGGGATCTGGGGAACTAGCACTCATGCCATCTCTCCAGCCCTCCAATGTCTTTCATTAAAAAAAAAGTGAAATTGAAGCTATAGTTAATTGTAATCCCTAACCTATTATCTTAACCAAAAATAGGCAAGGATTAAGATAAAGGAAAATAGGTACTCTCACATCATTGGTGTGAGTGTAGACTGCTTTAATAACTAAAGTGGTAGGTGATTTGGGAAGGCTGATTTAGGATACATAAGTAGACCTTGAATCACTGTGCATTTTTGGAGGGTTATTTCATAGTTGTGCTTGCACCATACAGAATTGATGATCCCTGCAGCTTTGTCCACAGTGACAAAGGGCTGGAAACATCTGTATGTACAGAATGGGGTGATCTTTAGAAACAGAAGATGTGGGTTGGGGAGGTGACTGCTTAATGGTACAGGGCCTCCTTTGGGGATGGTCAAAATTTTGGGGGGCTAGAGGTGATATTGGCATGATTGACCGCACTAAATGTCACTGTCACCGGATGGCACACTTTGGAATTAATGTTTTGATAGGTGAATTTCACCCCAGTCTGAAAGAAAGGGAGGATGGGAGCAGGTTTCCTCAGGTCTTAGAATTTGCCTGGATCCAAATGATGGAGTTATTTGTACATACATGGTGGTCGGGTGTACCTGAGTGTGGGTGTACATGACCCTGGTTAATGTTGTTTCTGATGGGGACACGGAGGGAGCAGGACACCAAGGAAATGAATACAGAAAGGAGAGGGAGTGTTAGTTTTTACTGGAGACTCTTTTGTACCATTTGATGAATTTGCAGGTGCATGCATTACTTACTTGAAAAACCCAAACTCAGGTTGGAGAGATGGTTGGGTGAGTAAAGTACTTGCTATGTAAACGTAGTACCTGAGTTCCTCAGAACCCATATAAAATAGGGTACAGTAGCATGTGTGAGCTGGAAGGTGGAGACAAAATGATCTCTGAAAGGATGATCTCTCGTGGGCTCATTAGCCTGGTGAACGAGAAAGTCAGCGGTAAAGAAACCCTGTTTCAAAAAAGGTGAAAGTAACTGACACTGAGGTTGTCCTCTGACCGCCACAAGTGTACCGTGGCACATGTACCTGTACATATACACATAATGTACACACACACACACACATACACACAAAGCAAAAAACCTCAAACTGTTCGTCTGTGAAACTCCTCAGGGCCCAACAGTTATTTTATTTTAATTTTTCATGTGTATGTTTGTGTGGGGTGCAGGCAGGCATGCATGTGTTTTGCATGTTGGTGGATTCATGTGTGTGAGACTACACATGCGTGTATGTATGTGTACATTCACCTGTATGCATGCACATGAGGCTGCAGGTTGATATTGGGACTCATCCTTGATCACTCTTCCATCTTAGTTTTTGAAGCCGGGTCTCTAATTAAAGCCCTAGCTCGTCTGTAAGCTAGTCTGACTAGCTAACTTGCTCTGAGATCCCATTCTCTGCCTTCCAGGTTGGGATTACAGGTGGGCCACCGCACCCATCTAGCGTTTTAATGGAATTTGGAGATCTGAACTCTGGTCTTCTGGATTGCATGACAAGTGCTTTAACTGCTGAGTCATCTCCCTAGCTTTCCCCCACTCCACCCTTCACTGCTTCACTGGCCACAATCTATAATTGAAAATTCATAATGTAGTTTTGTATTTTCTAGGAAATTTTTTGCCGCCTATGGATCTGGTCAGAAAGCTTTTGATCTGTTCAACCCGAACTTCAAGTCTACCTGTCAGCGGTAAGAGAGTTTCAAGTCCTAAATAAATCCTTCTCCCCCAAGGGTTTAGCTTCAGTTTCAGGAGTTCCACTGGGTTTCACCTCAGGAAGGTCTATGGAGGGCTTGCTTGATGCTGTGGACCGGTGAGTCTCCACAGCCTGATCACTCACACCTGATGTGGCTGCTTGGCATTCCAGATTTGTGGAGAAGTATATTGAGCTACAGGATCGTGGAGAAACAGATGAAGAGAAATTATTTGTGGAAACGGGGAAGGCTTTATTGGCAGAAGGTGTGATTTTGAGACGAGTGGGAGAAGCAAAGACGGTGAGTACTGTATTGCTGATTGTGACTGTTGGGCTGGGGCTGCACATACCTAGTATGAGTGAACTGCGTTCAGACTCTGGCTCTGCAGAATAAAAAAAAAAAAGATCAAAGTTGTCTTGTCTTAAGAGAGGGGCTTCCGGGGCTGGAGAGGTGGCTCAGGGGTTAAGCCTCTGCCTTGCAGGCAGAAGGTCCCGAGTTCGGATCCCAGATCCCACGTATAGACGCCAGACGGAAGCGGGGGGCGGCCTGCGCTTCTGGTCCTGGTAGGGCGGAGCCTGTGAATCCCAGGGCAGAAGGAGGTGGAGGTGTCCATGGTGGTTCGCGAATTCGTCCGTGGTTCTACACATACACAGACACACACATACACACACACACAGACACACACGCGCGCGCACATACACACAGTTGAATAAATAATAATAATAATTAAAAAAATTAAAAAAAAAGAGAGAGGGGCTTCCCTCAGCCTTGGCTCCTGAGCCCCAGGTCAAGTACTGCGAGACTGAATACATGGGGATTTTGTGGGCACGACTGCTGCTTGGCATTAGCGAGTTGCCATTAGGACTCTTGAAATTGTGATTGTTAGACATTCTTATCCTATTATCTTTTGTCGTGAGGCGTTGGTATCAAATGTTTCAGTCTGAGATAGTGCATGAAAATGACAGCATCCGTGTGTCCTGCGCCTTGCTGTGGGTGACGGGTGGTACTCACATTTCCTGGAAATCCCCACAGGTCAGTGTCAGACCCCACACTGCACCCAAAGGAAACAAGTCTCAGAAAGACGATGCCCAAGACCAGCAAGTGAAGGCATAGGAAGAGCTGTTGACAGTCTTCCCCCATCCCCCCAAGAATCTGCCACTGTGCGTGCTGACCGCTCCCTGGGCTCCCTGGACAGATGCTGAGCTACGTTCCACAGCTGGACAGTTCGGATGCTTCTCGATCTGAGGCGTCGCGTTGATCCTCTCTTAGTTTGTATTTCATGGCTTGAAAGAAGCAATTTTGTGAACTTTCATTTCAGGATACTATAAATAAATAAAGGAGTCTCTAGTTGCTAATGAAGTAAATTTACTTTGAACCTGGAAATAGCATGAGGAAACCTGTGAGGGATTGTTTGAGTGGGACTGGGGTGTTCATGCTGGCAGGTGGGAGTTTGGGTCTGAACTATCACCTTTCTGTCAGGCTTATTTGTGCACATGGTGTGACAGTGTGGAGATAATTTCTTTTTCTGTAGAACTATTGAGTTCAATCTGAGGGCTAAACCAACTTTTCTTCTTGGTAAAAGTGAGGACCTGCTATTGATGATGGAAAAAGCCAAAATTGTCATTTTATTTTTTTAATTAAAAAATTTTAAAACTTTGCGTATGTGTGTATACTTGTGTGTGCTTGTGTGTACAGGTGGGCACTTTGAGTGTCTGTGCACCTGTGGAGGCCCAAGGGTAATATCAGGAATCATCCTGGATTTCTCTGCCTCCTTACCGCTTTGTTCTAGGAGTTCCCAGGCTCTGCCTTGCAGGGCAGGAACTGCAAGCTGCCACCATATCTGCTTAACATTTTTACATGAGGTCTGGGGATCTGACCTCAGTTCCTTTTGCTTTCAAGGCAAATGCTTTAGCCCCTGAGCCATCTTCTCAGCCCTAAAACTCACTTTAATCTCATGGGTTGAGTGTGTTGAAGGTAATTAAAATAGGTTTTCAGCTAGTGGGCTGCTCAGAAATGGTTAATGTTTGTTGAATAAATGAATGATTACACCCAGCTACAGACTCATGATGCCTTATTGGTCACTGGATTGCTGAAGTGGCAGGGATGGGGCAACTGATTAGATAGAACTCTATCTTGAGTGTCCTGCTTTCTAGTTCCAAGGTGTGCTTAAAGTCCTTACCAACTCTCTGTCTCACCTTCCTAATTTTCTTGTGTTTTTCTAAGTAAATGAAATACTCCTTTGTGATTATATTATATTGGTTTGTCTCAATAAGCGGCTTCAGACATCCCATATCTCAAAACTTGAGTGGATATCAGCCCAGCTGTTTCTTGTATAGGCCACGTCTCTGCTGGTAGACTGAAAGGCAGGGTTCTCCCACCGCCTGAGTACCCCCTTACATGCTAGTGCTCGCCAGTGAAGGTGAAGAGTCATGAGGCCTAAGCAGTGCTTATCTTGTGTTGCATCCGCGGCCTCATACAATTCCTCATGTGTGGTGAATGCCTCCGTTTTACATGGAAGCAGATTTCAAATATCTGGCCAAACCTTGGGAAGAGAGCCTAACAGATAAAGTAGATGAACATTGCACCATTCCTTCAAACTGAGCAGAATTCAAGTTCTCTAAAAATGCTAACCCTTCTTATCATAGATTCAGATGTCTACCTGACAGTTGAAGGCACAGAGCTTTGGGCACATTTGTAAAGAATTGGTAAATGAGTTAAGCCCGGAGCAAGCCTATAGGAGAGTGAGTGTGGGGAAGCCCAGCCCCGTGCCTAACTATGACACCCCTTGTTTTCCTACAAATGCTACATTTCTTGGCTGATTCTTTGTGACATTCTACGTAGTACTGGTTTTGGAGGTATGAAAGGTGCAAGATTGAAAGGGTCCTAGAATCTTCTCCATGGTTCTCCATGGCTGCTGAAGCCAGGCAATTTGTGGCAGGATTGGAGTACCTGAATGGAGGTCCTGAGAGTCCATTGTTTAAAGCTGTAAAGATGAAGCCTGTGTGGAGATTCCATGCTGTTGGAGATGCCAGAGCTCTGGGACTCTGCCAAGGAGTGCTATATACAGGGAAGAGAACCAGTCCCCCCCAGATCTATGTGTGAATGTGGGCAGTGGACCTGGAGGGGTGGAGCTGTCCTTTGAAGCCTCACCAGTTTCATCATGAGTCCTAGATGCAGGATACGGAGCTTCAGGATTTAGTGTTTGCCCTGCTGGGGTTTGTTTTGCTTTAGTTCAATCTTTAATTCAATTTTAGAATAAGGATGTTTACTCTGTGCCATTGTATTCTAGATGTATGTTTGTTTTTGTGTTTTTTTTTTTAAGGTGAGTTGCAACATTTGGACATGTTAAAGATTGATGGGGAAATCTGCAGTTGGACTGAATGAACCTATGGTAACAGAGGTGGCCTGTTCTGGTTTGAATATAAAATGCCCTCCATAAGCTCATGTGTTTGAACGCTGGCTATGCTGTTTGGGAAGGTTGCAGAACCTTTAGAAAGTGGAGCCTTGCTGGAGGAAGTAGGAAACTGGGGGTGGCTCTTGAAGTTTTATACCCTGACCCTGTTTCTTGCTCTAAAATAAAACAAAAATACAAATGCACACAAAACACAAGTTACTTTAGATGAAAAAAAAAAAAAAGACTTTCATCTAAATATGAAGATGTGTGGTCCTGAGTTAATCAGATCTTAAAGAGTTCTCTCTGCTTTTCTTGAGTAGACCTAAAGGCTTGACTGGTGCCCTTAAAAAACTGTCCAATTCTTTCTGTAGTTTGTTGTAATACTTAATGTTATATTCTCTGAATCCAAAGGATTGTTGATTTTGTTAAAATGATAGCTTTTTTCTGTAAGTAGATGTTGGCTTGCCACTTAAAAACATTTAGCAAGATCTCTCATTTTTAACAGTTGTCCACGTGCAATGATTTTTCTCCGAAGTCCCCGGCCCCTTGCCCCCTCCTCATGCCTTGCTCCGGAGGATCCAGCTGTGGCATGCTGGCATTGCTGGGCCTCATCTGTCTCTTCAACTCTAGCTGTGACCAAGCTTGACATGGGACTTAGAACCCAGCTGGCAGCTTTCCAAGTCTGAGGGACTGAGGGCATGTGACCCAGTGTGCTGATGGCAGAAGCTGGCTGCGCTGCAACTAGGAACAGAAAAGGGGCTGCGGCGGACGAGTCCCAGCTCATGTCTTCTTTTTGATCTATGCCCCGAGCTCTTCCAGGTGAGAGGACTACGAGGTCACTCACGTTCCAGCGCATTGCTCAGTGAGATGAGGGATGCCCACCCCGGCTTCGGTGAGCAACCTGGTGGAGGTCACCTTGGCTGGCAGAGGAAGGGCACTGGTCTTCGAGTGGAAAGGACCAGAAATGTCACTCCTAGGGCCGTGCTCAATGTGTGTCTGATTGGGTGAGCCTGGCACTGATCCGTGGAGACACTGAGTCCCACAAATGGCTAGTCCTGAGGCCCAGTGAGAAGATTGTTACAGGAAGGCAAAGGAGGCAAGGAGTGAAGTGTTGTGTCCCCTAAAAATGTTGCCATCGATCACCCTACCACCCTCTGTCGGTGAGACTATAGAAGGAGTTTTTGTTGGGCTGCTAGCTGACAATCAAACTGCATTCTCAATGTAGTTTTGCCCTTGATTGACGCTTTGCCTGGATGTAACTTAAGTAACGTCAGTCACCTGACCTTCTGGTTGCTCAGTTCTTTTAATTAAAAGATGGTTCTAAGCAGCATCCAGTAGTGGTCCATTTATTATTTATCAAGCATTTCCCTCCCAGCAGTTAGTGAAAGGTCACTGGCTTCAGTGGATGCTTTGTTTTTGGTGAGCAGCTTAGATGAAAAAGATGTACAATCAATCTCGATTCCCTCCTGTTTGTTCACGGGCAGGACACTGTTTAATAGTCATTGTGGCATTTAGGATCTCGGGCCTTGGATTCATGCAGAAAGGTGCATGTGCATCCCTTGCCGGAACGTTTCTCCAAAAGTAAACATCAGGTTGTGATTATGGTTAATGATGAGCTATCGATTGTTTGAAAATGTCACAACCCAGGTGCAGGTAGCTCCAGCACCACTAGATGGCGCTGCACTCTCATGCTGTTTATTTACTCGCCTCCGGGTACCTCGCCTTTCAAGGTTGGTGAGTGTCCTTGTGAAATAACGTTCTGACTGAGATTTAGGCATCTGAGGTCCTGGGGTACTGTTGGGATGGGGATGCAGATGGGAGCAGACGGACCACGGACAAATGACAAAGGCGTGTGTGCGTGTGTGTGTGTGTGTGTGTGTGTGTGTGTGTGTGTATGTGAACAGACACGCACTGTAACAGGAGCAGAAAAGGAAGGCTCTAACTGTGCTGAGCCCCTGGAGACATCTGCCCACAGAAGTGTCTCCTAATCTCCACTCAATGATACATCTGCAGATTTGCTGTGGGGGATGAGGCAGGAAAGGCGCAGGCAGAGAGGCAGTGGAAAAACCCCAGGCCTGATCTATTGTTTTCTCTTGTGATGGGAGGGGAGTTGGTGAACAACTTGAACCTCAATTTCCTTGTCCAGAAGATCACAATAATAGCATTTACCTCATTGAGTGGCCGTGAGGGTCAGACCACAGCAGGAGCCCTGTTCTTGGCCTCCGTCTCTGCTCTGTGCCTAGGCGGCTCCCAGCAGCTGGGATCCCCTGCTGGGTGGGAGTATGCGTGAGATTAACATGAAGAAGAAGCAAAAAACTGGGATTGTGCCTGCCTGCACAGCCAGCCACTTGTTAAGCCTTTCCCCCTCCCCCTCTCCCTCCCCTCCCCCTCCTCTTCCCCTTCCCTTCCCCCTCCCCCTCCCTTCCCCTTCCCTACCCTCCTCTTCTCCTCCCCCTTTCTTCCCCCTCCCCCTCCCCTTCCCCTTTCCTTCTCCTCCCCTTCTCTCTCTCCTTCCCCCTTTTCTTTCTTCCCCTCTCTTTCTATTTTAAGGCAGGGGCTCCTGGTTGGCCTGGAATTCATTACGTAGCCCAGGATGCCCTTGAACTTGCTGTGACCCCTCTGCTGTGACCCTCTACACCCGATGGCTAGCTCTTCCAGCATCAAATGAATGAATAAAGAATATGAATGAAGAGCAGGGCTGGGGAGGTGGCTCAGCCGGTAAAGCACTTCCTATGCCAGCACGAAGAGCAGAGTTCAGATCCCCGAATCCCAAGTAAATGCTGGGTGGGTGTGGTGGCCCATTTGTATTCCGGCCTCGGGAAACAGAGACTGGAGATCACTAGAGCAAGCTGGCTAGCCCTATCCGTGAGCTCTGGGTTTGATTAGTGACCCTTTCTCAGAAGAACAGGGTAGAAGAGCAATCAAGGATGATTCTTGATATCATCCTCAGGCCTCCACATGCAAGTGACACATATGTACCACAAGGAAAACACACATGCACACATGTGTAACCCCATACACATGAAAATGGGGACAGAATGAAGAGAAAAAGAGAAATTCAACATTCTGTGAACTTGTCTACTCTTGAAATTTATAAAATGGTGGTAGGTTTCATGTGTTTCATGGAAATACTTGCTTTTACTTTGTAGTTTCTTAGGAGTGTGTGTGTGTATGCAATATATATGTAGAAATTATTTTTTTTCCTTGAGGAGGTTGGCATGTGACCTAGGCTGGTCTTGCCATATATCTGAGGATGACTTTGAACTGATTCTCCTGTGTTGGTGCTACAGGCGATGTACTGCCTGCCTGGTTTGAAATAGTTGCATCAATAGCGCTTGCCGCCCTTCTTCTCTCCCTCATCATGCTTCTCCTTCCCATGCATCAATGCTTCTTCCTTCCCTTGCTACTCCCCACACCCACAGATGATGGAGGACATCTGGAAAACTCAATCTAGCGGCCCGCTGAAGAAAGTGGGTCCAACTTCAAAGGAGGTTCTGGGGCCTGGGCTGGTCGGCAGCTGGGGCAGTTTCTGGCCTTCATCACATCAAGGCCATAATAGTGGGCAAGGTGAGGCCTGGTGTGCCAGCAAGTTTTGTTCTAACCCTTCTGTCTCTACCCAGCTTCTCTTCTACCCAGGCTGGCCTGCAGGAAGGTGGGAGGAGTCTTTGGAGTCCCTCTGGACTGGACTCTGGTCTTTTTCCTCTGCCGTCTAATCAAAACAGCTGAGTTTGAATGCTGGTATTAGTCTGTGGCCATGACTTTGAACAAGTCCCTTAACTACATCGAGCCACATCCAGCTCCAGCCCAGAATCTGGAACCTGGAAGATTCTTGAAAGTACATTTGTCAAGTGAACGAGCCGACAAATGGCTCCCCTCTTTCCCACAGAGGTGATATCATCAATGCCAAGTTCATCTTGGAGTACAAAACTGGGGCAAGATGCTGTGTACACTAGAACTTTGACGCTCCCAAATTTTCTGCAGTTAAAGAAATAAAAATTTGAGGAAGAAGTAAATGCTGCAGACTGCGCCAGCTCTAAACCCCAAATGCGCCTCTGGAGAGGTAGAACAGCGGTCCAGGGCATCTGCCTTCTCGTCTGCTAAAGGGGCTTCAGGAGGGGCTGGCTGTTCCTCAGACCCCTAAGTTGATGCTCAGTGTTATCTCTTGACTGTTGACAGATCTATAGGAGATCCTAGACTTTGTCACCTGCCCCTCCCTTACCTCTCCCTGCTCCTGCCAAGTGAGGCAGGTAGCTCTGTCGTCTCCCTGGCACCTGGCCTCCTCCCTCAGGAAGAGCTTCCCTGCAGGAACTGGCCTGATCTGGATATTGCTTTCCTAAGAGCATCATGTCAGGGGCATGCTCTGTCAGTCCCCGAAGTTCAAGGAGCCTAGGCCAGCTCTCACAGCTTGGAGGGGTCGCCGTGTTCAGCTTCAGTGCTGTTCCCCCGGGGTCTGTGCCTGGCCATGGGTCCGGGCTTCCTGGCAGCCACACTTCTGGGCTCTCTGAGGT
This sequence comes from Typhlomys cinereus, assembly GCA_023101885.1. Lineage (NCBI taxonomy): Eukaryota > Metazoa > Chordata > Mammalia > Rodentia > Platacanthomyidae > Typhlomys > Typhlomys cinereus. Next base: position 1,910,940 of record JALPQD010000352.1, on the reverse strand, counting down.
TAGAACAGAGACAGCAAGCTTAATCCCTGGAGAGTTGCACTTGAAATTCCAAGACTGTGAAATGCGTTTGGGACAGTGTTCTGGTTTCTCTTCCATTGCCGACATGAATGCTTTGTCAAAACACCCGAGGGAACAATTTCCTTTACTCCCAAATCGAGACAGAAGATGACCTGGGACAGAGGATGGAATGTCGGGTGAGGTTCCGCAGGCTCCGTGTTGTCCATTAATTAGCTTTTATAGGTCTTTAGCCTTTATTAGCCCTTTGCAAAGTGGAGTGTTAAGATTCTATTCCTTGGGTCCTGTTGCCGTAATAAAATAGACTGACAAAGGTGGGGTGAGGGAGAAAGGGTCTATTTTGTCTTGAAGTTCAAGGAGGCGGTCCATCACGGTGGGGGCGGTCTGGTGGCAGGAGTTGGTTACGTTGCTCCACACTCGGGACACAGAAGACAAGGAACACTCATGCTCAGCTAGCTCCCTGCCTCGTGTGTGTGTAGTGTGTGTGTGTGTACCTATGTGTGATGTGTGAGTGTATGTGCATATGAATGAAGGCACATGTGTGTCACAGCACGTGTGTGGAGGATGGAGGACAACCTTCGTGAGTCCATCCTCACCTTTGCACCTTGTCTGAGATCAGTCTCCTGTCCACTCCTTGAGATTCTGCCTGCTTTCCTATTTTGTAGCTCCTCTGTGCAATGACACTAATTAAGCCTCTCTTTGGGGGTGAATTGTGCCCACTAAAGATAAATTATCACTAGTGCCTAGGAATGTGACCCGATTTGGAGAAAGGGTCTTCCTGGGGGACATAAAGATGTGGTCTCACCGGATCCTAAATCCAATGATTGGCGTGCTTAGGGAGAGACTTGGAACAGACATTGGTGGACAGGGGAGAAAGCTACATGAAAACGGAGGTAGAACACAGTCATGCAGCCGCAAGCCAGTGTCTGGGGAGACCCTGAGGATGGCCAGGGAGGATCCTCCGAGGCAGTGGGGTCCTGCTCGTTTTGCCCCCTCACTTCTGTTGTGAGTCACTTGGTGCATGGCATTGTGTTCTGGAAACCCTAGGAACGGAGTACAGGATCTTCTACCTTTGAAGCATTAGGTAATGTCCTCAGAGCTCCACAGTTCACCCCACCAACTGCCTCCTGGTCCTCTGTGTAAGACAAGGGTACAAAATGAAACAGCTTCTTTGAGATGCAGGAGCAGATGTCTTCAGCTCCCAGGCCCTAGTTCCCACCTGGCTTCCTCTGGGCTGTATAAGGGATTGGGGGCAGAGGTGGGGGGGGAGAGGGGGAGGGTGTTCGCTGCCACAGTTCCCAGCGAGGCCAGGGATTTGATAAGATTCCTGACCAGGGGCTGGAGACATGGCTCAGGAATTAAGACTTTGTCTCACAAGTGGAAGGTCCTGAGTTTGGATCCAAGGTCCCGTGTAAAAGCGCCAGGCAGAAATGGTGGCAGCCTGCACTGCCAGCCCTGGTGGGTGGAACCTGGCAAATACCAGAGGGAAGCAAAAAGGAGGTAGAAATAATCCAAGATGATTCCCAAAGTCAGCCTAAGTCCTCCACAGGGATACACAGTGCCCTCTGACAGACACAGTAAATGAATAAACAAATTAAAAAAAAAACATAAAAAAAAGATTCCTGACCAGGGTTAGATTGTCTCTACCCTGGCCACACGACAGGGTCTGTCTGCCTCCCACCTACCCCATGAAGGTCTGATGTGGCCCGGATGATGGCAGTGTGGATGGAACCTCTCCAGCGTCTTCTACCAAGCCCCGCTTTGACCTTAAGTTTGTGACCTTCATCAAAGAATGCTAGAACATGCTCACATTATAAGCATTTTTTCTTTTTTAAAACTTTAGTTTGTTTCTCTGCGTGTAAGGATGTGCGTGTGTGGGGGTGCAGCACCTCTGCATGGAGAGGTTTGGAAAGGGTGCTGCGTCCCTTGGGGCTGGAACTGCAGGCTTCACATAGCTCGTTACACGCGGGCTGGGATCCAAACACTGGTCTCCATGATTGAGCAGCAACTGCTGAGCCATCTCTCCAGTCCCTATCATTTTTTCTTTATCACAAGGAAATGCCACTTTAAAAAAATATATTTTTTATTTATTCGTGTAGGTATGATGTGTAACTGTGGGTGTAGGCGTGCCACGGGGCGCAGGTAGAGGTCGAAGGACTTTCAGGAGTTGGTTGTCTCGTTCCATCTTGTGGACTCCAGGAATAGAACTCAGGTTGTCAGACTTGCACAGTGAATGTTTCACTGGCAGAGCCCACCTCACTCACCCTGCCCATCTTTCTTTACAAAGACACGTGAGAGAATTTTCTATCACTTTCTAGGCCGAAGCAAACAGTGCTGTTTCTAAACCTCTGGGAAGATTCATTTTCAATGAATTTGATATCTTTAGTTTTCCACTTAACTTTGACTGTCGGGAAAGTCAGTTAAACCTATAGTCACAGAATACCTCTGCTTTAGGCTTTGGTGTACAGTATTCTCAAGCAACTAAAATAGTGAAGAATTGATAATAAGCAATCACACGTGTAAAAACTGGCTTAGGGTTGAATTGACAAATACAAGTAGAGCCTCTGTGTATTACTTCCTGACTTTCCCCCCTTCTACCTACACTGTAGTATCTTCCTGCACCTGGTTTTGATCCTTCTCATTTAAAACTTCTTTTCTAGTCTTGCCTGGTAGCACATACCTCTAATCCCAGTGCTTGGGAGACTGAGACAGGAGGTCATGAGTTCAAGGCCAGCCTGGGCCATATAAGGAAGTCATGTCTCAGAAAATCTATGGCAAACTATCTACAAACTATGCCTCTATGGCAAACAACGGTATTGTTTTGCATATTTAAAAACATTATGCAAGTGTTTTCTTGCTGTATACATTCCTGTATAACTTGTTCATTGAAGTTTCCTTTTGAAACTTAACTGTGTAACCATGTTGTTAGCTGATCCATTGTTCGTGGTAGTATAGTGTCCCATCATATGACTGGAAGAATATTAGGGCTTAAGGGCATGATCCTGGTCAGTCTGCCTTATATAAACCTCAGTTCTGCTACTTCCTACTTCTACAACCTTAGGCAAATTATTTCTTTGAGCCTTAGTTTCCTAATCTTTAAAATGGGGCTAACCTACCACCTACTTCACACAGTTGGTGAGAAAGTTAAGAGGCTAAAGATATGAAATAGTTGAAGTCTTTCTGGCGTACGTCCCATGCTATGTAGCTGTGGGATGCTGCTGTGGCTTAGCTTCCTGCAGGGAGCATTACTCTGCCTGTTCCTTTGCATGCATGTTGGAGAGCTTGAGCCAGGACATGCCCTGCAGTGGGATTGCTGGGCTGGCCAGCTCACCCCCGACTTTCTGGTTTGTACTGAAAGCTCCTTGCTCCCTTCCCTGCCAGTCTTCAGTCCTGTGTGCGACTCTCCCTTGAATTTTGCTTACTCTTTCTTCTCCCTTATGCCAAAGCCTCGGTGTGGTTACACTCATCCTGGTATGCATTTCTGGAAATATTCTTTTCTCCACTTATCTTCCTTTTTCTTTTAGAGAAAATAAACAGCATATGAAGGCACAAGAATCCAATGAGGCTCCATAGACAGAAAAATACAATATATTGAGATTACCTTTGACCCCTGCCTAGACCTTTGAGGCCCTGAGAATTCAGGCAGCAGCTCATGACCGACTGGCCTGGCAGAGAGCTGCTGTGGAGTGGCGCTGTCTGCACACAGTCTTATTCAAGCCCACAGCAGCCCAAGAAACATGGTTGTCATTTCCAAAACCTCGATGCGAGCATTGACATGTAGTCAGTCTATGCTTTTTTACAAAAGGAGTGTGGGCTCAAGGGTTAAGACGCTGCCTTGTAAGCAAAGGTCCTGAGTTTTTGATCCCAGCTCCCATGTAAAAATGCCAGGTTGAAACGGCAGAGGTCTGCACTTTCAGCTCTAGTATGTAGAGCTTGGGAAATCCCAGAAGGAAGCAAAAAGGAGGTAGAAGCAATCCAAGGTGATTTCTGAAGTCACCCTTGGATACACAGTACCCTCTGATACACACACACACACACACACACACACACACACACACACACACACACTAAGTAAAATTAATAAAAAATGATTGTGTGAATGCACACATACATGTCGGTACATATATGAGTGTGTGCCTGTGTAGGTCAGAGGTCAACCTCAGGTGTCAGGAGCTGTCCACCTTGTTTTTTGAGACAAGGTCTCTCGCCTTGGCCTGGAGCTTACTGACTAGGCTAGGCTGGCTGACCATGATCTCCAGGGATCCATCTGTCACTATTTTCCCAACACTGGGCTTACAAATATGTGCCACCATGCTCTGCTTTTAAACACGGATCCCAGGACTGGAACTCAGGCTTTATTCTTGAGCAGCAAGCTCTCTTGCGGATGGAGCCATCTCCCAGCCTCACGCTCAGCCTTTGAGCAAGACCTGCCCTAGAGGGTGGCTGGGGCTACACCTTGCAGTGCTGGGGAGGCACCTTGGATACAAATTACAAAGGAGACAAAGTAGTGGCCCTCACCTTCCATTTAGTAGGAACTTAGAAGGCTTAGCTACAGCAGGCTTCAATAAACCCCGTTATGGAGGGAACTTTCCACTCTGGGTTTGAAGTCATGATTCTTCGTGTTTTAAAAGCCTGTCGGCATGAGAGCCAGCCCGCGTATATAAACATTGGTTTAGGAAGAGAGAGCCCGTGTGAGCCTGCGCTCCGACACCAGCCATGTCAGGGTGTGGAGTCTGCTGCTGTTCGTGGCTTCCTCCCTTGGCCACCGCAGACTTATTGAGCAATATATTATGAGTGCGCCTCACTCTGATGATGTGTTATGGATAAATCATTAAGGAGGCAGCCCACCGCGGTGATGTATTGGTGTAATAGATCATCAGAGTGAAGTCTTCTCCCGACATACGGGCCGGCTCGAAGGGTGGCGTCATTCAGGGAAGAATTAGCCCAGCAGCAGATCTGGCTTAATTACAGGATAAAAGGTTTGTGAGTGATAGGCTGAAGTCTGCGGCACCAGCATTTCCATTCTGGATGGTGAAATATAATTGGGCTTCCTGAGAGTAGTTGTGAATATTTTCAAACAGCTTGCGTTTTATTGCTATGGCATGACTTGCCCGTGTGGCGGGGTGTGTGGGGGGGTGCCTTTCAGAAGGGGGGAGGATCTCTGGCCCTTTCCACATCTGAATTATCTCCCTTCTTTCCACTGGTAGGTCCCAGAATAAGTTCAGGGAGAGAAAATCGAGGAGATCTCGATTCAGGATAATGTTCTCAGCGGCCTGGAATGGAAGGACTCACACACCGTCACTAACTGAGCTGGGGGCTCTCGACTCATCAGCCAGATCTGGGGCACATGTGGGGAAAAGAGGGGTGGCCTGTGTGTTCGAGGACATGAACATCTTGGGGTGATGTGCGGTGCTCAGTGGGAACCTAGCGTTGCACTGAAGGCTTTATAGAGAAAACCTACGTGTGTGGTTGAATCTCTCTTAGCCCACACCCTTCCTGCCTCCGTCTCCTTAGCACTGCGATCTCAGACATGTGCCGCCACACCCAACATGGACGTAGACCTCTTGGACAGACTGGATGGGGCTCCAGCTCCCACTCAATATTTTGTAACCTTGGGGAAAAAAAAATCACCTAACTTCTGCCTGCTTTGATTTGCTCATCTACAAAGTGGGGGCGCTACAGCACTACCCCTGTTTTGACGAGCTTCCTAAGGGTCCAAAGAGATTCCAGACATTAGGAACAGCACCCTTGTCACCTTGTCAATGCCCAAGACATGCCATTGAGACTTCCGCTGGACCAGCATGACTGCATCTAGATGGACATTTGCATTTTCTGTATTCGAACTCAGGCCCAGTCCGAAAGACTCTTCCCATGGAAAGTTGGTGAAACTTGGCTGCCAGGGACTGAGTCGAATTTGCACAGCGTGGGTGTTTACGGTGAGCTTCAGATAAGGACGTCACTCATTCTGGCCTCTGAAATCAAGGCCATCTCCTTGTGAAGGGTAGAAATCCAGGGCCGATAAGATGGATAATCCTGCATTGCAGAATTTATTAAAGATGTCCAGATTAAAAATTGGGTTGCCCGTCAATCAATCAATCTGTTTCCTACAATTTTCTACCATTTACTAAAAATACCTTGTATAACACTGAGACCCCTGTGGGCCTCATAAATGCTAATGGCCCTTTCCCTTCTCTCCGAGGGAGGACAAGCTTGAGCTACGTTCCTGAGCACAGGGCCCTAGATTTGTCCTTGTACAAAGGCTCACTCTGATTGTTTAAAATTCTCTCTCCTCATATGGTTTTGAGAGGGGAAAGAGGGGCACATGGATGTCTGTGACCAGTGAAGTGTGGGACAGGCTGCATTCTCCTTCTGCTGAGTGATTTTCATGACCTGCAGTGAGAGGGCAGAGGGGAGGGGAGGGAGGGGAAACAGGCTCGGAACAACCCACCCAAAGAGCCATGCATGTAAGGTTCAACTGTTGATTGACAGATCTCTAGGCAACCGTTGGGGTCCCTCGAGTCGGGACTCAGTCTGCTTGCTTTGGTTTGCCAACATTTTGACCCTAGCTTGGGTGCTGTTTCTGTTTCATAACTCGTTGCTGCAATAAGTACCCGATCCAAGCAAAGAACAAGGGGCTTTGATTTCAGCTCATAATTCCAGGCTACTCAGTTCATCATGGCGGGAGTCACGCCAGCACCAAGAGCCAAGGAAAGTGGTCACATTGCACTCACAGCCAGAGCAGAGAGCAAAGACCATTGCTACCAGTTCGAAATGCTCAGCCAGTTCTCTCCATCGTTACCAACCCAGGGAATGGTCCTGTCCACCACAGGCTGGGTCTTCCCACAGCGACCAATACAACACTCTACAGGGTTTCTCAAAGGTCTGCCTTAACTAGACAATTCCTCATCAGTGTTTTTAAAAGACCCAGCTCCCGGGTGTCAGGTTGATGTCTGAGACTACCAATCACAGTGGATGCCTGAAACTAAGCCCTCCCCCATCATAAGCCCCAAGCTGGAGAGCTACGTGCAGGACATTTAGGAAGAGAGTGGTTAGCAGATTCACCTGGAAGAGGGTGAGGAAGGTAGGACTGGGCAGAGAGAGACAGTGCCTGAAGAACTTGGAGGTCTTGGCTGATCCTGCAGGAGCTGGCAAGAGTGCTGGGTCTGTGCCTTCCCTGTCAGGTGCTTATTGGCTGGTTTTTCCACCCCCTAGGAAGAGATGCAATTTAGGTAAAGCAATTTCCAGTGAAGGATGGAACTTCGAGTTTATCAACAGCCCATATTCTTGGTAGCCGAGGGCTGGAGAGGGACAGGATCCACCACAGCCTCCCCTTCCTGCTGCCTAGACCCACTAACTTCACAGTGAGTCTACCTCATCTTTAACGGCATCTCTAGGGTTGTCAGTTGGTTTTGACTCGGGTCACTTGGGGAAGCCATAGTGCCCCAGGCTCCAACGGATGCTCCCTGTGCCCCTTCCCCATTACCGGTACCAGTGTCCTCTTATCTCGGCTGGCATCTCTGCTGGTCTGAGGGGCTTATTTGGCGAGACGGTCCAGACTCGCAATCTTGGGGGTCTGAGTACTTGAATGTTAGTTCTTTTCAGTCCCCAGATGCTGTTCCCAGTGGAACCATTTGGAGCCAGCTGCGTTCTTCTGCCTGTCCTGACACACCAATTCTTCTGACAGCAGCCCCGGCTCCCACTGCCACACCCACCCATCTATGAACATAGCTTGGCCCCTTTTCTCCCCCGTCAACTTCCCAGAGTGACGCCTCACGCACTTATCTTTGTGAGCTGAGGGAGAGGGCCAGAGCATCACTACTGTGTGCCACGAGTCAGAGCTACCAAGTCATGCAGCTTCCGTGGCTGGCCCTGAATGTACCGCACAGCTGGACTTGCCTGTCCTTGTGATGCCGTGGGTCAGACAGTGCTCGGGCCCTGATGGGCAGCTCCACTTACTGGTCATCCAGGGTCTGTCCCTCAGAAGCTTCATTTCTACCAGTATCCAGTTGCATTCTGGGAACTTGTCAGTTGGTATATAGCTCTTCCATACATGGCGTGCTTTTCTTTGAGCCTTGGGTATCGATAGCAGTCTCTTCCTGCCGGGCCCCAAAAGTTCCACGCATTGCCTTTCTCACAGAAGTCTCTGATTCCATGGAATCTTCTGGGTTATACAGCCCTACAGGCAGGGCTGCTTACATCATAGCCTGAAACAGAGCTTTTTCTTACTCTGGGTCCCCCTCAAAGTTAGCATCTCCTGTGGTACCTTATGAGTAGGTTAGAGTGGCTACCATGTATGAGCTCTACTACCAAGTAGAACTTGATGTAGCTTACCAAATATCAGCTGCTTCTCCTCTTCTTCCTCTTCTTTCTTCTTTCTTTTTCTTTTTATTCAATTGTGCATGTGTGCGTGCGCGCACGTGTATATGTATGTGTGTATGTATGTGTGTGTGTGTGTGTGTGTGTGTGTATGTGTGTATGTGTGTAGAACCACAGGTGAATTCGGGAACCACCATGGACCTCCTCCACCTCCTCTTTGTTCACTCTGCCCCAGGATTCACAGGCTCCGCCCTACCAGGATCAGAAACATGGGCTGCCCCCACTTCCGCCTGGCGTCTATACGTGGGGTCTAGGATCTGAACTCAGGACCTTCCGCCTGCAAGGCAGAGGCTTAACCCCTGAGCCACCTCTCCAGCCACTCTTCTTTCTTTTTCTGAGACAAAGTCCTTGAACTCTCCATGCTGGACTCAAATTCATCCTCTTGCCTCAGTTTCTCATGTGCTAGGACTGCACGCTTAGGTCTCCACATCCAGGTTGGTATCTTGCTTCTTGGCTGGTAGTGGGAACTGGGCTCGGCGGCTTTGGAGCTTGGGCTAGTTCTTGAAGTCCCGTTTCTGAAACACTGGGTCATGACCTCATAAGGAGCCAAGCAACCGCAGGCAGGGGTTGTGGGAAATTTGTCAGCCAAAGATTAATTCAGAATCAAGCATGTACTGAATCCAAGATGTTCCTGGTGTGCTGGACTTTGAGGCGCTGCATGACTCCACTGCAGCCTTGGAGCTGAACGCACAGCACGTGCGCTCCACGCTGCGCATGTTGTCACGTGATGTCAACACATGCTGCCTGCAACACCTTGGCTCAGAGTTGAGACTACTGTACATCCCTGAATATTTTTCCCTTGTATACCAGGATTTCTGCTCTTGTAAAAATGGTTTAATTATAGAAAACAAAGACAGTATTTTCATGCTGTCTTTTCTCAACATATAAGTATCAAAATAGTACATTTTTAGATTCTATTATGCTACAATGCTTGCTTTTTACAAAATTGTTGTTTAAGTCACTAGCTCGTGTTGCATAAAAAAAAGTCAAGCAAATTATGGATCGACATTAGGACATTTCCAACAATTCCTGAAAAGGTCTTAAACATACTTCTGCCATTCTATAGCTTGTATTTATACTGAGTGATGTTCTCAGAATTGGTGATTATAAAATCAAAATATTGATCACTTTTGAAAAAACATTGAAGATGTTCTATACCTATAGCAGCAAATGTCCACCAAGATTTAGTTCTCTGTATAAAAGCAGTCAAGCACATCCATCTCATTAGTGTACAAAATTGCTTTCATTTTCGATAAATGCTAACATTTTATGTATATCAAAGAATTTGTTTTACAATGAATTTCTTGACCTGAATATGTGGGCACATGCCTGCAGTCCCAGCACTTGGGAGACTGAAGGCAGGAGGATCAGAAGTTCAAGGTCTGCTTCAGCCACAATGTACGTTCCAGGTCACCTGGGCTACCTGAGACCCTGTCTCGAAAACACAAAATTTTTTCTTTATGATTTATTATCAGTAATGCTTGATTTATAAACTTATTTGCCATATACCTGGGGTTGTGTAAAAGTTTCTTTGGCAAAAGAGGTCAGGAGTGGAAAAAAGTTTAGGAAGTCCGCGTCCTGAAACGGTTTCCAAGTGAAACAAGGCTGGTTGCTTGTGCAGTCTCAGTCAGTCTTAGGTCATAGATCTAGGGGAGGGGTTGGCAGGGCAGATCCCACTCCCGGAGTGTTCCCCAGGGAGGGATGTCACTGGGAGCTGATGGTCCCAGCTTTGGCTAAAGTGGGTGCTATAGGAATCTGGGTGGAAGACCACGGCACATGGGACCCAGCTTGAGGGGGAGGCAAGTGAGGCACTGTAAGTAACATTTAAGCAGTCCCTGGTTCTCAGAGTCATGAGAGAGTACATTTGGCTTTTGCTCCACCCTAGTTCTGGCCCTATCCAGAAATGAGAGGATAGTCAGGTGGGCCCCATAAGTTTCTTGGTCACTGTGAGGATGGATCCTCTATGACATAGTCTTAGAATATTTCCTTTCTAGGTTGGGAAGGGCTGAGGGGTTAAAGTCTTTCCCTTGCAGGAAAAAGGACCTGAGTTCAGATTTCCATATCCCATTTAAAAATGTAGGATGGAAATGATGGGAGCTTGCAATGCTGGCCTTGGTAAACAAGGCATGGGAAACCCAGAGTAAAGCAATAAGGAGATTTCGTGTATGTGTGTACATGTGCATGTGTGTGTTCATGCATGTGTATATGTGTGTGCATTTGCATGTGTGTGTATATGTATAATGTTGTGTGTGTACCAGAGGGCACTTGAGTGTGTATGCCTGTGGATACCAAGGATGACAGACTGGCTATTTACTGGAGATATATATGATGTGTGGCAAAACATTAAGAAATATTCTATCTCAGTGACAATGAACACAACTAAAAGCAAAATGGGAAAATATTAGTTTGTTAATACTCAATATTTAGGAAACAGGAAGACACCAATGCTTGCTAGATCCACTTTCTTTTTCTTTTTGCAGGTGTGTTTTAAAATTCTTTTTATTATTTATTATTTATTCATTGTGCGTGTGTGCATGTGTGTATGTATGTGTGTGTGTGTAGAACCACAGGTGAATTCAGGCAACCACCATGGACTTCCTCCACCTCCTCTTTGTTTACTCTGCCGTGGGATTCACAGGCTCCGCCCACCAGGACAGGAAATGCAGGCCGCCCCCGCCTCTGCCGGGAGTGTCTATACATGGGGTCTAGGATCCGAACTCAGGACCTTCTGCCTGCAAGACAGAGGCTGAATCCCTGAGCCACCTCTCCAGCCCCTCAGGTGTGTTTATGTATGTGTCTGTGTGGGTCTGTGGAGGCTCAAAGGTGGCTTCGGAAATCACCCTGCATTGCCTTCCCTTCCCTTTGCTTTGCTCTATTTCCCAGGCTCCACTTTTCAGGACCTGAAGTGCAGGTCACCACCATTTCTGCCTGACATTTTTTACTTGGGATCTGGAATCTGAACTATGCTTATGAGACAGTCTTAACCCCTAACCTCTCCAGCCCCAGAATCCAGCTTCTTAAAACATGGTTTTCGTGTGTGTGTGTGTGTGTGTGTACAATGTTCATGTATTCATATGCAGAGTTCAGAGATCTACGTCTTCCTCTGTTGCTCTCTACCTTACTGTTTAAAAAATATTTAATTTCTTTATTTTATGTGTGTGTGTCAGAGGGCACTGTGTGTGCCTATGGAGGCCCAAGGGTGACTTTGGGAATCATCCTGGATTACCTCCACCTCCTTCTTGCTCACTCTGGGACTTCCAGGTGCTGCCCAGAAGCTGGAAGTACAGGCAGTCACCATTTTCACCTGGCATTTTTTATCTGGGACCTGAGATCCAAACCCAGGACCATCTGCTTGGGAGACAGAGTCTTAGCCCTTGAGCCATCTCTTCAGTCCTCTGCCTTATTTTTTTTTTTTAATTTTTTTATTATTATTTATTCAACTGTGCGCATGTGCGTGTGTTCGCGCGCGCTCGTGTGTGTGTGTGTGTGTGTGTGTGTGTGTGTGTGTGTGTGTGTGCGCGCATATGTGTGTAGAACCACGGACGAATTCGCGAACCATCATGGACACCTTCACCTCTTTCTGCCCTGGGATTCACAGGCTCCGTCCTACCAGGACCAGAATCACAGGCCGCCCCACTTCCGCCTGGCGTCTCTATACATGGGATCTGGGATCCGAACTCAGGACCTTCCGCCTGCAAGGCGGAGGCTTAACCCCTGAGCCACCTCTCCAGCCCCTCTGCCTTATTTTTTGAGACAGGCTGTCAGTTGAACCTGGAGTTCACTGATTGGCCATTGAACCCGAGGCTCCTCCCGCCTCCTAAAGCTGGAATTGCTGGTGTTTACTACCGGTGCTAAGATTCTGAACTCAGATCCTCAAGTTTGTCCAGCAAGCACTTTACCCACTTGGCTCTCTCCAACCCTCTTAAAACATTTTTAAAAAAGAATTTAGTAATTTAGTGAAAGTTAAAAGATATCCACCTTTTGACTTAATACTTTTAGGATTTTATTGTCTAGAATCCTCCTTATAAAGGCAAGTGATTGTGTGCTTCAGCAGCAAGCGCTTTACCTGCTGAGCCATTTGCTAACTTGGTAAGGATTTCTCTTTGAATTTGTTATTTAATATTAATTAATGAGAGAAAGAGAGAGAGAGAGAGAGAGAGAGCTTTGTCTTTGAGTCTATGGGTGGAGAGGACTTCTGGTCGGAAGAAGGACTTAAATTTCTCATGGAGTGTGAGCCTGCCTTCTCCTTGAAGAACACTGGCCGGAACAGGCTGGCCCAGCTACTTCTGAGGCAACTGGCAAAGGCCATCTCCTCTGCTGCAAGGCTTTGTGGGCAGGCCCAGGCCCGCCCCAGCCCAGGAAACAGAGTTTTCCCCATAGTCTCCCCAGAACCTGGGCCTTCAGTCCCCCCCCCCCCCGTGTCTCCCCATGGGCTCAGCCTTCATTCAGCCCCATCTCTACTCACCACAGGCCTCTCCACAAACCTACTCGGATATGCGCTAATACCATTATCTTCCCGAAATTAAAATCAAGCCCCAACCTATAATGTTTCACGGAGAGGGAATTGGGGTTAGATATTCCTACGCTGAGCGGGATGCTATTTCAGTCATAGCATTTAATTATGATTGGTATGTTAGTGCCCACCGGAGCATAACAAATTGTCATTATGTTATTCTGCTGAGTCTAATTTAATTGGCAAGTTGTCACAAAAGCAATTATCCATCATTTATTTTGTTGCCATAACCACATCTCAGAGAGCACCTGCTGTCTGCGAGGAGAAATGCACCACGGTGTCTCAGCCCGGGATCCAGGCCACTTATCTGACACAAAGACATCGCTTCCTGGTCTGATTTAAAAATATGTTCCTCATTTCCTGCTGCGGTCTCATGAATCCCCCAGGGGGGGTGGAGGTGGGGGATCCTCAAAGTGCCAAGGCAATTCATGTCGGTGAAGCCACCCCAGGGGGCCTCACAGGGAGGCCAGAGGCCTGTGGACCTGTCACAGGGTGGGAGGCTGAGGGAGGAGTCTTGGGGTGCTATGGAGGGTCGAGGCCCTGACTAGGTCAGGCCTCTGCGGTGTCAGCCGACTCGGCAGACGCCTAGGGGAAGATTTATATTTCTTGCTCTTTCTTCCCGTGTCCTGCCTGGCGCTCGCTCTCCGGGGGAGCAGGATTGTTTGGCCATTTGATGGAAGGAAAACTTGGGGCTCAGGGATCCGAAGGCCGGGAGTAGTGAGGCAAGTCTGAAGTCGGGGCCAAGAGTCGGTGGGTAAAACTCCTCCATGTTCCAGATACCGCTTCCGTGCTTCAGATGGAGCCCGTGCCAAGAGCCTAGCGGCCTGTGGGGCTAGCAGAGCCCCAGGTTGGGCTTCCTGGGTCAGGGGACACGCTTCTGTCCACCTTGGTGCTTGAGTTCATTGGCCCTGTTTTATATGAAGCAGAGATGGGGATCAAAAAATGTCTCAAGGGAAAAGGACAGGAAAAGGTCACCAGACTTCATGCATGACAGAGCGTGGGGCAGGGACACCTAGCGCCTCTGCCTCCAGACCCTTCCCGACCTACTGAGCAGCCCAGAGCTCAGGAAGAGCCTGAGGCAGGACAGGGAGGGGAGCCCAGCTGCCGCTCCATGCTTTTCCTTCCCTAAGGGGAGATGAAGCCTTAGGTCGGTTTCTGCCCCAAGACTGGAAGCAGATGCAAAATGTACTGGTCTCATTCTCGCTTCCAGAATGTCCTTATTAGCACAGTCAACAAGGGACTCATTAAAAACAAAAACAAAGCAAAACAAACAAAAAGCCAAACTCCAGCTAAGAAACAAACCAAAACCAAAACAAAAACAAAAATCTACCACTGCAAAGGATTAAGAGAGAGAGAGAGAGAGAGACCTTTAAATAAATCAGCTTTTCCCCCTGGGTCAGTCAGCAGCAATTCCCAGGCTACCGATTTGGGAACACTGGAAAATTACCAGCTTCCTGAACACCAGCAGGTCTTTAGAAACTGTTGGGAGGGGATGGGGGGAGAAGGTGGGGGAATAGGGGGAGGATGGGGTGGGGAGAGGGGTGTGGGGGGACCCTTTGACTTCATAGACTGATAAAATGAACCAGGGATGAGTCCAGCTCTTCTCTCCTGGACCAGTATCATCTTCTCCTGGGCCATGAAGCCACCATTCAGCAGTGTTGGGGAACCTCTGACTTTGACAGGAGTATGAGGAATCAGAGCTTTGCAGTTCACATTGGGGTCGCGTGCAGGGAGGGGCTGCGCTGGAGGCCCCTGCGGAGCCTGGTTGCATCAGAGGGTGGTACCCCACTTGCACCATGAGCGGGTGTGTAAATACATGCAAACTTTGTGGAAAGCAAATCTGCTAAGTGGGCAAAGAGACATAACAAAATGCACACCGTCTTCGACCCAGGAATTCCACTTGCATAAACAGCTTGCTTCACAAACAGAAGGATGATGTGTATCTTAGGGTTATTTATCAAAGGCTGCCTAAGGAACAAAATGGCTTGGAGCACTGGGCTGTTGTTGGAGTTTTGGTTTTGTTTGTTGGGTTGTTGAGACAGGAGAAACTCATTACACAGTTTTTTAATTTTTATTTTATTTTATTATTTATTCAATTGTGCGTGTGTGCGTAAGTATGTGCACGTGCATGTGTGTGTGTGTGTGTCTGTGTGTGTCTGTGTGTGTGAAGAACCACGGACGAATTCGGGAACCACCATGGACCACCTCCACCTACTTCTTGTTTACTCTGCCCCGGGATTCACAGGCTCCGCCCTACCAGGACCAGAAGCGCAGGCTGCCCCCGCTTCCGCCTGGCGTCTATACGTGGGATCTGGGATCCAAACTCAGGACCTTCCGCCTGTAAGGCAGAGGCTTAACCCCTGAGCCATCTCTCCAGCCCCATTACACAGTTTTATATAACTCATTACACAGTTTTATATATGTGTAAGCATGAAGACAGCGGAGACCTACACCCATAGAGGGTGTCCCTCCAATGTTGTCGTCCAGTTGCAGTCATAGATAAATTATGTTCAAGGCTGGGGATGTAGCTCAGTAGTAGAGTGCTTTTCTAGCATATATGCGCTTCTGGGTTTCAAGCCCCAGAATCAGAAATGCAAATCCAGACTACCTCCAATTTAGCGGCTTAAACAAAATGCATGCATTATCTTAACGATTTCCTAGGTTACAAGTGCTTAAGTCAAGTATTGGCAGGGCAGTGTTTCTTCTGGGTGTTCTGGGGGTGTGGGGGAATCAGTTTTCTTATCTCTTCCAGCTTCTAGCTTTCCTTGGCTTGTGGCCTCCTTTCTCTCCAAATAGCAGGATCCTTTTATAATACACCACTCTGACCTTCTATGGTCACCTCTGACTCTCTTCTCCTTCATGCTGTTAGGGGTCCATCTGGGACATTGGGCTCAGATAACCCAATCTACCTGTTCTAAGGTCCGCTTAATACCGCTTTGCCATGTAATATAGCATATTCAGGGAGGGAGTGTTCAGGAAATAGGAACTCTCTCTTTCTCAAAGACTACATTATTTTGCCAACCTCACTCCAGGGGACTCACAATTTAGAGAGACGGACATGTGACTTCAAAGTGCACAACTGAGGGCCTAAGTCAGCCGTCGACTTGGGGGAGGCACCCTGAACATCTGTCCATAACCCAGAAATTTTTCTTCTGTGCCAGAAACCAGATGCTGTCCAGCATGGCCTCGCTCTTTGCCCCGGCATAAATTCTCCACTCTGGTCACTTTATCTGCCCCTTCCACAGACCTTCATCCCTGTCCTGCCCTGGGCCACCTTCGTTTTTCCCACCATCTACCTGAATTCCATGTATCTCTAGGACTCAAATTGTTTCCACACTTCTATGGCTCTGCCCTGCACTTCCCTGACACGAGCTATTGTCTAGTTTTTCTGTCCCAGCTAATTGTTAATATCTCTGAAATTAATGATGATGCCTTATAATTGTTCTGTTACTTCTGCAGTGCCCAAGCATAGGTACTGAGGAAAAGTTTGCTAGATTTGTTCAAGCCATTCTTTGACTAAAGGGAGCAGTTCCAAGGTACTAGACCCTAGGACACAATGGACTCCAATAGGAGTCCTGCTCTAAAGAAAACTCAGTCTAGTACATGACTAGTAGACCAGGGTGTATGTGACAGAGTTGTACACAGTTTTCAGTGGTTGAGGAGAGTCCTGAGGAGATGGTGTCTGAATGGTTTCTGAACTTTGTTTCAAAAGTCAGAGGAAGGAAGTGAGAGAAGATGTTGTTTCAAGTGGAGGATGATTTAAAACAGAGTCGAGAGTTCTGGAGAAACCACTTTCCTCTTTCTCCAGTGGATACAAAGATCAAAGATCAAGCATGATGGATAAGTTCTACAGATCTGCTGCATGTTTCTAGCCTATAAAAATGTACCATACGCTTAAAATGTGTTCAGGTAGGCAAGGGAGACGAGCAAGTTGACTGCGCAAGTCAAAGTGCTTGTGTGTAAACCCAATGATTCCCAGATCTCATGAGGTAGTAGGAAAGAACCAGTTCTCTGAAAGTTGTGCTCGGACCTCCATGTGGGCACTTGGCGCCTATGTGCCTGCTCTAGGTGTACACTCATACACTAAATAAGATAAATAAATAAATAAGATGTGCTGAGAAGGTACACCTCATCTTAAGTGTTCTTTTTTTAATGTTCAAGTTTCTCTTTATTTGGGAGAATATTTCACCTATAAATCATTTTCCCCCTTTTCATTCTTTCAGTGTTTCATATATGAATATAGTGAATTTATGATATTTTCCCACCTTAATCCCCAACTCTATCCCCCCCTTTCCATTACAACCCTTCCCCTCTATTGCCAAATGGCCTCCTATTTTCATCTCTTTTTGCACATGTGCCCATTGGGTTTCATCTGGCTTACCTTTGATGACCTGTGCCAGAGGACTTGCTAGAGTGTGAATCCTGTTTCAGTGAGTATATCATTGGGGAAAACACCTTCCAGTTCTTCCTCATCGTTCTCTCAGGAAGGTGTGGAGCCTTTTGAGATATTTCCCTTGTGGAAATATGCCTACCTGCAGTGAATTCATAGATATAACAGCCCTGTCACTTCCAAAAAATAGTGTCTGGCTGTGCCCCTGCCACCCTTCGAGCTTACAATCTTACCACTCCCTCTTCTGCAATGTTTCCTGGGCCCTAGGGCAGGGAGCGAAGGTCCTGCTTAGGGCCAAGCAGTCCAAAATCACTTATTTTCTGCACTTTGGTCAGTTGTGATGTTCTGTAATAGAACCTTCCATCGCAGAAAGAAGACTCTAGGGTAAGTGCTGAGCGCCTTTCCAATTTATGAGCACAGTAAGTTATTGAAAAGGCAGTTTGATATAGTGTGTTTATGTCATGGTTAGGCACAGGTGTCAACCTGTGGTTGAGGGTTTGAATTCTGGACACATTTGTAGAGAATTAGTGGTTGGGTTAAGCCCAGAGCAAATCTGGCTGGCTGATGGGGAAGGCCCAGGAATAAAATACAAGAGAGCTGATTGAGAAAGTTGGCATCCTTGTATATACTTGGCCAGACATGCTGGTCTGGCAAGAAAGGATCGTCCCTCTCTCAGCCGTTACGTAGAGATGGTGTAGCCAGTTCCCTCGGCCCTGGTGTTGGTGCGTGCTCTCCCATCAAGCTGGACTAAGAACTATAACCATTAACCGTAAGAGAGAATAAACCCTTGTTCCCTTAAGCTGTTTGATGGTCATTTATCAGCAACCTTGCAGGAGGACTGCAACACTGTATAATTAAATCTTATAGCTTGCCCTTCCTTTTTTTCATGTGTGAGTGAGAAAGAGAGAGAGAGAGTGTGTGTAGAAGAGTGCACGCGAGCATGTGTGCCAGTGGAAGTCCAAGGTAACATTGGGAATCACCCCGAATTTCTCTTCCCCCTCTTTGCTTTGCTCTAGAGTTCCCAAGGATGTGCCATCCAGCGCTGCAACTGTAGGTTACTGTCATTTCTTTCTTTTTCTTTTTAAACTTTATTTATTCATTTGTGTGTGTGTGTGTGTGAGGGGGCACCGTGTGTCCCTGTAGAAGACCAAGGGTGACTTTGGGAATCATCCCGGATTGCTTCTATCTCCTTTTTGCTTTGCTCTGGGATTTCTCAGACTCCTTTCAATAGGGTCAGAAGTACAGGCCACAGCTATTTCTGCCTGGTGTTTTTACAGATCCGAACTCAGGACTTCTGCTTGTGAGTCAGAATCTTAAGCCCTGAGCCATCTCTCCAGGCCATCACTGTTTTTTCTGGCTGACGTTTTTATATGGGATTTGGAATCTGAACTCAGGTCTTTGTTGCTTTGTGAGGCAAAGCCATTGCACCATCTCTCCAGCCCTAAATTAAGTGTTCTTACCATAATAAAATAAAATAAAAATTAAGTTGGAATGGGGAAAAGTATATCATCGAGGCAAAATGTTGTCCAGCTTGATTTTTCCAGTTTGACCTCCCAGCTTCCTGCATAAACCCTCTACTCTTGTGCCTTTTGCTTCTTCTCTATTCTGTAGCGATCACCTGCCTTTTTCCAGTTTCACTTTTTTTTGGTCCATTAAGTTGGTAAAATAGTGAAAGCTGCCCTCCACCACTGAAGCTGACGGGGAAAGGAGTTCTAAAAAGCCATCAGTTCTCACTAAGTCAAAAGACCAAGGGTAATCCATGTGACAGACAAGAAAGAACATCCTGATAGATAACCGCAAAGGGAAAGGAAAAGCCTTTAAAAAATGGACAAAGGACATGGAAAAAGGTTTTATAGATGAGAGAATACACATGGCCAATAAGCATATGAAAGACACTCAGCTCTGTGCAAAGTAAAACAACAAGTCAACGCCATTCTCACTCTTCAGATAGGCAAACATTAAAGGCAGATAACACCCAGTGCGGTGGAGGAGCATGGTAAACAGAACTCCAACCGCTTGCTTTGCACATGGGGTCTGCTTACTGCAGATTTGTCCCCTACAATAAAAGCAGATAAGTTTACATGTCCGCCAAATGGGGAATATTGGCAATGAATCACCTGGGTGTTCTTCTGAATGGTTTGGTTGGCCAGCTAAAAAGCTTGTCACGCAAATATGAGGACTGGAGTTGGATCCTCAGATCTACCCACGTGTTGAACACAGCTGTAAGTGGGCTGTAATCCCCGTGCTGCCCACAGGGAATGGAAGGTGGGGACACAAGAATCTTCAGAAGCTCGAGGACCAGCCAACTTGACTTATGCAGCAACGGGAAGCAGACCCAAACGCAAACAAAGTGGACAGATGACAACAGCGTCCGATGGTTGTTCTCTACTTCCACTCATGTGCTGTGAATGTGTGTATGCGTGCGCGTGTACACACACACACACACACACACACACACACAAATTTAAAAAAATGAACTCCCCAGTCAAGGTGACCAGCAAAGCCACCAGCTTTGAGCAGGGACGTGGGCAGGCATAGTTCTTGGGGGTCATTCAGCAAGGCCTAGACACTGCCATGAACACCGTGGAGCCTGCCAACAGGAAGGTTTGCGTATGTCCGCAATCCCCAGGACCGAATACGGCCGTGGTATGTTAACCTGGAAAAAGGGAGGAAGGCTGAGTAAACTATAAAATGTGTGTTAGGGTCCGATTTCTCCCCAAAGACCACCTGAGATCCGTATGCAAAAGCAAGAGCGTTTATTCAATCCAGCATGCTGAGGTCCACCACAGTATAAACAAAACGGTGACCACGAACAGAGGAAGCTTGCAGCTTATACAGCCCTATAGGGAAGCTCTTCTTGGGAGGGGGGGGTGTCATCTCCCTGAGATGATTGGCTGAAGTAGTCACGTGCATACTTGGAGAAACACTATTGGTCCCACCCGCTAGTATGCGAGGAATGTGTGTACCTGAGGAATGTGTGTCATGAAGCTCTTCTCAATTGACCTTTTCCCTTTTGGTTGGCCCCAGCCAGGGACTTATATGGTCCTGGAGAACCTGGGTGGAGCCTGGGAGGAGCCTGGGAGGAGCCTACCATGGCTAGTCCTAAACCCTGTGCCTTCAGTGTACACCAGAAACCCATAGACTATTATGGAGGTAGTGAAGAGTAAGTAGTCACATTGGCCTGGAGAAGTCACCACAATACCATGATACCATGGTGCTAGGAAAAGCAAAAAACAAGCAGTGTGATAGTATATGACGGGGACGGCAGACATATAATTGGGTTACCAGTATGTCGTTCCAAAGACAAATCCAGAAAGCAGCTGAGGCAGGAGGATTACTGGCCTGGGCTACAGAGTGAGGCTCTGTTTCAACAAAGAAAAATAACAAAACAGAAAAAAAAAATCAGGAAAGCTATCTACTCCAGATGTCCACAGGAGCTCATGAAGTAATGGATTGAAGATTGAGGGGAGACACTAATTTTAAAAGTGGACTGGTGAGAGCCACTAGCAGAACAAATGTGAGGATCTGAATTTGGATAACTGGACATGATAACATGTGTCTGTAATCCCAGTGCTCCCGTGGCAAGATGGGAGATGGAGACAGGAATCCTGGAAGTTCGTGGCTGACTATTTTTCTGGTGTACATAGTCAGGAGCTAGAGAACCAGTCTCAAGCCAAGTGGAAGGCGAGGTTGAGCATCCCAGGTTGTTCCCTGATCTCCACATGAGCACGGGAGCACAGGTGCTTGCACACATGTGTGCACACACATGCACTTGCTCACACAGAGATACACAAACACACAGACACACCCAAACATACCCCACCACAATCCTCCCCATGCAAAAGTAATAAAAAACTAAAATAAAAAGCCCATGCTGCTTGACTTGTTACAATGAGCACGCACCACCTTTGTAATTACAAACATTAATAACTCCGGGAAAAAGAAACGGGGGATGGAGTTCACCACGGCCTTTCTGTGCAGGGCCTGCGCAGGTTCCGGCTTTCAAGGCCTGTTTCTCTCTCTATAGCTTCCCTTCTATTCAGATGAGCTAATTAAACAAAAGTGAGACCGCTTTCATTTCCTTGGTTAAGTGGGTTTAGATCCTAGGATAAAAACGGAATCATTTGCATATGTAGTGACCCTTCCTTTATTTCAGTGGCCTCCCATAATAAATTAATTAGAGCCATTCAGTTCCAATCTGCCTCTCCAGGGATGGCCTTTCCTTTGGTGCACCCATTGTCTGAACCCGTGGATTGTTAGTGCCTTTGCACATGGGTGGCAGGGTGAGTTCTGTGTCAGCTGGGTGTGTGGGGGAAGAAGCACCCCAAGGCATCTGAACACCCCCACTCAGGGGGCCTGAGAATGGCCTTCCCCTCCCAGCTAGCTTCCTGCTTATGGGCCACCTTGGGGGGAAACCCTTTCTTCTGAGCCTGAGCTACTCCAGAGGTCACAGTCCCACGGTCACCATGGCAACTCCCTTCAGGGTATGACCGAGGGGCCTGAAGAAAAGAGTCAGAGGCTTACCAGGGGGCCTCTGGAGAAAGCCACTTTCACACGGAGGAATTTCAAAGTCCCAATTATTGGGCTGGTACTAGAGAGGGGGGTACTGTTTTAGATGGGATGTGTTATTTCTGGAAAGTCAATTTTTTTTTCTTTTAGTAAAATCTTGTAGTTTTATTTTCAACACACAAGTGGGGCTCCCTGTGCGGAGAACCCTGTTGTGAATTACTTTGTAAAGTGAATAAAAACCATTATGATTCTTTTAGTGCGAGAGTAGATGTTCAGATGTGAGGTTCGTTTTGAAGTTCGGCATCGAGGTTTTTGGACATTATAAGGTAGAAGAAAGTAAAGGTGTAGTTGGAGAGAATCTGTTTTGAATGGCATTCAGGATGACGTGAATTCTGCATTAAAAACTGGGTTCTTTAAAAACAAAACAAAATAGGCCAAGGCAAGGGTTGGTGGTGCATGACTGTGATCCCAGGATTCAGGAGGCAGAGATTGGAGGATCAGAAGTTCAAGACCAACCTGAACTACGTGGGGAGTTGCAGGCCAGCTAGTGCTATAGAAACAGACACCCTGAGCTTGGACCCAGGACTCGACAAGAGATGGGTCAACAAGAGCAGATGGGTCAAAGAGCAGCAGTCCTGACGAGAGCGGTCAGCAGGGCAGAGCAAGGGAACGGGAAGGGAAGTCGTCACATTTCCCAGCACAGACTCATCCCCATCCCTTGGAGAGCTGTGGGGCATCAGAGTTGATCACTTTGAATTCTGCAAAAGATCTAGCTCTTCCCACTCTCAGAGTCGGCAGTTGATAGCTATAGTTTCTCAGCAGAAAGTATCCTGTTCCGAGAGGAAAGCAGCTTCTCCAGTGGCCTGAGTTTGTGTCTGAAAAACCATCACTGTGGGGCTGGAGAGGTAGCTCAGCGGTTAAGCCTCCGCCTTGCAGGCGGAAGGTCCTGAGTTCGGATCCCAGATCCCACGTATAGACGCCGGGCGGAAGCGGGGGCGGGCCTGCGTTTCTGGTCCTGGTAGGGCGGAGCCTGTGAATCCCGGGGCAGAAGGAGGTGGAGGCGTCCATGGTGGTTCACGAATTCGTCCGTGGTTCTACACAAACACAAACACAAACACACACACACACACACACACACACACACACACACACACGGGCACATACAAACACACATGCGCACAGCTGAATAAATAATAAAAAAATTAAAAAAAAAAAAAAAAAAACCATCACTGTGCTTGTTGTTAGTGAGTACACAGAAGCACCCACGGCAGCCAGTCGGAGGGATCCAGAGGGTCCCAAGGGACTCTGAGAGTGTCACCACAGAAGCCAACATGGTAAACAAACACAGGCGCTCTGCCATAGTTAAAAAAAAAAAAAAGATGAAATCAGCCAAGTGAGGTTAGCTTCCCACAACAAGGCATTTAGAAGGACGCTGGAGGAAAAAGATACTACCTTACTTGCATGGATGTGAATTGGCTAAACAGAGCTATTTGGCCAGCATGTCATTATATCCTAGGTCTGGAACATGGGAGACCCTCCATACCACCCTGCGGAATGTGTGGCTGAGCGGATGCTTGACTTTAACGACTCGCACCTGTTCAGACTGCCCCCCACAGCCACCTGCCCTGTTTTTTTTATTTTATGGTTTCGGAATTCATCTCTTCTTAAGGAACTTACTAAATCCCAATCCTAATAAATAGACTTAAAATTTATGAGACAGCAGAAAAAGCTAGACCCTGTCTGGATAGGTGACGATTTTCAAGAGTTATTGCTTATTTTGTTTTGTTTAAGTATGATAAGCTCATGATGCTCGTAAAAAGACTTTATTGAGATCTGGGGGTGTATCTCAGGGGCAGAACACTTTTCTAGCATGTATGAGGTCTTGGATTCAGTCAGCAGTACCACTTCCCCATACCCGTGAAAGATTTTTTAATTAAAATTTTTTTTTATTATTATTATTTATTCAACTGTGCGCATGTGTGTGTGTATGTGCGCGCGCGCGCGTGTGTGTCTATGTGTGTGTGTGTGTATGTGTAGAACCACGGACGAATTCGTGAACCACCATGGACGCCTCCACCTCCTTCTGCTCCGGGATTCACAGGCTCCGTCCTACAGGGACCAGAAACGCAGGCCGCCCCGCTTCCGCCTGGCGTATATACGTGGGATCTGGGATCTGAACTCAGGACCTTCCGCCTACAAGGCGGAGGCTTAACCCCTGAGCCACCTCTCCAGCCCACCCGTGAAAGATTTTTATCTTTTAGATTTATGCATAGTGAACTTTTCATGGATGAAATGATATAGTTTTAAGGATTTGCTTTGGAATAATTGGTGGGGAGTGAGCAGGCGGGAGTGCAGATCAAACCAGATCATCTATGAATTGATAATCGTCCATCCTGGAAGAAGGATGCAGGAGTTACCATGCTCTCAAATGGTGGCTCACTTCCATGAACCCAGAAGGCAGGAGGCACAGGAGGAGGAAGATCACAGATTCAAGGATAGCCTGGTTTGCATGCATAGTTCCTGGCTAACCTGGGATGAATGTAGAAAAAAGTTCCATCTCTGGTTGAACTCAACAAATAAAAGGAAACCTAGCAGAAGTGGGAGGAGGGATTCTAGGAAGTGAGAGGTGTAGGGGGCAGAAGTCAGAAGGATCAAAGACTCAGGACCTCGCAGGAAGTCTCCTGGATGTTGCCAAGCCAAAGCTGTCTCTGACAAAAAAGAGGGTGCTCCTGAGCACCCCTTTTCTCTGTTTCTTAATGCATTTGTCAGCCAGCTACTCCCTTTGCAGCCTCTTGCAGAGATCAGCCACAATCAACCTCCTCCCTCAGGGCTCCAGGGAGCCCTTTCTCCTTTTGTAGATAGTACTAGCTATTGGGGCAGGAAGTCAGAGCAGGGCTTAAGCGGGTACCCTCGGAGGCTTTCTGCCTGGTACCCACCTAGTGGACTCTTGAGAGAAGCTGCTCATCTATAGGACACAGCATCCTTTTTGACTCAGGTTTCCCTCCTGCAAAGGCTGCTGGGTAGGGACCTCTGAGCAGCTGTCACGGAGGACCCAGTCGTGGGTCAACCTTGTGGTCTTCAGCAAACAGAATTCCAGCTGTTTCCACAGGTCTGAAGGGAATGGATTCTCATCCCCTCGCTTCTCTCCTCCCTTCGCCTTCATCTCTCCATAGGATCTCACTCTGTGATCCTCCGGTATCTACAGTCTGCAGGCTGCTGGTCAGGCTTCATGGGCACGGGAGCGTCTATAAGATGGCTCAGGACCACACTGAGCCAGCACGCAGTGCCCGGGGTGAATCAGGTCACCCAGTGGAAGATTTTTATCCTAACTTCCTCTGGGTCTTCCTGCGTAAGCAATTGTCTATATTTAGCTGCTCATACCACAATTGCTTCTGCCCCACTAGATGGCCTCCCTACTTGGAGATGAGAGCTAAGCCAACATGGGCATTTTGAACGAGCAAAGGTGCATTAACTTGCTCAGAGCAGCAGAATTTGAGCACCCACAGAACAGCTCTTGATGGATTTTCTAATTGGAAGGCCCAGAGCTATTTCCTACTTTAAAAGCAAAACATTTCGTTAACCAATTCTTTAAAAATACAGGCGAGGATAAGAAGAAAGAAAGAAAAAAAAAAAAAAAAAAAAGACCTCCTCATGGACGCATCGTCCAGGTACAAACATAGGTACAGGATCTCACTTGTAGCCCAGGCTGGCCTGGAACCCACCTTACATCTTCCTGCCTGCATCAGACTCTTGAGTGCTGGGATTACAAGCATGAGTCACCATGTCTCACTAGAATTTTTTTTTTTAAATGCACAAACTTCATCATCTAGTGCCAATGGCTGAAAGTTTTAAATTGTCACTCTTTGCTACGGCAATGGCATTCACAGTGTACATGCCTCTGAATATAACCAGCTTCCTGCCTTTTTATAAAACGCCTCCCTGCACTCTTCCTCGCGGGCACGTTGCCAGATGGTTACTTGGGAAGATCCCCCTGTTTTTTTCTCACCCTTCCCCTACAGATGGGCAGATGGGATGTTCTCATTTTTCGCTACTATAAATAACTCCATAGCAAACATCTTTCTCTGTGTTTAGAGTGGTTGTCTTAAGATCTAGTTCCAGATATGGGATTTCTGAGTCAAAAAAAATTTTGGATATTTTTACGGCTTTTGACTCATTTAGCCAATTTGCTTTTTACGGAGTTTGCATGAATTCTCTCTCCTTCGAGGGTTCAGATTGGCGGCGTTAAATTGGAGTGGCCTTGTCTCACGCGCCATCCTTCTCAGATGTAAACATCAAAGGCTGTGATGCATGGAACAACATCCCCTCTTGGTTCGCCCTCCAATCTTATCTGAAAGTCACTATCAAGCTGTGTCAGGCTGCAGCCGATCGGGGGGGGGACCCTTGCCCCTGATTTCCAGTCACTCGCCCATTCCTGCCCTTCCTCCTAGGAATAGTTTCCTAACTAAATGTCTTGCAGCTATTTAGAAACCCACTGATACAGTATAAATAAATGTGAGATGTTCCTTCTGGGCTCAAGCGTTTTATCCATTGGTTCCCATCTGGTGGCAATGTTTTGGGAGGCTGTGGAACCTCTATGACTTGGGGTCTCATTGTGGGGCAAGACTTTGAAGATGATGCCCATTTATGACTGTGTCCTGTTTCCTCTACTTCCTGGTCCACTAAGATGCGAGGGGTCTCCACCACATACTCCCACCAGGAGGAGCTCTGCCATCGCTCTTCCCTGCTGTGATGGATTGAAACTCCTGTCTGAAACCAGGGACTCTTCCATCTTGAGTTATTTTTTTGTCAGGCATTTTTGTGATAGCGGTTATCAAAAGCAGCCAATTCTTCCTTGTCCAAGCTGGATCCGGCTCCCCCCCCCCGCCCCCATCCTTTCTGCAGCCATGTTGGTGAATCTCTGTTTCTCATTCCTCCTAAAACTTTCAAAGTCCTACTAGAGCTGGAGGGGGTTGCAAGGTCTCTGATCAATGAATGACTCATTCTTTCCCCCCTAGGATGTAAAATGAAATTGCTTGCAGGTTTTGCCAACTTAAAGCCCACCTGGAAGGAGGAAAAACATCTCCTCACTCACCCTGCGCCACCCTGCTCCTTTTGATCTTACATGAAAAAGAAAAAGAGAGATTAAAATATTTACAGGTTTCTGATCAGCCTCCCACTTCTGGAAGGCATGCAATAAAGGAAAACAGGGAAACATCAGCAAGCGCGCGGAGGGAAAAGAAATGAGCAGCCAGCCTCCTACCGGACCTGCCAGGTCCGCAGTGCCCCTCCCCCGCATGGAGGACGTTTCCAGTCCTGACTGTATCACTTCGTCCTGCCCACCAGAGAGGAGGAGGCTGTGGAGGCTGAGAGTGATCTCCAGATTCAAGTTATTTTGTCAGCGAGTTAAGATCTCACAACAAAGAGTTCTCCTGAGGAGAAAAAAAAATGGGGAGGGGGTGTTAAAGACCATGGCAATAGTCCTAGTGATGGGAAAGAGGCACAGCAATTCAAGCTGGGGAGGTTGGGGAGTAAAGGGCGATGACGTGATGATTACAGATGGCATTTTTTGGGTGCTTGTTGCTTCCTGGGTACTGTCCAGAACACTTCACAAAGGAATGACTATTTTTCACAACAAACGTATGTGGGCATGCATAATATTGTCCCATCTTTCGATGAGGAGGGTGAGTCACACAGAAGGAAAGGAATGAGGCTGGTAAACAAATAGGTTGTGGGGGGCGGGGGGATTGCTTCGGTTAGTAAGGTGCTTGCTGCATTTCTATTTAAGCTTCTCTGTTGCTGTGGGAAAATACTCTCACCAAAGCAAGTGAAAGGAGAAAAGGCTTATTTTGGCTTACAGCTCCGTCGCGGTAGGAAAGGCCTGGCGGCGGGAGCAGGGGACTGATTAGTGACTCATACTGCAGCTACTCTCAGGAAGCAGAAAGAGGGAACAGGAAGTGGGACTGGGCTGTGTACCGTCAAGGCCTGCTTCCACTAACACCCTTCCTTCAGCAGGGCTGTATTCCCTAAAGGTTCCATCACCTTCCCAAACAGTGCTATCAGTTGGGGACCAAGTTTGCAAACACAGGAGCCTATGAGTGATATTCTACTTACACTCAAACCAGAATATCACATAATCATGGAGGCTTGAGTTCCATTCCCAGAATCCACATAAAAGCTAGGAAAGGTATACAGGGCTGTAATCCCAGGGATGGAGGAGGTAGAGTCAGGAGGAGCCCAGGGGGTTTCTGGCCTGCCAGTTAAGCCGAAGTGATTAACTTCAGAGTCAGTGAGAGACATTGGCTCAAAAACTAAGTTGGAGAGTATAGCAGTTTGCCTGCATGGTTGCTGATAACATCACCATCAAACAGCTTAAGAGAATAAGGGGTTTATTCTCTTACCATAGACTGGTTACAGTTCCTCATCCAACTTTGTAGGAGAGCTCACACCAACACCACGGCTGAGGGAATTGGCTACACCAACTGGCTACATCATCTCTACATAATGGCGAGAGAGGGATGATCCTTACTTGCCAGACCAGCATGTCTGGCCAAGTGTACACAAGGATGCCAACTCCCTCAACCAACTCTCTGTATTTTATTCCAGGACCTAGTCCCACCCACCATGGGCTGGGCCTTCCCCATCAGCTAGACAATCTCCTGCAGGTTTGCTTTGGGCTTAAATCAGCCACTAATTCTCTACAAATGTGCCCAGAGCTTAAACCCACAACTGTTAGTTGATACCTGAGTCTAACTATGACAGAGAGTGACAGAGAAAGACATCTGATGTTGATCTGTGACCTCCACATGCTCATTCATACATGTACATACACACACACACACACACACATACACACACACTCGGATTAGAGTCAAAAGTACAGAATAAATAGGAGGTCAGGATGGTAAATGGCCCAGGAGTCTGATTGTCAATTATCTGGAACCCAAGTCTGGGACTGTCCTTGGACTCAAGGCTCTCCCTCTCCTCCAGGCACTCCTGCAATTGCTCTTGGGTCCAGTTCATTCCACAGCATCAAGCCTGGTTCCCAGAGTCTCGTCTGGACTATTGCCTGGCTTCCGGCTGAAGCTGCCTCAGTGCCTCATCAGACTTTCACATCGTCCTCGGCACACTAATAGCAGTGGTGAATTTATATGCTTGCCCATGCAGTCAGATGTCGGGTAAAGAATGAGGTCACAATCAATGAGAGGGCTACATTTATAGCCAGGGGGATAAACCTGAGCTCATACAGAAAAGGACTCTGGATTCCCAGGGTAGAAAGTACCAAGAAATAAGCACTTGGATGAAAAAGGGTGAATCATCATGAGATAGTAGAAAATGAATTAGAACTCAGGGTATCGGGGGAATCCTGGAAGACAGGGGGCTTTGTACCCATGCCCATAGAGCTGAGTGATGCAAGACTCTCTTGTAATGAGCTAAAAATGCCATCAATACCAGAAGCTGGCACTTCTGCTGGATAGGGTGCCAAAGGCATTTTAGAGACAGCTGACCGAAACACCTTTTATGCATTTGGCGATGTTATGCTCCAAAGACTTCCCCATTTAACAGATGAACATAGGAGAGAAGCATGGTTAGGAAGGAGGGAGCAATTTGTATTAAAGGGGGGAGGAATTTCTCAGCCATTCTCCCGGCTCTCTTTGAATATCTGCTTGGGCTTTCTTGCAGGGCACCTGATCACACAGCACATATTTATAGGAAATGAGAAAGGAGATTCGGATTGAGAAGCACGGATCCTCTTCCCCTCAAAGCTTCTACAAGGTCAGGTGCATCTCTGTTTTATTCAAGAGCATTATTAGAAACAGCCCGGTCCTTCCTGGCCCCAGCTGGCCTCGCCCTGAACGCTTATTTCTTTGAGCATGTCGCTGGAACGACAAGTGAGAGAGACTGATGACATGACACAGAAGACAGAAAATCTGGGGTGGATTATTTTACAAGTCCGTCTCTGCTCCTGTGATGCAGGGAAGGTGGTGGGCGTGGGTTGGGGTGGGGGCAGGAGATAAAATCTAATTGGCTGACCTGGAAGAGGAGGCAGTCATGTTGTGTCAGAAGCCCTAAGCTTTACACGACTGCTAGTTTGAGACCAAGAAGCCTAAGTCATTGTCATTCCTCGGCTCACACATTATCGGTGACATGCAAGGCGCACAGTTGGGAATACATCTCTGAAGTCAGAATTGAAACCGGCCTAGCATCTTTGGTGAATGAATTAATTCCTGCAAGGGATGCATATTTATTGAGCAGCTGTTATGTGTTAGGCACAAGTGAGACAAAGTCCCTCCTCTCTGGAGCTTATGATCTAGTTGGATCTAGCTATAGAAGTAACTAGATGGTTTAGAGTGTAATAAGGGGTGATAAATGCTATAAAAAATTCAACATGGGAGTGAGGAGATGACTCAGTGGATAAAGTACTTGACCCACAGACATGAGGGTTAGAATTCAAATCCTCAGAATTTACCTTAAAGTTAAGTAGGCAGCTGCTTATAATCCCACCACCCAGGGGGCAAGGCATGGAATGTTCAGGGCAAGCTGACTGGTAGTCTGGCCAACTGATGAGTTCTAGTTCAGCAGAGAGACCCTGCCTTAATTGTAAAAGTGGAGAGCAATGGAAGAAGACCCCTGGCGTCAACTTTGGGCCTCTACGTGCACATGAACATGCACGTATGTGCACTTGCACACACACCCCTGCATGTACTATGCTATATACATACATAAAACAGCCAAAAATCCATCACAGTAAGGAGGAAGATATAGACTTTGCATTTTATGTAGACTAGTCAGAGAAAGCCTCTCTGCAAAGATGGATGAAGAAACGAAATGAGAAGGGGCCCCATGGTTCCTGGGAGGCAGAGCATTCTAGGAAGAAAGAAAAAGGCAAAGTCCTGGTGCTCATTCAGGGTGCCCTCCAGCATCAGTACAGAGACCTGACTGACATGAGCAGAGATGAGACCAGGGAAGAAGCCAAGCGCAAGATTGTAGGTGACCTTTGGACCATTCTACCCTGAGATGAGAGTTTAAGCAAAAGAGAGATGTGATATTTGCTGTAAATGGCTTACATGTGGAAATATCAGCAGGGGGTTGTGGGTAGAAACTTTGAGACCAGCCACAATCCCCTGCCCATAGTGCACTGTGCAGAGTAGTAAACACATCAAGAAGCAGGAATGGTGTAGACACACCTGAGGGTGAAAACTGACTGGG
This sequence comes from Typhlomys cinereus, assembly GCA_023101885.1. Taxonomy (NCBI): domain Eukaryota; kingdom Metazoa; phylum Chordata; class Mammalia; order Rodentia; family Platacanthomyidae; genus Typhlomys; species Typhlomys cinereus. The sequence continues at coordinate 1,879,930 of JALPQD010000352.1, read as the reverse complement.
TTTGCTGATGTACTCTTAGACCGTGGGGATGTGGCTCAGTTGGTTGAGTGCTTACTAGACTGCATGACGCGCTGGCTTACACCCCAACACCTCCAGCATCACGTCAAACCTAGTGTGGGAGGAGGAGACAGGAGGATGAGAAGTTCAAGGTCATTCTTGGCTATAGAGAGAATTCGAGGTCATCCTGGGCTACTAGAGACCCTGTCTTAAACCACAGAAAAAGGAATCTGGGAAGATGGCTCTAGGGTTTAAAGCCTTTGTCTCACAAGTGAAAGGACCTGAGTTCGGCTCCCCAGGTCCCGAGTAAAAACCCCTGGGCAGATATCGGGGTGGCAGCCTGCAGTTCTGGCCTTGGAAAGCAGAGCCTGGGAAACCCTGGAGAAAAGCAATAAAGATGCAGAATAATTCAGGATGTTTCCCCCTATCATGGTGTTCCCTGGAAAACACACACACACATGAGAAAAAAAAAAAAAAAAACCAGAAGAGAAGAGAGTAGAGGGAAGGAAAGAAAAAAGAAAGGAAGAAAGAGGCAGCAAGGATGACCATGTGACTGCATTGTTTGGCTTGAGCAACTGGAAGTCTGAGGCTGCCACTATTAAAACAAGAAAGACAAGAAGACGAAGGGGGAAAAAAGATAAGCAATCCAGCCAAAGGAGCCTGAGATGGACTGGCCAGCTGGTGAGAGTGGAAGAGCTCCAAACAGGAGAGAGCAGCCCCCCACCATGAGTTTGAGAATGGATCCCTGGATGACTTGCCTGGAGGTCATGGTGACCTTGACAAAGGCAGGTGAAGTGGAGTGGACGCAAACACTCCCTCCCTGAACCCTGCCCCTCCCCTTCCCGGTGGCCTGGGGAGCTGACTGCAGGAGGGGCCACCATTGAGCCTTTCTGTGACTTCATCATTGACATTTGGGGCTGGGCCCCGGCTGGGGTGTGGGTGGGGGGCATTTTATTTGATTGCCCTTTCCTATGGGACTTACTTCAGCACATCCACAGCCCGTAGATATGATCTAGCGATGAAAGGGGCAGTTGCTAGCACAGGATGGACGCTCCCGGAGCATAACTTTCCCCCTTTGTTGGACAGCTGGGGGCACTGATCAATGTGTTCAGTAATTGTTTGTGGTTGATGTTTCCATGATGTCTCTGGCATTTATTTCCCCTTTAGGCAAAGTTGTTTTCCTCAAATATGCCTGTGGAATGAGACCAGATCCATTTAATGATGAAAGTGCTTGGGAAAACAAATCCCCTGACTTTTGTCCAGGAGCCCTTGTTAGTTCACTTATCACTTAGTTGTAGGGGCGCCCGTAGGATCAATACTAGCGAGCTACTCTTATTGAAAGCTCGGTATGGGCTTTACATGAATTATCTCCGTGAAGCATGGCTGTGATGTACGTGCTATTGATTATCTCCATTTAATGAAGAAACTGGTCCATGAGGTTAAACCACATACTTGGGTCTGCGGGTAGGATGAGGTAGAGCCAGGCTCCAACCCAATCTCACCCCTCTTCATTGACGTGCCCTAGAGAGCTGAGCCCCCAAATCTCAAAGGGCAAAGGTTGACTCAGAGAGACTGAACCCTTTTTCTGCCAGGTTGATAGTGTCTTTTGGGGGGGGCGGTTCCCAGAGCTGAGGCTGTGTGAGAAGAGCTTGGTTGGGCAGCAGGGGGCGCTCTCCTGCCACGAGAGGTGCAACACCCGATCCAGCTGTATCTAGAATCCTTTCCTGCCGACTGCTACCCCTGCTTAGCTCTTCCCCTCCGAGCTTGCTGCTGCAGCTAACAAAGCTCCTTTGCAGAATCAGAAGAAATCAGAAGATTTGTGGAAAACTTATTCTTTAAGGTAGGGGTAGAGATAGAAGTATGTGGTGCTAGCTCTTGACCTGAGTGCTAATGGTAAAATAGGGGTCCAAAAAGGGGTAGCAAGCTCACGCCTGGCTTCTGCCGGGGAACCTAGCTTCCAGGTGCCGAGATAAAACCTAGAAAGGTGTGCAAATCTGAAGCCAGGCAGGTAGGACACAAACATCAGCTCTCCTCCCCCAAGTTTATGCTTTGGGCTGGTTTCTTTCACAGACCCCCAAGTACTAAGACCTCTGACATATGGATTTCTGGTTGGAAAACCTGGTTCCTGTGCTTACAGGACACGACAAAGAGAGACGTTCCATCCGTGGGCTTTGAAGTAAATGTCACCAAAGCAGGAGTCTGTTACTTCTACCCCACCCTCTGCGACTTCTCCGGCTCAGCATTGTTCATTTGCTGCTGTCTGGAGGAGCTGCTGTCCTTAGGGAAGGCCAGAAGCAAAGGACAGCCATGTGGTAGGCGACCCAGCCTGGTGACACCACAGCTGTCAGCTGCGTGTGACTGCTGTTGGCCTGGCCAGAGGCGCTCCAGGCCACAGAGGGAGAGCAGGAGACACAGCTGCTCCCGCCCGGAACTTTCCAGTCTGTATCTCTCAGATCTACGAGATCAGTTCAGGGATAGGAACTGATAGGAAGGAAGAGGAAGGACGGAGGATTCCCTCCATTCTAAACCACCCCCAATTTGGCTTGGCTATAGGACCCTCTTATCCTGTGGACAAGTCCCCAGACTTCCTCATTAAGTCTGGCTTCCCTGGGGTGGGACTTCCAGAGGCAGCTGTGGATGGCAGAAGCACCCAGTGTCCTGAAATGGACTGAAGCGCAAACATATATATATGTATATATATACATATATATATATTTAAATTTGGGAGCAGCATATATATATATATGTGTATATATATATATATATATATATATGTGTATATATATATATATATATTTTTTTTTTTTTTTTTTTTAATTTGGGAGCAGCAGCTGTAACCCCATCCTAGCTCGCATCCCAGCTCCGAACCTGGAATGGCACCATTAAGGGGCATGGCAAGCCCCTCCCGCTACAGATTTCTGGCGTGGCTCCTTTCCTTTAGTTGGTTTTGTTTGTTTGAGACAGGTTTTCTCCAAGTAGCCCAGGCTATCCTTGATTGGGATCTCCCTGCCTCAGCCTCTCAAATGCTGGGATTACAGACACGGTCAGGGTCCTTCCCCTTTGGAAGCACCAGCCATTCTGATGTGTTCAGAGTTACGGCCGCTCCACCCTGCGCCGGCCAGGAGGAGCTGCATTTTCTGTGGGTGAGACTTAAACAAACACAAAGCTCTGCTGCTCAGCAAGTGTCAATCATCAACTGAAAGCAAGAAACAAGAGTCCCCAAGGGGCTTGTCATGTAGCCGAAGACACGAGGCCCTAGTACATTGGAGCTCAGTATCAGGGAATCGCGGAAGAACGGTTTCAATGTCAGGAGAAGACGTCTTGGGTCCCTTTGTGATGAATCATCAAATGCCTGTCTCTGGAAGTGGTTGTTTTCCTTTGGAGGGGAGGGCAAGGGAGGCTTTCTGGCCTCCATGGTCCAGGAGAGCGGCTCTGGGACAAGGTGGTAGTGGGAAACTGTATTTGAGTTCTCCTCTCATTCCTCCTAATTTATTTATTTCTCTCTGTCTGTGTGTGCATGTGTATGTATGTGTCACTGTGCTCATGCAGAGGTCAGGGGTCAGACTGCAGGAGTCTGTTCTCTCCTCTCACCTTATGGGTTCTAGGGATCAAACCCAGGTCATCATGCTTGTTGGCAAGAGCTTTTACCTGCCGAGCCATTTCACCTGCTCTTTTTTTTTGAGTTGCTCCTTTTTTTTTTTTTTTTTTTAGTTGTTGTTGTTGATGAAATCTTTGGTTTGGTTTATATCTAAGATATAACTTAAAAAAATTTATGTCAGAATACTTGATAATAAGAGGAAAGATAGACGAAGTCATGAATCATTATCCTTTTAAAGTAAAATCAGGGATTGGAGAGATAACCCAGGTGTTAAACTACTGCCTCTCTAACAAAAGGTTCTGCGTTCAGATCCCAAATCTCACGTAAAAATGCCAGACGGAAATGGTGGTGGGTTCTACTTCCAGCCCTGGAAAGTAGAGCCTGGGAAACTCCAGAGCAAAGCAAAGAGGAAGTAGAACAATCCAGGGTAATTTCCGAAGTCACTCTTGGGACTCCACAGGCACACACAGTGCCCTCTGACACACACACACACACACACACACACACACACACACACACACACCAAAAATTAAAAAAAACTCATAATTCATAAATTTGATTTTTTTTAATACCACCATCTCATGATCCTTTGCAAAAGATGCAGAAGTACTCAGGATCTGAGGGGCCTGCTAACTGTCATTGCTTCCATAAGAACTGTTCACCTTCAGGTTCTTTAGAAAGCTTTCGTGGCTCTCCTCCTGCTGACGTCTCTCTTGATTTGGCAAAGAGAACAAACAGGGCAGCAGAGGATTGTCATGTAGTCATCATAGATCCAGGGATGGTGCATCGGGTCCGCAGAGAGTCCTCCAGCCACTGTAATTCCGCACAAGCAACATTCATTCATGTCACCTGCCACCCGGCATCCAGAGCACGTAAAACAAAACGTGCCACAGATACCAACGCCGCAGTTGCTAAAGCAAGTCGCACACACCCGTCTGCCCGTTGGAATATTGGGGCGCATGAATAAAATGCAGGTTGTTTCAGGATGACTGTTGGTGCTGGAGCCATTTTCAATGCAGGGTCTCGAAGCTGGGGTAATTAAGCGATTGGCTCACAGCAGGAAATGTCTAGTGGCCTGGGAGGGAATAATGCTAGAAGGAGAAGGCCGGGAAGGAAAGAGGTCTCAAGTTGCTTCTGGAAGGCTGAATGTGTCAGACTCTAGAAAAAAAGAACTCAAGTTCCTGTTTCCTTTGGAAAGCAAACAACACTCACGATTCTTTCTAGATGATTCCAGGTGTCACATCATAGAGTGTCCAGAGCATATCATTTTATGAAGGAGAATGACATTCTAGAGTACTGACTGCATGCTGGTCTTTGCATAGGACGCGTTAGAAATATTTTTGATATATTCAGCGATACTCACTGGAAGACCATCCTCCACCCTAATGTATAAATCAAGCCGATGAGAGCAAAAGATCTTAAGTGAGCATAGATGTCTTTGCCAAGGTCAGGTGGCTAAGTGATGGTGAACAAGGCGTTGCAGGCCTGTTCCGGCTGACTCCAAAGCTGAGGGCTGAGATTTGCAGAAGGGCCTTACTGCAGCTATTTTTAACGGTGACTATTCCCCATCTTCCAGCAATCCTGTTTGGAGTCCTAAACTATTGCATGGATTGAGAGCCAACTTCTATGTTATTTTGTCCCTCCCCCCAAGTACGGGACAAGAAACATAAGCAAGACTGCTGCTGCTAAGAGAGAACACCATGCAAAGGTTATAAATTTCAGAACTGGGTGGAAAATATTGTGAGACAATTAGGTCGTTTCTATCAAACCAAACTGCCTCTCTACTTTGTCTCCAGCGTCCATTTCATTAGGAAATTTCAGGGAATTATTTAGCTCTCTCGTTTATCAAAACTCAAACAAAGGGACCCTCCTACTTCCTTAATTCTTGCTAGCAACATGTCATTTTTTAGTTTCTTAAGCTATGCATCATTTTCTAGTGAACTGCAAAATAGAATATGAGCCCAAACCTCAAACCAATGAGGTTAAAGGACAGAGATCCCCTCCTTCCCCCATCGATCAAAGGACTTCTTGTTAGGTGTGCTTACTAACTCCATGTAGAGAGACTACCCACCCTTCTGCAGAAGTAAATATTTGCTGTATCAAGATGTCCTGGTCTCTTGAGTGTCTGTTTTTGACACCAGAGGGTCTTTACTTCCAACAGTATGACCAGAGAAACCATTCATAAGTCAAGAATCCTAACGATCCAAAAGTTCCTGGAGGAAACAAATAGCTCCACCGGTCCCTGGCTTCCTCTTCGTCCTTGACCCTCGTACCTGCCTCTGTGGATACCCATGGGGTGGTGCCAAGGGGCTCAATTCCAGTCCCCCGAGAACACAAAACCTTGGAATGTGGCGTGGGAAGAGAGAGGCTGGCCTGCAAGCCTCAACCCGGGATTCTTGGTGCCGGAGGTCTTGCAGTCCAAGGTGGCCTGTGGTTGAGCTGTCGATAATGCACACCCATGGCCCATCGTCACTTAGCTGGAGCGATGCCTGACTCGGCATTCCTGACTCTGCAGAAATGAGGTGATTCACACTCACCTGCTGTTCTGTCCTCACGGAATCTCTGCTGTACTTGGCACCTGTCAGGCTGTTCTGACTGAGAGAAGAACATCCTATAGACTGGGTGGCTTCTAACGTAACAGTTATCTCTCAAAGCTGTGGGGGCTAGGAAGTTCAAGATGGAGGCACTGGGAGAATCACTGTCTCTTGACGTCCAGCTTCCTGGTTCACAGACGGCTATCTCCACCCTTAGCCTTCATGTGGTGGAGGGAAGAGGGTGCCTCTGTGGTCTCTCTCCTGAGGATGCTAATCCCACTCATGGGACTCCATCCCCATGACCTGATACATACAAAGACCCCGCCTCTTAGCTCTATCACATTGTGGGGTAGGGTTCAACATTTGACTGGGGTGGGTCCAGGACCGTAAACCTTGAATTCAGGACAATACCCTTAGTAAGTCTTTTTTCGAGTTCGAAGTGATATGCAAATTCTCCGTTTATGAAAGTAAGACCGTGTTCTAGAAGGAAATACACACAGGGTATATGAATGTCAAAGAAAGAAACATGGATGGTCCATTCTTCCAAAGGTAACTCCTGCGACGTTTGGATGTGCTCTGATCATAACACTGATGTATGAAATTATAAGTGAAGAAACTCTACACAACTTTATATCTCATTTATTCACTTGGTATATCCTCAAATCATAAGCTCTTTATGGACATCGCTTTGACTACTATGTCAACAGTATATCCTACGGCAGCGTCATTATTTACTTAATTCATGTACAACTAGCCATCTAAGTGGCTTTCACTTTTCACTGCTATAAGTCCTATCACAAAGACATGCTTGTGCACAAAGATTTTTGACATTTTAGTTTATGACTGTAGGATGGATTCCCAGAAGTGAAATTATGAGGCCAAGAGTAGGAACATGTCTAAGGCCCTTAATATATTTTTCTAAATTGCTTTTCGAAAGGGTTATATTAATTCATATTTTATTAGGAATCTATAAGAACATTAAACATGTCACCCTTGATCAATATATTCTCTTTAAAAATTACTTGTTAACCGCCCAAGTCTAATTTCCTTGTTTAGCAAAGCCTTGTGGATCAGGCTATGGCTGTGTTTGAGCACGTCTTCATTTTGCTTTCCTCGTCCTCTTGGGTGACGCCAACTGTTAGCTACTGGCTCCCTGTTCTTCCAGCCTTTTCTGGATCTTTCTCCACATCACTTTAGGGTAACGTGTGATCACAGGTACTGCTGACATTTTTTATTATTATTATTCAATTGTGCATGTGTGCGCGTGTGCGCATGTGTGTATGTATGTGTGTGCGTGTGTGTGTGTGTGTGTGTGTGTGTGTGTGTGTGTGCCCTCGCGCGCGCACGCGTAGAACCATGGACGAATTTGGGAACCACCATGGACCGCCTCCACCTCCTCCTTGTTTACTCTGCCCCAGGATTCACAGGCTCCGCCCTACCAGGCCCAGAAACGCAGGCTGCCCCCCCCCGCTTCCGCCCGGCATCTATAATGGGGTCTAGGATCCGAACTCAGGACCTTCCGCCTGCAAGGCAGAGGCTTAACCCCTGAGCCACCTCTCCAGCACCATTGCTGACATTTTTTTAACTGGGTTCTTTTCCTCCTTCTGGAGGAAGACTGGAGAACTTTCTGGAAGTTTGTAGGATGGATCCCAGAAGTGAAAGAGCCTACCTGGAAGAGCCTGGTGGTAGGAGCATCTCTGCAGCCGTAACAGAACTCTGTAGTAGTTCAAATGCAACACAAGCAATATATGTTAGACATAGGCATGTTAAACACAAAATGGTTCAAGCTGCCCCCCTCCTCTCTCCTCTCTATTTTCGCATTTAGACAAAGAACCCTTCCCAGTTCCCAGTTCACTTAGATAAGACAGCTCTGTTCTCCCAAGGATAATTTACTCCATAGCCCCTACCCTGTCTGCAACCTCTACACAGCCCCCAATCCACCTGCAACTAAAATAAACTGGCACATTCCCCCCAGGACTTTCACCCACTCTGGGTTGAGCCCCCCTTCTTATCCCAGTACTTTTCCAACTACATGCCCTCGCCTATAGTCACATACTCCTGATCACATGACTGAGCCCTACAAGAATCCCCAGAAACTAGATTCGCTCTCTCTCTCTCTCTCTCTCTCTCTCTTCTCTCTCTCTCTGTGTCTATCTCTGCCTCTCTCCTGGCCTCTCTGTCTCTCTGTATCTCTGCTTCTCTGTTTCTGAAACAGTCATGCTGCATGCTGCTTGCCTCTTCTGGCCTCCTGCTTGCTTGACAGTAAATCTCCTTTATATATTATGCACTGGTTTTGATGTGACTTTGTATCCCCAGTCATTCCGAGGTAGGAGGCCCTCCCCAAAGCCCCCAGAATATGTAAACACATATGCTGCATGTGAGTGTAGCTGTGTACCAATAAAACTTTACTTATAAAAATAGTCGGAGGGGGGGCTGGCAAGATAGCTCAATGGATTAGGTGCCTGCTTGCAAACCTGACAACTTGGTGACCTGAGTTTGATTCCCAGGAGCCTATATGGTAGATAGAACTGACTTCCACAAGTCATCCCCTGACCTCTAGCTAAGTACTGTGGCATGCATATGTGTACCTTCTCTCTCTCTCCTAAATAAATAAACAACATAGTAGAAATAATCAGAATTAATTTTCCTCACAAGCAAAAGGACCTAAGTTTGGATCCCCAGATTCCACATAAAAATGTCAGCCCGTAATTCAGGCCCTGGAAGGCAGATTCTGGGAGACTCCAGAGCAAAGCATTAAGGAGATAGAATAATCCAGGATGACTTCCAAAGCCACTCTTGGAGCTCCACAGGCACACATACTCAAGTGCCCTCTGGTACACACACAGACACACAGACACACAGACACAGAGACACAGACACACACACACACACACACACACACACACACACACACACACACACACACACACCACTGAACTGGACCCCTATTCTAGACTGAGTTTTATTGAGTCAGGGGTCAAGTGGATGTTCCAAGCCCCTGAAATGGGCTCATGCAGAATGAATTACCCTTGCTGATGATGAGGTGGTAGGACTGACTTTCAGTGCCAAACTTGAGTGCAGGTGGACATGAAGAACAAGAAGCCACTCATCTGCATCACCCCCTTTGTGCTCTCTGCACCTCAGCTGAGAAGAGGAGGAAATGAGGGACATTCCCAAGTGACAAGGGAAATTAAAGAAAGGCAAGGTCATGTCTCTGCCCCTCATCTCTGGCTGACCCCAAGCACATGCCTTCCTCCAGACAAGGTACAACAGACGAGGTCACTGAGGGCAAAACTAATGCCACTGTGAGCAAAGGAGTGACAGTAAGCACCCCTCTGAGTGCTTCCGTGCTCCAGTGCACCTTGGATTCCAAGAGAACCCGCTGAAAGACAAGGAGATTGACAAGGCTGAGCTCGGCACTTCCGTCGCTCCCTCCACGATGCAATCCTGTAGATGCTGAATGTTGCAGAGGTCCATATGTGAAAGGCTTGGTCCCCAGGATTGAAGTGGAACCTGCAGGAGGCGGGACCTAGAGGGATGCTCATGCAGGGTTTGTCCTGGAAGGAGCTTGGCTGGGTACCACACTCTCTCTCCTCCTGTCTTTGATTCCTCCTGGCTGGTAACGCGAATGGCTTTGCCCTGCTCTCCACCATTGCCCCCAGCTATACCCTCTCCCCAGAGACTCAAAACAAGGGGGCACTTCGTTAGAGCACGTGTGTGTGCGCCTATGCATGTACATGTATGTGCACATTGCTGTGAAAGCCAGAGGTCATTGGCAGGGGTCTTCCCTCAATGTCTCTCCACCTTTATTTTTGAGACAGGGTCCCTCCCTAAACTCGAAGTTCATCGATGTGGTGAGACTAGCCAGCCAATGACCTCGGTCTGCCTGTCTCTGCCTCGTCCTTCCAGTGCTGGGGTTACAAGGGCCACACACTCCACCCCCAGCTTTTTATGGGGGTTCTGGGGATCCAAACGCAGGCTCTCACGCTTGTGCAGCAGGTGCTTTACTGAACTTTTATTTTATAAATCTAAACTTTTATTTTATAAATCACTTACAGAAGGCATTTTGTTATGGTAATGGGAAGTTGACTGGCACAGCAGACAGCAAAAAGACAAATTGGCCCAGGCTGGTGAAGAAAGGAGCAAAGGCCTGCGCTGACACAACCTCACTCTGCTCCCCGGTGCCTTGGCACTATTCCAACTGCCTCAATAGCTGGTCAGAGCCTTTCGGCTCCTCAGTCTAGAGTCAGAAACCCAGACAACGAGCCCAAGTGGCAAAATGCAGTTTCCAGGTTCCCTTGAAGTTACAAATAGTCAACGCTCTTTAGCTGTTTCTGTCTCTCGCTGGATGGACCGGAAGCACAATATCTGAAGCTCCAGCAGCCTCCATGAAGCCCTATTGCGGAAAGACGCCACGTGCTGAGGATGTTGGGATAAAAGCAAAGGAGTGCCGCGGGGGCCACCGGATCGACACTGGGATGTCTTACTCTGGATTTTTTCCTTTTTCGTAAGACGAGGGAGAAATAAATCTCTATCTTGTTTAGGCCGCATTGATCAGGTCTCTTCCACAGGAAGATAAATGCAGTTGCTAAATGTGAAGGTCTCGGAGAAGGAACAGAGTAGCTCTCCACGCGCATGTGTACTAACAGGAGTCTTTTGGGAGGGACCCAAACACGCTCCTCCAAGGGGAGGAGATGACTGACATATCTATAGGGGTGGGGTGGGGTGGGAATGGGTAGGTGGGCAAGAGCGAGGTCTCCCTTACCTGTTAGCACAGGGCAGTGGAAAGCAGACATCTGAGGCCCAGAAGTGAAGCATCCATGTTCTTTGCCGGTGAGCGAGCAGCAGGAAGGGCTGCTTGTTGGAGTGTGAGCTTGGGATCAACTATCCTCTTTAGATGTGTGCGCGCACGTGTGTGTGTGTGTGTGTGTGTGTGTGTGTGTGTGTGTACATGTGTGTGTACAAAAGAGGACACTCGAGTGCGTGCCCCTGTGGAGACCCAGGGTGATATCGGGAATCATCCTGGATTGCACTACCTTCCTAATGCTTTGCTCCGGGGTTTCTCAGGCTCCGCCTTCCAGAATCTGAATGACAGCTTGCCACCATGCCTGCCTGGTATTTTTATGTGGGATCTGGGGATCTGAACTCAGTTCCTCTTGCTTGTGAGACAAAGGCTCTAACCCCTTAGTTATCCCCTCAACCCATAGAACACAGTTTCCATCTGCCGCAATCTCTGTGTTCCCACCTCTATGAAGGCAAAGACACAGCTAGAAGAGAGGTTCTCTGGCCTGGTGTAGTTAAGCCTGCCTGTGATCCTAGCACTCAGGCCGAGGTAAGACGATGAGCTAGAGGTGGGTTTGGGGTGTAGAGTGAGACTCTTGTCTCAAAAGGAAAAAAAAAATCCCCACCAATTCCCAGCAGCAACGGTAGAACTTTAGTCTGAAGCTTTGATTTGGGATGCTAATGGAAACTGCGTACATTTTTCTCGACAATTGAAAAAATGGCTGCTCCCGGGTCTGATGCTCAGGGACTCCCAGGTGGCAGTGTCTGAGGCCAGACACAGGATGAGGGCAGTAGGAAACCCGTTCTGAGGACAAAGACCCAGAGGGAGGTGTGACTGTGAACTGAGCCAAAGAGGAAGAGAGTCCTTGTGGATGCTTCTGGAAGAGGCCAGCACAGCACTTGCTTAACCTTGAAAGAAAGTCGCACAGAGAAGCTTCCGGCTCTGCCCTTGTCCGGATGAGCACAGCTGTCTCCCTGGTTTCGCCTCAGACGACTCCCTATCAAGACAATCTAGATTTTCCTCCAGTCCGCATATCTGCTGCAAAGATAATGGAGGTATTTTCAGTGAGCCGGGAGCCAGAAAGATAAGGGGGAGAGCTGGGGAAACTTGATTGAGTGACCAAGATAAATTTACTGTACCACAGGACATCAGAACGCAAAAATTGGGATTGGGAGCAACTGAAATATTTAAAAAGACAGAGAAGGGATGGGCAGCTTACCCCCTTCATCGCTGGAGCTCTTGAATATTGCAAAAGATAATAGGGTAGGGAAAAGACCAGAATAGAAACCAGCCATTAAGGGAGACAGAATGACAGGGTTCGCCTTACAAATGGGAATGTAATTAAGGAAGGAGAAGTGAGAAGGGTCTGGGGCTGGTCTCCTTGGCCTCTGGTCTCACTTAGGTCAGATCTGAGCGAGAGTGTCCGCTTGTGTCATGGGAGCCTCTCTCTTGTTCTCTCTCTCTCTGGTCTGTGAGTAAGGCAGGGTCACAGCATTCTTGAATTGGAAGGCATGAGGGCTATCGGTCAGAAATGCCCACTGACTTGGCTGCTTTGACTACCCAAAAGAACATGGGTAGTTTGAATCATGTAGGATCTGTAGCAGACCTGCAGTGATCTTTCCACCGAAGCTCCTTCTATCAGCCCTCCCTGGGTGCCACTTACATGGCTGGAACTGGGAAAGAAGACAGTCTGGAGAAGGCTCAGCCACATGCCCCAAGATTCCCAGCTTAGAAAAGACCCTCCTCCTCTCTACTCACATTCCTTCCATGACAGCTTAGTTATGTAGCCCCTAGTAGCTGCAAGGGAGGCTGGAAAAATGTAATTTCATGACATGGTCAGGAAGATGGGAGAGAGATCTTACAGGGTGCATAGTGGTGCATAGTGTTTAAGACCACAAAGAACTAGCTGGAATTAAGAGTCGGTCATAATGGCTGAGGTGGTAGTGAATAGAGAACCTGGTTGCTGAGAGAGCTACCTCATGGCTCCCAGGTCTGGACTTTTGCCCCTGCGCAAGCAGATTGGCTGACCCTGACCCTCCATCAGGACCCGCAGGCTCTGACCGCAGACGTTTCTTGGTTGACATCTCTTCCCATCTCCTTGCAAGTGATCAGCCTCTGCCCCATCCACCCAGGCTGCGGGAGGCTAAAATACTTGTTTCCCCTTATCACAATCTACAGCGGCATCTTGCAAAAAGTCTCCCTTCGCTGTACTCCTAAACGAAGAGTAAAATCAGAGGCAGAAGGGGGCCATGTTAAGCAATCAGCAGCTAATGGAGGCGGAATGCCTCGGGGATGGGGCATTCAGACTCAGGTAGGGAGTAAAGCGGCATGACACACGGGCCACCGGTTGCAATCAGTGGCAAGGCAGGGGTCTCTTTCAGAGCAGGATGGGGGTGGGGAATTTCCATCCGTCAAGCCCAGTCAGCTCAGACCCAGCCGGCTCTTCCTCAGCCGGGCCTGGTGCACACGTGTGCTAATTGCGGGTCGCTGGGACCCTCTCCAGAGCGCATGGCTCAGGCTCGCTCTTCACGGTGTCTTCTCTCCCAGTGTGGTCGCCTCTGCAATCAATACGCACACCTTGTCAGGAGCTGGCCACCAGGCAAGCCAGAACTGAGGGTTTCAGCTCCTCTTTTATTTTGAAGGATAAAAACCTATGCGTAAAAATGCCAGAGGACGCAGCCCACGCCACAGAGGACGCAGCCCCGCGCGCGTTGCCTATCTTCTCCCCTCTCCCTCTTCATATTATCAGTCTGGCATTTCTTTAAAACAATGAAACCATTTGCTTGCTTTAGACATGAAACAAGGCCTGGGAGACCTTGACTTGAAGTGGAGAGATTTTCCCCCCAACTCTCCTGGGGTCTCTATGCACAGCTGCAGGCTCCCCCGTCCCCAGGCTTCTCCGCAGTGTGACCTGGAAGCAGGCTGCCTGCTCATTTCTCAGGAACTTGCCAGAAAGAATGTTTGTGCTCCGGGGATTCTTTAGGTTGTCTAAAAATTGCGACTCTGCGGGTCTGCCGTTGCCAGAATGGGTCTTCAGGGGGGAGGCCCCTGATACCACTGCTCAACCTGGCTAAGGCACCTCGCAGGTCGCCACGGGCCTTGTTCCAGCTGAAAGCTATAGTCTTATTTAGACACAAAACCTTGAAGAAACCTACTCTCTGATTCCCAGGAGTCCACCTCACTTCCTTCCTCTCCCGGTGGATTCAGGCTCCTGCCTGGATCTCATCTATCTTCCACACAAAACTCTTTCCTTCCTTTCTTGAAAAAAAATAGTTTATTCTTTCTTCTTTCTGTAAGTCATACCAACACAATGTAAAAGTCTAGAAATATCCAGTAACCAGATGATTGAATGGACTGGACTTGGGGCTCTCTTGGCCCTTCTCCCAGCTTGGTGGGGTAGGTTGGGTGGGTATGGGGTGGGGAGCTTAATTGGCCCACAGGGTTTTGGTGACAAATATTATGTCACCCGCATCCTCTCGGCGTGCTGTGTTTCTTTCTTCTGCTGTGTATGTAGGGGAGGTATGTGTGCACGAGGGGACTCGAGTGTGTGTGCCTGCGGAAGCCCAAGGGTGACATAGGGTGACATCGGGAATCATCCTGGATTGTTCTATCTTATTGCTTTGCTCTGGGGTTTCTTAGGCTCTACCTTCTAGACGCAAAACATAGGCCACTGCCATACTCATACATTTTTTTTTTTAAATTTGTGCTCTAGAGAGCCAAACTCAGGTCCTTTTGCTTTTAAGGCAAAAACCTTAATGACTGAGCTATCTCCCCAACCCTCCTCCTCCTCCTCATTTATTTATTTATTTTTTTGGGCACAGGGTATCATCCTGTGACCTGGGGCATACCAAGTAGATTAGTCTAGTTGGCTGGTGAGCCCCGGGACCTCCCTGTCTCCGTCTCCCCAGTACTGAAATTACAAGCACATATCATTACTCCCAGGTTTTTCTCGGGTTCTTGGAAGTTCTTCGGAGACACCATTGCCACTCAGGCTTGGCATTCTTCCCTCGCCCGGACAGGGCTTCTGCTGTCCAGTGTGACAGCTTGTCTAGGCGGCTTCTCTGCATGAGTGCGGTCACCTGACTTCTTAGCAGGGAACGTCCCCGCCTCTGGTGTCCACCTGTGATCCCCAGAGCTGCACGGGGAGCCTCGCCCCAGTGAACCTGAGGGGTGCAGCAGCAATCTCTCTGCACGCCCCCCCCCCCCGGCTGCTTTCCACACAGGTCCCTTCTGCCGGTCCTGCTCTTTGAATTCTAGGCCTGGGTGAGCTGCATCACCGCAGCCTTCACATTGTTGGGGTGAAAAGGGAGATCTCTGAGAGGCTTGCGCTAAGCTTGGCATGCTGCAGCACCGTTTCTGGGAGGAAATGGTGGCCGCTCCCTGTCTCTTCAGGATTCAGGATTCATGGCCTTCTCTGCAGCAGATGGGGAGGGGGGGGTCCCAGAGGCTCTCAGTGCTGACAACCGGAAGCCCTGCCTGGGCCGCCCAACAGCAGCCCGTGACCAAGGATAGGGTTTGGCTGTGTCCCCAGAGCTGGTGTATTGAAACTTAATCCCCGGTGGTGTTCAGACAGCGAAGTCAAACCAAATATGGTGTTTAGAGGTGGGGCCTGTGGAGGTCTTCAGGGCGGAGTCCTTGATTCACTACGGGTGGCTTTTTAAGAAGAGGGAAACCAGAAGACCACCTCCATGTTCCCAGTTGCCACATGGAATCCTGAGCTGCTCTATGACTTTGTCAGCATGAAGGTCCTCACCAGATACAGCCTCTCCATCTGGGACTTCCAGAACCATGAGCTCAAACAACCCTCTTTTCTTTATTAAGTTACCCAGCCTCTGGTCTTCCAATTTAGTAACACAGGAGACTAATGCACCTATTTTATTCTTCCCTTAAGTGCCTCAGTAGAAACACAGTTATGGCCCCAGGTTTATTCCAGTAAAGGTCATGACTCTTCGCTACATACTTTGCTGCTCCTTCTGCTCAGGGCAGAGTAGGTTTCTCTACTTCTTGCATCAGGGCTGCCTCTAAGACCTGCTTTATCCTCACGGAATGGGGCAGAAAGAAAGGCTAGACAACTTTTGATATTAGGGATCCCTTCTTCCCTTTCTTCTTTCTTTTTTTCCTTCCTCTCTCCTTCCCTCCCTCTCTCCCTTCTTCCCTTCTCTCTTTCTCTTAATTTCTTTGGTTTGTTTCTTAATTCAAGACAAGATCTTATATAGCCCAGGCTGGCTTCAAACTCGCGTTTCTCAAGGCTGACCTTGAACTCCTGATCCTTTGCTTTTTGCTGTCTGCCTTCCTCCTCTTCTCTCTCTCTCTCTCTCATCTCAAGACAGGGTCTTATGTAGCCCAGGTTGGCTTCAAATTCCCTGTATTTTTAAAAATTTTTTTTATTATTTACTCAATTGTGCGTGTATGCGTGTGTGCACATGTGTGTATGCGCATATGTATATGTGTGTGTGTGTGTGTGTGTGTGTGTGTGTAACCATGGACGAACTCGGGAACCACCATGGACCGCCTCCACCTCCTCCTTGTTTACTCTGCCCTACCAAGACCAGAAACGCAGGCCGCCCCTGCTTCTGCCCGGCATCTATACGTGGGGTCTAGGATCCGAGCTCAGGACCTTCCACCTGCAAGGCAGAGGCTTAGCCCCTGAGCCACCTCTCCAGCCCCAAACTCCCTGTATTTTTGAGGCTGGCCTTGAACTGATCCTGTTGCTTTTATTTTCCCAGGATTTTACGCATGCTACCAACTAATCTATACTCCTAGCCATGGGTGGTGGTATCTATCTATCTATCTATCTATCTATCTATCTATCTATCTACCTACCTACCAACCACCTACTTATCTTATGGTTTCATGTAATCCAGGCTGTCCTAGAATTCACTTTGTAGCTGAGACTGACCTTGAACTCTTGGCCTTCCTGCCTCAGCCTTCTGAGTGCTGGTGCTCTACAGAAGCTCTGTAGCTTCTACCTTGGCTGCCGTCTGTTGGAATGCTGCCTTGAGGCTTCCACCCATGAAGAAAGTACCAGCCAGACGAAACATGAAACAATGAACAGCTGTTTTCTGTACAAACAGAATCTAAGAAACAACAAATGCATATAGTTTTAAGGTCTTTAAGTGTTGGGGCGGTTTGCTATATACAGAGATAGGGGCCTGAAACACTAGAACATTAGAGAAAAAATAGTCTCCCAGAATGATGCTACTCAAACGCAACCGTGCTCAACATTGATGAGCTTTGTCTTTCAGTATTTTATGGTCTACACATATTTTTCCAATGTCAAACGTACATAAAGAGGGAATACTCCATATCTACCACTTAGATGTTACAATCAGCATTTGCTAGCCATCTATTCACCCACCAATCCTTCTCATTTATTGGCTCATTGCAAAGCTGCAAATGTCAGCTCCCTTCACCCACAGACTCATTGGTACCCTGTGTGTGATGTTTTCAATAATTGTAATATTATAATACCTAACATGTAATTTTGTATCCTGCTTTATTCAATTACTGTGATAGATGAACTCATTTGGGTGTTATGAAACTCTTGGTGAAATTTATTTTTAATGATGGGTAATATACTAAGGAGATACATTCTCGTTTATTTCCCTGCATTATGATTGTTGAGTATCTATGCTTTTTCTAGTTTCCCCAGTTATTATAAGCCACCCATCAAATACCCTCATTTCCAGGTAAAGGAAAAAGGCCAGAGGGCTTTAATGACTCATCTAATTTGTTCTGGGGTAAGAGGTGGTGTACAATTCTTGTTAAATAAAACATCTTTTCGTCTTATAGGCTCATTGTAAAAACCTGTATTTGGCATTGAAGAGAGACAGTTTCCTGAAGGTGCCCTGGTCCAAGCCCACTGCCTCTCATTCTTCTTGTCTTCATCTGTGCTTGAACGTCCCCCAGAGTGTTAGTAAAAGCACCAGGATTCCCACCTTCTCGGAAGCGCATCATTTTATCGATATTTAAGAAGTTGTAGAAGCAAAGGTGTGTCTTACAAACAGTGCATAAGCCAAACACATCAAAGAAAGCTCATCAAGAGTACTTTGGTGGTGTTCAAAGTCACCTCTTCTGAACAGACCAGATTGACCAGTCAAATCTACAGCCCAGCTACCCAAGTGTTCTCAGAAGATGTCCGTCTGAAGGATCAGGGAAGATGCCTTTCTGGTTGTTACTTTTTAATGTCTATCATTCTTTAGGTGTTATGAATGTGTATGTGCATGTAGGTGTGTGTGTGTGTGTGTGTGTGTGTGTGTGTGTGTGTGTGTAACAGGAATGCTCTCCATCTCTTTTGAGACTGGGTCTCTCATTAGTCTGAAGCTTGCCCATTAGTCTAGACTGGCTGTTGGCTGCCTAGCAAGCTTCGGGGAGCCTTCTACTTCCACCTTCCCAATCCTGGGGTTACAAGCTCACGCACCATGTCCAACCTTTTTTTTTTTTAATGTGTGTTCTGTGGACTCAACTCAGATCTTTGTGCTTTCGAGACAAATGCTTTACCATCTGAGTTATCCCCCAAACCCTATATTTTTTTCATACAGGATCTTGTGTATCCCAGGTTGACTTCAAACTCACTATGAAGCTGAGAATGACCTTGAATTCCTGACCCTCTTGCCTTTCCCTCTCAAGTGCTTGGCCCCACCCCTAGTTGTATACAGTACTGGGGAAGGGAACCAGGGGTTTCATGAATGCTCTACCAAGAAGCTACATCCTAAATCCTTGTTGCTACAATTTTTGACAAAACAGGGCAGTGAGTTGCCTGTGGATCTTTGGTAAGATTTACTTTGGGCAGGAAAATATGGCACCTTTGAAATCCTTCTAAGTGCCCCTGACAGTGACGAGCAAACCTAAGCATACGGGGCGAGAGTCCCAAAACAAACGTCAAATGCTGTCTCAGGAAGCACCGGAGGAGCTGCCAGTCTGTGCGCAAGGATGGTCATTAAAACAGGCAGGCTTGGTGGGGGAAACAAGAACACTGCAAGCGGGAGAGGTTGCAAATCAACAAGGAGAGGGACATGGTTTTTCTGTGCCAAGCTTAGAGGCAGACTGTATGATCAGAGCAGTTCCTTTATTTAGTTTTCTTTTGTCCCCCATTTTTCATGTGCATGTATGTATGGGGTTACATGCATGCATGCACTCAGGTAGGTACACATGCCTTTAGGGGTACATGCACGTGTGTATGTATATGGAGACCTGAAGTTAATATCGGGAATCACCCTCCATCACTCTTCTACCTTATTCTTTAGAGGCTAGGTCTTCAATTAAGCCCAGGGCACACTAATAGGGCGAGTGTGGCTTAAAGCAGTTAATTCTGAGGATTTCTAGGCTCTGCCTCCTGAGGCTGGAGCGAGAGGCGGGCCACTATCCGCATTGGACATTTTATATAGGATATGGGGATTCTAATCTCTTGTCCTTTGGCTTGCATGGCAAGCTCTTTAATTGCCTATCTACTAAGCAGTTTCCTTTTTTAAAATTTTATTTTTTATTTGTGTGTGTGTGTGTATCTAAAGGTGATTTCGGGAATCATTCTGGATTGCTTCTATCTCTTTTTTGCTTCACTCTGAGATTTCCCAGGGTCCACCCACCAGGGCCAGAAGTACAAGTCGCTGCCGTTTCCATCTGGCATTCTTTATATGGTACCTGAGATCCGAATTCAGAACCTTCTGCTTGTGCGGCAGAGTCTTAACCCCTGAGCCGTCTCTCTAGTCTCCCCCCCCACACAGTTTCTTTGAGAGAGACCAGAGCGACAGATCACAGAGCAAAGCCTGTAATCCAAGTATTTAGGCGGTAGAGGGAGGAGAACTACTACTGACACCCTGTCTCAGAAAGTCAAGGGCTGGGAATGTAGCTCACAGAACAGCACTTGCCTGGTATGTAGGCAAAACCCTGGATTTAGTCCTTCACACTGGCAAAATTGAGGTTCAGTAGTGGGGATTCTGGAAAGATCAAGTATCTGGCTTGTCTCATAGACCTGCCTTCTCACAGTAAATCTGGATGCACTTATCCTAAAACAAGGAGAAATAATGAGGTTCTTTGTGGGACTCAGGAACCCGCTAGGGTGTGGTGATAGGTTACATGTGGCTTTTCTTTACCCTCTTCTTCTTGTCTCTAAGGAAAGGAACACATTTCCTCCTTAGAGAACAGATAGGCAGGAAGTATTCTTCTCTCTCTTTCTCTTTTGTTTTTGCATAAATGCACGCACACGCGCGCGTGCACACGCAGGTGTGTGTGTGCACATGTGTGTGTGTGGTGTGTGTGTATGGTGTATGTGTGTGTGTGTGGTGTGTGTGTGTATGGTGTGTGTGTGTGTGTGTAGAAGAGGGCACTTGATTGTGTGTCCCTGTGAAGGTCCAAGGGTGACTTTGGGAATCATCCTGGATTGCTTTACCTGCTTGTCAATTTGCTCTGGGTTTTCCCAGGCTTTCCATAGCTGGAACTGCAGACTGCTGCCATTACTGCCCAATATTTGTGGAATCTGGGAATCTGAACTCAGGTCCTTTGCTTGGAAGGCAGAGGCTTTAACCCCTGAGGCATGTCTCTCCCCAGCCTAGAAGTGTTCTTCACCACCGTCTTCTTCCAAACAAGGAAGAAACATCAAACAGGAGCCTCTGGAGTAGAGTTGAACATCTCATCTACCTCACATTGCTCACTGAGGCACCTCATCCCCACATCATCTTCTCAGACCTCACTTATCAAGCCCATTAGGAGACCCCAAAACTTCGAACTCAAAATATCAACAGCCTCCCTCCCCCACTTTCCAAAACGTCCCAGAGATATTTACTGCTTCTTCTTTCTTTCCATCCAAATTATTCAGGGATCTGAGCAGGGCTGAGTTAGGAAAGAGAGATAATGTGTGGAAAGACTGATGGCTAATGGCCTTTAGATTGAAGAGACTGGGTAAACAGATTTAGCCACTGATTCAACATATTAATTGTTTGTTAACCTTTGCCTAACCTTTAGGAAGCCTCGGAAGGTGTGGATTTAAAACCCAGAGTACACTTGAGGCATCCCCATGGCACAACCCACTTTTGCAAGGTGTTAAAACTCATTAATTTTTCTGTTGAAGCTGGGCAGGAAAGAGGGGATCGGAGGGAAGGAAGCATACCAAATAGAGAACTAATCAAGCAAATTAAGGTGCGCACAGGCTCTCTCCCAGGCTTGCAGAAATATCCATTTGTTACCTATATAAGCTATAATTACATAAAACGCACATAGTTGTGAGATGAAGTGTGATTTAAGGGTTGAGAGAGCAAACATAACAAAGTAGCAAAATCCTAATAGCCGTCGTCACTTGAGTAACATTGGCCCCTGGCTAACGCCCTGGTGTAGAGATCACCCAGCGTGTTAGCCGTGTTAATTAATCGCCTCTCTTAAATCAACGAGGGTCTCCAGAACCATTACCCCTCTCACCTCAGGTGAGAGTAGGGAAACTGAGGAGAGACCGTGTGGTTCCATTTTCCACCCTATTCCTTGCCCCTGTGGATAAACAAGCACCAGCCAGCTCCGGGCTGGTGTGGGTCTGTGGCGTCCGTTCTCTCCTTCCATCTTTAGATGAGACATCAGGATCAGACTCAAGCTGTCAGACTTGCTCAGTGAGTAACTTTATGTACCGAGCCACATCACTAGCCCCTGGATGGCTTTCGTTAAGTAGCTGAATCATTCAGCCATTCAGCCAGCACTTCCTCCTATGAGGAAATGCCCTAAAAGAGGCTGTTTGGTCCACTAAAGGTGGGCAGCCTTCAGACCTCTCCCAGAGACCTTGCCTGACATTGCAAGCCCTAGAAAAGCAAGGGACTGATTCTTGGGGTTCTTTGGGCTTCTCCACTGTGACATCCGGGACTATCTTCCAATGACAGCACTGCTCAGCTGCAAGGTGGTTGTGTTTTGTCTTAAATATTCCATCCTTCTGAGCTGGAGAGGTGGCTCAGGGGTTAAAGTCTTTGCCTCACAAGCAAAATGACCTGAATTTGGATCCCAGATCCCACGTTAACAAACAAACAAACAAACAAACAAACAAACAACCATGTAGAAGTGGTGGTGGTTTGTAATTCTGGCCCTGGAAGATGAGCCTGGGAAATTCCAGAGCAAAGCAATAAGGAGGTAGAGTAATGGTAGAGTAATTCAGCAGACACTCTGGTACTCACCAGCACGCACACACACACACACAAATAGTAGTTAAGGCGAGTCCTGAACAAGGTGTGGGAGACCAGCTACTGGCGGGTGGCAGGGCCACTCCCTGGGAAGGTGAATACATGGAAGTTCAACAGTTGGGCATTCGAGCACACTGGCAAGTGAGAAAGTATGCCCCTCTCTTAGCTATTTCTGCGGCTGTGTTGTGGCTGATTCCCTCCGTTCCGATATGGGTATGAACTCATCCCCCATGCTGATGAATGTAACCAAGAATCATGAGCCGAAATAAACTCCCTGCTCCTCTATGTTGTTTCCACCCTATGTTTATATCGGAGACAAAAGTGAAACCGGAACAATGTGTATTGAAGATGTATCTCTGGAGTCTTCCCGAGCAGCCTGCTCTCCCGGAACACGGAAGGCTTGGTCTACTTCCGTTCATCATCTCCACAGCCTGTACCAGTTGGCTGTTCATCTGGATGCCACTTCCTGCTGGTTTTTTTTTTTTTCTGAATGAACCAAACTAGGGTTTAGTTGTCTTTGTGTAGGCAGCATGATCCTGCCCGCCTACGTAGAAACAAGTTCTGAAAATGTTAGCCCCTCTCCCCCTCGTCCTCTCTTTCCTCCTGTCTTCCGCCCATCACCTTCTGTAATCAGTTACGCAAAGCCTGGCTGATGGGGTGTTTTGTCACAGTGAGGAGAGAGGTAAATAACATACTCTAATCTGATTGAAATGCTTTCCAAGAAGTCATGGAATGAGCTCTGGGAAGGAAACCCTGAAGCCTGGTTCCATTGCGGGGCCTTTAGTCGGGCACCAAGTCCCTCCCCTCCCCACCTTCCCCCTCTTCCATTTCTCTCAGCCAGTGCGCTGGTACCAAATGAGGTGGTACTGCCACAGGTAGCAGCCACCAAGGGAGAGCTTCCTGTGTGCCAGGCCCTTTGCAGAGGGATTGACATGCATCGCTTCTTGGAATGTTCCCAACTGCCCCAGCTCTAGGGTTGATGTATTTTGCAGCTGAGACCCTGAGACTCACACAGCAGCTTTCCAAGCTAAACTCTAAGAAGTAGCAGGGCAGAGATTTACACCCAGGCCTGCAGATGATTAACCACAATGGGGGATTATTTCCTCAATGTCCTCAATGCTATCACACGCTACACAGCTCTCCTGAGCTTGTTCCCTTCGACTTGTGTTGAACTAGGGCAGTAGGCAACACCTGCAGGAAGAGCAGCAAGTCCAGCTATGTCTGTCCCCCAAGGACTCGGAGTTGGGGCTGATGGAAGGAAGAAGCTCCTTGCTGGAATTTGGAGGCTCAGAAAGCTACCTAGATCTTCTTTAGGGCTCACCCTGCCCCTGACCCCATGACATCATGCCCTCCTGCCTCTTCCTTGGGTTTCCTCTGGCCTTTGGGGTACAGCTCTCCTGGCTCATACCTATTAGTCTAATTGTTATTTTCCATCCCACTCCAAGCCTGGCTAATGTGGTTTGAAGCTATCAAATCTTGGATTTCTTTTTTCCTCCTAGTCCACACCCACCCAGCTGGACCCTGGTGCAATGCATCCTGGGAATGTAGTCAGACCTTGAAATGAACTCAAATGATTGGAATTCTAGGGTTATGTCAGTCACCATGGGGCCAATAATCATTAGCTATCAGGGTTTGAAAGGTGCCTGAGATGTACTCTAAGAGTCGAACCCACTGCTGGCTAGGATGCTTACTGCGAAAATATGAACATGGGCTGAGGAGACAGTTCTGTTAGTGAAGTACTTGCTGTGCAAACACGAGACCCGAGATTGGATCCCCAGCACCCACATAAAGACCTGGGAGGTGCAATGCCTGCCTGTAATCCCAGCCCTGGGGAGGAGACAGGAGGGTCCCTGGGGCTCACTTGTGATTTAATCTTCCTGAGTTAGTGTACTTCAGGTTCACTGAGAGGCCTGACCTCAAAAAGTAAGGTGGAGGGATTTGGCAAATGGCAAAAAAGATGAGAGTTTGGATCCCCAGAATTCAGGTAAAATGCCAGGTAGAATTAGTGACTCCCTTATAGTTCTATCTATAAGCTGGAGCCTAGGAGTCCTTAGAGCATGGTGGCTAGCCAGACTAGTCCTATCACTAAGCTCTGGGTTTAGAGGCCCAGGCTCAAAAGAATGAGGTGGAAGAACAACTGAGGATGATTCGCTGTTATCACCCTCAGGCTTCATGTGCATCCTCCACACATGTATCTACTCACATGCATGCACCCCATACCCACAAACGAAATGATTAGGTGAAGAGCAATAGAGGAAGATACCTGACATCAACCTCTGACTTCCACATGCACACACAAATATATGCACACCCACAAGCAGCTGCACACACAAATACATATATACACCACACACACACCCACACCCACACACACATGCCCACATGCATAGACACATATACACACAGAACGTAAACTATTTTAATAATTTTTTGCGTAGATTATATGTTAAATAGTATTTAGACATATCTGATTAAGCAAAATATATTAAAATGAAGTTTCTTTCCTCTTCCATTTTAGGATGATTACTAAATGATTTCAAATTATGTACACGGATCACTTTGTGTTTTTTTGACACAGTGCTGGATTAGATACTCAGAATCTCATTTTGTCTTGACCAATCTCTTGCTGGGCATTTCTTCCTCAGGATGGAATAGACCCCAAAAGTCTATATGCATCAACTTTGGTCCACTGTGAGGGTCTTCACTGACAGAAGGGAAAAAAATCTCATTTTTTTCCTTGCTATTTTTCTCCTTCAACATTTAACATGCTAACAATATAGGCTGGACTTCTCCTGCTTCATGGATAGCTTTGATGATGACCTGTCTTTATTTGGGAGACAGCAAGGTATGTCAAGTGAGAGCAGAATATAAAACAAAGAGATTATATTACCGCCAGAAGCCTGGGCCCAGGAAGTGTCTCTTCAAAAGAGGTAACCTGGACTATAACTGCCTTCACCTGAGCCAGAAGGCAAGAGGTCACTCATTTCCACTGGCTGGAGCCAAAGTTCAGCTCTTTCTGTGGTCCGAATCCTTGAGACAGAAGATTAGTCCTCCTCCCAGACTTCTTTGGTTTCTTCAGTTTTGCAGTTTCCTTGCCTGCTGATTCATTGTGCAAATTGGGCTCCTCTGTTACTCTCCCCTCCCTTCTCCACTCCTGAGAGACACTTGAGACACTTGGTCTATAATGACATTAACCACTACTCTTTATTAAGCGCTTTGAGCTCTTCCATGCATACCTCATCTGAGGCTTTCAACGGCCTGCAGGGTAGGTGCTAGGATGTTCCCCAGGGTGTCACTGGGGTGTCAAGAAGTTTGAAGAATTGGAGTTCTTTGACTGAGGTCATAAACCAAGAGATGGGCAAGAGTTGGGACTCAGGCCTGATGAGATTCCAAAGTTCATGCTGTAGATGTATTAATCCTTGCTGTCATAGTTAGACACAGGTGTCAGCTTAGCAATTGAAAACTTGAAGAATTGGTAGTTGAGGTGGACTTTGGGCAAGTCTGCAAAAGACTGTCTAATTTTTGGGAGAACCCAGTCCTTAGTGGGTGGGACTAGATCTTGGGCAGGTGAATAAGATGGAGGGAATCAGTAAAGGAAGTTAGCATCCTTTGTTATTCTTGGATAGATATGCTGGTCTGGCAAGTAAGAATTGCCCCTCTCTGAGCAGTCCTACAGATGCATGGATATGGTGTGGCCAGTTCCTGCAGCCTCTGTTATTGGCGTTGGCGCTCCTATCAAGCTGGATTGAGAACTTTAACTGGATAATTGTAAGCAAGAATAAAAACGCTTGCTCCCCCTTAAGCTGTCAGCAGCAGCTACATTTGTCAATTACATATTTTCAACATGAAATTCTGTGAATAGCACATAAAATTACAAACAGAACGGTAAAGAGATCCTTTGCGATCTTTCTTTTCCTGTGTCCTTTTTGCCTAAAACCTCCAAAGGTGACCACTGCCTGTGTATTTTGTTTTGCTACGTTTTGTTTTACATGGTGTTGGAGACAAAGCTAAGGGTCTGGCACATGCTAGGCCAACACCTTACCACTGAGCCGCAAGCCCAGTTCCGGCTGTGCTTTGATAGGTGCTGACTCACAGATGCGTATTTAGACCTTTAAGGACTTTTAAATTACACATGTAGTATTGTGTTGCATGCATTGTTTTTGGACTAGTTTTCCTCATTTCATCTATCTTAAAGATATTTAAGTAGAGATGGATTTATACTATTATTGCTTCATGCATGCTAAACATGTACTTTTCCACCCAGCTACATCCCAGACTGTATTATTACTATTATTATTATTAGTGTGTGTGTGTGTGTGTGTGTGTGTGTGTGTACAAGAGAGCACCTGAGTGTGTGTGTGCCAGTGGAATCATCCTAGATTGCTCTACCTCCTTGTTGCTTTGTTCAGGGGCTTTCTAGTCTCTGCCTTCCAGGGTCTGAATTACAGGCTGGCGCTGTATCTGCCCAGCATTTTTACATGGGATCTGGGACTCTGAACTCAGGTCCTTTTACTTGGGAGGCAAAGGCTTTAACCCCTAAGACATCTCCCCAGCCATATTATCATCATTACTATTATGGTTTTGGCATGTGGTATATGTGTATATAAGGGTCTGTGTGCGTGTACATGTGTGTGAGTATATGTGGGGGGCCAGAGGTTGATGTCAGGTATCTTCTTCACTGCTCTCCATCTTATTGTTTTAGGGGACAGGGACTCACTGAACCTGAAGCTCACCAATCCAGTAAGACCAGTTGGCCAGCAACCTCCCAAGATTCTGCCGTCTCCACCTCCCCAGCGCCGATATCGCAGGAAAGTGCTGTCATCTCTGGCTTTTCACATTGAGTCTAGGGGATCTGAACTCAGGTTTTCATGCTTGCACGACAAATACTTTACCTTCTGAGCCATTTCCTCAGTCCTCGATTTTTTTTGAATAATTGTAGAACATTCCATCAGGTACCACCATCAGTTTCCCTAATAGTGCACAAACCCCCTTATGTCTATGACTTTGCAGAGATCTAGGCTTTTGCCATGTGTAGATTCCTGGTATCACTGAGTTGAAGTGCATTTACATTTTGATGAATATGGACGGGCTGCCTTTGAAAAACCCTTCACAATCTCTTTCTCCATCACTGCATGAGAATACCTGCCTTCCTATATCTTCACCAGCCTTTATAATTTTTGTCTCTGTAAGAAGTGCTTGTTAATATCCACTAACCTTCCCACCCTAGTTCCCTGTCTGGGGATCATCATAGCTTACATTTCCTGCTATCCCACCATTGTGACCACACCATAGTCTTAGTGGGGGCCCATCCCCCCTGGGTGACAGGTTGTCCCCGATGATGAGATCTGGAGACATCAACGGCAGCCGCTGTTTAATATTTATTGGGAGCCCGCTGTGTGCTGGGCCCACACAGCAACCAAGACCTTTGGGAAGAAAACATGCCGTGATTTGAAAGGCACAGATTACTTAATAAAAAGCGACAGTCGCATCAGAGGCCACAGGGGTGCCGCTGTTTCCCCGGATGTCTGTCTGCTCCTGGTGAAGCAGGTGGGGGTGTGTCCCCCTCTGAGAAGCCACATTAAAACGGCAGCTGGTCTCCTACAGGACGTCTGTGCAATTCGATGGAGCTCATCACTTCTTGGTCTATGAGCAATTAAACTGCACCAGGAAGCCCCGTATCCTTACATCATCTTCTAACGACTTGTGGGACGAGGGGTGGGGTGGGGGAGGAGGGCAGAAGGAGGGGATGGATGTTAAAGAGCCCATATCCGTGGGCAACTGGTAAAATCTCACCTTGCTTCAAGGGCCAAACATTCAGTGCATTTCCAATTTGTCCCCCTGCCAAGACCAGAAAGCAACCAGGGCTTTGTCCCTGGCTTGCACCTCTGGAATCACATGTCATTTGCAAAAACTCACAACAGCTTGGAGATACGGCCACTTTTTTTTTTTTTTTTTTTCTTTCTCTAACTCTGATACATTTAACCCTGCCCGCTCCCACTCCTGTTCCTCCCCCACCCGTCCGGCCCCAAAGACTTTTGTTTCCCTGAGTCCCATCCAGGGGCCTGTCAGATTACATTTTTTATTGCATGGAGACAAAAAGCCATCTGGAGCCCTTGGTCTCCGCTGTCAGTGACTGCCTTTCCCAGGGTCTCCTGCCAGGTCCCCCGATTAAGAGTCGCCCCCCCACCAGTCTCCCCTCTTTATTTTTTTAACCCGTCCCCTGCCCTCTCCTCAGGGCTGGGGCCTTTGTGGCTCTGCTCCCCTCACCCCATCACCGAGATGCAGCTACCTTGTCGTGGCGGAACAATGCGGGCTGTCAGCTTTTATTAAGCGACTCGGGGGAAGTGCCACAATTCTAGGTGGCTGAAAGCTTACACATTCTTCCTTGGGTTCTATCGGAGCTGAGTTTCTCTCGTAGTTGCCGATAGACTTCTTTGGGGTCGCAGCTACTTCTCTCAGCCTTTCTTCTGTTCCCACCATCAGCTCCAAACCTCAGCAGCAGGCAAGAGAGCCTTTGCAAGGTCACTGAGCCAAGGACACAGCGCAGATGGAGATTGGCTTGTTTCTTCTCAACTGCAGCAGCCCAGCTGGGTCCTCAGATGCCTGAAGGGCGGAGGGGGTCTGAAAAGAAACAGCCCACTTCCCCTCCCCCAGCCTAGGCAGGGTACCAAGGACTTGTATTTGCAGATGAGGAGCTGTGCATGTGAAGAGTGTTCATGTGTTGCTATTGCAGAATTAGAACCCAGGCCCGGGAGACCTCTAGAATCCCAAATGTGCAGAGAAATGGCCACAAGTAGGACATACAGAATTCTGCTTACAGGTGGGAATATGCCAGGTACATGATGAGCTGTGCCCCGAGACAGGATGGGACTCAGGCATGCCAGATGAATGCCTCCCATCAGTAGTGCAAGAAGCCAGTGCATGGTGGCAAACCCAGTGACTAGGCGGTCCCAAAGCAGGTGTCAGGCTGTCAAGCATGGACTCTGCTCGCCACAGTGGTCTCAGCTGTGACTGCAGTTTGCTTCAGAGGGTTCAGGTGAAGACTGACTGAGAGCAGGGCGGAGCTTCGAGCCCCAAGCTCAGTAGCTAGCTCAGTGCTGGCTCCCCGCTCCGGGCCTCCTCCTGCCTTCACTCCTGCTTTCAGTAACGCCGTCCATCTTTGCACTCCTGAGGTGGGTGTTCAGTCTCAGTGAGCACTTCCCCGACAGGAAGACGGGACTGGTGTGCTCCCCTGTGCTGGGTGGCATGTGCCCTCTGAGTGTCCTTTAAGGCTAGCAGCTCGCCCTATGAGTGATGTCCAGAGAAGTCCTCCCTCTCCCTTACCTCCTGGTATGAGGTTTCAGGATGGTAGAAGGTTGCAGAAAGGTTAATAAATCCAAAATAACAACCTGAACTGGAACTCAGCCAGGTCTCCAACTTCAGATTCCATAGCAGCTCTGAGAAGGGGGTGAACGTGCATTTAAATAACCTAACAATTGGCCTTTAGATCAGAAGCCTGAGCAGGAGCATAAAGCATAACCGTGTTCATTGTTCTTTCCTTTCAGCCGACATTAACCTGGATTTGGCTTTGAGCTGATTCATACCGGCACTTGACAAGGGACTCCATAGGAGAGACACTTGGTGAATGGCTGTCCACGGATGAACACCCGTCCTCCTGGAGGCGACTCGCCGGGGTGGAGGGATCTCACAGTTCCTGATCACACACATTTCCCATTTAATTCTTCCAGAGTTCTGTGAAGTAGGCTTTATTACCTCGTTTCACACAAGAAGAAATGGAGATTCAGAGAGTCGGAGAAACTAGCCCAAGGCTTCGGAGGCGAGTAGAGTCAGGATCTGTCCTGAGATCTATCAAAGTACCAAATCCAGGCCTGTCGCTCCACACCAGTACCTCCAGCAGTCTTTAATTAATCACCTAATAAAAGCAGACATGATACCTGTCAAGTTCCGCCAATAGTTACTGCGGTTCCACTTTTACAAATGATCCCTCGGCTTGACCACAGCGCTACATGCGGTATCTTTTCCCGAGTGCTGAGATTGCTTTGAGTCTCCACCTTCCGCTAATGATCAAAAGCTGCCTTGGGGAGCAATCCTTTTTAAAAATGAAGCTGTCTCAAACTTGCAGTGGACAAATATGGCCCGAGCTGTCTCACAAATCTTTTTTTAACGAGCGCAGGGGTGGACACGTAATGCTGCGTTGACGACGCTGACGTGGCTGACTTATGTGGGAGCCCCAAGGCTGATGTGGCTCTGCTTTGAAATCCATCCCGAGTAGGAGCTCTCCTCGTTTCCAGAGAAGTCCAAGTAGGAAAACAAGAGAGTTTGCATGGGGGCTGGAAAGGTGACTAAAGGAAATCCGGTCTCTAAGCACGCATAGATTTTTGCTAGGGCCTGTTGCAGAAAACAAATTCTCTTTCTCTCCATCTCTGGACCTCTGATTATCTTCTTTTTAAGATTTGGCAACT
Organism: Typhlomys cinereus; assembly: GCA_023101885.1. Taxonomy (NCBI): domain Eukaryota; kingdom Metazoa; phylum Chordata; class Mammalia; order Rodentia; family Platacanthomyidae; genus Typhlomys; species Typhlomys cinereus. The sequence goes on along the minus strand of JALPQD010000352.1, from coordinate 1,849,406 downwards.
GGGGACCAGAGAGCTGGCTCGGTAGTTAAAGGTACTTGTGTACAAACTTAGTGATCTGAGTTCAATTCCCAGAGCCCACATGGAGGAAGGACAGAATTGTTTTCTGCAAGTGTCTTCTGAGTCCTCCAGGGCACTGTGACATGTATTTCTCTCTCTCTCTCTAATATTTTTTAAAAATTGGCAGATTAGAACGATCTCCCCCCTTGTTCCCACTTCCCTTCCTAAAGTATTAAGGTTTAAAGCCAGAGCCTTACGCATGCTAAGCAAGGGCTCTCTACCACTGAGCTATACTCCTGGTCTTTTTCTCTTTATTTTGAGACAAGTGTCTCACTGTACACGTAGCTCAGACTGGCCGTAAACTCTGGATCTTCCTATTTCGGCCTCCTGAGGGCTGGGGCTACAGGCATGCACCAGCATGCCCAGCTGGAATGAGAGCAGCTTCTGAGGTTCTGTTAGATTCGCCTTTCTATATCTAATGCCGTGGTTTCCCTCCAGACACTTTTGAAGATGGACGGACACGATTGCATTATATGATTGACATGCTCTGTTGCACGACGCTTTGAATATTTACAGCCATCTCCTGAGGTAGATACTAGTTCCTCCATTTCAATAGGAGGAGAACGGAACCTAGAGAAGTGGAATGATTTGCGTGGGGTCACACAGCTACGGAGTGGCAGAACCAAAATTCGAAAAGGTTCTTTGGCTCTGTAGTCGCAGGGTTTTGCTGTGGTCAGCCGGAAAATGCATTACATCAAACTCACCCGCCTTTAACTGTAATGGAAGGGCTATAGACCAGCCTCCTTGGCCCTTTGCCCCAGGCCTTTGTAGAGGTCTAACCACACTGAGAAGCACTCAGAGCTAACTTGTCAAGTAGAAAAATTAAATGAACAAGGTATCAAAGGCACAGTAACCAACCATTCGGTCTTGTCTAATTTGTCCCTTCTCTGATTCCGCAACCCATTTAAAGGTGTGAGATGGTTCAAGCCTCACATAAAGGTGTGAGGTCTATGTTCACCTGCTAGTTCTTTTACTTCTCTTCTTTTGAATGCATGGGCCTGCTGGTTGTTCACATCTGGGTTCATATGCTCAGAGCTGGAGCGGACAGCACTGCACTGGAAGTCTGAGCCAGGTGCTTCAACTGTCCGGTCATGAACCGGCATTGCCAGTTTCTCTGTGTGGAGGCAGATTAGAGCTCTTCCACAAAGCAGGGCTGATGTCGAATGGGTCCCGCCTGTGAGTTCTGTTTAATATGCACAGTGAATTTTTTTGGAAACAATATTTGAATAAGTTGCTAACATTTAAAATAGGAGTGTTCACATAAAACTCATGTCTCTCCAATCTCGAGCGCCTGGGTCGATCAAAGGGTTGGAATTTCCATTCCACGGCGCATCAGTAAGTGGTGAATGGGCTGGGTCATTGTCTGTAGAAATTGCTGGGGATCCCTGCCTCTGTAGAAAGCTTTGAAATCACCACCTGCGTCCTTGGTTTCTGTTGCCCCATGACAAAGCATCTGGGTATAGGAGACCTCTGGATTCCACTGTCACCAGGCCAGATGACCTTGTCGCTTATTGAGGGCGTTCCCCGCGCCCATCATTCTCATTTTGGGCCCGCTCAGTTGGAGATTTGGGTACAGTGGACAGCTAGGCTCTGAGGGCTACACTGCTACCCTGTCCTGCTTTTCTGTGGGGGTTCTGGTTGTTGCAAAGTTGGGAGGAAGCTTAGAAGGTGTGTCATTTTCTTTTGGCCACAAGTCTCTGCTGGAGCACAGGTGACAGACAGACCTCAGTGTGTGGCTCCCCGACATCCTTCTGGGGACACCTTTGTTCCTTTTCACAGAGCTCCTGCTTTTCAGAGATTAATTGTTGTCCAATGCAACTTATTTCTAATCCCTCCAGGCCCCATTTAAAGCCGTCTGCTTTATTTTATCTTTTTTTTTTTTTTTTTATAAAGTCACTGAGGCTTTTTTTTTATGGATTTGCCAATGATTGTCCAGTTTGACAAATTGGATTCTTAAAGCTGATTCTTTGAAGAAAAGGGTGCCGTGTGACAAGACAAGAAACAGCTCATCCTCACACCAGGAGGATAAATAAAAAAATAAAAGCAACCCCATTCTCCTGCTCTGCTGTGACTCGCAGGGTGTCTCAGTTGTCACTGATAATCTAATCTTTCTATGATAGGTGAGGGACAGGACAATGGCGACCCAGCCAGGCTGTGGGTGTGATAGGCCTCTGATTAATAGGACTGTCCAGTAAGCCCCCGGCCCCCAGGAAGATGATTAATGACATTTGATGTGAACTCTGGCCTCCCCCCGGTGGGAAGAGGGAGGGACCCGGGAGCTGCTCACACAGAATGTGTGTCCTGCACGGGCTGATTGATTTATGAAGGCTTTGTTCCTCAGAGGCTGTGCTGGGGAGGGACCCAGTCTACCAGGACCCGGTGCTTTGAGCTTCTTTCTAGAAGCCGGCCTTTTCATTGCCCTCAGAGCACTGGGTTTCTAAAGCAGCTGGATTGCATCCACTGTTGCCTAGCTGCTGCCTGCAGCCCCTGAGCTCACTGCGACTTCTCCCTACACCCGGTACCGGGAGTCCAATCAGGGATTCTTTAAGAGCTGGGCCATTTGTCCCACTCTCTGGGTTCACTTTGACAAAAAAAAGTGCCGCTGTAGCTGCTGCAGGGAGAATCTGAGAGACCCTCCGGGGAAGAACAGAAGGAGAAGGGCCTGCTGGGAGTCCTGCGTCTAGCTGACTCTCCCGTGATATTCTCGGGTGGGAAGAGACAGCCCGCTTGGCCTTAGGCTTGGCTGTAAATACCAACTGTACAGTTACTTTTCTTGTTGCCATAATCAAAATGATTGACAAGAAGAAACTGCAGGAGGGAAGAATTTATTTTGGCTCAAAGTTCTAGAGGATGCAGATACAGTCCATCATGGTGGAGAAATTGCGGTAGCAGAAGCATGAGTCAGTTGGTCACCTTGCACCTACAATTAAAAAAATCAGAGAGATGAGTGCTAGTGATCCATCTGTTTCCTTCTCCTTATTCATCCTGAGATCTTAGCTCATCTCCTCAGCTGGTGCCCCCCACATTCAGAGTGGGTTTTCCCAAGTGGTTAAACATTTCCTTGCAGACATGCGTTTCCATGGCGACCCTAAATCCAATCAAGTTGATAAGACGGACCATGACAAATCTTTCTAGCTCATTGTGGTTGGGCCTTCTTTAGCTTTTCAGCAAACTTTCCAAATTCTCTCCCTTCATAGGAAGGCCAGGTAACAGAGTTGAATGTTTCTTCTGCTTTTATTGGCCTTTGGGGGGGCTTATCTGCATACCTACAGTTATCACACCTTTGGCAGCAACCACATAGAACTGCCCCTTCGAAAGAGACCATTTGGGAACTAGGCCTTGACTGTAGTAGTGACCAGTGGATGATATCCCAGGAACAGTGTTACTCGTGAGTGAAATCAACCAAGTGTCTAGGGCAGCAGTTGTCTAAGAGCTGGAGGGGGGTCTGCTTGTATGAGTGAGATCCGGAGAAAAGCCAACCCCTCTCATGCTGGGTGCAGCTGCAATGGTTGGGAAACTGTGAGCAAGAGCATTGGGGGCTGGCCTTCTGAGATGAGCCCAAGCCGAGACCCAAGGCAGAGGGAGTCAGGTCTGGACAAGCCCCTGATGAGAGATAGGAAGCAGGAATCCAGTCCGGTCCTCACTCCTGACAACACACTTCTAAACCGTGGATGCCAGGTGCCAGACCTTAGCTGATGCACACTCCGTCATCCCTGGGGACTGATGGTCTGCAGTCACGATCAACAGTTTTGCTGGCTTAGACCTCGAGGCAGAAGTGGAGCCAGGATTTAAATATTTTATGGCATTTTGGTCTTATTTGATAAATCTGAGTGGAAGATGTTATAGGATTTGTAAACATGATGCATGTGGGACAAAGAGCTTTGCTTAGGCATGAATGGTTTGTTGACTTTCAAACTGTGAAAGGGCAATGCATGATAAACTCTGTACCGGCATGAGAAACACGCGAATAGGTTGTAGGAACGACTATGGTTATAGTCGTTTGTTTATTTGCTGTGGAGATAGAGTCTCCTGTATCTCAGGCTTGCCTTGAGCTCTCTTAGTGGTTGAGGATGACCTAGATCTTCCTGTTTCTACTTCCCAAGTACTGGGATTACAGGTGTGTACCACCACGCCTGGATAGTTATATTTTTCCATAAATTATTGCTTGCATTGTGACGTTCACTAGCTAATCATTTCACAGTGTGCCCTGCTGGGATGAACAAGATTCAGGGGGCATATGTGAAATACCGAGCATTCTAGAAGTGTTCCAGAGAAAGAGTGCAATGAGAAGGGATTTTTTTTATTATTTCTATTTTACCTCACAGAGTGGGTGCCACTTGCACGTGTTTACATGAAGTCTCCCCTTCCTCTCTCTCTCTCTCTCTCTCTCTCTCTCTTTCAGTGTCTGCCATCAGACTCCCACGGAGCTGCAAGTAGCTCATGTATCAAGAAGCAGGGCTCCTCGTGGAATAGGAAAAGGTCAGCTGAGGGTACTTCCTAAAGAAAAGTTTCCCCTCTTCCCCTCCCAGGTGGCCCAACAAGCAGATCTTCCTAGAGAGAGCATCTTTGTGGACAGGGCAACTGCCCACCCAACTCTTCTGGTCTAGGGCCTTTTGAATTTGACTTTCTCTTTCCTTTCTTAGCCACTGGTTTGATCAAAGTCATGTCTTGCTTGAATGGGCTCAACTTCAAAGAACTAACTCCTCTCCCTTCCTTTACCACATGGAAGACTAAGGCCAGAAAGTGTTCTAAATATCTACCTTCTGCAAGCGTAGCTTGGGAAGAAGTGGGAGGCCCAAGAAGTGACAAGATAGACTGTTTTATCTGTCGGTGATACTGAAACAATAGAGATTAGGGTTATGTCTTAAAAGTTCATTCAGAAGTTATTTTTATTCCTTCAACATTTCAGGTATCAATTGACTCAGAATTATTACTTTTTTTCACCTTTTCAATGATCAAAATTATCTGGAAGCCTGGTTGAAAGCTAAGGTTACCAGGTCTCACCTCCCAGAGTTTCTGATTCAGAAAAGGATGGGGCCTGAGAATCCGCATATTGAGCAAGTTTCCAAGTGAAACTGATCTTGCCAATGAGAATCACATGGAGAGTCAGTGGCTTAGTTGATTGGTTGAGGGCATCACAATGATTCAGGAGATTTGGCTAAAAATACCAGTTTTGAGGGCCAGAGACATGGGGTTAAAGCTCTGCCTAGAAAGCAGAAGATCTCTGAGTTCGGATCCCGGATTCCACATAAAAATGCCAGAAGAAGGGCGCTCTAGTGCCATGAGTCCGTTTCCAGCTGCCTACTTCTCTTGGAGACAATCTAGACCCTCATGGCACTCCAGTGCCATGAGTCTGTTTCTTGTTCCTTGCTCCTCATGAATTCCGTGCCTAGGAACTGTGAGTTCTCATGGGCTCCCTAACCCCTCATGGCACTCTAGTGCCATGAGCTCTGCTTTATTTCTGCTTCTCATGGAGGTGCCCTAGCTCCTCATGGCACTCCACGTCTGGAGTCCATGAGTTCCAACCTTCCTCTTTTCTAATAAACTCTACCTTAATTCTCAAAAAAAAAAAAAAATGCCAGAAGAAAATGGTGCTTGCCTGTACTTGGGATCCTGGAACGTAGGGCCTGGGAAACTCCAGAACAAAGCAAAGAGGAAGTAGAGCAATCCAGGGTGATTGCCAAAGTCACTCCTGGACCTCCACAAGGCACATATAGTGCCCTCTGATACACACACATGCAATAAATAAGTAAAAAAAATATCATTTTTTATTACAAGATGTTTTTTCAGGTAAAGGCATAATGCCTGCAAGTTGCCCTTTGACTTCCCCTGTGTGCATCATGACACACACATTGCATGTGCACACCTACATGCACCCATATATGCACCAAAGTAAAAAATACAGGCAAAATCATTTCAAAATCTTTTTACTTTTATTTATTTACTCAACTGTGCGTGTGTGTGTGTGTGTGTGTGTGTGTGTGTGTGTGTGTGTGTAGAACCACAGGTGAATTCAGGAACCACCATGAACGGCCTCCACCTCCTCCTTGTTTACTCTGCCCCGGGATTCACAGGCTCTGCCCTACCAGGACCAGAAACGCCCCCGCCCCCCGCTTCTGCCCGGTGTCTATATGTGGGGTCTAAGATCCGAACTCAGGACCTTCCGCCTGCAAGGCAGAGGCTTAACCCCTGAGCCACCTCTCCAGTCTCCTCAAAATCTTTTTAGATTCTTTCCAATAGTCGAAATGGCTGGAATTACTGGAATACCAAGTGACGGTTATTTCAGGAAGAAGTTTAATCATATCTCAATTAGATTGGAGGTATATAGTTTCAGGTTTGTCTACCTCAGAGATGTTATAAAAGATGTTGATATTTTGATCATTCGTCCTTAGCACTGAATTGTTATACTTAGACTTGCTGACTCATTTGCAAGCCTGAGGACTTGAGTTTGATTCCCCAAATCTCACATGACAAACAAAACAAAACAAAAAAAATCACAAACGAACCAACGAACCAACCAACCAAACAACAAATCCTAAGTGTGATGGTACAGAATGGCTGCCAGGGTCCTAGTCTTCATGTTCTTATACAATTGTGTTCAGGAAAGAATAAAGTCTCTCTCTCTCCCTCTTTTTTCCTCTCTCTTTTTCACTTCAGGCACAGTCCTCCATTTAAATTTAGTGGTGATAAACAGGCCACAGATTCACCTTGACAAAATAATGATCGAGTTCATAGCTTGGGTTTCCCTGGGCATCATATTGCCTATTTTTGCTTCCTTAACCCTTCCTCTCCCCCTTCCCCTCCCTCCTCTCTCCTTCCTCTTCTTCCTCCTCTTCCTCCTTTTTCTTCTTGGTGTGCGAGTGTGTGTGTGTGGCCTGAGAACAACCTTTGGTATGACTCCTCAGATGCTGACCACTTTAAAAAAAAGTTTTTTTTTTAAACAGTGTCTCTCACTGTCTTGGAACTCATCAAGTAGACTAGGCTGACTGACTCTTAAGTCCCAGGGATTTGCCTGTCTCCACCTTCCTTCCCAGAGCTGGGATTACATGCATGTACCGCCACACTTAGCTTTTTTTTTTTAAAATGTAGGTTTTGGAATCAAACTCAGTTCCTCATGCTTGCAAAGCAAGCAAGCACTTTACCAGCTGAGCTACGTCCCTAGCCCTTAAGCACTTTTGTCGTTGCTGTGATGAAGTGGTGGACAAAGGCAAGGTAAAGAAGAAAGGCCTGCAGTCATGTTGGCATACCGTCTGAGCCATACAGGCAACCATAGTAGGGAAAACATAGTAGCCGGAACAGGAGGGAGCTAATCACGTTGCACCTCTGTCAGGAAACAGGGATAAATGCTGGTACTCAGCACACTTCCTCCTAAGTACTCAATCCGGGCTCCCAGCCCTTAGAATGATGCTCCCTCCTCAGTTACACCTCTCTGGATGCTGTCATAGACAGACCCAGAACTGTGTCTCCTAGGTGATTCTAAAGCATCTCAAGATGACGGTGAAGATCAGCCATCACGCTGCCTGGTTAAAATCAGGATTCAAGACTCTGGGAAGAAAGGAATGTTGTCCGGCAAGGGCTAGGGCACTGACTTGTCCTGATTGTCTCAGGACTGTCCCAGTTTTAAAAGTGGAGGGCTGACATCTTGCAACTCTCTTCGGTTCTGAGGAAACCATATTTTGAATCACACTTACCAAGGCTTCCTGAATTAGTTCTCGGAGGTGAGACCTAGGCCCGAATGAAGAATGTGTATCACCTTCCAAAGATGAATGTTCCTAAAGTTTGACAACCTTTGCGCATAAGCATGAAGCTAGAAGGGAAACTCAGGGTTGGCATATGTCCATTATCATCGAGGTAGGAGGAAACCCCCAGAGAAAGGTACAACTTGAGACTGGGAACTCTCTCGGTGTCAAATTGAACTTCAACTAGCGGCGACTGGGATGTTGGAATTCCGGCCCCAGCTTGCTTCTTGTTCCTGCTGCCACAGCCCCCTCCTATGGGTGGTCTCGATTCCTCCAGCCAAGTTTTAACACATCCTGTGATGCTGGACTTTTGAGCCTATTACCATGACAGATCAGGGATTTCCACAGGACGGAAGGCCCATTTAAGCCAACTTATATCTGTGCGTCCAGGCCTGGCTTATCTTAGTTATTCAATGAATGACTGCATCAACTGCATTTTTCTTTTCTTTCTTTCTTTTTTTTTTTTTTTTCAGTCATGGTCTCCTGTAGCCCCTGCTGGCCTTGAACTTCTGATCCTTGTGCCTCCACATCCCAAATGCTGGAATTGCAGGCTTATGCTACCACACCCTGTTTTCTGCAGCTGTATTCTTGAATGATACGAAGATCAATTCTGGCCACTAGACCCAAATCAGGCCTTAAAAGATTCAATGGGCCTCCGAGCTCCCACTGCAGAACTGTAGGTGGAGTCTAACAAGACACTAGCAGACTGTACACATCACCTTGGCTCAGGCCCCAGGCTTCTATGGGAGCCAGGAGTGGAGCAGTGCTGGGTAACTTTCCGGCATTGGGGCTCATTACTCATCATTAGGAGCCCTGGTGTCTGGAGTTTTCCAGGTGATCAAAGCTGCTTTGTCTGGAGTGGCCAGCAGCAGGCCCTGGTGTCTGTCACCAATCACTTCCCGCCACACCAAGCAGACAGTTGTGCAACCCAGGAAGGAGGGGATTTGGTTTTAAGCTCAAATAATTCAGCCTGACACCCCCGACATGCAAACAGTAGCTCTGGCTCTGTCCCAGGAAGCCGTTCCCTCTTGGAGGGCTGCAGACAGGTTGGAGCCGAGACTTGCTCTGCATGAGCGGGTGTGGGTCCCTTCCACCTTGTTCCCCAAAGGGCTGGGACTGGGCAGGGGAAGCAGTGGCTGGCTTGGCACTTGTACCCCTTCACCTCCTGCAAAAACTTGCTTCCAGACAATTCCCTACGCTTTGCTCCTTCAGTCCCCAAACTGCTGATTTGTGGTCACTGGCCTGTGGCGGGACTTGGAATCCAATTTGCCTCTTGAGTCCCAGATTTCTGTGTCATTCACGATTCACATTATTGCACAGATAACGCCCTGCAGGTCCGAACATGAGATGGAATGCAGCTGAGACGCTAGTTCATGCTCTGACATTTCAGTAACAACCATGAATTCCTTTAGTGACAGGGAAATGAATCTAAGATGGTGCTTAAGACAATGCGCAAAGGTGGCATTTCCTGATCTAAGAAGTTTGTGTGAAAATTTTGACCAAACATTTCTTTAAAAAAAAAATTCTAGGTTTGCACAAACAGTGCAAAAAAAAAAAAGTTTTGCTCATCCATGCCTAAAGGATACAGGCTGTATCTCAGGCATAAAGAAAAAAGTCTGAATTAAAAGTTTGCCTGGGGGAGATGCTTAGTCTGGGATAGGGAAATGATTTGGCTATAGAATTTTATAGACTAGTTGGGGGCTGAGACAGGAGGATGGCAAGTTTGAGGCCCACCCGGACTACCGAATCCAGAGCCAGACAAAGTTACTTAGTGAGACCCCATCTCAAAATAAAAGTAGAAAGGGGCTGATAGTGGTGGTGATGGGCGGTGGAGATAGCCCGGTTAGAAAAGTGCTTTCCTGGCAAGCACGAGGACCTGAATTCCATCCCTAAAATCACATACAAAAGCTTGGTGTGATAGCATAATAATCCCAGCAGCTGAAGAGGTAGAGATAGCTCGATCCCTGGGGCTCACTGGCCAACCAAGCTACCTTGCTTGGTGAACTTGAGGAATTACACTCAATATTGTCCTTTAGCTTCTATACACACGTGTATGCACATGCACCTACATGTACCCAAAGAAAAGTTGCATGATACAATTGCCTAGCTTGTGTGAGGCCCTATAATTAATCTCTAGTAAAAATAAATTAAAAAATAAAGTAAATAAAAAGGAGAGCTTATAATCAACTCGAGCCTGTGGCTTCACTACAGTCCACTCATGGAAATTAGTATGAAAGTGGGGATAAAATATTCTAGCCCCACAAGACTGGCAGCTGGCATGATGCCATGCCCTTCCCAGCATGCTCCTTGCTGGTCCGTGGATTCTCTATGGCTCTCTTCCGCTCAGAAGTTCTTGTTCTGGGTAAGTTCTGCGTCCCAGGTGGGTGGATGGTACCTGTCAGACAGCACTCCCCCAGCCTTCAGCAGGTCTCTCCCCTCCCCAACTGGAGAAGAGCCAGCTTCCAGCTGGGTTGGCCTGCACAGCTCCTGTCCAAGGCAGGTTTCCTTGTCTTCAGAGCCAACTCCCACCAGCATGTTTTACATATTTTAATTAAAGTGCCGCCCTGGGCTGGCAGGGCCTCTGATAGATGGCTGCAATCCGAGGTTGCAGGGCTGCAATGGTGTGAAACATGGCATCCGAGGCTGCAGTCCTGCTCTGGAGAATGCTCTGGCTCCCACCTCTGGAGGCGGGGCCGCTCTGGTCTGTGAGGAGAGGCGAGCAGCAGGCAAGCAGGCGGGTGGGCAGGTGAGTGACAGGCACATGCAGGGGCGGACTAAGGCAGGGCTCAGGGGTAGAGTTAAGGTCCGGATGCGCCCTGGACGGGTTCTGAAGACCAGCTGGCTGGTGGGCTGTGGGTGAATCTCATTCTTGCAGATGCACAGCCCCGTGGACACTCCTTAGCAGTGTCAAATTATGACAAATGGCACGACTAAAAGTTGCTGGGTGGCAGCTGCCGCATCTCAGAGGGTAGCAGGTATTTTTAGCACCGTGCCTTGGGGCTGTGGTGCTGGGTTAATTAATCATGGTGAGCAGCACCAAGTTTTGTTCTTCATCCTGGTTCCCCACCCCCCCATCCCAGTCTCAATCCCGTTCCTCAACCTGGAATACCAGCGGCAGAGCAGGAAAGAGCGCTGCACCTCAGCAGCCGTGCCAGCCCCTGTGCACGTGGCAGCACCCCGACTGATCTTGTGCTCTCCCCCTCATGCCCTCCTGTTGACGCCCTCCTGTTGATGCCCATCTCCAGCCTTACAGCACAGCCCAGGTCTCCTCCGGTTCCTCCAGCCTGTTCCCACCACCTGCCTGTTGCCTTGACATTCTTTCTTGAACATCGCTGCCACGTTTCCTTATCTTCCTTCTCTTATTCCAAGTCTCTAGCCTGCAAATATCCCTCCTCCTCCCCTCCCTCCATGCTCAGAGTGCAACTATCAACTTGCACTTTCCCTTGGGACCTGGTGCCATCCACTGCCTTACATGTTCATTGCTTTCTTTTATTTTTTCTTTTTAATTTAATTTTGTGTGTGTGTGTGTGTGTGTGTGTGTGTGTGTGTTTGTGTGTGCGTCCGTCTGTCTGTCTGTCTGTCTGTCTGTCTGTCAGAAGGCACTGTGTGTCCCTGTGGAGGACCAAGGGTGACTTTGGGAGTCATCCTGGATTGTTTCTACTCCTTTTTGCTTTGCTCTGGGACTTCCCAGTCTCTACCCACCAGGGCCAGAAGTACAGGCCATCGCCATTTTTGCCTAGTGTTTTATGTGGAATCTGGGATCTGAACTCAGGATCTTCTGCTTGCAAGGCAGCGTCTTAACTGCTAGGCCATCTTTCCAGCTCTATTGCATTGTTTTTGAACACCTATTGACTAGCTCGGGGAACACAGGGCAGGCACTTAATGGATGAGTCAAAGGAATGGATGGATGGATGGGTAGATGAATTGATAAATGGATGAGAGGGTGGATGGATGGGCAGGTGGATGGGTGTGTGGATGGATAGGTGGAGGAATGGGTGGATGGATGCATGGGTGGATGGGTGGGTAGAGGAGTGAGTGGGTGCTTGGGTAGACATGGGTGGATGGATAGGTGGAGGAGTGAGTCAAGGTTGGATGGAAGTCCCTCTGTGGAATATGTGGGAAGAGACTGATTGTATAGCAGCCTCACCCAGGCCCATGTAATCCCCATGAGAGGCGAGGACCAGAAGATTCTAGAAAAGAGTGCCTGACTAGGGCTAGCTAATGCTCTTCCAACCTTCTGAAATGTCTGCTCTCACACACAATGGGGTTATGACTGTTTGCTTTGAACTCTGCTTTCCCCTTGGGGACGGGGGGGGGGAGAGTTTTAAGGGTCTTCTGGATGAACTTTACCTGACGACTGATCTTTTGGGGATGAAGCACGGTTCTCCCGCCAAATCTCCTTTGAAACCTACCTGTTCTTTGTGGAAGATGCAATTGGTTGACTGTGCTCCCCGGCGCTTGCTTGAGTTGAGAACCCCAATGTGGTCCTGCTCTTGGGAGGCCTGCGCTCAGGCTGTCTGGGTTCAGGTCTGGAGGGGAACTGACTGTGAGCCCCACTGTGAGCATTCCAGCCCCCCGCCTAGTACGGGTCAGAAGGGAATGAATGAGGATATGAGGAGTTTTTTGCCCCCAAGGGCTTCCATCCTCGGTGAGGGAGTGACAGGAGGGAGCGTCCCGTCCTTTCTAATCCCTCAAAGGATCAGGGTTTATCAAACTCAGCAGGGGAGGAAGCAGGAGAGGAGGCACGTGGGTTCCCCTGCATGGTAGCTGGTCCAGTAGGATTAGTGCCCTGTCCAGGGCAATGCCCTGTGTCCAACTCAGAAACCATGAAGGTATGCCCTCTATCAGCTGCACCCCATTCCGATTGAATGGACCTCTGGGACGCGGAGAAACCTGCCTTTCTGTAGAGCTGACATGTTGCTGACATTGACCCATCAATCTGAGGCACAGGAAAACTGTGAGTAGCTGAAACAGACCTGGACAGGAGACCTTCCTAACATGGGGCGCGATGTCTTAGGAACCTGGCGAGGTTTCAGATCCCTTTCTCTTGGTATCCTGGAGGGAACAGGCTGACCGATTTCCTTACTTCCCAGGATACATGAGAGGCGTTTTGCTATGGCACACACAGGCTTGACTGTGAAACTTCCGGGTGGAAAGCACGCAGAACTGCTACCTCCAGTTGTTCTGAAGGCCCCAGAGGCCTGGTGACAGCTGTTTCCTGTGATTCCAAAGATAAGGGAGGGGATTATTGTGTCCTCCCCTCTGGTTTTGAGAAGCAAACTTGAGCTGTGGAAATTGAGAACATCCTATTCTGTGCTGACCTCTGAGATTTTAGTGTCACAGCTTTGGGCGTGACTTCCATCACTCCCTGAGAGAGACGAAGAGATAAGAGATACGAGACAGAGAGAGGAAAAGGGAGGGAAAGGGAGAGCAGGGGAGAGAAGAGAGAGATGTATTCTTCCTGTCACCAATTCAGGAAATGTTTATTGACTGGGAACCCGCTATGCACCCAATATGGTACACACCCTAATTAAATGCACCACACACCCCATGCTGTTTTCATCGTTCCCGGATTCCCCCACCTGCTCCTACGTTGAATCCAGAGACTGCAGTTCCTGCGATGACCAGTAGGTGTCATCATGTCAGCGGAGAAGCTGGGATTACCGGGTATGGGATCAACAGCGGTGAAATGAAATTCGATTTCATGTAGTTATCTGAGTGCCATTGTGTACGGACCAACAGGCAGGACACTCGAAGGTAAACAGGGTGAGAAATGCAGAATTTCTCTGTCTTATGGAGCTGGAAGAACTTCAGGGACCTGTAGGAACTGGGTCCTAAGTAAGAGAAAGAGGGAGGGGACAGGTTGTAGAGTATGCAGGGTCTTTGGATTTTGAAGCCACGGAGAAGCTTTGTCACATTATAGCTGAGAGAACGGGGCTAGTGGAGGGGAGGAGGCTGATGTGGAATCACACAGCAGCTCTGCACTCCAGGTCTCCTAGGAAAGTTGATGTTCTTCCCATCAAACGTCTTATCTCGGTAATTGAAGTTTCTTTCATTTCAAAATCTTGCCCCCATTCAACCATGAGCTCCCCTGCAAGATGCCCTCTCTGGGGACTGGAGAGGTGGCTCAGGGGTTAAGCCTCTGTCTTGCAGGAGGAAGGTCCTGAGTTCGGATCCTAGACCCCACGTATAGACACCAGGCGGAAGCAGGGGTGGCCTGCGTTTCTGGTCCTGGTATGGCGGAGCCTGTGAATCCCCGGGCAGAGTGGAGGCGGTCCATGGTGGTTCCCGAATTCGTCCGTGTTCTACACACACACACACACACACACACACACACACACACACACACACACACAATTGAATAATAATAAAAAAAGATGCCCTTTCTGATGATCACGCCAAGACCACTAGATACTCAATGTGCATCTTGGAAACGTGGGTAGTGGCCCTCTTTAAGGGTCCTGTGGAGGTACAGTGGGCTCATCCAGGCTCAGCAGAGCAGATTTGGTGCTGCCCTTCCTGGATTTGGTGCTGCCCTTCCTGGAGACAGCAAGGGGTGGCCTCAGATTATCCACAAGAGGTGCACTTACATCATGGAATTTGGCAGCAACCGCCCATCTGAGCTTTATTTTTTTTCTCCCAGAGAGCTGAGAGAAAGAGAGAGAGAGAGAGAGAGAGAGAGAGAGAGAGAGAGAGAGAGAGAGAGAGAGAGAGAGAACAGCTATGACCACACATGGGGGTACACCGAGACTCAAGGAGAGAAAGTGACCTGCCAAAAAAAGAGCTTACAAGTGGGGAGGCTGGCATTCCAACACGAATTGGTGTTTTGGTGGTACAGTGTTCAGAAAACAGTCCACAGTCCTTAGAGCCACTTAGACGTGGAGAAGGGGGGTCTATCTTGATCAAAGACAGCTTACGCTGTACAATGACAAATAAAAATGCCAGAGGCTGGGAAGTCTGTGAAGAACAGAGATTTATTTCTTTACGGTGCTGGAAGCTGAGAAATCCAAGATCAAGGATTGCTAGTCTCTGGTGAGCATCTTCTTGTGTTATCCAGTGGAGGAAGGCAACATCACAGGAAGACAAAGAAGGGGAAAGAAAAACAAAAGGGACCCAAAAGCGTGCATCTTTTTATAATAAGGAATCCACTGCAGAGATAGTGACATTCATCCAAGATGCTCTGCGTCTTAAAGTCTCTTCTTTCTTAACACTAATAGGATGATAGTTCATTTAAGATCAGCAGAAATCAAGAGGGAACACACATTAGGTCATGGTACCAGGTTCTCTCATGTAGGTGCTGGTGTGGCTTTTGTCCTAGGTAGGAACATTTGTAGGACAGCAACAGCAGAGCAAGAACCAATCTGGGCGAAGAGGTAATAATCAATCCAGCTTTGGATAGATTGAAGTCAAGGCTAGTTGCTGGGGAAGATGTTCAGATTTGGAACCCTGGACAAGAGATCACACAGTCTGCAGAGATGGAGGTAGGTTTGTGGCTCAACCAAATGAAGGTTAGTTAGGAACTAACTCTTAGCTTCTATATGTTTTTCTCTTGTCAACATTAAGATTTTATGCTTCTTCCCTGATCCCAGGACATAGTGAGCACTCAGGAAGCTTTCATTAAATAAATATCAATGCTTCGTTCTTTTACAGATTCTCTCTCTCCCTCTCTCTCTCTCTCTCTCTCTCTCTGTGCATGTGGAAGACAGAGGATAACTTCTTGGGGACCGGATTTCTCATTATTTCTGCCACTGAGCTGCTTCCAGGAATGTGCGAGTGATTCTCCTGTCTCTGCCTCCTTCTTGCATAGGCAGTGTTGGGATTACAGATGTGAGTCACCAGATCTGACTTTTTTTCGTCTTTTACATGGGCTCTGGGATGGAATTCAGGTGGCCAGGCTTCACAAAAGCACTTTTACCTGCTGAGCCATCCTGCTGGTCTCAAGGACTCTTTATCCCGCAGAGACTGAATGAACCACTTCTATAGACCCTACTTCAAAAGTAAGTACATTTTTCACCATGTGAAAGATCATCTAGAATTCTGATATTATTATAAGAATATGGATTTAGAATTAGATGACTTTTAGAGCTAGAGTAGCAGGCATCATCTCTTTTAAAATATTTTTATTATTGTGTATATGTGTGTGTGTGTGTGAGAGAGAGAGAGAGAGAGAGAGAGAGAGAGAGAGAGAGAGAGAAGGCAGGTACACACATGTCATATAACACATGGGAGTCAGTTTTCCCCTCCCCTCATGTAGGTTCCAGGACTGAACTCAAGGACAGGCGTGTAGAACACGTGCCATCTCGCTGGCCTTCAGGGATCTTGCCTTATGATGACCATGTATCGCCAGTGAGGTCCTAAAGCTCAGACACCATCCCAAGGCATCTAGGCTCCGTGGTGGCAGCTGTGCTCCTTGCCTGGCCTGCTTTGAGACCTGGTTGGTCCCCTGAGGTTGAAAGCAGAGCTGGAACCCTGGTTCTGGAAGGATGGAGAACCACTTGGGAAGCACAAACAGAACTCTAGGATATCCACCAAGGAGACCGCAATATGCAAATTAGTGGACTGGGCCTTTCCGTCTGGTTGGCTGACAGGTCCTTGACGTCACAACGCAGAGGGGCCTTGTCCACTCCGGATGATTGTGCCTCCAAGCCCAAAATAACTCACTGGCTCGACTGGTCTCTTGGTTTCCCGTCTCAGGAACGCGAGGCTATGGAAACCCTCTTTCAGGCGGGATCCATTCTCATGAAGGTGAACACTTTACAGGGGAAGAAGATGGTGGAGAACGGACTCCAGTCTGGAGACTTTTCCCTGCCCCAGTCGTGGTCCTCTTGCCTCCCACCACCGGCCGACCTGGAGCTGCTGCAGCAGAAGGTGGCCGTGGTGCAACGGGAGCTGGAGGACTTCAAGAAGGAGGCGCTGAAGGCCATCCGTTACCTGGAGGAAGCGTTCTGCGAGATGAACGGCGTCCTGGTGCAGCAAGAGGAGCAGGCGGCCCGCGTGAAGCAGCGGCTGAGGGAGGAGGAGGACCGCGGCATCGTGCGCAACAAGGTGCTCACCTTCCTCCTGCCGCGGGAGAAGCAGCTGCGGGAGCACTGCCAGCGCCTGGAGAAGATGCTGCTGGGCAGGAGCTGCGACCCGCTGCCCACCGCCCGGAAGAGCCAGGCCGACTGACCCCCGCCAGCCGGCGGCGGCACTAGCGGCCACCCGGAAGATTGTTTTTTAACCGAAGAACCAATGCTAAGTTTCCACTTAACCTTCCTCTCCCCATTTCTGTTGCTTTCCTGCTACCTAAATAACACCTTGCAGAGAGGCAAGACAGACCTCAATATGCATTTTTTTTTTTTTTTTTTTTTTGGTGAAGTTCCATTTATCCAGTCTTGTGAAGGAAGGAAGCCCAGACGCTAAGTCAGACACCTGTAAACCTTCGCCTGGAACTGTTTCCTGTTTTAATGGTAACACTGCTTGGATGTACAGTATTTTTTATCCCTTGTATATTCTTAAACTAGTTGTGTTGAACAGATTTACCTTTCTTTTAATGACTCCAGGCTTTCGCGATTTGTCACTTACTGACACCTGTTGGTTTGTGGTCTACCGAGAGAGGTCAGGGGTTATAAAGAGCTCTTGTTTATGCATTGAGAAGGCTCCAGATGGCCCTAAGTCTTTTTTTTTTTTTTTCTTCTGTAGGTGTGGGTGTGTATGTGAGAGTGTACATGTATGTAGAAGAGGGCACTGTGTGTGCCTGTGGAGGTCCAAGAGTGACTATGAGAATCATCCTAGATTGCTCTACCTCCTTATTGCTTTGCTCTGGGATTTCCCCAGCTCCAACTTCTGGGGCAGAGGGTTTTTACTTGGGATCTGGGATCCGAACTCAGGTCCTTTTGCTTGTGTCACAAAGGCTTAACCCCTGAGCCATCTCTCCAGTCCCTAGGTCTGTAACTCTCCTGGACTGTTTGATCGTGTCTTCACAGTTGGGCTGTTGTTTCCTCTTTCCTTGCCTTGTTTACTTACCTCTTCATTTAGCCTGTAGACTAGCAGGGGATCTGTAGGGTGGATCTTGTTGGGGCTCAGATGAGTGGTAGTGATGACTGTGAGCTGTCACAATAAGGCAGTGGAACTAACTTCCCTGTTGGACTCCCGGGACAGGAGTTGTGTTTGGGGTACCCAGGCATTTATCAGACAATGCATACCCAGCCCCTTTTCTCCACGGGCATCTCCTGAAGTGAGCCCCGTGCTGTATTTGCATGATAAACTGACCACAGGAAGGTGAGCGTGGCTCCCAGTGTCCTCTCCATGTTGACACATGACAAATGCTTCAAGTCGGGGTCATCTGTGTTCAGTCACCACCTTGCAGCTCCCTGACTTTTGAACCAATTAGACTGTTCTTCTGGAAGACTGAAATCATCACATGGGTGGTTTGGGGTCAATAGTTGTCACTGCGCCTTTTATGTCTCATTAGCCTATGTCTTATTGAGCCACACGTTATAGCAGTTACTCTTCTTTGTTGCTGTGAGACAACACTTAACACTCAACTTAAAGGGAAAAAAGGAAATTTATTCAGGTTACCATTTTTTGGGGGAAGGGGGGATATGGTCCATTATGGTGGAAAAGGTAAGGCTTGTTGGCAGAAGCTGAGGAGACTTAAGTCACGTCCATCATGGATGTGGAGAGAGAGCAAACTGCCAACTGCAAGAGCCGATGCTGGGCTGGACCTCACATTGACTCCCCCTGCCCCCTATGCCTTCCTCGAGCAAGGCTCCACCTCCCAAAGGTGCCATGACCCTCCCAAACAACCAAGGACTTACACACCTGAGCTGGTGGAAGACAGCTCACATTCAAACCATGACACATGTCCTTCCTGTGTCAGGCTCTTCATGTTGCCACACGCCAGCAGAAGTGAAGGGACCAGACTCAACACTGAGCAGCCTTATCCATGCCCTCTGACCTTCTATCACAGACTTGCCCTCTCTTCTTTTACCCACAAATCACCCTCAAATACATTCCAAACATTTGGAACCTCCAAGTTGAACTTCACCGAAGGACCCGAGGCTCGTTTTGAGCTGTCTTCCCAGAAGGTCTGCAACTATACCCTGACTGCAGGCAGCTTCTGCTCTGGAAGGCTGAGCTGAAGCAGTGACTTTAGCAATATTAATATGGTTGCTATGATGACGGCTTGGCGTCATCAACCCTGCTTGATCCTTTCAAACTAGAGACTGCTACAAACATCGCTTAAGGATTAGGAGGCTATGGAGGCTCAGAACAGCTAAGTAATGTGGCTGAGGCTACAGCTGGTGGCTCTGGGATTTGAACCAAGGAACACAGAGCTTTTCAGAGTCTGTGCTCTTAAGTGTTTTTGGTGTATTTCTGAAGCCTTTATGGATGTCTGATAAACACTTCTAGAGTGATAAAATAGAGTACTGAAATTGTTGATGTGAGTTCTGGTAGAAAGGACTGTTTCATGGAGGATATTCCTACACTCCTAAGTTTTGATGAAAGTGTGTATGTGTGTGTGCATGTGTATATGTGTGCATGCATATGTATAGGAGTGCATGCACACATATACACATGCATTTGAGAAGAGTTTGCCTGGCTAACAAGAGGTGTAAGAGCTTTCATTTGTTTCATGCAGAGGAAAAGGTTTGAAGGCTCACTCAGGAGAAAAGAATTTGAGTGCTTTGCAGTCTCAACCTTCCATACACCTGTCCAAGAGCCATGTACCTGCAGGCTCAGCCTGCCATGCGCCGGCCTATGGTGTGTGTGTGTGTGTGTGTGTGTGTGTGCATGTGCTTGCGTGCATATGTGAATTCTAAGATGAGGTCAGAAGATTGATACCAGTCAGACCACATTTGAAATTTAGACCATATTTAGCTGTGACTCAACATTTGAAGAGCATGACCAGAGGATGTCAGACACTGAGAACAGAGCAGGTGGAAAGACCTCGGGTGCACCGCTTTGAGGGGGAGACTGAGTGAGATTTTCCAGACACTTAGGACTTATTGCATTGTGGGACCTCAAGCTTTGAGGGCTAATAAATGTCACTCTTCCAACTTGGGTTAAGAACCAGCTTAAGAGCTAGGGAAATGGATCCCAAAGACAACCTGCTTGAGACTGTGGTTGTGGGGGCCTGTCAGCCAGATGGGTTGGTTGAGACTGTGTCCCTGAACCTGATATTGTGTCCAGGCAGTGGTGGACAGCTGAGGGTCACTCAAAGGACTGCTTCTATGAATGTGTGAAGTGACCCATCTGTAGAAGGTCTGCCTTGGGAGGAAGAGGTGTGTGTAGGTGAGTCTTGCTCTTTCTCCAGATTCATCAATCAGGAAAGTCCTTCCCTTTCTCTGGGAGGGAGTAAGTAGGGACCAGAGAAGCCAAGACTGCTAGCTGGATAGATATCTTTCCATCATAAAAGAGGCTGGGAAGTAAGGAATGATGGGAAAGGTTGCACTGAAATCATCAGATTCTGTGAGGTAGCTGTGGAGTCAAGACCTCTCAGTCCTGTGTAAGTAACCAAGATACTGGGTGCTTACTACATGTCTGGACTCTAAAGTTGCCTCAGCTGATCTGGGACAAGGACCTTTTGGAAAATCTTGCACATTTCAAAGACTCCAGGGAGACAGCTTCTAAGCCTTCACAATATACTGCCTGATAGAGTGTCTTTGTTTCCCTGGGGCCTCTGTCTCCACCAGATGGTTTTTGCTAACAATGTGATTTATAGTGAGGGCCCTGGCTCACGCTGTATCAGTCCGACCTTTGGGGGAAGCTGCAGACTGAATAAGTAAGGTCAGCTATGCAGGCGTTCTGAGCCTAAGCGATAAACCACCAATAAAAACCCTGGACATCAAGACTCAGAGGTGCTGACCTGGTCAGTCTGACCTGACCCATGTTGTCAAATATTGTTACTGGGAAAATTAAGCATCGTGCATACAAATGCCTAGAGAGGACAGCTTCAGGAAGCTTCTCTGGCCTCTCCTTGACTCCCTCTTTTGGGATCCTTTCCCTTTCCTGGGACATCTATGACCTTCACTAACTGTAACCATGAAGGGCACAACAGCCTTTGTTAGCTTTGTGTGTCATAGAACCTGAGGGTAGGGCCCAGCAGAGTCAGCTGCACCTGTTGAGACGGTCCCTACAAAGGTATGAATTAGATACTGCGGGTCCAGGACAGATAGAGAAACTGAGGCATAGGGAGGTTGACTAAGGTGTCTAGGAGTCCCCAGAGAGATGCCAGGGCTGGATCTCTTGGCCTCTAGCCTATACTTAAGGAAGAAACATGGTATGATGGGCTGGTTTTCCTTTGCTGGAAAAGTCTTTTGCGGTGGCCCAAGACACTCCAGGTCCAGGGGATCCTTCCGGAGTGATGGATCCCCCCAGAAGGACGTGGCGGAGGAAGAGCCAGGGAGCTGTTGGCTGTTCTGTCTTGGAGAGATCAAGTACAACAGCTGTCCAAGTCGGGTTACGTTCCTGCTTACAGATCAGGTGGAGCCTAAGTAACCTGAGCTCCATTTCCCTGGGTCCTTTGCCCCAGAGACTCCATCTCATGGTTTGCTCTGCTGCAAGCCTAGAAGCCTCGTTCTCTGCCAGAGCTTTCAGCTACAAAACCACAGGATATCCACGAGGCTGACATTTTAAAGAGAAGTCCCTCCCACCTGATATAGTAAGACATATGAGGTAATTGATTCTGTCACTAAATGACAGGACTCTGGGCTTACATCTTTGAGTCTCTTCCTCACCTTCCTTGCCTCTTACTCCCATGGTCATTCGATAGCTGCAGGAGCTCCAAACTTATATCTTTGTTGCAAGCACTTCCAAATCATGGAAAGAAGTGGCATACTTGTGTGAGCAGAGAGGAAATCCTTTCCCAGAATTCTCCTGGTAAATTTCTTTTGACATTTCTTCAGTCAGGCTTAGGGTAGCTTACCCACCTTAAATCACTTAGGAGTAAAGAGAGAAGAGCACTTGACATAACTCGGCTCCTAGGACTGGACATTTCAGTTACTCAGTATCTGAACAAAATCAAGTGCCATTGGTAAAGCCGGCTGCAAGACGCTGACCAGCCCCTGCTGCTGCCCATTGGTCTTACCTTTAATTGTTTGACTCTGAGGGCCAAGAAGGGGGCAGCTGGGTAGAGGCGTGCAGTATGGGGGACTGCCATGTGGCTGAGGGAAGCAGGGATTTAGATCGGGGACACCTCCATGCAAGGGGTACAGACCTATTGCCATCACTTGTTCCAGCCTTATCTGCTTGGTACCAAGACATCACCCTTGAAGTCAAAACCTTGAGAGACACCCACAGGATGCTAGGGAAATGTGTCATTTTAGTTCATAAAAGAGGTAGATGCTCCTGAGAGATGCCATCACCACCCTGGGCAACCAACTTGTCCTGGAAACAGAAAGTCCTGCATGCCAGGAATCCTTGGAGTACGGGATGAACTGAGCTAGTGGGTGATCTTTTTTAATTAAAAAAAATTGTTAAATTGTATTTATTTATTTATTTATTTATCTATTTATTTATTTATTGTGTGTGTGCGCGTGTGTGTGTGTGTGTGTGTGTGTGTGTGTGTGTGTGTATCAGAGGGCATTGTGCGTCCCTGTGGAGGTCCATGGGTGACCTCAGGAATCATCCTGAATTGCTTCTACCTCCTTTTTGCTTTAGCTCTGGGATTTCCCAGGCTCTGCCTTCCCAGGGTTTGATGTGCAGGTCGTCCTGGAGGACAGAGAAGATCCCTGGGTGACAGATGAAGGCACCGCGGTGACACTGCTTGGGGCTGGGGATGGAGTTCAGTAGGTAGGATGCATGCCCAGCATGCACAGAGACCCAGGCTGCGTCTCCAGCTCTGTGTAAAGTGGGCATGGAGGCCCCTGCAACTCCCAGGCACTCGGGAGGTGGAGAGAGGAGTTCAAGGTCATCCTCGGTTAGTTTGAGGTGATCCTGTCTTAGAAAGAGAGAGAGAAGAGAGGAGAGAAGACAGCTTGCTGCCACCTTGGAAGACACTGTTCTCATTGCCGCTCTCCTCCCGACTGTGAACAATGCAGTCCAACTGCTCACTTGCTGTGAAATTCTAAGGCCGACAAGCAGACAAAATAACAGATGGTTTTCTCCCTGCCAATATCCAGAGTTCTCAAAGGTGTCCTATGAGCTTCCGATGCTCTGTCTGCCTTCCTGAGCATTCTCAGTAGTCAGAGGCTGCTGGATCTTCAGACACTGCTCTAGAGAGTAAAATCCATGCAGCTAAGGGAGTCCACTCTGGGACCCAAGAGCGGGGGTTGTCTCCATCTCCAGCGAGCTGGGAGGCCGGGGGCAGCAGTAGGGCATGCTGGCTGAAATTCTGAGAAGACAAACACTGACCTGGAACGTACATGAAGATCTGGGTTCAGTTCTCAGTGACCCGACCAGCCATGGTGGTGCATGCTTGTGAGGCCGCGGCAGGAGGAATGCAGAGTTTTGAAGGTTAGCCTGGGGTTTCCAAAGCAACCTGGGTTATATAGTGAGACCCTATCTCAAAAGTAAGCAAGCAAAACAAAACAAAACCCTTAATCAATGAGTGTCAAGAGGTCTCAGGAGCTTGGTGTTGCGCTAAGACACTGTTTGTCCAACACAGGAGATGGAACTGCCCAGGAAAACAAGCCCCAGACCTTTAAGTATGGCAGAGTCTCTGCTGAGGTGATATGACAGTGGGCAGCAGCAGTGATAGGACAGAAGGTCAGCCAAAGGTCTTAAACTTTCCAAGTATCCTGTCTCAGACGTGTCCTCAAAAAGTTTTACTTGGGGGGACTGGGGAGATAGCTCAGTGGATAAGTTGCTCGCCCCACAAACAGGAGGCCTAGAGTTCAGATCCCCAGGACCCATGTAAAAGCCAGGTAGGTATGGTGGCTGCCTGCAATGCCAGTTAGAAAATCTCCAGGGCAAACTGGCTAGGGAGGCTAACCAATTGGCCGGCTCTGGGTTCAAGTGAGAGACCCTGTATTAATAATGAAAGTGGGAGACATTGAAAAAGACACTTGAAGTCAATTTTGGGCTTGTGTACTTGCATACACACACACACACACACACACACACACACACACACATGAATACATATACACGCACACATACACCCCCACATTCACAGCAAAAGAAAACTAAGGCTTCAGTCTGAGAGTGTGATTTCCTGCTGGCCCCTTGCCCATCTTTATCCCTTCCTTCTGGATTCCTCTCCACAGCAGGGAGGTTGGGATAGACAAGCTGGCTGAGTTCAAATACCTCTCTCCTTAGTTTCTGCCTGGCCATGGGATCCTCTATGTGCTGGAACTTTCCACGGGGACAGCAATGTTCTATGATTCTGTGCTGTCCATGTGTCTGCTGAGCATTTGGAATATGGCAAGTGGAGCTTAGGAACTGAAGGTTAAATATGGTTTCGTCTGAATTAGCCCTACTGTAGATCACGTATCTTCTGTTTGCTTCTCTCTCCCAGAAATCAGGCCACCCCCTCCTGAAGCTGTCTCTGGACAGAGAGTTAAGAACACGACCTGCTGTGGTCTTGTGGTTTCCCTCCCGCTTGTGACTGTAGGACCAGCCCTGCTGATGCCCAGACCCAAGACAACCTTGGACGATAACTGACTTACCTGGTGTCTGCCTCAGTGTTAACGTGTGGCATCTAGGCAATTCCCTTGCCCCTTCAGGACCCTGTCATGAAGCCTGTAGCTCAGATCCCCAGGGCCTCAGTGACAGGTAACTTTTCTAGTCAAGTTCTCCAGACCTGAAGGCTCGCTCTTCCACTTCAGGCCACATCATGGCTGCCTGGGGCCAGGACGCTCTAACTCTCCTCATGAAGTTTTTCCTGAAGGGTAATTCATGTTAGCTTCCTTTCTATGGACCTACAATTTCTCTTCTTCCTTCTCTTCCTCCATTTTTCCTTCTCTGCTTCCCTCCCCCTCTTTCTGCTCCTTTTTCTTCTTCCTTTCTATCCAGTTCATGGCTGGTAGCTATAATTTCAGACCTTCAACTTTCTAACACCCGTTTTGAGAATAAAGAGCCCCCTATTTTCTAAGGGCATTGGGTGAATTGGCAGATGGAATGAAAATACAGGAGGAACATGAACAGATTTTTGAGGTGTGACTTAGTTTCCCCAGACCTTAACCTGTGCTCTCTGTATCGGAGACTCTCTCATCGGCTGGGCACCTAACAAATGTTGTCGCTAGAAGAAAACTTGGCATTTGTACTTGACAGCCTAGATCATGTGAGGAGCTATGCTGGGTCAGCTCAGAGTGCAGGAGATGGAAGCAAGTTGTTGCTGTTCGCTTGCATGGTGGCTGATAAATCACCATCAAACGGCTTTAGGGAACAAGAGGTTTATTTTCTCTTTTGATAGTCTGGTTACAGTTCGTAGTCCAGCTTGACTGGAGAGCACGCACCAATACCAGGGCTGAGGGAACTGGCCACACCATCTCAACATAATGGCTGAGAGAGGGACGAGCCTTACTTGCCAGACCAGCATGTCTGGCCAAGTGTACACAAGGATGTCGACTCTCTCAAACAGCTCTCTGTATTTTATGCCAGGGCTTAATCCCACCCACCTGGGCCTTTGGCATCAGCCAATCTCCTGCAGGTTTGCTCTGGGCTTAACCCAACCACTAATTCTCCACAAATGTGCTCAGAGCTCAAACCCTCAACTGTCAAGTTGACACCTGTGCCTAACTGTGACATAAGTGATGCCACACAGGACAGGTGGAAGAGAGACAATAAAGGAGAGACCACGCAGGGAGACTCAATCTCCAGCCCGCCCTGTTGCGTGGGGCTGGCTGCAAGGAAGCCTAGGGACCTTTTCATAGGAGCGCAGTAGGGAGTGTCTCTGTGTCTATCTTTGTCCCTGTCTCTTCCCTACTCTTCTCTCCGGAGTGACTCTAGAACATGCCACAGAGGATTTCTTTAGGAGACAGCCAGCCTGCTGTCAATCAGAAAGGCCTTCACACCAAAACTCTCTAAGGCTGAGGATGAAAACCACTTCTATACTCCTGGGACAGAATGAGGGATTAGGGAGGGTTACAGGGTGTGGCAGTCGGATCTGGTTAGCAACAACCCCACGAGCAGCTCATTGGGAGCAAACAGAAGGGGTTTCTGCGGCTTGTCCCGTGGGCCAGCAGTTTGGCCTGCGCAGAGTGGCCATCCTGACTTTGAAGCATCCACCTCCCGGGACAGGCGCTCTGAGGAGTGCTAACAATCAGAGAAGATGGCTGTGTCTGAGGCAGGTTCATCCCTGAGACACGGAGCCAGAGACACAGGTTGTCGTGTCCTTGTCCCGTCTGTCACCATCCCAGATGGTTGTTGCTTCAGGAGGGGTATGGCCCCATTTCTAAGTTTGACAGTTCTGGGGGAGTCAGACGCTTCTTCACTAAATAAGTTAGATCTCTCCAGGGCAGATCAATATTTAATGTGGGGCTTAAAAAGACTGACTCAGGAAATGAGTTTAAAAGTGGAGAATTTGCCTTAGGTAGCAATTTCTAAAATGCAGTGGTATCAGGGGACAGATTATTCAAACCCCAGCCATGGATAATATAAAAACAGTTGAACGAACCAAGTTCTGCTTCCTGTCATCGGTGACTCTGAGTCTCCCAGTTTTCTATATGCGACACCTCGAGGATGATGTCACATTAGAAGAGAACTCAGAGGTGGCCACTCCAGGGATGATTTCTGCCCAGCTGCCCACAGCCTCGCCTGTGGTAGACATCACTAATGGATCCCAGCACGCTTTGCTGTTGATTTGGATGCAGGTTAACCTCCAGCAGCCACTGTCTACTGGCTGGAGTGGTGATGGATGCTATTTATGTTTAATTTTCTTTCTCATGAAGTGCAAATTCCTCATTTAGCAGAGGAGAAGTGCAAGGTTGGCTGATGCAGGATCAGTATCCAGTCTTCTGCCTCTAAGATGGACTTTCTCACAGAAATGCATCAGGGCTGGGGATCCACTAAGGGTTGGTTGCTCATCCCTCTGTGAGTGACATGAGGTTTTCCCCTGAGTGTCATTGACTTATAGGGATAAGATGATGACATTTTGAACAGGAGAGATGGCTCTGAAGTAAAAGCACTTGCTTTACAAGCAAAAGAACTAGAGTTAGGATCTCCAGATCCCATGTAATAAATGCCAGGTGGGTGTGGCGTCCTGTCTATAATTCTAGCCCCAGAAGGTGGAGTCTGGGAATTCCCAGACCAAGCTGGTCAGCCAGTCCTATTGGCTGATCTGTGTCAGATTATGGATCTCGCCTTAAAAGAATAAAGTGAAAGAGCAATTGAAGTTAATCCTCAGTATCAACCTTGGGTCTCCACAATGCTTAGTTACATGCACACACACATGCCAAAAACATGCATCACACATGTACATGCCTCACACACAGACACAAAATGGGGGGAAGGGCTCTAACATTTAGAGCTGGAACAAAGCATAGAGACCATCTAGTTTCTTCTCTCTCTCATGGTGAAAATAAAGCCCAGAAAGTTACTTGGAGTTGGTCATTCTTCTCTCCGCACCAATTATATGCATGCTAACTTACACCTCTCATTCAGAGACGTTAAATGACTTGAAATTTTCAGACTTTCACTTTCTGTTTAGGATCTAGTAACTAGGACTTGCAAAAGTGTTACTAATTGAAGAAAAATGCAACCTGGCTGTAGTGGCTCATATGTCTGCAATATTAGCACATAGGAGACCAAGGCAGGAGGATGATAGAGAGTTTGAAGCCAACCTATTCTACATGGTGAGTTCTGGAAGACAACCTGGTTATCATATGAGACTTGCCTCAGAAAAACAAAGCAAAACAAAATTAAAAAAAAAACTGACCAAAGAAACGAACATTTATTTTTTAAAAAATATACTTTCATATCTACTCCCTATACTTGCCTTTCTGATTATGTTTTGTTTGACTGATGTGAAAAATAGGTTCTTATTTCCTAAACAACAGTAACCAAGAATTTAGATCATGCAGGACTATCAAAGGTTGTCACTTTTGTGTGAAAATCTTTTTTAAAGCGATTTTTTTTGAGTGAGCAGAAAGTGTTAATTTGTACAGCAGGAAAGAAAGGCTATCTTTCTGGGGTAGAGAGGCAGGCAAGCAACTTGGTAGTCAGTCCTAAGTTTAAGGCCAATTTATGGCCTCAAGTTCCTCATCTATAAAATGACAATATTTTATTTATCCTTCCAACCTCAGGGGAAGGCTAGAAAGGTTGCAGGGTGTGAGTCCCATGAAGGCACTTGAAGGAGGAAGGGGTTATAGAGACAGATAAGTGTGGGAACCAGAAGCAGATTAGGGAGAGACTGTCTGGAGGTGTGTGTGTGTGTGTGTGTGTGTGTGTGTGTGTGTGTGTGTGCAGACCTGCCTTGGATAGAAACACAGGCAAGAATTCCCATGCCCTCATTACGCTAGGTGTTCCTGTCAGATTTAAACCAACCTATTTTGAGATTTGAGCCGCTGCGATATTTTAGAAACGGCAGCCCAAAGGAATGCCACATTTTCAAAAGGTCTCTCTTGAATTTGCCACTGGGTATTATTTTTATGGGACAGTTCTGTTGCCCAACTTCAAAATATACATCATATTTATATTGCCTCTGCTAAGCATATATTTTTATTTTATTGCTTACCATGTGGGTGACATTTGGTTATTGAATGTCTGGAGACTTGGACCCGGTGGTTGTTTTTTTCATTCTCCCTTTCGTAAGTACTCACTCTGATGTATTAATCTCTACAAAAGGAACGCGACAGGGACACATAAGCATTCGCGCTCACACACACACACTAATCACATTGCCATTTTATCTCACTTTGCGGGTGTGTGGCTACATTTATAAGAGCCGACAGATCTGAAATAGGTGGTCTGAACTGATTCAGGTGGGGCGCAGTGAAGTCGCCAGCCTCCTGGGGGAATTGGATAGGGGAGGGAGGGAGAGAGGGAGGAAGAAGGGAGAGTCTTTTGTCTTTGGCTTGTGAAGGACACAGGCAAAGAGCAAAGAGGGAACCATTGAAAAAGCACGGGCCAGAAGGGGCTCTGGGGACGTATTTATATGTCTATAAAAATAGAGACATATGTTTTATAGATATTTTATATTTCGTGTATCCATAGATCTATACAGCACCTCACATCATTCTTGATCATGGGCTCAATGAATGTGTTATTGAATGAAGGAACGCCAGGATGGCGATATAAACCATTTGGAGGTTACACTCTGTAGAACACTTTGTGCACATTTTAACCATGCCTCCCAGCATCCCCACGGTGTGAGTCCATCATATCCATTCACATAAATATAGGGGACTGGGTTCCTCAAAGTTAAATGACCCAGAAATCCCTATTCTCTTTTTGGGTATAGACCAAAAGAATTGAAAACAGACACTCAAAACAGGTACTTGTAGGCGAGTGCTACCACAGTACTATTCACAGAAATAGCTAGAAGATAGAAGTGCCCCTCATGTCCATCAACTGATGAATGGTAAGTCAACTGTGGCCTTATTCAGCTATAAAAAGGAATGAGGTCAGATCCATGCTATACCCTTGATGAACCTTGAAAAAAACATTATTTTAAGAAGTCAGACATAAAAATTTGTACATTCCAATTAGATGAAATGTCTAGAGCAGGTAAATCTGTGGAGATAGAAATCAGATAGGTGGTTGATTGCCTGAGGCTGGAAGATGGGAGGGAGGAACAGGGAATAAACTTCATGAGGTACAGGGCTTTATTTGGGGGTGATTGAATATTTTGGAGCTAGATATAGGCACATAGACTGTGCATAAGTACATAGATAGCAGCTGTGAGCATACCACGTGGCACGTGTTCATTTACAAATGATTAATTGGGGGTGGGGAGACTTGAGGAAATGGTTGAGTGGATAAGGGATCTGTCCCACAAGCATGAAAACTGGAATTCACATCCCCAGAACCCATGTAAATCCTGGGTAGCTGTTGTGGTACCTGTACTTCAGCACCCCAGACATGGGATTCCAAGGGCAAGCTAGCTAACTAGTCTAGCTGATCAACAAACTCTGGGTTCAAATGAGAGACCCTACCTCAACAAACAAAAATAAAGAGCAATTGAAGACGATACCAGATGTCAGCTTTGGGCTTCCATAAGCATATGCACTTGCGTATGCATGTGTGTTCACATATGTGAACATGAATATATACACACATACATCCTACAGAGATACACACAATTTTTTTTAAAAAAATTAAATTGTTCCATCTAGCACTGAGCAATGGTTATATCGCAATAGTATTGGTACAAGAGCCGTAAGACCGGAGCCGAGAGAAAGCCTGGCCTCAGAATTATGAGCTGGGACATCCTGCAGCCGTGTACACACCGTTAGGATTCGTGACGGCAGTAAGAAGTACCGTGGCCTGAGACTGGATGTGGGGAACTTTCCCCAGGGCTCTGAATGTTGTACTCGCAAGACAGGGATCATTGGTATTGTCTACAATGCATGCAATGACGAGCTGGTCCACACCAAGACTCTAGCGAAGAGCTGACCACATTGTGCTTCTTAACAGCCCTCCTTACCACAGTGGGATGAGCCCTATTATGCACTGGGCTGCAAGAAGGGGGTCAGGTTGACCTCTGGGGAAGAAGAGATTTTGAAACAAACAGCGGTCAAAGCAAATTCAAAACAAATAGGATGAAAGGAAGAAGAATGTCACATCAGCCGTCTTCTGGAGGTGCAGCTGTAGCAGAGCAAGCTTTGGCTCGCATGGCATCGAGACCAGGACAGTGTGGCAGGGCGAATGGCTGCTGCCAGAAGGCAAGGAGCTGGAGCTCCACCTGAGCCACATCAGAGTCCAGAAAGCCAAGTCAGTCATCACTGTTCGTGTAATAAAGGTGCTTATTATTCGATTCAAATTTTTTAAAATTTTTTAGTCTGCGGCTACAAAGGAGACTGCAGGAGGAGGGTTGCTTGAGTTCAGGAATTTGAGACCAATTTGGGTGACTCAGTGAGAGCCTGTTTCAAAAAAAAATTCAAATAAGCAAAATATCCCTCACCTCCCCCAAATCATCATCACCAAAAAAACAGACGCAAAAGCCATCTAAACGCTTTAGTACCGAAGATGTAGTTGAATGGTAGACTGCTCGCCTGCCTAACGTGTCTGAGGCCCAGGTTACTTGTAGTGAAATTTGTCTCAATTGAAGAGAATGAGAGAGAGAGAGAGAGAGAGAGAGAGAGAGAGAGAGAGAGAGAGAGAGAGAGAGAGAGAGATTCTGTGAATCAGGATAACGGTCGCCTTAACAGCTGTGGAAACCAAGTCCCGGGGAGAGCATATGGCTCACCATTGCCCATATTGTCTGATGCACCAGGTTTCAAAATGACTAGTGTGGTGCTTTCCCAAGCTTCCAGCTCACACAGGTGATTAGACTGACAGCTTGTATTATCTTCCCATGCCCCGGCCATCTGTAACCTTACAGGCCTGTTCTGCTCTCCTCTGGGTTTGGCCAGATAACCCTATGGGAGGGTTGAGAGCCTAGGGGTATTTCCACTCTCTTTCTTGACCTTAAGCATCCCCCTGAAAACAAGCCAAGGCTAACCTCCTGGAAGACGAGAGGCCACCTGCAGCAGATCTAGACTACCCGACCCAAGGCATCCTAGACCAACCAGCTGGCCTGCCGCCTGATCCATGAGGGAGCTCTACGGAGATGCCCCATGCCTGGCTTACCCCAGAGAAGCTCGCAGGCTCCTTGGGGACTCAGGAGAACAGCTAATGATTGTTGTTGTGAGCTATTTGGTTTTCAAGTGACTTGTTTGCAGTAAGAGTTAGCTGAGACAGAGAAGCCGGACAGCGTGCCTGAAGTGTTGCATCTAGTAACAAAAGGTCAGACTGGTTTGGAAGCCTAGCCCTAGCAATATCACCCAATTCAATGTTCACCTTCACTTTACAGTAACATTGTGGTTGCAGAGAGAGTGAGAAGGAGACATGCATGTGTGTGTGTGTGTGTGTGTGTGTGTGTGTGTGTGTGTGTGTGCGCGCGCGCTTGCGCCTGTGCATATGTGACTGTCCTTTTTCTGGCCTTGGCAACAAAGGAGTATTACCAGGACTCCCTTGCCAGCCTTCCCACAGACCCCATCCCAGTTCCATGGGTAGGTATTGCAAAGCTGGCCTCGGTTTCCAATTTGTGTGTCTGTAGCTTCTGTCAGTCTGGCGAGGTTGCTGTCCTGCTCTGCATGCGCTCTGCCTTGCTGGCAGGGTGGAAAGAACATAACTTGTCAATGTGCTATTCTGTCCTAAAGCTTTATATTAGCAGAGCTCTTCAGGAGCTTTCGATTCTTCGAAGCGGAGAGTTGCTAGGATAATGGTCGCCTTAACAGCTGTGGAAGCCGAGTCCCGGGGAGAGCGTACGGCTCACATTGGCCACATTGTTTAGTGCACCAGGATCCAAAATGATTAGTGTGCTGCTATCCCAAACATCCAGCTCATACAAAGAGAATCCTGACATTGCCACCTGCCCCCTGTCAAAAATGGTGCCTTCTTATGGGACAAGAGACAAGTTGATTGATGCACTGAAGTGCTGGAGGAAGTAGGAGAGGAGAAGGGAGGAGAAATTTGTGGACTGGGGCCAAGCGAAAGCTTTTCCAGGGGCCCAAGGAGATGTCCCATGTAATTGTAGGGTTGGAAAGAAGCAGAAGTGAGAGGCTCTGCAATCTAAACCTCCCATGACATTGATCCTAGAGAGGAAGGCCTGGCATTTCACTGAGTTCCTTGGTCCTGATAGTGTTCTGACAGTGAACCCTGTGGGCCCACATTTTGGAAGGTTACATCTGGGGTCCACTCTGAACTGGAGATGCACCCTGAGAATTCTGTCCACACTTCCTGCTGTGGTCACCAGGGTTTGGGAAGAGACTTAGGAATGGGAGTGGCTCCTGTCTCATGGGGTCTAGGCATCCTCTCTCATGGGGTCTAGGCATGGGTCTTGGCTGTTTATAGGCTTGCGACCTGCAGGAGAAGCCTGAGACTACGGACAGATCACCTGGCCCAGGAAGCCTGAGACTGAGGAAGCTGGAGACATTGGAGGTACATGGTGGTGATGGAGAGTTAGTTCCCAAGACAGCTGAGGCCTATGTGTTGGTGCCATAGGTCCCGGGGGTGCATCATGGTCCCACCATTCAGCAGTGAGACTTAAGGCTTTATGTAACTTTTCTGGACCTTGGTCTTTTCACCACCAAGGACAGTAAATAGTAACTATGGGTAAGGGTTGGAATAAAGTTGGAATCTTAATGATTTATATAAATCTAAATGAACTAACTTAACATGCTCATTAATACTAAGTACCAAATAGTTAGTCTCAGTTGTAAACCTGACACTTAGAGATAGGCTCTGGGCACACCTATGAGGAATGATCTAGATAAGGCCTCTAGGGAAACGTATAGGAGAGTGTTTCAATTGCTCTAATCGAAGTGGGAAGACTTGCCCTTTGTGGCGCCTGCTTTAGGCAGGTGGACATTATAAAGATGGCTGGTATGCATTAGGTTCTTTCCCTGTGTGATAAAGGATAACCTTGAACTTCTACCTCCTCTACCTCCCAAGTGATTACAGTAGATGCTGCTACACCTGGACCTGGTTTATGGCTCGCTGGGGCTTCATCCATGCTAGGCAAGTACTCCATCAACTGAGCTACATCTCCAGCCCTGAGTCTAACTTTTGACAGTTCCCCCAGGGACATCCTCTTCCCCGGATCTCAAGGGATCCACAGAGCAGATGCTAACTTGTAGACACATTCCCTCAGGGGAGCCCATGTCCTTTAGAATGGATGAGAGGTGGTGGGTGAGAGACAGAGAAACCACAGGGACAGCCTCCTGGACATGAGGGTGACTCTGGGCAGGGTCACGTAGCATGGCGAGTTTGCCCTTTGGAGACGTGTTCTCCCCATGCAGCCCAGGGTGACCTCAAACTCACATTCCTCTTAACCTTAGGGTTAACCTTAATCTCCCTAATACTGGAATTACAGACATGCACTATCATGACTTACTTTGGGGGCTCCTTCTGTAGTACATACCCAGCAAAGAAGCAGCGTCACGTGAAGGGAAGAGGTCCACAGATCTTGGACTCACCAGGGGCCATAGACCCTGTTCCATGTGCTTCCAAGAGGCAGGGAACCCACCAAAGCTCCGTAGCCTCCATCCGATGATCTCCCCAATCGGCCTCACTTTCTCCCCTTCTGGTGTACCGCTGAACACACTTGCCCTCCTATGGCACCTCTCTGTTTCTCCAATTCTGAAGCCCACCCACGGCTGCTGTTAGCTAGGCTCACCTCCTGACGCCCCGCCCTCCTCAGGCCACACCCTCAGAGCTGCTAGCCCTGCCCCCTACTCTCCACCAAAGTGCTTGTAGGAAGCCCTCCTGGGTCACTTCTGCCTGGCTGTCAAAGCATCTGTATTTACCTGGGTCGCAGTCATTTCAACATATCCCTGCAGTGAGCTGTCAGCAGTTACCTGCAGTCATTGGGCAGCAGTTTCTGGGCTACGCTTACCCCCTAGTGCTCCTGTGACTGGCACAATGCTGGCACCCATGCAAATGCGAGTGAGTCATAGAGGAACTGGAAGATGAGATCGGGTTTCTCTCACAATGCTTTCCCTCTATCAGGGCTCAAAGTGAGAGAGGTGTGGGCTTTCCGAGGTAGCTCTGCTGGACGTGGGACAGCTGTGGGGCCTGTATCTGTCTCAGCTGGGGATGCTGCTGTATCTCTGCTAGCCAGTCCCAGAGCACAGAAGAACCGGAAACAGGCGCATGGTGAGGTGGCTGAGCAGATGGGGCTGCCAGAGGCCTCAGTTTCTCTGCTGAAGGTCAAGGTCCACCCAGACACATACTCTGGCAAGAGCCTAGGGTTCTTTCCTCGCCTGTGACCAAGGGCAGTGACCCCCACTATTCCTTCTTGACAAGTCTTCTGATGGTCAAGAGGTGGGATGAACTTGGCTCTACAAGCTGTCATGGTGGGCCTTTGGCAAGACCCTTCCCCTTTGAGCAGTGGTCTGAGACACCATGGCTCCTTTAGGATCTGAGGATAATACAGCCCCCTCATTGCGAGGTCACCTTGCTCAGGAACCAAAATCTGCCTCCATGGTGACTCGCGTGAGACCAGGGACAAACGGAGTGGCTGCGTTCCATTCCCAAGGACGAGGGACAAAGAACCCCTAGACAACTCTGTCTCACCCCATCCTCTGCTTCCTGGGGTTTGCCCAGGGCCTTAGGGACTTGGGGGATTCTGCTTGGATATGAACTAAGCAGTGCTCTTTCTTGGTCTCTGACCCTGAGTGTTGCAACCCCCTAGTATTGTAGGAAGGCCTTCTGGGTCACTTCTGCCTGGCAAGAGTTCTGTGCTGCCAAAGCATCTGGAGTTACTTGGCTCATAGTCATTTCAACACATCACTGCAGTGAGCTGTCTGCAGTCACCTGCAGTCATTGGGCAGCTCTATCAGCCCTAGGCTCTTGCCAGAGTACGTGTCTGGGTCGACCTTGATGGGGGTGCAACGAGGCGATGGGGGTGGAACGAGGCTCTGAGGTGTCTCTGGCTGTCCCGCCAAGCCTAGACCACACCCTTTCTCCAAGACCATACTCGGGAGACCCTCCTTTCCCAACAGGCCAGCTCCCGCCCAGACGTCACCTCCTCCTGCCTTGTAGCACTCCTGCTTCAGGACAAAGAGCCAGCGCTTCCTCGGAATCCCCCCAAGCCCAGGATAGCAGGGACAGGTGGCAGTCAGTCCTCCTCACTTCAGACAAAAACAATCAAGCCATCAGCCTGATTTTTTTTTTTAAAATCAATTCCCATGACAAGCGGGTCTGTGAAGAAGGGCAGGCTGCCCCCCGGCACTCCGTACTTCAATGAGGACAACAGAAGGAGCGGGATTCATAAAACCGTAATGCACCATTTGATCATGTTTCCCAGTAACCCGACCCTGCAGCCAGGGAGGCGGCTCACCCTTCACCCAGCCCAGATGGAGCCACTCTGGGGCCTCTTTGGGGGGGACAGAGCAGCTCTGTGTGTCTGGCTGACCAGGGGGCATTGACAGGGAGGGGAGCAGAGCAGTTAGGAGTATGTAATAGCCGTGGGAGTGTGTGGGAACACGAGGGGCTTCGAAACCAGGTGAATCTTGGTAACTTATGACTTCATGACTCGGCCTTCTACTTTTCAAGTTTCCTTTCCCAGATGTGGAGTTTCTGACTTCTGCAAAGATGCAGGAGATGAGCATAGAGCTTCTGACATCTTGGCAGAGAGAGGACACCAATGGGGTCAGTGCGCTGTTGGAAGCCCCTTCATACCTTGAAAGTGTTACCCCATCTTCCCTAATAAGGAACAGCACCAACTGAAACCAGATAGTCTTCTTGACTCCTAATGAAGTCATAAGGCGAGCCGCTGCCCAGGAACTGTCCTGGACAATGATAGATCCTGAGCATCACAGCTGGTCAGAGTAAAGATTCAGGAGCAAGCGGAAACCCAGTCCTGAGTGGGCAGACCTGCTCTGTGATTGGCAAGACTCTCAGGTCACTGTGGACTCAGGTGGACAAGGCTCGGGGATACGAAGTCACGGGGGCCAGACCTAGAGAACTACCGCAGATCTCATTCTCCCAGCAACAGCAGGGAACATGCCCTGGGATTTGCTGCCCACATGGTCAGAGAAAAAGGACCCATTTGAAATGCCAAGGGCCATTCTGTTCTTCCCAAGGACTGACCTTCATAAAACCTGATTAGATTGTAAGAGCACAAGGATGGGAGGAGTCATGATATGCAAGATACTCCACACAAGTTAGGGCCGAAGCAATTATAATAGGACTCTGCATGATCTGCGCAATGACCGACATATCATTGACCCCTCAAAGTCTAGCATGGACTAAAGGCACTAGGATCCTTAGAAGCAAGGGATTAACAGCCACAATAGTGTTCCTATACTTAAGGGGAGCACAAGAAAGAGTTCTAGGAATTGCCACTGAGTCCTTACATCTCATCAGAGAGGAGGACCCAGAGGAAAGTTTGATATACACATTAAAGGATGCTTCAGAGGTGGGGGGCAGGGGGCACTGGGAGAAAGGGAGGGAGGGGGGAAAGGAAGGGACAAAGGGGGGAGGGAACAAGAGGTCCATGGAGGGGTGGAGGGAGGGAGGGAACAGGGGTTCCTATTACGCTTGTATGAGCAGGAAAAAAAAAAAAAACAAAAAAACAACTTCACCTAATTACTCCAACAGGTTAATTTTACCATCTTACCAGAGTGGAGAGACTGGAAAATATGTCTACTGTATGCCTGAGCAGTTAATTCAGTGTGCTCAAGACTGCTATAACAAAATAAACAATAGATGGGTTATGAGCAGCAAAAAAAAAACTACAGAAAAGTTTCAATAAAAAATTATAACCCACAAAAAAAAAAAAGCTGATTAGCCATAGACTAGGTTCATTACAGCTTAACCCACCAAGGGGAATGGGAATCCTCAAGACCAGCTTCTCCCATCCTTCCTATCTTATCCAGGGGGGGCTGAAAAGCAAAGAGTTCTTGTGCAATTCACAGCCTGGGCTCACTAAGAGGCTGAGACCTCACCATTGAGCCTTCTTATGACCCAGAAGGATGTCACCTATGCTGGGCAGAGAAGCAAAATGAAACTCAAGGGGACAGGAGACCTGAATAAAGCACTATAAATATACATCTGGAGCCCGGGCCTGGATCAGGTTTTCTTGCTTCTGCAGCAAGAAGCAGCAGGGATAATCTGCCCCCCCCATCAGCACCAAACTCTGATTCTCCTGCACATTCAGATTGAAACGCTAGCCTTCATCTTCCATTCCGTAAAGACCCCTCAGCCACCCAGGGTGACCCGGAGCAGTCTCTTCCTGCCTGGCTCTAGGAGATCACCAATGGGGACTCTAGTGGGCTTGAATCTGGCTGCTGGGGAAGGGTCTGGGAGGGTCCTGTTCTAAACACCTGGCCCTTCCAGAACATCCAACTGAACACCTGGGACTAAGGATGTCATGACTGAACCTGCTTGGAGGTCAAGGCCAACCTACTACCATACCAGGGAGGATGCCTCTTGGTCACCGTTGCCAGAAGCAGTCTATGCTTCTTGGCAGAGGCAAACCTATGGACCTCTACATTTTTGATCTTCTTATCAGGGGCAGAAATTGGAGACCCTGCTATTGGGCTGTCTTGGTTCTGGTCCTGGTTCTGACTGCATGGCCTTGAGCAAGCTATTGGCTTTTTCTCAGAAAAAATGAGGATAGTAATTAAAATCAGCTCCCGGAGACTGCCTGAAAGAAGATTTAAACAAGATCTTCGCTCCAGATAGGAGGAGATGATAAGCTGTTAGTAGTGTTGTAGACGTTTCCTTCGAAGGCATCTTTAAGTGACACAGAGGAGTCCTCCGTATTGCAAGAGCCCACAGCTCTCTGTAGGGTGACTGTAGGTCAGTCATTGTTCAGAAACAGGGAGGAACTGTAAGTTGCCGAGGTTGCCCCAGTGGGTGCTGGGCGGGAGGTCGTTGGCAGTGCCCGGGAGCGCCAGGGAGTCCCCACCCTACCACATTCAGGATATTAGTGCGAGTTTGAAATTTCCTGACCGACAGGACAAGCCATCCGAAGTGAGAGCTTCATTTCCTCTGTTGTCCGGCTCGGCTGTCTCGGAGGGAAAGCGTGTGAGTGACAAGTTATAATTAAAGCAGCAGCGAACGGCCTCGCTGGAGAAGGATGCGGTCTGCGGTCAAGCACGGAGGTGAGAACCGGCCTCTCTGCAGGATGTCCGTGGGGACCCTTCTCTCTGCTGCTCCGTCTGCTGGGACAGATGTTCATGCCCCTGTGACCGTTCCTGCCCTGGCTCCAGCTCATCTGCCAGGCCCTGAGTTTTAGAGGAACATCGACTTGGGTTGATGCACTGGTGGCCTGTAACAGGATAAGGTTGTTCTCGCTGTTCCCACAGCTCTGGGGCAAGTCTGTGTGTGGGCAATGGAGGTGCCATTGAATAGATGGAGGAGGTGTCTCCCTCCAACAGGACAGAGGGAACCAGGTACCAATGGACCAAAGGGCAGCTCCAAGCCACACAGATACTTTAGGCAGTGCATGTCTCCACCTACCAGAAGCCTACTGGCCGAGGGACACAAGGCAGGAGGGGCCGCCTGTGGACGACCCACCCGTCACTGATAGATTTCCTTTCCCCAGTCTCCAGCCTGGACCACTGTTGCAGCCAGTGAGCCACGGTCTCTCTGCGCCATCTTTCCCAGGCCTTTTTCACTGCTGGCCTGTTTCTGCCATGATCTCACCAGCTATTTCCTGGAAAGGAAACGATCTTTCTATTTTATATCCGGGATAAGAAGGCCTCAACTGAGGAGGGATGGGAAGATGTCTCTGACCACCCTGCCTCGTGCTAACCACAGACACATTCCTTTTCTGTGAGCTGAGCTGATTTCTCGGCCATGCATGAAGGTGCTTAGTGCCTTTTTTGTTATTTGTGGTGTTCTCATGTAGCTATGGGTCCCCGGGGGCAGAAACAGTTCTTTCTTCTGCATGTGCGCCTGTGTGTGCATGTGCACCCATGTACATGAGCATGTGTGTGCATGTGTGTGTGTGTGTGTGTGTGATCGCCAATTGGCTGGACTAGCTGATCATCAGTCTCCAAGATCTGCCTGTTTCTGTCCCCCCACTTCCTACCTTAGGCTTACATACATGTGCGACCATGCCTGGAATTTTCCTGTGGGCGAGGATCCGAACTCAAGTCTTGTGCAGTAGACACTTGACTTCCTGAGCCACCCTCCAGCCCTCGTTCCTTCCTTTTGTTAGGGTCCTTTTTGAACTGCCACTGTAGGAGGCTTGGGTCTGTGCTGGTTGGTCCCAAGTTGCTCCTCTAGAGAGTGGCTTCTGAGGCAGGCGTGGTGGTTTACGCCTACAATCCCTGCGGTGGCTGAGGCAGGAGGATTGCCTCAATTCTGGCCTAACCTGAGGTATAGAGTGAGACCCTCAAAAATCAAACCAACAGGGCTGGAGAGGTGGCTCAGGGGTTAAGCCTCTGCCTTGCAGGCAGAAGTTCCTGAGTTCAGATCCTAGACCCCACGTATAGACACCAGGTAGGAAGCGGGGGTGGCCTGCGTTTCTGGTCCTGGTAGGGTGGAGCCTGTGAATCCAGGGCAGAGTAAACAAGGAGGAGGTGGAGGCGTCCATGGTGGTTCCCGAATTTGTCCGTGGTTCTACACACACGCGCACACACACATACATATACACACGCACAATTGAATAAATAAAAAACAAATCAAACCAACAGAACGAAAAGAGAGAGAACTATTTCTGTAAACGAGACCTCC
This sequence comes from Typhlomys cinereus, assembly GCA_023101885.1. Taxonomy (NCBI): domain Eukaryota; kingdom Metazoa; phylum Chordata; class Mammalia; order Rodentia; family Platacanthomyidae; genus Typhlomys; species Typhlomys cinereus. The sequence goes on along the minus strand of JALPQD010000352.1, from coordinate 1,809,351 downwards.
CCATTTTGTCCCTGGGCTCCTTAGTGGGGTTTACTGGGAACAGAGTGAGGGACTAGGGGATCTGGAGAGAGGTCTAAAAGAGAGTAAAGTCGGGGTATTGCTTGCCCAGCTTCCTTCCTGAGGGACTGTCAATTCCTGGGTCACCCCAACTCTCAGACAGCCTCTTCTGGACTCTCCCTGGACTCCTATAATATATGTCCAGGAGGCCTGGGGGTGCCTGCCTCTGTGGCCACACTCTGAAGACTATAAAAAATGTTCTCTGGCCTCCCCTAGCTTCTGGACCTTGCTGGCCACCCTGGCACAGACTGGCATGCTTTTGCTTTCCTCCCCTGCAGGGGTGGCATTTCTGTCTCTGTCTTCTCTTCTTCTCCTGGGGTGCCAGTCATGTGGATAAAGACCCATTTGCCCCAGGATGACCTCATCGTCTCTAATTACATCAGCAGCAGCACTACTTCCAACTCAAGTGACATTATGCGATGCCGGGACAAGGGTTTTAGCAGGACATCTGGGGGTGGGGGTGGGGTTAATGCATTTCAAACCTGGTCGGTTGCAGGAATCTCTGTAAGCCCAGGGGCCATGGTTGGGCTTTTCATCTCTGGGGTGTTGCCAGGTGCCCTGTGGAAAGACTGTGCCTGGCCATCCTCCCCTGATCTAAGCCAGTCAGCAGGGTACACAGTACATGCTCAATAAATGCCTCTTGGTGCTGCCGTTAATGATGGTGTCTTGCTTGCTCATCCTGGCTCAGCCTTGAAAACTAGACATGGAGCTGCACCCCAGAACCAAGTCCACCCAGGGCCGGCCTCTTAGGACTCTTTGCTTTGGCCTGCAGTGGAACCCAGATATTCCAGGATCCTTGATCACCAGTCCTAGGAGAGACCATCCTCCCTGCCTCGAGCGGAACTCTTACTTTTAGTACGACAGCTATTTTATCTGGGCGGCAGGGAAACAGATTTCTAAGATGAGTGTGTCAGCCAGGGTCAGTTTCCGCTCAGCTATCACTGGCGCTGTCAGGAAGAGAGAGGTTCTGGCTGTCCGGCGGGAACCCATCAATCACTTCTGACAGCCCTTAATCAGACAAAGGAGCCCTCACCGCGGTGTCGCAGAGAGGGAGAGACTGTATTATTGTTCACGCTCAACAAAGAATTTTGGACAGGAGTTTTAAGCTGTAACTAAGATCACAAGTATCTTCTAAGATTTAGATACCTAAGGTAACTGGGACTCCCCTCTTGGGTCTCTCTCTCTCTCTCTTTCTCTCTCTCTCTGTACATGTGTATATGTGTACATATACATAAGAAGGCATTTGAGTGTGTGTCTGTCGAATGACATCAGGAATCATTCTGAATTACCTTACCTCCTTTTTGCTTTGCTCTGGGGTCTCTCAGGTTCTGCTTTATAGGACTGAAACTGCAAGATACCACCATATCTACCCTAGCCTTCTTACATGGAATCTGGGGATCTCAACTTGAGTCATTTTGCTTGTAAGAAAAAGGTTTAATCCTTGAGCCATCTCCCCAGCTCTCTCTCACTTTCTTTTGACATAGCTGTCCTCTTTCTGCAAAGATCCATCCATCCATCCATCCATCCATCCATCCATCCATCCATCCATCCATCCATCCATGCATCCATTATCCACCCTCTCATCCAACAAACATTCACTGGCTCCTCTACCAAGAGCTGCTGGCAATGTATCGAGAAGCCCATGGTCTTACAGAGGTAAAAAGCTCATCAGCAAAAAAGCTCAATGTCCTGTGATGAGCCCTTGGCACCCAGGGAGTACCATTGCTGGGGAATCGTGGAGGGGTGCTAGTCTCCAGCAGGTGTCTAAAGTGGGATGGGGGGTGTTTCAGGCAGATATATGGTGAGTGCTAAGTTACAGAGGTAGAGAGAACACCCAGGAATCCTGAATACTGAGTGTAAGGGAGTGGGAAGAGATAGCAGGGCGAGGGAGGCAGGGCCAGACCAGGAAGAAAGAGACTTGGCAGAGAGCAGACTTTCAGCAGAAAGGCATCTTGCCAGCCATGCTCACTTGATCTCCCTTGTGTCTCAGACAGTGTCTGGATGTTGCATATATGCCATTGAAAAAGGAAAGAAGTAGGAGCGACTGGTGAGAAGGTCGCTGCTGACGGGACCCTGATTATTCACCTTTGCCCTCACTGCTCCCTAATGACTCTCCTCAGCTATACGACAAAATGTATTTTTCTCTGGCTGCTCTTCACTATTTTACTCTTCTTACCTTTGTCAATGATATATTCTAAAAGTCGGGAGGTGACCTATCTCAGACACCAAGCCTGACCCATCGCCCTATTTTTATTAAAAAATAGTCTTTTAGATGTGGATCTGTGGTAGTGACTCTGCATATTGCTGAAAAATTCATGACTGAACAGCTTCATGCGAAACAAGGGATTTTATTCTCTTACGATACTTGGTTACAGTTCCTTGTCTAGCTCATATCAACACCAGAGGCCAAGGATCATACTATACCCATAAGACTGCTGAGAGATGAACGGTCCTCACTTGCCAGACCAGCACGCCCAGCCAAAGAACGCCAACTTCCTGAACTAGTTCCCTCCATCTTATCCTCTCGCCCAGGGAGGGCGCACCCGTCAGGGATGGGCTCCCACATCAATTAGGACAATCTCTTACACGCTTGCTCGGGGCTTAACTACTAATTCTTTACAAATGTGCCCAGAATCGAGCCTTCAATTGTCAAGTGAATACCTCTATCTAACTAGGGTCTCACTAGATGGGCCCATCTGATCTCTCACTTCTAGACTCAAACAATCCTGCTTGGCCTCCCAACTAGTCGAGACCATAGGTGTGCCCACTGTATGCCCATAAATGAATGTTATTGGAACACATAGATCTATCTATCTATCTATCTATCTGTCTGTCTGTCTGTCTGTCTGTCTATCAGCCTGGCTACTTGTGTTCTATCAGGTATAGGGGAGGCTACTACAGAGATTATGTGACCTACAAAGCTGGAAATATCTATTAACTGCTCCTTCATAGAAAAAGTTGGCCAATTCTTGTGCTGAGGACTTGCATGTAGCTCCTTGAACACAAATAGGTGCTTAATACATGATTGGTGAATGAATGAAATGAGTTTAAGGAGCAAATGAGACTCAAGTCTCATCAAATATGCCTTGAATCACTTGTCTCATAGCTGCCCTCTGCTTGTTTTGTCTCAAGCTGATAGTGCTGCCTAGTGACCTTTTGGCAAGATAAAGCAGAGAGCAGAACCAAACACCAGTCATGTCACCTTCTTAACCTCTATGGTCAGGTCAGATCAGGACAGTTAGATCCCAGTGGGCTTCATTCTGATCTACCACCTGTAGAAGGTCCCTTTGGCCTGCGAGTGAGCCTACCAGTCTGGAGCTAGGAGCTCTCCCTGTAGCAGTTGGAGAGGCCACTAGGGCTTCTTTTAAAGAAAAGGAACACTTTGCTAGAAACTTCCCAACCTGTTAGTCAGCCCCTCATGTCTCATTGGATGGCCTGCCATTTTCAAAACTATTCCAGGGGAAGAGAAAAGAATCGTTGTGATTACCTTAGATCAGGCAGGGGAGGGATGGAGCATTAACCCCGAATTCAAATAGAGACTCCATCAAGATCTGATGTGTCATTGAGACAGTCCGTAAGAACTTGGAACCTCAGTGTTCTCATCTGTAAAGTGTGTATGAGGATCACTGCTGTCCCTATACATGGTGTGTGATGATTTAAACTATCTAATAGAGTCTCTGATACACTTAAGAAAGGTTCAGTTCTTTTCTTTCTTTCTGCCCTTAGTCTGAGCACTAACCGCCTCGGCTGGCTACTGCCTCTCCATCTCTTCTGCTGTCTATTAAGTCTTCCTTCTCACATCTGATGTTTTTAAACACACACATGCACACACACACACGCACGCGCGCGCGCACACACACACACACACGCACACACACACACACTCCACAACTGCAGGAATTTACATTTATCCCTCTTACATGTTTTCAGCCCTATTATTTCAACCTGTCAAGATGCTTTTGAATTTGGCCGCTGCTATTCTTTCTATTAACAATCCCCCTGGCTTTGTGTCAACTGCAAATTTGATCGGCGCATCCTTCATTCTGCTTCATCCAAGTTGCTGAAGAAAAGCCCGAGATAGACAAGGTCAGGGGGCCTCGGAGCCTTGTTGCAAATGCTGCTGAGCTGATACTTACCCCGCCCTGCTTTCTCCTTCACCTTCTCACTCAGTCTGAGTGGACTGACGAAGGGCTTATTAGGATCTCGGGGTGCCCTTTGTCAAAGGCACCCTGGTCCTTCCTCTCCCAGTGGTCTATCCACAGTAGGGGGATTCTGTCAACTACAGCTCAGCTTTGGCAAATGCATGCTGGTTGCTATCGATCCTTGCCTCCTTTTCTCAATGTCTTTAACACTTTGAAATTCGCTTGTAGTTGCAATCAAACTTGCCGGCCTGTTTCTGGCAGTAAAAAAATCAGAACCCTAGATGGGCCTTGAACTTTCCCTCTTCCTGACTCTGCTTCCAAAACAGTGGGGGCTGCACGTCTGTACCCCCAGGCCAGGCCTCCCAGGACATCTAAACTTCAAGAAGCAAAGAGAGGAGTGAGCTGGTCTGCAGAATACAAAGGAAAGAGATGGCTGGGGAGATGGCTCAGGGAGTAAAGTGCTCACCGAGGAAGTGTGAAGACACGAGTTCCAATCTCCAGGACCCATATAAAAAGACAGAATGTGGAAGGTGCCGAGGAAAAGGAGGCAGAAGGATCTTGGTGGTTCGTTGGCCAGCTAGTCTAGCCAATCAGGGAGCTCTAGGTTCAGTGAGAATCTCTCTGAAAAAATAAAAGTGGGCAGGGATAAGGAAAGACACTTGGTGTTGACCTCTGTCCACAACTAAGTGGACAGGTGCATCACACCCACACATACACTAGAGATGTGAGAGAGAGAGAGAGAGAGAGATCAGGGGGCTATGGCTGGGAAACCTGGGCTGCACTGTCCCTCCCATTCTCCCCTCCCCTAGCGTAGGAAGGAGGCCTTGACCCCCTTCCCTGCACTTCAAGAGCACTTGCAGTGACCATTAAGATGGAGGAGGGCAGGAGGAACCAGGACGTTCTAGAAGGTCTCCACACAGGGTCGAAGGGCCATGTTTCCTTGGGAAATGGAGGTTCAGGAGAAAGAAGACCTTACAGGGACTGAGGTGTAGAGAAGAGGTGGGAAGAAGCATTAGGGGAAGTACAAGACTCCAACAGGGGTCTAGGTAGCTCCTGGGCAGAGAAGCCTTGACGAGAGATGGTCCAACCATGACGCAGTGGTGAGAAGGGAACCTGCCAGCGTCTTGCATCTGAATTCTCCCCAGGGTTCCCCATGACCCCCTCCATGACCACTTGCACATCCATCCATCCGTCTGTTCTGAACCTGTTTCCCCATTTCTGCTGAGGGGAGGTTTAGCAACAAGGAGGATGGAGCTGTCAATCTGCAAAAGTCTCTTTAGCTCTGTCTGGGCCTCTCCCATGTCAGGTGGCCCTTTCTCTATGAAGTCCCTGGGTGTGGCCCCTCAACCTCAGTAGACCTATAGCATCGATCTGGGGGACTAGCACCCCATTTCCTAGATGGAACTACTCATTCCACAGAGCCTCTCTCTCTCTCTTTCTCTCTCCCAAGTCTGGTTTCTGGCAGCTTTATTATAAGTTTATTACATGCTAATTCAAGCAAATAAATTTGCCCCAGCTGTGAAGCAGAGGAGATTAATAACCTCAAAGATTACTTTGCTGCTTTGATGAGTTTCTTGAGCAGAGTATATTTAGGAAGAGCAACTAGATTAGTCAAAACCCCCTTTAATTATTAGTGACACTGTGCAAACCACTCTGTATGACCAGAATACCAACTACTTAACTCCTTGACCTTCGCATTCAAATAAACACATCTTAATACAGCATGCCTCCTGCGTCCGCACGCCATGGCAACTGCTGGCATTGGGACAGCTGGTGTGAGCATTAGGGGTGAGGTGAAAGTATTAAAGATGTAGGTCCCCCTTTCCCGATCTCCCTCCCTTCCCCTGCCCCCAGGGCTAACCTGCAGTCAGGAGGGATACTCTGCAGGAATCCCGGAGCTGCAAGAATTTCTCAAAAGAAGGAAAATGACTTGTCCAAAGTCTTAGCCACGTGACATCCATGTTCAGCTACCTGGATTTTGGAGTGGACCGTTCCGCTTTTTAGGTTCAGAGTCAATGACTAGGTCTGTTTCCATTGGAAATTGTGAAGGTGATTGGATCCAGATCCTGAGCTACTCAGCTTCCTCCTCCTCTTCCCCCTCCCCCTCCCCTCCCCTCCCCTCCCCTCCCCTCACCTCCTCCTCCCCTCCCCCTCCCCTCCCCTCCCCCTCCCCTCCCCTTCCCCCTCTTCCCCCTCCTCCCCCTCCTCCCTCTCCTCCCTTTCCTCTCCCTCCTCCCCTAGCATGGTAAGTGGCCCCTTGGCTCTGTCTTAGGCCATTCTCTTTCTCTTTCTCTCTCTTTTCAAAACCTGCTTGGAAATCTCCGGTTTCCAGGCTGAAAGCGGGAGGAGCCGTCATTGAGATAGCAGCTGCTGCTTCTCCAGCTGGGGAAGATAAAGACGTTCCTTTATCAGCTTCACACATGGGGTGCACAGCCATGGCGGGGAGTGCCTGCAGGAGGAAGCACGTGACCACAGCTTGAGCAGGGAGCGGAGAGTGAGCGCAGCCCGGCAGAGGGCTGGGGATGCTGATTGGTGGTAGAGTGCTGTCTAGTATACACAAAGCTCTGGGTTTGAACCTCCACATAGCGTGATCCAGACATGGCGTGGCATGCATGTAAACTCCGTATCTGGGAGGTGGAGGCAAGAAGATCAAATTCAAGGTCACCTTTGACTACATGGTGAGTGTCACAATTAGACACAGGTGTCAACTTGACAGTTGAAGGCTTGGAGCTCTGGGCACATTTGTAAAGAATCAACGGTGAGTTAAGTCCTAGGCAAGCCTGCCTGAGATTGTCTGATTGATGGGGAAGCTTAGCCCATGGTGGGTGGGGCTAATCCCTGAGCAGGTGAATGAGATGGGGGGAAACTGGGTAAGGAAATTGACATCTTTCGGTAGTAATTGACTGGACACATAGGTCTGGCAAGTAGGAATTGTCCCTTTCTCAGCCGCCCTGTGGATGTACAGATATGGTTTGGCCAATTTCCTTGGCCCTTGGTGTTGGTGTGGACTCCTCCCCTATCAAGCTGGACAAGGAAGTATAACCAGACTATCAGAAGAGAGAATAAACTTCCTTGTTCCATAAACTGTTTGGTTGTGAATTTACCGGCAACAGTGCAGAATAACTGCAACAATGAGTTTGAAGCCAACTTGGAGCACCTGAGACTCTATAGCAAAATAAATAAAGAAAATCCAGAGGGAAGATGGACAGGGTCAGGCTTGCTGCTCATTCATTTGTTTGTTGGTTCATTTATGTGTGTTTTGCGTATCCATTTGTGTGCACATATATGTGTGTCCAAGTACATGAATGCGAGGTCACAGGAGCACATTGGCTGGCTCCCTCTATCACTCTCTGCTTTATTCCTTTAATAGGGTCTCTCTCTGAACCTGAAGCTTACCATTGTGGTTAAGCTGAGTGGCCAGTGAGTTCCAGATGTGTTAAAGGCACGCATAGTCATGCCGGCTTTTATTTGGATACTGAGGATTTGAACTCAGGTTCTCATGCTTGCATCACAAGCACTCTTACCTACTGAGCCATCTCCCTTTGTTTACCCTTTTTTATTTCAATAACGACCCTCTCAGAGAACTACCTCTAATATCCAGTGACCTAAAGGATTCCAGTGCAGACCTCACCTCCCAAAGGTTATATACCACCTCCCGACTTTGGGGACCAAGACTCATCACAATGAGTTGGAGAGCAGCCTGCTTAGGTTAATCCTAGCACATGGGCTCTTGGGTAGGATGCACCTTGGATTTCCATCATGTCTAAGCAAGAGGTTTCTAGGTAAAAGAAACTGGTGCTCAGAGAATTTAAGCAGCATGTCCTGAAATGCCCTGTCTGGGCTTGTGTACCTGGAAAATAGCCCCGGTGGCTCCCAACTCAAGTGTCACCAGTTCTGCAACACTCCCTGCAGGCTCCCCCTCCAGGCTGTCCTCAGATGACACTTGGAGGGCTGATGTACCCTCGACCCATCTCCTTATTCCATGGCTCCTTAAAAGCAAGAACTGGGTCTCTTCATCTTCCCATCCCAGGGAGCTGGCTGAGAGCCCGGGCTGCACTAAGCACTCAGCCAACATTGACACAGATTTGAAATTGCTCTGCATCTTGTTACATGGCACTCTCTGCGATGCCCTCTATGCCGAGCCTGACCCTACTGATGAGCGATTCGGAATTAAAAAAAAAAAAAAAAAAAAAAAGGAGCTTTCGTTCCCTGGTACTGTCGTCCAATAAGGGCCTCAGGTGTACAAAAGAAACGCCATAGGATGAACGGCAGAGAATAAATCTGAGCACGGATCGCAACTCAAGTGGAAAATGCCTTTCTCAGCACTGAAGCGATGGCAGACTTCAAAAGATAGATTTGGTTGTGGCGAGATTCCATTTCTCCCCAATAAGCAGAGTGTAGATTCTTTTCCAAAGTCTGTCTCTGTTAATCCTATTTGGCCACTTGATTTTCATCCCAAGCATTAAAAAGTATCATCAAAGTAAAAAAAAAGCTTCCAGCTTGAGGCTTATGATGTCTCTATTTATTATCTGGAGGCTGTAAGGTTGACGGGACCCTTCCCCCACATCTGACTCTCCTCTTTAATAATGGCATTACCAGGTGACCTAAGGTCACAGTCCCTGCCTGGACCTGCCAAGTTAGGTCCCTTATCCACCTATGTTAATTAAAAGAGCCAATGTGAAAAGTAGAAAAGGGAGATTTATTCAATGTGGACACACTGAGAAGAGGTCACAGAGATCCAGTGATGCTTCAAGTCCCCCTTCAGGGTTCACACATGCAGATAAGGTTTAAGCAGAGGGCAAGAGATAGGCACAATTAAGCAATCCTGGTCAAGGTGTGGTTCTTCCCACCAATGACCTGTCATTGTCTTGACTGTGGTCAAGGTAAGGTGCGAGATGGTCCTTGGCAGTGGTGAAACCTCTTTCCCCTCTGGCTGGCACCAGACCTTTTTCTGTACCCGGCGTGAGATTCCTGGGGGCAAATTCAAATGCCCTGAAGTGCCTCGTTTCAACAGACCAGATGGCCAGAGTTAGGGACTCAAGTGTTTCTTTAGGATACTTTCATCCCTGCCAGTCTAGTGATGAGAGAACCTCGATTTTTAATTGAGCATCTTGCTCCCAATTGGAAACTTCATTTCCTGGTTTTCCATACAGCAAATTGGCCAGTGGGTTGCAAAGCAGAAGTCATATCTACAACTTCTGGGCGCTGCTCTTTGGAAGTGGACTCCTCTCTCCCCTGGGTCCTCTGCCAGAATTGACGAGGATTCTACACAGTGATTTTAGTGTCTTCCTTGTAGTATGAGGTCTGCCGCATTCTGTAGGAACCCTTGGTATGCGCAACAGAAAATTTATTAGAATATCAGTAATGCAAAACCTCAAGTTCTGCCCCCTCTTGCTATTCTGAGCATGATTAAGAACTCCTCGAACATTAATAAATTGGATTTTTTTGAGACAGGGTCTCTAGGCCGGGCTGAATTCAAACTCCCTATGACCCAGAACTTCTTATCTTTCTGTCTCTACCTCTCAGGTGCTAGATTACAGGTCTACACCGTATGTCTGCTTCTATGAGGTGCTAGAGATTAAAATCTAGGGCTTTGTGGGAGCTAGGTAAGCACCCATCAACTGAGCTTCATATTCAGTCTGAATATTTCTTTTACAAAACCTTGTTTTGTTGATATAACTTAGAACTATGTAAATACTTTAAAAATATTTTATTTAGTTATTTTGCATATGTGCGTGCGTGCGTGCGTGCGTGTGTGTGTGTGTGTGTGTGTGTGTGTGCACGCACGTGTGCATGAGAGAGAGAGAGTTTTTACGTGGGATCTGGGATCTGAACTTAGAACGTTCTGCGTGCAAAGCAGAATCTTAACTCCAGAGCCATCTCTCCAGCCCATAAATACATTTTCAACAACAAACCCATAAAAATTGAAGTCTGTAAAGTTATGAAAGCTAGACAGAAAAAAACCATAAAAGCCCTTTGTGTCGATTGTCATGGTAGCATTATAAACACAGAGAGTAGCTTTCTCGAGTGATTTAAAGACAAATTAATTTATTATTCCAAGTAGGATATATTCTAACAAAAAACCCTGCAAAACTTTCTTAAACTATTTATCAATATACATAGTAGTCATGATAGTGCTGGTATTGTTAACTTGATACGGTTATATGTATAGTGTGAGAGAAAGGAAAGGAGTAATTCCGTTGCTGTCAGTGAGAACTGAGGTTTTCCGTGGGAAAGAAGGGCTGAATGGATGTGAGACTGGCAGAGCTCAGGGTGAGCCTCGCAACTCTGACTGTGTGGGAAGAATCACAGTGCAGCTAAGAGATATGCCATTGCCTTCTAGTTCTGTCTATGCTCTGCCAAGACTTGAGGACAAGAGTCAATCTGGTAGTAGTGAACACTTCTAGAGGTCAGATTGTGGCCTCTTAAATGAGTTCTGGGATTATTTGAGAAAATAATACATTCCAGTCCTGCAGCATGAAATGTATAAGTGGAGCCTGGAATACTCTCTCTGTTTATAATGTATAAGTGGAGCCTCATTACAGTAGAAGCCATTGAAGATGAGTAGGTAGTAGCAACTTAGGAACACTGAAGATGGGGAAACTTTAGAAATTTTATTTATTTATCTGAGAGAGAGAGCTAGAAAAAGAGTGAGTGAAAGAGAGAGAGAGAGAGAGAGAGAGAGAGAGAGAAACCTGTGCCACAGCATGTGTTAACATGTGTGTGGAAATTGAAGACAACCTTTGTTTTGTCTTGTTTTTTTAATTTATTTTTGCATGCTCATGTGTGTGTGTGTATGTGCGCGCGTGCACGTGTACACATGTGCACGAGTCTGTGTGTTTACCAGAGGGCTCTGTGTGTTCTCATGGAGGACCAAGGGTGATTTCAGGAATCATCCTGGGTTGTTTCTACTGCCTTTTTGCTTTGCTTTTGGATTTCCCAGGCTCCACCCACCAGAGTCAGAAATGCAGGCCAACTGCTGTTTCTGCCTGGTATTTTTACGTAGGACCTGGGATCCAAACTCAGGCTCTTTTGCTTGTGAGAATCTTAACCTCCGAGCCATCTCTCTAGCACCCACCTGGCATTTTTATGTGGGACCTGGGGTTTCCAAACTCAGTTCCTTCTGCTTTCGAGTTAGAGTCTTAACCTTTGTGCCATCTCTCTGGTCCCTTTGGAAGTTGTTTCTCTCCTTCCATCATATGGGCCTCTGGGGATTGAACTCAGGTCACCAGGTTGCAGCAGGTGACTTTACTCATTGAGTCATCTCACCAGCCCCAAAGATGGGACAATTGAATCATCAATAAAAATAAATGCAAGGGCTGGAGAGATGCTCAGAGGTTAAGACTCTGTCTCACAAGCAGAAGGTCCTGAGTTTGGATCTCAGGTCCTATGTAAAAATGCCAGGCAGAAATGGCTGTGGCCATTTGTTCCCGCCCTGGTGGGCGGAGTCTGGGAAATCCCAGAGTAAAGCAAGAAGGTAAAGGGAATCCAGGACGATTCCCTAAGTCACCCTTGGTCCTCCACAGGGATGTGGTCTCTGATACACACACACATACATACACACACACACACACACACACACACAGAGTTAATAAATATATTAAAAAATAAATGCAATAGACTGAATGAAGCATGTCAAATATGTATCTATCCAGTGTTCATAATGCACATTTTCTTTTTTTTAATTTATTATTTATTCAACTGTGAATGTGTATGCATGTGTGCACATGTGTGTATGTATGTGTGTGTAGAACCATGGACGAATTCGGGAACCACCATGGACGCCTCCACCTCCTCCTTGTTTACTCTGCCCCAGGATTCACAGGCTCCGCCCTACCAGGACCAGAAATGCAGGTCGCCCCTGCTTCCGCCCGGCGTCTATACATGGCGTCTAGGATCCGAACCCAGGACCTTCTGCCTGCAAGGCAGAGGCTTAACCCCTGAGCCACCTCTCCAGCCCCCATAATGCACATTTTCAAAAAGGAAAAGGAAAGCCACTCATTGATCATTCTTGGAAGTGGTTAGGGAACTTACTCATATTTAAAAGACTGATAACAAAGAGAAAGAATGGACATCTCTTTAGATATGAACCACAGATGAACAATGGTTGACACGTCTTCTTGCAAAGGAGGAGTAGAATTTGAATATATTTTGCAATCTTTAATGAAGCTAGGGATGGCCATTTATCATACTCTAACTGATGAAGAAAACAGCACTACCTATGAAATTTCAATGCCAAACAATGGATGAGACATGTGTCTTTTCTAGATCTGTCAGCTTTTTTTTTTTTAAAGGAGAAGAAACATATTTAAGGAGAAGGGAATGCTGTCAGTAAAAAGCCCACAAAACTAAGAGCCTAATATTTCCGTGAGCAAAGTAGGAGTCCATGTGGTGTAGGAGTGGAGTTGGAGCTTGGGGTGGAGATATTACTGTCACTGATTAAACCTAGAGGCTAGGAACTGAGTAGGTAGCTACAAAGTAGGAGACTGCAGCCCAGGGTGTAATGTTAGAGTCCAGCAAGGTGAAGAGAATGGCTCTATCTCCTGGTACGGGGCATTGGGATCTCAATGTAGTGTGGAATGTATCTGCTGTGGTGAACAGTTGGCTATAGAGCCCAGGCAGGGTGAGGAGGTGCAGATGTAGGAGGGGGGAGCAGCAATAGCAGCAGCCAGTGTGGGTGGAATAACGAAGTAAGAGAAGGAATGTGTCAACCAGGGAGGAGCATCTTACTGGGGGAAGCAGCAGGGAACTTCAGGAGCACAAGGGGGCATTTGTGCAGGGATGGGGTAGTGACATCTTTTGCCCTTGTGTGACATTTTAAAGTCAAAGTAAAGTCCTAGCGCCCCCAAAGTGATGAGAGGTGGCTTACCTATATAAGTTCATTCAACGGGTTAACGTATCAAAGGTAAAGGACACCTTGCTGTCAGATGGAGTTGGTACGAACAGTGAAAAGGGAAGACGACAGTGAAAGAGAGAGGGGTGTTGGAATTGGAACTAGAGGGGTTAATGTGGAATCATGTTCTTTGATACATGTCTAGGTATATGTGGGTTTTCAATATAGATGTGAGTTATAGGTATGAATGTACATATATCCACACAATAGCTGTGATGTGTGTGTGTTTGTGTGTGTGTGTGTGTGTGTGTGTGTGTGTGCCTGTTTGGATGTCTCCATCCCTCCCTGCTTGCATACTTCTTAAAAGTCTTTGTCCATGGAGAGATCCTCAGAGAAGCAATATTCCAGCACAAATGAGCATTTGCCCACTGCCAAGTTTTGATCTCTAAGAACCATTTTCCACTAAAAGGAAGCCAGAACTCCTTGGAGACCTGGATGACGCCAGGGTAAATGAAACAAAAGGCGAGCCCAGAATTTCTTGTGCCAGAACAAACGAATGTTCCAGAACTGATGAAATGATGTCCAAAGGACATAGAAGGAGTTCCCACTGAAGCAAAGCAATGAAAATTTGAATATGAAGATACTGATAATGGTCAGTTTTATTTATTTATTTAGATGCTCTCATGTAACCACGGCTGGATCTTCAAATTTACTATGTAGACAAAGATGACCTTGAATTGCTGATCTTCCTGCTCTTATGTCTACAGGGCTGGGATTATGGGTGTGCACCACCATGTTTGATGTATGTGATTATTACAGGAGATTTAACATAGGGTTTCCTGCATATCAGGTAAGCACTCTATCAACTAGACAACATTTCCAACCCTCAATTATAACCCTTGAAATAATAATCTCTGAATTCATAACTAATGCAAATAGATACATTCCCTTAGAGCAAAATTCCAGTGGATAAGTGTGAAGGCAGAAGGCAATTAGCAAACCAGCAATTGGCTACTAGTATAGTCATAATTAATTCAACCCAGAAGTATTAGTGGTTGCTAACCGCAGGAAGTGAAAGCTTGATGAAGGCCAGGCAGAATGGCACAAGCTTGTAATCCTAGCACTTGGGAGGCAGAGGGAAGGAGGGCTGCCTTGAGTTTGAAGCCAAGCTGGACCACCTAGGAAGTTCCAGATCAACCTGAGCTATATGGCAAGACTGTCTTGAAAAATACAAAAACAAGTAACAGAAAGAAAGCAAAGCAAAAAGTGGATGTACACATAGTGTCAAAGTATCTCTCCAGACAGATTTACTAGTTACAAGGGAGGAAAAAAAACCCAGTGACTTTATTGATGTGTAACCTAGAAAACCCAGCTTAATCAAGAGTTCAAAACTAAATCATGTGGACTACATATGTAATCCTAACATTAAAAGATTGAGGCAGAAGGAGGTGGAGTTTGAGGCCAGTGTAAGTTACACAGCAAGTCCCTGTCTCCTCTCCTCCCTCCCCCCAAAATAAAGCAAGAAAGGTGTCTCTGGCAATGAGACAAACAGAAACTTCATTGCCTGTTAGGATGCAAATGAGGATGGAAGGTCCCTCCTAGGGAATCTCTACGGAAGAGGAAACATTGGAAACCCAAGTCAAGGAATTCTGAAAAACAACTTGCCTGTAATGTTGCAGAATGTCAAGGCTAAGATAGTGAGTCAAAGACAGAGACAATGTTTCAGATTAAGAGAGACTAATGAGACATGCCAGTCAAATGAAATGCAAAATGCAAGTTTGTGTCTTTTACTCCAGAAGACATTATTAGGATAACTGGAGGAAGTTCAGCTGAGTCCATGGGTTACCAGCAAGAAGAAATACATAGCAATTTCTCAATTTTGATGGCTATATTGTTTATTGTGCAGGAGAATGGTATAGAAAATACTAAAACACTTGCGTTCCTATGTACATTGTTAGCCATTCCTTTTTTACTAAAAACTTGTTTTATTTATAAGAAAGAGAGAGAGAGAACTGTGTTGCACATGTGGAGATCAGAGGACAACTTTCAGAAGTTGGTTCTCTCCTTCCACCATATGCACTCCAGAGATCAAACTCAGATCACCAGGATTGTGTGTAAGTGTCCCCCATTATTCGCTTTTAGATTGTCAGGAAACAAATGATTTGTTACTATTCTTGCAAAATGTGTTTTTAAATTTGAAATATTTTAGAATAAAAAGTTATTTTACATTAAGAACCTTAAGCTGTTATAATGGTCAAAAGCAGAAACAACTCAGAAGTCACGACACGAACAGGTGAATCGACAAGTAAGAATATGGTATATCCAATAAAAAGGAATAGTATCTGACAATAAAAAGAATTTTGGTTCACAGTCCAACATGGATAAACCTGGAAGAGATAATGCTAAGAGAAAGAAGTTAGACCTGAAAGATCATACACTGTACGATTCTGTAGATGTGGAATGCCTTGCAAAGATGCATCTGCAGAAACAGAAAATAGCATCAAAGTTACTACGGATGGAAGGGGGTGAACAGGGATGAATGCTATAGGAATCTTTTGGAGGCATGACAAAAGTATTCTAAAATAGACTGCGGCAAAGGTTGCACAACTCATTGAATATTCCAAATTAAATAGATAAACTACATGGTCCTATGAGTTGTATTTCAACCAAGTCGTTAAGTGGGGGACTAAGAGCAGACTGATTGATATACATGACTCACCAATATTCATCAACTTATTCACCACTAAATTCCAACACAATCAGTCCGACGGGATTTATCGGGAAACACAATCCAAATTTGATCCGATGTATTTGTTGTCTATCTACTTTTTGCCAGGCTCTGTGCTTGGAGCTTGCAGTTTAGAAACAGGAGACATTGCCACCTCCTCCCTTAGAGGGACCTGTGACTGCGACAAGTCTGAGTCACTGTAGTGGCAAAGGCAGCATTGGGCTAGGGAGTCCAGCAGAGGGCGCTGCGTCCAGCTGAGGCACATGGGAGACTTCCAGACAGGGCTGAGCACTGAGCCTAGGGTGTTGGAAGAGAGTCAGCAGGGAAAAGCTGCTGCGGACAGGATACTGCCCTACCCTCGGGTCTGGAGCTTTGGAAGGAGCCAGCATTTCCGTTCCAGGCGTGGGATCAGGCAGATGCCTCAGGATGGAGGCCACTGTGTATCCAGGCTCAGAGTGGGTAGAATTACCTTGTGGGTCAGAAAGAGCTAGGGAAGGTCACGTACAGCGTCTGTGGGTCTGTGGGAATAGGGAACCGGGCTGTGCCCACTGGGGCAATGCAGGAGGTACAGTCCTGAGACTGTCTGTCCCTCTGCTAGTTCAATGGACTGAAACTGCGCCCCCCCCATATCCCAGACTGAAGTCTCCTCTGTCGCCATGCATCCCCCCAGAGAAGTCAGTCTCAGCCAGCCAAGTTCCCTGGAGCGTGGCTGTCACTCGACTCCCCTGGATGCCAGTTGTTGTGCGTGGAGAGAAAACAGAACAGTTTCAGGGAAGCTCTGGTGGGGGCGCTCCCCTCCGGCTGCTCCAGATGGAGTGCCAGCCTCCCCCTCTGATCGGAATGTAGACTCTGATGCTGGAAGCGTCCCCCAAAGTTGGCTCACCTTGGAGGCTCTAGTAGCCTCAGAGGAGGGACTAGAGACAAACAAAGGGTCCTTTTCATTCTCCACAGCATCTGCTGGGGGAGGGGGGAGGGGAAGGGACAAGGGCAGCCGCCAGGGTCTGTATGTCAGGACTGTTCAGCAAAGTATTTTAGGAATATAGACCTTGTGCGTCTTTTCTTCCCTTCAGCAGAGCCTGCAGAGTCTCTGGGACTGTGGTGCAGAGGCCCAGGGCCTAGTGAACGCTTTCAGCACGTTGAACCCCTGAGCATCGCCTCGGCCCCATGGTTGTTGTTACACAGAAGCAGCGGCTAAAGCGGTGCTAGTTAAGGCTAAGAACCTGGCTTTGGACCCAAGAGTAGCAGGTTCTGGAACGCCAGATTCAAAGTGGATAGACCGGAAGGCCCGTCTGACTCCACAGGATCAAGAACAAACCACAGAGCCATTGCTAGGCCTGAGGACATGGAGAAATGTTCACAGGGGGTAGCCCTAGTTCCATCTTCGTTCTGTATTTATAGTGTGTGTGTGTGTGTGTGTGTGTGTGTGTGCGCGCGTGCACGCGCGTGCAGGTATATGGAAACTAGAAGTCAATCCAAGTGTTGTTCCTCAGAATTTTTGTTTTGTTTTGAGACAGGGGCTGTCACTAGAACCTGGGACTTGCCAATTAACTTGGGCTGACCGGCCACCAGACCCCAGGGATCCTCCTGTCTCCCCACTACCAAGAGTGCACCTCCATGTGCAACCTTTGTACATAGGTGCTGGGCATGCAAGGACTTTACCAACTGAACTACCCTCACCCACTCTCCCGCCTCCATTTTAATTAAAGGCCTGTCATACACCAGGAACTATTCTCAGCATGCACATTCTTGCTAGGTTCAGGGGCTGCAGATGAAACTGGATGTATGTGTGCTTGCCTGGAGGTTGAAGGGTGTGATAGTTAATCCTGGGTGTCAACTTGACACACCTGGTATCAATTAAGATCAGCCGAGACCACACCTGGAAAGTTCAACTGAAACCACCTGAAGGGATTATACCTACCCTAGATCCCATTGGAACCTCCATAGATCTCATAGGAACCTCCTAGTAATGGACCATATAAAAGGGAACCACCAAAGAGAAGGGACGCTGTGCTAGGTAGGAATCGCTCTTCCTTCTAGCTGCCTGGTTTCTTCGCTTCTTCTACTCTCTAGCCTTCTAACCCTCCAAGTCTTCGTCCACTAAACTAAAGACTTGGAATTCTCCAGCCTTCAGCCATCACCCACTTGACTACTAGATTGAGCGGCTACTGTTGGTCAGTGTTGGATTACTTCGACCATATCTGTAAGCCAACTCAATACATTCCCTATATATATATTCATTGTGTTGATTCTGCATCTCTAGCGAACCTGACTAACACAGAGGGAGAAGAAGGCAACTTGGGAGTAGAAGCCAATGCTGCAAGTGACGAGGGGAAAGGGGTCACTTAGAGGATGGCTAACACACAGCAGAATCCCTATCTGAACTTACGATGGCACATTTAATTTTATCAGCACCCCAAGAGTGGAAGCTTCTTGGTTCCCTCCCCCAGCACACAGAATGGAAAGGCGAAACTGGCGGTTGCGCTTACTCACATGGTCCCCGTCTACTTGCTCGGCATGTTTCCGGTTTGGACCAGGGGAGTTGCGGAAGCACGTGTCTAACTGCAACACCCGAGATAGGTTGATATGTCTATCTTCCCGAGGGGAAGGTCTGCTAGATGAGAAACCAGAAACCCGTCTCTCTGCCTCTTCCCCACCTCCATCCCGCACCTGCTCAGCCTGTTGGCTGCCACGCTTGAAGTCCATTGCTTAACACTTCCTCTCCCCAGAAGAACTCTCTTGAGACTCTCCTTTGTTCTTGCTTTCTGGCTACCCACAATCCTCTGTGCCCACCTTTCTGCTGTAGCTTGATTCCTCGAGAAGGGAACATGCGCTTCTGGAAAACCTCACAGCGAAATAGTCTCGTAGCTTCACACTCAATATCCAATTCACCAGTTCCACCAGATCTGCTCGATCTACTTGATATTCTCTCTCTCTTTTTCTCTCTCTTTCTCTATTTGTCTCTCTCTGACTCTATCCATCTATCATCTATCTATCTATCTATCTATCTATCTATCTATCTATCTATCTGTCTATCTGTCTCTCTCTGACTCTGTCTCTCTCTCTTTCTCTCTCTTTCACCTACCTCATTTCTTTATGGGTATGGATGCATGCAGAGGTTCAAATCAGATATCTTTTCAATTGTTCTTCACCTTATTTTTCGAGACAGGATATCTTACTGGAGCCAGCACCTACTGATTCAGCCAGGCTGCCTGGCCAGCAAACCCAAGGATCCTTGTCTTTACTTCCCCCGGTTTTCTTCCAGCCTGGTACACGCTGTTTTTTTAAAATATGGGTCTAGGGGTATTGAACTCAGGACCTCATGCTTGCAAGGCAATTATTTTACCTTCCCAACAATCTCTCCAGCCCATACCTTATTTCTTGGTTATGATTCTGCATTCTAGAACACTGTCCCACACACAGTTTGTGGTGTAACTGAGGGTTATTTTGTATGACATGGTCTACAGCCCCGTGAGGAAATTATATTTACTCCCGATTTCTCTTAGCCTTTGGCCATACCTTCCTCCATCACCCATGCTCCTGGTGTGGCTTGGTCACTTGCCTCTGTGATCGATGTCTGCACCACCGAAGAGCTCTCAGATCCGATTTCCTGGAATTAGATCCTCCCAGGCAAGTTTGCAATGGAACTCAAACACATGCTTGGGACCACCTCACCTGAGAGGTTGCCTCCTCATTACTGACCTTAGAGTCAGTGCTGTGCCTCTGGTTTAGCTACCTATCTTCACTGAATGAATGAAGATTCACACTGACAGTGAGAAGCAGAAAAAAGAAATTTATTTTATATGGATAATATTGGGAAGAGATCATTTAGTCCAACTATTTCCTCTTTATTAGTCCAAGCAGGAGGATCAAGTGTGAATAGGAAGCAGGAGGCGTACATAACTAAGCAGCTCTGTTCTAGGTGCTCCGCCCGCTATCCTGCAGGGTGGTCTGATGAGTGATCAGGGCTGTGTGAAGTCTCTTTTGGGAGACAAACGCCTCCTCTGGCCAGCACCCGTCTCTCTCAGCTCTCTGTATAAAATTTCTGGGAAAATTTCAATTTGCAGGACTCATTCTTTCCCTAGCCTGAGTTTTTGGGCCTTCCGACTCTTCTCATAGCCCTGTTCTCCCCAGTGGTTGGCTCAGCCCCACCCGCCCCAGGCCCCAAGCTCAAGCTCCCAAGTTCCTGGGAAGCAGCAAAAGGTCCCTGTTGCCACCTATTTGATGAGGCAAAGAAGCAAGCAGAAAGTAGCCACGGTGCCATGGAAATCCTCCAAAGCGATCAGGATGATTTTATTGGACACAGATTGCTGAAAACTTTATGCGGAGCAAGTTCCTAGTAAACTCGTTACTTTGGCAGACTGGACATTTGGATGGCTGGGCATATGCCACGTTGGCCTGCTGCCACTTGGAATGGGCAAACCAATCTTATTCTAAAGGCTGTCAAGAGAAGTGGCCTCCTGAGCTGATAGAGGAGGAATGTGGCACCTCTATCCTGGACATAAGGGTTCCAACTCAGGGTGACTCTCTGGTTCACCTCCGACTGGAGGGCAAATTGTAAGGAAGAAGACTTTGAATGCTAACCTGTTGTATATATCATATCTGGTGGTCAGTATTGATCATCAATCCGACACAGAGGTGGGCATCAGATGCCATCTGAGAGGGATTTGCTAGACTAAAGTTGACTTCTGTGCGTGCATGCGAAGATTGTCTCAATTGCAATAACTGATGCGGGAACATCTAGGCCGTGTGGGAGGGACCATTCCTAGGCAGGAGATCCAGAACTGTTTGAGGATGAGGAGTACTAAGCACTAGCAAGCACTGCTTGCCTTATTGGTCCCTTTCTACTGCGGATGTGATGTGACCAGCTGCTTCAAGCTCCCGCTACTGAAACTTCTCAGCAGTGATGGACTATATATACTATGTTTCTCAACTTTATAAGACCAAATACTTCCTTTGTATGAAAACACGTCCAGTGTTCTCTTTACTATTCTGTAAGAAAATTCACAAATAACTTGTATAAACATATTGTATATATTTACTTTTCTTATTACCATGACCAGACAATAGACAAGTTAAAGTAGAAAAAAGTTTGATTCACTGGGTTAGGGGCAGGATGCGAAGGGGTAGGAGTCAGGCTCTAGAAAAGAGATTATTTAATTTGGCCCTACACCGCTCAGACCTTTGATGGAAGAACTCTTGGAGCTCTTGATGTTGTCTCTGTACTGACTATTCCATAGACAACCCAGCCCTGCCCTTCCCTCCCCCCCATCCCCCGCTCACTCCCCCAGCTCAGAAGCACAGTCTTCATTTTCCTGAGAGGGAAAGGGGATGGCCGGAGCAGTTATTTCCTGCCCAGACCTTAGACTCAGCCCAACTAGCTTTTTATTTCTGAGAGCTGAAGGGGCAGCCCTGCTCTGGCCCAGATGTTCAGGCCTAATTGGCAGGAAGAAGCAGGGAATAGAGGCAGAGGTATCAGCCTCCGGGCTTCATGAGCTGTTCTGCCAGGCTGGCCCAGCACTCACTGCCTCTGGTTCTGGAATCGCTTCTGGAGAACCCAGAAGAGGATCTCTGACCCACATTGGTCTTTACCCAAGAGCTATAGGTCTTCTTGCTCCTGACTTCCTAAGCCTGGGTGTGCACGTGGGTGACTCAAAGACAGATATGTCAGAATACAATTACACATTACCTGAAGTGATTCAAAACCTGGTTTTGCTCTCAAAAATGTCTTTTAACAAAGAATACCTGGTGGCTTTAAGGACAGACATATTTGTCTCATGACTTTGGAGGCTTTAGAAAAATATGTCCATCCTTAAAGATTCAAGTCCCAAGAGTGGGCAAGTCTGGTGTCCACTGAGGGTCCATTTCTTAGGTTTGTGTCTTCTTTGGTGTCTTCTTCCTGTCTCCTCACACCACAAAAAAAGGTCAAAGGAAACTTCTAGGCCTCCAAGGGCAATCCTGTTCGTGAGGGCACCATCCTCGTGATGTAGTTACTTCCCAAGGGTCTTACCTCTTAACCTGCCCCATTGGGGACCTTGAATTTGTGGTGAGGAATGCAAACATTCAGTCCATAACAAAGTACATGGGTTTCTTAGAACCACAACAACCTAATGAGGTAGTCTCTCTCTCTCTCTCCTTTATGGTACTCGCTAACATACATTATTTTCTCCTTTTAATTCAAACTTTTGCTTCCTCCCAGCCCATCATTTACCTCTCTTTATCTCTCTCTACCTCTTAGAGAGGATCCTATCTTGATTCTTGAACCTTTCCTGAATAAGACAAGACTCTTCCTCTCCTTTTGCCCCAAATATGAAGCAAATGAGGTCCAAGTTGGCTAAGATCAAATTTTCCTGAGGTGTCATGGAGCCAAGGAGTATCTTCAATCCTTTGCTTCCTTATTTTCATATGCATATGTGTATGGGGGAGAGGGTGCATGAATGTATCATGGTGTTTGCACGTGGCTAGGTATGCTTAGTTAGATATGTAGGTGTCAACGATGGAAGACAGAGCTCTGGGCACATTTGTGAAGACTAGTAGTGAAGCAAGTCTGCAGGAGACTGTCTGATTGGCGGGGAAGACACAGCCATGGTCAGGGGACCACGCTCTAGGCAGGTGGATAAGATGGAGGGAGCTGGGTCAATAAAATTTGGCATTTTCAGGCTACTTTAGACAGATGTGCTGTCTGACAAGTGAGTTTGCCCCTTTCCAGCAATCCCTGTGGATGTGATGTGGCCAGTTCCTTCAGCTCCTGGTGCTGGCATGAACTCTCCTCCCAAGTTGGACTAAGGGTGGCGGCCAAGAATCATAGGAAAGAATAAAACATCCTTGTTTCCCTAAGCTCTTTAGTTGTGAATTTAATGATAAAATTCAGTCAAACTACAACAGTGGGCGTGTGTGTGTTCGAGTCAGCATGCATGTGAGTGTGTCTACAAATGGAAGCCCAAGGGTAATATCAGGGATATCTATAGCTCTTCCATCTCGTTCTTTTGGAGGCTGGATCTCTAATTAAACCCAGAATTCATCTATAAGGCTAGTCTGGCTAGCCAATTAGATTGCTCTGGGGATCCTAGACTGTGCCCTCTGGGGCTAAAATTATTTATGGTGGTCATACTCACCTGGCATTTTAAGTGGAAACTGGGGATCCGAACTTGGGTCCCTTTACTTTGCTTTAAGGCCAACTCATTCATAGAATCATTCTTTGCATATGGCCAGAGAAATTCATATCACACCATGCCCGCACACGCCCACAACACACAGGTTATACTAACGTTCCTTGCCAAGTGACCACCTGCACTGGTTGCCAGTCATTTCCGATTCTCCTCTATCACTTTTACCCTTCATTGATATTAAGCCCTGATATTCATAACCATGACTTTGATTAGTACGAGACTTCAAAGCACCTTTTGAATCATTAAAGAAAGATTAAATTATGTTCAGGCTCCTTTCAGTATTAAGTGTGTTTGAGCTAATTCAGATTCCCTGGAAACTGGCAGAATGATACGTTTCTACTTTATATAATCAACGTATTCAGATGAAACCCACGTAATAGCCCAGTCCAAGCAAGGCTGCTCCAGATACAAAAACCATGAATACATGGGCACATCTAGGAGTGAAGCAGAGAATTAGAATCCCATCCAGCCAAATGCTGTCACTACCCCATAAATCTCCTGTACATCCGAATGGCCCTTAAGGTTTGCCAACGCCATAAGTCATGATTTCATTCTTCTCCCATCTATCTGGGCTGGGCTACTCTTGGGGTCATTTGGTTAATGCAGGACTCCATCTTCATTGCTTCCTAACTCATTTTTAATCAGTGATGATTGCTGAGCTGGGATGCTGTGGGCCAGCTCGCCGGTTCCTTCCTCAGAGAGTGTCCATCAATATGTCATGGTAATTAACCAGAGACCTGCGGGAGGGGTGGCGAAGGCAGGAGGGAAGGCAAGCCGTTGGTGTGGACCGCATGCCCTCATCCTGTCTCCCAGAAGTGACCCCCTACCTATCTTTGGAAGCCCGATGAAAGATGACCATAAAGACTGTTTCAACCACAACTCCCTTCCCCTCCCATCCCCAGCCCAATAGTTCATCTCCCAAGCAGCAGAGAGAATGACTAATGCATCAACCTCTTCAGAATCAATTCTAACCATCAAAGAAATGATCAGGCACCTGAGAGTTATGGGAGTCCTGGGGGAAGGGGTATAATATTATAACCTCATGAGAGCGGAGGCAGATACAGCTTAGTACATGGAAGGAAGTATGCCTTAGATTTATCAGAGGCAGAGGACGAGACCTTCAGGAATGACGGACATCTATTTCTTCACGTGATGAGATTCCAACAGGGAGAATGATGTGAGAGAGTGGGGACGCTTTTTCAGACGTTCTTCCAATGGGGTAATCCCAAAGGACTCTGGCCAGGAAGAGATGGGGTGTCTTTGAGAGACCCCAAGATGTCCTAACAAGCTTATATGTACAAACACAGATGCACACACATGCAGAGAGAGAGAGAGAGAGAGAGAGAGAGAGAGAGAGAGAGAGAGAGAGATGGACAGACAGACACTCAAATGACCGAAGCCCCTGTCTTCAACTTGTTGCTGTCTGTGTAAAAAAGGACTTGAGCAAGAATGTACAGAGTGGAGGTAGGCATGATGCTAATGTGATCAGAGGACACTGGGATAGTTTGGGAGTTGAAGGAAGGGAGACATGAAGAAAGGAAAGACAGGCTGGAGTTCCAGAAAGAGGGAGATGTGCCAAGGCAACCACAGAGGGTAAGTTTTTTTTTTTTTTTGTCAGAGAATTTTTGGTGCCTCATAGATGTTGGGTTGGTGTGGGGAGTTGGGCAACGGAGGGAAGAATGTCTGACTTTTTTCTTCTTCTCTAGGTTGTCCTTTTCCGCATCTGGCCAGGAGCAGAGAAGATGGCTCCTATGAGAGGACTGAGTAGCTGAAGACCCACCAGACATTTCACCCCAGCCCAAGGGCCTGATCCAACCCATGTCTGCTGCCCATTTTCTGAAGAGAGCTGAAAATGTGGGCCAAGAAGGTAGGTGAGTGGGAAGCTGTGTCTGTAGTGTGTGCCATGATACACGAAGAGGAGAAAGCCAGAGGGGACGGTGACCTCGTGGCGCAGGAGCCAGTACGACAGAGGGCAGGCAGGTGAGCAGGAAGTAGGTGGTCGGGGCAGAAGACGGTGTGTGTGAAGGTGGCGAGGAGTGGACGAAGGGAGGCTGAGTGTGTGTGTGTGGGGGGGGCTGAGTGCCTTGGTGGTGAAGCTGAGAGAATGGGTAAGAGATTGGCAGTGACGGTGAGTGTGGGAAACCAGCAGGAGTGGGTGTGTGCTTGGAAGCGTGGAAGGTAAAGTCAGGAGTGAGCGTGAATGTGGGGTGAGTGCGGGTGAATCAGGGTGCATCCGCGCAAGTCTGAGCGAGTGTGGGAACGAGTGTGAGTCTACTGAGAGAGTATGAGACTGTGAGAGAATAGCTCGTGTGCGTGAATGTGACTTTTGGCTTGGAATAGGTACAGAATGGAAGGCGGATGATGTCGAGTGCAGAGTCTATCTTGGTGTTATCATTACTATTTACAATTTTTTGAGGTGCTGGGAATTCCATGGTCTATGTTGGATAGAGAGACATTCCTACCGGGAACTGTGCCAGTCACTAAGCTATGACCGTTGCTTCCACGCTGTGCTGTGATTTCGCCACTTTGCCAGCTGGATGCATGCCAACTCTACTTTCAGTAGAATGCACAGCAGAGCCGGAGGAGGCAGGAAGAGGATTTCTGTCTGCTTCCTGTTCCAGCCACCTTGCTTGCATCTTAGGAATCTTATGAACCTGGTAGGAGCAATGGGTTGAGGATTCCTGCCTTTTCTTTTTTTTTTAATTTTTTTTATTATTATTTATTCAATTGTGTGTGTGTGTGTGTATGTATGTGCGCGCGCATGTGTGTATGTGTATGTGTAGAACCACGGACGAATCGGGAACCACCATGGACGCCTCCACCTCCTTCTGCCTCAGGATTCACAGGCTCCGCCCTACCAGGACCAGAAACGCAGGCCGCCCCCGCTTCCGCCTGGCGTCTATACGTGGGATCTGGGATCCGAACTCAGGACCTTCCGCCTGCAAGGCAGAGGCTTAACCCCTGAGCCACCTCTCCAGCCCCAGATTCCTGCCTTTTCAAAGAAGTGTTATATTAAATATTCATGTTTCCCCTGATTCATGTACTAGAGCCATAGTTTCCAAGTGTAGTTTTGTCTAGAGGTGGGGCTCTGAAGAAAAGACTAAGGTTGAATGAGTTCATAAGGGAAGGGCCCTGATTTTAGGAGGATTGGCGTCTTGGTGAGAAGAGACACCAGGGAGGCTGAGACTTTCTCATCACATGTATATAGTGAAGAGAGGCATTATAAGGCCTTTTACAGGGCCCAGGTGTGATAGCGCAGTGGGTTGAGGCACCCGTGTGCAAACCTAGCGGCCTGAGTTCCATTTCTGGAGCCCGCATGGAGGAAGGAGAGAATTGACTTCTGCAAGTTATCCTCTGACCTCCACCTGTGTGGTGTTGTACATGTGTGCCTCTTGAACACTCTCAGAGAAAAAGAAAGAAGGTAGGGGGACTGGAGAGGTGGCTCAGGGGTTAAGCCTCTGCCTTGCAGGCAGAAGGTCCTGAGTTCGGATCCTAGACCCCCCCCACCGCCGGGCGGAAGCGGGGGCGGCCTGTGTTTCGTTTCTGGTCCTGGTAGGGCGGAGCTGTGAATCCCGGGGCAGAGTAAACAAGGAAGAGGTGGAGGTGGTCCATGGTGGTTCCCGAATTGGCCCGTGGTTCTACACACACACACACACACACACACACACACACACACACATGCACGCACAATTGAATAAATAATAACAAAAACCCAGGTCCGACTTTAAAAGAAAAATGCCAGGAGGAAGGGGTGCCAGGAGGAAGTGGTGGCCGCCTACACTTCTAGCCCTGGTGGGCAGAGCCTGGGAAATCCCAGAGCAAAGCAAAAAGAAGATAAAAGCAATCCAGGATGACTCCCAAAGTCACCCTTGGTCCTCCACAGGCCCTCCACTTTGATCTCGAAATTCTTGTCTCTAAAACTCTGAAAAATGAGTACCTGTGGTTTAATCCACCCAGTCTGTGGTATTTCATTGAAACAGTCTAAACAGACTTATACAAGAAGTATTTCCAGAATCATCTTCATAATGGCTTTCTGACATTATTAACCAGTTTCTCATATTAATTTATGACTTTGTTTTTGATTTCCTGAGAAGATCCTGGCTGATCCAGAAGCTGTGGGAGAAATAGGATGATGTAGTAGCTTCTAATAATGGTGGCCTCGTCACCTGGAGCCCGCAAGATCCTCAAGATGCCCCTGTCTGGGGCAGGTAAGGGCCACAGACATCTGCCAGGAGAAACAAATTTCTCATATGAAGGACCCTTGTTGGTCGTAGGCTGGACCTTTGTTGGTCACAGGCTGTCCTCCATGGATAAGAAGTCTCCTCTGAAAGGCAACAGCTCTGCCAGCCTGTCCCCCTTCATTTCCTGTATGGGCAGGGCTACTGTACTGTTCTCTACTATTAGCTGTGTGTAACTCAGGCTGGCTTCAAACTCATGATCCCTCAAGGTACTGACTGCTGGGAACAGAGAAAGGCAACATCACATCTGGTTTCGCTCTGGTCTTAGAACTCCAGTTCAGTTGGAGAGTCTCAAAGCATTCCTATCCATGGCCCCATGTCTCCGTAACTCCCAGCCTCAGCAAAAGGCTTAGTATTTACTGAAGAGCCATTGATTTAGTCCCTGAGAGAGAAACAGGGCATGTGGCAGACAGAGAAACACAGTCCCACTCAGTAGCCTGGACACACGGCTAACTAGCAACAGAAAGGAGCATGGCGCTCTTCTTTCTATCACGCCACCCCCTGCTACAGAGACCCAGGCTTCTTGACTTCTGCTTTTAATCCATAAAGACCTCACTTGACTTGCAATGTGACCTTGCACGCCTCTTCTCTTTGAGCCTCGCTATCTCATTTGTTAAGGAACAAGGTGGAGCAGCTAATTCCAAAGGGTCCCTTCAGCTGTGACATGTTGAGATTTGAAGATGTTTTCTTAATAAAACTAAAAGGTTGGGTCTATCCATGTTCCCCAAAGACATTCTAAGCTTAGCTTTTGATTTGACATAATGATAGCACTTTTATTTGGTGCAAATTCACTGCACTAGTTATTGATTATTCTTTTTTTGTGTACGTACTTGTGTGTGTGTGCACACACACAAGAGTGTACTTGAGTGTGTGTGCCTGTGCAAGCCCGACGGTAACATCAAGAATCATCCTGGATTGCTCTACCTTCTTATTGCTTTGCTCTGAGGTGTCCCAGGGTCTCCCAGGGAATTACAGGCTGTCCTCATTTCTACCAGGCATTTTTACATGGTGCCTGGGAATCTCAAGTCCTTTTCTTGTGAGGCAAAGGTTCTAACCACTGAGCCATCTCCCTAGTGCCAGTCATTAATTATTTTTAAGTCCTGATTCAGGATTCACTGCAACAGGGAAGGTGCACTTCCTGGCATTAACCCCTTGAGTGTGGGAGTGCATGGTGCTGAGGGACTGGGTTTTAAGAAAGTGCTGGGTATAATGAATTGCTTTGATCTCCTACCCCTCTAGAGTAGTAAGAATCTGTGCTAGCCTTCTCACCAATGTACTTTGAATGCCTGTTTTAATTTAATCTGCACATAGCCTTCTCTCAAAAGGTGTTTCACCAAAAATGGATGAAATTGTTCAATTTTTTTGCAGCCTGGAGAAAACATGAAGGGGGTTGTTTATGTTCTATCAAACCATAACTTTCTGGAGGATAGAAAATAACCATCTTAGCCCAAACCATCAGGAATCTCTCATTCCTTGGAGGAGGGCAGATCACTAATACCCAAGACCACCTGAAGAAGGCTCAGGCGTACAGCGAAGGTCTAATGCCAAGGCAGAAACTGGGCGGTTAAAGGTGCTTGCATGGAAACCTGAGTTTGATCCCTAGAGTCTACATAGTAGAAAGAAGAGAACCGGCTTCCTAGAATAACCGACACATATACATCATGACATGTTCTCTCTCTCTTTCTCTCTCTCTCTCTCTCTATCTTTCTCTTTCTCTCTCTCTCTCTCTCTCTCTCTCTCTGTGTCTCTCTTTCTCTCTAAACAAGCAAATAAAATTTTTTAAAAAGAGTAAAGTTGGCATACTGAGGAAGATCCTTAATTTCCACCCTAAGAACAATATAGTGCTAGTAGAGTTTGAACTGGTGGTACACTGAAGGGACAGTCCAAACCCACAGTAGCAAAACCCAAAGTCAATTCAACTTAGGACAGTTTTGACTCAACTCTGCATCAGGAGCAGGCAGACTTTCTCAGCCAGATAGGGCTGGGAAAAAGGCCCAGTGGTTAAAGCGCTTGCTACAGAAATGAAAGAACCAGAGTTCAGATCTCCAGGCAGGTAGGTGACTCCCCTGTAACTCCAGCTGGGAAAGATGAACCTTAGGAATCTCTCCCGAAAGCTGACTGGCTAGACCAGCTCTAATGATGAACCCTGGGTTTGACTAGAGACTCAGTCTCAAAAGAATAAAGAAAAGAGATTAAGGATAATTACTGATATCAACCTTGGGCTTCCACATGCATGTGCACACGCGTTCTCACACCTGCACACACGTAGTGTCCACACATGCAAACGTGGACACACACCCCATATACACATGGGAAAAGGAGAGAAACGCCAGGTAATAAGCATTTTAGGATTTGGGGGACACAGTCTGCTACAACATTTCACTCTGTTGTTGAAATATGAAGCAGTCATAGAAAATATGCAGATGTGTGTGCATGACTCTGTTTCAATAAAACTTTATTTGTAGACAGTGAAATTTGAGCTTCATATAACTTTCTCATGTTTCAAAATATTACTCTATATTTCATTCAACCATTTGAAAGTGTAGAACCATCCTTAACTCATCAGCCATACCAAAAAAAAAAAAAAAAAGGCGACAGATCAAATTTGTCTCATGGACCATAGTTTGTAGAACCCTGGTGTAGTAGAAGAAGAGATGTTTATTTTAGTTTCCATTGCTTCAAAGGTGATGTTACTCTTTCTATCAAAAGCCATGAGACACCAAAGTACAAAGCAAAACAACCTAAATGTCAAGAAACTAAACAGGGGTAGGTGAGGTGGTTCATTAGGTTACAACATCTGCATACAAACCTGAGTGGGATCCCCGGAAGCCCATGTGATGAAAGGAGGGAACCGACTTCTGAAAGTTAAACTCTGAAAAGTTCAACTGGCTTCCACACGTGCATCATGACATGCGCTTGATCTTTGTCTCTGTCTCTGTCTCCGTTTGACTCTCTGTCTCTCTCTATATATAAAATAAAAATATATTTATATTTATATAAATTTGTATATATATAAAATAAAAAACAAAAGTATTGAAAAAAGAAACTGAAACAATCAGTAGTCTCAGATTCACGTTGAAACTATTGGCAGAGTTATTAAATTTGAAGACTGTATTAGAAAAGATGAGCAACACACGTGAGAATGGGGGTATTTTAGTAGAGACAGAGAACTATAGATGGTTCAAGGGAGAGCCGCGGTAGAGGAACAGTGACAGCTCATCTCTGAACTTTAGCTGATTAGTCGACTAGATACAGTTGAAGGAAGAACCAGCGAACTTGAAAATTAAACACAAAAAAGGTGGTAGGAGGAAGGACTAGCCAAGAGTTGTGGAACAAAATCAAATGATAGAACAAATGTGCAGTTTGATCCCAGAAGGACAGAGAAAAAGCAAATGGAGCAAAAGAAACATTTGAAAAATAATGAATGAAAATGTCCCCTAAATAATAGCATCGGACCACAGATAGGCATTCAAAGAATGTCAGGCACAATAAGTTGAACAAAGAAACAAAAACGAAGAGGAAAAAAATCACCTTGTGTTCACATTCAGACACATCATGTTCAAACTGCTGGAACAAAATAAGAACAAGGGGCTGGAGAGGTGGCTCAGGGGTTAAGCCTCTGCCTTAGCAGAAGGTCCTGAATTCGGATCCTAGACCCCACCTATAGACGCCTGGCAGAAGCGGGGGCGGCTTGCGTTTCCGGTCCTGGTAGAGCGGAGCCTGTGAATGCCGGGGTCCGTGGTTCTACACACACACGCATAAATGCACAATTGAATAAACAATAAAAAAAAAAAATAAGAACAGGGAAGGAGCATAGTCGGTAGAATGCTTGCCCAGCATGAACGAAGTCCTGGGTTTGATCCCCCGCACTACATAAAATTAGCATTTGTGGTATCTCCCAGCCCTTGAGAAGTGAAGGCAGGAGGAGGATCAAAAGTTCACGATCATCAATGAGTACAAAGTGAATTCAAAATCAGGGGCTGGAGAGGTGGCTCAAGGGTTAAGCCTCCGCCTTGCAGGCGGAAGGTCCTGAGTTCGGATCCCAGATCCCACGTATAGACGCCAGGCGGAAGCGGGGGCGGCCTGCGCTTCTGGTCCTGGTAGGGCGGAGCCTGTGAATCCCGGGGCAGAAGGAGATGGAGGCGTCCATGGTGGTTCGCGAATTCGTCCGTGGTTCTACTCATACACAGACACACACACACACACACACACACACACACACACACACAGACACGCGCGCGCATATGCACACAGTTGAATAAATAATAATAATAATAAAAAAATTAAAAAAAAACAAAAAAAACAAAAAAAACAAAGTGAATTCAAAATCAGTCTTGAGACAACATGAGACATTGTCTAAAAAAAAAAAAACCAACATGATAAAAGGCTAGGGCAAAAAATAATCGACATAACATTATAAAAGAATAAAGTGGATTTAGCCCTGAAATTATGGAAGCCCAAAAATCATGGCATCAAGTCTCCAATGTGCTAAAATGAACCCATTAACATAGATTATTCCCAGAGAAGATATATTTCAGTAAAAAGAAAGTTTTTCAGATAAATAAAACCCATTAATTCATTTCCAGAATTTTTTGCATTTAAAAAAAGATAAAGGTGTCCATATGTCAAAACCTGTTATATCACATGCTAAGAATGTATGCATTTTACTATGTGTAATTTATACTTCGGTGTTGTTGATTTTTTAACCATACTATTATCATCTCTAGAAAGTGGGAAGGAAAGTGGTCTGCAACCTCTAGTATTTATCGTTTACTTGAAACCAGGCTCCATCACAGGGACATTACTATAGCCTCTGGTTGCTCACTGCCCTCTCTTAGGCACTTGTCACAGTTAGATACAGGTGTCAGTTTGCCAATGGAAGGACTGAACTCCAGGCACATTTGTAAAGAATTAGTAGTTAAGCCCCAGGCAAACCTGCAGGAGATTGATTGATGGAGAAAGGCCTCGTGCATGGTAGGTGGGACTAGTCCCTAGGCAGGTAGGTAAGAAAGAGGGAGCTAGTTCAGAAAGCTGGCATTCTTCAGTATGCTTGGTGAGATGTGCTGATCTGGCAAGCAAGAATTGTGCCTCTCCCAGCTGTGGATATGGTGTGGCCAGTTCCCTCTCCTCTTGGTGTTGGTATGAGTTTTCCTGCCAAGCTGGACAAGCAACTGTAACCAAGAAGTATAAGAGAAAATAAAATCTCTTGTTTCCCCTTATGCAGTTTGGTTGTGAATTTATCGACAATGTGCAGTTAAATGCAACAGTACTATTGGCTTCCTTTTTCTTCTTTTAGCTACTTCATTGCCTCCTTTTTCTTTCTCTGTTAACCCGTGTATAATTTATTTCACACCTGGCTAGAGTTAGGGCTCTCTTAAAATATTTTACTTTTACTTCTAAATTTAAAAATTATATATGCAAGCTTAATTTTTTCAAGTTAATAAATACTGTATTTACATGATTTTCAGTAAACTCTTAAGCATTTTTTCCCTGTGTTCTATATTTTTTTTTTAAATCCCACTTTTCCATTTTGGTCTCCTTAACCTACCTCCATTTTGGATAACTGATGTAAGCCTGGTCTACTCTCTTTTTGTGTTCATGTAAATAAATCATGATGTGATGATTACATATACATGGATTCCTATACATATACAATTGTAATTTTATCATTTTGTTTTGTTACAGAAATCATGACACAGATGATTTAATTACTATTTTAGTCTATTCCAGTGTCCTTCATAAATGTTTTAAAGCATCTGTTTAGAGTCTGGGGTCACTTGTTAATAACAACTCTATGCTCTTTAATGTGTAAAATATCTTTAATTCAACCATTTCCTTAGAGTTGGGGAGCTCAGCTGTTAAGACAAACCATAAACATTTACTATAGAACTTATCTATAATTTTTCTTCTATTTCTATTACCAGAAGCTTATTACAGGAGAGGAGGGCTGTTGTTTGTATTTGTTTTACAATATAGTACATATTTCTTTTTCTGTATTGGGTATTGGACCCAGGGTCTCTTGACAAACACTCTATGAGTGAGCCTCAGCTATATTATTTATTTCGTATCCAGTCATCTTACAAAGTTTTATAACAATTCATCAGCAACTTTTATGCGTTTGGCTTACTGGAGTCTCCCAAATTTTAGTAATACAGTTATATCTTTGTCTTTTTTTCCTCCCAGTGTTTATATATTTTGCTTTTTTTAGAACTTTTAAGACCATTAAATATTAATAGTCATGATTCCCCTCAACATTGTTTGAGACAGGGTCCAACCAGCTACATAGTGGAGAAGACTTTGATTTTCTGATCTTCCTGCCTCTACCTCTGCATGTGAGGTATGCATCACTGTGCCTCCTTTATCCAGTGCTGGGGATCATACCAGGGCTCTGTGCATGCTAGACCAGCATTCTACCAGTTGAACTCCACCCTAACCCCCCACATTGCTCGTTGTAATTGAGATATGTTTCATGCCTCACTATTTAGGATAATTAATGTTGAATTTGATAAGTACTTTTTCTTATACTGTATATGCAATTATTTTTCATTTTTGATGATATAGTAGGAACACTGTTATAACTGTGTCACTTTATCCTTTATGCTTATCTAATGAATTTTTTGACAGGTTCCCCACTATTGACATGTCCCCTCATGCTTGGGAGAAATGCTGCTTGTCTTCTTTTATATACTCTTGAGACATCCTAGGATTCTATTTGCTAAAATCGTATTCAGATGTTTAAAAATCTGAGCTCCTGATTCTGTGTCTCAGTAATGTATTGGATTTTGACAAGACAAGGTGTCTTCAAAACGGGAGTATTTTCCATGTTCTTCTATCATCTGTTTTACAAATGAGTTTTGCATTGGAATTATCGGTTAAATAAGTTAACCTCATTTGAAGACTCATTATGATCAAGTCGATTTTTTTCAGTATGAATCCTTAGGTACTTTCCTAGTAACCTTTGTGGTAAGAAGTTTATTGACTTGCCCACTAACTGACTTTGATGATTTATATTCTACAGGAAAATTTCTAGTTTTTCTGCATTTTTAATTTGTTGCTAATATTAGTTTTCATTTTGTGGATGTCTCCTTTCTTGTTGCTTTTATCGTATGTTTTTGTTCTTCTCCCTCATTGAGGAATTTCTGTTTTATTAATCATTATTAAAAAACCCTAGGTTTTATATTATGTGTTCTATTATATTTCCCTTAGCATCCATCAACATCTTTCTAGTTATTTTAGCTGTGTACTATCTTACATGAAAAATGTTTCTTTAAAATTTTTACATTTATGCGTGTGTGTGTGTGTGTGTGTGTGTGTGTGTGTGTGCGTGCATGCATACATACATGTGCTACCACCCACATTGGGGGTCAGAAGACACCTTGCAAGAGTTCTCTTATCTCACCATGTGAGCTCTGAAGACTAAACTTAGATGGTCAAGCTTGGTAGCCAGTGCTTGTACCTGCTTGAGCCATCTTGCTGGTCTGAAAAAATTTACTCTGAGCTTTTTTCTCTCTCTTTTGCTGTATTTTCTTCTGAGTACAGAATTTGCTGTCATTTGCTATTTAAACTTGATTTTGCCCAACATATTGGCATATTTGTAATCCCAACACTTTGGAGGCTGAGGCAGGAAGGTCAGGAATTCAAGACCAGCTTGGACTACATGAGCACCTGCCTTAATCTGCCCCCCAGACCCTTGAAAAATAGTGGGGATTTTTCTTTTGGCCAAAATTTGATTTTTGTATATTTTATAGACATATACTAACATCTCTGTTCTAAGATTTCTTATTTAGTCTTTTTCGTCATTTTTTGGTGGTGCTATATTATTTAGCACCTGAGAGCATCTTTAATCAGTGCAGTTCTGCCCTCCTGAGGTGGCCAAGCACCAGCCTGTTGGGAGATGCCTCCGGGTGCGGTGACCTGTGCTGAAGCCTCAGTTTCTCAAGGTGAGGATTGTGGAGACAGCCTTGAAGGTTTCAACAGCAGGTAAATGGGGCCCTGGGACGGGGACCTAAGGAAGTGTCCGGGTTCAATGTGGCTTCTCTCTGCGGTCACAGTTGAAGGTGTGGAACCCTGAGAAGGTGTTCAGCAATGAAGATATGAATGGCAGGTAAGTGGGACAGGAATGTCTTCCTGTTAGGGCTGGAGTTAGGGCTTAGGGATTAGAGATTAGGGATAGAAGGCTAGAGAGGGACATGGATAGGGTTAGGGTTAGGATTAGGGTTAGGGTTAGGATTAGGGTTTAGGAGTTAAGGTAAGAGTTAGGATTAAGGGTTAGATTTAAGGGGTGAGGGGTTAATGTTACAGTTGTTAGATTTAAGGTTATTAAGATTAGGTTTTTGGGATTAGGGTTTTAGGGTTAGGGTTAAGGGCAAAGATTAGGTGTTAGGTTAGGGTTAGGGATTAGGTTTGATAATTTCATACACATATACAGTGTATTTTTGTGTATGTTTCTCTCTCTCTCTCTCTCTCTCTCTCTGTGTGTGTGTGTGTGTGTGTGTGTGTGTGTGTGTGTACAACAGGGCACTTGAGAGTA
Source organism: Typhlomys cinereus (assembly GCA_023101885.1). Taxonomy (NCBI): domain Eukaryota; kingdom Metazoa; phylum Chordata; class Mammalia; order Rodentia; family Platacanthomyidae; genus Typhlomys; species Typhlomys cinereus. Next base: position 1,773,657 of record JALPQD010000352.1, on the reverse strand, counting down.
TGTGCCTATGTACCAGTTACTCTTCTCTGTTACTGTGAGACATTACTGAGACTCATACAACTTAAAGGAAGAAAGGGAGATTTACTTAGTTTACCTTTCCAGATGGGAGATACATCCACTATGGCAGGAAAGGCATGGCTGGCTGGCAGAAGCTGTAGACATCATGGAGGCCAAGAGCTGCTTCTAGCTCAATAGCAGACTCATTAACTCAAGCAGGGTGGGGCTAACTAAGCTCAAGGCCCACCCCCTGTGACTGCCTTCCTCTAGCAAGGCTCCACCTCCTAAAGGTGCCGTGCATTGACTTTCCCAAACCACCAAAGATTCAAACACATGAGCCCGTGGGGAACAACTCACATTTCAAACAATGACAGCTTGCAGAGGCTCAAATGTGACATCAGCAATCATCCTGGATTGCTCTACCTCCTTATCACTTTGCTTTGGAGTTTTCCAGGATCTGTCTTCCAGGGTTAGGCGTGCAGGCCATCTCCATTTCTGTCTAGTTCTGGGGATCTGAACTCACATTGTTTTGTTTGTAAGGTAAAGGCTTTAATCCTGAACTGTCTCTCCAGCCCTATATACAGTGCATCTCGATTGTATCCACCCCACTGTCCTGTTACTTCCCTTTGTGTTTGTGTGCTTGGCGTGTGGACGTCCCCGTGCATATGTGCACAGAAGCCAGACAAGGACTGCTCGATTCCCTGCTTTATCCCTTTGAGCTCGGGGTCTCTCACTGGATGTGGAGTTGAACCAGCAAGCCCCAGTGGTCTTTCTACAACCCCCACTCCAGGCTCTCCCATGCTAAGGGTGGGATCCACGCCAGGCTTTTTGCCTGGGTCCTGGGGATTTGAGTTCAGGTTCATTGCTTACACAGCAAGAATCCTCGCTTACGGAGCCATCTTCCTATCCCCTTTATATCTAGTCTTATTCAAATCGATCAGTATTTTTACTAAACATGCCTGGTTCTGAGAAGTGTATTGTCTCTTTAATTACATATACTTTTAACCAAGTTCAATTTCCATGTCTACGTTTCTTGTGATTGTGCCTTGAGTTCCTCTTGCAATCGAGGTATAGGGATTTTCAGTTTCTATCTTCCTTAATAGACTATGTCTCTTGTCATTATGCGATGTCCTGTTGGATGCTTCTAACCTTGAGTACCCTGATATGAACATCTCTGGTCCTTTTCTGAGGGGTTGAATTGGCTTATTCTCTTTGTCACCCTTTTATTTTCAGCCTTCCTTATCCATGTGCCTGTAAAGAACATACAACTTTTTCTTTTTAATAAAGTGTGTGGGGGGGGGTGGGGAGAGGACTGGATCTATGTAGCTCAGGCTGGTTTCATCCTTCTGCTTCAGCCTCTCCAGTGCTGGAATTCCACGACTGTGCTGCCATGCCTAGAGACGTTGCTTTTTTTCTAGATACACCCAACCTCCATTTTGTAACAGCAGAGCATCCAACCCATTAATATGTACTTCTGATGGATTCGCTCAGCTGTTTTTCCGCTTTTCCAATTACATTGGTTTTACCTTTAAAATCTTTCCCCCCCTTTGTTTTCATGTATACACGTATGGAGTATGTGCATGTGTATATGCATGTCTGCACATGTGTGTATGTAGGTGCATGAGAGGGCACATGCATGTATGTGGAGGCCAGAGCACATCATCTGGGCTAGCGGGCCTAATCAGTTTGCTTTGGGAATTTCCAGCTTCTCCCTCCCTGGACTGAAATGACAGACTAGGTGACCAAGGGTGCCCCACATTCGAAACGGGAACTGGGGATCGATGCCCCATCTTTTTGCTTTAGTGGCATATGCTTTAACCATTGAGCTAGCTCCCTGGCCCTGCTGCTTTTACTTTTTAGTTTTTGATGATTAATTTTCTATCCAATTTTAATATTTCTCAATAAAACACTAAAACAGGGTTGGCAAGATGACTCAGCAGATGAAAGTGCCTGCTTGAAACCCTGGCAACTCAAGTTCAATCCCTGGAAGCCCACATGAAGGAAGAAATAATATTGTTCCTGAGCGTCCCCCCGCATGCTGGGGTACGTGTGCCTGCTGGTGTGTGTGCTCCCTGAAATAAGTATTTAAACATGCACGCACTAAAACATGAATTTTTTGTGTACTTTTCCATTTCTTTTTGGGATCGTTTTGCTGATTCAGGGGGCACTTGGCCTAACGGTACTAATGCTGATACTGGGCCACCAGACTTGAATGTGATAGTGATAGTGGAATTGAGAGGTCCTCCTGGGTACCTGGGAGCCACAGGGCCACGGGCAAATTCCTTCTGCGCTCCGGCAGAGTCACAGTGCTCTCTCCTTGGGCCTTGTGTTCCTCTGAGCTGAGCAATGAGGGTGGGGAAGAGGGCTAAGGTGGACTTCACTAGGGGTCTGGCTCACCTGTCTCAGAATTCCTGGGACTTCTCAAATCAGCCTGCATTGGTCTTCCACCTCTTCAGGACAGGAGGAATGATACTCTTCTCTCTTTAGTGTATCTGAACATCGTGTCTGCTGCTTTGCCTGTGGACAAAGATGGCCTGGTACTCAGTGCCCTGGTATCCAGTCCTCAGAGAGCGGCATCTTCTACCCTCTCCTCCAGGCCCTATGTGTCACAGCACGGCCCTCAAGATAGAGGGATAGGCAAGAGGCGGGATTAACTCTCAGGCTGCCCACTTGGTCCTGTATAAATTCACAACCTTGCTGTTGACCTCCAGGGCTTCAGACTTGCTCCACCAAGCAGACCCACCCTTAGAAAGCTGAGCCCTCCCTCTCTCTGTCCGTAAGTGGGAAGGTAATGTGTGGCCTCTCCACAGAGCTTTGGTTTTATTTTTCTTGGCATCCTGAAGTCCTCCAGAGCAGGCTTCCAGACCCTGATCTCTGTTCCAGGCTCGAGTGACTGATTTTTGTGTCTTCTCCAGGTGCTGTGCTTGATCTATCAGCGAGGCAACCTCTTAACGCCTTCTACACCCTTCCTTAAGACGTTCAGATGGCCCAGGATCACTGTTTCCCAAGAGTCCTGGCACCTTCCCCTGCCTACCTTCTCGGTTCCTAACCCGTTCTTGCATCTCAGAGTTCTCCAACAACTCCACACAAATGGCTTCATAGTTCCTTGGGGACAGGGAAAGAGCTCTTGCTTGACTGGAGACCATGTGACCAACAATTATGCTATGAAAGCACACTGGAGTGACATTTTGACAGACCCCAAACCCAACAGCACCTCTGTCCAGCCCTCTCACGGAAGAATATCAAACAACTCTGTTCAAAACAGTTTATTTTATTTTTTATTTTTTTTTTTTGTCAGACAAACACATTGATTTCTGGACCACAGTAGAGGATGGAAACCTTTCACAAACTTATTTATTTGAAAATACAAATATAAAATTATACTTTCCACATCTGTGATGTGAGAGACTGCCATCCACATAGTCTTTTTTTTTTTTTTTTTTTTTTACAACAGGGCTTTAAGAAAGCCACACACAAAGACCTGAAAGATGCTTGAGAGAGATAATATATATAGATACATATATATGTATATATATAAAAAAAATACTCACTACCAAAGTTCTCATCAGTTTCATACTAAAGTATAAAAGTAAGGGTGAGGTCAGCCACAGTGCTAGGGAAAGTTTTATTTAGATACATTTATGTCCACATGAAACGCTTAGACTTGCATCCTATTACATATGGAATTCCGAGTTTATAACACACCATGAACGGCAGATTGGCTAGCCCACGCTACTCAAGAGCACAGTCACAGACTCCACACAGGATGGTACAGTATGTACAGATTACAGCAGTTGGAGCCTTCCACAGAGGCTCTGGAACGTTTGTCTCTGTCCCGTTCCCCTTCCCCGTGGCCCTGCAGGCCTTCCGGAAATCAAACTGGATCTGAGACAATACATTCTGATGATTAAATAGCCAAGTTTTGATTAAGGTTGTTTCCCCTAGAGGGGTGGGTTTTTATTGATTACATTTTTGTGTACTTATATATATTTTTTTGGTGAAAGAAAAAAAAAGGAAGGAAAAGAAAACAAACATATTACAGTATTAAAGTATTGCTTAACTTCCAGCATCGCCTCATGTAGTGTCTGTGCCCAGGACTAGGCTGAGCTGACGGCTCTGTTCTAGGCGAGGGTCTGAGGAGCCGGCCAGTGTCTCTCCTCAACATGCTTGCCTGCAGCCTGCGCCTCTCCTCTCCTCTCCTGCTCGGCTGGCTTTTGCCTTCCCTGGAAGATCTGGCTGGCAAAGCACATTCAAGAAAAAAAATTTCTCCCCTCCCTCGCCTGCTCTTCCTCCCCCCACCCAGTTTCCCTCTGTCCCTGTGTGTCACTTCTAACCAATAAAGAGAAGTATGAGTTAGTGTTTCTTTTGTAAACAATTTCATATGCAATATAATACAGAAAGCATGGCTGACCTTCAATAAAAAAATGTAGTAAACTATATTGCTTTAGTTTTGAAGATGCTGCAGGGAGTGAATGGCAGGATGAAGCAGTGTGGTGGAGGCTAAGTCCCTAGCCCTCGTTTGCACTAAAGATCAAAGTAGGTTTTGTCTTTCCTATTTGGAACCAAAAAAAAAAAATCATTTCCCCCTAAAATTCCGAAATGAAAAAAGAACAAAAAGAACAAAAAAAAAAAAAAAAAAAAAAAAAAAAAACTTCAAAACAAACAAAGAACAAAAAAAAAAAAAAAAAAAAAAAAAAGGAACACCTTTCAGGTCATTAGAACCAACAATTACCCAATGATTTTTAGACTAGTCTAGCAAGATGTGTGTAACATTCACTGGCTGTGAGTTGCTGTGTGGTGAAATAGTAAATCGTCAGCAATCGAGCCATGCTACCTTAAAGCCCAAGCTACAAGTTCAAATTATGATGATGGTCATAAAGGGTAACAAACGCAAAGGCTTGTGGGAGCTTCGTTTGAATCAAGCCAATGAGCGACAGGGATGAGTGTGAGGCTGTTTGGTTTTCCCAATGGGTGTGAGGAAGGCCACAAACCACATGCGCAGAGGCTCCTGGGGAAGGGACCAGGGCTTGGCCGTCTCCACCAGCCCGACATCCAGGCCAAAGCAGGAATGGGACCAGGAGCTACTGCCACTCCTTCTCCCTTCTTGGGAGGGGAGGAGCTCGGGGGTCTCAGGCAAATGGATTTGGAAGCCAGAGAGTGCCCAGTGGTTATTTGATAATCCAGGGAAGAGCATCAGCCAAGAGTGTCTCTCCCCCAGGGAAGGCGAAAGGTGGTTCCCATGTTCACCATTGAGCTTGACAGAAACGAAGATGAAGATGGACATCGATGTGAAAAGAATTGACAAAAATCCTTCGAAATGGACTTCTAGATGAGGTGGGGGAACTAACGTGAACCACAACCTAGGTAGCCACTTGAAAACATATCAGATGTCCACACGATTTGTGCTATGGGCTACTGGGTCTCTTTAAAAGGTATATAAACATCTAAAACATATTCACACAGATTATCAATTTCTGCTGAGCATTCTTAAAAAAATATTTTTTCTCTTAGTAAAATCATTTTAATATACCATGCCTCCCTCTTTTAAAAAATAAATTAAAAAAATCCAGTTTTGCATATCTAGCGTCTGCATTTAAGGTAGTATGGCAACACCCCTTCACAGAAAGGGGGTGGGACCTCCAAAACGCCGTGGAGTCAGCCGGCATTTGAACATTGTGAGACCTTGGGTTAGTTGAAACCACATCAGATCAGCAAAATAAAATTAAACTTGAACTTGAAAAAAAAAAAAAAAAGGAAAAAACTGCCCCCAAATGATTAGCATTGTTTTTTCTTTTCATAAATAAGAGAAAGTTCTATCCTTACTGGTCCTAAATCTGAATAACTATGTCTAATTTTTTTAAACCTTAATTATGTTATACCTATCAATATGTACTAGAAGAAAGAGGAGAAAAAAAGTCACGACGCTAGTACCAGGACCGCACGCTTACAAGATAGCCATTTTATACATTATTAACAGACAATGCTCAACAAAGAGTCTTCTATGAGGTGATGAGGATGCGCAGAGAAAAGGGCGGGGCTACAGGACATCATCAACATGGACAAAAGAGTAATTAATCCTCTAGCTAGACACTGAATCTCTGGCAATTTAGTGTCTCTCTTCTGTTTTTATTTTTTTAATAAAACTTTTTTGTTATTTTATGCCTTGAACAAGTTTTGATATTTTAAAAGCATCCAGCATTTTACTTAACTTGGTTGTTTGGAAATTAAAAAAAAAAAAAGAAAGATAAACAAAACAAAACTCCGAAACCCTACCAAACAACCTAGCAGTTCATTGGAAAAACAAAATGAAACAGATGATTTTTCTTTCCTTAAAAAGAAAAATGTTGTTGCTGTTGAATCAGAATTGAAGCAGGCTTTTATTTCTTCTTCTTTCTTTCTGAATTAGCATTTTGGAGACTTTTAGTTTGAAGATGCTTTTGCCCTACCATGTCTGTGAATGTCTACATTAGTCTACTTTGTTAGTAAAATTTATAAAAATAGGAGTGCAGCAGCTCTTTATAATAAATGTCGCATTCAGTGTCTCATACTGGCTGTGCCTTAAGTACCAAATTTATAAACGTAACAATTTAAAAAATATTAATAAAACGTCGATATCACATTTTAAAAAAGAAAAAATATATATCCACACTACAATATGTTTTAATGCCATCTATTGAGTTGTACTTCTATAGTTGCTGTTGCCGACCTATTACCAATATTTTAAAAAAAAGTTAAATTAAAAAATATCCTTCATCATAACTGTCTTTCCCCGACCGAGGACCATATATTATAATAGCCAAATGTTAAACATGTGCAAACAGGAAACTGTCGGTTTTTCCCACTAGTCACAGTGCAGTGATGTTTATACTTTTTATTTTTAAAATTCTGTTTACATCTATAATAAATTAAAAAAATTCTTCCATAGCCTCTCTGGTGATACTTGCAGCACTGAGGTATTAAAAAAAATATATATCTAAACCAAAAGGTTGCTTTCCTAATTTGTAAATAGAAAGTGAATGGAGAAAAGGTTGTTTTCATGTAGGCTAATCCACTCCTGACCCATGGGCCCCCAGTCTGAGGTTGAGGAAGAGAGGGAGGGGAGGAGAGAGGCAAAGTGTCCTTAGGAACCTTTGGAGGTGCTGAAATGATTGGACAATATAAAATGATCAAATATTTAAAAATTAAGACTGAAAAAGAATGCCCCCTTCCCGCCCCCTCCCCCAAGCCAAACAGGTGTGCTTCGAAACTTTAAATATGTTAAATATTAAAATTGTAGCTTTTTTTTCCTTTAAAAAACATCTGGGAAAAGCAGTTTTTCTGTATTTTAAATAAAAATCTAGCTAGACCATAACATTTGAAGCTGTGCACAGACGAGCGGTTGACAGGCTGGTAGGATACTAATACAGTTCTTAGGTCAATCACAACAACAAGGGAGCTAAACAGAGCTCTCACGTGACCTGGGGTCGCCCGGCAGCTGGGTGTTCTTCTGTTTAATACCGGCTTAGCCAACGTTCCCTCCCCTCCTTCCATAGCATCGAACTGCCTGGGACCGACTCCCTCGCAAAAATATTTTTGATTCTCTTTCTTAATAGTTTCTATGTAGTTAATGGAATTATATTTACACCATTTCTTTTTTTGTTTTTTTTTTTTTAGAATTCACAATTTCAAAAAACCTTATAATATGACCTCTTTCAACAGAAAAAAAGCACTTATAGAAAAGGCGGACACTCAAAACACAGTCGTCCTTACCTTATTGCCGAAAATAGATATACTTAGGTTAACAAAGAGACATCACAGAAAAAAGAACCGCTTTAAGAGTCTGTTAAGTAGCCAACTACATGTCATTTCTACAACGAAAAATAGAACGTTTATGCCCACCTCCCGATCCACACTTCACAACCTCACTTCAGTGTGTGCGAAGGTTCCACCTGAAAATTCATACAGTCTCAGAATTGGTACCCAAAATGGAGAGTAACATCACCATCCCAGCATCCTTTAAAAGTGAGAACAGAATCAAAACAAGAAAAAAAAATGTCTTTAAGAAAAAAAAAATAACTCCTTAATACAACAATTATACTATGGTTAGCTTTTCACTAGATATTAAAGCTAGGTGACTACTGGACTAAGTCAAAACCACTACCAAATGTGATTCAAAGAGATTTAAATGGAGAAGGGGGAGAGAGAGAGAGAGGGAAGACCACCAAGAAAAACAAAACAGAACCAAACCAAAATCATGGGTTATATACACATTTAAAAGCTGTTGTCCTATATTACAGCAGATTCGTGAGATGATGAGATGTAGTCGACCCTCAATCCGAAGTGAGCCATCTCTGGTTGGGGTGAGGAGTGAGGCTGGTGGGGTCCAGGTCTGAGAACATCACCTGAACAAGGGGCCACTCAGAAGCTTCGCCCAGTCTTGCCTGGACATCCAGGTATGCTCTGTAGGGCAGGTCAGGAGGGTCCCGAAGAGAACATAGAGTGGGGGATGGGAGGAGAGAGAAGAGGTGTCAGGCAAGCAGCTGTCTACTGCACGATTTCAAGTACATCTCAAAGGACAAGGTTGCACAACTGACTATGTGTGAACGTGGTCATACTAACAGCTTTCTGAGACCCCAGCTTGGGACTTCAGATGTTTAAGCCACCAATGATAGTGGGGAGGGGACAGTGCTATATATATATATATATATACTTTTTTTTTGGCTAGTTCTGCACAGGACTGGAAGGTGCTTGAAGTAATGGGGAACAAATGTGATCTTGTGGGCTTCTGGCGCAATAGTCCAATTACACATTGACTGGAGACACTTTTCCTACCTAAACAACAGCCTTTTTTAGTAGATATCCACCTGTGACTGTTAATAGCTGAAACTGTAACTTTGAATTAGAAATCTATCATATGCCAAGGGACTGAAAGTCAGGGTCCTCAAAATTTGACACAAAAATAATCAGCTTTGGTTGAAGGGAAACAAAGCAGACTTGGATTCTGGCTTGTTAACTAGGTTGCCCTGGATTACCCATAGGCCTGTATAACTGTGAGAGAGTTGCTCCTATAGAAGATAAATAAGGTATCTGCCTGGACCTTTGCAGCTGCTGCGTGACCCTGTGTGTTAACTGGCTCACTCAGTCCACTTTGGAAGGGATGGGCTGTGGGCTGCTGATTTTCCCTTGGCTAATTTATCTCATGTGGAAACTAAGTCTTCCGACTGGATGATGGAGATAGGCTGGGCCAGTCTCCATCATCTCTAGGGCGGGTCTGCGGCAGCCTTGGTGCGTAGGTGGGAAGCCCTCTTTCTGGGGTACAACCCCATAGATTGGTGTCCTGAGAACCTGCTGTGCTGGACAGTGTCTGTGCCCCCCTTCACCTGACAGCTGGAGGCGTCTTCAGCCACCAGAATTCTTAGACCTATCAGCCCTTGCTTTCAAAGGACCCTTACTGTCCCCAGTGCCCAAGCCCATTTCAATTAGTAGTGAGGAGTTCTATTTCAAATTGTTAGTGGCCTCTGGCTCTGGTCAGCGATGGCTGGGGTCAGTACTCGAAGGGCAAGGGGTAGGAAAAGTCAGTACACAGGGCTCGTGTGGTTAAGAGAGGCAGCTGAGTTAGTCGAGCAGCAACACTGGAGAAACCTAACAGATTAAAGAAACTCAACTCAACTAGGTCTCTAACTAATCCGGGCTGCTTCAGGCCAGGAGCAATTCCCCTTTTGGAGACAGAAGGGCTTTCCTCTGCCCCAGCTCCAAGAGCGAGAGGCGCTCATGTCCCAATCAGGTTTCCTAACTGGGACCTATTTTTTGGTGTCGGCTGTTGCCTGCCCTTTTTAAAAGATTCTGTCTGTCTTCCTGGCCCCCAGTTCATCTGCCAACACAGTATAGATCCTGTGCCTTCGTCAGGAGAGCTAGTCTCCTCTGGGTGGTCTTCCCAAGAATGACAGACACTCATTTTTGGAGAATGTGGTAGGAGGCTTATTCGATACCCACCCCAACCTCCCGCTCCTCTGTTCCACCACCTCTGTATCCCCATCAAAGTGATTTAAAAATGTTTAATTAACTTGAGCTCAGTTTAAAAGGTTAGGAAACTGGCAGGGATCCAAATTCACGTTAGGCAGGTGATGTCGTTAATTTAATTTGCTTTTCGTGCAGTAATCTTGATAATTACTCCGCAGTTACTGGCAAAAAAATGTTTTCTTTTCACTAAAAGATGGAGTCTGACTGTTTGGCTTCCGTAGACCCCACTGGCTGAGTCCCAGCAACTGACAGGGTCAGCTCACAGAACGTTGAGAATGAGGCTCTGTTCCTCCTACTTTGGGCCCACCCTGGCAGACGTGCAGTGCCCTTTGCATACACCCTCCTGAAATGGGTGTAACACACGATCACCTTCCAGTTTCCAACATTTTTGATTGTATTTCAAGACAGAGAAAGATGAAAGTGGGAAAGACACAGAAATGCAACCTAAAGAACCAAACCAAGAACCAAAAGGAAAAGAGAGAGAAAGAAAGAAAAAAAAAAAAAAAAAAGGACAAGGGTCATGATTTAAAAAAGCTAGAGGAAAGGATGAAGAGATTAAAAAGAGTAGATCTGGCTATGCCCCCCCCCCTTCCTGAGAAAGGGACTGAGAAAGAGAGAGAGAAGAGAGAGAGAGAGAGAGAGAGAGAGAGAGAGAGAGAGAGAGAAAGAGAGAGAGAGGTGGTGTGATGAAAAGGGGCCTGTGCGTATACGTATGAGCACAGCACATACGTGTACGGACACACCGGCAGGGCGGAGACGCATGGCAAAGACGGTAATACCTCAGAGTGAGATGGCAACGGAAGCACCTGCTCAGTGGTATCCATTTGTAAAGGCCGTTGCAATCAAAGGTCCCTAAAATTGCACAATTTGTAAGGTCATCAGTGCGCCATACACAAGAACAGATTGCTCTAGGAAAGGATATCTCTAGGGCTAGTTTGTGGTTGTCAGCATGAATATGCGATTCTGAGATCCCGTCAGGGTGACACTCTTCCCCAACACTTCCTACCCCTGGATCCCACCCAAGCCTGTTGGTTTCCCCAGGGGAAACCAAGAGCCAGATTCTGAAGGTTGGATGAGTGGGTGGGTGGTGGGAAAGAAGGGTTTGTGTTCCAAAAAGATGAGCAGAGTTACCATGGAGCCCCAAAGGATCAGGGTCTTCCTCAGTCTCAATAGTTTGATCTGGACAGAAGACATGCCTGTGCTGAGGAATGGTGATGTCGTGTGATTATTTCAGGAAAAAGAAAGAAAAAAGGTCACAGCATGAAGGGACCACCATCCAGGTGTTCAAGAACAAATAGGGTCTGTGATTTTGGATGCTGAACGTGGAAGTGAGTCTTGTACGTGCTGATAGACAGTCACCCAAATTGATGCAGCTCTGGCTAAATAATAATGTTTCTGGATTTGGGACTACAGTTGATCTGGGGAGATTAGACTCATCAAACTACTGACAGTGATACTGTCTTGGGAGTGCGACTGAACAAGAACTCAGAGAGCACAGGCCAGGTCTGGCTGGATGTGTGTGTGTATGTGTGTGCGTGTGTGTGTGCGCGCGCATTTGTTGAGAGTGTGTATGAGCTGGAGTTGTGTATATGTGAGTCCACTAGCAGAAGGCATGGATGAAGTCACCCTTCTGCCCCAAGCAGTCGTCACTGGCTTTGGTCCCCCCAATTCAGCCTCCAAGGCAGAGCTCGCCTGCCGTCTCCAGGATGCAGCAGAGTTCGATGCAGGGCGTGCATGACTCAGGATGGTGGACATCCTTAGCTCAGCTGAGAACCAAAAAAGCAAACTGCCTCCAAAAGGCAGAGACTGGCTTGTTTTCTGTTTCCAAAAATGGTGGGGACGGCCAGCAAGTGGGCTCAGGCACATTCATGCTCACACACCAGGAGGGAGAACAATACAATCTGAAAACAGCATGCAAATCTCTTAAGCAAATTTCCATTGCCTGGATTAGTCAGATTATAGAACCACAGAGCATTACAAATATCAAACGCATCTAGCCTTCGAGGGGAGGGGCTGCAGCTAAAGAACAAAAAAGGGAACTTACTTTGAACCTGGAAACTGTAAGAAACATTAGCAAAGGAAATGGCCTGAGAGGGGGTCCCCACTGCTGCCAACCAGCCGCAGGCCAGGGGCTCTGCTTGGTAGGGTAAGTGGGATGACATGGAACTGGGGGTCAACCCCATGCCAGTGTGTGAGAGACACTACTTCTGGTCATTCTCAGCCAGTCTATTTGAGGACCCCCCCCATCCTCCTTCTTAAGTTTGTTCACATCTGTGGTTCAAGGCTGAGGCAGCTGAAGGCGGATAAAGTAGTGATGGGAGCCACATGCTATGCCGCTGGGCCACATGGGGAGGAATCCTCAGTAGCTGGTGTGACACTGACCAGGATCCCCGTCTTCTCCTCTGCCCCTAACTCTGGACTTTCTTCCCCCTTGGGCTGCCATTGAGTAGGTGAGGGAGGAAGAGTCGGGAGGGCAGTGAGGCAGGTACTTACAGCTATGCCGTGGCCGAAGCCGGAGCCCGGCTGTGGGCTGGCTGCACTTATGTAATTCCCCACTCCGGAGTCTTGGCTGGCAGGACCGTAGAGATCGGCGACAGGTCCTGGGCTGTTGGCCCCCGGGAAGCCTCCGGGCCGCGCCGGGTTGGAGCCTGCCGGGGAAGCGGGCGCGCCAAAATTCGGTTGAGCACTGTAGCTATTCAGGACTGGTGTGCAGAGAATAGAGCTGGGTATGAGGCCAGAAGCCAGGCATGCACCAATCATTAACAAGCCAAACACTCGAGAAAAACAGCTGAGGCCCAACTTCTAACACTCAACCAAGGCCATGCGAAGACATCAGCAGGGACTCAAGAAAACTCAGCCCAGGCTACTACTAAGAAGCTTGGAGCTCCAAAAATAGAGAAGGAAAAAAACAAAAAACAAAAAACAAAAAACGGTCATTCAACACACTATGGCAACCAACCGGAAGTGCTTCACTGCCCACCAAATTATCACAATAGGAAGAGGTATATGGAGGAGAGAGAGAGAGAGTTTTTTTTTTTTCACATCTGAATTGACGCTCATGCAGTCTTCTAGATTTGGGCACGTTGAGACAGCATTCACATCCCATGCAAACTACAAAGGAACTAGTTTTAGACTACACATTGTGTTAATATTGATATTAAAACGTGACAGGAAACAAAGCAATTTGTGTCCAGGAAAAAAAAATCATTGGGAAAGGGATTTTTGGATTCATTTTTGTGTGTATGTTTCATTTCTTTTTTTCTTTTTGTTTTTGGATCCATTAAATGATAATTTCTTCTTTTTTTTTTTTAAAGACAAAAAAGATCTCCATTCCGTCTGCCCCCTCCTCCCCACTGTCTATTTATTCCCCCCCTTCCCGCCCCTCCCGTTTACATCCCTGCATGAAAATTGGCAATACTGAAGTGGTCGGAGGATGGGATATGTCATGGAAAGTCTGGGCGCCATAACGCAACAGTAATGATGGCAGTACAGAGTTCACCTTTGGGGTGCAGAGCAGGGGATGAAGGAGGGGATGGGGTGGGAATGGTAACCTGAAGGGTGGGCGAAAGCTGGGGTGGAGCCAATGGTTCTAACGGGACACCCACACACTCACCTCCTGCAGGAGAAGGAAAGGGGGAATTTAAACTTTTTTTCCTTTTTAAAAAAAAGACAAAAGAAGCATGAATGCAGAGAATACTGATCAACCAGTTGAGAACTAAGGTGCCATCTGTCCGTGCATGTTGGTTACGTTATCCTTTGAAGCAAACTCCAGACTCAGAAAAAGGAAGCTCAGAATGGGTCTTGGCTGGAGGGAACCCTGGCACCCACATGTCTAGAGTGGGGAGGGGGATCTACACCTGGTAGGGGGTAGCTTAAGGTACCTGGTGCCTTCGGCCTGGTCCTTGTGCCCTCCTCATTCCATCATGCCTTCTCAGTGTGGACCCCAGCCTCTCACCCAGGTGACTTTTGCCTTAACTTTATTTCTCCATAGTAGTTTAATTTTTTTCCCCTAAACCAGTTTTTAAAAATTCAGTTATAATAGTAAGTAAGCTCTTATTGTTTTTCAAATCTCAAGGCGAGGCTGGGGTCAGCCAAGGGTGGGCCACAGAGGGTCTGAGCACTGCACCTCTGAAATCTACACAGAGGCTCGAGACTGCACTTACTTCTCTCTCCTGCTTCGGGTGAAACCCACCCCCAACAGCTGCCTTGGGGGCAGAAAGAACCTGTGAAGCCGAGCAAGGGAGCCCCTTTCTCCCAGGGGAGGATGGGGACAACAGCAGTTGAAGGCCTTGGAAGAGCCACGCAGTGGATGGGTTTTTCACCCACTTGTCACAGGACTGGGAAGAGGCTAATGACAACTGAGAAGGAACACAAAGATTCCCAAGGGGAACAAACCACCCTGGGGTCTGGCTTCTGACTCAGAGGAAAGAGACGCTGCTGCCTCTGATGCCCTTGGGCAGGAAGCCCCAAGGTCAGCCCCTTTGAAATCCTAACCCAGAAACGAATAAACAGGCTAAGGAAGAGAGCAGGTTAAGGAGAAAAAGAAAAAAAAATTAGAGGCTTAGAGCGAGCGAATGGCTTATTTGGAAATGTACCCGCAGACAAAGGGGCCTGGGATTTTTGAATATAGAAGATTAAACTTGCAGATAACATTTGGCCTTCCTTGCCCACAGAAGCAAATATCAAACTGAGATATTCAAAAGGCAGCATTATCTTGGTGGAACACATTTTTTCCTCTGGGCCCAGGAGATGCAAAGAGCTGTGGGATCTTGATCTACCCGCACAGGAAGGAAGGAGCGGGTTCTGATTTAGGCTAAGAGGGCAGTGGGGTTGGGGAAGCACCAAGAAGATGGAAGGAAAGATTTTGTTGGTTGGTTGGTTGGTTTTTCTCTTCTGGTTGGACAAATTTTCAGGAAGATACTGGGCAGATTCACTTCATATAGGGGATGGAGAGAAGCAGAACTCCCCAGAGACTAATCCGGTTGGAAGTAGAGAAGAGGCACATGCCCAGGGAAGGATGCTGTCTAGAGAGGCTTTTCTGGAGAACTTAGAAGGCAAGAAGGTTGTTGATGCTACCACCCCTGGCAATCTCTCTGGTCCCCTGGCACCTGAAGACTTTAGCACTTTGAAGAGAACTGCACAGTAGGTAACTCACCTTAAGCCTTACAACCCCTCTCTGCCCAGTCACCTTTCATCAATGACCCTGAAACCACCATGGGGAGGCACCATATCAGAATGCAATTTAACCCTCCAGTCCTGTTTTTTTTCTGCGTCTGTTCAGCCCAAGCTGGTGTGCCAACCTTGTGACCTTGCAAGGGAGGGACGGAAGACCCAGCCATCGGTTCCCCAGCAGAGGGTGTAGTGGACAGGCAATAAACATCTGGGATGATCCCCTCTTCCAGATATAGGGAACCTGTGCCCTCAAGGGCCAAGCCATGGAGAACAGATGTCTCCAAGCTCCACAGGCAACATCTGCACCTTGTCTCCCTCTGTGACTAAGAACCGCACTCCAGATAGCATGTTAAAGGTCCTGGAAAAGTCACTTAAGATCTGTGCATATTTGAGGACATTCGAAAATCAATGACTATGGCTGTTGGGAAAGGAATGGGGACCAGCACCTGGTAGCTAGGTGTCTCTGCTGACTGACGGAGGCATGGATTTTTTTTTTTTTTTCCAGAAAATCAGTGGAACTCCACGATTGGCACATTAGCTGGCTGCATGATAATGGGAGTCATATTGGGACCTCCTTCTCCAAATTGTGAAAGACACAGGGTGGGCAAGAAAACTAGGCTACAGATCCAAGGATGCTTTCTGTGCAATGGGGGGGGGTGCCTTTCTCTGGGTACCAAAATGCATTTTGAAGAGTAAGGAATGGACCCCCAGCACCACGATAGGGTTAAAAAGAGGACCAGGACATCAGTCTTTACGGGCAAGGGTACCTTGATTATTGCTTGGCGAGTGAAGCTGGATGTGTGTGAGTATGCATGTCTGTATTGAATAAACAATACGGAGATTTATACATTGGATATTATGATATGGCTGCTGTGTCAGAATGTCTTGCAACACCTTGGCGTTCCGGCAAGGGGGCCTGTTACGTGGTGTGCGACAAGCCCTGTCCAGGCTGGCAGTACGAAGCTCACAGGTGAGCAGGCTCACGTCCCCATCTGTGACTCCTACTTCCTCTACCTTCTGCTCCCCAGCTTCCCCTGGGCTTTCCCAGTCCGGGCGATCCCTTCGGGAGGCAGCTGTAATGTAGCGAAAGGCGGGCACTGGACTTGGAGTCAGAAGACTTGAATGTGGCCCTGGGGCTGGCTCTGGCAGCTGTGCCCTGGTCCAGCCTGTGTTCTCATCTGTCCCACGCAAGTCATGTTTCCCTTATTCCAGTTGACGCGCGGGCAGATGGAAGAATGGAAAAGCTCTGTGTGTTGTCAGGTATAAAACAAACACACCTATTTCTGAAACGGTTCTGTATGCAGAGTCGAACAAGGCAGGTACTGCGTGCATTTTTAGGAAAATCCGATAGAGGAAAAATGCAATTTGCTTGCCATACAAATTAGAAGGTGGCTTACAAAAGAGTTCAATTCATCCATTCAGTGCATTTAATCATCCTGGACCTGGAGAAAGAACTCCTGGGATTTGTGTGGTGTGTGTGTGTGTGTGTGTGTGTGTGTAAGCAACAGGAAAAGCAAGGACATTAAATCCAGGAGGATGGTGAAGCAAGAGGAATGAATTTGAATGAGAGCTAGAGGCATTTTACATTAAATCAAAGGAAGAGCTTTCTGCCCATCAAGAAAACACCTGGATGGCTGACCCAGCCAAGCCCTTCATCTCATCCTGAAGACGAGAACAGACATGGAACGGAGAAAGGTGCTGTGGGACTCAGACCGTCACTTGGGGTGCTATCCCAGAACCTCTAGGTACTACTCCCCACATTTCATATGGTGTGGGTGCATGTGCCTATGTCGTGGCTGCCAGAGTATGTTGGGTATCTTGCTTTATCACTTTATCACTTGCTTTATCTAATTCTTTTGAGATAGAGGCTCTGGATAAATCGGGACCTGGGCTGGCAGCCAGCAAGTCACAGGGACCCTCCTATCTGTGCCCTCCTCCGCGTTTCCCACAGTGTTGGGGTCCCAGGTGTGCATGACCATGCCTGGCTTTTCACATGGGTTCTGGGGATGTGAATTCAGGTCTTCATGTTTGCATAGTAAGTGCTCTGAGCTATCTTCTGAGCCCTTCCTACACTTCAAAAGTAAGTCATGGGGGAAGTGCCTGCTGATTATCTACGTGGGGCCAGGAGGGCCTGAGCCAAAACTAGCACTAGTTTCTGGGAATGGAGACATCTAGGAAAGGGGCGGAAGTCTAGGTATTTCTGGATCATCTCTAAATGACCATGAAAAGGTGACATCGTTGGCTCCGAGGCTCCAAGGAACCCAGGTGGCCCATGGCACACTGTTGGAGAGTCTCTTCCACGTCTAGCAGCCTACGTTGCTCAGGGCGAGCACGCGCAGTGGAGGCCCATTGGCGCTGCTCAGTTGTGGAGATGATATCCTCACGAACACATTCAATTACCCTGGGCATTTCCAAGCTAAGCAGAAGGGAGCCTGGGTTGATTGGTGTCACGGGCCTGTGTTCCTGATCCCCATCTGCTGATGGAATGGAGCGCTGGGAGCAGGTGAGGTCATGAGCGCATGTGACAGGCTCTGAGGACTGGGGACTTCAGGAGTGCTTTAGAAAAGTTAAAGAAACTGAAAGTAATTACTGCCTCCTTTACTCTTTTCTTGTGCCCATTACGTTTCTGTCTCTGCCTCAGTCAGACCTCCACAAGGGCAGGGCCATCTTTCTATCAGTAAGGTGCTGTTTGAAGCTACTGTATAGGGGTCTCACGGGATGCTATGGCTCCCAAATCAGATGGCCCATCTTCTGAAGCAAGTTCACCTTGCTTTGCAGTCCCCTACACATGGGGTACTCAGGGGATGCTGGGTTTGTAGTATTATCTGGCCGTCCATGGTGGAGACCAGCACGGGTCCTGCTCCTGGAGGAGAAACTCCAGGAGCATGGTAGCTGAGCAGCCCAGGACCCTTCTGCGGAAGAGTGAGGGACCCCACTCTGCAACCTTCCTATCTGCCCTCTGAAGGGAGACGGGCTAATGGAGAAATGGCGGGCATGGGAAGAGAAACCCATTTCTGATCACGGCAGCTGTGAATTATCAAGCCTCAAAAGCAAAGGGACATCCCCAGTCCCTCTCTAATAGAGTCGTTCTGTCTGTGCTTCCCCTTGGGCCACTAAAAGAGTCTGGAGGAGGAGGAGACAAATGTCCCTAAGTGTGGCTGGAACGGGTGACATTTGGACACTCACGTCCTGCTGCCTGTTCCCTGAGCTTCAGAATCTGAGTCCTAGAACTTGCAAGGACAATGGACAAGGAAGCCCACTGGAACCTACACTACCCAGGAAATGCTACACTATAGCCTCTGCCTCTGTCAGCAGCCTCTGGCGGCTTGAGATCAAAAGGAACCTGGAAGAACGGAGGGCAGATGCTGGTAACTCCAGGCCAATGACAGTCCTGGTAATGTTCCTCCTAATTTACCAAAACACGAAAGAGACCAGCCTGGCTTTGCCAATGTGTCCTTAGCTAGTCTCACAGGCAGCTCACTGTTCCTACCCACGGATCCTCGGCTCACTTCCGATATAATGGGGGTATGATTTCTAGACTATATTTTTAACTATATATTTAACATACTATAAATATGTTAAAATACTGTGAGATCCAAGGCCCAGATTATAATCATAGAAGAGGGAGGGTCTAGTGTATTACAGTCATAATGAAAAGGTAGTAATAATCGGTTATCACTCAGTCCCTGTTACAAATGGTGGGGCAGGAAAAGGCCACATTCTGAGGACGACAGGGATGACTGCTAACAGGGCACGAAGTTTTAGAGGCCACGATCCCAGAAAGGTCCCTCAGGTTTATAGAGCACCTGTTTGCTCTCTGGGCTCCTGGATGGGAGTTTAACACTATCTTTTGTCACATGTGTAATAATGTGTCAGATGAGCAACAGGGCTCAAGCCCGTGGGGAATGTTTTCAGTGTCACTCAGGGTCTCCAAACTGAATTCAGATCTGACCTGAAGGCACCTGTGGTTTCAGCTAGATTCTTCTGCTCCATCCAGTGTCGTGTCCCTCCCTGAATCATAGCTTCCCATTTCTTCTGTCTGGTCGGATCAACTATCTTCCCTTTTCCCCACACACGGAAAAATGGCAAATTCAAGGACAAGGAACCAACTTGTCAGCCTTGAAGTGGACGCTGCAAATGGCTTGGACCTTGTGATAAGTTGGATGTGCAGGCGTCAACTTGACAGTTGAAGCCGAGCTTTGGGCACATCTGTGAACTGATGGTTGAGTTGAGTCCTAAGCAAACCGGCAGGCAATTGTCTAATTGATGAGGGAGTCCATGATGGGTTGGGATGATTCCTTAGGCCAGTGGATCAAATGGAGGGAACTGGTTGAGTAAGTTGGCATTCTGCAGCACACTGGAAAAGGCTTGCAGTCTGGCAAGTGAGGGTTAGCTCATCTCTCAGCAATGGATATAGCGTGGTCAGTTTCCTTGGTCCCTAGTGTTGGTATGAATCAACCAGTCTGCCAAGCTGGACTAAGAAATGTAACCAGACAATTATAAACCAGAATACCACCCCCCTTACTCCCCTAAGATTTTTGGTTCTGAAATTATCAGAACTATGCAGACAAACTGCAACAGATCTTATTATTTGCTTCTGAACCAAGATCTTACCTGTGTGTGTGTGGAGGGGGTAGTGAGTGTGTGCGCTCTCTGAGGTCAATGACAACAGGACTAACAAATGACAAGAGGACTTCATCGCTGCTGAGAACTAGACCAGATTGTGTCCCATTCCACAGAACAAAGAGTCCTTGTAGCACAAAGTCCACTTACAGTCAGTGTTGGTGGGAAGGACAGAGACCAAACCTGCATCTTTACTGGAACTCGCCCCCAAGAAAATGCACGGACCCCACTCTGTTGAGCCCTGCAGGGAGCTGGTATATTCTACAGGTGATTGGCATTTCCTGCCCAATTATATATAACAGTAACTCACAGCCAGGGGCTCTAGCAGCCGGGAGTGGGTGAGGAGGGTGCCCAGGGCACTGTCCCTTGAGGACCTGCACAAAAGGCTTTCCACTTGAGCAGCCTGTCTTTAATGATTATAAAGGCACAGGAGTTTAATCCATTTTTGATGTAAGCGCTAATAGCTCTGTGTCCTTGAAGTTCAAAGCGGGCTCATACATGTCACTAATTAGCCAAGCACAGAGCCATTCAGCTCCCTCTCATGTTTCTAATTAGGTCTTTAATAACAAACAAACTCCGACCTTAGCAAAAGGGCCCCATTCGTCAGCCAGTCAAGGAGGGCGGCTGCTTTCCTGTTTATGGTAGCTCTAGGCTGCTTGCTTCTAATCTCAACCTGGGAAAAGGCCTGGTCTCAAGAGAGACAGGAGTCACTATTTTGGGGGAAGGAGGGGAGGTCCATCCAGGACAGTGGTCTTGCTGGCTCTGGTGGATAGGACAGCCCTGAGCCCCAAGTTGAAGGATCATGACCCCAAATACAGGCTGGAAACTTGTCCTGCTTCCTGTTAGAGATGGCTGGGTACTTGCTATAGTCAGAGGTGGTGTGAGGCCTTATAGCCAGCGAGAATGGGTCAGCACTTGAGGCTTCAGTTACACACTGGCCTTGCCTGGGATCTATCCTGCAGGCTCTAATGTGACAGGTCTGCAGTGTGGCCCGCCATGGGGAAGTCTAAGAACTTCCCAAGTGATTCTAGCACGCAGCATAGATACACTGACCCCAACCTTAGGGCTGACTTTCTCATCTGCAACTGCTAAACAGCTATTAGTAAGCTGTCTGTGATCTGTAGGTGGTTGCTTTATGGGTGTGTAAGTATGGGCATATGCACATGCGCATGTGCTCAGAAGTTGAGGTAGGTGTGTTCTCTATCACTCTCCCCTTACTGAGACAGGGTCTCTCACTGAACTTGGAGACCATCAATTTGTCCAGGCTCCCTGGCCAATAAACTCCAAGGAGCTACCGATCTCAAACTTCCTGGTGCTCAGATTGCAGATGCTGCCGTGTCTGGCTGTTACGCGGGTGCTAGGAATCTCAACCAGGTCCTTGAGCTTGTGTGTGGCAACAACTTTACTGACTGAACCATCTCCCCAGCCCTAGCTCTGTTATTAAGGAATGCCATCAACAAAGACAGAACCACAGAACCCTAAAAGCATCTATTCACCCCTCAAGGATGGAAATCTGACAGACTGAAAGCAAGATCCTAACTCTGGAAATGCAGGGCCCTGCCATTCTGTCACGCATCTAGCATCATGTGACTGGCTGTTCTCAGTGCCTCCCCCTCTGCCCCCTGGCTTTGGATCATTGGGAAGCATCTCGCTTCCTCTCTCCTCTTTCATCTCAGGTCTTAAGCCACTGTCATTCCACTGCTTCCAATTCCAAAGACAAGGGATCAAGAGCTTTGAAATTGAGGCAGCGATATAGAGCTGCTGGGCTGATGTGGCTCTCGTCTAACATCCTCTAGAGGTGGAAGCAGGCCTGGGACCATGTCTTCTGAACCCCTGCCCTTCTTCCTGTGCGTGCATTTTTTTTTTTTTTTTCCAGAGCAGTTTGTCATCCTCCCTGGACCAGTCTACAACCTCCCCCATTCCCGCAGGGAGACCAGGAAGCCTGACGTCAAGGCCGGGATCCAGGGGGCGGAGGCAACCAACTGAGTGCATCCCTCAGTGTGCCAACCTGAATGTGCCCATCTAGCCAGAGGGGCGAGGCTGGGAGAGGAGGCTGCCTCAGTGGAAGCTTGAAAACTGATGCACACAGGGGAGACAGAAGAATAAGCGAGGCCAAGGGACGGAAGCACAGTGGGAGGGTTTCCTTCTCGGCCTCTGGACTCGCTGCTGGGCTTCTGGTCTCTTCTGGAGGAGGGGGTGGATTGGATGTGTACCCGTTCCCCCTACCTCCAGCGTACCTTGGCTCCTGGCAGATAAGCTCTGTCCCTCAGGGCTAGGGAATCCCATCCTTTTCAAGACACTGTCAGAAATAACTTCCAAAGAGAAGGCAGCTGGCTGGGAAGCAGGGCTGGGCTGGCTTTCCTAACTTCGCGCTGGCTTCTGCCACAGGCATTCAGGTTTGCAGTTGTGGTGTGCTACAGACCTGGACAGACTACTTTATTAATATTAATAAGTAGTCAGGAACAAAGGGCCCCTTTATTTTTAGCTGTCTTTAATTGTGTAGTAATTACTCATCTACAAAACAAATGAGCCCCTGCTCACAGTTGCCATGGTACCTGGAATCCAGCCTTCCTGCAGGATGATTGGCTGAGAAGTCTGCTGCTTCTCCCCTGTGTCTCCTCCCTAAGCTCCATCTTGGACCAAGTCAAAGCCCCAGCAACTGGGCAGCCAATCACCTCCCTGCTCTAGGGCTGGGCTGTTTCTCAGCGACCTTCCAAGACAGAGGAAGGGATGTGGCTTCCTCCCTACCAAGAAGTCTGCCTTCCTTCCTTGGCATCTCACCTACTTTGCTTTGGACAGTGGCTGACTTCCTTCAGGCCTTATTTTAGCAAAAGTTTCCCTTCAAATAATTCCCTTCAACCTGGCACCCCCTTACTGGACCACACCTCTTGTGGGCTTCTTTTGTCTGACACTACTCTAAGTGGAAGCAGAGACAAGAAACCAGATTTAAAAAAAAAAAAAAAAAAAAAAAAAAACTAGCCAAGAAAAGAATCACTGACAAAGTTTGCAACGGCAGAAGCAGGTGCAACCCCTGCCCTCAAAGCCCCCCCCAAATACACAGTATGCCTCCTGAACCCTCTTGTAATGATTTTGTGTTATCTCCTCCCCTCAGGACATGAAGAATTGAGTGAATGCTGCTGCGGTTTTCTGTTTGAAAGTTGCAGGGTCCATTCAGCCTTCCCTAGGCTGGGACAATGTGCTCGCAGCGGCTGAGGGGCGGGCTCAAGTCCTGTCACTGTCACCGCAGATAAGCCACTAGCTTCCTTGAGCCACAGTGCTTAATCTTTAAAATGGGATTGGGACTGACAGCACCCTACTTATACTTCTTCATGTTAAATGGAACCTGGCGAGTGGGCTTGGCACACAGTGCTTGGCTCACCTGTGTGCTACTGTTAATGTCTTACTATTGTTACTTTATTAGAATTGGGATGTGTCTCTTGCTATCTGTCAACCACTCTCAAGATGCCCCTCCCTTAAGGAGGGTTGGGCAGGTGGAGGTTTTAGGATGGTGGCAGGAGCCCCCCATCCCACGCCACAGAGTAGATTTCCTTGTGGCGCTCACATCCCCTGACAGACCTCATCCCGACAGCCAATCACAGCTCCCCAAAAGTACTATTTTGTTCACCTTCTGTCCGATGGGATCCCAAGCTGGAAAGGGGAGACCTTTTTTATTAGTAAGCATCCAGAAACAAAGGACTCCTTCATTTCCTGTGTTCTCTAATTGCATAGTAATTATTCATTTGTGCTAAGAATGCAGACTCTGCTGACTTTGACTCCTGCAGGACAGATGGTTTCCATCATTTCGAAAGCCAGGCACCACCCCTGAGATACATGCAAATACTGCTCTTAATTTTTAAATGTGTGTGTGTGTGTACATATGGGTGCAGGTCTGGAGGCCAGAAGTTGACGAAGAGGGTCTTCCTCTATTGCTCCCCATCTTATTTTTTTGAGTCAGGATCTCTCAGTGAGACCCGGGGCTGGTGGGCTAGACTGGCTGATCCCGTTTCTTCCTCTCCAGTTCGAGGCTTACATGTGTACACTGTCACATCAGCTTTTCACTTTTTCTCATGCTCGTGTGGCAAGCACTTTACCCACTGAGCCATATCTTCAGCCCATGCAAATATTTTTAAAGGACAGTCGGCCTCACTTGTCACTCAGGAAAGGTCATCAGGCAGGGAGGAGACTGAGGACATGCAGGCAAGGCACGAGGGAGTCCAGGTAAGGTTAATAAAGTGTGGCTCCCTGCTAGTCTGAGCCAGACAAGGACATAGAGAAATGGTCTTCAGGAAGGAGGAGGGCGGAGACTGCTATGAGAGCAACGGAATGGGAACTAACAGCCCCAGGAAGGGAACAAATCACTTGTCAGTGGAAGCAAAAGGGAGTCCTGGGAAGCTAAGGTGGGATTCCCTCTATGGAATGTGCTCCTGTGACTGTCTTCTCGACTCTCAGAGTCAAACTGTTGTCTCTGTCCACTGCCCAGCTCGCCTGCCTTAGATGGTCCTGTCCTTCACTGTCTCCAGTGCATGAAGACCTTGAACTCTACTCTCCTGCCAATGTGGCCACAGCACCCAGCTGGCTTCAAGGTCCCCTAGCTTCTTTAGGACTACGCTATACTGCCTGGTAGCCAACTTCCCTCTCCCAGTTCCTTAAGGCCTGGGTCGGGTCTCCCCTTGTGCACTGAGCCTCGCTACCTACTGAGAACTTTTCACCATGCAGGAGTCCATCCGGAGAAGGCTAGCCCTCACAGGGAGTGTGTGCTCTGTCCTAACAGACCTCCTTGCGCTAAGCAAGGACCATGTCCCAGTTGGTCCTTCCGTCCTCCCATTCCAGCCCCCACCACCATGTTCAGTCCAGAGCTAATCTGGCAGGGAAGAGCAAAGACCCATTACCCCTACACATTAGCATAGATTCAGGGATTGCAATGTACAGGAATCACTTGTGATTGCTGCTCGCCTCCAGTCGCCTCCGGTCTCCCCTAGATGACAGTGCCAGGACTTGCTAACCTTGCAAATCTGATGTCGTTTCTCTGCTTTCCCCTTTGCCCATGTGAATCCTGGCTTCTTAGTTGGATACTAAGGGCCCCTCTGACTCTGCCAGTCTGGTCTTACCTGTTGCTCTTCCCCATTGTTTGAAAATTCTCTAGCCTCTCCGACGCCTCTAACTCCTCTGGACTCTGATGGTCTTGCACATGCTGTTCCCCCTGGTTCTCTGGAGTGTTCTCACTTGTCCTTTAGAGATGGAAGCATCCACGTCCCTGTGAAACTTGCCTGGACACACCAGCTAATCCCATCCTCATCTGCATTACTGCTGTGCATAAGGCAACTTACTGTACTGAGATTATTCTACCATTAATTACCAGTTGAGCTCCACTTTAGGCTGTCAAGAGTACACACAGTGCTTGTGTTTGTCCATGAACCCTCTCTCTAACATTGTTTTTTCCTTTCCCCTTCTAACTAGCACCCAAGTTTTCCTATGGAGCTCTCTCCTGCCACTATGTAAAAGCCATTTGGTTTAGCGAAACATGGAGGCTTCCTGTGCTCACTGATTGGTTCTTGAGCCCAGGCCTTAGCCACACAGCACAAAGCTCTCAACTCTTGCTGGAAGTCTGGGCCACCCTTTTCTTCAGAAACAGCTGCAGCCACTTTGCCACCGTGAGGAAAAACAACATAACGATAACATTAGTGAGGAGGAGGAGGAGAAGGTGGGCAGAGCTAGAGAATGATAGAAAACAGGTCCTAAACAGCATGATGTCTGCTCTTCCAGGAGATCAGCCAACAAATCTCCTATGAAATTATATAACAGTTATTACTACTGTTATGTAACTGATGAATATCTGCTGGATTAAGCCTCTTGTCAGATGGACCCAGTTTTGAAAGTCGCATCTGTAAGGCTGGAATGTGAGGTCCACATATGGTTGACACAAACCTGGGCTGTGAGTGAGGCTGCTTGAGTGTTCCTCCCACGTGCTGTGTTGCTGCACGTGCCAGGTGTCTGAGTGACAGGTGATTCTTTCGTGGACAGATATAGCTTCTCCACAGGGCTACTTTTAGGAGACTGAATACCTACATTAAGTCTAAAGCACTCCACCTTTGACCCAAGCCCTGTTGCCCTCCAGGGAAGGAGGTGTGTGACTCTGGACACTGTAGCTCTGCCCGCGCATGAAAACAAATGTGTCGAAACAAGCCCAAACCTCTACCTTCCGGCGTATGTGTGGCCATGGGTGTGATGGTTGTATATATGACCATCAAAACTGTCAGAAATAGAATAAGCCACAAAAGCATTCCAGCATGGGCTCCTTTGAAATTTTCATCAACCCTAAGGGAAGGGAGGTGGATCGGCTTTGGGGTGTCTCAGACCTGAGTATCCCTCACTAGCAGAAGCTGCAAGGAGCAAGTCTCTGGGTCCCTGACTAATGGTACTACTGCACTTTCCACCAGACACTTTCTGCAGACAGCTGGACTTGGAGATAGCAAGGACAGGCAGGGATGTGTCCTCCACTGAAAAGCACTGCACTGAATTAAAAGGCTGTTAACATCCCCTACTCCATTTGTGTTAGGATGGACTTATAACTTCACTTTGGCTTTAAGGTTAGTCACTAATTGCACTAGAGTTGATTTATCAAGTGTACAGTTATTTCTATTACAAAAATATTGATTGCAGCTGATGTACTGTATCCTCAACAGGGTTGGTCCGAAAGTCCTTGGAAAATGAATGAAGCTGAGTTCAGCAGCAGGCGATTGTGCACATCACATCGTTGCAGATTGACTGGGGTGACTAGTCCCAGACTGTTTATGAACAAAGTTTTCTGGCTTTCCCAGAAAAGGAAAGTTTACTGATGAGTCAGGAGACAAGGTAACTTTCTCCAACACCGACCGAGGACTGAAGAGATGTGTACTCAGGTGAGATTCTTTCAGTAGGTCTGACTGGTTGCAGCAACTGATCCTAATGGATCATAGGCTTGTCCCTCTGAACCAATGTGCTGGTTCTATTACACAGTCACAGATGGGGCTGTACCTGAGAGAGACTAACTTGCTGCTAGTGTAAGAGGGCCAATGGGAAGGTAGAAAGGCCATCCTGCATCCCCAGCTTTCACCCCCAATTTGGTCTTGCTGACACAGGTACAGGCAAGACATTTTTAGAAATTAAGGCACATACCGACCCACTTTTCTATGTGTGCGCGCGCGCATGTGTGTATGTAAGAGGCTGGAGGTTGATGGTGAGTGTCTTCCTCTATCACTCTGTACCTTAGCTTTGGAGGCAGGACCTCTCCCACTTGGGATCCACACCCCACTCACCCAGTGCTAAGGTTACAAGAGCACCCCTCCACACTCTGATTTTACCTGGTGTCTAAACTCAAGTCTTGGCTTTTGCTGCAAGTACTTTACCACTAAGTGATCTCCTGAGTCCACTTGCCCTGTTTTAAGTGAAGCTGGCGGTGGTCATTGTTGGGTCAGAGATAATACATCCTGAGAAACGGACTTTCCTGAGGGTGGGATGGGTTTTCTCTCTGTGACACTGGAACCCAGAACAGCAAGCCTTAGAGCTGCAGGGTGCCGCCAGCACAGGAGGGGGCGCTGCGGAACAGTCTCGCCCTCCGGGG
Source organism: Typhlomys cinereus (assembly GCA_023101885.1). Taxonomy (NCBI): domain Eukaryota; kingdom Metazoa; phylum Chordata; class Mammalia; order Rodentia; family Platacanthomyidae; genus Typhlomys; species Typhlomys cinereus. Next base: position 1,746,266 of record JALPQD010000352.1, on the reverse strand, counting down.
CCTGCCACACACGGAAGGCAACACAGACCCAGATCCACCTGGCAGGATCTGGCACAGCTGTGCCAGTTTCTTGAGGTGCAGCTTCCTCCCCAAGGCACATCCTTCTAGTTCAGGTGGGACTGTGTAGTTCCTGCGCTGGACATGCTGCTCCGCCCACTTACTGGGCTGGCGCTCCACGAGCAAGGCTCCAGGCCACGGGCAGCAAAGCCATCCAGGATCAGGATGCAAGCGAGATGGCTGGGGCTCTGCTCTCTGCCTTCTGGCTCCATCTGCTATTCCTATCCCCCCCTCCCCCCCGGGTTAGCAATTTGCAGTCACGACGTCCCTGAACCTGATAGGCCCCACGGTTTTCCTTGCCTATCTTTCCTGTTCACAAGGAGGCTGAACCGGCAGGACAGTTTCTCTTGGATTTTTCCACCTAGGCCTTGCTGCCCTCATTCTGTCGGTGGCAGGGTGACTGGGTGCATCCTTGTACTTTCTGACTCTGCTGGCAACTGCCAGCGCGTGGAGACTTCTCTCACACAGAATGAATGTGAACATTCTGTCACAGCAGGTCACGGGACTCTGACCATTTGTTCTAATGTTTTTTTTCCTAGGCATCACAGGTCATTTGGAACCTATAGGTCCTGATCCCGCCCGTCCTATATAGCTACAGACCATGCCTGACTTGAAGCTTAGATTCCAGGCAGCAAGTGCAATTTCACTTGACATGGAGGCCTCTGGCGTGTCACTTACCACACACACAGAGAAGAGTGTCCACAGGACAGCTAACCACACATGCCCCAGTGGACAGTAGAGGCCCTTTCTAGGAAACCCTTCTGGGAAAACTTAAGGGGAAACTGGGTGGGCTTGTCTTTGGTGCTCCAACAGCACCAGGCTCCCCTCTCTACAAAGCTGCATCAGACACCTCCACCCTAGGGCACCGCTATTTACCCCCATAGTAAGAACCAATGCCAACACCCATCAGGACCAAGTTCTGTTTCTCCCCTACTTATTTCCCTCCACCCCAAAGAATAGATCACACAGGCAGGGCTACCATGGGGACATGTGGGTCCCTGAAGGGCTCAGGGGCAAGCTGCTGGGGACTCAAGGAGAAGCAGGGCTTGGAGAAGTCTGGCTGATGGGCCTTAAGAGATCAGAAAAGATCTGCTGCTCTGGTCAAGAACAGTATGAGAAAGAGAACTCAGAAGAACTGGAAGACTTCTTCCAACTCTGGCTCCACTCGCTAGGTGAACACGGATCTCAGGGGGGCAGGTTAAAGCTGGAGGTGGTGACCCAGTTCCGGACCGGAGGAGCAGGGGGCGTGAGGGGAGGTGGTGGTGGCTGATGGCAAGAACATGGATCCAAGCCCCTTGGCAACATTGAAAATGTGGAATCCCCTCTCTTCCTGGTCCCCACGCTACCCTCAGATGGCAGTGCTGGGCGGCACCATTGGAGAGCCTGTAATATCAACTCAACAATGCATGTTCTACAACTACGGCTACAGCTACCAATACGTCTACCACAGTGCATGCATTTAGTTCAGTCCCACAGATACATACAATCTAAGAACAGGCAGGGAGGTGTGAAATGTTTTACTGGACAACAGGTGTTTTGAGTTGTAACTGATAAAAAAAAATCGAAAACGAAAGTGTACAAAAAAAAGACATTTCTCGAGAGTTGAATATGAGTTTGTTTCTTGAACTGTTTCATCTGAACAAGCAAAAACATGCAAACCAGCTGGTACTAACAGGAAGCTGGACACTGAGAGAGGATTAATAGGTGTGGACAAACCTTCCCGCTGAGCGTGCTCAGAAGAGTGTTTGAGAGGAGGTGTGCAGATCCTAGTGTAAGAGAGGCAGGAAAGTGTGCCTCAGAGACACTCTCACCGCAGCCCCAACCAAGCAAGAGAAAAGACAACAGAAACGTGACTGCTCACACTCACCACCACCATCGGGAGCTCATGTCCCTAGATTGGGATAAAGCTGGCAAGTATAAAGCACAGTAAGGGCTCCTGACTGGTGGGCTGGGTTTGGGGGTGGGTGGGGAGGGGAGGCCAGGGGAACTTGGCAGCTTTAAGACTGATACACAGACCCACCTATAAAGTCGCCCTCGCATAAAGTAGTCTGAAAAACCAAAATTGCTTCCCTCAGGCTTGGGGTGGGGCAGGGGTGTCATTTACCAAATAGGGCTGAGGTTTGGATGGGACACGATGGGGGGGGCACTGGAACTGGATGAGGTACGATCAAAATAAACAAACAAACTCTTGACTGAGAGCACAAGAAAAGATGACATTTCAGACCGCCGGGTGAAGGTGAAAGAAAAGTGACCACTGATAGTGAAGTTATCGAGGAGTCGGCAGGGGGCTCCCCTGCCGGGGTCATCTGCACCCTGCTTACCTCAGGTCCCCATGGGAATCAGGCCGGCCCAGAGGAGTGGGCTGAGGCAGGTGCAGAGCTCAAGGCACCTCCTTGACCTCATGCTTGACACTACGGTCTTGACAGATCCAAGTTGCCACCCTGAGAAAAAATCTAAGCTGCCTCCCATCCCATGGCTCTCGGCAGGGGCTCCCACTGCGGGTGAGGAAGTTACTGTGGAAGGAGGGGAGGGGATGAGACTTCAGGGTGGAACCAGGCAGGCAAAAATCATGACACAAAGGCGCCTTCCATAGGATGTCTAATCCCAAACCCAAGTCCAGGGGCCTGCAGGGAGCAGAGGCCACGTTTCCTGTGATTGGGATTCTCCTGCCAGGTGCGGCTCCAAGAAGGTATTTAACGGACTCGCCCTGGACATGTCATAAGTCTGCAGTGACCACTGTCCCATGCTGCCGACTGGGGGAGGCTTTCTGGAGCTGGCCCAGGGAGGCCTGGACCATCAGCATCCCAGAACCTGGACTTATGCATGCACTGTGTGGACCTCCTCCCTTCACTGCATCGTTTGTGCCGAGAAAGGGCCATTCACAGATAAGTAACTGGTGAGCCCTGGAGACCCAAATCAGGGCCACTGTTTTCTAGAGGAAAGAAGGTAACATCTCCCTACTGCCCAAAATGCATTCCAAGGGAAGACAGCGCTTCTGTCCCCAGCCTTATAATCCAGCTATGGGGTCAAGGTAGGGCTTGGGGGGCTGGGCTACCCTTCTACCTGGAGCAGGTTGGACATAGTTCTGTCCGTGCCCCAAGCAAGCCTACGGACTCCTCTCCCCTAGGCAGCACTGGGGGCTTCTTTTGGTTGATTTGGGGTTCGGGGAGCGCACTCCTGAATACGATTCACTAGCAGTGCAGCGATGAGCATGGCTGACCTGTGGGAGACGTCGCTCCCGATGGAAATGGCTACAGATAAAACACCACTGAGCCTGGAAAAAAGAATGTGTGGTTGGAGATGACCTTGGGGGTTAGAGTTAGAGGGAGGGGTGGGTGGGGCTCCCACCTGGCTCTGGGAGAGGGGGCCTCGAAGTGGGAGGGGAGACACAGGAAGGGGCTTTTGGGAAGACTGCTCTCAGAATGGAGAACCCATGCTGCCCTTTAAACTTGCCATGGAGTCAAGGGGGGGGTGGGGAGAGAGGCAGGGTTAATTTCCAGTTAAAGTTTAGTTTCCATAATCCGAGTTACAAAAAGAAAGAAACCGAACGGAAAAAAAACAACCGACAACGCTCAAAAATTAAGATACTTCTTTTGATCTTTCTTTCCCTCCCAGGCACAGGTAAGAAGGAGGCTGCCCCCTCCCCCCCACAAAAAAAGTACTCAAGTTAAAAAAAAAAAACCAAAAAAACAAGGACCAGAAACAGGAAGACACAGCTGTGCAACCTGCCCCAGGGCCAAAAGGTGGGGAACCAAGGGTCAGGTGGGGCCTTTAAAGACCAGGCTGGACAGAAACTGAGGGTACCCAGTTGTCTGAACTTGCTAGCCCACCTGCCACTTAGCAGCTCTCTGGCAAACTGCCCCTTATCAGTCCCTCAATAATTTCCTGCCTGCCCCCCCACAAAACCCGTGGGTGGTTCCAGAAAATGGGTCCTTTGTAGCTCCGAGGCAGTGCCAGTTTGCATGGAACGGATTTCCATTGATGTTTTCTAACGGGCCTCGCTGTGCCAGTTTCTCATAATCCAGGGTTTAGGATTTTGGCATTTGCCCTCTGGGCTTTTAAAGCTCTATTTCCTGGTACCTTCACCATCACCCCACCCCCTCCCATCCCACCCTCCTCAGAGCCCTGTTGTATCCACTGGGTGTTCCAGCGCCTTGTCCGTGGGATGGGCCCGGAGCTGGGGCCTGAGTGGCTCAGTGTAGACAGGTGCAAGGACAGAGGGAGCTGCTGCCTGCAAGGGGCTTGTGCAGGTCAGAAGCCCTGGCGCCCAGGAAGGCTATTGGAGAGCATTCTCCCCTCAACCAGTTCCCACCTGACCTCATAGTGCTGGTGGTAAAATGTTCCCTGGCCAGTGGAGGATTCTAAACCTCTCAAGAGGCTGGATTTGGGGACCAAAGGGCTGGGACAATAGAAAGAAAAGTTCCAGTGCCCCTCAGTGGCTGCCTGGCTTAGAACAGTGTCTGGAGGCAGTGAGGACTCTTAGGCAACAGAAGGTCCGATCCTTCCCTGAGGTCAAGGGTCAGGACATATCTGGTCTGAGGAGCAAGACTGACAAGCCCACTTGCCAGGTAAAGCAAGGGGAAGAGGGCCATCTAATCTAGTCAGCACCCCGCGGCTAGGTCAGTGGCCACTGAACCTGCCAAAGGTCAAAAGGAAAGGCAGTTTAGTTTTCCTTTGTTAAAGGGAGCACGATTCTACCATAGGTAGAACGACTCCCATGGGAGGCTGCCCGGGTGTTGAGGCCTCAGTGGGGACTCCCTGTTGCCACCCCTCCCCAGGGCCGTGGTGAGAGGAGTGTTGGACAGACGCAGCCACACAGACGGCAGGGCCTTTACCTTCCCCTGCATATGGGGCATGCCTGGGGGCCGCCTGCCCCTCACACCTTCCTACCTGATCCTCGGGCCGCCGCCACGGCTGCCGCCGCCACTGGTCCATAGGCCGCTGCTGGGAAACCTGAAGGGAGGGAAGGGTAGAGTGAGAAGGGAGGAGCCAAGCATCCCACGTAAGACAGCTGGGAAGGCTTCTCGGACAGCTTTGGGGAGTGGCACACATCAGTGGCTCTCAGGCTTCTGGAAGGTTCGACATCTTTAGATGTTTCTTCCATGCATCACACATAGTCACCCCAGAAGTGAGTTCTGCATGAGATGGCCCTTTCTGACCCAGAACTGAGACCTGATGATGTCCCATGGGCTGCCCCCCTTCCCCGTTCCCTACAGGCTTCAGGGGTCAGCTCCAGATAGGAGGGCTGTCCCTTGACAGAGTAGGTACTATGGCTTGGAGATGAACTCTGATTGTTCAGCATCTTAACTCTAGATTGGTCAAAACTTCATACCAGCAGGGGTTACAGACAAGCCTCGGGTGGTCCCAGGCGACTATATTCACATGGAACCAGATGTGGGAGAGCTGAGGGGTCTTCAGTAAGCCCTGTGGTTCTGTTTGATCTCTCTCATATGTCAATCTTCCCAGGGAATAATTACTATTATTTTATCATTTTGTGGTGCTAGGAATGGAATACAGGGCCTTGCCTATATTAGGCAAGCCATCTACCACTGAACTACAACCCTAGTTCATCTTCCCAGAGCAACTTAGATCTAGCTCCTGTGTGTGAGCCCAGTTAGATGCAACCAGCTTGGAGGGTCCTGTAGGGATCTCCAGAGTCCTTTCTGATCAAGGTTTGCAATTTCTGAAAACATACTGGGAGGCAAAGCTATACCAGGCAGGAATGAAGTCAGGAGGCCAAGCCTGGGGCCACAGAATGCCCATGGGAAAGAAGAGCTAGGCCAAGTCCTTCTCCTGGGCACCTCTGACCATAGCATGCTACACCTCTCACACACTGGACAATACACAGATTCACTTCCAGACACAAAAAAGACAAATATCCCCCACCACACGCAGGCACTTGTAGCCTGGCTCCAAGACCTGGTAGTCAGGTAACAATGTGCCAGAAACCAGAGGCATACTTAACAAACAGCCCCCCAAAGAGCTGCTGAGCCTGAGTCACTGAGTCTTTCCGATGTGGGGGGCTTCTGTAGGATGAGAGGAAAAAGACATGCACCAGAAGAGCGGGAGCGGAGAGGAGGAGAGACGGACGTCCTCCACACAGAACTAGAAGCCCACTAAACTCTAAGACTAGCTACATGGTACTACTGAGGGGGGAGAGGGGCGGGGATAAGTTCAAGGGGGAACGAGCTACTCTAAAAAGGTCAGGCTAAGCTACTTAAAACATCAATGAAAAGAGACATACTTGCATTTAAATATGGTAATAGGGCTGTTGAAGGGGAAAAAGAAAGATCCAGGTGAAATAAATGTAAACGGTTCTCCAAGGCTGGGATGGGGTCTCCCAGCTCCCAGGAAGACCTTGCACTGGGGGCCTGAGGCCTTCCCAGAGGTAGTCCAGGGTGGGCTTCCCACCTAGGACTCTCCCCAGCTCTTCCATGCAGGGTCTAGATTTCTGGAGATGTGCTGATGGAAAGTACTGAAGGAAAATAAGGAAGAAGTCAGGTTATTTGTTCCTGTCCCAACCTCTGTCTACCCAACCTCGTGCTGCAAGCCCAGAACCGGGGCTCAAGGGACAGACATCAGGGAGGAAGGAGTTACTCTTGTTCACACGCTTAACCACAGACACGACAAGAAGGCTTCTCTGGAAGCATGAAAAAACGCGCATGGAGGTGGGGGGATGTGGGCAGTTAGACTTGTTAACGAAAAGTCTGTTTTCCGGAGCTGAGCTGAGGTTGGACAAAAAGCCTGAGAAAGGGGAAGAATGAAAACCTGGTCCAAGACAGGAAATCCATTATCCTCCTCCTCAGATAAAGGCTTCTTCTGGAGATAGGGCCGCTGAGCCTTCCAGGGCTGGAGGTTTCCCTTAGCCACTGGAGCGCAGGGTGGGCTGAATAGAGGGGCTAGTACAGATGGCTGAGGGAGGAGCCGCCCCGAGGTTTGCTCAGCAGTGCAGGCTGCAGCACCCGTTCTCCTTTTGAGATAACTGAGCCCCAAAAGGCTTTCTACCACCTTCCCCTTGGGATTCTTCCGAGGATAGGTCCTCCGCCAGCATCCTGCAGCAAGCTGATTCATTTCCCTGGCTCTGCAAGCCGCCTCCTATCCTGTCAGGCCATCCTGCCTCAGCCAACACTCTGCACCCCAATATGGATAGACCTGTGGAGTGGGTGAGAACAGATGTGCGAGGGGCATGCACTAAAGGGTGTGTGAATATGGGTTGGCTTGTGTTGGGTATATATGTTTGTGTGAGAGTGTTGTGTTGGGTGCATATATGTGGGGGGGAGGGTTGGGGCAGCTAAACAAGCATCAGGGGGCTGTGGTGACAGGGGTGCAGCCTGTCTACTGGGCAGGCCTATCACAGGAATCCTCTCTTGCCAGCAGTTAGTCCTGCAAAATGGAAGGGCAGGGAACAAGCCAGGTCTGAGGAGGCAGGGTCAGCCGGGGCAGGCATCTCCTTAGGAGTTTGTGGGCTGGCAAGGAGAAAGCCGGGCTGGCAGGGATGGTTGGGAAAGACCACAGACGACTAGAAGAGTCTGGCAGAGCTCAGGGCTGCTAGAAAGGGATGAGGCCCAAGGAAAGTCATGACGGAGCTCCCTGGCCCACAGGCGTCCATCTTGTGCTACTAGAGATGGAGAGGAACATCTGCTTCCACCCAGCTTCCTCGACCAACTCACACAGGGGCAACCAGGCAGATTAGCACGGAGGCCAAGCACACGGACCCATTATACCAACTGGAACTCTGGGCAAGTCGCTTACCTCCCCTTGTTCCCTGGTGTGGTTACTGGGACCGGAGAGGACTGTAAGTGAATGTCTGGGGATGAGTGAGCATAATGAATGTGGACTCCATGATGAGGTTTACTAAGTTGCTTTCCAGTCCCCCAAGCCCTGTGTCCACGGCAGAACTCTTCCTAGACAGGGCCTGCTCTGTTTTCTCCATAGTGAAAGTCGCGGCCACACGGGATCTGTATTCCTTACTGTAAGAGTGATCTATAACCCTTTATCATGTATTCAGTTTATCTCCAACAACGATACCTGGGTCAAACAGACATCGAAGTGCTGATACATTAGCAGTCAATCCAGCAGAAAGGAGAGGAACATTTTGTTATCACATGGCCCTCAGAAGGTGTAGCAGTCAGCCGGCATGGTAACGGATAAATCATCATTAAACGGCATAAGGGAACAGGCGTTTATTCTCTTACGATTCCTGGTTATGGTTGTTTGTCCACCTTAGCAGGAAAGCTCACACCAACACTAGGACTGAGGGAACTGGCCACACCATCTCCACATAGCCACTGAGAGAGGGATGATCTCATGAGAGAGGGATGTCTGGCTAAGTATACACAGGAGGCCAACTTTCTCAACCAGCTCTCTGTATTTTATTCCAGGGCCTAGTCCCACCCACTACAGGCTGGGCCTTCCCCATCAACTAGTCAATCTCCTGCACATTTGCTCTGGGCTTAACTCAACCACTAATTCTCTACAAATGTGCCCAGAACTCAAATCCTCAACTGTCAACTTGACACCTGTGTCTAACCATGACAGAGGGCCTGGAAACTACAGGCTGGCTATCTGGAAACAGAAACGTACTGTGCATGTTCCTGTTACATGGGAACATTCCAATCAAAGAGGCAAAGTTTGGGGACAAAAGAATGAAGGTCAATGGGATTCCAGGCGAGGACAGACTGCGCCTCAGAGCAATCACTCTTGGTGAACGGGATCAGACCCAAAGACCCTTCTTTAGCTGGCCTGGCCTCTCTTCCTGGCTGGCCTGTTTTATGATTTGGAAGAGTGCTCACTTCTTTGCACTCCAACTCACTCTTTGTTGCAAGGGGGGCAGGCAAAATGGCCTCTACAGACCCTGAGTCACAGGCTCTGCACAAGCCCGACTGTGGAAGATGACGAGAAACCCAAGTCCTTGAGGGTGTTGGTTAACAAAACTCTGTAGTTGGCAGCTTGAGTGAAAGATGTCACCTGCCACTGACGACAAATGATATTTTGCTGGACATTTTGGAGCTGTGATGCTTAACTACAAATGAGTAGCCAACTGTGTTTTTAGTTTACTTTTTTGGGGGAGGGGAATTATGATACTACACCTACTTTTTTCTGCTTCTGAGGCGTTTTACAGGTTTCTGTCTTACCTCAGCACAACTATTTTTATATGCATATCTTATTTCTCTTGCTGGGTAACCATCTCTTCCAGAGTAAGACTGGGTCATGCGGCTACTTAAGTTCCAGTGCCAAGGCACTGTGCGCCTGCTGACGATGAGGAAGGATGTGCTAATCCAAGGAGTGAGTCGGGGCGGGGAGTCATTCCTCTGGGTGCAGCCTCTGTTCCTGTCCTCCTCCATCTGCACGAGTAGCAAGTCAGGTGCTCCCCAAAGCAAGGTCAACACAGCGGAGGACACTGGACCTCTGGCGCAGGGGGTATCCTCTCTGTTCCATGACTGATTTGTCAATCCTGCGCTGAGAACCACTTTGCCAATGCAGATGCCCCTGGGGATCTTGTTGACTTGGTCTTTAGTACAGCCAGGCACTGTGACCGGGAAAGAGTCAAAGCTGAGAACCTTTGGATGAAGGTGTTGACTGCTTTTAAAAGTGAAGTCATGGGACACAGCTGTGCAGTTGGTCAGCCCTTAACCTCACAGAAGCAAGACACCTCTTGACAATACAGTGGAGGATCAAATTCTTAAAATCAGTCTCCCGGGAAGGCCACTGCAGATGTCCCCATTCAGGGCAGAGAATATTGCATGGAAGAGCTTCAAAATACTAGAAGTCCAGCCCCTTCCTTATCAAGAGAAGAATCGGGTCTTCTAGAAGACTCTGATGCACAATGCAGACAGAGACGCCATGGTTCAGAGGAGGCCATGGAAGTCTTGGTGTTTGGCAAACACTGAAAAGGCATTGTCTGGAGACTTTCCATCTCCTTTCCCCAAGTTGGCAGGACGAGATGCCGGCCGGAAGGGCAATGTCTGGGGGTGGGGCTCTGTTTGGATCAGTACTTACTTCTGTGACCTGAAATGGGTCCCTCAGCGCCTCCCCAAGGATGGAGCTCATTCTGAGGTCGCTATGGCTCCAGAAGGTGTGTGCTGAAGGGATCCTTCTTCAAGCGCCCTGTGTGCAGTCTGTGCCTGCCTGCTTCGCATGTTCTCTGCCCCTCGGCCCAGCTCACCAGGGCCCCTCCCTCCCAGCAGTTTCTAGAGCTGGTTCAAACAGTCTTGGCTAATCCAATGTTGCTTCCCTGACTCCAAACACTGAAAAATAAACCACCCAAAGAAAAAACTGTTACCCAGAATGTAGGAAACATGTCCTACACGAGTTTGGAAACACTACCATCTGTCACTCTGGCTGGCCCAGGCTGTTCCCCCCCTCCTGGGCAGGCCTGCTTGGGGTGGCAGGACTCTGTTTTATAAGAAATTCCTAGCACTGACTTCTGGGTGAGGATGGAAGAAAACTGGATGACAGGTTCTTGGGAGGAGGAACTGGGGGTTCAAATGGGAACGGTGGGTCTGAGGAGGGGGGAAACTAATCCCCAAAGGGACCCATTTGCATGATCAACGGTTCACAGTCTGCTTTGATGGAAGCTGATACGCGTCAGTTTTAAAAAGAACAGAACAAGCCCTGAGCTCCTGGCATTCAAAAAGGAATCTGACTTCAGACACACACAGTTTTTAGGAGTTTTAGGAGCGAGAGCACTTTTCCCAAGGTGCAGCAACAGCGCATCCTGAGGAGACCCCTCCAGACACAGGAGGGGGCTGTGGGTCGCGACTTGAGGCAGGAGGATACGAGAGAGAACGTGGGCCGGCAAGGGCGAAGAAAACGGATCATCTGGAGCCTGACAGTTGTGTCTCTGGAGAAGCAGCAAAGGGGTCCTAATTTGAAGCCAGGGCTGGCTAAATGTATTTAGTACCAAAAAAGGGGCAGGAAGGTACAACCTCCCCTCCACCTAAGTTTTAACACAACTGCAGTTTAGCTAAAATTCAAAAACCTATATAAGCTTTTTAGATGTTATGATGGAAATGAAGATGGACCGCGACGTGAAACCTCTGTGAGGTGTCAGACACCGCTCTGCTTAAGTGAAAGGATCTGATTTATAGAACCAAAAATCTTAAGTCAGGAAGCTAACTGCCCTCCTCCTCCTCTTCTTCCAGTAATAAGGATCGAACCTAGGCTGGTGCATGCTACCACTCTACCACTGATTACATCTTTCAGACATTTACATTTTGAGACAGGATTTCACTAAGTTGCCCACGATAGCCTTGAACTTGCAATTCTCCTGCCTCAGCTTCCTGAGTAGCTGTAATTACAGATTGATATTACCAGTCCTAGATCAGGGAATACCTCTGAGATAACTAGAAAGGCCTGTGAAGACGAAAGTGTGGAGACAGGTGTAGGTGTGTAGGTATGTGTGTGTGTGTGTGTGTGTGTGTGTGTGTGTGTGTGCGCACGTGCACGTGCCTGCCTGCAGATTCTTTCCAACTCAACCGAAAAACTAGAGAGAGCTGTTCCTACTATGCCTCTAAGAACCTCATGCGCAATGCGTGGTTTTTGATCTTTTCCTTGGTGAGCTGATGCACAGCTAGGAATGGGCTTTATTGTTATTCAGATCAGACCATGGAGCTATAGACTGTGGAGGCAGCATGCATGAGAAGGTACTCAGACCCTCATCACCCCTCTGCGAGTGGGCACGTTTCAATCCCTACAACTGCCCCAGACCTGCTGATGACACTCTTGTGGTGTGCCTACCCCCCTCTTCTGGTAGGTGGTCTTATCACTGAGTCACATCTCTAGCTGTCTCAAAACCAAACCAGATAATGAAATCCTTTGAGGACTTGGAAACATACTCATACCTGGATGCCACTTCACAGAGAGCTGTTTGGGGCTCAGCCTGACTGTGCTAAGCACTCTGTGGGGGATTCTAACATGAATGTTCAGGTCCCAGTGCAGCCTTAGGTCAGTACCAAGTACTCAGGTTCTGTGCTTCTCCTATAAGCAGCAAACTGGATCTGGGACTTCTCCCAGGTACTCTCTACCTGAGCCACTCAGCCTAGTCTAGCAGAGTTGGTCCACATTCAGGACACATGCCCGCTGGAACTCAGGAGAATTCTCTGCCACTCAAGGCCTGTTCTCAGCCCTTGTCTCCCAGTAAATGTGTGCTGAGCTCCTATGTGCCAGACATTAAGCTAAGCATGGGAGTCACACCAGAGAGCAACACCAGCTGTGTACTCACGGAGTTTCTGAGTGCTGGCTCCTGACAGAACCAGGGGTCTTTGAGATGGGGTTTTGCAACAAGATCGCATGTAAGTGGACTCTCTAGGAAGGAGACATATGGCTCAGAACTGTCTTGGGGACAGAAGTGGAGATGGTGGCCACAACTCCTCCTTCTCTCCAAGATGGAATGGCAGGAAGGAAAGGAACAGAGGTATTCCCACAGTTATGGTCTTGACCAACTTGGTTAAACGCCTTTCTGAGCCACGCCTGTGACCCTTTGTCCAAGCTCTGATCTCAGTTCTCTCTCCAGTTGCTACCTGGAGATGAGAGCAGGGGGTAAGACCTCGATTCTGAGGCCCTAGAGAGTCGGAGCTTCATTTACTCTTGGCCTGACCACCCAGAGCTCTGGGAGAGGTGAACGTGGAGGACCAGCACCAGGAACAACAACACGTTGTCAGGATTCCTTGTCCCACATTCTCTTCTGTGGGATTGCAAGAGAAGAGCTGCATGGACATCACTCCAGAGCCAGAGCATGTTAGCCCACGAACGTGCATGTCCCCAACTTACGAATACCTGTTTGACTTGCTGGGACCAAGTCCTTCAAGGTAAAGGGATTTCAAGACTCAATTTTCAAAAAGCACCAGCAGACTACTTCGAGAAGTTTTTCTTCTTTCACACTGCTGCCCTGGTTGTCATAAGAATGTTAGTATCTGCTACCACCAATGGGTGTCAGCACAAACCACTGGTATTACCACTGCTGCTTAGGGTTTAACATTACTCTGTCACTCAGGTTTCCAACGCTGAACAGTCACAGAGACAGTCAAAATCATGTCTCTACCCAACACAGTATCCTTAATACTACATCTTTGGGCCAAGTCTACTTTCTCCTCACGGTGGAAGGAGTTCTTCAATGGATCCATCTTAGTATTTCCTCGACCACCAGCCCAACCTTTGCCAGGACACCAAATGTTGAATACCCAGGAGCTCTGATCCTGATCTAATCACCAGCTCTGTGAGGAACACCTAGAGCTCCAATTCCACCCTGTGCAGCACGGAGACCCTCCACTGCTGACGGCCCTGAGGAGGACACCAGCTCTTTTCAGTAGGCGAGCCCAGAGACCGGAAGAGCCCCTTTAGGGGGAGTTCAGGGCAGCAGCTACTTATCAACTAGTACAGAAACACTCAGAGGTGTTCCCAGACAGCAGGAGGGGTCACTGCGCACTAGCTCTAGCCCAAAATGGGAAAGCAAGACCAGCCTTGTCTATGCTTTTCTTTTCTCATCAATAAAACAAAAGACCCCCCATTATGACGGACACGAAAATGACAGTGGCGTCCATGAGAGCACTTCTCCAGGTTGAGTTTCTCTGCATCACCTGAGTTTGTCCTCACTTCCACTGGACACAGAAGCTACTTCTGCCCCACTAGAAGGTGACCCTGTGGCCGTGGGAAAGAAAGGTAAGGGTGTCTTGATAAGTGACACGGGGTTGGGGTACGGTGTGGTGGGCTGGGCATGAGGCCCATATTCCACCAGGTCAAGGCATTTAACTCTCACTCTTGTGTCCCTCTTCTGTGAAATACAGCTGCTGCTGCCTCTTTGTAGGGCCACTGTGAGAAGCCACGGAGATGGCAGCCTGGTGCTCAGTGCAAGTAGAATAAAGAACTTTTATTTCTATTTTTATTATGATCGCCCAAGGTAACAGCAGTGGAGTTGAGAAATCCCTTCGGTGCTTCCTAGTCTAAAATCCTATTAACTTACTTTTTTTTTTTTTGGCCATCTAAAAGGCTTTCATGGGTAACATGCATAATTTGCTTGCAAGTGTTCAGGTTTTCTCTCAAGTGCCCATCCATGGGGTCTGTTATCTCCACTGTCCTTTGCCCTGGCATGCCATCTTCCCAAAGGGAGAGGTAGAACCAGGGGAATTTCTTTGGGGCTGGGTGGAAAGACTAGAGGTGGAATTGGGGGGAACACACTGTCTTCTGCTTGTCCTTGGCTGTTCAGGAAGTCATAGAGCACCAGACCCTCAGTTACACATCCCAGAATGTCACACTCTCATTTTTGTTGTTTGATTTTGTGGATCGCAGGCCTTCGCTTGCTTTTGCTGATGAAAATGAAAATTGAAAACCCCAAGAAAGGTGATTCGGCTCCCGCTGGTGGGCTTAAATGGGGACCCTGAGGAAGACACTTAACTGGAGGATGCAGGAAGCGCTAGGAAGGGATAGAGGTGGTGGGTACAGCTCTCAGCCCACAGAGATGGAGGTGCAGGAGCCACACCCACAACTTCTCTGGCTGCCGAGCCTGCCGAAGCTGGCTGTCCCTTCAAAGCACAGGGGCATGCCCGCTCCCAGGAATCCCCTCAGCAACCTTTGAGGAAGAAAGATGCGGCAGGGATCGCCTGCTCCATTAGACAGACAGACACACCGAGGCCTGGAAGCAACCTTCTTCTTTAGGCAAGCTGAGGGCAACCTCAACCTCCTAACTTCCTGCGGAGCCAGTGCCAGGGCTTTGCCATGGGGAGCTAAGCACTCACTTAGTCGCATCCCCTTATTTATGCAGAGTAGCTTCCAGAGCCACAAAAAGCTGATCGCAAGTAAAACCGGCAATTCCTGTCAATTCAGATTGCTCCAATTCATCTCTGCAAACATTTATTAAGTGCCTATTAGGCACTGTGCTCTGGGAATAGAGTCAACTCCTGATTTTCCACACCGCACATCCACACCCCCCCCCTCCAAACCTCCCTCTTGGTCCAGACTGGATCTGGGGTGTGCTGCTGAATTTCACTTCTCCAATGTTCTTTCAGAGCAGCAGATCGGCTTCCTGACTAAGCTGGCCTGACTTTAATATTCAAATGAGAGGCTAAGCCTCCAGTACACACAGGGCCAGGTGGCACACAGACTGGTCCAGGGAGCTGGCAAGCGATTTAAACCTGGCTGTAGCTTGCCTCCGTGAAAAGGTAATCTCTAGAGAGAGGCTCCGAGGTGGAGGCATGCACGGATTACAGGAGGGTGACCAGGATGGGACAGATGTGTGACTCTCCCTTACAAGGACATGTTCGTGAATCCAGGACTCCAACGGTGACTCTGGGAAGAGCTGATCATCTTTTCTTGACATTTCAAGATCTGCTTCATAGCAAGAGAGAAGACAGTCCCTGCTCACTGAGCAAAGAGCCAGGCAGAGCCCAAGGGCCACCAGATGGGGTGGGTCTCCAGTGTGGGCATTTCTGAAGCAAGGTGGAGTGGGGGTGAGGAAAGCATCTTCTATAAGTGGAAGCAGGAAGGTAATGTGGAGACCGACACTCCAAGGTGGGGATGTTCCTAATGCTGGAAATCGGAGAGATGCTATCAATACAGCAGTGGAATCTTCTTCCCAACCCCCGACCTCTCCACTTGCCCCAGCTGAGACTCTGAGGACTGTGGTAGAAGGAACAGACCACCACCAGCACACCAGGGTGGGACCCACTCCTTTGCGTGTACACCCTGGGGCCTCCCATCCGAATGAAGACAGACCACCCCTGGGGATCTCGGTTGCTCTTGCGGGTGAGAGGAGGAGGTGGACAAGAGGGCTTAGCAGCGTTCCCCTCAACTGTCCAGTGACCACTCTAGGCAGGATTCTAGGCCTTTGGTGCGGCCATTGTCTGCTTTTCTGGATCCCTTGTGAAACACTGCTACCCAGCAGAACTGGCTGCGTGACACGGCCCCTTGTCCACAGCCAGGGCGGTTTACCGGCACCACGCTTGCGGTCCACCTGCCTGATGAACGCTCAGGCTAGCCACTCTGCTCAAGCCCTCCCAGCAGGATGGGGCGGACCACCAAATCTCAAAGGCCCGATGACTTGAGCCAAGCTTACCTGACAGCAACTCTTGTTGCTGTGGCTATAGTGTGTGTGTGTGTGGAGGGGGCTCCCGAGGAATAGGAGGTCCCTGAGCTGTGGAGCCTCTCCTCGTGCTACCTCCCACTAATCGCTGTCTCTTACAGTGACTGAAACTCAGCAAGTACCGTGACACATCACTGGCTTACCCTAATAATTCAAAGGTCTATGTTCCAGGAAACCAGTCCCCATCAGCCATGCTGGCACCAGAGAGAGACCTGCTTTCCATGCAGAGGAGGTAGAAACATCTCATCTTAGAGAGGCCAGTTTTCTAATCACCAAAGCATTCCCAAGACTTGGAAACGGTTGCTAAGCGTTCCCCTAGTATCTAGTTCTCTTCTACTTTAGTACCAGAATTCTGTTTACAGATGGGCAAATGGGTACTTGGAAAAAGGGTATTTTGATGTTTCCTTATAGCTGGAACTGGTCACATGGCTAAGTTATGATCAAAGGGCTCAAAGCAGTGTGTCGGACATGAGTTGCAAGATGTGTCATTGAAGGAAAGAGGTTCGTTCTTATGGGAAGACTTTGTGACTGCTAAGATCTCAGCAGCCTTCTTGCACTAGGATATGGAGCCATGCTGGAAAAGGAGTCCAGAAGAAGAGAGAAGAAAAAGCAGATTGCATAAAATCTCTTGATAGTATCTCTGCATGCTTTTCTTTGACTGGTATATACTTCTTTTCCTTACCAGTTAATTTTGCTTGACTTTTTGAGGCCACTCTTGTGGCACCCATTCTAATGGTCCTTTGCGTCAGCAGCCCACCTTAACTCAGCCTAGAAGTTTCCTTCTCCAGCCAGGCACCATGATGCTCAGGGAGGCGGACCATCGGACCTTCCTCCCATGGCTGGACTATGGAGCGCCTTGAGGAAGTGGGTCTTACTCGCATCCAGGTGCCTGGCTCCTGATCTCCAAAGAAGAGTGTGGAAGGACATGCAGGTGGGCAGGAGCCCCGACGATGCCCTGCTTCCCCTGGGGGCCTGTGCTGTACTTTTTGCTGATCAGCAGGTCCAGGCGGCATCACGGTGGGTGCTAAGGATGGGAAAGCTCCCGCCATCAGAACTTCCATGTGTGTTATTTCTGAAGTTTCTCGTTTTGAGACACACAGGATGTTGGCAGACACACATTCCAACCTTGATTCTAGGATAATCAAAAAGGCACTTATGCCATCCCTGGCACAAGGCCACCTGGTCACTAAGTGGCCAAATGGCACCTGGACACAGGGACCTCTGGCTTCCTCGGACAGTATGTCCTCTGTCCTTTGATCTGGGCTGTTCTGGGGACTAGGAAAGCAAATGCAGGCGCGTACAGGAGCCTGTACGTGGCACGAGGCTGTCTAGATGTGGCTGGAAGGAGTGATGGCAGAGGGAAGGCAGGGGGTGCAGGCGGCTGCTGTGGGCAGATGCCCTGCACTGCTCAAGGACAGATCACAGCTCTCAGCAGAGGAAACAGAATGGCTGGGGCCAGGCAGCAGCGGGGGCCAGGCGGCAGCTGGAGGGGGGCACTGGGATGTTCCTAGACACGGCACTTGGCCGTCACTGGGGCTGGTTATTTAGTGCGTTCACCTCCCCCGGAGCGAGAACAGGACACTCTCGGGCTGAGAGACGGCAGCACACAGCATGTCCGTGGTAAACAATTTATTTTTCTACCTCAGTTGCTTCCAGGGGAAAAAATAAAACGTCATTAGGGAGCAGCGCAGATGAACTATTTTCAGCCATGGGGAGATTCACAGCGGCTGAACTGCCCGAGGCAGGCACTTTAGGACTGGCTCGCCAGGACAGAGCAGTTCAGAGCAAACCACTGTTAAGAAGTGAGGAGAGCCACAGAATTTTGTTTTAGAAGAAAAACAACAACAACTGCTTGTGAAAAAGCCTGTAGGGAAATGAGAGGAAGCTAACCAATTACTGCAGCAAGCATTGTTGTGAGATGAACCAACTGTACGAGCTGGGGCTCGAGGACACTCACAATCAAATGTTCGGATCTGCTGCAAGCCGAGGAGTGTGCGGAACCACACAGGTCACTCCCCTCAAACTCTGAACACAAAGGGGTGGCTCTAGGGGGTGCAGCTGGGCAACTGCTATTAACCTACGAGAGTGGAATATTTCAAAGAGTGACTAGCACGGGAAGATCCCCCTGCAGGGGACTGGGGCGGGCATCCGGGGAGGAAGGGTATGACCACTGGAGTACCAGCCTGGAGAGGTGGCCAGAGTGGGATGGTGCTGGGTGCCCCAACCCTTTCCACTCCAGAGATGCTCTCAGGGGAGGAAGAGCCAACACTGGCAGGGAAGTGAGAATACGAGACAGTACAGAGGGCCTTGGTGGGATCCATGCCCGTGTGTCCAACAGGCAACAGAGGTGACTCTACTGTCCCTTCTCCAAGACAGATGAACTTATCATAGCGTCAGTCACCAAGAGACTGGCCGCAAAGGGCAATGACAATCAGACAGTGTTTGCACAGCTGCTCTTTCCACATCTTTATAGAAGGGTCTGTGTGTCTTCACTCGCCTCTGTGCACCACAGGACACAGGTGCTCCAAGTCACACAGCCCCAACCCCTCTGGGCCAACACCAACACCAACACAAAAGCTCAAAATGGCAACATCATCTTCCTGGATTCCCCTGAGGAGTTGCTACGAAGTTTGTGAGAAGTTCCCTAGATCTGGGAACTTGGGGGTTCAGCTGGTCACAATGCATACAGGAAGCAAAATGGAAGGCGACTGGATCGTAAAGTTTTCTAAGAAAAAAATAAATAATAAATAAAATTGAGTGAAGCAATGAGGAATTTTCTAAGAAATTAAAACAGGAAAGTGAATGTTCATTTAATCAATCAGGCAGCTAGAACAGTTTCAGTGGGCCCTGCCAGGAGCTGGGTAGCTCTGGCACGACTGTGACCACTTTAGAAACAGAGTCAAACCCCAATTTGTTATGTCTTTCTTTAGAGTTTGTTGATAGCAATTTCATCTCATGAAATCAGCAAGTAGCTTCCACAGTGAAGTGAGAATAGAAATAAACAGATTAGATAGAATCCAGAAGTTCAGAAGGAGATGATGTGGGGAAGCCCGCTGGCAATAATTGTGACCCCAATTTCTGGGAGGCAGGTGCCATCTGTGAAGTGGGCTGGTGACTACCTAACTTTCCTCAGACATCTCAAGATGTCTGAAGATGTCTGAGCGTCTCTCTCAGAACATCTGTGCTCCACAAAATCCTGAGGGTGGGCGGAAGCTATCCCACTAAACGCTGCTACATGGCCTAGGCAAAGCTGCCAAAGATGGGTTGCATGGTCTTATGGTGACTAAGGCTCTTGGCTAGTGGGTGAGAACCGATGGGATGGAGGCTCTGAAGGCTCCAGAGGACCTGGGCTGCTGCCCAGGGCTCCACCAAGAAGGACGCAGAAGTGCTGAGGGGCACGTGACTCGCACACAGCAGAAAGAGCTAGAAACGGGAAGTGGTACACAGAGACGACACTGAAAGATTCACAGAAGTAAAACATCACTGTTTGATGGTGACAGTGACTATCCCAAAAATAAGTGCCAGGGTTTCCAAGCGTGGGAACGGGCGCACAGTTATTCTGAGTTCCCACTCTACACCCCATGTCTTCTTGGCCACGTCCACTATAAACACTACTTATGGTGTTGGGCAAAAGGCAGAAGCCAGAACATTCCGAAGCGTCCCTGCCCTAGTAGTCCATTGAGGCGGAGGCTCCAGGAGGGGGTCAAATTTGGTTATGGAGGGAGCATCCACACTCTGAGCTTGAGACTGGCACCGAGCAAGAGCTGACCTGGGCTTTGTGTCTAGAACTACCTGGTACCTGGAGGGACACGAGGACAAGTAGATAGCCAAGGCTTAATGAGGGGCAACTTCAGGAGTGGAACCCCAGCAGGACTCCTGGCAAAGAAGGGTGGAGACCGGGTTGCTCACCCTCCCCCATTACTCCCCCCTCCCTCCCTAGGGGATGCACCATGCTGATGCTCCTTCCTGGTCATGGGTTAGGAGAAGCCAAGAAGCTCCAGGGTATGATGGGAGGGGCTAGAAATGGAAAGTGTGGTGTCTAGAATGGACCTGCTCACCCTGCAGGCCAGACGGTGTTCTTCACTCTGTTCACGGCTCATTTCTGCCCCGTTCAGGCCCACTAAGCTGATGCCTCGATGACCCCATCTCCAGGCATAGTGCACCCACCTTCCTGGCTAACACCTGGTTCCCCAAAACCTAGTGACCCGGGAAGGAGCAGGCATCCGGGGGCACCAGCTTGGCCTGCCCTGACTTCGAGTGTTCTCTCTTACATGTGTGTCTGTCTGGGGCAGACCCGGGGATTCAGATCAGAGCTCTACCAGATGGGCCTGAGCTGACTGGACGGTGTCTAAGGCCAGCCTCTCAGACGAGACAGAGGTCTTAGCATGGAGTCCGCTTCATTGTCCCCAAAGTAGTTCACAGGAAGTTCCCCTGGCTCTGCACTCACACCTGTTCAGTCTACATTTCTTTCTTTTAAGCTCTGCAACAATACTGAACACCAGAGCCCTCTGTGGGGTGGAAGTGCATTCCACTCTGGGGGTGGCCACGCCCTGCATAGCTGCCGATTGCTGGGATGTGGCCAGTGCCACTGAAGTGATCAATTTTTCCTTTTCACTGGATTTTAATGGCTGGTGGACAAACAGATGCTGTGCTTACGGCAAGCGCGGAACTTAAGGCCTAGACTGTCTGTGCCAATCCCTGATCCTGTCCCTTGCTTGCTATGCTACGTCCTTTTTTTCTCTGTGCTTGGGGATTTCTATCTGCACAGGGGACGACCTAAGGACGAGCTGGCTTGAGTGTGGCGCCTCTGTCCTTTGGGTCCAGGACTTCAGAAGCCTGTGCTGCAGGGAGGGGCTGCCGAGGATCCTTGCTGAGAGTCCCAGGGGAAATGCCCTGGCCCCAGCGCGCTCCCCCCCTCCACTCCCCTCTGCAGCTATATCTACCTCCCTCCTTCGCTGACACGCAGTCAGAGAGGTTAACTTTAATTAAAGGTCCTGCCCAACCCTCACTTATAGATAAACGAGGCCCAGAGAAGAGGGTAACCTGTCACAGCCTCTTGCCCAACTGGTGCCAGAGCCAGGACAAGTGTCTAGGTTTCCAAAGGGGACCACAGGGCGTGATCCTGTGTGTCCCAAATGCCTGTTTCTATGCTCTCTCAAACCCTGAGCAGAAGGCCATGCTAGCCTAAACTCCTCCCTCCATCCTCTGCCCCAGGCCCGTGTTCTACTCCCTCTAGCTGCTCATTTCCCAAGTGGTGGCATGACAACTGGCAGGAGAAACGAGAAGTCTAGCCACTGAGTGTAGCTTTCATCTTAGCAGAGAACTAAGGAAGAAGACTTCTGACATCACCTCTGGGCACTTTAGCTGACCTCTGACCCCAATCCTGTAAGCACCCCAGTATACTCTTATCTGCATGCCACACCTGGGAATGGGAGCGTACCTCTGCAGGACAGAGTCATGCCTCCTAAAGCACCATTTCCTGCGTATTGTCCCCCGGCTGCCTCACCCCCTCTTGCCCACGTCATGGTGCTCCCTGGGTGGGTCGAAGGCTTTCTGCCTGCCCAGGAGCTGGAACACCAAGGCATGTGTGGGCCGTGCCCTGCCTTCTGCCTTGAGCCCTGCTGCCCACACAGAGTGGAATGAGAACCCATCCAGCCCAGGAAGTATGCCACCAACACACACGGGAAGAGAAGACCCTGCGACAGTCAGGTTGAACTGGAGGAGAACAGTAGGAAGCGAAGGCAGATGCGTGGACATGAAGATAGGAGAGGCAGGCACAGGGTAGGAGAGGGTGACAGCTAACGCAGAGTCTGGAGTTCAGTCCCCTGGGAGCAGCACCAAGGCCTCAGGAAAAGCCGAGCCTCTGCTCCCCTCTCTCTAAACCAGCCTGAGGAACATTCCAGCCTGTCAGAAACCCCAAGCTGCACCCTAATCCTGGCCCCAAAGGGACTAGGAAGGTGGCACACACACAGGTATGCCAGTTCTGGTCTGTTCTTGGGTAATTCCCTCAGACGCAGCCCACCTCTCAAGTTTCCAAAGCCCGAGGGGTCCAGCCACTCACCTGGGAACTGGTAGCCATAGCTAGGAGCAAATCCAGGGTAGCCTCTGCCATAGGTTGCCACAAAGTTGGGATAGCCTTGAACACACAGAGAAGAGAGAGCTGTCAGACAAGCAGCAGTCCTGGATTTGGGGTGAAATCCCAGCACTGACCAGCAGCTATGGGTGTTCTTCACAGAGTGACGCGTCTCCAGGGAGGGGTTTTAACACACACCCTGGGTCCCCTCTCCTGTGGCTGTCAGCCTGCTGGTAATTAACCTGTATTTGAGCAGCCAGACCTCCCACAGCCCACGTGCTTTCCTGACCTGTAGAGTAAATGCCACGTACAGCACCAGTGCTTGAGCCGGCGCCTGCCTCTGACATTTGGAGAGCTCACCCTGAATGTACTTTCCTTAAAGCTGTTGACAGTAGGAGATTAAAACCCTTGTACTTCCTCCTCCCAGGGCAATGGGCAAGGGCGCGCACCCCACAGGGCAGCGTTCTTGGCGGTTGCAGCTTAGTGGTCACTCTGAGGGATGACCCTGGGCTTCCAGAAAAGACTGGATCTAGCAAGTCATGGCTTGAAGAGGCAGGGGCTCTCTCAGCGTGGATACTGCTCAGTGGTGTTAGTGTCTCTGAAATTTCAGAGTGGTGGGGGGCAGGGAACTGGAAAAGAAGCCCAACTACCAAGTTCTCACAGATATTTCATGGCGGGCAGACGCGTCTCAGCAAACACAAGGGTGATTAACTAGGGATGCTGAGAACTCTGGTGATTCTGGGGATGGAGGACCTGCTCCTGTCTGCTGACTGACCTCCCCATGAGATCTTGCTTGAGCTCAAGCCCTCTCCATGTTCATACCTTTGCCTCTTAGCTTTGGCTATGGTGAAGGTGGGCAGAGCTTTCTTGGACTAGGATTTCCCTGGTCATGTAGGGCGATGGCTACCTCCCGCCCTTGCCCCAGGCTCATGCTCAACCAACTCAGTAGATTCACACTCTTAAAATTCCACCACATTGGGGAAACGACTGATTTGGCCTCAGAAGTGGCTGTCTGGTGGGTATCAGTCAGGCTGCCTAGCACCTGAACGAGCATTGTACCTGCTGGGGAGGCAGACCAGTGAACCCATTTTGGGCCAATTTAAGTCTTTACTGGGACTTATCTCTGGAATCAATGTGTGGAAGATATGCAGCTGGCTCAGAGTTGACTTTGCAATCTGCAGCAGTATCCTACATCCAGAGAGGGGAAGACCTTCCTCCCAAATCCCCCACAGACCAGGCCTGGGCTGTCCTCTTGGCTGGTAGCTGAGATGCTGACTGTCCAATCCACTTCCTGAGTTCCATTCTCTAGTCTCTCCTTCAGTTCTGACCACCACCCATGCTTCCCATAATAATCTTTGCTGCTTCTAGCAGCCACAGCCATTTCTGTTATTTCCATTGAAATGCTTGTAGAAAGCCGCTTCAGTGGCCTCAGGACAGGTCCCAGGCTCTGCAGCAGAGAGGGGGCAGTGGGCCCTCTCCGCGAGGCTCTGAGGAAACCACCCGTGAGCTCCAGCTCTGGGGATTCTGCTATCTTCCTGTGCATTCTCACGAGACATGCCAAGTCCACTCTGACCCTGCAGTGAGGGCTGAGAGAAGAGGATCACTGGCTGAGATTCACTCTGCTTCTCTGGATTGCAGGAAGTGGTCTCTGTTGATCTTCCTCCTGCCAGTTGAGTTTCTGTTCTCAGAGGTCCAAGGCCAGCCTTCCTTGTCTCGCCTTCCCTGTGGGTGATGGTGGCATGGCTTCTGCCTGTGGCCAGTGGACCACCCACTGGATGCAGAATACCCACAGGTCTGGAAGCCATGAGACTTGGAGCGCAATCCTGTTCTGACACAAGACCAAGTCCTTGGGGGATAACTATGACTGTGGTGCTTATGGTCCCTCTAAATCCATCTGTTTAAATCCTAACCTTCAATTTGATGACATCAGGAGGTAGGACCTTTGGGGGGTGACTAGCTCACAAGAGCAGAGCCACCAGAAAAGGATGGCCACGGAGAGACCCTCAACCCCCTACCATGTGAGGACACAGTGCTGTCCATGAGGGACGGGTCTTCACTAGACGGGGAATCTATTCACCAGGACCTTGATCTTGAATTTCCTAGTTTTCAGAAGGGTGAGAAATAAACATCTGTTGTTCATAAGCTGAACGAAATCTATGGAATTTTATTGCGTCATTCTGACTTAAGACTGAGATCTTTCCTTTTTCTCTTTAGAGCTTGATCTTGCCACCTGCACAAAGCTGGCAGGTAGGGCTGGCAAGATGGCTCGGCGGATAAGGCAGTCGCCCGCAAAACTGGCGACCTGAGTTTGATCCCCACAAGCACACATGGTGGAAGGAGAAAATTGACTTTTAAAAGTTGTCCTCTGACTTCTACCTATGTGCGATGGCACGCATGTGTGTTCTTTCTCTTTACCTCCCTTCTCTTAAATAAAAATGACAAAATATTAAAAGAAAGCGAGACTTGCAGGTCACCTGTAGCAATGATGTATCCAAGTGGAGAATATCTCTCTCGCTGCAATGGAGCCTTCCTGAACGTGCAGTCACAATGCATTCACCGGTCAATTGGGCCATCTCTACCTAATTAGGCCCTGCCCCATGCTCCATCCTGGGTACGCTCATCCCCCTGCTCCTGGTGCCTCACGGGCAGAAGACTGCACAGGCAGGACGGAACAACTCAGCAGCTTTGTTCTCAAAAGGGTGGGATTCCAGGGAGCCACTGGGCTGGGGTAGCTGGCAGGGAAATGGGGAGGAGGAGGGACGGGACAGAGGCAGGGGCAGCGGCCAGGACTCAGATGCCGGGAACAAACGCATGCACAGTGACTCTTTCCTTGGTGTTTGTTTCTCGGTGGGCAGCTCAGTTCTCCTCCAAATTAATCACCCATTATCAAATCAGGTCCTTCAACACGAGATGTCTTATACCACTATTGTGATAATATTGATAAACGGATGCTATACAGACAGTCAAATCACTGCTGCCTAGGGGCTTTCCTAATAACAAATGGCTCTTTAGCTGCTAACTTCAGAACTGGGGTCTTCAATATTTTAGTGTTAATCTGACGGCCCTGGTGAAAATCTATGTGGCTACATTCTAGGGAAGTGGGTGAAAGCATAGCCCAGGCATATCCTAAAGTCTTCGACAAGGAAAAAAAGTATGGTCAGGCTCACCCCAGTTTTGAACCTCACCCCTTGGGACCTCACCCCACTCTTCCAGAGGGTCAATATCACCATCGTCTAAAGAAGGAAGATGAGAATTCAGCACCTGCCAGAATAGGGGATCTCATCTCCATACCCCCAATGCTGAAGAGCCTCTCTGTCAGGCAGATGAAATTATAAATTTATAATACAACATTACTTCAATTTTCCTCTTCATTTACTGCTGTGCAGCCCAGCTCTGCTCCAGCGGCTACAGCCCCGGCCACACGGGGAAACGGGCTGGCTGCATATCAATAGCACATTATAGCAGACCCATAGGGTTGCTCCATCAAACCACATTATGGCAGGATGACCCAGCCACCGCTTCCATTAGCAGCTGGGCCCCTCCTGCACTGGCCACTGCACAATTTATTTGCTCCAGTACTCTGGACGCCTGATCAATCCCACAGTAATTATCTCTTGTCACTAAAGGAAAAAAAAAATCAAGCCTTCTGTCTGGATGACCACCTTTCTCGCACACTAGCTTTCCATTGTCGAGGCAGAAGTCAGAAAGACTTGGATGTGCCTGAGAGCTCCTGGTGCCCCAGAATTGGAAATGCTTGGTGGGGTTCTCAGAATTGTAGCTCAAGATCTTTGCTTCAAACTTAGAAGTCTGTGTCCTGGAAGGGTCTGTTTTCAAGCATCCAGTAATCTGGAACATTGCCCTTCCCAGGCCCCTGACTTAAAGCAACAAGAAAGAAGGGTCATTTATCCAGGGGACAAACAGTTGAGTGGACACCTCTGCTACCACACTCAGGACATTGCCCGAGGCTCTAAAACCAGTGCCAGAAGCTTCTCTAGGTGAAGACATGAAGGTCAAAGCTACCAATTCATGACTGCAAAAATCCCCCTAATTGTAACAGGCCCCTCCAAACCCACACCATCTACTTTAACTTTAGATTATCTAAAGGGAAAATTTCAGTTCCTTAATGGCATGAGACACATCGCGAGTGCTCAATAGCCAGTGTGCATGTGAGACTAGCAGTCACCATACTGGCCAGTAGACACGAGACACTCCTACTAGCTCCAAAGATTCTATGGGCCCATTCACTGTTCTGAGGGAAATGGAACAGATGAATTCTGAACTTCTCTCATCTACCAAGGAACAGTTGCTTAAATGGGACTCTTCTTTAGGAGACTCCATATCCTTAAGTGGGCATTTTTGGGGAAGACAAATTTCAGTGGAAATTAAAGACAAGTCTAGAGGGTTACTGCATGCTCCAGTTATCTCTTGATCTACAAGTGAGTGTCATCTCAACAATAACTGACCCCCCCCAATTTAGAGGACCTACATATTGGGAAACGAGAGCTCAGGGTTTTCTGGAGCGTTTCTTGAAGTGTAATAAGAATGCTTCTAGCTGGTGTGGTTAGCTGGTGGGTGGGCTCTGTACTCCCTGGGCCTGTTGGGAAAGAAGCTTTTCCTCAAGGCCCCAGCACGGCGTGATCTCTCTAGCAACATGTTAAATAAATAGCAAGTGCCCAACGAGGCTAAAGGCAGTGGGATTATGTGGTTGAGGGCAGAGAAGGCCAAGAGACATCGAATATATCAACAGGCATCAGTTTGCTTTTATGAAGTTCACTTTCATTAAGAAAACCCAGGGTGATCGTGCTGTAGCAGGCTGGATAGCGGGGGCTTTCCTGCAGGCTGTAGGCAGAGGCACAGGGAAACGGAGGCTGCAAAAGGAACTTCAATAGTCGAGGTTGCTTTTGGTTCTGCTTGGCCCAGAGGCAGGAGACAGGCCTTGGGATGATCCCTGTCTTCTTTGCCCCAGCATTCTTTTAAGGAATTCCCATTGATTATTCTATATTTCTATCAAAGGCTATGAGAGTTAAAGCCCCAAACAGGTGGAAGCCTTCCCAAAAGACACGGGCAACTTATTAAGAGAGGTCAAGAAAGAATGCTGAACCATTTCTGTGTTTATCTGCCTTTCTTTCATGAGAGCTCCCAAAGGATGGGGAAAAAATCTTAAAAGATACCTAAAAATTATCTCCATGGTGTCACAGGCACAGGCCTGGAACGTTGCTTGTCTTAGTTCCCTGCATCAGGGGCTGGGTGGGGCTTTCCGGGATCAGGGATGTGGTTCTCAGCGGCACCCTCAAATGTATAGAAGGGTTCCTGACACACAGTAGGCACTCAATATATGCAGATGAATTAATTTTAATGTTACTGTGGTTCAGTCTCATTTCTGAGAAAGCTGCGAAAGTCCTACATATTTTCTCTGCTCTTTTACCACAGAAACTTCATCTCATTAACAGACTTTTTTTTTTTTTAATTTGGACAAGATTTCATTATATAGTTCAAGTTAGACACAAATTTGCAATCCTCTTACCTCAGCCTCCTTAGCGCTGGCACTATACACAGGTGTGTACCAGCACACTCAGCTATTGTTGGTGAATTTTATATTTTTTATTTTTGATACAGGATCTCACGCAACAAGCTTATACTGGCTGTGCAGCTGAAGATGACCTTGAACTCTGATTCTCCTGCCTCCACCTTCTGAGCACAGTATTTATTGGTGTACGCTACTGCACCCCACTCGTTAGTGAAGATTTTCTTTAGGAGCCGAGTTCACCAGCACATGGTAGTGGGTAAGTATGGCATGGGCTCAAGGGCTGGCATGCAGAGAGACTGCCAGGGATGTGGTGACCCCTGTGACCAGTGGGGACACATCGGGGTGTCTTACCCAAGGAGCACTGCTCCATGCCATACTTCCACATTAGAGAAAAGCACACACAGAGAGAAAGAGTCTGCAAGGAGAGTCAAGATCTTCAGTCACGGAGTAGCCAAGGCCCAGGGACTAAGCTGCTCCGCTGGGCAACAGGAGACCCTGGCCTGGCTGGGGAGGGGACTCAAGGATACCCCAGACTCCACAGGCTGGAGCTGGAAGGAGATGCTACAATTGCCATGACACTTGTCACACTTGAGGGTCTCACTTGACCCTTGGCCAGGAGCAGTAAAGGACTACAAGGTATGTCTGACATCTACCTGGGTAACTGTTTGTCTTTTACTCCTTAGAGTCTCATTACTAATAGCTCCTGGGACTGGAGATGTAACTCAGTGGAAAGGTGCTGGTCTAGCATGCACAAGGTCCTTGGTTTGATCTCCAGCATCACAATAAATCAGGGAACAATGAAAGAAGTATCTCATTGGGCTGTCTCATAATCCCAGCACTTAGAAAGTGGAGGTAGGACGATCAGGAAGTTCAAAGCTATTCTTGGCTATGTGGTGACTACAAGGTCAGGTTGGGCTACACGGACCTTGCGTCCCAAACTGCTTCTCCAAATGGAAAGCTCTTGCTTCCTCGCTCTTCCCATATCTGCTGAAATGCTTTTCTGGGCGGCTGCGCCTCAGCTGGTCTTCACTTCCGTGATGTTCTAGGGGGAATCAGGGTTCTAGGTGAGGGAGCTGTCACATAGGGCTCCTGACTCCTTGAGGGCAAGGACGCGCACTGCCTCGCTAAGACACCATCTCTTGCCAGCCCAGGGCTGGCGCGCAGTAGGAGCTCACAGATAATTTGCTTGTGAATGCCTCCTGCCTTCTCTGTGATAGATCCCAGGATGAAAGCCCTGGGGAGCCTTCTGTTTGGGGGTGTCTGTACTGAGGTGCTTGGAGTATGTCATACTGAACGCAGTAGTGCCTTTGATCTTTGTCAGTTACAGGAGCTGAGCAGGTTTCACGCCAGCCTCTGCTTTTCCTGGATGCAAAAGTCAGCAGTACAACCTCCCCTGTGAGCTCACACTCCCAGTCAGGCACAGGAGGGCAGGACACCCTGTAGCTCTGCACTCCAACCAAACCCCAAGACTCCAAAGCCGCAGATGACGCCTCCCTTTTGCTTTAAACTTTGATGATAGCATTTCAAATTGTTAATCCACTTTCTGACACACGATGTCAAGTTTAGGCAACACAAAAACTATGTTTACAAGCTGGATGGGGTGGCGCACACCCGGAGTCCCAGCACTTGGGAAGCTGAGATAGAAATTCTGAGTTTCTGGTCAGCCTAGGCTATCTAGTGTGCTTCTGTCTCAGATAGAACAAAAACACAAACAAAAACCATGCACATACACCTGTATTATGTATATATAACAAGAGATAAGCAATTGCCATGTAGCAAGTACGATATAATCCTCACTGATTTAAGGGCTAGTGAGATGGCTCAGCAGGGAAAGGTACCTCTGTGCTCAACTCTGGCAACCTCTGTTCAATCCCTAGAGTCCACATGATGGAAGGAGAGAAATGACTTCCCAAAGTTGTCCCCATGCACCGTGGCACATGTGTGGCAGCTCACTCTGTCTCTCTCAAATAATTATTTATTTTTTTTTTTTTAAATTTTTTTTTATTATTTATTCAATTGTGCGTGTGTGCATATGTATGTGCGTGTGTGTGTGTGTGTGTGTGTGTGTAGAACCACGGACGAATTCGGGAACCACCATGGACGCCTCCACCTCCTTCTGCCCCGGGATTCACAGGCTCCGCCCTACCAGGACCAGAAGCGCAGGCCGCCCCGCTTCCGCCTGGCGTCTATACGTGAGATCTGGGATCCGAACTCAGGACCTTCCGCCTGCAAGGCGGAGGCTTAATCCCTGAGCCACCTCTCCAGCCCTCAAATAATTATTTTTTAAAAAGGAAAATAATTTAAAAGTAATAATCATTCCATAAAACTATTTTAGATTCCTTAACTTTCTCTGTCAAGTGTGTACACAGATGTCCTTTGAGAAGGATGGATTTACATCATTCACCAGAGACAAAGTAAATAATCAGTGACACCAACCTCCTGACCATCAGCGCTTACTGACACAGTGGGCTAGAGCTGCTTTTGTTCTCTCACGCGCCCCCCCCCAACAGCGAGGATGACTGGCAGCTGAGCTGATCCCACTACCCAGCACCTCGAGGTAGTCTAGGACCATCAACTGTCGGCCTAAGAAAAGACCAAAATTCAAAATCCAATGCAGTGTCTACTGACTCTACATTGCTTTCCACCATCATAAACTAGTAAGCCCCAGACACGATAAGCTGGGCACAGCCTTGCCTACCATTTTTTTTTTCTTTCTTTTTGAGACTGGGTCTCGAGTAGCCCAAGCTGGTCTTAAACTCCAAGCACCTCAGTACAGACACCCCCAAACAGAAGGCTCCCCAGGGCTTTCATCCTGGGATCTATCACAGAGAAGGCAGGAGGATGACCGTGAACTTGATCCTTTCGCCTTCACCTCCCAAGTGCTAGCTGATGACAGGGTGCACTGCTCCATCCAGTTTATACAGTGCTGGGGACTGAACCCAGAGCTCTGTGCATGTTAGACACAGCACCCCAGCAACTGAGCTACCTGCCAGAACCTACCATATTGTTTGAATCACTGCAGTCTTACACTATGGTCTGGTGCTTGGTCAGATTATGGTTTTCTTACTTCTCTTGAAAAGGTATTTTGTTTATCTCACTTATGCTTTTCCAGTTGAGCTTGAAAATCACACAGCCAATATTTAAAGAAGTATACTAGGATTTTTTTGAAAACCTGTTAAACCTAAATTAAGCCTAAAAATTAATTTGAGAAGAATATACCTCTTGGCCATTTTTAAAATCGTCTCAGGGGCATTGCTCATTTTTAAATTTCCTCAAAATAGCTTTACCTGCCCTTGTTATTTTCTCCGACAAGGAGATACCATTCTTTGAAAGACCACGAAAAAAGTTTCATACATTTAAAACTAAGCCAGGAATGATTTAAAGGGCAGAGAAACTGAAAACACACACATAGAGCTTATCAAACGCTATAGAAGAGGAACTCTCAGCCAAGCCAAATGAAAACCCATTAAAACTAGACAGCTCGTGTGCCTGAATGGAATTTTACCATTAACGACCATTTATCCCATTTAATTAGTATTTTCCAGACACACAATAACTTGCACTAAAATACCGTTCTCTCGCCTTGAAATTTCTAATTATTGTTGCGACCCACACCATTACGCATCTCCTCAGCTTTCTCCATCTTTCATGCCATTTAAGCGGTGAGATTTTCAATTATCTACGCAGGGCGGACAGAGATACCTTTAAGGAAAGGGGCATAATATGCAACTCAATTTCTCTAAAAGCCAGGAGAGATCATTTTTAGTCAGAACAAACACACTTTGTCTTTCATCATTTTTTTTTGCAAATAAAAGAGTAAAACAGGCTATTTAAAACATTCATTTAAATGCAAATTTTGATATCCCAAGAGAAAAATGTTAATCATTTAAATAGACAGGATTAGCGTCCACCCTTGCCACCTTTGCTTCCTCTTCCAAGTTTTAGAAAAATGTAGCCTAACTACAAGTTAAGCCAGCCAGGAGTCCTGAGGTCTGAGGAACTCCCGCTGGCCAAGGCTGAGGTATGGGATGGGAAGACAATAGTTCTAAGCATCCTATGTCCACAGGCCCATCAATCACCGTGAGCATCTTAAAAGAGGAAATGACTGCTCTCACTTCAAAATGGAGAAACTGGGGCCACAATGACTCCAGTGGCAAAGTGCTCACCATTAAAGTGAAGGACCTGAGTTCAAATCCCCAGAACTCATGTAAACCTGGGGTATGCTCATCATGCCAGTCTATAATCCTAGCACTCCTACAGCAAAATGGGGGGAGGGAGAGAATAAATCCCTAAAAACTCATGGGCCAACTAGCTTGACTTAATGTGGTGGTACAACAGCAAAAGACTCTGCCTCAAACAAGGTGGAAAGTGAAGATGCCCCAGGTTATCATCTGACAGCATATGTGCACGGTATAGCACATGCACACTCACATTCATAGGTGAACATACAGGTACACACTTGTGCACAAAAGGATTACAAAAAAAGGTGAGGAATCCAAAGCTTTCAGAGGGAAACCGAGGCTCCCAATCCATATAACCCGACACCTGTCTGGACTCACCCAGCATCCCCATGCCGAGCATGAATGCATCCATGGTGTACGGCAGTCCCCGGGCCCGGCCTCTTGTCCCAGGTGGGAACATGACTTCTTTCGGCTGAGCTTTCTTACATTCTACCTGTTAAACAGAAAGGCGAACAAATGAGATGCAAATGAATTCCACGTAAATGTCAAACGCCGAACCGATCTGGCTATGCGCTGTTATTTTTAGCCCTGCTCCTTACTCACTGTAAAAATAGCCGTGCAGAGTAAATGGCCTGCAAAATAAATATTTAAGAAAACACACCACTTGTGCAAATCCTGCTTTGGAAAAACCTACAAGGATGAAATTAGGTTCTGGAAGGGCAGTGAGGACGCAGGCTAAAGATACACACTCGGGGCTGGAGCTCAGACGGACTCCTGTGCAGAAGGCATGATAGCTGGGGGTGGGAGACACTGATGGATATGACCGGAACAGCAATCATGATCGCCCATGTCATGACTGTTTGGCCTTTCGCACAGATTCCTTGGATGGTCCTGCAAGCCAAAGACTCAACACCAGCCCACTGTATTCTAGCTCTCCGAAAACAGGGTCATTCTGTCTGTCCTGGCTCCATCTCACAGATGAGAAAACTGAGGTTCAGGAGTAACGTACAGAGCTCCGTCCCCAGCCTCAGCAGGCCTTGAAGCCAGACTACAACTCGAATGTTAGTGATGCCACCATTTTCATGAAACCTACGCCACCACGCTTCCCAGGGAAGTGGTAATGTCCAGCACTGCCCATTTCTCTGCACGACTGGTTTCATATTTAGCACCCACATCTTCAAGAAGTTACTAATCTTTCTTTTCTACTTACCTTCTTCCTCCCAAATTTCCTAATCCTACTTCCACATGTGCACACAGAGGTCACTGAGCAACCTCATCTACATGAAACACATATCCTAGGAAAGAGGCTGCGGGCTGCGGAAGCTCCTACAGTGTTTAACTGCAGCGGCTCAGCTTGCTCAGCACTTACTTGCTTTTAGTTTACAGGGGAACTTAACAAGCAGCGTTGGCCAGTAATCAAGCCCATTGCTGATGAAGACAGGTTGCTGCAGGGTAAAGCAGGGCTGCTTGGGAGCAGCCAACAGGAACAGCATGGGAGCCTGATGGTGAGGGAGGGAGAAGAATCAGGTGTCTTATTTAAAAAGCAGACTGGGGACATATGGCACAGGAGCAAGAGCTTCACTCGGCTCAACAGCTGCCAAGGGGATCACTGCATCGTGGCAGCGTGTCCCAGACAGCGAGTGGGACTAAGCTGCATGCAGTGTGTGCTGTTCAGGATGGGACCTGTGCGGCTGAGCCAGTTGGGTGAGACTCTTGTCCCAAGTGCTTCAACTAAAAACTGCTGCAGAGACTTAAGGTCAGGCTGGTGGTATATCCCTATAAATCCAAGTGCCTGAGAGGCCAAAGACTTGGGTCTCACAACAACAACAACAACAACAACAACAACAACAACAACAACAACAACAACAACGGTAGCAGCACCCAAAAACTAAATAACTAAATAAGCAAATAAATGAAAGTAACCAGGCACCATTTTAATCAAAATAGTAAATCAAAGAAACCCGATCATTGGTTTTAAACTTGCTTTTTGAAGATTAGTAGCTACAACTGTCTTTAGAAACGTTAAGTATGAAAAGAAAGAGATAGGTAAAAGATATGTGCAAGCAATTCGCCAGTGACTAATAAAGAAGCATATATATTCTGGAAATATGATACATGTTTGTCTATCACATGGGCAGTGAGGACACTTGTTTGAAGGAAAGACTCCGAGGAAATGGAGAGGGAGGTGGTGTCTTAGTTACTTTTCTCACTGATGTGGCTGAAGATTACAAGGATGGGCCGGGGAGCTGGCTTGGTGCTTGAAGTCTTAAGCCTTTGGCATACAAATAAGAGGACATGAGTTGGGGTACCCAGATCCCATGCAAAAATGCAGGGTGGACACGGCGGCAGCCTGCAAAGCCAGTGCTGGAAGTGGGAGCCAGGGAAACCCTTGAGCAAAGCAATAAGGCAGAAGAGCAATCCAGGATGATCCCCAATACCATCTCTGAGCCTCTACAAGCACGCACACTCAAATGCACTCGTATACACGTGCCCACACATGTATACCCACCCACATGCAAACACAGACACACACATGCAGAAAAAAAAAAAAGAAAGAAAGAAAGAAAGAAAGAAAAAAAAATTAAGGTTTTTTTTTTTGGCTCATATTTTTGAGATGGATATAGTCCATTATGGCGGGGAAGGCACGGCTGTAGGCGTGAAGAGCTGGTCAAATCCCTCTGCAGTTAGAAAGCAGAGAGCAAACTGGAAGTGCCGCCTAGCTGTGAAACCTGAAGGGCCACCCACTCCCCCCCTCCCCACTTCTGCCACCTTCTAGAGATTCCACAACAGCGCCACCAGCTGGGGACCAGAGGGAACAATTCACACTCAATACACAACAGGAAAGAAAAACTTTTTTTTTTCCTGGAAGGCAACCTGGCAACGCAGGCAAAGCCAGACAAATCCTCTGACTTAATAGTCTTTCTTGTAGGACTTTCTACAGCAAAATAAGGCTATTCACTTGAAGTACTAAGTATAACAATTAAAAAAAAAGGTCTCAGAACAGAAAACCGGTAAAGGTGAGTTTGGTCCAAACCTCATTGAAAGTTGCACGTGATTAACACCTGCCTGGGGCAGGCGCTGGTACTGGAAACCTCCTTGGTCCCAGGTAAACTAGGACCGTGGTCACCCTAAATGCAAGAAGACAACCACAAACGACAGTGACCTTGTGAAAATAAATAAGGCGTATGCCGTATGAGAAATTACTGAAAAGACCTACTGAAGTTGCCTTAAGTGGTTTTTAAATAAATTCCACTGTGTATTTTGCTACTGATTTTTTTCCAAGTTCCCTGCTAGGTACAGGCTGAATGTTTTCACAAAACAATGCCACAGTGTGTCACCAATAAAACTCGGTGGTAGACTGTTCAAGTAGGCGCAAAGATGATCACAAGAAAGAAAATCAAACTGCACCCTCTCCTCCTCTTTCTCCTTTGCATCCAGGTGGGTGTGGTGATCGGTCCCAGCTCCCTCCCATGCCCCCATCTCTGAAGCAGCAGCTGAGAAGTCTTTCTGCATCATTTGCACTAGCCCAGAAAGATGGCGTGCCCTGAGCAGCAGATAGATAATTACCGAAGGCCACACCAGGACTGGGAATAATGCTGCTAACCAGCTCACTTTCTAATAGCCCTATCGGTGGCAATCTATTGCATTGTCTTATGAAAAACCTGCTGCCTGTTCCTAAGCAACGTGATCAACGAAAATTTCAGGTTTATACAATTTTCATTTAGGGAACATAAAGGTTAACTGACTGTAATGGGAGTATTTTAAACAAACCCACCTACTCTTCCTCCAACTGAAACAGGGCTGGCAGCTCGCTGTAATTTTGCTCTGTCGTTGCTGGTGGTGCTTTGGCAGCACAAACCACACACGTTCTGTCAACTGCCTGCTGCGTCGCCATGAGTGCCCCCTGAGGCCAGAGGCCAGGGCATGCACACTCTCTTGGGAGGCCCCAGCCTGTCCTGAGCAGTTGAGCGACAGGGAGAGACAGTGGGCACAGCAGGGAGTCTGGCCTGGTCTGTGGTGTGGGCTTCTGGAAATATTTCTCAGCTGTGTGGACACTGTTCAAATCCCCCCGCCCCCACCCCTGCAGATTCAGGCTGCTTAATTCAGTGGTGTGGATGAACTCAACTTGAGAGCCGGGCTATGGGGGACGTGAAGCGAAACAAAGCAAGCCTGTCTCTCGAGAGCTTTTATCCGTTGGAAGAGAAGCAGTTACCACTGCATTGTTTTCCAAGGATGCACGCAAGTGCCCATACACCGAACTGCCCCATATCACTCCTAGTCTTCCCGCTTTTCAGGCTCTTCAACTAGACAGCAGGTGGGTCATCCTCCCTAGCTATCTTTGCCCAAGCCCTGTGCAGGTCCCAAAGCTTGACATGCGACCTGGAGGGAGAATTGGAACCAACTGGGAAAAGTCAGTCTACCTTCCTGGGGCCTGGTTGAGACTCAGGTCATCTGGCCACAGAGCATGTTCCACATATATCAACTACTGTGTGCGGCTACCCCCAAATGCAGTAGCTCTGTGAAACCACTGAACGCCTTCTTCGTGGCTTAGTGAGTGGACCAGCCTTGGTGAGCTCTGTCTCCCAAGGAGCTTTGGCAAGATGGTGGCTGGGACTGGTGCCAGAGAAAGGCTCACCTGGGCTGGGGTCCTAAGCCTGATGATGGGGTGTGACCCATGGCTGCTCCAAGCATGCGGCTGCTTCTCCCAGAGTGGAGATCATATCCCAAGCACAAGCGCATGCCCAGCCACTCTGCAGAAGATTTCTAACTCATCCTGTGCTATTTCCACCACACTCTACTGGCTCCTCTGGGTCAGCTTAGTGTGTGGAAGGGAACTGAGGGGATGCAGACAAGATACAAAGTGTGAATTCTGGGCAGGTGAGACCGAGGGCTCTCTTTGGAGAGAGCACGTGAGATCACTGAAGGTGGAACAGGCAGGGCAAGAGGCTTTGGTTCTTGGGCAGTGAGCAGAGCTTCTCCCTTCCCACTGCAGCCTCTCAGGCCATGTGACTCCACAGCCATCAGAAACAAAGCAGAGGTGGTTCTCCTGGGGACCAGGTCTCTGACTCCATTTGCTTACATTTGACCCTGTAAGACACCCCCGCTCCCATGAACAATGAATGTTCCTGCCCAGCATGTGCAGAGGAAGAACGCTCTCCCCAAGTGTATTCCCCACAGCAGCCTTGGGGGCTAGCTAGGTTTGGAAGAAGGAACATCTCTAAGCTTGGCTCTGAGTCTCCCCAGCAACTGCTTGCCACAGGACAACTACTGCTACTGCTATTGCTTCAAGGGCAACCAAAGACAGTAGCTGTTTGCAAGGATGGAAGGGAGCAGGCCATTCCACATGGCAGTATGCTTGAAAGAGGCCCAAAGAGGTTGCTTGCAACTAATGGCTCACTTAGAAGAACTTCCAAACCCACAGCCAGTAGAGTCACAAGACAGATTAGTCTTGTGAGAGAAAGCTGGGCTTCCTGTACCTCTGGGGTTATAGCTTCAGAATGAGGACCCATTACCTCGGGGCAGTGGAAGCTGCAGGGTGCTCCTGTGGACATGTCAAAGCCCTGTTGTGAGCTTGCAAAGTCTTTATGCCCTTGTGTAAACAGCTGGAACCTAATCCACTGACATCCAAGACAACTCAGCAAGGTCCCTTTCCCTCTCCCTTTTCCTCCTTGAGAGTGCTAGGAATCCAACTAAAGGCCTTATGCCAGGCCAGTGCTCTAACATGGAGCTACATTCCTAGCCCTAAAATTTCTAAATCATTCAGAAATAATTTCAAACTAACAGACACATTGCAAAGATGGTCTAAATAATGTCTGCGCCTACGAGTCCTTAGCCCTGACTGCCTTGTTGCCAGGATTTTGTCCCCTCTGCCTCGTCATTTGCACATACTCACATCTGTGAGTGTGGTGTGATGGTGGTGGTAGCGTTTCTCATTTTAGCTCACTTTAAGAGTAAACTCTGTACAAAGGGCTGGACATTTGTTTATGCATGGTTCTGGGTTTGATTTCCAGCATGGCAAGGAAAAGAAACCTAGAAAAATTCTTGTCTGACAGTAAATTGCAGCCCACGACCACACCTCTCCCTGTGCCAGATCTCACCTGAGAGTAAGTTACATACTTTACAATGTCCATGTTCTAAACATAAACTCGTCCATGACCAGGGCATTATCAATCTCAACACGGACATGATATTTTAATTGAGTACATGTGATCAACTTGTAGAACTTGATTCTTTTCCTTCCACTACCCTGTGCTCTGGGGACAGAACTCAGTCAGTCCTTAGGACTAGCCACGAGTTCCTTTACTTGCTAGCCATCTTGCTGGCCAATGATGTCCCTTTATATCAATGCATCTGTCTGCCTTTTTGGGGTCTTGCTGTGCTGCCTCTGGAGCCAGCCTGCCCTCGAGCCCGTGATTTTCCTGACTGAGCACCCCGAGCAGCTGGGCTTCCAGGCGGGAGCCACGCTGTGCTGCGTGTGTCATGCTGCAGAACAGGAAACTGAGGCTCAGCTGTCACCTTGCCTGTGACGCGAACGTGTCATGGGACTGAGACTAAACCCAGTTCTGCTCCTGCTCAAGCAACCTGAAGTCCCCGCCAGGGTAAACTCAGAGCTGGGTGTCCGGGAAGGAGGCTGAGCTCTGAGGAGTGAAAAGGCTTTTTTGTTCCCCTGCTCCTTACACACAGCCCAGTCCCAGGCGGTCCTGGAGCCACAGGGAAACCCAAGCCCCGTACCTGTAGTCTGATGCACCACAAGGAACAAGAGGGCTCTGTCTGGCCTGAGAGGCTAGTGTGTGCCAACAGATCATATTAGAAACTGCTTGCTCCTCCAGGGAGAAAGAAACCTATTTCAAAGGATAAAAATCCCTCAGTGCACAGACATCGGCCTTCACCGTTGGGTTGGCCGGCTGGTAGGAAGGGGAGGGGAGCAGCGATCTTGGGGGAAGTTGCCCTGCAGCTCCTCCGAGGTACCTGTCTTGCCTGCATGGAGGTTCTTGACAGACCCATGCAGCCTGACTAAGCCCTGCCCAGGACTGGCTTAGCTTCCTCCACTAAGCTGCAGTTTCCTCCCTGGCCAGGTCTAAAGGACTCTGAGTAAACCCTGGTCATCTGATGCTAAATCAACCACCTCCTCTGGCATCAGAGAAGGAGAGAAGTTTTTCCCAGAACCCAGCAGACACACAGATATGGCAACAGAGATCGTGCTATCCAAGCAGTCCCTGCCAAAACAAAGACCTCTCTTCCTTCTGACCACTATCCCTCTCTCCTCTGCCCGTCAGAGGCCTTTCTGAAGACTCCATGGAAAGCAAGGTTCTTGGTGGGATTCTTGTAGATTCACACCTAAGACTCGAGGAAATCTGGTGGCAAGTACCACAAAACACACCTGTACACGGTATCTTGTCTGATTCAGCTATGAAGAGGCTCTCGAGAACCATGGACAAGGTGACATCAGGAGGGTGGCGCCAGCACAGGATGCAAAGGTGACCAGCAGGCCCATCTGCCTTCAAGATACACATGACCCATGGGGGGAGAGCACCAGAATCCTGTGGGATTTGCAGCAGGAAGAACACGGGAGTCCACTAATCACCACCGGCAAGCCAAGCAGCCGTAATACCACGCATGTGTGCTTTTGTATACAATGTAATGTACAAGATGTTTACATAGACCATGCAATGTACACACACTAATGGGTGTCAAGCCACATTTATGTTACATGGAATCCTTATACAGTGTCCACTGAGGCCTCATGACCTCTGTGTGGCAGCCCCTTTACTGATAAGGAAAATGGGCTTTGAGGAGAAACCTACCCATGCCACACAGCATGGCCAAGATCCAATCATTGGACTCCAACTTCTTCAAACCCTAGCTCCTTCTCTGGATCCTGCTTTTTCTGCAGCTCCTCAGCACTCTGGGGAGCCCGATGGGACGCTATTTCTTCTACAAAGTCATCCCCAACCCCAGCTTCCAGAATTAATTTCCTCACCATTTACAGAATTAATTTCATCCACTGTTTCTTCTGCTCAGTGTTCTATTAGAATCAGTGACGGCAAAGCAAAGTAGGTCATAAACCAATGATATTAAGTGCTGAGTATTTATCAGGCGGGGCTGTGTGTGGACACAGGGAGGAATATAAGGGGGTCCTGGCTTTTTCCTGAAGTTGCTCAGGAGTTCAGCAATGGATGGAAAGGAACTGATCTCTAATGCTGTCACAAATACATGTCCTGATAACTGCACACTGGTCCCAGGCTGGGCCTGTTGTGTCACTCAGCAGTCTCCACTAGTGGCTGGGGGTCCTGCTAGGACTCTCCTGCCTGCTGGCTAAGGGTTCCCATCGGCAAGACACAGTATAGTAACAGCACCTTCCCCACGGGGCTTGCCCTGGAGAAGGCTGGTTGCGTGGGACCTTACCCTGCCTCTTGGGCGAGTGCCTTTTAAGGTGATAAGGCTAGATCACACCCATGCTTGCTTCGACCTCACAGAGAAGAGATCAGCCGCCAGCGCCCCCACCTTGGTCCAGCTTTGTTCCTAATCTCCTCCTCTGCCAGCCAGGTAGTCCCTGGTCCCCACATTCATCAGCAAGGTGTGCTAAAGGAGCTGGCAGGCTGCACTACTGGAGGAAAAAGGCTGATGGTGGCAGCACCAGCTGTTTTTTCTTTGTGGGCACCTGCAAGGGCATTTCAAAGAGAAGAGGAGGCTCAGCCCCCGGCAGGTGTCCAAATCCTGCTGGAAGACAGAGTGGGTGCCTTGCCCAGCCCACTTAACCATGCGGCAGATGCAGAACAGCAAAGCTGCGGCTCTAGCAATCAGCCTGAAGCCCCCTGGATGTGGGGCCGAGCAGTTGTGAAGAGGTCAGATGAAGGACCCGCGTGTCCAAAGTCCCAGGCCCCAGGGTAGGTTGCTTCTAGAGGCTTCTGAGCTTCCTTCTCAGGAATCTATACCCTGTGGGTCGGTGGGGGGCCAGGCCAGCACAGCATGTGTGGAAACGAGCCAGTAGTTCGGACACTCTGTCCTGCTCCCTTCCCTGCTCTGACCAGCCTAGAGGACAGATGAAGGGCAAATGTGGCCAGAACTCAGGCAAAGGGGTGGCCGCCTCCCTCCAGGCTAAATTACTTCTGCCTTGGAGTGGCACCACAGACCCCCCCTTCCTGACACACCAATCGCTCTGCTCTCATTAGCAGAGCCATATACAACCGTCGTGTGCACACGTGCGTGTGTGATGCGTGGGGTGCAGGGCCGCTCCCTCTCCCCATCAACACGGGATTCATTTATTAAATGCCGCTCTGCCATTCCCCTCTTTGCCTTCATCCTGCCTTGTTTAACATTGCATCTGACATTCTCATTTTATAAATGGCAACAGAAGCAGAATGGATGGCTAAAATTAGCTTACGAGCGAGAATGATGCCACAAATAGGATCACGAACGAAGCCCAGTTAATTCCACCCACCCATTGCCCCCGCTTTGGGGGCTGGTTCCCAATTGAGTGTTCAGGCTTCAGGGGATGAGGAAGACAAACTGGCTGGGGGACGAGCACCTTGGGGCCAAGCACTCTGCCAGGGGCAGGGGACAGACGTCCACGCTGGCTTCAGCCAGCGCAGTGCTTCTGGGTCTGAGAGGCCAACTCAGGCCTCTCTTCTTGCTCCGCCCACCTCACTCCTCTGCATCCTATTTAGGGGGCTTGGTCACCCAAGTGTACGCTCTGATCTGAAGGGAGCAGGCCTGAGCCCATAGGAGCAAGCTGTTCTTGGAAGTGGGTTTTCCGGAACGTCCCCAAAGGATGATTCAGCTGATGGATCTGACTCAGCTCTCCTGGGATCTAGAAAATCCATCTCGGGACTCTACAGCTCTTGTTCTGAAGCCCGCGACTACTCCTCTCTTGGGACTACCTCCCACCAGAGTGCTCCCCTTCCACAGGGACTTGGGGCGCCAGTCCTGCTGCTTCCTCACCCTATATAGCATTCCCCTGAGGATCTCAGTTGCTCAACCAAAATGATTCTAAGAATGATAACGACAATGATGGCGATACTAAAAAAAAAAAAAAATCTTATCCCTTGTTTGGGGCCCCCTGTGACCTGGCTCTGGTCCAGGCCCTGCGGAAGTCACAGCCTGTCCATAGCAGTCATCACCACATCTTTCTTTTACCAGAAGGGAGCGAGTGGAGCAAGAAGTTAACTTGGCCAGGGTCACCAAGCCAGTGAGTGGAGTGCACTGTGGGATGGCCAGTGGGTGGGGCTTCTGTCACACTGCCAGGACGATCTTTGGAATGGACAGCACTGCCCTGGGACCTATATTTCTTCGTTCTCACCCTGCTTGCTGTCAGGTGTGCCCCTAAGAACGAAGGCACTGCAAGTCGGCTCAAAGCGGACTCCATAAAGAACCTGAGTGATCATTTAGCTCAAACTCTTTCCTTGGGCCCTGGAGACAAGCAGCACCCGTGCTGGACCAGCTCCAGACTAGCTCAGGCCTCAGTTGCAGACTCTAGTGAGTAGGCCAAATACAGCTGGCGTCATCCTGTTTCTGTAAATTAGGTTTTATTTCAATACTGCCACGCCCGCTCATTTACATACTGTCTGCGGCTGTGTTTAGCTACAATGGCAGCCTTCAATAGTGGTGACAGAGACCATATGGCGCTTCAAGCCTCAAATATTTACTATCTGGCCCTTTATAGAAAGCTTAGCCCCTCGTTTAGGCGGAACAAAGGTCATTTACTGTCATGGAGGGTGTTTTCAGGATTGCCGATTTCCATCGGCCTTCCAGACTATACACACCTGCCCGGAGTGGGGAAAGGCCTTGGGGACCGGGAAACTGAACCAGGCCTTAACCTGAATTCCAAGGGGTATGCATGCTTGCCACCTTGCAAAAAGGACATAGCCTGTACAGTCCAGTGGAGGGACACAGAATAACCAGTGGTGGGGCTGGGCATCTGGTTCAGGTTCCAAAGCTCTCAGTGCCTCTGACTGACCCTGCGGACCCTGATGTCTGGGCAAGGATGGGTGCATGTTGTTTAGGAGGATCTAGTCCTTTCCCCTATAGGAATCCTCAA
The DNA here is from genome assembly GCA_023101885.1 of Typhlomys cinereus. Lineage (NCBI taxonomy): Eukaryota > Metazoa > Chordata > Mammalia > Rodentia > Platacanthomyidae > Typhlomys > Typhlomys cinereus. Next base: position 1,703,315 of record JALPQD010000352.1, on the reverse strand, counting down.
TCTGGATTCTCAGAGTGATGGGTGGTGTGGAAGGCACAAGGCTGCGGGGAGATCTGGGTAGACCTGGCATGTCTAAGCTACTATCCCCTTCCCTTCTGGGTGTTTTCCTCTGCCAGGAGCCGGTCAATTTATGATCCATAATGTTATCCATCATTAGCCAGGATCTTCTGCTGGCACTTCTTAGCCTTTAATTCAAGCACAAACCATGCAGGAGGGCACAGCGGGCCTAGAACTCTGCATTCCTCACTGACGGTATCAGCCGAGCACTGGGGGCCAGGCCTCGTCTCATTCCAAGACATGGGCTGTACTCCTTGTTCGCAGCTTTCTCTAAGTGAAACTGTCTTGAAGGAGTAAGAAAAAGGACTCTAAATTCTAATCACCAGCCAACCTGGCCTGCCTGCCTGCCTCCCTCCCAGGGATCGAATCCAGGGCTTTCTGCAGGCTAGGCAACCTCTCTGATCTACATCCCCACCCCTACTGTTTATATTGAGACAAGGTCTCATTAAATTGCCCAGGCTGGCCTTGAACCTATGATCTTCCCACCTCAGCCTCCGATTACATGCCTATGCTACTGGGACTGATAAAGCTAGATGACTGAAAAATCAGCCTAAACTGGAAACAGGATGCAGTGGACAGATATGCAGATTGGGATCAGAAGGGCACAGGTGCAAATCCAGCACTGTCACTTATGACTCTCTCACTGTAAAAGCCCCTCCTTTGTTCTGAGCTCTGGTGGGCCCCACAATGTTGGAGTGGGATCCCTACTCAGCATGCTACAAGGAAGGCATTGAGGGCCTGCCTGTGCCTGCCAGTGCTGATGTCCTGTGTTGATCAGGGTGTAGGAGAAGGCTCCATCGGGCACCTTTTACACTGTACCCCTCATTCTTACCCAATGAGGGTGTCATCACCTCTGCGACATCACTTTGTGGCGGGGGGTGGGGGACTGTGTCCTCCGAGGAACCCAAGAGCTGGCTCTGTCAATTCTCACCTCCCTCTCTGCAGCTGCCTAGCACGTCAGGAGGCCGCTTGCAGGCTGGGCTCTGGCGACTAATCAAGCCAGTGTCCCTGCTGCTTAGGGGCTGCTTCAATCAGGGGTTCGCTGTGGGTGGCGTTATTAGCTGCACCCGCACTGGGTTAGCCGAGTGGCCGGAGAGGAGGGTCACGAGGCGGCTCTGTGCCTGCATTTGTGTTTACTGACACGCGCATCTGCATTCGCTCAGGCTGGGCTGAGGCTCAGCGCTCCCAGGCTGAGCCCTGAGCTTGGGTGGCAGCCAACTCCCCATGATGCGCAGGACTCAGCTGCCTCCGGGGCAGTACAACAGACTTGGGCTTCAGGCTGACTAGGACCCCTAAGCCCAAGCCTGGTCCTTCTCTATAGCCTGGGAACATGATCCTCATGCAAGTGTGTCTCTTCTAGGAAATCAAGGACTCACCTGGGCCATGTACCACGGCTGAGGCAGAAAGGATGCTCAGGAGCCCTGGGAGACCTTACAGCCCAGGGAGATGGTTTTTGTATAGTCCCTTTCAGCTCAGAGAGGAAGGACTGTCTTGTGAGTATAACCACATGTTCTAGAATATGGCTTTCTGGCCTTGAATTCTGGGGCTGCCACTTGCTGACTCTGACCTTGGACAAGGATGCCTCACCTCTGACTTGTCCATGTGGAAAATGGGGATAACAGTTGGTTTGTACCTGTACCACGAGGTGTGTGAGTCAAAAGAGGCAAGATGCACAGAACAAGTGTTTGGCAACTGAAGTGTGTGCACTGTAAGGTGTTAGCTACTGTGTGACCTGCAACAGAAGGTGCGATCTGCGATCTTTCTGACCATCCTCCTGCCTCATCCTAGTGAGGATCTTCTTAAGGTCGGACTGCGTCAGCAGCCAGGAGAGGTGTCCTGTGATTCTGGCTTCCCCGGGCCATTGTGGGAAGGAATTCTATCTGTTCTGATCCCGGATGCTAAGGAACCCTCTGTTTTTAAAATATCCAAGAAATTCACCAATCAAATTAGGATGGCTTTGGAAGCTATGATTTACCTCACAAGTCATGTGGTTGTTTCCTACTGAATTCCTTACTCATAACACACGTATCCAGTGAGTCTACTAAGTCAGCCATTGAACCAGAGACCCTGAATACAAGTCTACCTATGTGACTTCTTGGTGTGGACACTTATCTGATCTGTGAATATGAGGGTGTGGGCAGTGCAGACGCACTGAAGGGCAATGATGACATTGGAGGGAAGTGAACTTTTGGACTCACGGCATGGTCAACACAGCAGATCTATGTATGTTTGTTTTAGTGGCTGCCCAGGCTCTTGCTTAGAGGTTTCTGAGTTCTCCAACTCCCTGGATCACTCATTCAAATTCTATCCATCACACAGTTAAGTATATCGCCTTTCTTTGTGAACCCTTAAGCAACCCAGGATGCAGGCACTGGAGTTCTGTTCTTTGGGGTAGGAGCTGACTGGAGGAAGGCTGTCAAAGACAGTGAAGTCAGTGTACTGGGGACGGGGCTGTGAGCGGCTGGGGTCATGGCATCATACCTAGGTTCTAATAATCCAGGGCGGTAATGCTGGGACTGGCTCTGGATGGGCTGGGACTCTGGACCAACACCCCGGGGCCACTCAGCACCATATCTTCTTCTTCTCTGTCCACTTCCATTCCTGCTTTGTGTGTGTGTGTGTGTGTGTGTGGGGAGGAAGGGTAGGTGTACAAGAGGGCACTTGATTCTGTGGAAGCCCAAGGGTGACATCTGGAACCATCCTAGATTACTCTGTTTTCTTACTGTTTTGCTCTGGGGATTCCCAGGTTCTGCCTTCCACAGAATTGCAGACTGTTACCATATGCTTTGTAAACACATGGGATCTGGGAATCCAAACTCAGATACTTCTGTTTGTGAGGCAAAGGTTTTAACCACGGAGCCATCTTCCTGGCTCCATGACCAGATTCAAGGTAGGAACTCTCACACCAACAGTAATCTGAAACCATGGGCTGCCACCGTCAGCCTCTCCCTGGGCACAGAATGGCACAACTACATGAGGAGAGCCTGGGAAAGGCTGCCAATTTCTCTGGTGCCCAGCTGGCCCCTGGGTTCTTTTGTGAGTCAGACACTCCATGTCCTGACTGACTGGCCCTCACCCTGTCATCTGGGGGCTCGCCTTCCTACCCCAAGTTCAGAAAGAGTCTACACAGATCATTAGGTAAACAGCATCTCCTTCAATATCTAGGTAGCTCTTAGGTCGACTCAGCCTTGGTTTCTCCATTGGAATACAGAGGAGGATAAAGCCCTACCTAGCCTGTATCTCAGGCTTGTTTCAAAGACTGTCAGTAATGGCACCTGGAGTCACTTCCTGCCTGTATCTGGCCTTTAAAGTCCTGACAGGTCAGGAAGGGTGTCTGCCTGTACCTTAGGCTGGCTCCTCCACTCCTACTGCTCAGAAACCTTCCTCAAAGCCCGTCAACAGCATGCTCTGCCGAGGATAAACGAGGCATCTGCTCACAGGTGTAAGTTCTGTCTCTAGTTTTAAAAATAGCAAGTAGTGACCTACAGGGGACAGTCGCCGACTGAAAGGCAATGGCATTTGGAGGACAAAGGCTACAAAGGAACCTGTTCTAGTCCTCTGCACTTATCTCCCCGTGCGGCATTAATGCCTGTGCAGATGCCCCCAACATACACTATGCGAAGAAAGAGTAGTTTCATTTCAGATGCATATGATGGCTAGGAACAATATGAACAATATTATTTTAGTGCCCTGGGAAAAAATTAGCAAGTCAAATATTGAATCAGGCCTGTAGCACCACATGCTAAGCAGATTGCTTTGATCTTATCCACACTAAAAGCTCTATTATTGAATTTAAAGTTGGCGAACACATATCAGACCAATATACAATGCATATCTGAATGCATGTTTCAGAAGCAAGGAATGTTTTGACAAAAGGGAGAGAATATCAAAGTCACAGCTGCGACTGAAACACAAATTTGCCCACCCGCTTCTCTTGGGGCGTGAGTCTTTGCTGGCCAATCAAAATGTTTGTGCTCAAGGGGGACCTGCAGATGGCTCAAGAAACACCTGCTGAGATCTTATTTTTCTGGAACCAACTAAGAGGGGGTGTCATCCTCACCCCCTTCGACTTGTGAGGTGAGTGAGATGGCAGAGAGCAGGCACATGCAGTACATGGCATGGCGCCCTCTGGTGGCCACTTCTACACCTCTGTGGGTCTCCAGATTTTCAAAAATCTAACCTCTACTTCCCAGGAAAAAGAACTTCAGAGTTGAAGGAAGAAGAGGGCTGATCACGATGGTAGAAAATATCTAGTTGATCACAAAGAGAGAATGCAAATGACCCAGTAGGGCCCAAAGAGAAGAAGTTCAGTAAACCCACCTAGGATCTGCTTCTCAAAAGTCACATATCCACATGTGCTGAAATTTGGGGAGGAGGAGATATCATCCGTGAATCACATCTCGCAAGCCCCTGCCATTTTTCTGTGAGGTCCGAGTTTCACGATTTTCTTTTACAGTTTAAATGATTAAAAATATTTTGAGGGTATATAGCACAATGATGCGGTTCTTGTCTAGCATGCTGGATTCAATCCTCAGTATGTGTATATGTGCATATATACTTGTATGCACACTCATGCTATAGACTGACACGCAGGTAAAATTTGCATATGGCCTATGGATACTTCTATACTAAAACATAGAACAGTTACAGTCCTCAGCTGAATGGCTTCCAGAGCTGACAACTCTTACCATTTGGCTCTTTGTTTTCATTAATCAGTTAACAAATTTTTGGTCTGTTTTAATTTTTGGTGTGCAAATGCAAGCGTGTGTACATGCATGTTCCTATTTGCTGGTGTATCTGTGTATGCATGTTCCTGTGTGTACATGCATGCATGTTCCTATGTATGCTAGCGTGTACATGAGCAGACACGCGCATGTGCAGAATCTCAAGTGTTCTCCCTCTGGTACTGTCAACCTTTTTTTGAGACAGGGTCTTTCACCGACCTAGAAGTTATCAAATAGGGGAGGTTGGCTGGCCAATGAGCCCCAGGGATTCGCCTGTGTTTGTCTCTCCAGCGCTGAGGAGGGATTACCAGTATGTGTCACCATGCCCACTTTTTATTTTTTTTTTTATATGAGTGGTAGAAATCATACTCAAGTCTTCGCACTTATAAACATACACTTCTTTGATGAAGCTGTCCCCTTGACTGGATAGAAACTGACCGTACTGGCCTCAAACTAGCTTCGTTCTCCTGAGTACCAGTGCTGGGACTTCGTGCGTCACTGCACCCCGCTAGGGCTTTTATTTTATGATGGCTGGCTATTGTTTTATGCAGCTGCTAATGTTATTCACAAGGCTGAACCGTGACAGCCTAGTGCTCATGCACACCCTTGCCTCGGGGCATACACGCAGTCCAGTGTGATCCCTCTGCACTTACCATCTTATTATTGATTTCATGGAAATGAATCTCACAGACTTTCTCCACAACATCTTCATTCTCAAACGTGACGAAGCCGAACCCTAAAGAGAAAACAGAGAGAGGAGGGTGAGTTTGGCTCTCCCAGCTAGCCTGCAGTCCCAAGAGGTTCCCCATGGGAGGGAGACAAAAAAGAGGAGGGAGAGGTCTTGGGGTCCAGGCAATGATTTCCAATTTGTACCCAGCACCCTTCCAACGTTCACAATTTCACCCAGAGGCAGTCAGTATTGGGTGGCTTGCATCTGCCCTGAAGCAAACAAGACATTTACTTGTCTGTTATTATAAGGGTCGGAGCCCTGTGGCTCCGTATGGAGGCAGGAGGGTGGGCTACGGAGAGCCTCAAGGATCTCCACAGGCCCATACGGGCCCTTTCTGTGAGCTGTGCCCGCCAGCCCTCGGGTCGCCCTCCACGCAGAGCCCTGTTATTTGTCCTTTTCTTCCTGAATTACTTCCTCTAATACCTCATCAGGACATCCTGAGGCCTGGAAGAAACTATTAAAAGTTGCAGGTCTCTGTTCTGTGCGGGCATCCTTTCGCTACTGCTGCTTCAAAAGCGCCGTGGATTTGGGGCAGTTTAAGACTGTCTGATGCCTGCTGTCAGCCCGTCAGCTATCCACTGTATTTACTCGGCTGGAGACTGGCTTTACTAGACAAGCTGCGCTGAAGAATTTTGGCAGGCGACGGCTGCTCAGCATCCCACGCGCCTCTCTCCACCCGCCTGCCCCTTCCTTTCTTCTCTTCCCACTCCCAACGGCGTTTCCAGCATGCCTTCCCCATCTGTGACCCTAGTCAATAAGCACTGTAGAACCACGTGGACCCCTCCAGGCGGCATGCATGGCCCCCACCGTTCATGGAACATAGCTGCAGTGCTGGTGCTAACACGCAAGGAACCTGGGTAGAGGGAGACACATTGATGTGGTAAGAGACCGGGGTTCCAGTCCTGCCGGAGCAGCTCTGTGTAACCTGGGGAGTTGCTGCTCCTCTCTGGACCTCACATTCTACACCTGTACATGAACGTGGTGCCACTGGATGCAGAGCCCCCAGACTCACGTCACTCAGGATTCCCAGGCCTCTCAGATATGGACTGAATGCCGATGCATATGCATAAACTCCATTTCCCAGGGGCATAGTATTGGAAGGCGGCATCTTCAGGAGGGTTGCTACCATGAGGATGGAACCCTCACATGTCTTAAGTTTTACGTGTCAACTTATGAGCCTTTATACAACTGTGAAGGATTATTAGCTAAGGCACGCCTCTGAACAAGTCTATAGGAGATTTCTCTAATTGACGCAGGAAGATACAGCCCATAAGAGGCAGGTGGTAAGATGGAGAGAACTAGTTAGAATTTGGCAGATTGGCAAGATCGAAGAGAGGAAGTGGTCCTTGCCCAGACTCTGCTCTTACTGTGGGCACGGTGCAGCCGTTCCCTGAGCTCCTGCTATGAAATCTAGAATCGTGATTATGAATAAAGTCCTGTTCCTACACTGTTTGGTCATGTGTTCATTACAGCAATGAAAACTTGAAACTAAGACATCTTGTGAGTAGGATTAGTGCCCTTATTAAAAAAAACCATGATGGCTATTGTTTCCTCTCTCCTGTCTAGTAAGATTATAAGAAGGTGGCTGTACCCAAGCCAGGAATGAGCTCTCACCAGAACCAACCACGCTGAGACCCTGAGCGCCGACCTCTGGCTTCCAGAACTACCTCAGACTTTTGTTGTTTGGATGCAAAGACACTTTTGTTACGGCGGCCCCAACGAAGACACTCTTTTCCCCAAAGATACAAACCCAGCTGAACACAAAGCTATACCCTACTTATGGGAAGACAAAATCCGAAAGGCCATTCCCTTGCTGACTGTTAGTGCTTCCTGTCATGGCGTTAAGACACGGATGGGCCTTCTGAACACTTGTGCTTTAGATCCCAGTCACACTAGGTCAACAAAGAATCTTCCAGGTCTCTTTTGGCTCATAAATCCCGTCTGTCATTGCTTCCTAAGAAAGGGAACAGAGAGCTGATATACAGAGCTCTAATGTTGTATCTCCTGTTGTAGGCTCTGGAAGGTTTTTTGAGAAAACAAGACTGTGTCCTGTTCTCAGACACTTTGCAGTAAAACATGATCTTGAATATACATCATTTGTTACTATGCATCAAACACTGAACCAGTGGCCCCAAACGCACAGCTTGGCCCATTATGAACACATGAGGAGGGGTCAGAGCCGTCCAAGGAAGGACAGGATTACACTGCATAGGCTCAGAGCTGGTGAGTTTTCTCAGAATCATTGGGCAAATGTTGAATCCTTAGTTATCTGAGGTCTGAAGCAGGCACTATACACATGATACTTGGAACAGCCCACCAGAAAACCTCCCACCAGCTCCTTTCCCTGGTCCCTGGAGAGAAAGCTCCCTGTCTCTGGGTGTCACCTTCTCCTTGGTCTGTAACTGTAGAGGTGGACAAGAGCCACATCCACAGGCGGGGCCCAAAGCATCTTCTCCAGGCATTCCAATGTTTTATCCTTGTCTACTGCAAACACCTTGATTTCTCAAGGATGTTGGGCTCACCCTCCTTGACTATGCTTTAGGAGGTAAAAGTGGGGTGCGGGGTGCTTCAAACCATCTGGTTAAACTTACATGCATGTCTTCCTCTCCCAGCTCCCAACCTTACCAGCACACAGCAGGGACCTACATCTCTTCAGTTAATTTCCTTGCAGCTCACAAGAAGGGAGGAGACTCAGAACCCATGTGAAGGCCCCTAGGAGGCAGGAAGCAAGAGAGGGAGAGACCAGCTGGCTTCAAACCAGAGTGCGCTGGATTAGGGCATCCCGGTGGGTTCCTGGGATGAAGTTGACCCACCAGCACACGAGTGAACGACGGAACGAGCCATTTCTGTGCTTCTGGGATCTGAGTGGCTTGCTGGTCCACTTACATCCATGTTGTGCCTCCAGACCGAGCTGGCTTTTCCTTCAGCTGACACAGCACAGCGGCACGTGTGGAGGTCAACAAAACTCCTTTTATGCTGTTTGCTCTCTAAGCATGAGTTGAGGACCCTCAGGGAGAGCCCCTCCATTGGACAGACCTCACCTCACTCTTTCACCGTGCCTGTCATTTCTAGTCTGTGGGTTGCACCTACCTGTGAAGGCCACCCCTCGGAGCACAATCAATATTCTGAATTACACCCTCCCAGGACAAATACAAGGCTCGTGGAGCCCCTCCTAGTCCTACAAAGCTGTTGTATAAACTGTTACACTTGCCTTGCGGGTCTCAGGGGAGCCTCAGATCTTCTCCATTGGGGTCACAGGAGAGCTGCTTCGCTGGACCCAAGTAAAACAAGCTCAGGGGAGTCAGGTCTTTTGTTCTTGTTTTGACTTTACTGTGAACTCGAGTGACTGTCGTGAGGGTGGCCCTCCAAACATATTCACATCTCATCTATGGAGCCCAAGATTGTGATCTGATTTAAGAAAAGTGGGGAGGGAGTTTGTAAATGTGATGAAGGAGCCTGAATTTTAGAAGGGCTAACTAAGCCAATGACGGGTGTCCTTATAAGGGGAAGAAATGGGGTCCTAGTCACAGAAAAACAGAGCAGGCTGCATGAGGGCAGAGATGGGAACAAGATGGCATGACACAGCCAGGACAAGGGCCAACAGGGAAAGACTGTCACGCACCCCTCCAGAGGGGACAGAAACAGCCCTGGTCTCAGAACTGAGAGAGAATCAACTGCTCATGTTTTAAGTCCCCGGGTTTATGGAAATTTCTGATGGCAGCCATAGGACCCTCACTGTGAGGTGACAGGTTTCTGCTGTCCACAGAGGTGGGTCAGACACTACCTCCTCCTGCCAGGCCCGCTGACCTGCCAATCATGCCGCTCTGGACAGAAGGCAGGAGTGTGTGGATGAATGAGCAAAACCCACGGCGGCTAGCAGGACAGGAGGTGAAACTAACGTGCCACAGAAGGACGTCACTTGGTAAAACAGCTGGCTGTGGCTATGCACGCACATGTGACCCCAGAACAGAGCTGAGGCTGGAGTTGGACCTCCCAGGCTGAGACTCCTCCTTGCTCCGCCATGGAGATCACCGTTTATATTCCAGACTCCATACTGCTCTGTTGCTCCGTTTCCTCCTCCAAGTGGAGATGGGAAGGAGTTGATCACCTAACAGGCGGGAATAAAAACGGAGTTTCCGTGGGAGAGGCCAGGACAGGGCCCTGTATCAATCTGAATTCTGACTATGACATGCCACGTTTCCCTAACTCTCCAGCACTCAAAATGTGCGTTTTCTCAGGGTCGATTCTCCTAAGGAGTGAGCACACCCAAATTTCAGACTTTCCTTCGTACCCTGGATGTGTAACGAGTCACTAATGTCAAACACATGCAGCATTTTAAGGCTTATATTGCTTCCACATCCCTGCCTGTTTGTCCTGAATAAAGAAAACAAACTTGATTATGTCTAAAATATTTATTTATTCCATTTGAGGAAGCAAAGAAGCAATGAAACACTTAATTATCAATAAGAGCATTCCTCAACATATAATCATCTTTATCTGACAGGTGTATTATCATTGCCAAGGCACCAGGAACTCAAACACACCCTCTTCCAGAAGAAATCAAACAAGGACTAGAAGACAAAAAGTAATGGCATTAGAATTTCATGGGGATGAATGGTGAGTGGGGAAGCCCCCGAAAGAGGCATTACATTTTTCTCTTCTGAAACAAAAATTTTTACAGTGGTAAAATATATACAACACAGAATTTCATATTGTAAGCATTTTTATGGACATGTGCACCTATGTTTGTGTATGTGTGCACACATTTGTATGGTGATGGACACTGCATGTGTGTGTGGAGGCCCAGAGTTTACGCTGTGTGTCCTTGATCATGCAGCGCTCCCTCCACTTTATCTGAGACACAGTCTCTCAACTGAACCCAGATGTCAGGAATTCAGCTAGTCCAGCCAAGCAGCTTGCCCCAGATCTCCTCTGCCTGCTCTCCCAGTGAGGAGATTACAGGCAGCTGCTATGCTTGTCCAGTTTTAAGTGGGTACCAGGGATCTCAACTCTAGTCCTCATACTTATGGGTCAAGTGCCTTGTCCACTGAGCTATCTCCCCAGTCCCATCTTAATTCTTTTAGCATTTATTTTTTTATTTACTTAACATATTTTCTTACTTGTGTGTGTGTGTGTGTGTGTGTGTGTGTGTGTGTGCACGTGCATACGTGTCATGGCACATGTGTGGAAGTCAGAGAACAACTGACTCATGGTTCTCCCTGCCATGTGGGCTCTGGGGATTGAACTGAGGTCATCAGGCTTGGTAGCAAGTGTCTTTGTCTACTGATCCATCATTTTAACTATTTTAAGTGTACAATGTAATGGTATCCATCTTTTTGGCATCCTAAACTGAAACTCTGTACCCATTAAGCAAATCCCTTTCCCCCTCATATAGCCCTGAGACCCTCTCCACTACTGTCTCTACGTATTCTCGACATCTCATAATTACAACCATACATCATTTTTTCCTTCTGCATTTATGTAGTTCACTGAACATCAGGTTTTCAAGGCATCTTTGGCCTTTGAACATCTTGCTCAATGTACAGACTCCACATGAGCTTTGGAGGGTGGGAAAGGCGGTAAGGAAAGATGATTCACCCTTTGTTTTCCCAAGGGAAAATAAGAAATGTCGTTTCATGAAAGACCCATCAAACTGAAGCACACAGACAGAGAAAAAGCAACATCCGATTACATTTACTCAAGAGCAAGGGCCAAAGCACTGGGGAGATGACTGCGAGCACGGGGACCTGAGTTCAGATCCCCAGCATTCACATAGAAGCTGGCGTGGTGGTACGTGCCCATGATCCCAGCGCTGGGAGGCCTGGGATGGGTGGACCCCTGGAGCTGTATATGGCCAGGCAGTCTAACTAGTGGGTAAGTCCCAGGTTTAATGAAAGATCCTGTCTCAAAAATAAATAAGGTGGAGAGTAACAGAGAGTCATCTGGTGTTGACCTCTGGCCTCCCCATATGCACACACAGGCGCACACACGCATGCACGCACACACACACACACACACACACCACACAAAGCAAGGAACAAATAACGAACGAACCGTTCATTGTTGGAGAATCCTTTGGCTTGCTGAGTCTCTCAAATAGGAAAAAAAAGAGGGGGGAGGTCTCTGATCTGGCTCCTGCCGGAGGTGTGACCTCAGATCTATGGTGAGTGAAGTGCTTGCACTCCATCAGGGCCCTTTAGAGGGAGCCCCCGTGAGCATCCCCTGTTCCATGTCTCATCTCCTGGGGTGCCGAGGTAAAGAAGTCCCTTCCCAGTGGTGTTTAGACTCACTGCACCCACCAGGAAGAACCGAGAAAAGCCCTGTGTGTGAGAGGACTGCCGCAGAGGTCAACAGACAGACGAGCTCACCAAAGAAACCTCTCTTAGGGCATCAACAGAGTGTCACCTGCCCACCCGCTATGAATATCCCCTGTCTTAATTGCACCACACACTTCTGAGGGGCTTTAGGAACCAGTAGAACTGGAACAAAGAAGGTGGCAAGAGGGCTCACCCCAGACACAAAAGGATTTTCAAAATGGGCATAAATAGGGTAGCAGCTGACAGGGTGCACTTAAAAATGAAACTCTAGCATTCTCTTGAATGAAGCTATTATTGGAAACTAACAAGTAAGCTCTATTTAAGAGATAAGCATTTAACAGTCAAACCTTTTCTCCTTCTTTTATTCAAATGAACAAGACTGAATATTCATTGGAATACAAAGCTATAACACACACACACACACATACACACACACTGAAAACAAGATACCTCAAAATTAAAATGACCTGCTTTAAAAACAGCCACCAAGGAATATCCAACAACTAACCTACAGAGAAATTTTAGGGGGAGAATCATGGAAGGAACTGCCTCTACTATTCTCCGAAATAATTCTTCTGTCATTAGGTCAGTGGACACTAACGCGAGGTGGCATGGGGTCTAATGCACTGCCCATGGAGATCAATGTAAGGCATGAAATAACACCTATGGTCAATGGAGGAAAAAAAGGGAAGGAGAAAAATGCCTTGATTGTCCCATTTATTCTGAGTATCATCAGGAATGGAAGGAATGTATCTGCAAGACCACTTAGAACCCTACAACCTCCCTTTCCTGCTAATCACCACCAGCGCTGGGAGGGGACACAAACGTCAATCCCTTGGGTTGCGGTGTGGGGAGAGCTTCCTGGCTTGAAAGCCCTTCTCACATCTCATCCAACTTCGTCCCCAAAGACAACCAGGTGGGAGGCAGGGCAGGTTCATGCTGTCGCAGTGCTCAGCTGCTCCACACAGTTCAGGGGTGAAGCCTTTCAACCAAAGCAAGAGCCCTGACCTAGGATCCAGCTTTCTCTACTTATGCTTCTGCGGCACGCTGCTTGTCCTTGATCAAAGATGGATTCGCTGGGCATCTGACTATGAGGAGAGTTCATGCACTTATCACAGAATCCAACCCCAGCTGGCCGTGTGTCAGCTAGGGATGCCCCCATCCTTAACTTGCAATGCTTCTAGTCCACTGGGACGGCTACAGTGAGACTAGTAAAGCAGCTGTCACATGACCCCAAATGGAGCAGCTCTGATGCTCCCCTGGGGCCCATGAGGCAGGAGAAACAGTACATGCACTAGCTTAGTGGGACCAGCACAGATGGACAGACCTTGGGTGTGCCCTGGGAAAGACATGCTTAAGAAGACTGATCATTCCAACGGCACATGGGGGCGGGTCCAAGCTCTCTTTTCAAAAGAAACAACAGTTTTCCCATTACTGATCACTATTTGGCGCTGCTCACTGTGCAACACCCTGGCTTTGTGAAGTGCAGTCCGAACGGCCATCAGGGTGTCCTGGGCATTTGGGGGCAGGAGGCAACAGCTCTGGTGACAGCAGGCGAGGCCTGCTTTCCACCCAGATGCTAATTTCACTTCACTAGGGCAGGAAAATGTTTTACCACCCACCAGGGACAGGACTGCTCCAGTTCTAGCTCATGGCATTCAAGGTGCTTCTGAGGGTCCACCTGCAGTCACAAGACCAGGTTTAGGGCTGGGGTTCCAAGGCAGAGTGTTTGCTTTCTATGTTCAAGGTCCCAGATTTGATCCAAACCAAAAAAAAATATTATCTGATCTGGGCTTGTAAAATAGTCTTTTTTTCAGGTGGTCTTTACCACTGCCAACGAGAGAAGAGGGAAGCATTATTCCCTCTCCACAGATGGACCGCCAAGGCCCAGGTGGCTCCTCTGTCCACTACAGGGTACTTCTTTCCATCGACCACCCTGCACCATTCTCAACTCTGGACAAGAGCCCTTCATCCTAGGAGGGCGAGAACAGAGGATGGGAAAGGCCGGCTGGCTAGTGCTTGTTTCTCCCTGCTGCCTGCTGAGTATGGCTTCTCAAAAGGAGAGGTGGGAGAGGGGCGCTGAGGGCTCTGATACAGTGAGACAACCTGGCAGCAGGTGAAGGACTTCTCTGACCCCTTTTGTGCCCTGACCAAAAGACCTGCCTGAAATGGGGCTGCGTCACCTGAGCGGGAGACCTGGCTGTCCTATGAGTCAGCTGCCCAGGGAGAAACCAGAGAAGCCATTACTTCTCTGGCCTTATTAAGAACAAAGAACACGGCCAGTGCCCTGCCCCACGCACTGAGCCCACGGAAGCCGCTCAGAAGCAAGTCTTCTGGGTCAGGCAGCCAGGAGGAGGAGCTGGCTAGCATCGTCTCCCGTGGTGGCCAAAGGGGACCCACCCAGAGCCCTCTCTCCCACACGCCCTGGTGAGTCGCTTCAGTGTGGCAGCCTCTACCATGTGTCCCTCCACTGTGGCATCCTTCATGCACCTGCTTCCTCATTTACACCAGTCGTTGGCAGCTGGTTGCTGTAAACCATAATAAAATGCCTTTCCAAAAAAATGAAGGAATGTGACCAGACACGCCAGACATCATGATATTAAAGCCGTGTCAATTAATTTCTCCCCCTGCTTGATAAACGAGCCCCATTCCATCTCTTAATAATGAGGAAAGAAACAAGAAAAGTTGACACTTAGTTTAATTTATTTTCTCAACTTGCCTGGTCATATTTCTTTCTGCCTTGCAGAGCCGGCTGGGCTGTGGGGAATTACAAGTGGCTGGCACACAGGCGAGACGGAGCGTGTGCGAGCTGACGTGGGCCTCCTTTATTTCCTCACACCACTTAATCAGGGGGGAGAGGGATTTCTCGAGCCAGCTCACACCTGCGCCTCTCCAGCCATCTTTGGGCACTGGGGAAGGGGTGGTGAGGACAGGGAGAACCGAGATCTAAGTATGTGGGGGAGCTAGATAACAGACATAATCAGGCTTCCAATGTACTGTTCCATGGAGCTGTACAGAACCCAACTTCCTAAATCAATACTAAGCTGTGTGGTGGGATTTGTGGGAAGGGAGTCAGTTTCTCCAACTGAAAGGTGCTTTTTTCCCTCTTCATTGGATGATGCTCAGGCCAACACGTGACCTTGAAAGGTGAGGATGAACCTTTTGGAAGTCAGATGCTAATTGTGAACCAGAAAGCACGGGGGTGGGGGATATGGTTCAAGTCACTGTTTTCATTACAGCCACCACAATTTCAGGATCACTTTGGACACTCCTAGACCATGAACCAAACTGGGGGTGATGGACACTCTGTCCCTAAGCCGGAATTCAGGATGTAGTCCTGCTCCAGAGTCTTCTATGGAGGAAGAGTTGGTAAAAACCTCTGCCTATCTCCTAGCCAGGTGACTTCAAGTGTGGATGGGGAACCTGGGTAATTCAGATTGTCATGGCTTGCCTCTGCCCTGTGCGTCTCAATTTTGGACAAGCCAAGGAGACAGAATTTGATGGAAGAGAATTTAGAACATTCAATAGGAAAGAGAATTCTCTGAATTGCTTTCACATGACAGACCCCAGGAAGCTCAGGCTATTTTTTAAGAAGCCTCTGACTTCTCTTTCACAGACTGGTCCAGAAGACCAAGGGCAAAGCTGCTGCTTCTAACTCTCAAACTGGCTCACAGATGGGTGTGGTGCTATTCAGAAGGCTGAGGCGGGAGCATCTCAAGTCCAAAGTTGCACTGGGTTACACAGGGAACTCAAGGTCAACCTGGTCACCTTGCAAACATCTCAAAGAGCTGGGGCGACAGCGCAGGGACAGAGTTCTTGCCTAGCATGTGTGAGACCCTAGGTAGTACTATAAGCCAACAAAAGCTATTTGTACTAAAGTGTAAAGGGTAGATCTGTGTTCACTCCCAGAATATGTGGGTGTATTTGAATCTACTTTAGAATTTCAAAGCAGGGGCTGGTAAGAGCAAGGAACCGGCTCCCAAACTGGCAGCCTGAGTTCAACCCTCCAGGAAGCCACATGGTAGAGGGAGGACTGACTTCTGAAAGTTGTCCTTTGTCTTCTACCTGTGCCCCATTTTTTCTCTTTCCTCCAAATAAGTAAACAAACAAAATATTTAAAAAAAATAATTTCAAAGCAGGTATTCAGAATACTGAAACTTTTTAAAAAAATGGTACGGTAGCCAGCAAGATAGCTCAGTGGATTGGGGCCTGCTTGCCTGGGGACTTGGGTTTGATCCCCAGGAACTAACACAGTAGAAGAGAGAAATGATTTCCGAAAGCCACTTGTACATCATGACATATTCTCTCTCAATCTCTCAAAAATATATACTAAATAAATACAAATATTAAGAAAACAACTCGTAGGGACATGCACTTGAGCCCGTGAAACTACACAGTTGTACAGAGCACAATGCAATAGTAAGGACAGAGGGGTGGGGCACCTGAAGTCAGCCGGGATGGGGAGAGAGAGAAGGGAAAGAAGAGGGAGAGAGGGAGAGGGGAGGGGAGAGTGGGGGAGAGCAAGAGAAAGGCAGAAGGAGAGCGGGAGAGACCTCCAACCAGCCCCAAACCGTTTTCCTCCAGCGGGCTCTGCCTTGAATGCTGATGGTGGGATTTGAAGAGCCTGCGGCTGCAAGGACGGCACCTCATCCCAGACTCTTGTTAACGGAGAGGGAAAAGGCACCTGTGGTCTGGGCCAGACAACCCCAACCTCATTTAATTCTGAGTGCGCTCCACAGCAGTGATTCTGTGAATGACACTTGTCAGGGCGGCAGATTAGTTCGCAAACCTATTTTTTTGTGCGTGGTGTTCCATCTTGGTCGGGGAAAATAGTCAGTTCTTGGCGAGAGAGACAGACATTACTGCTGTTAAATGCCAATATAAACTCTGGGACGCAGTGGTAAATTCACCAAATTAAATCGCTAGACAACTGGCTCGGATCAGGACCCCGGCAGAAGGTGCCAGGGCCGCAGCGTGTGCCCAGCGGGGTGGAGGAGGCTGAGGTCGCACGCAGCAGCAGCAAGGGCAGGAGGACGAGCTGCAGCCTCCCCGTCTGTTCTGCGTGTGTGTGTATGGGGGGGGCTTGGGTCCTGGAAGGCTTGGGAGGGCTCCCCGCAAGCACTGGCCTTGCAGGCTCCTTGGCCTCAGGGGAGTCAGGACCTGGGCTGGGGGTCTCCCCACAGAGGTTCACAAGAGATGCCTGGGTGGGGGCTTAGACTTTGGGGCCCGGTAGATATAAGGTCTAGCAATGTGTGACTCAAGCAAGTTATATGTATGATCATTCCGATCCACCCTCAGTATCCTCCCTCTCAGCTACAAGGAATGAAAGCTACTCTACCCAGAACTATCTAAAGAAAAATTCTCTACCTATGAGGAGCTAATCACCCCACCTACCCCACCAATCAAATTAGACTTGCTGTGTCCTATGCCAACCACTCCCCAACATGTGCTTACCCTACTTTGCCCCCAAGCCTCTCACCAAAATTCACTTGGTGCAGGGCTGGGGATGCAGCTCAGTGGCAGAATGCTGGCTTAGCATGCCCGAGACCCTAGGTTTAATCCTTGCCTCTGCAAAGGAAGTAAATGAATATATTCAATGGGTTCCTAAGACAGCTGTGAACTGGCTATGAAGAAAATTCACTTGGTACATCAGTTGGGAAGGAGGAGAGGTCTATGGGCTTAACTACTATCCCAGCAGGAGCAAGATTTCAAACAGGGAAAGGTGAACAAACCTTGGGGTGAACTCCCATGCCATCCTGAGAGAGGTTTTTTTTTTCTTACCTGTGTGTGATACACTCTCACACTACAGCACAAGTGTGGAGGTCAGAGGACAGCCAAGTAGTAGCCCTCACCTTCCACCTTATTTTAGGGCAGCATTTGTTTTCTGTCGTTTCCTGCAGCATAAGTGCGGCTGGCTTTATATCCATTCAGGGAGCCTGAGAGCTCAGCTCCTCACACTAGCACATCAAACACACCATCTTCTCCAGGCCCACGTGGAGAGTTTAAAAGTATTTAGAGAAACATTAAAGTCACCCACTCATCTTTGAGTACTACAGTCTGCATTGGCCAAGCTGGGTGGGGACACAGTCCCCCCTCACAGCTTGCCTCTAAGCTTTCTCCAGCAGCCACCTCAACATGTCCATTTCTCCCTTTGACACGCTCTTGGGAACAGTTAACTGACCGCAGATAAGGTTCCAAACTCCATCAAAAACCCACTACTTGGAAGCAGCTATTCAGCCACAAAGTATAAGACTTTCATTATGAGGTATGCTTCAGAACAGTGCCAAATGACAGAGCGCTGGTTGGACGCCTGCCATACCCTCTGTGCCCCTGTCCAGGGGTCCTTCTGCCAGCATCTCCCTGACACTGAGCTGCATGGATAGATCTCTGGAGTTTGAGGGACATCTCTGTGACACCGTCTGAATGAGCTATGCAGCTTATTCACCGCAGGGTGGGCCTGGCCTGTTTTATTTTATTTTTCTGGCTGTTAAGGAGCCGTTGTTGACATCTGGAAGCCAGATCTCTCTGAGAAGCCAAGTCCAGCAACTCAGCTGGGGTGGGAGTTCTGCTGGAGGGCATGGCTGGCCTGGAGAGGGGCTGCAAGATAGAAAGGCACGGGCTACTGGGGGGAGGGGCAATGGTGGCAATCTTAACTGCTGGCAGGCTGATGCTGTTGCACCTCCCTCCCCACCAGCATTAGGAAAATCTAGGGTTGCAAATGCAGAGTCTCAGGCCCTACCTAGGACCCACTGAACCTGAATCTGCATTACAACAAGCTCCCTAGGCGATTTTTATGCAAATTAAAATCGAAGAGGCACTGGTCTGGAACAGCGCTTCTCAGTACTGATTCTCACATCAGCATTGCTTAGAAAAAAAAATGAAAGGAGTCCAGGTCCCATCCTCAAAATTGAGGTGGGTCTAAAGCTACCCCAACACCTGTATGTTTCACCATCTCCACATGTGACTGAGATGTAGAGTGAGGGTTATGAAACCTCAGAAGGAAAACACTGAATTTTTGATTTTCTTCTGAAAACAGCTTCGACTCCACTAACATCTTTATTTTTTTTTTTAGATGGAGATGTGTATCTCACTATGTTGTCCAAGGCTGATCTAAGCTTCTAGGTTGGAATAATCCTCCTGTCTCAGCCTTTGCTCCACCCCCAAATAACTGGGATTCCAGGTACATACAACCTCTGCTATCAGATTCCCTGAGATGTAACAATAGACTGAAGGGTCCTGGGATCTTCACATCTGTAGGTTGAACACGAGACCATATATAAGTCAAGATAGTGGTTTATAGATTGATGAAGGGGAGCTTTGATGGGACTGAGACCAGAGTAGAGCTTCATCTACCCCACCGCAGCAAGAACAGCTCCCCAGTGCTGGTCTGTATGACAGAAAAAGGTGATTACAAGATGGGTCTTCTCCATTGGGTCTGAAAATACGAGTCAGAAATAACACATGCTGTCAACAAGAACATGGCAGCTGACCCTTGTGGCACAGTCCTAGCAAGATACCTCATCAGTTGCACTGCACCCCCAAACCTGTGCTCTGCTCTGATCTGATAGGACAGCTGGCAGCCAAACGAGCCAGAAGAGTCTGCTCAGCGACAGAAACTGGGGCTGCAGAGAAAGCACTCTTGAAAACCAGTGTTTGGAAAATATTGCCATTGTTGCATGATTTTGTTGCTAAAAATGATGGAACTGGGTCATCCACAACAGCTCTTCTATCTGCACACTTTAAAAAACCCGGAAACAGAACTGTAAAGGCTCATTAAAAAAAGAGAGAGAGAGAGACATTTCAGTGGGTTTTGAACCCATTTGTTAAAAATGTAAAAATGCAACACTTGATTAGTTTGCATGAAGAACTGATTGACATTGGGGAAGATGGAAATTTACAAGCTGAATTTCCACAAAATCCTTTGCATAATTGGAGGATGGGATTGAAAAATTAGTACCATGATTTAGTTAGCACAGGGAGCCTGCTTCTTCCTTAGGGATCTGTGCATCTTGTAAGAAGTGGTTTCCAGTTATGTCTGGCTTGAAAACCAGGCAGCATGTTTACAGTTGAGCCATAAAGTGTTAAGTGTAGACATGTCAAAGAATGGCACATTCCCGTCATTGTTCCCACTAGAAATATTACTTTATTAATAACTGAAAAATCACATATATAGCTCATTGCGAATGTTTCCTATTAAATTCCTATTTTGGTAGGGTTTATAATGACATTTAAAAAGTAGCACCTGTGTGTAAATGGAAAATTAAATGGGATATATTAAAGATACCTACTCTCTTTCTTCACTTTTTGCTGTGTTGTGTGTAATGTGTGTGCGTAGGCCAAAGGTTTACGTCCAGCATCTTCCTCTTTTGCTCTTCATTTTATATATTAACAGGATCTCTCTCTTGAACTCAGAGCTCACTGATTCAGTTAGTCTGGCTTGCCAGCTTGCTCAAGGAATCCCCCGTTTCCACTTCCAAGTCTAGGATTACAGTCAGGCTGCCACATCTGCCAGACATTTATGTGGGTGCTTAAGATTCTAATTTTGGTCCCCATACCTGTGTACCAAGTATTTTATCCACTGAGTCATCTTCCCCAGGCCCCTTTTAATTGTGCGTGATTAAAATATTTTGGTGATTCCAGATCCAAAAGTATGACATATGGAGTCATATGACTTGGGCTGTGAAGCTACCCAGAGTCAGAGGCTACTAACCAGCGGGTAGGGTGGGCATAGGTGCCTTGAGTTACAGCCAGCTAGTGCATACCCTCCTCCAAACTGAGGAGGAGTCTGCGTAAGAGACTGAAGGAAGGAAGGAACTAGTCCACCTCAGAATCTTTCTGAGTCCTCTGGAATCACAATACCAAGTGCTCACAAGTATTCGTGAGGGAAGGAGAGGACCACCCTTGTGACTGAGCTCTATTCCTGCCTTCTGTGTATTAACCATAGTCATACCTACATACTGATTTGTAGTGAATTTTTCATAGCATCGTATCTTCATTAAAATTTTATTCTATTAGCATTCTGAATCCAAACCACTAAGTACATAATTGCTAAAACATGTGTTAAGTGCCGACTTACGAAATGCCGGCTTTATCATATTGTTAATTAACAGAAAGTAGGATTAATACATTCACAGATCATTAGAAGCATTCGGTTCAATTTCACCAGCTCTTCAGCAGGGTGGGGTGGTTGTCGGTCGGCAACCCTAAGGCTTCTGAGCCAGGGTAGAAGTGTTCTCTAGGGTTCACCCTCAGCCCTCTGCAGTTCTCAGTGTGCCAAGGAGAAAGCCACGGGACAGGGACTCAGGTCTATTTCTTCCAAAGGAAATTATCCAAAGGACCACGTTACTTGGTGCCACTGACTTACCTAAAAGGCTCACATGTAAGGAAGGGTATGGTGGGCAGAGAAAGCAATGCATGTCTCCAGGGAAAGGCGACAAGACTCCATGCCACCAGGAAGGAGGGAGAGAAAACTTGAGTCTTAGATTTGAGAATGTGCTAGAAATCCTAGTAGCTCTGCACACTAGCTGTGTGATTTGTGGCAAGCCATTAACCTCCCTGACCCTGTTTCCCCACCTGTGAAATAGGAATCAAGATGCCGACCTCACAGGGTTGGTGCACGGATTGAGATAACGAGAGTGCCTGTTATCGCGCTTGTGAGAGGCTGTGCTGTTCTGTAAGAACTCTGCATCCAACAGTGTGCTTGGGTAAGTGGCTTCTGGATTTGGAAGTATCTTTGGCTAGGGCCTCCTGATACACCTCCGTTGGAAGAGTGCTTCCTACATGGAGGACACCCTGGGTTTGCCCCTGGCACCACCACAAACTGGGTGGTGCACAACTGTAATCTTGGCATTCGGAAAGGGGGTCAGAAGTTCAAGGTCATGCTGGATGCATGGTGAGTTTAGTTTAAGTCATCCCTGGCTAGGTGAGCTGAAAGTCTCAAGATCAAGACAAAACAGCAAATCAAACTTACCTATCAATAAATGTAGGCTGCAATGATCTGGCCTCTAACAAAATCTACCCCGAGGTCAAGAGTCAGAGTCAAGCATTTTGAATGTTTATTTTGATTCATCTTGCCGTCGTCATCACCAATGGAAATCTGTTCACAAGATCCCTACTGTGAGAGGGGTTTACTGAAACCTCTACCCATCCTGTCCTAGGAATTACAGGGGTGTCCAGGCATGAAATGGACTAACTGTCGTCTCTCTTCCCAGTCATCTAAATTGCTTCAGCCTGGCCCGATGGTGGTACTCATGATTCTTCATGCTTAGTAATGAAACTGGCCCGCCTGGGAAGTCATGACAGGCTGAGATGGAAGAAAAGGGCCAAGCAAGGAGGTGAAGCCCCACTTGGGGTTCTGGAAAGCTACGGGTCAAGGTGGAACCTGGGCCATGGATCGTAGGGGAGGACTGGGGTCATCAATAGGAAAGCAAGCTGCCAGGAAATGCAAACAGATGCTGCCTTCCACAGGAGAGAGGGTGGGAGGGAGAGAGGAAGAAGAAGGAAGACAGCCTCTGACAAACTGTTAGGGAGACATCACTTGCCTTCTTCCATGAATGAATTTAGAAAACTCTAACGACAGACTGGCTTCTGCCCAGTGTCACTGGCTGCATTTCATTTTCCTGGAATATTCTTTCAGAACTCTATTTAGTAAGTCTTTTGTATGTGGACTTCTTTTTTTTTTTTTTTCTTTTTAACTGACTGGTAAAAAGTCTGCCTTCCTTTATTTTATTTATTTGTGCTATGAATTGAAACTAGGTCTCATGCATGTTAGGCAAACACTCTACCACCGAACACTCTTCTCACTCAGTCCAAGAGCTCCTTATTTACAGGAAGGACAGCCTGGATTTTGTGTTCAGAAGGGCGCTATGGCTTGAATCTGAAGCGTGCCCCACCCCCATGGGCTCATGTTTTCAGCGCCAGGTCTCCTGCCCGTTAGGCTATCTTGAAGGCGGAGCCTTCTTTGGGAAGGATCTGGCTGAAGCAGGTCAAGAGGGGTGGACCTTCGACGGTGCCAGCCCACCTTCTCGGTTACCTGTGTTGTCTGTGGTCACGTGAACAAGCCCCTGGCTCCCACTTCCCACCATGCCATCCTGTGACGATGAACTGGAATCTCCCAAACTCTGAGCCGGAGCAAAGCTTTCCTCCTCTGCATCGTTCCTGCCAGGTATCTGGCACCTCGAGGAGGAGAAAGGCGGATCTGAGAGGGCTGCGGCCTGAATCTCGCAACTCAGCTGCGTCTGTCTTCTCATCCTTACAAGGCTGCCAGTCAGCTAAAGGTGCAGAAAGCTTAAATGAGACGGCACATGTGATGAAGCCTGGCATGGCTCCTAGCCCTCTCCAGATGCCGCCACTTCCACCCTCTCCAGAGATCTGGTTCCCTGATACGCTTGCCTTGAAGAAGCAACTTCATCATTTGACCCTGTGGGAGGAGGGCTCCAGAACCTTCCTGGGGGAACGATGTAGGTAGGATTCTCATGTCTGGATCAGCACCTCCTCTGACCAGATGAGACCCAGGAAGGCTAGAGACAGGAGAGTAGAGGAGCCCCTGGGTTTCCTGACACCTTGTGCGATGCTGCCCTTGACTGCAGAGAAGTTAGGGGAGAATACCAGGGGGCCAGGTGAGAAATCAAGGCCTGTCCTTAAACCAGACTCCCTCCCCCTGCTTTACAAGAATCGGTTTGTCCCTTTGTCGCTCTGTACTCTGCCTCCTTGGAGGCAATCAGGAGAACATTCCCTGCCTTGAAAATCAGCACACAGTCGCTGCTGTGCGACCATTCTGCCCACTTGGCCACGGAGACCAGTAACTTCAATTGTGTCTGAGGCCTTCAGGAACCTCAGCTGTCATCCTTTCCTTAGTTTATTACCAAATTTCTAAAATATTACATTCTTTATTGTATCCAAATTCACTTTATTGCACTTGACAATACAGATAATCACATACCATATGCTCCGATGTTTTGAAACCAATGCATGTTGACAGCGGTTTTTATTCATGATGCGTAATTCCATCCCAAGCTCACAACGGAGCATCTGAGCACCGGGACGGTGTTAAGACTCTTGCCTAATAACACATTAACAACACGTGAGAGTTTCCGAGGCGCAATCCCCTCCTTTACCATTCCCTGTTTACAATGGGAAAAATGCACCTGAACTGAAAAGATGGGCTTGCAGAAGAGGAGGGGGGAGACCGAAAGGAGAAAAAAAAGGTCTCTGCCATCACCCACCCACCCACCCACCCACCATTCCTGGAGGGTTTATAATGAGTTGTTATTGTGCCGTGCTTATGAAACTTGATATTGAAAAGAGGACTTGGTCTTGTGCCAACCAGCGAGGCAACCACTCAGCAGCCTACGCTGCTGGCCCCTGAGCTCACAAAGCACAAAATGCCCAAAGCTCTCATTAGGAGTCTGTCTTGTTTGGACTCTTGTCTTGCTACAAGCAAATATTTGTCACTCTTCTACCTTAGTGAGACCCTCCCTTCTCTTGTGCCCTCTCCTCATCCCCTGGGCATCCTTCTGTTCCCAATTAGCCCCAAAGCTTCCTGGCAAAATGAGCAAACAGCTGAGGATGGCATCTTCCCGGCCCTCGAGCAGCTCTGCAGAAAGTCCAGGCTACCAGAACCATCTTTGCGGCTCCTTCAGCAGAGCCCCGGTTTTGCAGGTGGTAGGAGGGTGGATGATGGGCTCATGATCCCCAGCTCTGCTGAGGTGCCCCCAACAAACAATGCCATTTCACGCGTCCCCTAACTAAGCACTTTCATTTGCTTCAGAAAAGCACTCAAATAACTGTAAACCCATTAGGTCGTGTCAAATGTGGTGAAAAAGAACTCGGGCTGTCACCAGCAGAGAATCAACTCAGATTTATAGATTCTCAAAGCTTTAATACAGAGATATGCGTCTCTTCCTTCTGCAGACGGACGAGGGGACCGGGGGTGGGGATGGAGGCGGTGAGACCTGCCCCACAGCTCAGCAGCAGACACTTTCTCAGCCATCTCCTGGATAATGGGATTTCTTCATGAGGGGAGGGGGCACTGCAAGGAAAGCCAAGGTTTCTCTTTTCCAACACTGGGCTGTTCACCATCTTTGGGTGGTGGGGTAAGGAGCGGGAGGAGGAAAGAGACCTTCTACAGCCTAAGGCCTCTTGGAGACGGAAGCCCCTTAGGACCAAGAGCAGGATGGGGCTGGCAGGAGGCAGAGACAGTGACTCGGCCACCTGCAAGAGGAGATGTGGCAGTCAAGTTTTAGCTGTCAAGTTGGCCACTGAAACAGCCTTTGAGTACATCTACGGATCATTAAATTAACACAAGGCTCTGAGCAAGCCTGTAAGGGATTAGCATCTAACTGATGTAGAACTGCCTCAGCAATGGTGGGCGGGGCCTTCTCTGGGCGGTGGGTAAAAGGAGGAGAGCTGGTTGGAATCTGGCAGACCGGCAAGGTAGAAGGTGCACCCCTGTCTCAGCTCTTCCTGTGGACAGGATGCGGCCAGTTCTCTTGGCTTTTGACGTTGGTGTGAACAGCATCACAATGGACTATAATGTAAAATTATGAGCATCAATAAAAACCCCTTAGCATATATTAGGGCAACCAAAGAGTGAACTAAGACAGTTCTGGTACCAGAGGAGAGGGGTGTTGCTGTGAAACAAAGACAGAGGCTACTAAATCGAAGCACCTCACCCACGGATCCTCACGACCCTCACCAGGTGCAGTTTAACTCTCCTCAAAAGACTTCCTTTCCTTCTGGGCTTGTACAATGCCATCTATCTCGTAAACATCTCCAACGGACAGGCGTTCCTCCCAGGACCCTGAAGAATTTGCAAGTATTTTTGTTTTGTTCCTTCCTATGGATGTCTACCACATGTCCTATATGGGGATAAGCAACAGGTAACTAAGCCAAGAAGGAGCGTTTGAAGATGTAGTCTCATGAAGTGTCCTCCTGGAATTTCATTGGTTGGTTGCTTGGGGTCTGGAATGAGATGGTACTAAGCTGTCCTTGTCCTGCCTCCCTCTGCATCAGCTCTGTCCTCTCCCTGCTTGCAGACTCCTGGGGAAAGAGACAGGTCCACCCCACCATGCCTGAAACATGACTTGTTGAAGATCTGTCCATCTTAACAATTCTTGATCCCCAAGCTGGGTCTTGGGAACTTCACCCAGGGCCACCTAGGGTCAGAGAAGCAGCCCTGATCCCCAACCAGGGGCAGTCCTTCAAGATGGGGTGTTGCCACCTCTTTCTTCTAATTCTGATCTTCTCTGCCCCCCTCTTCCCCAGTTTCTTTGGTAACGTAGTCCTGGCCCCTCTGAAGACAGCCAGGACTTGCTTTTAAAAAGCAGACTGCAACATGTGTGCCCCTGCAGCCTAGCCGCCCTGCTTCTCCTGGAGGACTGCTGAACCAGAAACTCCACCAGGCTTGGCAGAAGGCAGGACTTCTTCCCAGAGGAACCCACCTGCTACTGCTGTGCCCATGGTGCTGTGCCCGCTATGATGCATTCAGCCTTTTTTTCCCAGGACGACAGCTCTTCATGAGGCTGGAGTAGCTCTTACAGTAGAGGGGACCAGAAGAGCATGCCTAACCTGGGGCCCGTGTGCCAGTTTCTGCCCACACACCACTCTTCTAAAGGTCCGGGTTCCCATCCAGAGACCCGTGCCATAGACTCGTGAAGCCCTTGCCTTGTGGTTCTTGCATTCTGGTTTTCTTCCAGCTAGAGGCTAATAGACACACATTTTATTTCATTGGCTTGTAAAAGGACATAACCAAACTGTGTTGGGGAAAGAGGCTGGCATGGTGAACGCTCAGCAAAGGCTGGGCCAGTGCCAGGAGTCGAGCAGTGCTTTGGTCTCCATTCTTGAAATTGCCCACCGAGTCTCCTCCTCCATGTGTCGCTTTCCTTTTCCACCAGCCTCTTTCTACTGGGTCACAGCACTGGCCTCACACCTTCCATTTATTCAGGCATAAGAAACATTCAATCCCTCCATATGCATGGTCGCTAATGCTGCCGGCTTGCCCTCAAGGCAGGCAATGCTATCACTGTGACAAACAAAGAATGGGATCCTCAGCAAAGTGAAGTCACTTGCCTCAGGCTTCTCTTATCACTGAGCTGGGATGGAAGCCCAGTTCTGCTGCAGAGAAAGCCTGGGCTCCTCTCTCCATTAACTTCTGGAAGGACAAATGGAATAGGCAAAAAAACTTACTACTAACATAGCCTTGGACAAACTGCCTTAGGACTGAGGTCAAGTGACTAATGGTTATCTTTGTGGGTAAGTGTCCAGCTCTGGTGCTCAGAGGGGGTGTGTGTGTGTGTGTCCCCTGCCCTATCTTCTTTTTGGGCTGTACACACTGAGTAGAAAACAGGACCTTAACAGGCTCAACAATGCCCTCATAAGGGCAAAGATTTTAGTCTGTGCCTAGAACTTATACTCAAAAAAAAAAAAAAAAACCTGTCAAATTCTCTCCTTTATTTCTCTCTCTCAAATGAGTTTTAAAAAATTGTCAAATGCATGAATGAACCTGAAAAATGGGAATCCCAGTAAAACCTTTCCTATGTGTCTTATTAATGATATAACACAGTAAATCATCCAGCATAAAACATAATGCATCCTATGGGATCAATAAGCAGAAACTGCTTGCTATCAACACCATCATTACATACCATAATATTATAATAATACTGCTTGTAAGATCATTCTAAGGAACAATATATTTGTGAACTGTAAAAATAAACTGGTATCTTTACATTAACTGGTGACCAATGTTGAAAAAGGAAGGGCAGAAACCAATGGCTGTCCCCATGAACAGTGGGGCTCAGCACTGGAGCATCCAAGGGGGTGTCTGGCCTTTTCGTCAACGCACTTAGGAGTGCTGTTGCTGTTACGGTCAATGCCATGTCTCGGATCCTGACCACTGCTGGGCATGCCTATACTACATGGCTATTCTGGTGAGAATGCCTACTGCTTACGCGCTGGTTCACCTCACGGCCCCACTTTGCTGTCACATCAGCCAGATCTCTACTCAGCTCAGTTAAAAATAAAGTTTACAACAAAACCCTAAACCCAGATCCCTCTATATCAGCGAGGCCAGGAGGCAGGTGCAGCCCAAACACAGGGCCGAGGGTACACAGCTCAGCCTTGGGCCTCAAGCTGACAGGAGGCAGGCCCCATGCACACAGGCCAGCAATGGGGCAGGGAGGGTTTTTCTGTGCCGGAGGGCCACATCCTCTCCTAAGTGTCAGCCTCCTCTGATTCAATCAATATTGGCTTAGCACTTGCTAAATGACAGGAAGTACCTAAGGCCGAGTTGACCATGCCTCAAGGTGCCAAAATGAACAGAGAGAAGCAAATCCAGAATAAGCAATTCAAGATAGCTTTCCTTAAGGAAAAGAGTGAATTCTTCAGAAGCTAGAGTTCAAAACCATGTCCTATAAAAATTAGTGGACGCCAGTGTTGGGTTTGGGGACTCTGCAAATTCTGCCTCTTCTGGAGACTTCCAAGGCAGGTCTCTGCTCTTCCTCTGCCCTCTGGTGCCATATACCATCTTGCTCAGCAAAGACGCCATTTGTGGGGCAGGGCGAAGCTCAAAGTAATTTTCACAGTTAGACTTACTGGGACCTAAATAGCTTTGCTGATTAAACCTCTGAATCCTCATCCAAACCTATGGCATTCTTCCTGGGTGCTGCCAAGTCTCTTACTAGTTCAAAGCAAGCTCTGGCCTGAGGAGCTGAAGATGTGGGCATACACTTGCTAGGGTTGCTTACTTGTCTTTACCTGCCTGTCCACCAACCTAATCTGTAGAACTGCTGATCCACTTTTCAGCTCCTAATGTCACCCCCCAAAGCAGGCAGCAGTAATCACTAGCCCTCCATGCGCAGCGCCCTCTTTTGGGAACTGGAGGACCAAGGGAGTTGCGAGCAGTTCTAGATGACAGGAAGAACGAACACACTCTTGGCAGAGAGGGCTTTCGACTCCTGACTTGGGGGTGCCAGAGGCATGTGATCGCTGTAGAGACTATCGACTTTCCATCTGTTATAAGCTGCTCACCTGTCCAGCTGGACGCAGGGAAAGGAAGAACTGAGGAGTGTCTGATTCATGCTGGCTATGCTGTTATTACAATCACTGTTATTATTCTACCACTATCTTTTCAAAACCATTCCTGTGGGTTATTTCACTGTCCCCTGACAATCATCCAATGAGGGATTTCAGAAGGATTATTAGCCCCATGTCAAGCCAAAAGGAAACGGAGGCACAGAGCAGGGGTAGTGTGGGGTGTGGTGTGGGGCTCCTTGACCTTGGCCAACCCATAAATCAAATGACAAGGACAAGAAGAGGAAGCAAGGATACCAAATCTCTAGTGCCCAGAGGAGGAGGCAGCTACGCCTATGGAAAAGGGCCTCCCAGGAGGGCTGCATGGCCATCTTAGCCCAGAGGTCTGTGTGGGTGTCAGTGTGGGAGTCAGTATGGGGGTCTGTGTGGGTGTCTGTGTGGGTGTCTGTATGGGTGTCTGTGTGGGGGTCAGTGTGGGGGTCTGTGTGGGTGTCTGTGTGGGGGTCAGTGTGGGTGTCTGTGTGGGGGTCAGTGTGGGTGTCTGTGTGGGGGTCAGTATGGGGGTCTGTGTGGGGGTCAGTGTGGGTATCTGTGTGGGTGTCAATGCGGGTGCCGTGCAGCCTCAGTGCATGAAATCTGGCTTTCCTTCTGGTGCTGTCTTCTCTCACGATCCACAGGTTAGACCACTCTGCTTGGAGTGGGATGGGAGATTTCATAAGCTAGCTGTGGATGGCTTCTCCCCTCCTTGCCAATGCTGCTCAGCATCTTGCCCATCTGCATAGAAGCTCTGCGCTAGACAAAGTACATCCACGAGGCAGTAATTACGGCTGAGCTCACGCACCTGTGCTGGGCTTCACTGGCGAGGTGGCTGAGTCATCACCCACCGAGGCCTGAATCCAACTCCAGCTCAGCGGCTGCCCCAGGCGGAGGAGCCTCCAGAGGCTGCTCCTGTTGCCCGTGACTGCCTTCTTTCCCCAGAGGCCCTGAGACTGAGGCTGACCCTGATAAGCTCAGACACTTGCCTACCAACTTCTCAGGGACCCCACACTCCCAACTGAGTGACTGTCCTTAGTTAGTGCTCTGAGGTGTGGCTCAGATACCGAGTGTGTCCCTCTGCTGGCCCATAACTCAGTTCATACCTGCAGGAGGAAAGAGAGTGGGGGAAATGCTCCCCAAATGCTAGGGTCCCTGCTCCCCAAAACTCCACTACTGTCACAAGTAGGTTGCTGGTCTTCCTGATTAATACTTTGAATAGGCACTGTGGCCTTCTCAGAGAGTGAACTGCAATAAATCCCCTGGCTAACAGAATCCCACCGACTGGAGACAAGGAAGGGAAGAGGCGTGTAGGGCAGGGTCTAGCTTGGGTCTCCAACTCTATTCTCAGTTACCATGGCTCCCGGCAGGCCTTGGAAAATTCAGATGATTAAGGCCCCATCTTGAACCCATCCCCATAGCTCCTCTACCACAGAAGCCTCTGCTCACAACTGGGAGAATTTCCCTCTCGACAAAAAAGCATTTTCTTTGCACAGTCCCTCTTGGGCCAGGATACATGTCACAGTTACCAGGGAAGGGTGTGGGGGGCTTTAAGAGGATCTCCTCAGAGACTGCTTGATTAATGTGAGGCAGGGCCTGGGAGCTGGTCGTCTTTAAGAACTCCCCAGGTGATTCTAATTCTAATGTGATTCACGGCGTGTGTAAATTTATAGCCTCCTTCAACGCAATCCTATGTCATAGCCATTTCACATGTCATTTAAACACTCTCTGTAAACATCATTTTAATGGATGTGTAATAATCCATCATGTGAACGCCCCGTAATTTCCTTTCAGTTTGCTTTTATAAGTGTTCTCCTGAGCGTAGTCTCACACGACCTGCGTTCAGACTCAGGCATTCCTCCAGCTCTCCAGGCCTGCCTGTCTCCCAAGCCCTTCCCTGCCGGGGACCTCCAGAGGTCGCCCATCAACCTGGATCCCAGTGCAGACACAGGAGTGGCTCTTGAACTGCTGTCCTGGAAGAGTCCTGAATGGGACTCTGGGATCCTTTACCAACTGAGAACTAGTCACCTCTGCTGGCAGGGTCACCTTGGTTCTAAGCACTAGGGAGCAGGGGCAATACAAGCTCTGTATTCATTCACCACTATGCTTTCTTTTGAGACCCTCATAGCAGATCCAGAAAGCTCACAAGTTTAGGACAGTCATCTACTTAAAAGGCAATTTTGAATCTTCTTATTTTGGATCAGAAATTAGGTCAAGAGCTGCTTCCTCATCTCCTATACCTGGTTCCTTCCACTTGCTTTTACTGAGCATCTTCAGTAAAACAGTCCCTCTCCAGAAATGAGTGCTTTAATAACTCAGGCTTGCAAGTGCCTTGTTTTGGAGCTTCAGGTCCAGTCCTGGAATTTCAAACTCTTGAGTTGAGTCAGGTCCTACAAAGGGAGGAGTCACTATAGCAGTTCTCTTGACTCCTTTCCCGGGGGGGGGGGGGGGGATATGCACAGCTTTCAGCCCATCCACTAGCAATGCTGCCTAGGCTAGGCCAGCGATACCTCAAATCACCCTCCCTCCAGATGTTCTAGGCAGGAGCAAGCACCTGGAGAGCACACTGCAGCCCACTTCCTACTCGCTGCTACTTGCTCTCATCAGGGAGCCATTCCATGAGCCCCCACTCAAGAACATCTGGTTAGTAGCTGGCCAGACGCTCATGCTAGCAGTTACCAACATGCTTCCCAGCTAAATCCAAGCACAGTCCCTGAAGCCCCATCTTCCCTCCTCCCTCTAATCTGCCGCCCCACCCCACTCACCTCCCCTTCCTAGCTCTGTGGAACTTCACTGCCAAACAGATGTTGCACCTCACCCAAGATCTCCCAGGCGAGCAGCCAAAAAACTGTTTAAAAAGAGGCTGTAGCATGAAACAATCTCCCCGAATCTAATACAGCTCTGTAACTTCTCAGCCCCACTTCTTCCCCTCTCACCAGCCAGACCCAGGTGTGCTCATTTCTACCTCTCGACCTTTTCTCTCACCAATAAACACCATCGTAGCTTGCAGGCCTCCCAGAGGTCCGCCTTAGTATAAAGCTTGTCATTCCCGCTCCACAGGCGTTACAGTAACCCTCCTGCAGGCACATTCCCTCAGGTTGGAATTCAAGTCTAACACGAAGGAATGTGCTGAAAAAAAGACCCATAGGCATTTAATAACATTCATTTCCAATAACAGTGGCTAAGTTCTAAGACCTCTATTAAGAAAGAATGGACAGGAAAGAAGGGAGAGGTGGGCTGCAGTTAGGTGTTAACTGCTAGGAGTGTGAGCCATTAAAAGCCACTGAGAAAGCCCTAGGGTCAGAATGATCCAATCACCTCCTGCTGTGAGGTCCTTTGGGGTCAGCCTCCTACAGACTTCATATCCTGAATCATTAAAGGTGACACAGTCTTTGCTATCACTGGGGAGAGATTTGGGAGTTGGGAAAGGGGCAGTCACTAGATTAGGCCATGGTCAACTCATGTCTTGGGTCTTTTCCAGATAGTTTTGGATCTTTTGCATCATTATCCACCTCACACTCAAATATCTGAAAGTGTGGAAATAAGGTTAAGTAATGACATGCATGCTTCATTTTCCATATAGGTTCCCTCTGGTGTCACAAGAATAGCCAGAAACAGAAGGCCCATGTTCTCCTTTTTCTGACAGAGGACCAGCAATCTCCTGTCACACCTTTGTACCTAACCCCTACTCTGCCCTGACTTCCAGGCGCTGAAATGCTGAAAGAACAAATGTTCTGGAGCTAAACAGAGGTGCCACTGACAGAAGTTACAATAACAATAACACTCGGCTTACAGGCTTCCTGTCAGGATTCAGTAAGGGTACATACTGTGGTATAAAGTTTGCTCCAGACATCTTTCTGCTTCTCCCTCTGCCTTCCCCAACCCGATACATACAACTAGACAGAAGGGCGCTCAAGGCCAAGCCAGCAGAAGGACGCATCATTCCAGCCTTTCCTGGGACAAGTAGGCAGATCACCTCTAGGGCAAAGGCATCATCTATCAGGGAGACACCAACCTACCAGTGGCTCGGCCAGCCTCAGGAGGAGCACTGTCGCTCTGTTACGGGGACACAGCCCTGTTGCACAAGCTGCACAGCACACTCAGGAGAGGGTCCTGGCGGTCACTGGTTAACTGCTGGTTAAGGCAGCTGTACTTTACAGTAACCCAGCGTGGACAATATTATGAATGACACTCACAAGCTGCCAGCCTGGGGACTCATTACAGTCAAGGTACAACATGGCGGCCTGCCAAGCCCCCGGCTTTCACACTCGCTATGCCAGAACATCCACACACAATTTAATTGCATTATAATTTCAAAAGTGCTTTTCAAACTGGAAAAAGGCATTCACTGATTAACCAGCGAAGAGCAAAATTGTTTATGAAATTGAATACAAAAAGCTACAGAAATGTAATTGGGTCGTTCTAGCACCTAATTTTCAAGCCATTTTCCCCACTTATTTAATCACGAGATACAAAAGGAGCGACTGAATTGACTTCATACTAATTAGATTACTCCCTGCGATACTCCGGGCTTATATTCCAACTGGTTGATAGCAATGTTTCAAATGGGAACGAAAAAGTCGCAGCAGCTTGTCAGAGGGACAGAATGGATTGTTTGCAACGGACCCTTCCGTTCATTGATACGAATGAGCATTTGTCCCTTGAAACCTCCTGCACTCCCTGCTCCGTGCTAGCATCACTGGGGAGACAGACTTCACCCTCCCAAGCATCGATCCGGAGAGTCCTCGGGTCCCTCCCTTCGCGGCCTGCAAGAATGGGTCTGAGCATGCCCCTTCCATTACATGTCGTCACCTCCTCAGCAGGCGCGGCTGCTGCGGAGACGGCAGAAAAAGCCATGCAGAGACTCTCCTAATTGGTTCTACGAGGCCCTCGGTGCGCCTCTGAACACTTTTCCTTTCATTGTTTCATAAACCGGCTGGTGGCTGCAATCGGATCTGTGGCAGCCTCACCAGCAATGCCCGGCTCCGCTGAGTTCTCTTCTCACTTCGGCCCTGAGCTTCGTCATCTGAGCCAAATCCTCACCCCTTTGGTGATGGAGCAAATAAAACGATTTTCTTCTAGGAGAAGAATGCTGTGCTAACTCCGTGCCGTGAAATGACACTTCAACTGCTCCTGACTCTGAAATGGGTGCAGGAGTGACGACAGCTTGGGCACTACAGGGCTGACCTGTACCGACGATCTGAGACCTTTTCCTTCCATCGCCTGGTTCAGTCTTTTGTGGCTTTTTTTGTAAGCTCATTTTAAATTTTATTAGGAGAAACATAATTGATTATATAATCAAATGTAAAACGTACATTATCAAGATATCTCGGCACTTCACAGGCCATTTAATCAAGATATCTGGGGCTGTGCCAAGAGAATTCATTTATAGGGAGCCTCGAGTATGCACTGTACTGCTGTCTTTGCTTCGGTATCTAAGGTGGGTCTTGCTCCCTGAGGACAGAGCTCGCCCTTCAAGGATGAAGCCACACTCACCTTGGGGTCTCAAGGTCCTCTGTGACACTTCCCAACTTCTCCAAACCCCAGAAAACCCAAAAAGCTGATCTACCTTGAACCCTATCTACGATGTTACATTTTCACCTGGCCCCCAAGTTTTCTCTCCTGGAAGGATGTCTTTAGGGATCTGCCCAAGTGCACAAGCAGCTGAAAAAGGAAAGTGGGTTTTCACTTCTATTCGCTCATCATAAATTGCTACTCTCCCTGGGAAAGTAAACAGATGTTATTTTGGAGGCAACAGGGGTGTCTCATGACTACAGCCAATTTTCACCAAACCCAGGGAGTCTGGGGAAGAGGAGAATAGCAAGAAGGGACATCTGTCTGAATTGCTGTCCCCTCCCTGCTCTGGAAGATACAGCACTTGCTACTCCATGAAGCTGCTCAAATGAACCCATTCGCTCAGGAGCCATCTGTTGAGTAGCCTGGAGCTGGTTGGTCCTGTGGGTGTGAAATAAAATGCACCCTGTCTTCAGAATGCTGCTGTCCTTAGCAGGGGAGGGACACAGGGGATGGGACAGAGCAAGGGTGATGTCTACGGGAATGGGACAGAGCAAGGGTGATATCTACGGGAATGCAAGAGAGCTTCAGGCATGTGCCAACCGTGATCTGCCCATCTGAGTGGAGTCCCATATGGGACAGAAGGAGGCCAGGCACCAAAGGGACAGAAGAACAACGTGGAAGAAGATCAGGGTAGTGCAAAACTTGGGAGGCCTTTAGAAACATGGTGCCTTGAGATTGGACATGTGACATGACATGACTCCTGGGACTACTGACTGAAATGGAGTGATGAAAAGACTCACCTCACAGATAATGGGATCATGAGTCCCTCCCCCTCTATACACATCCATTCTATTCAGGTGCAGTGGACCACATGAGAGCTCCCACTACACAAAGCAGGGTTCCACAGCCCAATGCCAGGATGCCCTGGCTTGAAGTCAGGCCACCACGGTCAGGCCACCACGGCATACGTTGTATAATCTTTGCCAGGTAACCACGCCTGGCTCTCAAGGTCCTCACCCAAGAGAAACTACATTTGGACTGAATAAGGCACAATTAAACGTGCGTGTGGCATATCAGACAGCACCTGGCACTGTGGGTTCTCCATCAACACTTGTTGATGAAAGTGAAACAAGACACAAATGGAAAGAGCTGACAACCCAAGGTGTCATGACTGGCGCAGTTATTTGTTCAGGGAAAACAAGGCTGCGTGTATGAGCGCAGGCATGAGAGCAGAGCAGGGCTCATGACGGCATATGCAGTCCCTGTGATACGTGTGCATCATATAGTACATCAAGGAACCCATTTAGCAGTAGTCGGAAAATGAGGTGCCTACAATTTATATACCTATAGCTTTAAAACCCACTAAACGGTGGCACAGTAGAATGGCACACCCTAACAGTAAGCATCATCTTCAGAATGCTCCAGGGCTAGGACTCTCCTGGATGATGGCACAGACACTGCATACCTGTGAAGTCAGTGCGTCAAGACGGCCTGAGGTATTCTCCCCTGGGATTTCTGCCCCTGCTGCTTTCCGACCTCATGAGCTTACTGGTGAAGGTTACTACTTCTTCCCGCTCTTACTTGCACCAAAAATGGAAGCTTAGTAACTCCAGTTTCCCCCAAGCAGTGGAAGGACCCACACACCCAGAAATTTCCCAGCTAAAAATATCTAAGGGCTCGGGGGCAAGGGACTAGAGCCAAGGCCATTTCCATGGCAAATTGTAGTAAGAGTCACATGATCCTGGTCCCAAGCTGACCTTCTGGACCTTCCTGGGCCACTGCCCATACATTTGTTGGCTCCTAGGCAGTTCTTAATTACTGCTGCCCTCAAACAAAGCCACCTGTGCACCAATGTGGCAAGGGATCCTCAAACACACAGACTCCTTGCACGGGGGAGATGATGGGCAGCAGGCCACAGGGGCCTTTGTGTCTTGAGAGGACGGCAAAGCTGTACAGCGAGATGCTGGTGCAGGGGCCGGTCAGAAAGAACGTACTGTTCATCTCAGGAAACGAGACACGCGTCAAAGGAGACACTGGGCCCCTTCTGGCTCAGGTGGGTTGTTCAGTGAAGCGTGTAACAGGCTAGACAATGAGATCTTTGCCAACCCCTTAACAACAGCATCCTCGGGGAGAGTGTCAGGAGGATGGAAAACACAGAAGCTGTATCTGGGGACAGGGTCCATCTGCACACAGAGGTGTGTGTGTGTGTGTGTGTGTGTGTGTGTGTGTGTGTGTGTGTGTATGTATAAGGGAAGGAAGGAGGGAGGAAGGAAGGAAAGAAGAAGGGAAGGAGGGAGACAGGAGAGAGGGAGAGAGAAAGAAAAGGGGGAGAGAGAGAGAACCATTATTATTAGCATGCTAAATTCTGGAAGGTGGCAGGCTACAGCAGGAAGGACAGGAGCTCACCTAACAATGGCTCAGTTTTGTCCCTGGCCCCCTGATGTAGGAGGGAAACAGGCTTCAGGGCTTTGCACTAAACTCAACTCACTTTTAGCACCAAGATGACTTGCCTGAGAACCTTTGGCAAATGCCTATCTGCTCTCAGCTTTCTTCCATCTGTAGATGGGGACTCTCTTCCCTTCTGTAGTTCTTGTAGCGCTAGCAGGTACTATGCAGGCTCCTAGGAGAACTGTCACCAACAGTCTCCCTCATCTGTGGACCTTGTGTTTAATGACACTGATGGGTTGGACAAGAGGAACCCGTGAGTGCAACAGTGGCAAGTGTGTCGTGGCCATAACCAACTGCTTTCTGCTTGGATTTGATCCTCACTCCACAGAATAGAATTCATGTCTGATACTGTAAGCCTAGTTACAAGAGAATAAACATGCCTGGGAAGACTCTAAGCCTTAGTGATAAGTCACTGCTGTTGTTTTGCTACATGGACATGTGATGTGCCTGTTTAATGGCTATGCTTATAGCCACAGAGTAGTGCTCTTGTCAGGTTTCATCAGAGAAATTTCTTTTTTTTTCCCTAGTGGTTAGGGTGACTTTAGAAACTCATAACTGGTCAAAGTGCTGAGAATCATGACTACTGAATGCCCAGTCATAAATAGAACATCTGTAACATCCATTTTGAGGCTCAGGGAACTCAGGCTGGGCAGAAAAGGGGCAGAAAGAATCCAAGAGCCAGAGGAAGGAGAGGGTAAAATGGAATCTTTACTTCTAGGCATTACGTGGCTGTGGATTTGAACTCACGGTAGTGGTAATTACCTGCACAAGGTCTACCATGCCATGAGGGAGGGACTTGGGGGGATTCAGCCCTCCTGAGGACCTATACGCAGCTAAGGTTGATGGAGGAGAGACATTTTTTTCAGTGGCACCGTCAATGTTAAGGTGCCATGTAAACAAGCCATCACCCACACTCTTGTCAGTGAACCTAGTGAAATTCATTAGAATACACACACACATACACACACACATGAAAGTAGAAGCTGGCTAGTTGGGAGGAGGAAGGGGGTCTGTAGAAGAGGGACAAGAGAAGGTAATGAGTAGTGAATATGATTAAAACACATTATGTACATGTATGAAAATGTCATAATAAAACTCATTATTATATGGTAATAACAATTTTTTAAATGGACTCTATTGCACAGGTTTGGAGAAAAGCCCAATGGAGTGAATGTCCCCCAAATGTAGAGCTGGCAAGGGACAGAATCTTTCCTGGAACCAGCAGGAAGGATAGTTCATTTACTACAGAGAAGCCTGTAAGGCCCGCAACCACCAGGATACAACAGTTGGCATGCAGTCCACCCTGCCAGGCCTATCCATTATGCAGGCCTGAGGATGTGACCTATCAGCAACAGTCAGCTGTCACTGTCAGCAGTGACTGCATGCTTTGATGGCGGTAAAATAAGAATACCAGTATTTCCCCTAATACAATCTTTTTAAAAGACAGCTCTCTTCCAGCCTCCAGAGAGCTAGCCATGATGTGCAGCAGTTCTACTGGACAGTCAGGGATCACTGTCATCTGTAACAGCACTGCTCAATGCACGGCCCTGCCACGCACCTCTATATGCTAGCTGCCTGGAAGAGCCTGAGCCTGGTTCTAGGTCACAAGCAAGGCCAGTGGTAACACCTGACTGGTGCCTAGGGTCCGAGCTGGTTTGTGATGGTGAGAGATCCTTCTCTAAGAAGAAGGATGCTGCTTTTATGTACAAAGGCCCACGAGAGAAATGTACAAGTCTGCGCCAGCCATATGATCACACAAGTTTCTAAGCCAGGAACTACTTCTTGGCTTCCTAGAGTACCCAGCACTTGGCACACAGCAGGGGCCAATCACTGCTTACTGATGTACAGATGAATAGACTGGTAGACGGACAGATGGCAGAGTGAATGGATAGACGGCAAGTGGAAGTATGTGTGCATGTAGTCTGAAAACAGCAGCTGCTGTAACTGGGCACATCTGCCCACGAGGCTCCTTCTACTATGGTCCCACTGTAACCTGTAACAGTCACCGCCTGAAGAAGTGTGCCTATCCTCACTTAGCAAGTGACACGGAGCTGTAGACAGGTGAAGGTGATGACGTACATAACAAACAAAAAGAACGAGAATGTAAACCCAGACTTGTTGGACAACTAAACTGCAAGTTTGAATTAGGGGTGAATCAGCACTCTTTGGGTACAAAGTTCCTCAATTTCAAGCAAGTTCACTGTCATTGGCTGTGGTCTTAGGACACACTTCCCTGGTCTCTGTAGGTCTCATTAGAAATGCTACTGGACTCCTCTCTGGACAAAGGAGTGTTGTCTCAGGAGAGGAATGAAATGTGTTTGGACATTCTGTCCTCTGGACAGCCCACACATTGTCATGAGCACAGCCTCTGACCCAGACAATGGTCTGGGGAGAGGTGTCTAGGCAAACCGTTCTTACTGCTGCGTGTTTGCAGTTTGGATGAAAGGTCAGGAGCAGGTGGAGAAGGGAGAGACTGGCACAGGCCACATGGGGTTTCTCAGCACAAATGGCACAGAATATAGACATGCTGGGACCGGAAGATGGCAAGAACTGAGTACAGCGCACAGGCTTTTGTGATACCTGAGGGCTGTCTGAGTTGTGGAAGAAGGTAAAGTTATCAATCATCAGACACAGGGCATCCTTGCCTGGCAAAGTAAGGGGACATCAAGTGCCCCATTTACCACCTGTGCTGTGCAGAGACCCGCCATATTGACATGCCCCCACCTCAGGGCTCTGTTTTTACTGTGTCACCTGGCTTCTTGTAGGTCATGGGGTTGCTACATCATCATCCAGTAACAGACAGCGGAAGAGCAGGAGGTTTTCATACCAAACTTCCTAGACATGCAGACCAGACTGTGTGGAGGATTCCCATGGGAAGCCGAGGCGCTGACCTCAACTCTGTTTCTTTCTTCCATCAACCAGGTTCCCCAGAAGTCATATTCCCACCCAGCTGGGCAGTGCCCCCATCTGGCAGAGGAAATAGCTGGCTTCCATGGGGGCCAACATGGACTTGCCTCATTCCTGAATCTCATACAACTGCGATGCATTACTGAGCATGGAGTAGGTGCCACATTCAACCTAGCAAGCAGGCCTGTACCTCCCACTACTTCTACCAACTCCTATTAGGCATCCATGATGTCTCCCCACAACCCTCAGGAGGCAGGTGTTTCTGTTACTGAGTATGCATGAGGGGTCTTAGGTCTGCATGGGCTATACTGGCCTTTGTCTGCTGAGCTGATATGGGATAACAACTGGGACTTTTGAAGTCCAGTGTCTACCGGAATCCTTGCTTCTCAGCACTTCTTTTCCCAGAATATGGGGATTTGGAGGTGGGGGAGCAGTACAAAACCAGTTCTAGAATAGATCTTACAAATCCCAGGGAATCTGGTTAAGTTCCTTCTACTGTCCCATCTCCAAGCCTCTCTATTCCTGAAGTTTCAGAAGAGGGAATTAAGCCACAAAACTCTTCTATAACCTCCAAAAATGTTTTTAAAAAACAAAGCTTCCAACTAGACATGGTGATATAAGCCTGGAATCCTAGCCCATAGGAGGCTGAGACAGGAAAAATGGAAGTTCAAAGTTAGCCTGGGATGCACAATGAGCTGCAGACCAGCCTCAGTTACCTAGTTGAAATCCTGTTTCCAAAAACAAAGTGAACAAGAAAGAGCAGTTTCCTACTCCACCCCACCCCACCCTGCGACCATGAGGGAAGCCAGCTGGCAGGGCAAGTTATGAAGATGTCATTACAATGAGCTGCCTCCGGGTTAGTGTAACAGGCTTATTTATGCATTTGCTACTGCAAAAAAAGAGATGCCAAATGACAATCTTAAACTGTCTCCTTATTTCCCCATTTCTAGTTGCACATATTTTTATATGAAAACCTGGTCACTTGGTATATTATAAACCCAAGTGAGATATCTAGGGACCCTTGGAGAACTTTCAGCATTTGATTGAAGAAGAGAGTTTATGATACCACCAACCAATCCCAGCTAAGGAGTTCCAATATCGAGATAGCCCTGGCTCAAGTCTGAGCTCTTGCTCCTGCCTTCTAAAGCCTCGCCCCTGCAGAGAGATAGGCAGCCCATGGGGGTTCTAACCCCTAAGTCGCTGCAGCCCTCTCTCCTGGTGTTCAGCTGCCATGGCCCCATGGGAGACAGTGAACAGATGCTAAGAGAAGTACTAGATTCAGATGCACAGATACAGAAGCAGGACAAAGTCAGAATGCTGCATAGACATCTGCTGGGCTACAGGCTGTCATTCATCCCTCCATCTTCCCTTGCTCCATCTCTGCCTAGTCAGTGGCTCTCTCAAGAGTTTGTATGTTCAACACTCAGGCATCTGCAACTGGACAGGTTTGAGGAAGTTCTGGTATGCATGATGCAGATGACCTTGCCACCTGAGTTCTACTATCTCCAACCAAGGCCTGACCTGTCGGACCAGCTGCCACTAGAAAAGCCATTGTCATTAAGGGAGGAAGGATGGGATGACACAGGAGCTGATCAAAAGTCTATCATCTGATACCACTCTTCCTGTCTTCTCAGCTTCCGCACTATAAGAGCTGTCCTCATGGGTGAGCTCCAGCCCAAACTCACCTTCTTGGTGCAGACACTATTCCAGTTAGTTCTGCTGTATCTACATCAGTATAGAATAGTTAGTAAAGCCCCTTCTATGATTCTGAATTCAAGAGGGCATTCATTTCTTTTTAAATGCCAGAGAACCTTCAGATTTTCCAATATACTTGGAGCAATCTGACAAGTACTAGAAGATCCTATGGCTCAGGACCTCCAGCAAGAAATAGTGGACTTAGTGGGCCAGTTTGCCTTTGGCAACGCAAGTGCCTTAGGATGGGTAGAGGGCTGGTTCTGGGCTCTGGAAAGGTTCGAGGATGAGCAAGTGACTGGGAGTGTCTGTCATGCAGGCAGGGGGACATCTCCAGAAATGAACAGCAAGAGGCAGTGCATGCTGTCGGGCTCCTCCCCTCCACACATGACTCCACCCCCTCACACATGACTGCCTGGCGCTCACCCAGGCGCTGCAGTCCCTAAGCAGTCAAAGATTTTGGTAAAGGTGCAAACTCTCATCCCAAACTTCAGGACTCGGGGCCTAACAGCAGGGTCCCAAAGAGGACCAACGATCTTTATTTACAGCTCTTCATTCTCAACTATCTTTTCAGAAGCCTGTTCTTGGGCCATTTTTAGAGCATCCGTTTTCTCTGGGAAGGCTGTGTGGTGACCAGAAACGGCGGTGCTGACTCAGTGTAATTATAGTGGTGGTGCATATGCCGACTATAACTGTAAAGGGTTTCTCTCTCTCGTCTAAACATGCCCCTTTTCCCAAAACCTTTATTTAAATACGTTGCCAGTGCCCTATGCCAGCACTAGACAGGCTTCATCTCCAGCAATCTTGGTCCAGAAGAGGCCCCAGGACACTGATGAGAGATGCAGTGCAGTAGGAGAAGGAAGAGAGACGCTGTCCGGTGCCAGAGCCTCGGGGTGTTGGATCTGGACGGCTGATGATCTGCTGACTTGGCAGTCACTCAGAAAAAATCTTCAGCACCCTGAAAAGTCATGCTACTGTTTCACCCCATTAATTCTGACCCAAACTGAGGCTGCTGCTTCTTCATTCAGGGATGCCCGGTGATCAGGGTCTTGGTGATCTCCAGAGATACCCTATGAGACCTCTGCTCTCCAACCAAATGGCTAGAAGAAAATGAGCTACATGGCCATGCCTTGTAGTAGGTGGGGTAAGGGGAAGTGGGGGAGACCAGCACATGGATACGGGGGCAGTAAATTTGTCTTTGGCTATATACTCTTGCAGGTGGAGTTCAGTGGGAGCAGAAAGTGACTTAGAAATGAGTTAGGTGGGGCTGGAATTGGTGAATTCATCTCAACATATTAATTTTAGTCAAATGGAGACTTGGCTTTCACGAGAGAATGGTAGACATGACATCTGGGAGAAGTGTCTAGCTCCTGTCTTGCTCTATCTGTGATGTGTGTATATGTGTGTGTGTGTGAATGTGTGTACATGTGTGCATGTGTGTGAGTGTGTGTATGTGCGTGTATATGAATATGTGTGAGTGCGTGTACATGTGTGTGTGTGTTTCCCCCCGGAACAGACTTGATTTAAAGGAGTTCATGATAATCTAGAACACTGGTTAGCAACCCTTGCTCTGAAGGAGTCATGAGTTTCCCCTGATACCCCCATCCTTAGCGAAAGCTCATGTCAGCCCACCTGTCCTGAGGACCCGCACGAGGAAGTGAACTGTCCCACCATCATGCCTACATGGCTTCGTCTTCACATTCTCAGTAAGGAGATGTCAGGGCGCATTGTCTACTTCTCAATCCTTCACACTTCAGGCAGGAATAAAAGATGCTTCAGATGAACACCCCACACACCCCGTGGTACCCTCAAATTCCACACACTCAGAGATCTTGGACAAGATCCTTCACCATTTCTAGCCCTCTTCTGCCCATCTGAGATAGATACCAGAAACTCCTACTTGCAAAGATGGCCACCACAATGTACATTTCTAGATACTGCACACATGTGAATGGGGGAGGATAAACGGAAAGGGGAATTTAATTTCTCTTGGGAATATGTGAGCCAAAGAAAAAAATAATAGCCCTGAAAGAAATGGTGTGAACCTCTTCTCAAATTCCACAGGCTTCTACATGGGCTTTCTTTTTGTTGTTATTGCTTTTGTTTGTTTCCTACAAGGGAGACACCAAAGTTCACTTAATAGCAACAGGCTCATCAGCCAGTTGCTGCTTGGGAAGAAAAGCCACATGGGCTCTACCCCAGTCCAGCGACCAAAGGCTGTGACGCCATGCAAGGCCTCATCTCTCCTCCACTAGCGAGACCGAGGCCAGCACAGACACGTTCCGCCCTGGGGACCTATGTCCCTCGACTGTCCACCTCGAGGAAGAGGTAGTCTTGCATCTCTAACCGATGTCTCAGGCAAATAATTAGATGTCACTACTTCAACATTACATTACAACTCCCCTGCAGATCCTAGAGGAAGGGGAAATGAGTTACGATGAGCAAACCCAGCTAAATACAGTTCGTAATTGAAAAAGTGGCCAAGGAAATCATGGAGAGAAAAGCAAGCAAGCCAGACCTAAACGGATTATCAATCATTTCCTTTTAAGGCAAGTGCCTCTACAACTTAATCAATCGCTAGTGCTTCCCACACTCAATGAAAAAACAAAACAATGAAAATGTTTATCATTACATTCTTGAAGGCTACTAAAGAATATATTCCATTTGGTTCTAGTCCAGTTCCAAGTTTATCAGGGTAAAAGAAATTTATAAGCAACAAAACGCAGGCAATTGCTAGCAGTGCCACTAAGAGGGCAAAGGGGGGAAGAAGGTGGTCCTGGGATGTGGGCTTTAGCAGCTAGCACACAAAGTGATAGGTCTGAGGCTGGGTATCCTGTCCTAGACAGACGATGCTGGGTAGGGCTCAGGAAGGTGACCTTGGGACCTCCAAGGAGTGAAACATTTGTTATCAGAGCAACCTGATGGGACTAAACACTATTAATTTTCCAGTCAATACACACAAGCAAGCACCCACTGTGCCTCAGGTACTGGGGGTGACAGGAGGATAGAAGGTCTCCTGCTGCTCAGGTAGCTAGAGGACTCTCGGGGAACGAAAGATGGCGAAGGTATGCTTGGAGGGTGCACAAGGAGGGAAGAACACGATCTCTAGACCCTTGAGAGTTTGTCAAAGACCAAGACAAGACTCAAAGCAGAGCGAGAACCTGGTGTTCCAGGAGCAACTGGAGAACAGGAGACACCGAGTGAGC
Source organism: Typhlomys cinereus (assembly GCA_023101885.1). Lineage (NCBI taxonomy): Eukaryota > Metazoa > Chordata > Mammalia > Rodentia > Platacanthomyidae > Typhlomys > Typhlomys cinereus. Next base: position 1,658,653 of record JALPQD010000352.1, on the reverse strand, counting down.
GGCCCAGGTGGACAGGTAACAGGAGGCAGGTGTGTTTTGATGGGGCAACTCTTGGAGGCCACGGACACTGCACGGTCTGGGTGACAGCTCTAAAGAAATCTTCTGACTGGATCAGAGAGAGGGGGGGCTCCAAGGCAGAGTCCCCCAAATGGCATGATCCTGCCATCTTGATGGCTGGAACAGCTAAGGAGCCTTTATCTCAGATATGTGTGTGTTTGGGGACTTCTTGCTCGCACCTGGCCACCCTTCTCACCCACGGTGCTCGGGACTTTAAAGCATGTGACACAATGTAAGCCCTCCAGGAGCAAGCACAGTGGCTGAATACAAGAGGACAATGGCATGAGGACACGGTCCTGCTGGGAACTGCTCCTGAGGATGGCAGTCACTTTGGCAGAAAGGACAGGACGCTGTCTAGACAGACAGTCCAGGAGCTGAAGCTCAGGCATCACGGTCACACCCAGCTTCGAATCCCAGCTCTGCTACTGACTGAGTCCTCGTGGGCCAGTTCCTTTCGTTTTCTCTACACCCATCTGAAAAATGGGCACAACAGCATGTAGACTGCTCAGGATGAGTCTGTAGGTGACAGGAGCTCAATCGAGGGACATGCTCAGCCCAGTGACCACGCATGGGGATCATCTTCCGATTGGAATTAGCTATCGTCTATCATCCTGTTAGTGACAGTAACATCCTGGATGCAAATTAGGTACAGAGAACATGCTCTAGGACCTTTCAACACCATAGAGACAGGAAATAGAGCTTTCTGATAAGTCCCGGGCAAATGCATGCATGGTGACAACTTGCTGAGGCGCAGAGAGAGGGGGGAAGGTGTCTCAGAACGCAAAGCCCCAGCCTCATCAGAGCAACTGGCAGCAGATGCCGGCGGCTCTTAGCGATGCCGCTGCTTGCAGTACTTGATGAAGGGTGACTTTGCAAGCAGCAAGCTCTCTAGCAATACTCCGTGAAACTATAAATTTACTTTGAGAGCACCAAGTCTAATTACCTCGCCAAGACTCTCTGCATTTTTAAGAAATGCGTTCCCCACCTCCTTAAACTCTTGATCATAAGGACCCTTGTTAGCAATACTTGGTGTGGGTCTTGTTTTGCCTGTTGCCATGGCAACAAAGCAGTGTTTACCAGTCCTTCCAAGCTGGTACATCTTTATTAGCACCTGATCCCATGAGGAACAGGAAGCAGTGCAGAGGTTTAAAGAGCATTAATCCCCTTAAGCTTTGCAAACCTCTCTAGTTAGGGAGCCCTGAAAGGGGGAGGGGGGAGGTGAATTGAGGTCTCTGCCATTTGCAGGGGCCCTCTCAGAAGCCCACATGAAGCACCAACTGAAAAACTTATCTCTCCGGAGCTTCACTTTCAATTTCTTCTCTTGAAAGAGACAAACTTGTGGGCTTTGCTTCACAAGAAAAGTTTGCAATCCGTCCATCACAGAAGGGCTGCCGGCTCTTTCCTCACCGACTTTCCAACTATGCTGCCCTCGCCCGATAAATGCTGGACTTTCAAAAACCATTATCTCTTGGCCAGGCAGAAGGACGGCCGCAAAGGCCCGCTGGCTGGGCTGCCCCTGAACCCTCCTCTCTGCCCCTCTGTGATGAGAACTTATAGGTGATTCAGAATGGAGATAGGTGTGGGGGGGAAGAGAAAAAGAGAGAGAGAGCGCGCGCGCTCAAGGTAGCCCCTATCTCTTTAGCCTCTGCGTATCTTGAAGGTTGTTCAAAGTCAGCACAAAGCCTGCCATGGAAGCCAGGATTGGGGTTGGGGGTAGGGGGGGGAAGGACATCTGCATCATTTCAAAGCAGTCCAATGTCTCACTCCCCCCTCCTACCAAATAAATGTTTCATTCATCTTTCACTACAGCCTAGAAAATCAAAACCCAGCTAGAGGTCCAGGAAGACCTGTGGCTAAAATGTGAAAAATTATGAAAGTGAAAGTTGATATACTAACATTCATTTTGGCTTCCCAAACAGCTTTCAAATGGGCAATTTTGAGCTGGCGGCACCACGGCCCGGCTCTATACTCTTGATCAGTCCAGTTCAATCACAGATGCTTAACTGAAGAGCAGAACCATTAAGAGCTTGGCCTTGTGTGTGTGGCAGGAGGGGAGAGTGAACTGTCTCAGGACAAAAGGCCTCACTCTCAAACAGGCAATTTCTGACCCCAGTTCTTAATACACCAGGTATCTCTCGCTATTTTCAGTAGTGCCCAAAATTCTTAAAACAAGAACAAGAACAACAACAACAAAAATCTAAAAAAGTCACTGTGATCTGTTTGCTTTTCTGGGTGTCAGTGTCAGCCTGTCAAAAGGTAAGAGTCGTCCAGCCCCAAATCTGAGACTGCTTAGCTCTTCTGTTCCATACATTTAGATGGCCCAGCAATCATGAGATCACTGGCTGCTCATACTTCTGAGCCTACCTGGTTTCTGACAGCACCTGAGATATTTTGTAATGTTGAAGCATGAACAAAATCAGACAATAAAACATGAACCAAAGCTGGGAATGATGTGTCAACACTGACGTGTAATGACGTCAGGCCCCAGAGTAGCAGAGACAGACTCAGAGGCCACAGAATCTGCAGGCCAGTCACCCCTTTGATGGTAGGAAACCAGAAAACACCAAGCTTCTCTACGAACCCAAGGAAACACACCAGTCTGCCTCTAACTGAGGAGTAGATGTTGGGATCTGAGCTTAGAACAAACTCCCTGGACTTGAGAAAACCCATCGAGCAAAACCCTTCAGATAGATTACAACCACCAGACCAGTGACATCTGTCACTTCGAATCTGGACTAGAGAGGGTCTGGATAGACCAGCACATCAAGGTAAAGCTAGGCTGGGTTGCTGACTGGTCCAGCTGCTCTGAGACAAGGAGCCACACTAAGTTCCTGGTATCTTTCTGAAAGGACTCAGAAACTACAGACCAGTGAACACAACTCTGAATTTAATTGAAAAATGGCAACTTTCCCATGATTTACGTGGTATATTGTGTGTCATGGACAGTTAAAAAAAATCATGGACCAGATGGTTCATAGGTTCACTGAAGAAGCAGGGGACAGCACTGTAGAATGGCCAGGCCAGAACCAGTCTGTGAATTGACCTGCTGGATGTCATATGCCTCTCTGTTGTAAAGTGAGAGTGTTACAAGGCACCTAGCGAGCAAGCAGAGCGGGTCAGCCCTGCTGGAAGGTGAGGAACCTTAGGGAAGATGAGCTTTTGACCTGCTCACGGTGACACCGATGGGAGGAGACTGTAGGGCATAACTCCTGCCTGATCTGTTCTCTTGACAAGAGTAGTCAGCGTGCACGCCCATTTCCAATGGGCCCTGGCTTTCACCTGGGGACCTCACTCTTCTCAGCCTTGGCATAAATCTGCAGGTTCATACGCCTTTCTACCTGTGGAGCCCAGTGGCAAGTCCCTTCAGTGCATGGCTGACAAGATGTCTTGTTATTAACCTCAACTCCTGCTGCTGGAAGCTAGGCTCGCAGCATCAGTGGGGGAAGGGAGGTGGGTGATGTCACTGTGTGCACCCCATGGTGTTTCATGGATCAACAGAAACAGCAGCGCACAGTCTACTTCCAGTGCCTGAATGCTATCCTTGACCGAGAGCCTGTTTCCAACCTAGGCGTGACCTTGTTTTAGGATGAGATCACCGTGCCTTCTACACCTGTCTGCGCCTACTGCTCTCTACTCCCTTTCCAGCAGGAGCAGCAGGAGCAGCAGGAGCAGCAGGAGCAGCAGGAGCAGCAGGAGCAGGAGCAGCAGCAGCAGCAGCAGCAGCAGCAGCAGCTGCTGCTGCCATGGCCTCCTGGCCCAGGCTTTGCCAGGAGTCTGCAGCTTGCCAGCTGCCCATTAGTACCAGCCCAGCTGGAAGGCGAGCCTCGCTCACCCGTTCAACCTCCAAGGCACTCGTACAGTCCGACTGAACATCATTCGACTGTCCTTCTGTCTACCTCCAGAATTCAAAAAAGAAACTGCCATTCCTCCCAGTTCACAGCTTCATCCAGGACGCTCCACACAAGAAGACCATTCATTATGTGAGTTCTAAACCACTCGGAATAAACCAACAAAAATCCTTGCCAAAAATCACCAGTTGAAGGCTGCTTATGTGAATAGCAATCATTCTTCTTCAATCAACACAATAAACACATTTTAATGACATAGTCCAAGAGATACCCTCTCGCTTTCTCCTCTTCAGTCCTACTTTTTAAGTTTGTAGAAACTAGATGCCTAGAATTCCAGCACACTGGAAGCTGAATCAGGAGGACTGCAGTGAGTTCAAGGTCACCTTAGGCTACACAGTGAGATCTGAGATCGTGTGTGTGTGTGTGTGTGTGTGTGTGTGTGTGTGTGTGTGTGTGTATAGGAAAAAAAGGGGAAAAGGATAAAAGGAAAAAAAGAGCGAAGTAAAGAGGGAAAAGAAAGGCAAGGTACAGTTCTGTGATATCAATTATTTCGAAGGTTGAAAGAGGGAGGTTGAAGGAGAACCTCTCTCGGCTACAGAGCAAGTTCAAAGCCAGCTTGTCTCAAAATAAAAATATTTAAAAAGGACTGGCTTGCTGCCATAGTGCCTAACTATCGTGGATGAGGCCTTGGGTTTGAAAGAAAGGAGGGGAAAAAAGGAAAAAGGGAGGGAGGAAGGAAGGCTGAAAGAAAGGAAAAAAGAAAGAAAAGAGGGAGAAGAAGGAAAGAGAGAGAGAGAGAAAGGAAAGGTAATTGGCTCAACTGAGCAGGGGTATGCGGGCACCTGACTTACAAACTCCGCCCTGCTCCGAGCTCTGCAGCAGCAAGGAAGCTGTTTTGAGCAGTCTCTCTGCCTGGGCTGGAAAGTTCCATCACTTGGCATCTAGGCTTCAAACTCAGAGAGATAAAGACAAGGGACAGAGGGAGGCTGGGAAGAAAGAGCAGAGAGTTCATTTGGATTTGGATTTTGGCCTAAGCTGATTCTGTCCTTAAAAAATTACTTTTGGAAAATGTAAAAGAGGCACATGTTTAAAAAAAACCATACTAGAGAGAAAATGGGATATCACGTTCTTCTCCAGTGACCCAAGGGATGACAAACACAGCTGTTTTAGACCACAGACTCCATAATATTTGGGACATCTGAAGCCTCACTGAGGGTTCTGGTTGCCCATAGCACCCCGGCTTCCACTGCTGAAACATTTCTGCAACAAAGACGACGGAAGGTCCCAAGGGCATGCCTCAAGGACATCTGTGCTGCAGGATCTAGAAGGCGGCTGGGACTCCACCTCCCCAGGCTGCAGTGGTATTCCCTGGCCAAACTCCTGCTGCCAGCCAGGCACCCAATCAATCCTCAGGCCCCACCCTTGCCCTAGTACTAATGAGAGGCTTCTGGCTGTATCATTTTCTCCCAAACGGCTCAGGAGAAGAGCACTTTCTAACTGAACCTGGGATGGGGGTTATCTGGGGAGGGGACAGGTGGGGTATCAGCTCAGCCAGTGGATATACAGCTCCTGTTTCTGCATCAACCAGATCTCAAATTTTAGGAAGCAAAGTAGTTCCTGGAACTCCGAGAGTCAAGACACTCCCCTCACCCCCCGCCACCCAGGGTCCTTATTTGGGTCTCAAAATCCCTTTTTCATTCCTAAGGTCCTCTGGCATCACCTAGGCTAACTTCCCCCAACTATCCAACATCAATCTCCACTTCACACTGGCTGTGTGACCTTAGTCAATCAACTTAACCCGTGTCAATCACCTGCCAGATAAACAAAATGGCAGTCTGGCAGCATTCACTGTTAATTTTTAAGTATGCATATGTGAACATGAGTGTGCATGCGCGCGCGTACACACACACACACACACACACACGCCTCAGTGATGTTTAACACTGACTCAGATTTTTCAAAGCGTCTGATTTTATAGCTGAAGACAGGGAGGTAAGAAAGAATGGAGGTCAGTGTAGCACAGCAACATGGTCACAGAGGTGAAGACATACTGGAGATGAAGGTAAAATATAATTGCATCTCCATACAAATAATCAAGACTTTAAGTGCCAAGTGGAAGCCTGTGGTAGGCGCTGTGTAAGGAAGCTTATTTGTTGTGAAAGCGGAGATGAGCTTGTTTCCTTGGACCATAAACACCTCCAGGGTAGGAAGCAGGCACTGTAACTGGCTGAGTCTTAGATGGAGCCATGCACAATTAGGCACTTAATATATATGCTCTGTAACAGTTCTGTCTTTGAGGATGTCAAATGCTGGGAGGTCAAATGTGTGGGCAGGCCACTTCCAGGACTGGAGTGAATTAACTACTGTGAAGTCCAAAGAACATTTTGGTGGGCGATTTTTATTTTTTTAAAGCGACAGTGGGAAGTAAGAGGAATGAACACACAAGAACTGCTGAGTGCCGACACTCTGCTCATTAAAGTGCCCTTCTTCCCCAGGGTTCCCCTGATGAATCCTCCAAAGGACTGGCTGTTGGCTGGACCAGGAAGCCCAGGCCCCGCTTCCTGCTGAGGTGGGTTTGTGAGCATCCCTTTCTACCCCATACTCCCACCTCCAGCCCCCTATGGCAAACTTATTGGGCCCTGGTGTTTACAGCTCACTACACCACAAATCTTTATTTCCCGTCACCCACTGGCCCAAGCTGTCCCCACTCCCTGTTTCTCCCAGACAAGTTAATAAGACGGAAGGCTCCCTAGAGGCCTGGAGCCGGCAAGCATTATCACTTGGAAGCGAGGCAGAAATCCTGACACATCGGAAATGACTTCAAGCCTATTAATTACCCTTTCTTCTTTGGCAGATCTTTTGAAAGAAAGCTTGACAAATTAAAAGGAGGGCTAGTACAGCCTCTCTGCCCCAATTAAGCCCCCTTCCCACCCCAGTAATACAAATCTGACTTCTGCTCCCTCTCATTTTAATTTTTCATAGTGATAAGCACCCTGGGTCACTCCTTATGATACACACAAGTCCCTCTTTAGAGTGAGACCCTTGACACTAGAGACCCTGGAGGGTTGGGAGAAGTAGGGAGTGGTGGTCAGGATATCGGTGTCCCCAAGACCTTCACTGAGAGCCCAAATTCCTCCTCAGCAAATAATCAGTCACTGGGCACAGGGACAGCTCCCCTGCCAGGGGACCCAGCCTCTCTTCCCTGTCCTATTACACAGTGACACTCTGAGTCTTAGATGCAAGGTCTTCCACAAAACCCCAGGAGAACCCACAACAGAAATGCACAGGGGACTTGGGGTGCAGGAGGAGTGAAGTGCTTGGGGAACAAAGAAGTCAGCCCATCTCTGGGTCATTGTCTTGCATACTGACAGAGAAGTATACGCCAAGAAGTGTTTCTTCCTTGGGCAAAAATGATCGGGTAGGTTACTTTAATTCTCCAGAGACATGTGTGTTGGAATACTTTTGGTACGGTCATCCGCTAAACATCATCAAATCATTTCAAAGGGAATCTCAAACGATGGATTTTCTTCTTAGAACTTGTTCTGTCCTCCAAAGCGGTCCCTGTATTATTCAGCAGTACTAGGGTCCCCTCTCCCCTTCCCCCTACCATCCATCTACTGGAACATGTTGCTCTTTGTTCTGAGTCCTGTGTCCTGGATCCCCCTGCCTTTTCGGATCTCACAGCAGGCCACGCCCCCACCTACAGCTCTCTCTCCAGTCTATATCCCTTCCTCCCCAGCTCTAGAACCAGCAGGACCTCAGGGCAGAGCCATGCATTCCTGGCCTGGCTCAATGTCTCCTTAATGGGCGGTCATCTTTCTACTCCTGGCTCCCATTTCTACTCTCAGACCCTAGTTTCCTATCTGTGTTAGCAGATATACCAAGTCCCTGTCCACTTCGCCTTCTTGGAAGGCTTTCACGGGGACTGGCTCTGTCTCCCCACATGAATAGTTCCTCCTCAGAGAGGCCACTCCCAATACTTGTCTACAATAAAGCAGGGACTTCCCTTCCCCATCATCGACTGTATCCTCAGCACTTAGCAATACTTGAAATTATGCTCTGTTTTTTCTTGGTGGTAAAGACCTGGGGCTCTATGCATGCTGGGCAAGCACTCTCCCACTGACCTGTAACCACAGCCCTGAAATGATGGGATCTAGGTTTCTTCTTTCCTTGTTTCTGTGCTTCCTGCTAGAAACTAGTACAGTACTTGGAACATAGGGAGTTGCCTAGTAGCCCCAAACTGAGTAGTTATCAAAACAACATGAAGTCAAAAGCCTCAAACACAGGACACGTCTCTACAGGTGGGGGATGGGTTGCATTCTGTTCCAGAGCTAGAGAGTGAACTCTGTCAGTTTGGGGAAGCCTAAAAGAATACCTGGCTGGGTCACATATGCAACATGTCTTCCAAAAATACCAATGATTTCAGGCCAGAGTCCATTCATCCCTGAGGATCCCTGACACCTGGGGACTGTCCCATGCAACTTTACTATAGATGACATTCTGGACCTGCATCCCCAAGTCTGGCTTTGACAAAGGCAAGGACCACCCACCAGGGCCCTACTTTCATGGTGCCATTCAACATTTTAAACGCCAACGCAATCTTTAAGCCATTACCCAGGAAATCATCATTAAGTCATTTGTTCATTTTTTATTAGCATCGCAGTAATTAAAGAGAATTGTATTTCAGAGATCTTCAGCTGCACTTATCAAAACCCACCCTCCAACCAATCAATTAGTATTACAATAACCATGGTCCCTTGTTGCTGGGGCTATTAGCATTCTGATTGAATGTCTGTTGAAAAGTGACTGGTAACAGAGGAGTGTGCTCACGAAGTAATGTGTCTTTATTCATTACCACCGAACCTTGTCTGGTTGTCTCCAGTCTCTACTCAAAAGAGACAAGACAGTTTCCAAAAGCAGTCATTTTGGCTACAGATTATATTTTCAGGAAGTCTGTGATAAATTGAGCCTAATCACTCTGGAATCTTCGGCACCGCACAAGGGCCTCCTGCTGCTGGTGGCTTTGGCACCCCTGAGCTGCAGCCCAGCTGCCTCACCCAGATAAGAAGATGGGATGATGAGGGTCCCTTCGGCTGCCTCTCCCCCATCCCCAACATCTAGGACTGTAAATACCAGGTCTTCACAAGTTGGCCCTTCAAGAGACTCTGCCAGAGCAGCCGGTGGCCACCGTAACTGCCATGGAAGACCATCATTATACAACCCCTTCTCCGCCAGGCACTTGGGAAACCTGTTATTCCAACATTCAGATTGAAGTCCTCTAGTCGTCATAATAATAAAAGTGCCATTCAGTAGAGAGATGGGTTAACAAGCTCCATTATGGGGAGCGAATGGCTGTCTTCTCCAAGTCACAGGAATTAACAAGAATTCATTAAATCACTCTGCTAGAATTTAAACAGTCTGCTACATCAGATAGCTCAGCTAACTGATACCACACTTACAGATGCCCTCTGCAGATAAATTGGAGATCACCAAGTATATGATACAGCCAAACCAATCCCCCAATGTTTCAATCTTCCTCTATCAAGTTGGTCATTGTTGCTATCCTGACTGGACATTCTGTTTTGAATGTGGTAAAACACAGGAGTGGGGATAGACAAGGAGTTGGGAATGACATGTGCTCTTAATGATACCTACCTATGGTAGTTGTCCACATGCTATGCATATGTCTGTCCCCCTACATGCCCATCCCTCTGCCCATCTGTTTACCTACCCAGTGACCCAACCACCTCTCCATCCAATCATTCATCTGCTCACCTACCTACCTATCCATTCATATACCTGACATTCTGTCCATCCACTTATCCATGTTTCCCAACTATTTACCATCTATCCATCTTCTATTCATCTACATATTCATTCATTCATTCACCCATCTAACCAGCTACTCATGCATCCATTCATTCATCTGTCTGCTTATCTGTCCGTCCATCTGTCCGTCCGTCCACCCACCCATCCACCTATCACCCATCCATTCATTCATCCACCTACCCATCTGATCACTCATTCATCTCCCCATCCGTTCATTCCTCTCCTACCTAGGTTCAACACACAACCAAGTATTTTCTTAAGTTTCATTTTCAGTATGGATGACTTTGGCCTAAGGGATCTCACAGTGATCTCACACTGTTCCACAGTGTACCACGGCCCAACTGCTGGTACACTAAGCAGTGCTAAAGAGCATGGCAAAACCATGTTAAGGGTTCATTAATCTTTTCTTTTTTCTTAAAGTCTTCCAGAATTCAGGAAAAACTAGAAAATAAAAAAAAAAAGTGTTGAAGGCTTCCAGTAAAAATCTTTCCTCCCTTTAAACCCAGTCTCCTTTTTCTCCTCCCAGCTCTGCTTCTCCCCTGGCTGCCAGCCAGACTCTATAATAGTGTCAGGTAGCAATTTCATTTTTAAAATGCTCTTATCAAGGATTTAAGGTGAAAGATAAGAACAGCACAGTAAATCTTCATAAAGGAGTATAGTGCCAGGCATAGCATTTTACAAATCAAAACAGTTAACAAAATGAAAAGGCAAGGACAGGGAAACAAAGTGAGTTTAAGCAGGGGCTGGAAAGGGGAGGGGAGGGACCAGGTTAAATAGAAAGATCACCCTTCAGATTCCCGAGCTCCCTTTGGTAACGGCCTTGGCATATTTGCTAAGAAATGCACGAACAGTCCAATTTCCATTTTGAAATAGGATGTTTTTAGAAGGCATATATATTGTCAAACCATTACACACACTTAACTGAGGGGTTTTCATGGAAGTCATCTGACCTGCAAGCCTGTGTTGCTAATATCACTGTTTTATTATTTATCGAATCAATTTCTCCATGGAATGACTAATAACACCACCACAGCTGCTCTCCTCTTCCCTCCCCAGCTGCTACCGCCCTGGAAACAACAAGATTCACAAGCTACCTACCATGCCTTACCATCTCTCTTGACTAGAGAACCTCAGGGCAAAAGCAGCAGAGGAAGGAGCCCAGCAAATGCCTTGAATGACCAAACTACTTTGTGGATGCCACTTACTCTGCCTGGGGAAACATAATCGTGTCACTGATGACCAGGCCAGAGCAGTGGTCTTTATTTTGCCATGGGATTTTAATTAGGAACCATAAATCTAAAAATATGACATACACGGAGTAGCTCATTGTCTGAAATCCCAGGACTTAGAAAGCTAAGGTGGTTAGCAAAACAGGTCTGGGATACACAGAGACCTATTTGGGAGACAGGGGGGACAAAGAAGAGGAAAACTCAATCAATAAAGTACCTGCCTTGCAAAAACTGAGACCTGAGATGAATTCTCCAAAACCATGTGTAGAAAGCCAAGCCTGGTAAGTCTGCAAAATAGCTCAGCAGATAAGGAGTCTCCACAAAAACCTGGTAACTTGAGTTCCATCCCAGAGGCCCACACAGTAGAAGGAGAGGAAATGACTTTTTTTTTTTTTTTATTTAATTGTGTGTGTGCGCGTGTGTGTTGTATGTATATGTGTGCGTGTGTATGTATGTGTGTGTGTAGAACCACAGGCGAATTCGGGAACCACCATGGACCGCCTCCACCTCCTCCTTGTTTACTCTGCCCTGGGATTCATAGGCTCCAGAAATACAGGCCGCCCCGCTTCCGCCTGGCGTCTATACGTGGGGTCTAGGATCCGAACTCAGGACCTTCTGCCTGCAAGGCAGAGGCTTAACCCCTGAGCCACCTCTCCAGCCCCAAGAACTGACTTCTTAAAGTTGTTCTCTGACTTCCACTCATTCACCTTTCTTGTGCTTTTCTCTCTCAAATAAGCAAGTAGGTAGGTAGGTAGGTAGGTAGGTAGGTAGGAAGATAGATGACAGATAGATTTGGAAAAAAAAAAGCGAGCATGGTGGCAGGCACTTAAAATTCCACTCCTGGGAAGGTAGAGACAGGCAGATCCCTGTGACTTGCTGACTAACCAGCTTAGTCTATTTACCAATTTCCGGGTCAATGACAGACTTTTGTCTCCAAGATAAATATAAAATAACGAAAAGGTAGATGGTCTCTGAGGAATAACACTCAATGTTGTCCTCTTGCCTCTGTAGGCACCTGTGTGCGACACACACACACACACACACACACACACACACACACACACAGTGAGAGAGAGAGAGAGAGGCAAGGTATCTACTTTTCTCTTTTGATCCTTTATAATGCCTTTAACTGCAGTGTTGTTTTTTTTTAACAATCAACTATGGGCCCCACTGACTCAAATGTGTCCCCCTCCCACCTATACATGCAAATACCCAGAAGTGCATGTACCACTCAACCACTGCTTGTACACATACATGCACCACACACATGCAAAGAGGAAACAAAGCTTTGAACTCCTGAAAACATAAAGTTGTAACAATGGTGCCCATTCTAGTTCTTTCTAGACACCTACCATTCTCCTTAAGACCTACCTACAAATTTACAATAAATAAAAACATGCAATTAGATGAATCCTATTTGCCAATGAATGATTCAACTGTCCATTAAAACTCTGAGTTCTAAAAATAACATAAAGGGAAATTATTAGGAATTGTGGGTACGCACATCTCTGTTGTAAAACAGATTAGTACTGTGAGCAAAATACAAAGCTTTCTTTGTAAATCTTACCAGTTTTTTTTTTTTTTTGAAAGGTAAGACAGGATGAGGTGGGAGCAAATTAAATCATCATTTTCAGACTGCATTTTCCTATTGTCAGTCAGAAAAATTGCCAGGTGTTTCCAGCATCGTTTATACATAAATATACTAGCTGAATCAGACAATCTCTTTCCAGGGCAAATGAATCAACTTAATTAAAAGAAGACTTCAGATGCCAAGACCAGAGCTCCTGGAAGTAGGGAGGAAACCAAGAGCTCTAAACGGTAAGGACACGCCCTTCTACCTGGCCTGAGAAGGAAATACACGAGCATTCTAACCCTGGCAGACTCAGGCTTAGTTAGGTACACTGGTTTCAGAGTCCATCAGGTAGAAGTACAGCTTATCACTCACTCACTCATTCACGTAATTTGTGTCTATGTGTGGGTGCAAGTGTGTGTCTGTGGGTGTCTTCCTCCACTTTTTTTTTTTTTTTTTTTTTTTTTTGAGGTAGAGTCTCTTGGCTGCTGCTGGCACTGGCAGATTTGGCTAAACCGTTGACCATGGAGCTCCGGGGATCCTCCTGGCTCTGCTTCAATGCTGGGATTATAGCTACATGCCACTGCACCCAGCTTTTTATGTGGGTGCTGGAGATACAAACTCAGGTCCTCACACTTGCATAGCAAACACTTTACTGACCGAACCAACTCCTTAGTCACCTATTCATTGTTATTTAAAAAAAAAGTTTTTTTTTTTTTTAAAGACAGTCTCATGTATTCCGAGCTGTCCTTGAACTCACTATGTAGGATGACCTAGAACTTCTGAGCCCTTTGTCTCTACCTCAAATTCTAAGCATGTACCACTAGGACTAGTTTATGAGGTGCTATGGTTTGAACCCAGGACTTGCATGCTAGGTAAACACTCAATGAACTGAGCTATATCCCTAGACTCAGAACTGAGTTTAATCGAAACAATACTTTCAGTCATTCTTCTAAACAAGTTATCAGGAACAGCTATGGTGATACACAAGGCATGTTCTTTTCCTTTTATCAAGCAAGAACTCTCACTAGCTTGATGGTTTTCTTAACTACCAGGATCAAGGACCTAATTCACTGAACGCCTTTGTGGCGTTGTAAATCTCAAAGGGTCCTTGGTGATCAACTGAGCCTGACAAGGATCCCCAAGCCCTGACTCTGACTGTATCTTAGTATCAGCCGGAACCATGTTAAGACAATGCCAGGCATCCAGCCCTGAATCATGATTGACTGACCTGGGATGGGACCCAGGTGTCCCATTTAGTAACTCCCCACATGACAATAAGGTTGAAGACCTCTAATATAGTTGACGGTTGCTGTAGCAACCATCATTAATTGTCTGGAGTCTAATGCTAAACTGGGGTACCGGTGCACTTGGCTCAGCTGGCTCTTCCCAACCAAACCTGTCCCATTGTGCAGAATCAAAAGTGGCCTAGGGGCTAGGACTTAGATTATGGGTAAAACCTGATGTGCAAGTGGAAGAGCGTAAGAGAAACGACATCCTTCAGGGAAGGTTGTACCTCAGCTTTTCTGTGCAATAGCACTGAAAGGCATTCATAACCTCCTGAAGTGGTATTTCTGACCGACATCTTGGTAGATACACAGTGGCTGGGTGGCTGGGTGGGAGGTGGGAGGGAGCCTGGGGCTGGCGAGAGACACAGAACAGGGGCCACTGTTGCTTCTGTGTCTATTCTAGGCCCAGAATGGATGATGTCACCTCCCGCGGCAGTGGAAAGCAGGGCCATGAATCATCCATGAACCAGCCCGGCCCTCTAAGATAATAAATCGATGTCAACATTGTGCACGTCCGCTGCAGAGCTGGGAGGAGGATTGGCTTAGCCTAGGGTGCTGGGACACTTCCTGGGGAAAGAGGTGCTTTCAATTATTTCCCTGTATCGAGATGGGTGGCAAGTGGAGAGAGAAGCTTCACATTTGGAGGGAGTGCTCAAAGGCACAGAGCTCTGATCACTTTTAAATTCTGGCAGTTATTTTTAAACACTGCTTGGCTTGCTGACCACACCCGAGGAATAATGAAAGTCTATCCATGCCAGGGCCCTCGTTATTCATGGCTGATGCCCTCTGCCCCCGGCATCCTTACAACCAGAGACCAGTAGGCGCTGCCATTCTGACCCTCCGCCTGCTGTATTAATGTAGCTTTAAAACTCACTCTAGGATTGGATTTGGCAGACGGTCCTGCCTGAAAGGGTTTCTGGGACAATATAAGGAAATGGAGGAGTTGGTCTGGCAGCCTCTGAGGACTCTGTTGTCTTGCTGTGCTTTTTCTTTTTCATGGTGGAGGCAGGTATGTTTGGGGTGCCTTGTACACACCAGTCCCCCTGGTTCCCTTCTTGTCCCTTCCCGTCTCATGCCTTGTTTCATGTTCTTTCATGCCTTGTTTTCCTAAGTAGTTAAGGAGAAAAGACCACCTGGAGTGACAGCTCTGATGTGTCTAGTTGGTACCGGCAGAATCGGAGGACCTGACAGCCCTACCTGTCCTGCTATTCCTTGAAATCTAAAGAAATGACCCAGCCCTGGAGACAGTAAGTCGCAAGCTGAACCTCAGATTTTTGCAAGAATCTGTCTGTACCAAAGAAATACCTTTCACATCCTATGCTCAATCTGAGTCTTGGATAAATGGTCACAGGCAAGGCATGACCCCAACAAGATGGGGGATGTTCTTAGAGGTAGAAAAGGTCTTCTCCACTCTCTTTTGAGACAGGGTCTCATCTACTCCAAAAGTGGCCCCAATCTTGCTGTGTGGCTGTGAATGACCTAGAACTTCTGATGCTCCTGGCACTACATGCCCAGGGCTGGGACATGTGTGCCATCACACCTAATTTATGCAGTGCTGTGGGCTGAACCCAGGCTTCATGCACCTACGGAACCACATCCCCAACCTCTTTTTTTTCTCTAATTTCTCTGGCACATAATTAGAGGAATGCTCAGGGGGAGAGAGCTGTTCATGGCCACCAAGACACCGGCCACTGGCAAGCAAGGGGACATGTCAGAGAGCAAGCACTGCTGTGCTTCACGTTATTTTCCTGGGGCTTCTAGCATAGGACTACAGATTAGGGGTGTGAGAACTCTATCTTGGTTCTGGAGACTAGAAATCGAACATCAAAGCATTGCAGGACTGGGCTCTGGGGGAAGGTATGTTCCAGGTGTCCCAGCTCGCGTTGGCTTGTACGTGCATCACTCCAGCGGCTGCCTGAGTCACACGGCTTCCCTCGTGTGTCTTTCTCTACAATCCCTGCTTACAGGGGCAATAGTCCCATTGATTAACACACTACAGTTAAGACCTCAACCTAACTTACTAAGTCTCCAAAGACGCAGATCTCTTTCTAAGAATAATCACATCACAAGGTGTGAGAGGTTAGCATTTCGACCGTACCCTTTTGGAGAAGCTGACTCAGCCCATAGCATGTGCACTGTCAGACAGCAAGTCTCAGCCTGCTACTCCCCCGGGTGATGGTAACAGAGTCCTTCTGATAACACAGTAACAGTAGCTAACAGAAGTGAGCGTGATGTTAACATTCACAAGCCATGTCCCTCCAGCCTAGCAGGGCCCATGAGTTACCATCAACAGCCCCATTCAAAGCGAGGCTCACGCCACACAGCTGATTAGAACTAGAGCCCAGCATCAGGATTCCATCCTAAACCTTCACCCCTTTGTCACAGTGCCCCCCATAACACTTCCACAGCTTCAATAACTTGACTCCAAAGTTAATACACAAGACGAGACAGAGGTGGGGGATTGATTGTGCCACTCTGTGCATAGTCCTCATGTTTACCAACTGCAACTTGGGGTAAGAAAAGCTTCTAAGGTTTCCTCCTTAATTACAAAGCATTCTGAACTTTGGGATAGAGAGCCTCCTGATTCTGACCTCTGTCGTCTCTCATCTTGGATGAAATAGACCAAACAAGCCTCTTCTCAGAGTGGGACCAGGCCATTCTAATAATAGTCCATTGTCTGGGAAGAGCAGAAGCTAGTAGGAAAATCTTCATCCATAGACCTCTCTCTGTTTATGGAAAGGCCAGGTCAGAGGTGGCTCAGAGTGAAGGTGTCTCACCTGCATCTAATCAAGCCTTGCAGGCAGGGGAGCATCTCCCTCGTGCACAGGTGGGACCCCCATTCCTCATTTCCGAGCTAGAGACACCCCACCACGAAGGAATTACACAATTAGGGCCAACTTTTAAAATATTTATGCGCACCTCAGAAACAAGATAGAAGAGACAACAGTTATTGGTGGTATTGTGGTGGTTTCTTTAAGTCTTTGAAAGTTCTTTGTCATGTTGATAGATCACTACACTGGATTGGATTTTGAAAAGGACAGTCTGAATAGGTAATGCATACACGTGGTGCAAATATTCAAAAGATAAATGCAAATATAATAAAAAGTGTCCTCTACCTCTGTACTTTTGGTCATTTAATTCCCTTTCCTAGAGACAGACATCTTTTTTTTTAAATAGGCATACATTTACATCTGTGAGAGCATGTACACACCTGCATAAGCATATGGTGTGCTTATTATTATGGTCAGGACTGGTTCTGAGTCTCTTAAGCTTATCAAATGATGTAAGCCTCAGGCTAACCCAACGTCCTCTTCCTATCTGATAGACAAGGAATCTGTGCCAGAGAGGTTAAGTAACTTGGCCAGGACCACACAGGGACCAAGTCTGCATTCCAACTATTGGTCTCTGAGGCCAGGTGCTTATCTAAACCACATGCCATTCCAGCGCTCTGTAGTTTTGGAAGCTATACTTCCAGAAACACAGCATATACAGAGGCAAAGGGGAAAACATTCACAAAGACATTTTAATTTAAAGACTACTTTCCCCCAGACTCAAATGCAGAGTTTTGTTTGTCTAAAGAAATGAAACCCAGGGCTTTCTTGAGAAGGAGAGCGCAGGCATTCCTGGGCACTTCCCTCTGGCTGTGGGCACTCTGCAAGGTGAGATTTCCCCACAAGGCTGTTTGTGGGCTCCACATCCACTCAAGTACAGGTGCTGGGCCAGAAGAACTTGCTGCCCTTCATGTCCCTGGCTCAGAAACTCAGAGGAGCCTGGAGCATTCTGTGACCCCGGTCCCAGCCCTCCACAGCCCCCAGCAGTATGGCGGGCTGCTGAGGAAGAGGATGCTTTGAATCAAGCCACCAGCCTGAGGGCTCCTTTCTGTGCCTCCTGCCCGCTGTGGGATCTTCAAACGTGCGGTGAGAGTCATCAGCCTGGGTCTCTGTGGGAACAGGACCCAACAAAGTGCTCATTGTGACTCTCCACAAAAACTCACTTCGGGGTCAGTGGAGCTGTGACCCTGCGCCCACTCCCTTTCTGATTCCGCGGGCCCAGCCAGGGCAGGCAGGAAGGCTGTTAGCTCACCAGCTCTTTGGTGCCAGCATTTTTACAGGCAAAGGAAGAATCTGGAGAGTTCTCTTTGGGAGAGAGAAAATGCAGTCCCCCCCCCCCCGCCCAGAAGCTGGCTTCGCCTGGCTGTGCAGACCTTGCTGGCTGCCCGTCCCCAGGCCCGTTGCTAAGGAGTGGACAAGCTCTGTCCCTACACGGTGTCTACAAAGCAAAGCAGGTGAGCAGAAACCAAGACTGTGCTGATTAATATCTCAAGAGACAGCGCCGGAATGGGCGCTTCCGGAATTGAGTTAGCACAGTGGAAAAAAAAAAAGAAAAAAAGAAATCCAGTGTGTGCTTCGTGCTTTCCTGTCAGAAATAAAATTAAGGTCTCGGATCGATGTTGCCAGGGCTGGGACATCTACCGGAATCTCTAATGGTCTTCTCTACATGTTTTCAAATTCGCATTCCCCTTCAACCCTGCCCTTTTAATTGGTTATTTGCGAGGTCATGTTTGCACCAATTTCTCGGGAAGGCTAATGGTGTTTATTTAACAAGAAAATAAAATGTGCAGACAGCTCTGAGGCTGGCCTTAAACATGGGTTCCTGAAGGGGGCTGTGGCTCTGCTCAGCCCCTCACTGCTGTGAGGCAGTCGGCCTAGAGAGTAAAGACCTGATCAGGGGTCTCTCGAGGTGGGGAGGGTGAGGGACAGACACAGCATACCATCCCCTCACACTGTCTTAGAACAGACACATACAACAAGGAGTGCAGAACCCTGGGTTCTGAGACTCTAGTAGGCAGGGAATGGGGGTCCATTTACTGCCTTAGTTATGCTTGGCAATTCTCCCTCGTTCCAACTGATATGTGCCCAGCTTTGTCTATATATAATTTACCCAACAGAGTATCTTCAACTACCCAAAAGCATAAATTAAGGTTCACATCAGACCTCCCCCTGATTTCTGGGGCCTTTTTATTAAGAAGGACCACAGGAGACTCAGGGAGACTGAGATTCTACAATACTTCTCTAGATTTCTGATTTAATAGTATCTTTCTTCAACAGCCACCATAGTGACAGTGGTCTTACCCAGAGAATAGGATTCTCACCTAATCCCCCTCCCCCCAAAAAAGCCCAACTGACAGATTTGGGGGCCACATCCCAACAAAGACAACATACTATTTCCTTACCAAGTTTCCTACCCCATCCAACAACCCTTCTTCTGGACTTTGCCCCTTAGTCAAACATCCTTCTTCTACTGCAAAAGGCACACGTATAGCTTACAGACACCAGACTTCTACTCCTGAAAAATAAATTCTAGAATCTCATTGGGGGATAGCTTCAGTTGCTATCTGTGACACCAATGAAGTGTTGCTTTTATTTTGATTCATCTGATGAGGATCTATATGGTTTGGATCAGCCTTGAACTCACAATCCTCTTGCCTCAATCTCTAGAGTGCTGGCACTATAGGTATACATGCTATGCCAAGCTGAATATTTTTTTAAAATTACGGTTCTTTGAACCTCTTTTTATATCCTTCCTCTGATTTTTGACAAACAGGTACCAATAAACAAATAATTACAGTGCCATTTTTAATCATCTTTATATGGCACACATAAAAGAGTCAATCTGGGCTTCAGAGGTCAATTTCAAAAGTGAGCATCTGGCAGGTAGTCAAGACATTAAGGATTGTTTTTTCTCCTTAGAAAAGCATTATCTTCTATTGCAGCTTCAGTTACATCTTACTGGCATCATTTTAATAAGTAAACTGCTTACGCAAGTTACAGAGACCTTAAACTGGGGCCAACTGCTTTTGGGACAGAGACTAAACAAGCTGTGAGGGAGAAGCCAAGGTCTGCGTTCAACGGCCTTGAGGTGAGCCTATGGAAGGTTCCTCCCTCAGGCTCGATCTGCCTACCCTGGGCCTGGTCAGCTGTCATCAGGCATGGCCACCTGGGAAAGGACCTCTTGTTCCAAGGACCTGTGACCAGTGCTGGGGAAAGGCCCTTTTGGGGGCCCATGGTTAGCTGGAGCTGTTGTTTCTCTCCAAAGCCATTAGCATTGCACTTAATACGTGACTGCTAGCTGCTGGGAGAAGTCATCCATCACACTAATCTCTGCTTCACTCTCAGTGTATCCTGTTCCTCTGCTCTGGCAATGCTCCACAGCAAACAGGCCTGCTGGGTAATGGCAGCCACAGGGATCCAAGGCCAGAAACCATTCCCTCTCTGGACAATCCTCCCTCTCAGCTTTGGATGACAGCTAAAGCTGGAGGGACCCAGCGATGCAGGGTTCAGAAGCCCATTGCCTGAGGAGGACACAGGAGCGGCTGCAGTTCCCTTTGAGTGACTTCCATACACCCTCAGAAAGAAGTGAGTATAAGATATACTTCAGAAACTAACATACCCACATCCCATGTTCTCAACAGGATTGTAAAGACAGTGAAGAGAGTTGATCTTTCTCTCTCCTAACCAACTTTTCAGTCTCCTGCTAGAATAAACTGGAAAGACAGCACCCCGCCCATTACTTCTCCTTCTGGTAACCCCTCCAGCCCCACCCTGGAAATGATATCTAATTCTGAATTCAAGATATTATCTGTGATTTGCAAAGATGAAGCGACAAAATTGCCCCCAGTGATTAAATCCTTTGATGATCGCCTGGTATTTTTTAGGTTACCTTTAACAAGTTCTACAGAGCAAATGAGATGACTCTCTCTTCTATATGGCATAATCTATCTTCTGGGAAGGTCTTGGGATGAGGTAACGGGCAGGGCCAAGGACGGAGCCGTGACGTGACACACTTTGAATGGCAGAACCTGCTACCTAGCATTCCATAACTGCACGTGCCTTAGTTTTTACACATGGAAATGAATGAGCGCTAAGGAAAATGAGGGTGGGAACAGTTGGGAAGAGGCAATCCATCCTCTCACTGATGTCTGTTCACAGGACTGCCTAGTGTCAGGCCTGAAAAATGGTCACAAGCTTGAGCTGCACAGGCTGGGCAGACAGTCCAGCTCTGTTTCTACCTGTGTATGATTTTGAGTAGCTCAGTTCACCTATGGCTACCTGCCACATGTAAACCCCGTGCTGGGCATGTCCAGTATTGACTATTTCTGCCAAGATAGAGAAAACAGCCTGTTTAGACAGCCACAGAGCCCCAACAGTAGAAACCAGGGTGGTGCTAAGGCAGGATGATCCCCTTTCGGGCATGAAGGACACCTTCCCCAGCTACTGATTCCTACAAGTAGACGCTTTGGGGATTTGCTCGGGAGAAGGCCCGGTCACACCAGCTTTCTGGATGGACTGATTCCACTCGCGAATCCTGTGGGTGCAGAGAAGACTCGCCATTCCCCTCTTAGTGGAGGGAAGCATATTCTCATTTTGATGGCATCATAAGTTGGCATCTTACCCTGCCCACTTCTAATCAAAAACTCTTCCTAGAAAGCATCTTGCAGGCTTCCCCTGGTAGAGTTGCTTCCCAGGAACTACTCAATATAAATATGAACTGCGTTAACTGTATGAACGTATGTGCACGTGTGCACACACACACACACACACACACACACACATACACACGCTCATATGAATTTGGGCAGGCAAGATGACTCAGCCAGTTAAAAGCACTTATCGCTAAGCCTGGAAACCTGAATTCTATCCCTGGAACCAATTCTTGCAATCTGTCCTTTGATTTCCAAGCACAAGTTATGGCACTCGATATACAAAGGATGAATAAATTATAAATCAATATAAAAATTAAAGGAATTCATTGTGGACATCCTATGGTTAAAGACCAGACACGTTCAGATCCTAGAGCTCCTCAATCTCTTTCTCCAGCGGGACAGGAAAGAAGCCCCAGGCAGTCTGTGACTGCCTCTGAAGCTGGAGGAGGGCCATGCCATATCTACAAGTAAGGTGCAGATCCTACACTCCATGACCTGGTCAACTAGGAGGCAGAGCCCAGATGTGCATTCCCTCAATTCTTTTCCACGGTGCTACTGTACTTCGTGGACAGAAGTCAACTAAGGACCATCTCTACTCCACAGGTACTACGGGGAGCAGAGACGGGACCACCAGAGGGAAGAATGACAACTACTGGACTCTGCTTCCTAATGGCATGTGGCCTGACTGGGCCCTGAGCTAGGCCCATGGCCTCGGGAGCCAGTCTGCCTCTCAGTTTACTAGGAGCCCCAAAGAACAACATGGGTGGACATCCAGCTCCTAGGGCTGAGGATCAAGTGCACTGTGGGCTGCCCTATGAGACTGGGTGAGGGGCTTGGGACATTCAGTTGTGCTGTGGTAGTATGTGAGGCCCTCGATCAGATGGAGCTCTTTAAGATGACACCTGGAGGCAGTGTGAGCAGAGAGGAGGCCTCAATCTTTGCCGCCATAACACCTTCCCCTGGATAAGCAAAGGGTGGCAGGAAGCTGAGGAGGTTGAGATGAGGTAGTGCTTTATCTTTCTGTGCTTATCTGTTTCCAAAGCGTGGGTCTCAGGTGGGGCCTGGCACTCTGCAGACAAAACTCGTGCTTCTGCTATGATGTGACTTATGATTTTCCTCACTTCCCTAAATGTTTTAAAATCTCAGCTTTAGCACCCAGCCAGACTAAACTCCTCCTGTGCTGTTCCAAGGGAATGAAAAGATGCATGGAGCAAGACCACCACCTGCACAAAATCATACTGGGGAGCCTTGAAGGAAAGGGGTAGGCGATGTCAGATCCCTCTTCCAGAAACTTCAGAGCATTCCTTCCCTCTGCCTGCTCTTCCTGGCCCACCAGCAGACAGGGCCCACAGGCCGTATTTCAGAGGCAGCTTCGTGGGCATGGTGCCTGTTCAGAAGGTTGCATCCGTGGCTTAATGCTCTATAGTTGCCTTGAGACCAGAGAGTCTACAAATGACAGGGTTGCATCCACTACAGGGGTTTTAACCTCTGGCAGGATGGCTGGATGCTACATGCACCAGTCTCTGCTCTACCAGATGTCTGGACTCAGGAGAACCAGCAAGGCCATCCTGATGCACTCTGAGCACCGGACGGCAGTGCTGACTTCCCTCTGCCTTCTAACAGACTCAGTCAGAGGGACTGTGGCCCTATCCCCGCACCATGGACTGCTGTGCTTTCTTTGTCTCTTTTGGAAACAGGGAGAAGCATGGAGAACGCTCTCGGATAGATCTGGGTCTGAATCTAACTTCTGCCAGTGCCTAGCTGTCACCGCAATGAGTCACTGGCTCTCTCAGGGGCCTCAGATGACGAACCTCTGTACTTGCTTGACTGTGGAAGGCTGACAAGATGGTGCTGCGGAACGTCCCAGCACAGGACTTGACACAAGCTGATCAAAAACACCTTCTTCCACTCATCTTCAACAAAGGAACAGATGGGGTTTGGGTTGAGGGATGGATTCACTGTGTTTCAGGCCCTGGATTCAATTCCTAGCTTTCTCTACTCCTTAAGCTCCCCCAAACAACATCTAGATACTGCTCAGAAATCTCCTGGGGTCAGGAATTCCAACACTGACCACTGGGTGCCATATTCAGATGGCACTAGCCACCCTTGAAAAACAAACACAAGGCCATATATAGAGATTACCATCCAGGCACATGGAAAAAGAACTAAGGCCCCTGTGGGTGTCTTGGTTACTTGCCCTGGGCCTTGAGCAATCCCTCACAAAACAGCACACCTATGCTTGGTTTTACACCTGCCAAACGATCCTATAAAGAGGACTTTTATCTTAGTACTTTAAAGATGAAGAAACAGAGGCAACAGAAAAATTCAGTAATTTCTTCTGAAGTCACCACAACCCTCCCTGGTAGCTGTGCAGCCAAATGAAAAGAGGCATAAGAAAGTTGCACTGATGCTCTTCAGCTTTAAAAACAGGGTCTTTCCATGGTGCTCAGGCTGGCCTCGAATTGGTGGGCTCAAACAAGCCTCCCATCTCAGCATCCTGAGCAGCTTAAATTACAGGCCACACCACTGTGCCTGGTTTGTTGCTTTGGAGATGGTAACACAACCCAGATGGAGTATGGTTGATAATGGAGAATGATCATACATTGACCATCATAGCTATACCTTCCTCCCCTCTCAGAGTTACCTCTGGGGAGGTAAGGGCACAAAGCCAATCACTGACACCTGTGCATGCTTTTCTTCCTTCTTTTTTAAACATGCACGTGTGTGTGTGTGTGTGTGTGTGTGTGTGTGTGTGTGTGTGTGTGTACACAGGCATGCTTATGTATTTTGCATGTAGGTGGACACCCTTGTCTGTGCATGTGCATGCATGTGGAGGCCCAAGGGTGTTATCAGGAATCATCCTCAATGGCTCTTTCACCTTACTGTTTTGAGACCACGTTTCTAAACCCAGAGCTTGCTTATAGAGCTATTCTGGTTAGACAGTTTGTTCTGGGGATACCCAGGTTCCACACCTGGGGCTGGAATTACAGGTGGATTGCCTTTATATGGAACCCGAGGAGAGGAACGTCAGTTCTTTTGCTTTGCCAACAAGTGCTTTAACTGTTGGTCTGTGTGTGCTTTTCTTTTCTCTCCTTGCTTTCACCCACTCATCCTCCAAGGTTCCTGCCCTTTTCTTCTTTCCAGAAGCACTCGCCACAACCACCCCTGTCCAACAGATTCTTGATTTCCTATTTGAGGAGCCATAGGCAGCTCCTGGGTCAGGCAGGCAGGACAGACCTGTCTTTCTCCCGCCCTGCCAACAACACCTCCCTTTCTTCCCTTCCTCCCTTCACTCAGCTGCCTTCTCCAAACAGGAAAGAGGTACCGTCAGCGCTGGTAACTGCTTCTAATCACAGGTGACAGCAGGAATGTAAACAACAGGAAAAACATCTAAATGCGATTCAAGTGGCAAGAAAACACAGTTTGCCGGCTCACTCAGGCTCTCTCCCCGGAAAATACCCCAAACCCCTTCTGCCACCTCCCTTCACAAGTGCTGTTCACTAACACCCTGATAATAGGAACCCCAGAAACCTGGCACTTCCCAAGAATGGAGTGCTAAAATGTAACCTCTTTTGACTTTCACCTCAAGGAGAATTTTCTAGATTACTTCCATTTTTTCCATTCAAAGGAGAAATTTCAATGTGTTCTGTTGGTAGGCGGTGGTCAGAGACCCTCTGACAATCTGTTCAATGATAGGGATCCGCTCTTAGGCGAAGCTCAAACGCATAACATTTTGGAAACCATTTCAAAGGCTTACATTTCCCATAGTGTGTAATGGACAAAAGGAGCACAAGAGCCAACAGAAATAAGCATAGATGTCCCCTACACATCCTGAGGTGCCACAGGGCATTTCCAAGTCCGTAATCCTTGTACTCAGGAAAGACTTGAAACATAGCTTCTCCTTTCTCTCCTCATACTCTAGATCGACAGTGCGCTTTTATACCACCTCCTCTCATGCAAATTGGGAACTCAACTGAGTAATTACTATGACTAATTCTCACCAGGATCACTCAGTGCTGAGGTTACCAAGAGACTAGGAAAGCCAGGATGAGAAAGGTATCTCTCAATGAGTGTGTTGGGCGTGGCCACATAACACAGTGAAGCCAAAAGGAGATGTTTTCCACAGGTCAGTATCTGCTGGCCCTCCATTCATATAGACTGTCAACACATGGTCATATGTACCTGCTGGATTATCGTTTGTCAGTGGAACGGGCTGTGAGAAGTGACAGCGGCCAAGAGGGAATCAGGGGCAATTTTCTTACACTGGGGTCATCTTACCTCTGTGCCGGTTGGTGGTTTTATCGAACATCAGCATTGCATCTTCCACCTGCAAAACAAACAGAATAGAAGCTGCTTTAGGAACCTTCCCAAAATACACAAAACATTCCAAATATATATTGGATGTGGGAGTGGTTTCCTTTACAGAATGGGCACTTCTAATTAAAGACAAAGTAAAAAAGAAAAAGAAACTTCACTTGGTACAACTACAGCTAGCACGTTGTGCATTTTCTTTTCTTTTCTTCTAAATTCTGTTCCTGCTTTGGTGTGGTTTATACAGTATTCCATGTGGAATGTTTCCTCCCTTTTTCTGGAGGAAGTTAACACTAAAATATGCACCTCACCCTCCCAGGTCACCGCATTATAAATGCTACACTGACTACTGAATTTTTCACAGAAGCAAGACATCACAGCTTACTTCTTTCCCTTCTGATGAATATACCTGTTCCAATTATAGACAATGGGCTTTAACATCATGATAGGGGCAGTATATTCCCTAAAATTCATATACTAACCAACCCCTACTACTGTACAAGTAATTGTATTTGAAACCTGGGTCTTTAAAGAGGTAATTAAGAGGAGAGCTTTAGGGAGACTCTGGTCCTATAATTTGAATGGTGCCTTCAAAAGAAAAGATGACTAGGACATACACAGAAGAGAGCAGCAAAGAGTAGGACCTCAAAACACAAAACAAATCAACCTTGTCACACCTTGATCTCAGACTTCTAGCTTTCAGAATAAACAAGCAAAAATAATGAATACATCCAGCCTCTAGTGCTTTGTTGTGGCTGTCCTAGCTAGCAGGTGGTATTTATGCTGCAGTCTGTTCAAAGTTACCAGAGAAAACACCCAAAGGCAATCTCTGAGTCTTCTCAAATAATCCTTCTACTCTTGGGTATTTCTAGCCATAAAGTCTAGGGGCCACATTCTATTCCCACACAGATTTCAAGAAACTTGCAATTAATGGACATATTTAACTTCAGAATTCACTCCCCTGATTCAATCCTACAGTCCACAAAGCCCACTCTTCACCTGGGCATCTGTCCTAATTAATCAGCTACTCACTCAGGAGAAAATCTGGTCTGGCCAAGTGACTCACCTGCTCTCCCCATGCATTCTGTACTCAACACTGATGGCAGAAATAGAACCAGAAACGTGTACTATCAATTAGGGGACTCCGTCTCTGGAGCAGACTGGGCATGTGTATGTGGCTGGGGAGGACTGAGTGCTTGCTTTGTGCTTAAAGGCTCACAAGTGAACCTGGGGGCGATGTGCTAAGCCCAGCCAAGAAGAGGAATCACCCGCTATCCACTCCCCACTGCTCCCAGACCTCCATCTCCAACGAGGCAGGGGTAGGGGGCTGGGCAAAGCAGAGAAGTGAAGTTTCAAACAGGATGCCTCTGACAAATCACATCTGTTCTTCTGGATGCCACCATGTACCATAGAGGGAAGAACAAAATGCAGGCAAGAACGAAAAGAGGTAAGTAAGCCACTGGTAAGGACCAGCCTAGTTTTATATTCCTTTGGGTGGCAGGGCCCCCTCTGTTGCTAAGCAACTGAGGCTGAAGAAGCATGTCTCGCTTGGGGCCTTTCCCTTCTAGTGCCCACCCCCACTCCCACTCCTGCCGTCAGCAGCTGGGGTGGAGTGCGGGAAGAGTGGTCTTGCTTAGGACTCCTCCAGCGGGGAGCTGCCTGTCTCTCCCAGGCAGCAGCTGGCAGGAGCAGCACATACGTATACGGAGATCGCTGGAACAGGGGCATCCTTCCCTGGAGCCCTCCTGGTCCCTGTGCTTGCCGGGGTTCAAGAATCCCCCAGGCACCTGCTGAGAGGCCATACCCACTTTCCATATACCACTCAAGCAAAAACACTGAGGATCAACTGGTGTGTTTGTTTGTACCCAGAGCAGTCACACTATAGCACGGCATCTCAGACTCATGCCCTGGGATGCAGACGTGAGTAGGGGGTAAGGCCTGCTGGGGGCATAAGTAAATGTGATATCTGCTTCTTCACACACTGTCTGAGATGTTTGCCAAATCCTGACTTTAAGTTGAAAAAAAAAAAAAAAACAAACCAAAAATTGAATAGTAAGGAAAATAGCCCCCTCTGTGTTGGCCATGTTTTGGTACCGAAATTCAGAACCCCACAGAAAATAAATATTTTGAATTAAAAAAAAATCTATTCTCAAAGCCCCCTTTCAGCCATGTGCATTGGCTCCTGGTCTCCTCTTCACTAAGTTTGGCCACTTTCTTCTGAAGTCTCTACACTCACTCCTCCCTACTGAGCCTAGGGGGAGGATGTGTGTGTGTTATGGGGACAAGCATTGTTGTACAGAATAGAGCTGTCTCCTTTCCAGCCCAGTTGTACAAAGGGACTTACGGAGACCTCCTGAATAGATAAAGTGTCAGGGCATAAGAAAAATTCTATTAACACTTACAAAATACAAAATCTAAGAAGTAGCTGTAGAGGAAAGGGAAAAAGAAAAGAAAATCAGTATGGATAAGTTCTGGTGCTGGGGGGGTAGGGTGAAGAAAGAAAACTTTTCAATGATTGCAAAACACTTATTAATTCAGAGAAGCCGTCAATGCGATGGAAATCTGGCAGAACAGCAAGAGCTGAAACTAGAAGAATTTGAATGTACAAAGACTGAATAGAAGGGAAAGCCCGGGTTCACATACGGGCCTGTTTCTCACGGTTCTAAGGGAATCAAACAGAAGCGGCTTCTGTGAGCCTCTGAGGAGCATAAGGGAGACATCCTGCTCATCACCATCTGGGGCTGTTTGCACCTCACAAAGCCTGCTTGGGCACACACCTGAAACTCAGGTGGGGAAGCTAGTGGCACAGTCAGGGGAAAGGGGAGAGGGGTGTAGGGAGACAGTTGTTTTTCTGACCTCAGGAAGAAAATGCCATTAACCCTTCGGAAGCACCGAGCCTTGACTCTGTGCTGACCCGTGTCCTTGCGGAGCACGTTTACAGCAGTCTCTGCACGGAGGGGCATCTGCAGCCTCACGCTCTTGTATACACTCTGAGGGGAAGACCTTTGTCCCATGTCCTGTTTGGAGGAGCCGCTTACTTCCAGCTCTGGATGGGTCCAGTAGGGCCCAAGGCAGGTTTGTGATAAGTGCGATCATCCTTAGTGGTGTGCTTTGGTAAGCAAGATGATGTGAGGCCAGTGAGATGGCATAGCGGGTAAAGCGCCTGCTGCTCAATGACTGAGTCTGATTCCCTACAACACACACGAAGTGGAAGAAGATCAGACTCCATAGAGACGTCGTCTGACCTTCACATGTGTGCTGGGCATGCCTCCCACTAATAACACACACACACACACACACATGCGCTCACACAGTTAAACAAGCTCATGGAGCTTCTAGGTGAAGCGGTTGGGAAAGGGATACATCGGTTGTGTGTCTTGAACCCATTCAAGGCCTGTGTGTGTTTCAGTCGACGGCAACTTCAGATCAGGCAAATGCATTAGTATGTAAGCCTCAAAGCAGGGCAGCCCGTTGCTAGAATCTGAAGCTGCACCCAAATCAGAGTCACGCAAAGGAAGGCTGCTGGCCCCAGGTCTCCTGCCCACACCCGCCATCTGAGTGAACCCTAATCGTCTGTGTTTGTGTTCCGCAGCTGCTGGCCTGCGGCCTCCTCTTTTCCTGTCTACTAAAAGAGTGAAAAAAAGGGCAAAAGTTAAAGGCACTGGCTCCAGGGTGTTTCTTCCTCCAACGCATGGTGTATTCAACACATACGATGACACTCTGCTCCTAGGAGACCCACTGCAGTGTGGCAACAGCTCCCCTTCTCCTTGTCTTCTCTTGGCCACTAATAGTCAGTTTACCAGAATAGTTCAAAACGTTCTGCTGACAGATCAGCTCTTACTATGTCCATTTCTAGCAGTCAACTCATTCCTGACTAGGAAATCTCACTAGTGGCAACATCATTTACTTGTAGATTGTGCACATGCATTAGGCATTTCTACCTGCAAAGTATTGATCCAAGTACAAGCAAGTGGTGGGTCCCACAGCTCCATGACAGACTAATCACACTGTTGACCCTCTGAAGGGTTATTTTACAGTTTATCGCCCCCAAAGAGGAGTCTATCTCCCCAACCCTTGAATCTAAGCCTGTCTTATAGCGACTAATAAAATGAGGTAGAGACAAGAGTTCATCTGTTTGGGGCCTGGCCTGGAAAGGCTTTGCCTACTTCTACTTGTTTTCTCTTGGTCCTTGTACCTTGGTCATTTCTGGGAGAAGAGCATGCTCAGAGTTGCCTGATGGAGGACAAGACCTGAGCTAGTCACCCCCAAAATATGCAACACGATTACCAGAATCACTCCTGGCGTACTCAAGCTAAATGTCATGAACAGTTACCATCTGCTATGGAGATTCTATACCTGGTACACATCATTACTGTGTGGCAATAGATAATGCGTCCAAGGCTCCTGTTCAGACCACAAGCAAAGGATGCGCTATCTAGAAGATGTGTGGTCTTATATAATACTGGAGAGTGAGCAAACAGGTGAGAAAAGTGGTAGGAGGGAAGGTGCTGAACAAGAGCCAAATAGCAGAACATCAGGCTCCACAATTCACACAGAACCTTCCAAACGGGACCAGACAAATAGGGTGTAGAAGGACCTCTTCTAGATCAGTCCAGCAGCAAGGATGGAGACCAAGATCCTTTAAACGCCAAGAGAAACTGGCAATGCATTCCTCACTAAATGAACACCATGAAAAATCAGCAATAATTACCACTCAAAGTCAGTGGGTGAAGCCTCTCTAATCCTAATTCATTTAATGAATGAAGTGAACTCTCTTTGGAATGCCTCAAAGGTTCAGTGTAAGCCAGACATTCTTGTTAGGGTGACTGTGGAAATAGCCAGATGGTGTTGATCAGATCCAGAGGTTTTAGACTTTAGCAAGCCTGGCTCGCATGCCTAGCTGAACAGGCAACCTTTCACCTCACAATGCAAAGATGTTCCAGTAAAAGGAAGGTCACGAAGTCTGTCTTGTTGGCTGGCCTCAAGGTCTGACCTTAGACAATGCTCCCTGGACAACCGCCGCTGCCCAGGGCTTTGCCGATGTGCCTCTCCAGGTACAGGACAGGTAAGAGAAGGTGAACTGTTCTGATGACACAGGAGAGGGCTACAGAGAAAAGACCTGATGGTACTGACGCAGCAGGTGCAGTAGGAGCAGCTGACTGTGGGAGGCAGTGCTCCAAGAGCTCAGGGAGGATCAGGCTCCACCCCAGCCTTAGGGGGGAGACGTCACCTCCCTCTTTGTGCCAGGCTGAGGAAGGACGGAGTTGCTATAAGGCAGTCTCTCAGATCCATGAGTAAGGTCTACAGAGAATGCAGAAACTAGGCTGTAGAGGATGCTGGGAGTGGGAGGAAGGGGCCAACATCTGGAAGCATCCAATTCCCCGCTGAAAACTTTTCCTTTGAAAACTATTCTGTGAGGTTGTTCCAGAGCTTTGCTGTGGTCAACACACACCCTAAGAAACTTCCTTCTCCTCCTGAGACAGCAATACTCACACCCACACATTATACATATCAAGAACAAAGCAGGGTATAGCACTTCAAATGGTCCTTAAATCATTTGGCCAGATGTGGGAGGGGAGGAAAGGAAGAGAAGAAATCCTGTTCTTCCATCGCCTCCAGAACAAATGCCCTTGGATTTCTCTTCCTGCTCCCACTCAAACACTTCAATAATTAGTTGAAATAAACACCCTCAAATGCAGGACCATGATACGATGACATGGACAGCGTGCAAACCTCATTACGCTCTGTGCACTGAAGACCTGAAGTCACAGAGCAAAGACCTGTTTGGTGTGGTGGGACCACCTAGGATACTAGAGCTGGGGCTTATGTGGTGAAACTGCAGCCGTGGGTCACATTTCTGCACCAACAGTCAGGCTCAGGCAAACTTGGTCTGCTGAGACCCAACTTTGCAGTCTGTGAATGGAGGGGTTGGTCAATCTTTAATCACTACCCAAAAGACAGAACAAAGAAAAGAGGAGCAGACCATTATAGCTTTGGTTTACATAACACCCCATGAAAAAGTGGTTGTCATCAATCAGAGACTCTGTTTCCTCACTGCTCATCCCAGAGCTACAGAATTCAGATGATGATCCAGAGGTCAGCCTCTGCCTTCTTGCCCTGGCTCAGGTTCCTGCCTCTCCAGCTGCAGACAAGCAAGCTTCTCAGCCCTCAGGCTCTGTGCATTATCAATGGAAGGTTCCAGCAATGGAGGTGCCCGCAAAGTTCCTGTCCTAACCACTGCTGCCAGATATGTGCAGTTTATCCCAGAAACGAAACACTTTGGATTACACCCACCCCCTGGGTCTATTTATTTTAATTCATACTCATGCGTTCATTGAATAGCAACAGAAACAGTCTGCTTCGTTTCTTCTAAATTCTTTTTCTAAACTGTGGTAAAATACATGTGATGTAAAATTTGTCAGTGTAACTACTAGCATTTGGCTCAGAGGCACTAAGTACATTTCCAACTCTTCATAAAAGGCTCTCAAATCTTTTGGCAAGACTATCCTATACTCCTGGGCAGAACTCTGGTGTGTAGACCCCTTTTTTTTCTTGTGTTTTTAAAAAGCTCTGTGGAATCACTCCATTTTCCAACATTTAACTTAAGTAAAACCAACTCCAATGTTTAGTAGATAAGAGTAAGGAACATAATAAAGTGACACTTGACTAAGAGTGTGTGTGGGGGGGAGAGGGTCTCCTCCAGGTAACTCTCTAGACTGGAGACTTAGGCATTTTCTTACCCACGGCCAAGGCCTTCAGCTCAGAGGTTCTGATTGTGCAAACACTTACCTGATTGTACTTATGACATGCCCACTCCACACCCCATATAACAATGAATAACAATTGCTGCAAGAGTGACCTTTTACTACAGTCCAATGGACAATTTGCAAAGCCTATTTAATTTTTATAGTAGCTCTGAGGCAGATACCATCATACTCATTCTGCCGATGAGGAGACTGTGGCTGCTTAGATTATAGAGTGACTTCCCTGGGTCACACATGTGATAGATGATGCAGCCAGGACTTGGAGGTGGATGTGTTTGTTCCTTTCAGCTCCTTATCTCCCTTCACTGTCGTCCTTCAGCTTAGCACAGAGTAACTGTCTGCAGGACAAATCAACACCCACTGCCTTGAAGCCCTCCTGAAACAGCAGGGTGATTAGATAACCCTAAGGATACACGCATACATGCATCATATGCTCAGAAGAGGAGCAACGGTTGGAGGGCTGAAGGGATAGGAGGATGTAAGGGTCTTTTCCTTGAAATGGGGAAATTTTACAAGCTGAGATCACTGGGCTCTTTCATGGTCACCATGCAAGTCAGTGGTAGAGGAGTTGGGGGAGTAAGTAGGGACCGAAGCCGGTCTATAGTTCAGTCCATGAGCATCTACGTGGTACAGTGAGCTGAGAAAGCGCATAGTGCCTCCTATCCCAGGGCTGGAAGGAAGGCGCGTGTGGTAGCCATGAGTATCTGGTTTTCATAATACACTCATCCTAAGCAATGCACACTTGGCAATCCCCTCATTGCGCCATTCATACATATGCACATATCCTCTGCAAATGGATTTCACTAGGGGACAGCCATTAATAGGATCAGCATGCCCTTGGAGGAGCAGTCCAAAGAGGCTTTGTCTCCAAATCGAGCAGGGACAGCCAAGAGTCCTGTCTGAGGGTACGGTGGGGTAAGCTGTGCAGAAAAATCCTGTCTGAGGGAATGGTCGGGTGAGCTGTGCAGACAAAGCCCTGGCGGAGGGGACAGGAAGCTCTTTCTGGGGTTATCTGAGCTAGGACTTGGAGAAGAAGGGAAGGAGGGAGGGAGGGAAGGAAGAAGGGAGAAGGGGCAAGAAAGAGGGAGGAAGGGAAGAAGCAGCAAGGAGGAACGAGGAGAGAGGACAGACATGAGCTACTGGAGGAGCAGCAGTTGGATCCAGCAGGCTGACAGCTGTCATACAGAAATGGCATCTAGCCTAACGGCCTCTGTGCGAGGCTCCTTCAAGTGGCGGCTGCCGTGTTCTAGAAAACCAAGGCCGCTTTCAGCGTCGGTCACGAGTGCGTGCACGTTTGCATGTGAGTGTACTCTGGGGGAAGAGAGTGGCAGGCGGGCTACCGAATGCTCTTTTCTCCCCTCTTCAACCTTTCCTATCAGGCCTCACCTACCGTGAAAAAGGCCCAAACCTGCCAGCTCCTGAGGAGAGAAGGCCATCATTAGGGGAGCGCTGATGTGCCGTAACACTCTCTTGCATTTCCATTAAACAAATACTAAACTGCTAATTGCCAAAATGGATCCACACGGCTCTGACCAAACAGGAGAAGGGTTTATAATTACCAAGTGTGAAAATGCTCGGCCTGTAAATAAGAACCTCATCTGTCCTAATACGGGCTGATATTGATGGGCATGAAATAAACATCAGGACCGAATGGAAAAATCATCCTCATCTCCTGTGGCCAATGCAATCTCGGACGGTGACAAGCGTGGCTGCAGCCATCCGCTCAGGAAGGGGAGCGGGGGGGAGGAAGGGGGAGTTTTGCAAGCTTGAGAAGTCTAGGTTCCAACCCCCATGGAGTCCCTGGGGCTGTTGGCCTCTTCTTTCTGTCTGCAGAACAGAGAGGAAGTCGCACAGTTTGATGGCTGGACTAGGACTTGTTGGCATCACTATAGGCCAGGGCCTTGGTGGTGGGGGACTTCTGCACGCATGAGCCTCCAGCGCATGCCTTCCGACTCCCACCCTGCTCTTTACAGGTAGATAGAATGGGGAGGCGACCTTAGCTAAGATGCCACAGTTATTCATGAAGTCAGCATATACTGAGGCTCCTGTCCATCTCACAGGTAGCTGCAGTGTGTGAATAAAAAGAATGTGCCATTGGGATGACCTTGACACTTTCAGGCATCGCTGGGCCCCTGGGCTTCCCTTCCTTCCCTCTAGCCAATGGGCAGGAAGTAGACTTTGGTACACTGAATTCCAGAGCCCCCAGTTTGCCTTGACTGTACCAAGCAAGAGAAAAGAAGTAACATATGTCCCCCGGAGCTCAGGTCTCCCAAGTGCCAGACCCCTGAACTCTGCTGACTTGCCATTCTGCAAGCAGGTCTTGGCAGGAGTGGGTAACCAATAGAGAGGAAAACTGCACATCAGAAGCAACCCAGAGGTCACAGCTCCGCTTCCAGTATGATGACCCCTTCCTTCTAGGGACGTTTGAGACCTCTTTGGTCAGAGCACCTCAGTTCCATCCCTTGCGCTCAGCCTTGACCTCAGCAGCGGTAGTACTGAGATATCCTGCGCTCGGCCTTGACCTCAGCAGCGGGAGTACTGAGATGTCCAAAATAGCTGCTCCATAGCCCAACGATCACAGGAGGCAGAAATTTGTGAACTACATGGCATCAGTGCTCCGAGCAATGCCCACCCCCCAAAAAAATTTCTCCTGGGGCTGGAGAGGCTCCAGCTCCCATTCCTTGTCACCTGACAGCCAATATCCCCGGCACAAGGCCCCAAAGTTACTCCAGAGTGCTGACTCAAAGACCTCATGGGTTACTCAGCTCTAATACCAACCCTAAACCTTGTGAAAATGAGCCAAATGAAGGAACCTCTGAATGACAGATACTTGTAAAGGTATTCTACTTTGTTACTTGAAAATTCCTGAAACATTTTCAAATAATGGCTAACAAGATCCTGTTGAGAACAAAGTTCAAGTACAGCTACAGGCTACAGACTCCGCTGCTTAGCAAACTACTTCTTGTTCAGAAAGGACCATAAAATCTCTGAAGCAGAAAGGAGCCAGAAATAGGAGTCTAGTTCAATCACTTGCACTTTCCTGAAGGGCGGTTTGGCTCTCAGCAGTTCA
Organism: Typhlomys cinereus; assembly: GCA_023101885.1. NCBI lineage: Eukaryota > Metazoa > Chordata > Mammalia > Rodentia > Platacanthomyidae > Typhlomys > Typhlomys cinereus. Next base: position 1,623,203 of record JALPQD010000352.1, on the reverse strand, counting down.
TGGTTCTAACTCAGCATGGCTTGGAAAGCCTGGGGTTCGAATCCCACTCTGCATCTCCACCTGGGCATGCCTGGGAAGGCTCTCCACAGCAACTGGGTTTCCCTGAGTTTTAGAAAAAGAACCATGAGCACTGCTTAAATTTCTCCCAGTCCTGAGAGTGGAAACTTTGACATGATATTCAGGAAAGCACTGGTCTGTTACTACCAGTATTCTTCCTGTCTCCAGCATGTGCAGACTCATGAGCATGTTAGACTAGGGATGTGTCATGGACTGACAGACCTCGCATTGACTGATTATTGCACATCCCCATCCGGTGAATTTAGTATGGATGAGTGAGATTTAACATCACCAGCACATCTGGCTTTATGAATTGTGCTGCAACGAGTTATACGCAAATAAACTGTATTTTAGAAATGTAAAGTGAGTAAGAAAACAAATGGTGGTGCATCCTACAAAGTTGAATAGTCCAAATAACACAGATACACAGAGACAGACACAGACAGACAGACACAGACACAGACACACATACACACACACACACATCACACTCTCCATGGTAATCAACTTGGATGGATAACTCTTGGAGGGAATTACACTAAGGGAAAAAGCCTATCTCAAAGGCTATATGATTCTATTTCTATAACACTATGGAAATGACAAAATGATTGTAAAGAATAGATCAGTGGCTACTAAGGATAGTATGGGACAGGGTGTGACCATTAAAGGGGAATCCAAGGAATTTCTCTGTAGTGATGGAACAGTTCTGTGTCCAAGTATGACAATGGTCACTAGACTATACACATGAATATTTTTCAAAAAAAGCATATACATGTGCATATGCATGTAAGCATATGTAGAAGCCGACACTGTCATGCTATACCACCATTTCCTGGTTTTAGCAATGCACAGTGGTTACAAAGATAGCATCCTTGTGAGAAGCTGAGCAAGAGGCACACTAGAGCTTGTTGCAACAGTTTTTTTTTTTTTTTACAACTTTGGATAATTCCTAAGATACTTAAAAATAAAAATGTATAATGATAATGATAACAACAAAGAAACCACAGGAGGGTTATTATTTTAAGCAATACTGTGGCGGATCAGTTTATAATGCAAACAGTTAAATCCCACCTTCTCTTGATTTGGATAGATGGGCCACACATCTAATGGGACGACGATGCTCCCCTTTCTGTCTCTTGCTCTCAGCACGGGCATTCATGATGCTGCACCATGACTGTGTCACACGATGCAGGGGCAGAGATCAGAGGACATCTTTTGGAAACTGGTTCTCTCCTTCAACCACAGGAGCCTCTAGGGGTCAAACTCAGATCTCAAGGTTTTTGGGCACCTACTGAACTATCTTGCTGGCCCTTTGTTTTGTTTTGAAACATGATCTTCTGTGTTTTGTGATATTTCACATTCCAAATAAATCCAACTTGCATGAAAGATTATTTATCAATACTTGTCATAGTTGCAATGGAAACTCTTGGTAGCATAGAACTGGGTGACTTTATTTTAAGCAAGCATCACAGACCTTTTAGTTGATCCTTATGGATTTGGGGGGAGGGGATACTCATGGTATGAGGCAGATTTCTTTTGAAGTGATGAAGTAAACTTAAGGACCATACATGGTGGACCTAGAGGGTAGGAACTTCTAGCCTCTTCCTCAGATTCAAACCAGGTACCAGGACTTAGCAAATGGCTATCATCAGAACAGCCAACTCTCTTTCTAATTCTCAAGCTATACAATTCCCCAAAGGGAAAGGGAAAGGAAAAAGCCCATGTCTAACATCTAACCCTGGAAAGCAACAACAAAAAGGACCAACTCAGGCTGCTTCAAGACCCAACAAGCATGTGTTTCTTTCATTTATTTCTACATCAACACTCTGAAGGATAAAAATTGTTCTCATTTCAAGAGCTGTCAATTTGGCTTAACGTTGTGTTTTTCATCTGTTTGAGGTAAGGAGGAATTACAAAGCAGGCAAATGAAATAACGCAAGGCAATCTAACATATTCTGGCAATTCAAATTGGGACCAGGGAAAAAAGTAAATTAAACAAGGATGACAGGCCATAGGCACACACCTGTGTGGTGCCCGTTGGCCCTCCCCTGCCTCCCCTTGCCAACTTTGGAACTTGACCATTGGCTTCATTTTAATTCTAAAATCATTTATATACATTTCACAATTTATATGATGCTTTTACATTTTGAAAAAATCTTTTGACTACTGGTAAACTGTCAGGTTTAAATGTTCCTGTGAGGACCAGTGAGACAGTCAGTATTGATATGGCACCTGTTTGCAAGCCTGGTGACCTGAGAGTTTGATTCCCCAGGAGTCCACATGGTGCAAGGAAGAGAACTGACTTCCCAAAGTTGTTCTCTGACCTCTGCCTCTGTGCCACGGTATGCATGCATGTGTGCGCGGCTCTTTTCTCCTCTCTTCCTTCCTTTCTCTTTTGCCTTCAAATAATAAATACTTAAAAAAACTGTGAATGAATGTGGGGCCTGCAGCCCAGTCCTGTATGTTTATTCCTCTTCCTCAGAGAAAGAAACAAAAGCAAATTGAAAATGAAAAAGTGCTTAGATCCATATTTCTTTCTCTCTAGCTACAAGGCTGGGGCTGTCTAAGAGAACGCCAGAGCTTTAGAGTCAAGAAGCTGCTGCTGATCTTCTGGTACCATCCATGTGGCACCCAGAACACTGGCCTTGACCATCACAGCTGAACCACAGGGAATTGGCCAAAGAATACAACAGTCCTGGGGACTGGGTTTCTTTGGGCCACTGAAGAATAGAACGCTTGTTTCCTAGTCACCATCCATTTAATGACTTGTGACATTGAGCCTGTGGCTGACTTCTGCAGAATGGTGTTTTGGGCTGGGTTGGCTGACCCACTTCTGGCCTGAACTGACTCCACGAGAAAGCACGAGAAACGCTGATATCTTCCAAAAGTCCAAGACTGATCTGTGTCCCAGAGTCCATGGTCAGGGAACATACTGGAACCCCAAGGCAGAAGCGTCTGTTTGCAGGGGCTCACAAACCTGCACCCTCACCTCTGGAAGGGGAAGATGGGGAGCAGTGAGGTAGGAGGACAGCTGACCTTGGGGACTGCAGTGCCTGCTCTAAATCCAGGCAGCGTGCTAAGGACTGCAGCCCCAGAAACATAGGTAATGCTACAGACCTGCTTCCTGGTTCACATATAAATTGTGTGTGCGCGCGCACGTGTTCATGTGCGGGTAGAGGTTGCATGGATGGCAAAGACCAATCAACATCTAATATTCTCCTCTATTGCTCTCCACCTTTGTATTTTCATTTTCATGTGTGTGTGTGTGTGTGTGTGTGTGTGTATATATATATATATATATATATATATATGTATATATGTGGAGACCGGAGGCTGATGTCAAGAATAATCTTGGATCACTTTTCTCCTTATTCCTGATGGTTGGGTCTCTTGATTAAATGCAGAGTTTGCCTAAACAGCTAGTGTCATTCGTCAGTTTGCTCTGGGATCCTATCTCTACCTTCCGATGCTGGAATTACAGGCAGGTTACCATGCCCACCTGGCTCCAGGACTTGAATTCCAGTCCTTATGTCCACAAGGGAAGTGCTTTAACTACTAAGCACCTCCATTCCCCACCCGACTTTGTGAGACAGAGTTTCTCACTGAACCTGGAGTTCACCAATGGTGAGGCAACTCTAGGAGTCTGACCCCTTGAGGAAGCCCCCCTCTCCAGCACTGGGGTCACAGAATTGTGTTGCTGCATCCGATTTTAATATAGGTACCAAGGATCTAAATTTGGATCCTCATGCTTATATGGAAAGCACGTTACTGTCCGAGCCACCCCCCACCCCCCACAGCCATGTTTGTAGAGGCATTGCCAAAGCATATGCCTGCCTTGGTCAACTTCAGTAACCTTCAGTCCTTATGGGGCTTTTAAAATTGAGAAGAGGGTCAGGGAGCACAGCACATTGCAAGACATACTGCAATGAAGCCAAGAAGATCTTGCTTTAAGTTATTAGGTCAAGAAGAAATAAGATGGGGTCTACCGTCCTAAACGCCCACCCTTGCTGCAGGCCCTTCTCCAGGCTGTCCACAATAACCCCCTAAAGAGCTATGCAGAAAACAACTCTACAAGGGGTCAAGGTCCCAGGTGACTGAGACTGAGGAAGACACAGAAGCCTAGAGACACAGCGGCAGTGTGACAAGCAGACTAATTTGAGCATGAATCAACAACTAATGACCTTTCACAAATGCGCCTCCTAATCCCAGTTTGGAAAGGCCAGCAGAAGTGGAGGTTAAAACCAAAGACCAAAGTAGTGGCCTCGTGTGGCAGAAGGTGGTTTCGGAACAGGAAGAATGGAGACTTTGCCATTTAGCCAAAAATTCTCAAGAATGAATCAGACCTTAAAGGTCTAGAAACCTTAAAGGTCTAGAAAATCACAATGCCCTTTGGGGAAGGACTTATACAAGGGAACCACAGAGTCAATGCTGTGAGGAGAAGTCCCTCGGGGTAGCAGCGGCTTGATTCTGAAGCTAAGGAAGTGCCAATCAAAGCAGGATGCCACCAGCCTGGCACTGCACCTCTGTGACTAGGTATTCTCTCTTCTGTGGGCCAGGTAATGTCAGTGGATGAATGGCCTTCGGAAGTCTCCAGGCGCCTTCTTGCCTTTTGCTGGAGAATAAAGTATTTAAGACAAACGCTCTCTGGACGGATGAGATTTCCCCCTTACCATCCCCATTCAGTTATTTATTAGGATGCTTTGGTGAGGTTATTTTCAGACTTCTATGTGAAATGGTAATACTTAGCACTTTCAATTCATCTCCCAAGCAGTTTTCAAATATCAGCTCATTAATCTTTCGCCACCTCCAGAAGCTATATCTTTCTCATCATTCAGACCCGCGAGACAAAGGCAGGGCTGCCAAGGACCCCTGTCCACTTCCATACAGACCAGAGACTGGCCTGACTTGGGCGTGCTCTCATCTGACCCCAGATTTTCATTGAAGATTACAGTACTCTTAGCACTTGGGCATCATGTCCTAATGATGGGACAGTGATAGCCCATGGTCTCCTTCCTCTGCTGCATCTACAAGAATCCTGAACTACAGATCCTTAACACCTGCCCAGGCAGGAAGGTGGCTGCCCGCAGCAGGTGCCCAGCAGATCTAGGATCCTCTTTCCTCTCAGTTCTGCTGGCTCATCAGCATGTCTGCTATGCTGGAAGCTGCACTCTGCCCGGGCAGCTGAAGGCAGAACCGAACTTCTGGGATGAGCCATAAACTTCAGGAGAGGGATTTGTGGGGTAAGGATGCTGTGCCATTGGTAGGGTGCTGGCCTACCATCCATAAAGCCCTGGAAAGTTTGGTCCCCAACTATGGTGGTACATGCCTACAATTCCAATACTTTGAAGGTAGAAGCAGAGCTGTCCTTGACTACATAGCTCTGGGCCAGCTCAGGCTACACAAGACCAGTCTAGATAGACGACAGACAAGACTAGCAAGTGGGGCACCATAGCACATGCCTCCTTTCCCAACACTGGGAAGACTGAAGCAGAATGACCATGAGCTCAGAACCAGCCTGGGCTACAGAGTAAGATCCTGTCTTTAAATAGCAAATTTTAAAAAGTCTCAAGGACACTTACCCACTATTTTTTTTCTCTTCTTCCTAAATGAAATACCTGCAGATATCTTTGCAGCAGACACCAAATCTTTCGGACCCTAGGAACTAAGAATCAGTTTAACCATGGAGTGGTTTGTACATTCACCACTAACAAAGAAAGGGCAAGTTTCTGTCACTTGAGTCGTGCCCACTGCAAATGGTCGGTCTTTCCTACAGCAGGCAAAGGCAGCAGATGAAGAGTTGGTATCATCACGGGGTGTGACGGTGTGCATGGCTGCCCAGCCCACAGGAGAGCGGGTGGATGATGAGGCACTCAGTACCTTGTCCTAGCTCCTAGTGCTTTCCAAACACCGGTCCCTGTGAACTGACAGTTGCAGTTTTCAAAGGGCAATTTCTCCACTGTAGGTTTCCACTAACTCAAACTGACCCTGACTTTTTATCTCGCATCAGCTGGCTTGGCCCCGTGTCTAATGTACTGCAAAGATCCATAAACTACAACCTCTGTCTTGTTGCTTGATTAAGGAACACATCAATATGGACACCAAAAGCTTATTGTCCCGTGTGAGCGAATCACCACGGATGGCCCTGGCTGTATTTAATAAGACCTGGGTTTGGGAGGAGCAGATAGGGGTTCCCTTCTAATCTGTTCCCAAGTTGTACAAGGCAACTAGTCTTATTATTTGAACTCCATGACATTTAAATCCAAAACCAGTATAATCAACCTTAACCTCTGAATCTAAGTCTGAATCTAAGTCCACAATGAACGCTTTAATTCAGAAGGCAAAGGAAGGCTCTAGGATACGTGCACAATCTTCCACTTGAAGTGGATGCACTGCATTTATAGAAAGATCCTGCTCTTTCTTTTTTTTCTGATTTATTTATTTATTTTGTGTGTGTGTGTGTGTGTGTGTGTGTGTGTGTGTGTGTGTGTGTATGTGTGTATCAGAGGGCATTGTGTGAAGCTGTGGAGGCCCAAGAGTGACTTCAGAATCATTCTGAATTGCTTCTACACCTCCTTTTTGTTTTGCTCTGGGATTTCCCAGGCTCTGCCCACCAGAGTCAGACAGGCAGGCAGGCCACCGCCATTTCTGCATGGCATTTTTAAATGGGCCCCTGGGATCTGAACTCAGGACCTTCAGCTTAGGAGGCAGCGTCTTAACCCCTGACCCATCTCTGCAGCCCTAGTCCTTCTTTATAGACTTGAAAGAGGAGGGAAGGCACACCCATGTATGCCATGACACAGGGGTGGAAGTCAGAGGACAACTTTCAGAAATCAGTTCTCTCCTTGAACCATGTGGGCTTCTGGGGATGTAACTCAGGTTGGCAGGTTAGCGAGCAGGCATCTTACCTGCTGAGCTATGCCCAAGGCCCTGGTCTTAATGTTCCTGGACGTCATGAGGGCTGAAGAAGGAACATATACAAATCCACAAATGCATGTAGGGGAGGGAGGGAGGGAGGGGGAGAGAGAGAGAGAGAGAGAGAGAGAGAGAGAGAGAGAATCCTTATTAAAAGAGATGGCTCAGTTGGTAAAGTGCTAATGAGGTCCTGAGTTTGATCCCCGCTAGCAATATAAAAAGTCAGGTGTGGTGGCATATGCCTGTGAGCCCAGCTCTAGGAAGGCAGAGACGGTAGGATCCCTGGGGTAGTTGACCAGCTATCCTACGTGAATTAGGCTCCAGGTTCAGTGAGAGACCCTGTCTTAGAAAAGTGAAAAGAGGAAGACACCCGTTATTGACCTCTGGTTTCCACATGCATGTGAACATACACATACTCGCCCACAAAAGAATCTTAAAGGCGAAATAAAGAAAAGCCAGTTAAGAAAGGACATGTCACAGCCTACTACTAAACTACAAAGAAGCATCAACATCTTGATAGACAACAGAAATGGCACCCTAAGATGAACTTAAGGAGCAGCAGAGAGATTTAAGTCTGGGCCAGACCTGAAGTGTTGGAAGGACACCCTCCAGGTGTCCTCAGGTGCACGTGTACAAGTGCACATCACTATGGCTGACAAACATTTCCCTTCCTCAGCTACAAGGTCCCCTCATTGCTCCCTAACTGTCCATGAAGGAGGACACAGAAAAGGAACTCTTTAGTGGTTTCACACATGTATGCATACACACATGAACCAGGCCTCCACTTTTCTTAATTCTAATCAAACAGGCCAAGCACATTCAGATGTCTAAACCACTCTGGAAAACAAGGCAGACCTCCTTTGATTGCATGGCTTTCTCCAAAAGGAAACCCCCGTCCCAATCCCTCTGTAGGGCCAGGGAGAACTCTGAACACAAAATGGCCACTTGTGGGCTAGGGGCAGTACCCTAACACTCCTGTGGCACTGGCATAGAAGACCAAGGAGCGCATGCCCACAGCCCGAGGAGGTAGCTCTGTTTATCCAATCGTGAGACATCTGGAAAATGAAAGAGGCCACAAGCCGTTTTTATCACATCTCTGTGCATGCAAATACACAACGGAAAATTACAGGTCCCTCTCATCTACCAAATGAGCCATAATAACCCCACAGGTTTCCCTGGGTCCTTAAGCCACCCCTCTGCATGCATTTATCAAGGGAAAGAAACGCACAGGACCAATGAAAGGCACAGGCAAAGGAGGAACGGGTCTTTGGCAGGGCGGGAATTGGAGGAGCCCTGGAGCTTTGATCGGGGCTAATTGCCCTGTCAGGGGCCTGTCCAGACAGACCAAGTGACAGTGTCTCCAGAGAAAACATGCAACCTCGGTGTGCCCTGGAGATATGAAGGTTTGTCCACTGTCCTTTGTAAACGCCTGCTGGGTGAGTGTGCAGATAAGACCAGTATTACATTATGACGCTTCTGCATGCGTAAAAGTCCATTTCAAAAGAGAGTGTGGGGGAGAGTGGTTGCAAGAAGGGGGCTATGGCCACGGGACAGAAGGCAGAAAGGAAGGCAGGAAGGCAGCTCTAGATAGAGAAGTCTCAGCTACCCAATACAGCTGTGCTTCTTCAACAAAGGAAAAACCACTCAAGTTCCTCTATGGTTCCAGAGAAAGAAATGTAAAGAACAGAAGTTCAGAGAAACTGCATCTCATCCTTCTGCGCTGGTCACCTGGTCCGTTCATACAACCCCAACTTGAACATTCATACTTGAATGAATATGTGACACCATGACCCTGAAATAAGATGCTATTCAATCAGACTGAATAACTACTAGCATAGCCTTGACCTTGATCTGATTCTCTCTGAGCTGATTTATCTCCCTTTACAAAGTAGTGGGAAACCTATAGAGTTGGGAAACTGTCTCTCTAGGTGATTCTGAGAAGGCATGGATATGCCAGGGAATGACAGCTTCCATTGCCCCAACTTCTCCTTAGGCCCACTCTTCTATCTGGGGTCGGGGAGGCTGTAGGCACCAGGTGCTGCTTTCCTCTCTGTAACTTTTTCTGGTTTCTCTTCCTCCACATACCTCTAGGTCATTACCCCCCTTGCCATTCTGATCCCATCCTTTCTCCATCTGAGCTCTAGTCCATGCATGATCTCCACCTTCACAGCCATCCACGTCTCTGCAGTCTCCTCTAGTCTTTATTATCAGAGAGTCAACTTCATCTCTCTGCTGGTGGATTCCTAACCCAAACATGCATTAACACTGCCCCATAATACCTTCCCAACTGCATTTCCCCACCTGCTGTGAGCTGACAGCTGTGACAGAGGGGGGTGGGAGGGAATGTGTGAAAAAATGTGCATGTGGAGGTCAGAAGAGTTGGTTTTCTCCTTCCACCTTTATAAAGGACCTAGGGACCAAATTCTGACTGTTGGGCAAACATGGTTAGTGTCTTTATCCTGAGCTATTTCACCTGCCAACTCATGGTCTTCTCTTACACTTTGACTATTTACCTATTATCGTTGTTGTTGTTGCTGCTGTCATATGTACAAGTGTTTGTTCTTTTTTTTTAAGTTTTTTAAAGTTTTTTTTTAATTTTTTTAAAAATTATTATTATTTATTCAACTGTGTGCATGTGTGCGCGTGTGTGTCTGTGTGTCTGTGTAGAACCACGGACGAATTCGCGAACCACCATGGACGCCTCCACCTCCTTCTGCCCCAGGATTCACAGGCTCCGCCCTACCAGGACCAGAAGCGCAGGCTGCCCCTGCTTCCGCCTGGCGTCTATACGTGGGATCTGGGATCCGAACTCAGGACCTTCCGCCTGCAAGGCGGAGCTGAGCCACCTCTCCAGCCCACAAGTTTGTTTTTGTGCATGCCACAGCGCATATGTAGAGGTCAGATCTGTCCTCCCACCTTCAGATAGGTTTTGGGGATTGAACTCAGGTAATCAGGTTTGTGTGGCAAAATATTTTCCTGCCAAGCCATCTCTTGAAGTCATGGTGGTATCCTATCTGCAGTTAGTTGTACTTTTTGTGATTTTAGTTACCACAATAAGTCTCAGTCTAAAACTATTAAATAGAAAATTCCAGAAATAAACTCGCTAGTTTTAAAACTGAGCACCAATGCAGCAGGATTCTATCTTGTGTCGTCCCTCTTGGAGTGTGACTCACCCTTCTGTGCAGTGTACATGCTAACTGCCCGACATCATCGGCCTCCTTGGTTACCATTTCAACTCTGTGGTACTGCAGTATTATGTCCAAAGAACCCTTTAGTCTACTTAAAGATGGCCCCAGAGCACAATAGAAATGCAGCCAGCAATTGAGACAAGCCAAAGAGAACCGCTTTTTTAAGTGAAAAGGTGCAAGTTCTTGATTTAATAACAAACACAGTTGCTGAATGCTGAGGTCGTTGAGAGGAATGGTAAGAGCATGCCTTCTAGTCCTGAAACTGTGAAAAGGGAAAAAAATCTGTGCTACTTTTGTTGTCGCACCTCACATGGCAAAGTTAAGGCAACAGTGACAGCAGGTGCTTGGTAGAGATGGAAAAGGCACTGTGTGTGTGAGTGAGTGAGAGTGTGTGTGTGTGTAGATGTGGCTTAGTACACAAGGGACATGAGTCCATCTGTGGTTTCACTATGCACTGGGGCTTGTAGGGCTGGTGTATGTCTTCCTTTGATGAAACCCATTCCCCATACGTTCCCTCACTTTCTGCATCTCTGAGCTTTAAGGTACAGTCTGGATCCTCTTTCCTGGAACCACTGACTGCCACAGACCCTCAGTGTAGCAGACAATTTTTCCTGAAGAACCACTGCAAACATTCCATGTTTCCACCATCTATGGGGCCCTGTCCTATGGCCTGGGGCAAGCTGGACCCACCCTGCCTTCCAGTCTTATGTCACTCTGTCCCCCACAGGTGCACACCCCTTGATTCAGTCTACTGTCAACTGCTTGCAACTCAGTCTCTTCCAGTTCCTCTGCTAACCGGGAACCTGTGTGTGTTGAGCCTCGACAGCAGGGGAAACGAGAGAAAACACAGGGAAATCCAAGAGGAGATTGCCTGGGAGCAGCCCTGATGCCCGGCAGCAGCCTTGATGTCTGGGCACACACACTGGTGAAGGCATCAGAGAAGCCAGAAGGAAGGGTGTGGGTGAGGAAGGATGGCACCCGGAGAAGGAACTGAGAGGCCAACATTCTGGCAACGGCTACTGCCTTAGTTCTTTTCCTGTTGCTCTGATAAAAGCAACTTAAGGGAGAAAGTCTCAGGGTACCAGCTATCATGGCAGGGAAGTCGGTAGCAGGAGCTTGGAGAGCTTATGGGCAAGAGCTGGGAGCACGGAACCAGCTTGCTGCGCTCTTCACTCAGTCCGGGACCCCCATGCCAGAGAACAGTGGTGCCCATAGTAGGCAGGGCTTCCCACCCCAGTTGACCTGCTCAAGGTAAGTCCCACGGGGATGCTCGAGGCTCCTCTCCCAGGTGATTCCAGATCTCATCCAGCTGACCACTGAGACTAGCCACCTTTACATGTCTTGAAAGAGAAAATCTGGACAGAGGAAACCACGGTTTGAGTAACCCTAGAAGGCAAGGCTGCAGCCAGCGAAAGAAAAACTCTCCATCCAAACCTGTGTTGCTCATGAACGGGAACTACAACGCCCGCCTCCTCTGCCTGACCTCTGACTCCAGACCAAAGGCGGGTCGATGGCTACTTTTTGACAGACAGATTAAAGGCAGCTCTGGGAGCCAAGCAGCTGCTCTGGGTTTTTAAAGACCTAGAATCTTGCTGATGTGCACGGTGACCTCAGGGTAGTTTATAAATGTAACTTGAGAACATGTAATAAAAGAGGGGTTTGGAAACTATCACATGTACACAGCAGAATCCGCCAAAGAGAAAAAAGGAGAGAATATAAGCTAATATTTTTATAAGTTTCATTTCTCACTTTCTATGTAAAATATGTGTGTGTGAGAGAAAAAGATTAATAACATCTTTAATTTTTAAAAGGTATTATTAAGAGGAAAACATGTTAAAGAACAGTATCATGGCTGAAATCCCTCCTTGCACTTCCTGAACTGGATCAGTAAGCCTCCTCCCCGTTTTTACTTGTGAAGCTGAGGCCCCATGGGGGACAGGGTTCTCTGTTCTGCCACAGGAGACCTGGAACGATGCTGAGCAAGAATGAAGATGGTGATCCGAGACTCGAGATCTGCTGAGAGAAAAAGACTTCAAATCTGGATTTTTAAATGTCTCCTGAAAACCAAGATGGATATGGATCGCCCAGGAGGGAGCAGGGCTGAGAAATCACTGAGCATCAGCTAGGATGGTGCAGGAAGATGGTGTTAGAATGCCCAGATTTGAAGAGAAACAGACCTTTTTGACCCGAATGTAAAAGGCTACCCACAGAAAGAGAAGAAATAATGTTTGACTTGACCAGCAAACTAAACTCTATGTATTCATTTTTTTAAAAAGTTCATGGCAGCTAAGTTCTGGGGTTAATTTGGCAACTGAGATTTAAGTCTTTCAACACACCCATGAATACTCATTTAATCAAGGTAAGCCCCTTGAAGAGTGTCTAACTGACAAGGGAAGACCTGTGCCCATAGTGGGGTGGTGTCATGTCTGGGAGGTGGATAAGATGGAGACAGAACTGGTTGGCAAGCTGGCAACGTGCAAGGCGCAAGCTAACATGCTAGAGAGCAGCATCCATCTTTGCCCAGTGCCGACGCTTGCTGTGAAGATGGTGCGTGGCCAGTCCCCTAGCTGCTGCTGCTGGCATCATAATGGGCTGAACCTGAACCCGTAAGCTGGAATAAAAAAATCCCCTTGCTCCTCTAAATTGTTTGGGTCATGAATTTATGATGGCACAGGGAATTAGAAACTGAGGCAGGTACTAATTTACAACTCTTCACACCAGAGTGTGTAACACGTCATCCCAGGGAACCTATCGCTCCTGCAAAGCTAAATGTGCTGAAATTTTCAGTCGCTCCCTGTGGCTCCTTGGGCTCACATCAGTCTCTAAGCCACCCCTGAACTGTGATTTATATGACAGCTTGGGAAAAGCCAACTGGGGACAATCAATGAACAGACGGAGACAGGCCTGGTGAATGTGCATGAATTAAAAGGAAAACTCCATTGTAATGGGAACAAGATTCTAATCACTACACCTAATTATAAAGAGGAGTAAAATCACTGAAAAAAAAAAAAACTAAGTGTTTTATACAGAATATCTTTTTTTTTTTTTTTTCCGGTGCTGGGGACCGAACCCAGGGCTACCACTGAGCTAAATCCCCAACCCCATAGAATAAACAAAGCAATTAGTCATTAGCAGAAGCTCAGGGTTTAGGGAGCAAGCTGGAACCCAGACTCTAGCCCAGCTGACTGTGTGTTCCCAAGGCCACAGCAAGGCGCGGAGGACAGGCGGAGCCTAAGCATGCATGTGTCAGGAAGGCTAGATGGCAGGCTCCTGGTGTGCGCCTGCCTGCGCACACAGATTCACCGTACCCTTCTGACATGAGCAGGGTCCCAGCTTTAGGTCCTGGAGCTCAGACCCTCCTGGGGGGCAAACAGTTACTGGCTTGAGAATGAGAGAGCCACCTCCTCGCTGCCACCCCTTGGTTGTTGATGATGTCACCAGACCAAGACAAGAGCAGCTCATTCTTACCGCACTGGGCTGGGCAGCAGGTTCACATGTCGCATTTACTTTAAGCTCGGAGGGAGGCACTATCATCACCATCTGCGTTTATAAATGGAGGAACCAAGCTCCAGAAGGTTGAGCAATTTGGCTAAAGTTACCTTGCAAACAAGAGGCAGAGTCTGGATTTGAACCCATCATGTACGCTTGCAATCTGGGCCACTTTCCTTACAAAACAGGAAAAGTCCTACCCATACTTCACCAACATACTGCAAAGAACTGGGTGCTGAGTGCGTAACACCTCGTGCACACAAACTACTCCCCATGTTTGAACCTGACTTTCAGTCCATTCCCTGGATCTCCCATGGGTCTTCCTCTTAGAAGACCCCTGGAGAGCGCTATACCACAGTGATGTCCGTGTGTCTTCTACTCTGCACCTGGGCATAGCCCTGGTGAACAGGACCCTCCTAGACAGCAGCTGGCAACCCATGAGGCTTGAGCTCACACAGCCTACCATGAGCCTGGAGACTGGAAGCTGTGTCACAGAAAATGGCTGCTCTCCAGTGCTGGGAGGTGCCTGGAATCACCTTAGCTGTGCCACCTGAACAGAGGAGCTACAGAAAACCTGTCACTTGTGACTCACTTCCTCAAGGAATGTGGGAATAACACTTCCAGGAAGGTAGAAGTTCTATGTCCATCTCTTGGTGAAAGGCCAAAGTGGGGTGCAAGGGGAACTGAATCAGCAAACATACATCCTGTTCACTCATTCCTCCCAAAGGACTATCCTGAGTAAGTGGAACCTGCTCTGGAGAGGGGGAAGAGGGGGAGAGAAAGGGAGAGAGAGAAAGAGAGAGAAAGCGAGAGAGAGAAAGAAAAGTCTAACACCGTTCTTTGCCCAGATTGTGTAGCGGGACTCTGGGGACTACGCTGTCTGCTGAGAGCTGCAAGGTCATGTATGCAGAGGAGGGTAAGATGAAGTCTCAACTCATGATAAAAAAAAATTCATGATAAAACATGGGAGTCCTGAGCAGCAAAGCCTATTTGATTTAGCAGGTCTGGCTTTACTGCTCGGCTCCACACAGGAAATCTTGTGAACGTTCTTGGCTGGGCTGCTCCTCCAACACTAACTTGAACACTATCTTCAGTGGTTCAAGGGCTTGGTTTCCAGGATCACGGAGACTGGATCACACATGTGATGTGCTTCAACCCCACAGTGACTGAGCAAGTGATGGAACCAAGTGCTTAGCTCTCTGAGCCCCAGCAAGCAGGATGCTCTTTACAAGGGACCAGAAGGTGGAATGAGATGTGCCTATGGAGCAGGCAGTAGCTTCTGGCGCTGCCACTAGTATTACTGATAACAGTGTTCATCTTTTCATTTAAAGGCCTCAGTGGAACTTTTCCTTCTTATAGGAATGACAGAGAGCACTGGGTAAAGCCAGGTGTGCACACACACTATATGCTCAGTGACCCTGTCTCTCAGATAGATGCTGCTCTTCCAAGGGGCCATCTAGACCCACCTTCTTCCTCCAGGCACTCCTCTAAGTTCACCTTGTCTAGCTCCTCCTCTGTACAATAAGGTCTGTTAAAGACAAAAAAGACCTAATTCCTGTCTCATGGTACCAGACAGGGATCTCTGTACAGAAACATTACATCAACTGATCCCCCATATATTACTTGCCTCTTTCCCCTCTAACTGTCCTTCAGGCAACTTGGCAGCCAAAGGTCTGGGTTCTAATGAATCTCAGTAACCAAGAAACCTCTGAAAAGTACTACGTGTTTTTGGCTTTGTTCGCATAGTCTGTGGAATGGTGACAACATACCTAATCTTCCGAAGTGTGTCTCAATGTGACCTTGTCGGCAGGGTGTATTTCCCACTGATGACCACACATCCCCATCCCACCTTGTCTCCAATCCAGAGGCGAGGTCTAGCACCCCTCTCCTTTACTCCAACCGAGTCTGGGACTTATTCATGTTGTTTGAAAGATGAAAAATACCTCTGCCTTACTTGCTGCAACACCTGTGCTAAAGGCCTACACTACTGCACAAGGATTCTGGCTATCTTAGGGTGGCCATGATCTGAGGAAACTCCAACCACATGCAGGTGGACTAGGGGAAGAAATCCTGAGACTACATCTGGCTGCCATTCAACTGCAAGTTCCGAAGATGCTCCTTGGCCTAGCCCTTCCTGATTCCTGGACCATAGAAACCACCAGCGATGACGAGATGATTGCATTACTTCAAGCCAACAAGTGTTCAAATAACTGAAACACTGTGCTAGAAAAACATGCTGTAAACCAACGGGGATGCTACAATAGGCTTTAGATTATTTCCTCTTTAAGTCTGTCCTTTATTTCATCTCTAGGACAATATGTATGCTTCAAAAGGATAAGGAAGTACATATATATTTACCTTTAGCCTTTGGTAAACTAAAAAAGGTGGCATGAGTGCTACCAATATGCAAGATGTCACTTTAATCCAACAAATAACATCTTTATTTTTATTTTCTTACAGTGCTGGGTGGCCAATCCCAGATCCTAATGCATGCTAGACCAGTGCTCTACCTCTGCAGTATATCCTCAGCCTGGTGGCATCCTTCAGCAACCAAAGTTCCATGAGCTAATTAAAAAGTGACATGGGAAGAGAGGCTTTCCTCCAATAAGCTAATTCTGTATGAAGATCCTCCAATCTGGTTTGTGCTGGATGCTGTAGTGAGGTAGACTCCCAAGGCTACACCAGAAGACCCCCACCTCCTTCACCTGTGAAAACGAGGAGATTTCAGAGTGGCTCAAGAACTAAACCACCAAGTCTGGTCCTGGTGCAAGTGCCACAGTGAAGAGACATCCTCCACCAGCCACGGACTGTACAGGCCTGGCGGAGCTGTGCGTCTCCCAGTGCAAAGCACAGCCTCCACGTCCGCATCCCCCTGGTTCTAGGGAGCAAATTGAGATCGCAAGGCCGTCAGCGGCCTAGGCGCTCATCATCTTGACAGATACTTAGCTATTCATTTAAAAACAAGTGAGAGAACAAGCGTCAGCTGTATTTTTTAATTACTCCTGGATAGGACTGGGAATGCTTTGGCATAATTGGGGTACTGAGATTTTTTTTTTCTTCCTTTGAAGGCCTTGTTGTAGCAAGAAAAATACTGTGTTTATTCTAATTAAAACCAACCCTTCTTTTACATCATCTTAGCACGATGGAAAGGCAGAGGCGACATTTACCCGCAGTGGGCAGTGGGAGTAAATCGCTACCGGGCAGCTCTGCGGTGAACATGTCCCTGGGCATTGAGCTCTACTTCAAATATCAGTACTCTCTTCTAAGATGGGAAACGTGAAGAGAATTCCACATGCTCTCTTTGGCTCTAATGCACTTTGAAGCCACTGCTCCCATATCCCGTCACTTCAGCCCAGTGGGGTGTACCATGCCAAGGACCAGCTCTCCTGCTACGCAGAGTATTTCAGACATAAGAGGTCTGAAGTTATCGCTGACCTCCGTAAGACACTGGGGCTGTGCAAGAACCGGCAGTCGGGACAGGACTGCGGCTCTCAGGCATTCTCCTTTCCATGACCCACCTCTGGTGATTGTGTTAAATGCCCAGACCCAGGCCTGTCTGAAAAGCAGGATTTGATTGATTCAGGATAAGACCCAAGAATCTTTATTTTAGGTAAGGACCCGATTATCCCCAACCATATCTTTTGAAGGTCAATGTCATGGTTTGGAATGTGTCCCCCATAGTCTCATGTGTTTGGCAAGGTCACAGCACCTTGAGAAATGGAGCCTTGCTGGAAGAAGGCAGTCACAAGGGGTGGGCCTTGAGGTGGCTCGGTCCCACCCTACCTCCAGGAGAAGTCTGCCTCTGCAGCAAGCAGTCTTGCAGCTCTCAGCCTCCAAGATGTCTGCAGTGACTTAGCCTCCTCCAGCTTTGGCCAGCCAGCCATGCCGCCTCTACTATGAGATACTAGATCTTCCCTCTGGAACTGTAAGCTGAATAAATCTCCCTTTCTCCCTTAAGTTGCTTGATTTTGGGTGCTCTCTCACAGCAATAGTTAAGAGTAACTGTTACAGTCAGATACGAAAACTACAGGGTGAATTGAAAGCTTTGGAACCCAGAACAACGTCAGTCCCAAATCTCAATGTCTTGATTCTCGGCACATATGTTGAGCAAGGTATTCCACCTCTTGGGGTGCTCCTTTAGAAATATAGGACTGTATGTCCATGGTTCTACAAACACACACACACATACATACACACACACGCATACACGCACAATTGAATAAATAATAAATAAAAAAATTTTTAAAGAAATATAGGACTGTAGAAGGAAGCTACGCAAAGTCCTTGTCCCTTTCTGTCACACACAGTTGTCAAATAAAGGGCATCTTCTTCCCTGGATTTATGTTTTATTTTTTGCTATTGAGAGACAGATAGGGACTTACTCTGCACCCCCCAGGCTGGTCTGGAACTTACAACGTAGCCCAAGATGGCCACGAACTTGTGATCCTCTTACCTTGGCCTCCTGAGGTTACAGGAATAAGTAAAGGCCACCATGCCATTCCCCTGGCTTTAAAGATGAGACAATTCAAAGAGACTTTTCAAAAGGTCCCAATGTGACTACTTCTCAGAAGATAAGTTTGGCAGAAAAAACTATTAAAAAAGGCTCAAAGGAAGCCGCGTCCTAGTGTTAAGAATCATGGTGAGGACTGAAAGGTGTGTTCAACAAACAAGTTGGAACAGCGCACCTGGCAGTAGTAGTCACTACTAAAAATCTCTGGGTGGCCTCCTCTGTCCCGGGCAGGTGTGGTGCTGCCCTCAGAGGCATGTGGATACCCTGATTGATGCAAACGAAAGAGCGAGAAAGAGGGAGACGCTGCCTTGCTTCATCCGCTGGGAGCAGCTGGAGAAGAGGTGCACCTGAGTGCTCCATCTGCAGGCAGACACCTGGGCGAGCTACGAGCTACGGCCAGGCTCTGCAACCAAATGGCTGACAGAGCACATTAGCACACCTCCTCTGCTTGTCACAACAATTAGCTCTGCAAGGAGATGGACGTGGCGCTGGGCTGACAGAATGCAGTCATCAAAAGAGCCTTGTAGAAGGTGTGACGGGTCAGGACAGCAGGGTCCTGAACACGGAACAGGGATTGGGCTACCAATGGGACAGTCACTGAAGATGCCCACCATTAGCACAGTAAATCTTAGACATACCACATAGCCATGGTTGGCAAGAGGACTCAAATCCATGGCTTGGAATGTAGGGCAGGTGGCCAGCAAGGTGGTCAGGAGAAGGGGGTGGCAGTTTGGGCACACAACGGGTGACTGACAAGCTGGCCCTCCTGCACCTCTACTCTGCTCCAGTAACTACCTGTATTATGCCGAAACGACACAAGCGACAATAATTAAGCCCAGATCTCTGTGGATCGTTCGCCGTGATAATTCCACCTTTGTAATTCAGCTTCAGATAAACCCCTTTTGTTCTGCCTTATAACACAGATTCTAGTATCATTCAAGTATATTAACTGTAGCCTATTACTGTCACAAAAAATGCTCCCTGAGCCATAGCAAAAGACTCCCCAGACAAAACTTTATGTCATGTTAATCCAAGCTTTAATAACTATGAGGATATATAACTGTATTCTAATTGTGCTCTGCGTTCCCGCATACAAAAACAGAAGATATCAAAAATGACAGCCACAGATCTCTTCAAATAAAAAAAAGCATTAATTTCCCACTCTGGGCACTGGGGTGTGGGGTGAAAGCATTCAAGTTGATATGAGGAAATGCGAGAGGCGGGGTTTCTGAGGACGTTCCTGTGGGATCTCCAGAGACCAGGGCCTCTAAAGCAGAAGGTCAAGCTGCGGAAGGCAGAGAGGTAGCCTGGAGAGGTGAGTAAGGAGACGGATCTATCAAAGGAACAACGTCACAGACTGCAGGGAAGAGCTGGGTAGAGGCATTTGTAAGACTACCTTAGAGCACTAGCTTTGTGCATCATCTCCACATGTAGTGTGGGAAGAGACATCAGACAAACCCATATGTGCATCTGGCATGGAGTACTGCTCTACGTGCCCTCAAGGGTCTCTGTGACCAGAGAACAGAAAGGTGCCCCTTGGAGGATTACCTTACATTTGAACATGCAACCTTGGGAGGCTCACCTTAGTTGACTGATACACCACTGCGCTCCACTGTGGGGCTCCCAATTTTCTGCCCCTACTCCGACGGATGTGCCTTTTTTCCACCGTGTTTGAATGTGTTGTCATTTAGTTTTGTATTCGACTTGCTGTTTATCGCACGTCTCCCTCCCCTGGAATTTGGTTCTGTTAATGACCGGGATTTGTTTCTGCTCTGTTCGCTCAGTTGTCCCTGGTGCCCGTGTGGAACCTGGCATATGGCAAGGGCTGAGTTTGCTGAATGCCAAAGCTGCACTGTCACGGTCCAGCTATGTGGCTTGGGACAAGTTTCTTGAGTTCACTGAGCCCCATTTCCTTAAACTGAGTGTGTGTGGGGAGATAGGAAGAGACATCTATTTTCTAGTATTACCAGTGGGAGAAAGTGAAAGAGCAGATACTAAAGGAGTAGGAAGAGACTGGTACGAGAGAAATTCCCAAAGCATGTGTCACTGCCCACAAGGCTGAAGATGCAACTTTCACTGCTCAGATCAAAGGTGGCCCTTCTTCTGCCACTGTACTCGTTACCTAACAACGTTCCCTTCTAGAACCTCATGCTCTCTAGCAACCCCCAGCCCAGTCCAGGCCCACAGAGACCTCTGCAGGGCAGGCAGTCTTCAGAAGTCCCAAGCTAACTTGAACATTTTCAACCTTCTGACCTTAGAGTAGCCTTCTCTATAAAATCAGGACATTAAATATTCGTGGGCCTCCTTTTATTGCTGTTCGTGAGAACTATATATAGCAAAATGAACTACTCTTGCTCGCCATCATTTGGGTAGCATGAGCCTTGGTTTCATCATCCGTGATGGGGATTACAAAAGCCCTCGCCACCTGACTACAAAGGATGGTCATGAAGACCAAAATGCTGGTGAGCCTTCGCCAACTCATCACAGGGTAACCAGAGTGGCCACAGGTACTAAGCTGAGACAGGACGCTAGGCCAGGCTCATGCCAGCAGCCTGCTTTCTCTAAAGGACTGGTTTTTGTTTTTTTTTTTTAATTTTTTTAAATTATTATTATTTATTCAACTGTGTGCATATGCGTGTGTATGTGCGCGCGCGCGTGTCTGTGTGTGTGTCTGTGTATGTGTAGAACCAAGGACAAATTCGCGAACCACCATGGACGCCTCCACCTCCTTCTGCCCCGGGATTCACAGGCTCCGCCCTACCAGGACCAGAAGCGCAGGCCGCCCCCGCTTCCGCTTGGCGTCTATACGTGGGATCTGGGATCCGAACTCAGGACCTTCCGCCTGCAAGGCGGAGGCTTAACCCCTGAGCCACCTCTCCAGCCCAAGGACTGGTTTTAATGCGGATTAAAATTTCCCCAGCTCTGTGTGCCTCATAGCCCTGGGTGAGGTTGGGGCAAACTCTTCATTGCACGCCAATCGCTTTGACATATGCCTATACGGAGTGTGAATATGCCCTGAGGGGACAGAACAAGTGTCTACCTTCTGCCTTGGGTTGGAACGCCAACACCCCTTCTCCCAGGAAAGGTCCCACAGTCAGTTCTGGACCATGACCTTGGATCCTGAATGCCACCTCCCAGCAGCAGGGACTCAGAGGGCACAAGAACAGAAACCTTGACAGGTTCTAACGGCGCCCATCTGGCCAGAGCCTGCTGGCCAAGACCTGTCTGCTGAAGCTCCACGCTCCACGTCAGCCTCTTCATTGATATTTTCACTCCACTTAACCACCAGACTCCATCTCAAAAGAGAAGTTGAGTTTTCTCAGGCCCAAAGCGTTTATAAGTAGGTTTCGTTTCTCTGCCCCTTCTACCTTAGTTAATCTCACTGCAACTGATTTTCAGCTCCCCAAACTGGGAAAGAGTTGGGAAATGGCTGAAAATAGTCCCCCCTACCCACCACCATAAAAGGATGAGGAATCCAGAGGTCCTCCCTTCCCATCCATAGACTGGCCCAGGATGCAGCACACACCTGGAAAGGGGCATTGCTTCGATGCTGCCAGCTCTTCAATACCTATCAAAAGTATTTTTCTCCTTCTCTTGCCAGCACCAGCTGCCAAACCCTTAGGTACCCATTTGAGGATCCTGAGTACTGATCAGCTCAAATACCACAAGGTCTTCAACTTCCCAGTTTCTTGACCATAACAGGCCCATTTTCTGACTGTAACAGGCCCGTGAGGACTCCCCCCAAACCACAATGCTATCACAATGGCAACTACAGGGAGAGAACACTCAGCAATTTATGCCACTGTATTTATACTTGCTCGTCATCTCCAATGCTTACACAAAACGTCTCAGATATCCTTCCCCAGCTTTCCGGGGGGATTACTGAGACCCTGGCAACAGGATGGGCCTCGCTTTACTAGAGAAATACTGTGGAGAATTACAAATGAAGGGCTTAAACAATTCAGAACATTCTACATCACCACACATTCTTTTTCATCTGTGTTAATATGTGAATTCCAAGCTGCAAACCTGGTTTAAAGGAAGGGGAGGGAGGGACTTTAATCACAACTGATTTAGGTGGTATCAGGAGCAAATTAGAACACTAATACAGAGCTTGGAGACAGAAAGCTAAGTTTTAGAAGAGTGAAATAGTAACTTTCAGGGTGTCATTCAACATTCCTTCATTAATTCATGTCTGAGGGAGAATGGAAGCAAAGCTTGCCAGGCCAGAGGCTGAATGAACAGAAGAACTGGCTTCCTGTGCCTGCCACGGGAGGCATGGTGAATACAATCGTCGTCACCAGCACGGTGTAGGACTCCCTCCCACTGCAGAGCCAGTGGCTTCCAGGTTGGAAGCAGCCCCTGGGCTCTGCTTCCTCAAACATACATCTACACCAACAGGCACAGGCCGAAGATCTGCCTCAAGTGACTCCCCTCAGCCCCAGAGAACCCCTGCAAGGGCCCAGAACCCATGGCTGCCAGGAAATCTGTATTGAGAGGTGGGTCATACCTGCATTCCAGGCATGGGAAGTTAGGGTGAGCTCCCCATTAGGCTGACTGCTGATTCTTTGTCCCAAGTCTTCTACCAGCCGCATGCGGGCACCTCAGCTGCACTGTCGCCACACAGAGTCTGGGTGCTCTAAGATGATACCCCGTGCCTCTTGTTCCCATCACTCCCCTGCATGACTCTGCCTCTTATGCACTGACAGCAGCCTCCGTCAGGTTTCAGGACAGAGAAAGGGGAAACAGTTGAGGCAGGTCAGGCATCCACGGGAACATAAACTGCAGGAATGTGCCGAGGTCCCCAGGAGCCCTTTGCCCTTGTGCCAGACAGCCACAAGCTGGATGCACCATGACCCACAAGGGGTAGTATAGAGCCTTCCTATCTACCTACTCTCTTGCCTCAGGACTTGGGCCAGGTGCTTGGCACAGGCTGCCACCTTGGCTCCAAGGAGTCTGAGCCCTTTTAAGTGACCGGCTCCAAATACTGAGTTGCTGCCACTGGCTAAGGGGAAAAAAACTGTGTGTGTGGCAGGTGGTGGAGGCAGAGGAGAAGAGGACCCCCACCCCAAGGCACGTCAGCCACACAGAACAATGTGAAAGACTGAACTTGAAATAGGAGCAGAACAAAGCATTTAACCAAAGTTCTGTGGCGCTGTGTCCTACTTTTGTCCCTCAGAAACAAAACACCAGGTACCTCGCACGGCCACTCCAGGCCTAAGATATCATGAAACACAAACCATGGCATTTTATTCCAAGTGCATGCCCTTGCCTTGGGAATCAGAACACATGATGGAACACAATCTAACCCAATTCCTGTCTCTCTATGGTCTCTGGCTTCTTGCATAGGCTACCCTAAAGCCTTCCTAGATGAAGAAGGGTGACTTTCAAAGCAGGGAGCCACCATCAGTAGAGACACATCTCCCAAATCTCCAGCATCTAATGGGGAGGAAGGTTCTAGATAATTCCTGCCAGAGGGAATCTGTTGAGAAAAAAAAATTGCCTGCCAAGGACAAGCTTTTTGTCCTGGTGGCCACCATGCGACACTTGGCAAGCTTCCTCAGGTGTCAACAATAGGTCTAAACACATTAACTCCAGGAAAACAAAAGAGAGAGATCTCTGGAGCGAGAAAGGAAAGTCCATTGCTGAATATTCTAAACAAGCAAAAACAAGAACTAGCTCCGAAGTTCTGACTTTGTCCCAGAACCCTTCCCAATCAGCGGGATAATCCCCTGTGTTTGTTACTGTTGTTTGCTTTTTGCTTGTTTATTTGCTGGGCTCGGGACTGAGCATGCAGAGTCTCGTGCATGCTAGGCAATGCTCTACCACTGAGCTTCACCCCCAGTTGATGTTCAGGAAGAGGAAAGAGCTTGCCCAGAAAGCCCCGTGACCTTTCGGCCACAGTGTGCTCTCATTCAGCACATTCCTGTCTCCCTGGGGTGGATGTAAGTCGAGTTGCTTTTAGAATTTAAAGTGAACACAGTTTATTCCTGAGCTTCCATCACCAGAACATTCCAACCACCCTTGCTTCACCCTTCTTTTCACCCAGTTCCCCTTCCTTCAAGTGATATCAATGTTGCAAACTGCAGTGCCCGCTTGGGCTGTTGCCCTCAGAGATGCCTTAAAAAATGATCTACTTTTTTTCCCCAAGTCCTATTTCTTGGCAAAGAACAGAGCTGGTATATGGGCAGAGCCCAACGGCTCCCACTTCCCTGGTTCCGTGGCTTTCTCTACCTGGCGTGCACAGAGTGAATACAATTGGACCGGGTGGCAACCAGGACAAGCGAGACTTCGTGACAGCTGTCACCAGTGTCCAGCACAGCACTGGCAGTGATGCTCATGTGTTAGAAGAGGAACAAGGTTCAGGGGACAGAAGAAGAACCAATGCTGGCTGGGCCCTTCGGAGCTCACAAACCACAGCAGTTCTGGGAGAGCTGTGGGGTGGGTACCAGCTGGCCTCGCTGGGGCTGTGCCAGGCGCTTCCCTGGCCAATCTGGAATTCCAAAGTTCGTGCTTGGAAGCCCAGGGCCATTTGGCTCAAGTTCGGGGCAGTTTCTTCCTCTTCTCTGTTCCACTTCTTTTCCCTCTTCTCCTCCAAAGCATCCGTGGTCCCCACAGCCCCGGGCCTCTTCCTGTCTGATTCTTGCAACTGCTCACTTCTCCCAGTGCCTCCTTCTCCTCGAGAAGTTCCAAGAGACCCCATAGACCCCATAGTTTATCTCATGTCTAGCTCTTAGAGTAAGGAATCTGGAAAGACCCTCAGAGGTGGTGTCCAAACCTCTTCTTTGACAGATGAGGGCTAGAGGCAAGCCCCAGAAGTCACACAGCTTGCCCAAGGCTTCTCAGCCAGTTGGCAGCAGAGCTGGGACCAAAAACCAAGATTCTTAATGACCCTTAATGGCTCTGATGACACATAAATGAACGCAGAGCTGAGAGTGAAGGCCTTGGCCCTGGCCAGGTCCTGGCAGTGCTTCTCCCCACAAGGCGGCTCCTGCGGGCAGAGTGTGTGCCCTCTGAACCAGCACACTGGGTTTCCCTCTTGTGGTGTTTTATACCACCAGACCCGTGACTGCCTCTGAAAAGTGTAAGGTACACAGGCTGCGTCCACTCCAGCAATGGGGGGGGGTTTCCAGGTCCAGTCTACATATATAACCCTAATGATAAGGTATATGAGACTAGGAAGAAAAGAAAAGCGGCTAAAGGAGAGGAAATCTCAACCCACTGCTGATTATCTTTCATTATTCAACTGAGCTTCCGCAGATGCTAAAGGAGGGCGGATGTTTAGGATGCATGGAAATATCGCTTCCTCCTGGGGCAAGGAGGAGGGAAGAGTAGGGTGGTTATATTCAAATGAGTTTTCCCTGGTAGTTTTTTCCAGGAATCTTAGTACCATGCTCAGGAGAAACGAGGCACACACTGAGAACAGCGTGACATGCGGGACGAATGAAGGTGGCTTGGGCTGCTGCTCTGAGATCCTCTTTCCAGCTCTTTTTTGTCTATTCCTGCCCTGACACAACTGCCGGGGGAGAGACAGCCACCACTGGCCTGGCATTAGGAGGCACACCCATCTAATGACATGATAGCGGCAAATATCAACAAGACGCTGGGTCAGGGAACGGAGGGGACACAAAGTTCCAGGGAACAAGAGCGGGAGACACAGTTCATTGTCCTAGGTAGAGCAGGAAGCTGATTGGCAAGGAGCAGGTGTCTGGCTGGCACAGGGATGAATATGGAGGGTGCAGAAAGGAAGATTGCTCCAAACAGAGGGCACTGAAGAAGAAGTAGGCTGGGGAGATGGCTCAGAGGTTAAAGTACTTGTTGTGCAAACAAGCAGACCCAAACAAGGAGTCTGGGTTCTCAGAACTCACCTCAATGCCGGGTGGACATAGTGGTCCACCTGTAATTCCAGCCTAAGGAGGTAGAAATCCCTAGAGCAAACTGACTTGTAAGGCTAATCCTAGTGGTGAGCTCTGATTTGGATTAAGAAACCTAGCCTCAAGGACTAAGGTGGAAGAGCCATTAAAGATGATTCCTGGCTGGATCCACATGCACACACCCACGTATGCACACATATAAACACCTACGGGCACCCACACATGTGAACACATATGCATATACCACACACATGAAACAAAGATAAAAAAACGAGAAGCAAGCACACTGGGGGCCCACTTGGGTAGCTAGAGTTGGGCGTGTGCAGAGACACGGAGCGTCCATATTCCAGAGCCTCGCCCGCCCCACTGAGAACAGCACGATTCCTCTAGGGAGGTGCTGAGCAGGGATGTGGCCCGGCCAGCACCAGCCTTCTGGAACCAATCCTCTGGCAGCAAGGGCAGGATGAGCAGGGGTCAACCACTAAGGAAAGAGTTCTGTCACTTGTGGGACATGGTCTGAGAGCACAGGAGCAAATGGCAACATTATAAAGAGAGTGGCAATAGAGTGCGGAAATAGAAAGCCAGTATTGGGAAACAAGGAAAAGGGAGACACAGGAATGACTTTGGGGTTCCTAAATCCCTCGGATGGAGCCCATGGACTCAGGGTCATCCCACATCCCTATCTGAGTGGGACACATAGAGATGGCTCCCAATGATGAACACGCAACTCCTGGCTTGGCATTGCAGCACACCACATTCAGGCTCCACAGAGTATGGTTCTGGCTTCTCCCTTTGCCGTATGTCCTGTCTTACCCTGTGGGCCTAAGTCCCTTGCATGTCCCTTGAGGCCATGTCCTAGGATATGCCCTGGACCCCGAGTGTAGCTCAAATTTTAGCACCTCCCCACCTCACCTGACAATATTTACCTCCTTCTCTTTTAGAATTCCAAAGTACTCAGTGGGTGCAGGCCTCTCTCCTTTTATGATGGTCCCTGACCCTGCGACCAAGGACATGGTGACTTGGTGTGTCTTTGTGGCCCTGTGGAGTTTTGGACAAACAGATCTGGAAAGATGATCCAAGATGCACACACACACGCACACACACACACACCAGTCCAGGTAGAGGAAAA
This sequence comes from Typhlomys cinereus, assembly GCA_023101885.1. Classification (NCBI taxonomy): domain Eukaryota; kingdom Metazoa; phylum Chordata; class Mammalia; order Rodentia; family Platacanthomyidae; genus Typhlomys; species Typhlomys cinereus. The sequence goes on along the minus strand of JALPQD010000352.1, from coordinate 1,596,044 downwards.
AAGGCACTCTTTCCAACATTTCTATAATTCTACACTCTGAAAGGACTACTGCTTGCATCCTCCCTCCTCGGAGTGACGGAGTTCGCACAACTGACCCACAGCAAGTAGCAAGACAGCAGCCCACCAAACACACATGGAAGAAGATGGGTCAGGCAAAAGTATTGTTTTCATATAATGCAAGGAAATCATTTGCAACGTCTCCCCAAGAGAGAGGTTATATAAATGCCATTTCTTTCATGATTCCAATGACCCCAACTATTTTTGGAGTCCTATTTTGGCAGTAAGAAAGCCTTGCTTTTGCTAGGCTGGGTTTTTGTTTTGTTTTGCCCTTCCCTATAGAAAGGAGACTCAGCTCATTTGGATTAACTGGAGTGAAAAGAAAGCAATATCTCTGCTCTAATTCCACAAGGCTAGGAGAGCCCCTCAGAAATTCGTTTCTGGTTCTCAGACAATCCCTGTGAACCTGTTGATTAGAGGAAGGGTATTGTCTGCATTTGCTAGGAGAAAAAAAATCCCCAGGATGGCTCTCCTTCACCAACTGGGTAGCCGAAACACTGTGCCCACTCACATGAGTGTTCAAAGTCTGAGAGCAATTTGCATGAGTGGGAAAACTCATTTCAGAAGCAGCAGAAGCTGTTATTCTGACACTGCATCCTTGGGAGGTAATTGAGAAAGGGGGCCTAGATAGAGAAATGGAAGTCCCACCCCCAGACTTTCCATCATTCTGCTGGAGGGAAGCAGATCTGGGTCATTGGTGTGGGTACAGTGCACTGATGTAGGCCCGGGGCACTGTTCATCTGCCTATAGGATGAGCTGGCATACTGGGGTGGACAGGGTACATGGGTCTGGATTTGGTGTATGAGGTGGATCAAGCTTACTAGGGGTACTCCTGGCCCGGGGGTGTGATCTTGGCTCATAGGGCTGGATCTGACACACTGATGTATATCTGCACAGCAGGATGCACTGATATTTTGGTTTGGTATAAGCAAGTGTGAAGTGGACTTAGAGCCCAGTTGAAGGCTTAGCTGCCATCTCCTGATGCATCCCTCTACAAAGGGGAGAGCTGTTGACCCCCCTCTTGCTCCTTGATCCCTCTGGTGCTTGCACTTATGGCAACTTGTTGGTAAAACATTTGGTATACACGGTTATGGCAAGAAGTCCGTGGTTTTGATTCTCAAAGTATGGGTTCCTAATAAACTGGTGCTTGAAAACTTGTCAGAAACATGACTGGGAAGGAGGCAGGAGGGGATGGTGCAGAAACTCTAGGGAAGCTCTTGCATCAAGAAGCTCTCTGTAAGGTACTCAGATGCACACTAGTACAAGGAAATCACACTGCAGTCTTCCAGCCAGTAGGTGGCAGGACTGGGATCTGAACCCAGGGGAGCTGGCTCTGAGCCCTCATGTACATTCTGTACACAGGCTAGTCTTTCTGGCTCTTCTTGTCTGTGATGCTTTGGGCACGTTTCTGTATTTTAGACATGTTTTCAGCCCCTGCCTCTTCTTGTCCCACTTCCATGTGAATGGGTCCACACTTGTCCCTGCCTCTTTAATATTTTTGGAGATTTTGAGCTTGCAAGTCCAGCAATCTTCTAGACATCTCCACCTCTAGAATATTCTGTAACTACCTCAAATAGGTCTCACTTTACTTGGGCGCCAGCCTGAAAAGCTCTCTGTCCTACTGCCTTAGGTCTGTGCTTCCCCTCTACCCTGTACTGCAACTGTCCTCGTGCAAAACAGCTGGTGGGGTTTCCATACTACCTCACAGGTGTTCACACCAGTGCTTGAGGCACTACTACATGGGGCACAAAAGCCTTAAAAGCAGAGACAACGGAATCAGTTTATGTTCAACAGAGTCAAATCTGTAGGAATACTGGATCAGTTTATTGAGTTCTTTTTAATATCTTTTTAAATTTTAATCTTTTATATTTATTTATTTTGTGTGTGACAGAGGGGCTGGGGGAATGCTATAACATGCATGTGAAAGAGGATAACTTTCAGCATTTACTTTTCTCCTTCCATCACATAGACTCCAGGATTTGAACTCAGGTCATCAAGCTTAATAGCAAGCGACTTTACCTGCCAAGCCATCTCACCAATTCTTTCTGAGCAAACTTTTAAGAAGATGTGACTGGAGTGAAGAATGCCCTAACATATATGGTAGCTGAATTGCCACAGAAATGCTTCCTTTTAAAAGTCAATTTTTCATGGATATCATGCAAATTCACCCTCTGTATCCAACTGTCAGAATGAACTGCTAAATTCCTAATGCTCATATTTACACAAAAGGTTCAAATAATCAGTACATCTGGAGCAGGCACACTCAGGTGGTCTTTAGGTCCTCATGGTAACAGTGCTATCACAAGTTATCAATATACTTTGCAGGTACAGAGTTTGGGGATGTTGGTGCAAAAAAGGGCAGCCCTAATAAAGCTACCCAAACACCTCACGCTACAAGCCAGAGATGGCAGGAAGGGATTCTCCAAGGTCTAGTGGGTACCAATGTCATGACCGACCCCCATATAAAGTCTACCAACACTTTCCATCTCCACTGGATCTGGCTGACAGGCTTAGCCATGGTGCTCAAATTTCTTATATGCAACCACTTAATAAGCAACAAATGATGAAGCTGTAAACGGGAGGAGGAGTATACAGAAAGTTAAGGCTGGGAACAGCTAAGGAAGGACATGACTGTCGGCAGGCAGCTTTCTTTACACATCAAAATAATAAATGAAGTCAGGCGTTTACTGTAGCGTGGATGCCAAAGCAACTGTGAGCCTGTGGTTTCCAACATCTTGGGAGACAGGCAGGCCACTTGTGCACAATGCATCCCTAATGTGTTCTTAAACAGGTTCTGACTCAGACCCTGAGACAGCTGGGTTTCTTCCAAGAAATGTTAACCATTGTGAGATATCTCTTTCTGTTCTCCCCAGTAGATTTCCTTGGAATTTGCCTGACAAAGAGGAGTCTATCATGTGGCCAGCTGAAGGGTGTACGTAATATAACGCATTATCTGCCTTCCTCCAAGATTTGTGCATCTGAGTTCAGCCCGTTTGGCTGGTGGACTAACTGGTCAGCTTCCATCTTGAGGTGCCATAGCAACACGAAATCAACAAGGAACAGACAGTTAAATGAATAATTTACTGATTTCATAAGAACCTGTCTTGCAATTTATAGCTCTATTATCTTTCCTTCCCATGCCATAACTCCTTTGTATAAAAGCTGCAATCAAGCTGAATAACATTTGAGAGCTCAGAAGCATATACAAGCCCAGCAGTAGAGATTGATTTTGACAGCAGTTAAGTCCCATAGCTGACAGGATCTCCTTGACCCTTCTTGAAAAAGGTGAGAAAAGTTAGGGAACAAATGACCTCCAGGAGACTTTATGCTTTCAAACAAAACATTTCTCTTCTTTGGGATATTTGGACCCAATCAAGTTACAGTTGAGTGGCATTGAAAAGTATTATGTGGAAGAAATACCCTTAGCCACAATCTACCTATTTTCACTTTCAAAATTTCCAAAGAGGCCTTGTTATTAGCTGGGGGGCAAGACACAGGGGTGGACAGCAAAGTATGGTGTCGATGACAATTGTGATATTTGAAAAGCTCTTTCAATATTATCAGTGGTACTGCTTTAGCGGCAAAAGCGCATCCTGTCGGCTCAGCTTCAATTTAAAGGATATTTATGAAGAAGACAATGGATGAAAGCAGACTTATATGCTGACTTATTTATTTGGGCGGAATAGGTTACAGATTATTTGGGCTCTGTGCTTTTGAGCAGAACTGATACGTTACCTGCCTGCTGCTATTGTGCAATCTCCTCCAGGAAATCGACTGGAGAGAAGCAACCGCTAACCACAGAGAAACGTGGCTTGGATGTCTCGCGGCCGAAGCTCACATTTCCTTGCAAGTAGAATGGCCACTCAGCCTTGGGAAGAGCCCTTGAGAAGTCTCTAAAATCTCCTTGAGGGAGTTTTTCTACCAGGCGTCATCTCCTGTATCACCGGCACTGCCACCAAGTTACAAAGGGGTGTTGGTTACGCTTAGGGCTGAAACTAAAGTCACCTCCTTGTTGATGGTCACCATGCTGCTGTCACTGGGGTGTGGCTGAAAGCAACTCATACATGTTACTTGTGGAAACTTTGTGGCCCCAAGACTAGGATAGCTTGGTGCGAAAGATAGAACATGGCAGCTCTGCGAACACAGGGTTTTTGTGCTAAGCTTTTTCCCCTGGTCTATTTATAGCTTATCATCTCTGCGGCTGAGGTCTGAAGCCCGGCCAAGCACAGGAGAGGTGGGGGGCCTGGTAAGTCTTGTTCACAGGATCAAAAATCGAGATTCTGAATATGTTAGTCAAGGGCTCAGGCAAGGCGAGGCAGATGCTCAAATGAAGGTAAGAAGAAGAAATCTCCTCTCTAGCTTCAAAACGCTAAGGTGCTGCTCATGTCAATAGGGGGCCTATTGGTCGGCTTTCAAGACTTAGCAAGTTACAGAGTTTGTTGGGGGAATGATCCACAGGATATGTATATATTATTATATTGGTTATGTCAAATGATGCAAACATTAATTCTTAATATCATAACATTGCCAGGTGGATCTCTGAAGTGATTTTTTTATGTGTGTGTTTGTGTTTGTATGTGTGTGTGCGTGTGTGTGTGTGTGTGTGTGTGAGAGAGAGAGAGAGAGAGAGAGAGAGAGAGCGAGGGCACTGTATGTGTGAGAGAGACAGAATGCACTATGTGTCCCTGTGGAGGACTAAGGGTGACTTCAGGAATCAACCTGGATGGCTTCTCCCCCTTTTTGTTTCATTCTGGGATTTCCTAGGCTCCATCCACCAGGATAGGAAGTACAGGCCATCGCCACTTCCTCCTGGCATTTTTATATGGGATCTGGGATCTGAACTCAGAACTTTCTGTCTGCAACACAGAGTCTTAACCCCTGAGCCATCTCTCCAGTCCTGAAATGATTTTTTAACCTTGTGACTGGGAGTTTGGTGAACTGGAGTATGGAGGTTTCTGGCAACTTGGCTATTCTGACTGGATTTGAAGGCTTGCAAGACCTTGGAGACAAGCTATTTGATCTTTGTAATCTTCGCTTATCTACATGCTAAAAAATAGACTCCCCCTTCCCAGATCTATCAATAGAGATTAAATGGATTATTTATATGAAAGACCTGTAACCTGGCACACAATGAGGCTCAGGAAATAACAAGTGAGATATGAGCAAATAGGTTTCACTGGCCAGGTGATTCCCTACCACAAGGAACCAATGAAAACCCCTAGTTCCATGGCTACAGGTAGCTTGTGCTAATGAACACAGTAGCTGTTACCCTGGGTTTGCTTCACTTTAGGAACCCAACCTGGCATGTCCTTCCTGCTCCTCTTCAAAAGAAATGGAGCACTTACCCATCGTCATTCAATCAAACATGACGGGATTAAACTTTAAATGTAAAAATGGAGTATTTTGAAATCTTTCTAAAGCAGGAACTTAACCAAATCTGTTCTTGAAAAATCAATACAGAGGCTGCCTGTGAGATATTCAGTGGCTAAGGCATGAGCTTGCAAACCTGGTGGTCTGAGTTCAATTCCTGGATGTCCACATAATCAAAGGAGAAACAACTTCTACAAGTGTCCTCTGACCTCCACCCATGTGTACCGTGGCATGCATGTGCTTCTCCTCTCTCTCTCTCCTCTCTCTCTCTCTCTTTCTCTCCTTTCCTCTAATAAACAACAAAAAATAGTATTTTTAAAAGGCAATACAATCAGGATTACTGAGTCCCAAAATCAACCATTCAGTCAAAGGCCAGGGCTGAAGGACTGAAGGAGGAACCTGTGCTCCTAGCAAAATACCCTCTTCCCCTCACCACTGCCTAGGGCAGGCCTTCCACCCAACACTCAAAAACCCCATCCAATAGCTTGAGACCATATGTCTGATCTCAGCATGCCCTTCCCCCGCTTTCATCACTCTCCAGTGGCCTAAGATGCCTAGGTCTTGCTAAAGGACTCTGTCTCCTGACCCTTATTTCCTCTGGTCCTCTCTCCACCTCCTTTATCCTGCCACATGCTGTTTGTCTGGCAGTTTGGGATCTGTCTGGTTTACCCACTAACAAATCTCTGGTGTCTAGGAGGCCACTGGCATTCAGAAGACTCTCGATGATTAGCTGAACAAATGATCAAACCAACAAACAAATGAATAGATAGCAAAGAGGCCAAGTGGCCACTTTCAAAGGATGACACAGTTAAGTCCTAGCTTGTTTTGTAAAGAGAAGAAATCTGTATTTTAGAGATGGGAAGAGGCAGAAACGTAATAAATGGCTTGGCCTCTTGCCCAAGGCCAAACATCAGACCAAACCTAGCATCGGATCTTGAATTCCTTCCCATTTTGAGAACCACTCTGTGCTCTCCCCAGGCAGTCTGGGGCCTCGCAGTGGCCTTTATCACATTGCTGGCTCAATATGAGAATTCAGAAACCCAGTGACCTAAGAGTTGGCCTTGAATTTAATGGAGAGACGTCAGCAGCAATCTGTCTATCTCACTTGGTCTGGGGGCAGACAGTACTCTTAGAATACAGACTTCAGAGACCTTGGACTTTTCTTTCATGAGTTACAAAAAAATTACCAAGCAAAATAATACTTGGCAGTGTATCCTAAAGGCTTCCAGTCCTGTAATTTGAAACAAAACAGAAGAATTAAGTAACAAACAAAGGCTTTTCTATCGGACACTGAACCTGTGGCTTTTGTACTGGAAAAAAAAAATCTTGAAGGCTATCCACAGACTCTCCAGGCACTGAGGACTCTAGAACCCGGGGATGCAGGGTGCCATCCAGTCATCCTAGTGTTTCTGACAAGTGGTCCTCTGCCTCTTCTGCCAGTCTCCCCAGAGCCCGAGGGAGTGCTCGTATGCATTCTGCCTGGCTCTGGGGCTCAGCCCATAGAGCTGTCCATCCTCCATGCCCTCAGCACTGTAGCCCCGTCTGGGAGACTGCCAAGCACAGTGAGCAGATGCCCCTGGAAGCTTGGGGGGGGGGGTAAGTCCTTGCAGGACAAGGCTGGGCAGAAGCTTTTGGGTCTTGCTCTCTGCTTAAGCTGCAGCTAGCATCCTCACAGGCAGGGGAGAGAGAACAACTGTGTCCACCCCTCGTACCCCACCCACTGTGGGTCCATGTGGCTGCAGGAGGGGCTCTTCAGGCAGAGTGGACCAGGACCGTGACAGCCTCCTGCTTGAAGCCTTCAAATGCCTCTGATGATCACCACACTTTCTCAACCTTTCTGCCTGGAATCTCTCAGGAATGACAGGCAGGCTAAACCTCCATCCATGAAGAGAGAATGTGTTCTAAGATTCTTTGGGGGCATCTCATTGCCAACCCCCCTCCTCCACCCCACTTCCCACATAGCATAGACCACTCTGGGAGCCTCCTTGGCCAGTCTATGCCCTTGGGCAGAGTGCGCAAACAGGCTAAACTACTCAGAGCACTTAGGAGCCTTGCAGGAGGCTCCGCCTTTGTGTAGCTGGGGGTACAGGGCCCAGTCCCATGTTCTCTGCAGGGTCCATGTCACTTTGCTTGCAGGAGGGGTGGGAATGTGGAGAATGCTAGAAGATGCCTAGGGACAGGCTTTGGTTAACTGCTCTCTGTTGTTTGAGGGAGGCCATGTTGGGAGCAGCGTGGGGCGTCAAAAGGAAACCCATTTCTGATCAGTGGTGTCAAGCACTGGAGCGGGCGGGCTCATTGGCAGTCAGCTTTCAGTGGAACTGCCAGACCTGGAATCCATTAACAGGCAGGTTATGTCAGGAGAGAGCACTGCTTGTCAAGAGACTCCTTCTGCAGGGCCCACCTGCTGTGTTTAGCTCTCCAGAGGACAGATAAACAGTTCCCTGCTCCTCCCCAAACACACACACACACACACACACACACACACACACACACACACCACTGTGAGGCAGGCCACTGAACCAAACACACAGGAGATAAGAGAAGGATACCCTTCTGTGACCCTCCTTTGTCTTTCTGAAGCTCAGGCAAGCCTTAGTTGGCAGAATTCATCTGTCCCCACTCTGAGCAAAACCTCCAAACCCAAGACCCGCTAAACTAGGGGAAAAGTGCCACTTGGGATGAGCCTGTGAGGAGGGCGGAAGAGCCTTGATGTTTTAAATGGAAGAGAAAAAGGACAAACAGGACTACCAAAGTGGCTTGCAGGGGCCAGGTGAGGCCCTAGGTCTTTCTTTACACGGATCTCAGGAGCACTTCGGTGTGTGTGATCTCTAACCAATGACTTGACCTCTCTGAGCCCCAGTTTTCCCAACTGCAAACTGGGAAACTGTCTTCCGGCAAGAGCTGTTCGAGGATTCAATGATGTTGCTAATGAAGAGCCCAGGAGCAGTCTCCACTCCTCTGAGGTCTAAGGTATGGCAAAGTGGGTTCCTAAATCGAGAAACCAGAAACTTCCACGTGGAAGAGATTAAAGTGAGCCAAAAGAGAAACTTCTCTTATGGTAAGCACTGAAATTTTGGGGTATAGTTCATTCAGCAGCTAATATCAACCTACCTAATTAGATCAACAGGAAGGATAGCTTCTTGCTGATGTGAGTAGCTTACTCTAGACCCCTGGCTCTTACTACAAAATAACTGAAGATTCCCTACTGTAAGGAACCTGTCTTTTTATCTATCTCATCTCACCCTATCCCACCCCAGCTCACCCCACCCCACAGGGACTCAGGGAAAGGTGATAGGAGGGCCCAAACAGCTGAAAGGCAGGTGGAAGCAGAGGCAGGAGAGGAGCCTCAGCTCCCCAGAGCCCCCCAGGAAACATACAAGGCTATTAACCAGAGGGAGCCGCTGATGCAAATCAGCCTGGATAGGCCTATATGTTGTGAGTGGCAGCCACTAACCGTTTGCATGACAAACCTCCTACACAGTGCCGGCTAAACTGCCCTTTTGTGCCAATTAAAGATTCTCCAGAACACAAAGATTACACACCATTCTGCAGCGCTGACAACAATAAAACAATTTTAAAGGCGATTCAGATCTTCAGTTCACAGCTGACACTGTCAGGAGGGGGAGATTGGCTGGGGCTTTGTTCTTTGTTGTTGTTGAGTCTTAAGACTTAACCAAGGATTTCTGCAGGGGAGGAGGGACTGGCAGACAGAGTTTGAAAAGCCTTGGAGTTTTTAAAGGAGAAAAATGAACAACCTGGTGTTCTTTTTGTATGCAGACCTGTTTGTGTATATACGTAAGCTTACACACACACACACACACACACACACACACACACCACTCTCATCACTTCCCTAACTCCTCTTTTCAGAAATGACTCCCCGAGGAATCATAATCTCTGAGGGAAGGGGGATCCTGACACACCTTGAGATGTGGGGTTCTGGGTAGCACTAGCAGATATTTTTGGCACCAATTAATTAAAACTTCAAGGGCAAAAGCCCAAGAGCTTTGCCTCACATTGTTTGTTTTAAAGGCAACTTTCCAAAAACTGTGAGAAATTTTAAGAAAAACAACAACTTCGAGTCCTGAGAAGTCAGAATGCACTCAAGCCTCATAAAACCAAGGGGCAGCTTACCTCAAGGGACTGTGTGCCCCCAGATGTCCCCTGGGTCTTAATCTTGCCACACTGGCGTGTTCACAGGGGTCTCTAAAGCACCCTCAGCACACAGTTAGGGGTGTCACTACCTACTCAACCAGGCGCCAAAGAGGAGCATCTGGGATCCCTCAGGACTAGGAGCATCTCTCCTACCTGGACCTCCAAGCAAGAAGGAGCCTTGCCTGGTTTCTCTGGGGATACCCTCCCTGCTCCCGAACACAGGAAGGTGTTCCTGCCTGGTTGCATTTTGAACCCCAACACTTTTCAGCACCTGTACTCAACAGCTGCCCAATGTGCAGCGGTTATGTTTGTTGAGGACATGTGGCACCTCCGATGACCATAAATGCATAAAATTGGTAACTCAGGAGAACAGGGTGCAGGTTTCAAGAGTAGATAGGACAACCAGGGGCAATTCACTTCTTGAGAGATTCTGATGAGGTACTGGAATCTAGTAAGTAGAGGCCAGGGACGCTGACAGATGGCCAACAGGACAGTGCCCAAGTGGCATACCACACTAATAGCGCCGAGGTGGAAAAACCCTGGTTTGGAGTCTGATTATGTGAGCTGCTAAGTTTCTGGAAATAAAAACCCTGCAGAAGGAGCCAGTGAGGCCAGTGAGCACATCTAGCACTAATAATCTGACTGCATCATTCTAGTCCCCTCCTAGGAGTCTCACAATACACACCCAGCAGCTTGCTGTTCAGAGAGACAAGCCCTGGATGTTGCTGATCGGCAAACTCCTGACTGTGCTTGAGAGTCTCCATCATACGCTTCCATGCTGAACTTTTGTCCCCTGAAGCAAATTCATTCATGAAAGAAACATCTTCCCCAAAAGGAAGCAGGGTGTGGGGCGGGGGGTGGGGGGGGAGGCGGAGGGAAACAGCCAAATCATAAGAAGTCTGGGTCAACTTCCATCAGCTGGTTGTGATCAAAACCATATTCATATTCTATCTGACGGAGTGAACAGAAGGCTTTGGGCCATCTCAGGAATGTGAGCTCCCTGGGCTACATCCCTCAATGTGCCACGCGAAGCTTCCAGGAAGCTGAGGAGGCTGAACGGCCCCCTGGCTATTCCTGAACACTTGCCCAGAAATGCAGGGACTGATTCTAGGGGTGGTATGGCGTCAACCCCCACTCTCGAATAGCCCTCTCCTCCCCAACTTCAGTGGTGAGAAGGCAGCTCTGGGATAAAGACTGGAGCACAGCATCTGCCCATACCCACCACACAATCAATCAGAGAATGCGGGCTGTGGCTGCCAAGCTCCTCTGTCCAATTTGGTAGATATTTCAATAGAGGAGGAGGATTCCCAGGGGCGCCCAGCGGAAGTGCCCCATGTCAGGAAATGTTTGTTTTCCCTTTCTTTTGCCATCAATGAATTCTACTCATGGCAACCGCTTGGAGCTGGATCAGATCCACACAGAAGCTAACCAGAAGCATTTGTGCCTTGAAATAAATCTCTCTTTGGGGAATGATTTATATATACATCCGGAGAAAGGGTGTCTGTGCACACATATTCTCTCTCTCTCTCTCTCTCTCTCTCTCTCTGTCACACACACACACACACACACACACACACACACCCCATGCATCGCAAAAGCAAATCCCCAGGCAGGAAGGGAAGGTGATCCTCTGGTTATCTTCAAAGAACAGTTAACAGAGAGTGACTTGGTGGGAGAAGTCAGTGAAGGAAGCGTCCTACGAGCGGAACACAGTCCACAAATGCTGAACTTGTTTTAGGTTCCAAGACAGTATTGTATGAGGGCATAACCCACAGTGCTGACTAAGCCACAGTGCTTATTAAGCATTCACACATGCTACATCACTTTACTATCATCATTTCCATTGTGGAGATGAGCAAAGTAAGGCTCAGTATTAAGGATTCTTCAAGGTTGTTAAGACTGCTGGATGGGGAGCCAGAATTCAGAGGTAGCTGCCTCCCACAGGCAGTTTTTGACCTCTAAGACAGATAGTCGTCCCCTTTCTTATTGCCTAGTTAGGGGAGACAGCAACTACCTTTTCCCACTTACCAGAGCTTGACTATTTTTTTGGGGGGGGGAGTCTGACTGCCACTAGTGATAGCCAGTCTCACTCTGAAGTTCTACACGGCCAGTTTTCAAGCAGATCTGAACTAAGCTAAAGATAATGCAGAAGGCATAAACTTAAATGATGCAGAGGCCACACCAGCAGCATAAGTGAGAGTGATGCGGTAGGTAGCCTGGTGCCACCTGCTATTCAGAGGGTCAATGGTGTAGCCAGCTGTGTGTGCTAACACATATGTCATGAAGTCCCTGAGTTCTGCTCTGAGCAAGACCTTCAAAGGCAGGAAGCAAGTTCAGGCAGAATGGATAAAGCCCATGCACCATGAAGAACCGAACAAACAGGCATGGCTCTTTGGCGGCCCTGGGCCTGGTTGTGTGCTTCGCGAGGACTATCAGCTTACCTAATCTTCACAACAGACCCACTGGATAAGTATTGTCATTAATCATTTGCAGAGAAGGGCGCTGAGGCACAGAAAGTCTTGGGGCTTGCCCAGGTGACAGTGGTGGGGCTGGGGTTCAAATTCAGCCAGCCTACATCCCGCATCCATGTTCCTCTCTGTGTTGCTCACCTCCTCCCCACCAAAAGTTCTGCTGCGGCCAGGCATGCTGCCCCCATGCTGGCTGGATGCAGGTCTGGGGACCTGGTCATTCATTCCACACACGCTCACCGAGAAGGCTGTGGGCACTGAGGACACAGAGTTAAAGAGGACTTGTGGCTTCCCTCAAAGAGATTAGGCTTCACTGAGGAAGACAGACCAAGGCTCATACTATAAAGTGTGTGGGCTCCAGAGGGGAGCCCCAAGGCTCAACCTTGTGGGTAGAGCCCAGCTCTGGGATGACGGTGACTTGGAGAAGGTAGCATCTGGGTCAGAGCTGTGGCCCTGAACCAGACAGAAGCGGACAGTAGAGGACAGAAGCTCAGGCAGGTAGGATGCAGCAAGACATGGTCAGAAAAGTGTGAGAAGGTCGTGGGGTACGGAGAGGTGCAGCGTGACAGAGGTCCTCCCCCAGGTCGCTCGGTTGTCTGGTTTTTCCTGGGTTACTCCAGGAGCGGGCAGGAAATCTAACGCATGTATTTCAGCAGGTCCCTGAGCACAGCGACGACAAGACAGAAGCTGGAGAAAGACACTTGGAACATAAAACCTCCCACCACTGAGAAGACAACTTTGGCTGCTCTTCTCGTTTGGGCCATACTGTCCCTTTACCTCCTCCCTCAGTCCAGGCCCCAAAGAGCAACAAATTTCTGAAGTCAACAGGGTGACCCAGGGAAAGAACCGAAACCCTTAACCCTTTCCCCACTGCGGACCACAGTCACAGGCTCCCGTCAACGAAAACCTGCTCGGCAGACCATGGGCTCAGCACCCTCGTCATCTGTGTCTAAGTGTAATGGAAAAAATTGACTGTTTGCTTGGTGCAATAGGGCATGACACTGTTTACACAGAAATAATAGCCCAGCTGTGATGGGTTCTAAATCTCCATTACAGTGAAAGATTTGAAGGAGTAAGGCAGTTAGAAAAATAATTGGTTTTCTTGTTTAGTTTAAAAATCCTTTATGCTTACAGATCATGGACTTCACACCTCCCTTCTTAGGGGCTTTGAAAGAAAGAGGAATTAGGGCCTGAGAGATGAGGCAGGAGACCAGAACTTCTGTCTTTTTAGAAGGCACCTCAGAAACACTAAGGCAAGGGCTGTTCTGTTGCAGAGCACAAGGGGCCTGCAGTGCCTGCCATGGTGGTCTGGGGCAGCTACGAACCCTGAGAGCACTCTGTTGCAGTCCTACGAGCAGCAGTGAAGGTGGGAACCAGTCCCAGGCAGCTGCGTTAGGGTCAAAACCAGGGACACATGTGCTGATTGCTTCTGAGGGGGAAGAAACTGCTACAGGTTCATTTACAAGAACAAAAGGAGATAGGGAAAGACTTGGGTCTCCAGGAGACAGGGTGAGCTAAGGACTCTGCCCAGGTCGCCTTCCAGTACACCCAGGACTTGTCGTGTTCTACAGAACCAGACTGGGGACATTAGGGTGCTCAGGTGTGGCCCGGGGAAGCCGCTGTAAGCACCGTTACCAAACTGGTTCGCGACAGTCCAAGGCACCTTGACAAGCAAACCTCAACTTAAGATGGCTCGCATTTCTACCTTGAAGCCTGTGGTCCCTCATCATCGATACTGATGAGTACTTTCCAGCAATGACCAGCAGCCACAGACTCTTTCCAAGCTCTCTGAGAGCAGTATTTCATCCATCCTCACAGCACTCTTGGGCACACACTCCTTCACCGTTTTTTAAAGATGCATAAACTGAGGACCCAAGGGGTTATCTATGCTACCCAAATTTCATAAAGATAGTAAGGGGTGGCACTAAGTGATGCTTCTAGTGCCTGAGTTCTGGTCCATCGGCTGCAGGTTCCCAACTCTGAGTGATCACTAAGCCAGTACACACCACAGTGCCAGGGGTGACTTTGTCAGATGCATCCAGAATGGACACATCTGGGTGTCTGGCAGATGAACCAGGGGGTACCAGGGCACAGGTCCCGCCACAGAGAATGGATGGGCAATGATGCTGGGTGAAGGGGACAGCAGGAAGGAGAGTGACTGACCACACGAACGCCTGCCTTCACCATCAGCGTGACCTCTGGGGTACTCAAAGAGGACAGGCACTGTCTGGAAGCACTGGACAGCTTTCTGGGTCACCAATTCCTGTCTCCGGGAGCAGGTGCAGGGCTGGATGCAGCACGACAGCACACGCTCTAACAGGGAAGCTTTCCTCGTCATCCCTGCAGCCTTTCTACTTTCCATCCATCTATCTCTCCACCACCCACCCACTTCTTTTCTTCTCCCTCTCTGCCCATCAATATCTAATGTTCTGTCTCACCACCATCTATCCATCCATCCCTCTCCTCTTTCCTTTCATCCATTCATCTGTCCATTGTATCCCTTACCTAACCTATCCATATATCTCTACTCCCTTCTTTCCTTTTGTGTCCTTCTTTCCCTTCATTGATCCTTCATATATGTATTCCTTCTATCCCACCAGTATTTATTCAGAGTCTAGCATGTGCAGGTAGAATCATCTCTACCTGGGCTGGAGAGGTGGCTCAGGGGTTAAGCCTCTGCCTTGCAGGCAGAAGGTCCTGAGTTCGGATCCTAGACCCCACGTATAGACGCCGGGCGGAACCGGGGCGGCCTGCGTTTCTAGTCCTGGTAGGGCGGAGCCTGTGAATCCCGGGGCAGAGTAAACAAGGAGGAGGTGGAGGCGTCCATGGTGGTTCCCGAATTTGCCTGTGGTTCTACACACACACACACACACACACACACACACACACACACACACACGCACGCACGCACACACACACGCACGCACAATTGAATAAATAATAAAAAAAATTTAAAAAAAAGAATCATCTCTACCTGACCAGCCAGACTCCTTGCAGAACATGCTTCCACTTCAAAATTCTCCTAGAGGGTAGTCCTTGGCTTCTGGGGCTAGCTAGTTTTATTTGGTCGTTTCCCCCCCCCCAATGACCAGAGCTCTTCCCTTTCCAAAGTTAATGGAGGTCTGGCCCTGGCTGAGGAAATTTCTGGAAAAGGATGTGTAGTAACTCTCCACGTCTAGGCCATCACTGTCTTCTATTCAAGGATGAGAAAACATAGTGGTCAAGATTCGTTCCACCCTCTCGTAAGCCAGAGAGCAGGGTCCCAGAACTCGGATGAAGGCGACGGACCTCAGGTTAGTCTGACTTAAGACTGTATCTGAAATATGACTTTCATTTGAAAGTTGGACCTAAATGTTGCCGACAGCAACCTTAAAAAAATCAATAAAGAAAAGAGGGGATGAGAGCATAGTGAGAAAAATGCAGGCACTTATGAGTTCAAGACCCTGCGGGACACTCCTGAATATTTTAAATATCTTGGGAAAAAAAATGAAAACAGTCTCTCCCAACTTAAACCAAGGAAGGGAGTCTCTTTTTAGTCTGCAAATCCTTTGAGGCAATTCTTTAAATTATTTACTAGCTTTTTGATTATATTTTATGGTAGGGAGGGTGGCAGAAGGGGGGGAGAACCGGGTAAGAAGTAAGTGGGAGAGACCGGCTGCTGACATTTCCAATATCTGCTTGGAATATTTTAAAGTCGCTAGGCTGTTTGAATCACAGTCTCTGGCAACAATGGCCCGCTGCCTCCCCGACTTCTTTAGGTCATATTTGCATACAAAAGACCCGCTGCTGAGCGGCTATTATGCCAGGCAGCCACAGCGGGCCTGGGGGAGGCCAGGTTACCAGCAAGCAGAAAGAACCCACAGAGACCCCATTAATTTTTCAGGAATTCTCAGGCCCTGGCCTTTTAAAGGCCAGTGGGGAGAAATTCCAGTTTGAAGCCTCCCCACGGCCACTGCCACTAAATGTTGGGTCCAAATTGAGAAATGAAGAGTGACAAGGACTCTGATCTGAAAGTGTGTGGGGGGGCTGGTCTGGATAATGACTGCAACAGGCACCTTCACCCAGCTTGACGTGCACTGCTGGGGAGAACCCCCCTCCACCACCACCCTCTCCGTGAGCGCACCCAAGTCTCCCTTCTGAGGTCCAATTTTGGGAAATTTATTCCAGTTGTAAGCCATTAGGTGGCAATTTTTCAAATCAACCTTATGATTCCAAAGCCATCAAAGCACTTGCCGCCTAATAGAGCCTGGAAACCTCTGCAGGCTCAGAAGTGAGTGAATGGTCTCTAAAAGCATATTGCAATAACACTTCCTGTTCTCCAACTTCTCAGGGGCTTCAAGAAACTGATGCGCTGCTAAGTGCAGTCCAAGTTCTGGCTGTTTCAACCTATGAAGTTGAAAGAAGTGAAGAAGTGGGGTGGAAGAGAAGGGGCGCCAGCCTGGGAATCTGTTGCCTCAAGGATGTTCTGGTGGCCTGGGCTTTGCGGCCTCTGCAAAAAGGCTCCTGCCTGCTCTCCATGCTGGGCTTCGGAGCAGGCCTTGATTACGAATACAGGGCTAGAACTAGGAACAGAATCTTTCCCATGCAGCAGGCTTCTGTCTTCCTGCCCACCTGTTCTCCACCCCATCCCCAAACATCCTTAGTGCAATGAGAACCACCAGTTTCATCCTATAAAAAATAAACCAGCTTCTAGTGAAATTCTGCCGTGATCTAGCTCATTCTGCCATTAAGGAATGGAGCCCCAAGGATACCCATCTTTTCTTGTTGACTTGATCGTTGTGGCACAGGCAAGCACTCTGTGGCTGAGCCTTTGAAACAGGCACCTGTAATGTGTGTGAAGCTGGCTCATGGCCAACAAAGCGTTTCCTCTGTACCCTCACTTAGGTGTTTATAAAGTCGATTTATTGAGTTAAATAGAAATAGGACAATGACTGAAAACGTGATGATATCTTCACGTTTAAATTGTTCCAGGTAACTCCATTAAAGCATTTTTCCCCTGTCGAAGAGACATATCCAGCTAGTCCAAGACAGGGGAGCAGAGACAGAAGGCTATCTCCCTGGGTAGGTATGAAACAGAAATTGCCAGCAGGGATCAAAGAAGCCACACCATATAATGCGGAGCATACAAGACACTTTTTCACAGCAAGTGTACACAACCATGGGCTTTGTCCTATCTGACAACAGAGACATACTGTTTTCCTCCTCTTCTTCCTCCTTTTTTTCCTTCTGTAGTGCTAAGGATGAAGCTCAGAGGCCTCACGCCTAGTAATGGACCATGTCCTACCAGGGAGGGACTGTCTTCCATGTAGCATCTCTTTGCCAAGCTGAAGCAGAGGGTCTGCATGCTGCCCACTGGACCAGTCTCCAGGAAATGGGGGAAAGATGGGAAGAGAGTCTTCAGGGCTCCAAAGATCGCACCACAGAGCACCAGGCAGGCTGCCCCATCCCCCTTCTCCCACGAGCTAAAGGAGGTGATCTCTCAGCTGCCTTCCTTGTATCCTTCCTGATATGTGTGTTTAATCATGGTCAGTCTCATTTGATCTCTGCTCAAGATCCTAACACTTCCAAAACAGGGCCTGTCCTCTCCTTTGCTTCCACCTCTCTGATAACTCTGCTGTTCCACCTCAGTCACTTTCTTTTCTTCCTCTAAGAGTCTGGGAAGGGTCAAGAAATGACCAAGGAGAGGGATATACTGTTTGGATCATGTGGAGGAGGATGGCGCAGACTTCACACTGAAGGGTGGATCTGGTCAAACTTGAGAAACTTGGGAGCTGGGAATCGGTCCTACACCAAGGGTTTCAAATGTGCTATCTGGGCCCTGGGACAGGTGGGGGTGGAGAGGAGTTGACCACAAGGTGGAACAATAGAGATGTAAAGGGAGAAATGGCTGGAAAGGATTTGGAGTGGGAAGGACTGGACTGTGAGAAGACCACAGAAATTCTGATCACAGCATAACCATGTGGGTAGCAGGGAAACCCCCAGGAAGGAGACCAAGGCAACCAGGACAGTGGTGTCAGAGCCCTGAGATTGTACGTGATCAAGGTCTGGGTGAGAGGTGGTCTTGGTGGGAGCCAAGAGGCTTGGGTCAAGGTGGGGGAAGATCCCAGACCTGAACTGTGAGGGCCTTGAGAAAGGAGACGTTCTCAAAGACACCGAGGAGCCTCTAGCTTTTACTCACACTGGAAATTCCCCAAGAGCAAAAGTCATTTGAAAACTACTGGTCCTAATCAACAATTCCCCCCAGCCCCACTGTCCCTAAGTATAAAACGAGCTGGGATCCTATCAGAAAGGGGAGGTAGTGCAGCCAGGTTTAGAGGGTCTGCTTGAGTCCACCAAACTGCAAACTGGGAGAAAAACTCTCAGTGCTAGGAACTTCTGTGCATTTTCTTGAGACCTGTGGTGCAAGGGACCTATGGCCCTACCAGTTCCACACAGGTGCCCACCAGAAGAGTGACCCCAGAAGAATGTATGTTTGTAGACATAACACCCTCCAAGGGCAGCGTGAGGAAGCTGTGGCATCCTGGCAATTAACAGCAAAGGCAGAAACTCCAGCTACCCAGAGGCCTCCGTCACATTACAGACTTAATGGCCCATGAGGCTTTGGGGGCCAACATTCCCTTCTTGTTGAATTTCAACTTGGCTGGCTCTGCACTGGCTCCTAAATGGATTGCCTCTGAGGAGGAAACACTTTAAGACTTATGGAGGGGATGTCCCTGCCCCACGTAGGAAAATTGTTTGACCACTAGAAGGAAATTCTCTCAAGTATGCAGAATCACACAAATTCCTTTTTCTCTGTCCCTACACACAGTCCTTGAAAAGGAGATTTGTCTGCAACCAGCAGGGAATTCTTCATACCATAAGATGTTTGGGGCTCATGTGAATACACTGCAGCAGGTAGCCAGGGGCAGGGCCATCACCCAGGAAAGCACCCACCCACTTCTGCTGAATGGCTACGGCTTAACTATAGTAAATTGAACCGGGAGAGTAGGGGCAGGGGAGGTAGCAGACAGGGAAGGCACACACGGGCTCAAAGTGTGAGGGAGTAAGACATAGTCAGGACAGGCAGAAGAAGGAGGGCAAGAGAAGATGAGAGAAGGAAGCTGGCGCAGACTGTACCGTGTTCCCCTAAAATTGAGCTGCTGTGATCCTACCCACCCCACCAGTCCCTAAGGATATGGCCTTATTTGGAAACAGGGTTACTGCAGATATAGTTATGCTAAAATGAGGTCAGAGCAGAGGAGGGAAGGACTTGATCTAATGGGTCTGGGGTCCCGACAGACAACGAGGATTATGGGTTCAGATGGTACCAGGGAAAAAGTCATGTGAAGTTTGTAGCAAAGACCTAAGTGGCGTGTCTATAAGGCCAAGAACCCTAATTACAGCCAGCACTTGCCAAAGGCCAGAGAAGCGGCCCAGGACAGCTGTTCTTAGCCTTCAGGACACTGCATCCCCCACCCCGTATGTTCAGTCTGCAAGGCTGTGGCACAATGCATGTTTTGCCTTGGAAGTTATCAAAGTTCTGGTACTTTCTTATGGCATTCATAGCAAACTAATAAAAAAACATGGGGACATGCGGGCGGGGGGGGGAGAAAAGGCGGGAAAATTCGGAGGAAATGATCTGCACAGACGGCATCTCTCATGGCTGGGAAGGAGACGCAGGCTGCACTCACGTACGTACCCAGCAGCAGGCAGGCAGGACACGGGCAGGTCCCCTCCCACATTCCCGCTGTCTACCTTCCTCCCTTCTGATCCCCTCCGCTGAAGCAACCCCTTAGGAGGATTAATTTTTAATAAATCAGCACTTTGTTTTTCTGTACTTATTAAAATTTAAGACGAGTCATTGAACCTGTAAGGCTTAGGTTGACTAATTACCACCGAACAGCTGCCTGGGGGTGACTGGGCCGCCCTCGGGGAGCAAACAGAAGGCTACCCACGAACACAGCCAAGAGAAGACTGGGTGACAATGCTGCCTCCGTGGGATCTGCAGTCATTCTGGGCGGGGTCAAGGGCAGGGAGCGGTAGAGCACCCTGCGGGCATGTACTTGAACATCGCAGAGAGCTGCTTATCCCACTTCAGAGGACTCGGGCGCTGAGATGAAGGGAGACCTTGGCCCTTGCTTCAAGCCCATGGGACAATCCAATCTGTTTCTGATGACGTACTGACAAAGAAAGGTTATACAGAGATGCTCTCGGTGTTAGACGCCATGAGGTGCAGGAAAGGGAGATGCACACACAGCTTTCTTCCTTATCTCTCAACCCCCACCCACAGAATATCCCTGACACCCAGTGGGCACAGCACCTAGAGTATCACCCTCCTGAGAACACCTGCTCTCTCAGCCAACCTTGCCTCTGAGCACTTGCTACCTAGAAAGCCCTTCTCTCCCCAGCAGCATGATGACTTCAGTGAAGCCCTCTGAACCTACGGCTCTCATACAACTGAGATAAAGCCCTGTCCACTGCTACACTGTATCCCCAGACTCCATGAGCTCTAGGCACAGCCAACTGCAGACCAGTTTACATCACGAGTTGTCCCAAAGGCTCATCATCCTGTCCTGCCAGGAGAGCTGACGTGTACCTTTAGACCCTCCAACTCAGCAAGATTTCTACACCTTGTGCGTGCTGTCTGCCTCCCCACCCCCCCAATTGAGCTGAGCCTTCATTCACAGTTCTGTGCAACTCTCTACCCATGAGGACCCAATATATGGAGTTTGTCTAGCTTATCTCTGGGACCTGTGTATGAATAAACTAGGACTGGTTTCACGGACCTGGAGTCAGGGGTCGAAGTTTAAGGTCTTGTATTATGCTGATATCGGAGAAGCAAAACCCCGAGAAATTTCCACAAGGAGGTGTGAGAGAAACATTGAGCCTAAGTCCCCAACATGCCATGTGTCTGGTAAATACCCCAAATCAAATTTTACTCATTATCCAATAAGTGGGAAAGAAAAACACCAAATAGCACAGACCTAACTCTTCAAAGCTACTCTCCAGAAACTACAAAGAGGCAGACATTCTTCTGGGCGATGCGGCCAAACAACCAGCATCTAGATTGGGCCCAGATTCTCCAGAGACAATTAAAGGGGCTGCCATAGTTACCCAGAGCAAACAGCCCAACACACATGCCAGGAGCCCGGCAACCACGGAGCAGGAGCAGGCAGGGGAATTCCTAAATTATCCTCCTGTGGCCTACACAGGGTGCCTCCTGCACACCAAACCAGGCTCAGGGCATGGACTCAGCAGTAATTAGCAGCCCAATTATGCTCCAGAGCTTACAGGGAGGCTGATCAGGAGTTATGGGTAGAACCACTGGGTTTTGCTGGCTGTCTCTAAAGCAGGAACAAAGAGAATATCATATCTGGAGAGAGGTCTCCACTGATACATACAGTGGTTCCTAGTTAAAAACCTCACATGCCTAGACATGGAAGAATTTAGGAATTCGTTACCTTAACTCCACCCTTACTGGCTGGAACATATAAAGCAACTTCTGAAGTCAACCAGAAATCATATACTGGTCCCAAGATCTCTGCTTTGGACAAAAGCATAAGTAACACTGAAGCTCTGATAGCCACTGAGAGACTGTGCATTATACCGCATATATGCGGTATGTCTATATGCATACATACACATAAGTATTTATTCAAGTTGCTTTATCTCATATGCACATATTTAAATACATTCATGATGATGTCTGGTAGATGACTGTGTATCAAGCTGGCACAAATGTATCTATCTGACTTCAATCTATCCAGTCGAAACTCATCTGACTCCCCAATATTTACTGAGTAATTGGTTTTCAAGAGGAAAACATTTTTTCAGGACCTAGGGTCTCCGGGAGAAAAATGACTTAAGAAGTGATGAAGATGTTAAGAACACTCGAGCAGCTCCTACTGTGTCACAGTCAAGGAATCCAATGCCTTAGAGCAGCTAAGAGACTTTTTAGAAGCTTCTCAAAAAATACTTCAAGAAACGTTAGTCCTATGAAACTCTCCTTAAAACAAGTTCAGCAGTGAAACAAGTTCAGAAATCATTACTTATTATCAGAACAGCTGTTAGCAAAGTATAGATTCTGACAAGTCTTGTATTTAAGGACTACTTAATTGAGTGTTGCTACATTTATTCAGCAACAGAACTAGTGTCTTCTAACATCTCCCAATGCCTGAGGGAACTGTGGCCCTCGGGGAAAATGGCCAGGCCTCCATGTAGAGTTCAGTTCTGCCCAGGGAGATGGTAAGCTTGGCAGGGGTGGCCCATGTAGCTAGCACACATGACCATTCTAGGTTCTTGGAATGGGCACTACCACAGTTCCCCTCTCATCTTGGCAACGGCAGGATGCCAGGGCAGCCACAAGGCCCAGGACGCATGGAGACTACGTGGGAAAACATGATGCCTGGTTGCTGACTCCAAGAGCCTTGGCCGAGTCACGTAAGCCCTCCTGCCAAGGATACTCAACTGGTTGAGAATGACCTAGAAGGCAATCATCTGCCTAAAATAAACTCTGAGATGATGCAGCCCTGGGAGCTACGTCGACATTTTTCGAGGAAGATTTGCTGACCCAGTCAGCAGGCCTGGGCTTCAGCTAGAGCGCGCTCCCGAGTGTGCATGCTGGCGAGTCCTCCAGCAAGATGAACTTTCCAAACCAGGGAAGCAGAGGTGCCCCTCACTCCCTTCTGAGTGGCTGGGAGGCTACGAGAAGGCTTGGGAGTAAGCGTGCTCTGGATTTACCCTTGCAAAGCGGCTTCCCCCTGCACCATCTTTGAGTCTTAAGGATAAGAAGTTGAAAAATGCAATGACTGCTACTGTTACATGGTGGTGTGTTTCCAAGTGTCTCTTCTGTTGCCCAGAGGACAGCCCCCCCACTGTTACAGAGTCTGCTTTAGGGGAGGGTTCCCTGAGGGCCATCTCGGACACCTATTTCTCTTCCCATGAAGTGAGAAGGTGCAGAATAAAAGCTTCTTGGGGCATTTCTACCACATCTCTTGCGCAGTTTATTTCTAGAGTTCTATCCAAAGAACTTGTGCATAACAACATCCGCACATGGCTTCGGCTGGGATAGAAGTCAATGTGGGTACCCAGGAGTTCACTTG
This sequence comes from Typhlomys cinereus, assembly GCA_023101885.1. NCBI lineage: Eukaryota > Metazoa > Chordata > Mammalia > Rodentia > Platacanthomyidae > Typhlomys > Typhlomys cinereus. The sequence continues at coordinate 1,572,913 of JALPQD010000352.1, read as the reverse complement.
TGTGCGTATATGTGTGTGTGTGTATGTATAAGTTTACTTACATGAGTATGTGTATGTTTTAAGTGAGTTTGTGTATGTGCATGCGTGAATTTACTTATGTGAGTATACATGAGTTCACTTGTGTGTGTGTGTGTGTGCGCGCGCATGTGTGTGTATGTATATACTGAGGAGTGGGGCAAAATCCAAGTCCCCCCCCCAAGATTTTGCAGCAGACCACAGCATGAGGGAGACTCTGCTGAGTTCTGCCCTTCCTCTCAAAGTACATATAGGAGGCCAAGGAGTTAAGCCTGCAGCCGTGGGCTCTCCCCTCTGCAGCCTTGCTGCCTCCTTCCCCCGGCTGTGTCAGGTCTCCCAGCTCACCCTGACTCTCAAGAACATGACTGTTTGCTTTGGACTTGCTATACACAAAAACTTAAATACTCGGGGGCACCCAGGGAGCTGGGCTTGTTTAAAGATGCTCTCTGCAACAGCTGTCATCTTTAATGTATAAGGATCCTATGAGCCAGGCAAGTACTGGACAAGGGTTGGAAGCTGCCCTCTTTCTGGGGCTCAAAAACACAAGCGGCTGTACCGGAAGCTGGAGGAAAAATGCTAATGCAGGCACAATGGTTCTGAGTCCTCGTTTCAAGTCTTGGGATCATTGCCAAGAGGTATGCAAAAGTGATTACAAATCCCTGTAGGAGGGCCAGGGTACAGCGCCTTCTTTGCACTTCTTAGAGGTTAACCACAAGACCATCTTCTGTGGCAGTTGGTATAGACAGAAAATATTTCATATGTAAGCTGCAGTGAATAGTTAACTGTGCTCTAAAAGCAGAAGGAATCCTGGAGTCCTGGGAGAGGTATAGGGAGGGAAAGGGGATCAAAGAGCATCTCCTGAAGGCAGTGTGAGAACTATAAGACTCAGGCACACAGAGGTCAACCAACAGCGTCAAGGACTTAGCAAGACAGGGCCCACAGATGAGTCTTAACCTCGTGTAGAACCTGGGTAGCCCTTGCTTCCAGGGATGACGGCTAGATCAGCACCTTTGTTGGCTTTGGCCTGGCTGCATCACTTGTGAAGAACAACTCTGCTGCAAGGCAGAGGTCTGAAACAACCCACAGATGCAGGTCAAAGAGGATCATGAGATTGGCAGCTCTGGAAACACTCACAGAGCCTTTGAGCACCGAAGTTGAAGCAGCGTGCCTGTGCACACTGTCTACCAGTACACTGGAGACACAGGAAGACATGCAAGCCCCTTGGCTCCTCCGGTTCAGCAGATGCACCTCAGCAATGTATCTGACACTCACGAAGAACTCCTGAAGGAGCGATCGCTCCACCCGGCTCTTGGGAGAGGGCTCTTATTCCACTGAGGCTTCATTCTGTGAACGACACCCCATTCTGGGTAGTGGCCTAGACAGTGAACAATTGTCTTGATGACTCCTTGATACTGGAGTTCATCTCGCTTCTAGCAGTTTCTGATGAGGTAGAGAAAGTTAAGAAGCCGGGGGTCGGACAACTGGGATGACTTTGCCTGTCCCCTGCTGCATGACCTGACCAAGTTGCTTAACCTCTCCAGGCCTCCAGTTGCTCACTGTAAAGTGAGGCTGACCTAACAGTACCTGCCCTGAAGACTGCCATGAGGATTCAACTGCAATGCTGACGTGTATCTGGTACAGGTGCGTGCTCACAGGTGGAGCCACTCCTACTGCTCTCACTGCTGCTCTGATCTGGGCAACAAGCCTCTTATTTTGCTCAGTAATGCCACTGATTCCTCCCCACAATGTAAGTTGTGCAGCAATAACTAGGTTATAGATAATAATCACAACCTGGTTAGCAAGCTTCAATACCTATCACAAGACACCCTAAAAAAAAGGTGGACTTTTAGGAAAGTGACCAAAAATCTAAGGGAGAGCAGAGGCAGTCCCTCAGCGAGGACTGTCCAAGCACTCCACTCATACCCCTAGGGTAGAAGTCGGAGCCTGTGTTCATGTCCCAGCTCCCCAAGACTCCAAGGGATCTACTTTCCTAATCCTCACCTGTAGAGGGGCAGCAATGATATCACCTCAAGGGGGTTCAGGAGAAACCTTTACAACTGATGCACAAAAGCACTCTCTGGGCACTGACCCATGGCAGGTAATGAATGGCTGGTTAGCAGCTACTATGCTAACTGCGAGTCCAAGAGAGTCCAGGTTTTCTCCATCCATCAGTCTGCTTACTTAGACACCAGTCTTTCGGGGCTTAACAACTCTCCTTACCCAGAACCAACAATCAGCACAAAACAATCCTTATCGCTACAGAAATCAGCAAGCAGATGAGCTGAGAAGACCACAACAGCATGCCAACCCACAGCCCTGGGTCTCTGACTTGGACAGGGACATGTGACAGGGAGGCAGAAGGACAGGTCTACTGCTTGAAGGTTATCGACAGGGTGGTCTGGAGCAGGTCCCTTCCCCTCTGAGAAGATAAACAGGGGTTCTTGAGGTCCCTAGATACTGAAACAGAGAGTCCTATTATGCTGATGAAAGGAGAGCTGAGAGCCATGGTGATGAAGACCAGAAGCTAGGGGGCCTACCTCTCTCAAACCCTATCTAACACAGGAAGCTGCTGAACCAGCAAGCACAGCTCCAGGTGTAAAGATTTAGCTGTACCTGAGACGTAAGGGTGCTGCTGAGGAACCCATCCTCAGGACAGAGGGACTGAAGCTGGCTGCTTCTCAGGAAAGTGAAGCAAGGGTGCGCTCACAGGAATGGCAAGCAAAACTTGCCAAGGCTAGGGCTTCTCCTCGGACCTACACCCAATGCCAGGTGTGATTCTCGTCCAATCTCTCCTTTCTGGGCTGACGAAGGCAAAAAACTGCTCCCTCCCTCCCTCCTTACTTCCGGACCCGAGTAGCACCCCACTCCCTGGCCCGCTCACCCCAGCAGCATTTGGAAAGAGTTTTAAAGGTGCATCTCAATAAGGCTGCAAGACAGAACACAGGTTGGGTCAAGCCCAGTCTGCCACATTGCAGCCTGGGTCATCACACATACCCCCAAATTACTATGCCATCCCCTCACCTGAAACCTCAGATAACCCAAAGCCATGCTCTTGGCTGGTCTCTGAGCAGAATGGGAGGTGGGAAAAAAGCTAGCAAATGCCTCCACTTTAGGGGAAAAGATGGACAGTCTTCCTGTGCAGCCAGCCAGCCACCAGTCCTCTGAAGGTGCTTCCTCAAATGCCATCCCTCGCATCTGCTGGCTGCCATCACTAAGGCTCCCATCTGCACACTGCAGTCCACAATTATGTGCTAGGTAGATGCCAGCTGCCCTGTGGAGTCCCTACTTAAATGTGCACCACATCTGAAGCCACTGCCTGGAAGATGGTATCAATCTGGCTGGGAAGTAGCCGATGGCAGAGCTATAGACACCCTGTGCTCTCTGGGTGTCCAGTGCTTCACTCCTTTTAGGCACGACTTGCTTCCTCTAGCCAGCCAGTCCCACAACCCTAACCGGTCTTCTCAACCAGGACGGAGGCTCCAGGAGCCAAGGAGAAGTAAGCTAGCTGCAGACGCGTCATCGCTGCCTGAAGGGCCACCCAGCCCCACAAGAACACCCGCAGGTCCAAAGAGGTCCTGATGTTAGGAAAAAGTAGAGAAAAGCAAGGAAGCCTAGAAACCTATACTAGTCATTATACCATCCTGTCCTTTGCTACACTAACACAGCAAGAACAAGGTGGTGGGAGAGGCGGCTACACATTCATCTTTTCTACAAAGTTCTACTTTTCTCGGGCTGGAGAGGTGGCTAAGGGGGTTAAGCCTCCGCCTTCCAGGCGAAGGTCCTGAGTTCGGATCCCAGATCCCACATATAGACGCCAGGCGGAAGCGGGGGCGGCCTGCGCTTCTGGTACTGGTAGGGCGGAGCCTGTGAATCCCGGGGCAGAAGGAGGTGGAGGCGTCCATGGTGGTTCGAGAATTCATCCGTGGTTCTACACACACACACACAGACACAGACACACACATGCGCGCGCGCACATACACACGCACCTGCGCACAGTTGAATAAATAATAATAAAAAAATGTTTAAAAAAAAAAGTTCTACTTTTCTCAAAAATGGCTCCTCTTCTGTAAAGTATGCAGTGAAATGACTTAGTCTCTCAAAAAAAATTAGAAGTAAAAAAAAAAAAAAAAAAAAAAAACGGGGATGCCACTTCTAATTGCCGCTTAGTAACAGAAGGAAATAAATCTTTTCCCTCCTTCTTCTCCTATTTCGCTTTGAAGAAAGAAAAGAAAACCTTGCTTCCTTTTAATGTTGAATTTGCTGAAGGTCAAACTCTAGTGCCTATAAACTTGGATAATGTCTTTGTAATTTGCTATTTTTTTACAGGCTTTCTAGCTTTTAATAGCAAAAATGAATAATTTTTCCTCTGCTCATTTGCAGCATGTGAAGGGGTAAAAAATCTGTCATGTCTGACGTGTCTGAGCTAACATACCTCATGTTCCTTGCTCCTTTCTAGTCAGTATGTGAACTAAAAATTACTTCTTGCAAAATAGATGTGTATGTCTATAATGGACATCGAACATATGTGTCCACGATCCAGCCTGAGTCAAAATCAGAATAAAATGAAGACAGCCAGAATAAGTCAACAACATCCTCTTAAGGAGCTACATCGTATTTATGTAGCTAAGTTTAAGAAACTCATGGTCTCCAAGGTCAAAGATTTCTTCAGTCCTCAACCAATAAAAGGACAAAGTGACGTCAATTCTCTATTGAGTACAGAAAATCCCCTGGTGGGGCCAAATGGCCACACTGGCCGTGCGTGATGGTTAATCTTCATTGTCAAATGACCTGTGCTTAGAGCACCTAGGAGACGGCTCTGGCTGTGGTATTTCCAGAAAGAAGAAAAAGTCAGTTCTGAATGTAGCAGCATGTGAGGACCTTTCAGGGAGAAAAGGAAAGGCCCGGCTAAAGGCTGGTATTCCATGATGTGAGCTGCTTCTGCCACACCACACCCTGTCTGCCATGACGGACTGAACCTTCTAAACTAATGAGCCAAAACAAATCCTCCTTCCTCAAGTTGTTTCTGTCAAGTATTTTTTTGTCACAGTGACCCAGGACAGGGGTGAAGAAAAGCTTCCCCCACGGCCACAAGAGTGAGAGCGCAGGGCACCATGTGGGCATTTCTGCCAAACCATGCTCAGATTCGGTGAGTAGGCACCACAACATGGTGAAAGAGACACTGTTCTCAGAGAATCTGGATTATAATCCTAGTTTGGACTCTTAGTCATCAGCCCATAATGATGATAAAGAATAACAAACACTTACTAAGCACTCACTGCATGTGTATCAGAGATCACACTAAGGAACTGGCATGTGGTTTCCACACTAGCCCTACCATCACAACTGACTGGTACCCTCATTCTGCAGATGTGGAACTGAGGCTCCAAACTATGACATCTCAAGTAGCAAAGGACACCATAAGAGTGCCACTATCACCCCCTTCTAACATTCTTCCTCCTCTCACCTGCTTCTTAAACTTCCAGAGCTAATGCAAATTTAGGTCCAATGGCCATCAGTGACCCTCAAGGGTCTCTGGTGGCAAGGCCCAAGGACAAGCATGCCTGAGTCCCATAGCCAGTAACGTTGAATGGCTCTCAGATCATTCTACACACTTGCACACATGTCCACTCGGCTCCCTGACTCCAAAGGAAGGGGAGTGAGCCTGGAATGGTTTCCATTAGCGGCCTGGGCAGCAGGATCCGTGCTTCCTGCTGACGTGCCATTCTAATGGGGTGAGGGTGATGGGAAGGAAAGCGCTGCACACGTCCAGGCGGGCTCCCTGCCAACACACACCACACACCAGCTTCCTGTTCACTTTACCTCATGGATGGTTTTTAAAGCTTTTTAATTGTCCTTAATAAATTACCTGCATGTGCACAATGTTACAATAGTTTCATTAATTTTTTCTCTGTGCATCTAAGCTGTTTATCACAGAAGTGTTAATGGAAAAGAAAAACATGTCAGGCGGGCTCCTTCTCACACTCTCTGGGCTTCAGTAAATTAATGCTTATGGGATCGCTTTCCCACACCACAAACAATTAGGGATGTCTTTATTTCATCCTAGCTAATCGTCTTTCAGCAAGGCCAGAGGAGTATGCCCACCAGAGAGCCCCAGAATGCCCACTGAGGAGGCTGCCCACACACGCCTGCCTAAGAACTTATCTCTGCTCTCCCTCACAGCTTGCCCCAAACCGACCAAGAGACCAGTCAGTGATATTTCAGATGACAAGTTTCTTGATACCCAAGGTTTTCAACAAAACAGAAACCGTCAGGGCACCATGGCATGCATGTGTGCACCTTCTTGGGCTGGGGAGATGGCACAGTGTTTGTTAAAGGCTTTGCCTTGCAAGCAAAAGGATCTGAGTTCAGATCCCACATAAAAATGCCATGTAGACATGACACCAGCCTGCAATGTCAGCCCCAGAAGACAGATTCTGGGAAATCCCAAACTAAATAGCAAGGACATATAGTAATCCAAGATGATACCCCATGTCCCCTTGGGCTTCCACAGGCACACACACTCAAGTGCCTCTTTTACACACACACACACACACACACACACACACACACACACACACACGCAAAAAGAAAAAAAAAACTGTCAGGAACTGGGAAGCAGGACAGCGTGGAAGCCAAGCTTGAAGTCCCCAGAACCAAGATGGCACAGAATGCAGCCCTGAGATCCTACAATCATGGGGATATTGGCTACCTGTCCCTCAGACACTGGACAGAAATGGGGAGGCATTCTGCAAACTCATCTATAAAACCTGAGACATCCAGTATTGTTCACATACTTATCCTCTGACCAGGAGCTTTGACAAGACAGCTGGGACCTTGCTTATGCAACAGGAATTGTCAAGACATTGGACACACACCATTCAAGCCCTCAACATCTGGTCTATTCTACTTTACCTGGCAGGAGTCACCCTTGCAGAGTGAGACAAGCTCAACTTCTTAATTCAAACAGTCAGAAACTGGAACTGTTAAGGGGAAATCTGAATATAAAGCAATCCCACATCTACTAATGGTAAGCAGAAAGCGCAGGATAAAATCCAATACCAGGCCACAGCTGACCCAGCCCATCTTCTCATACCTTTGTTTCTTGCTGTACCTTTTTATGCAGTATTCCTTTCAAGTCACAAGCCTAGACCCTCGTGGTCCCTCTGCTCAAAATTTTCCCTGTTTTTATCTGTTTCTTCAAATTCTCCTTCAAAGTCATACTTTCTGCCTCTGATGGAGTCAGCTAAACTCACGATATTCTAATGGTACAAGGGTGTGTAACCTCCTTTATTGCCCAGTGGGCACTGTAACTCAGTGGACTGAATGCCAATTTTCTCTCCACTTGGTGCCCTTGGGTTACCCCCAAGTGCCCAAGCACTTCCATAGGGACACAAAAAGCCAACCTCCAAAAACAAGCCACATGCTACTCACTTTGGCATTTACAACATTGAGACCCTGTGGCATAAGAGTCCCTATAATGGGCAAGGACAGAATGTGTATGTACACACACACACACACACACACACACACACACACACACACACGCTACAGCAGGCCCTTCTCATGTAGCTTCCCAGTGCTCGCCTGGAAAAAAAAATCCTCCTCTCCCATCTCACCTCTGGGCTCCCTGGGGTCCTATGACTCCCACCAACCTACTTTCTATTCTTGAACCTCCTTTCTATTCTTGCCTTACAGAGGACACAAATCATGTTATCTGTCTAAAAAATGTCCTGCCCTCGGAAGGTCCCATGATTCAGCGAAGTCTCTCTGTCCACTCCCACCACGCTTGCCTCCCTAGTCCTCCCGCCAGCCAACACTATTCCGTGTCTTCTCCATGATGCTCAAGGTCTGCAAGCAGTCTCTTCACTTTTCTGGGTTCTCATTTACAGTTTGACTGTCCCTTAAACTTCAAATTTCAAGAGAGCAAAAAGCTTGCCGTCTTGTCCAGAGCCTACACAGAACGGATTCCTAAGTATCTGTGCCATGAATGAATAAAACTTCCATGTTACAGAACAAAGTCTAGACTCCTGGTCCTAGAGTAAAAAACTCTGTATCCTGATAGTAGCAGGTCCAGCTGCAGGAAGGTACAAGGGGAATGTGAATACCTTGGGATTAGGAGACACACCTCCAGGGCGTATTGGTAAATACTCAGCAAGAATTAACAAAACTAGTTGCATGTTAATATATGCTGCCTCCTCCTCAAACTGCTTATGAAACACTGTAATTTTCTTCAGGAAAACACTGCCTTACAGAACCAACTCCCCTAATTACAGGCGTTTGTATGCGTTATAATCTTCATACAATTAAACCTACTAAAAAGAATAAATGGTTAAATGCCCCCTTGCCCTGTCACTAACCCATCCCTCCCCCAACCACCAAAACACACATGAGCGAAAAAGAACAATCAACAGTATAACTAAAACAACAAACCCGCACACCCAAAGGTGCTGGGAACACCACGTTTGAGTTACAAACAGACAAAAACCCTAAGAAATCGAAATTCCTGCTGACACAGAGCTTTGTCGGTACAGGGGGCAAAGTCAACTTTCAACTTCAAATCCCGGCACCTGACAGCTCAGCATCTGACTTCAATGTCATATAAGAGGCACATGGGTATTGAACAAAATGTCTCATTTTGGGAGCAAACATCTTCTTCACTAGACACACACATGAGGTTTGGTGACCTGAAAGAGGCTTTTCTGGGATCATCTCCGAAAAGTTTCACAAAGGCATTCCCGGCCCAGGGTGTTTACCAGGAAGTCTGCGGCGGCTGCTCTGGAGCCAGGCAGGTTTAGCTGATAAATCTCTCTGGGACACAACATCCTGGGTAAACGGCCATCATGGGATCTTCCCCACAAAGGCCCCGAGTCAGTTACCGGATCAGGAATGCGCTCCTTTATTTTTAAGCTTTAGCACTAAGGTGAGGGAAAAGATCCTTCTGATTCAAGTGCTGCTGGGAGGCGTGCACAGCCCTGCCATCTGAACCCCCGAAAAGCTGGTTCTTGAAAAGGATTCAGTGGGCCAGAGATGCCTGCTTATAGTCAATGAGAGGACCAGCTTCTGCTGGGGGCCTTGACAGACCCTCACTCCTACCTGGATGGGGCCTGCAGAGGCAAGCCAGGTCTCCAGGCTTTCAGATAACCAAATCTTCATTCCTGCCCTTCATGACAGCACCCAGGCAACCTACTAGAAGGTCTGTGTCATCTCGCTCTGGGGCAAAAGCTACAGGTCGAGGTTGTACCACTCAAGCCCAGTTCTTGTGTCCTAATCTGTTGCCTGGGCCGAGGGTGCGACGAGCTGACTCCGCAGGGTGCTGGTGCTGTCAGGCAAAGGCCTGTCCATGTCCCAGGAATCCTGCAGGAGCCTTGGGAATGCTTGTCCCTCAAAGGTCTCTTCTAAGACTTGAAAGCGGAAGGCTCGGGCCAGGGAACAGAGCACCACCAATTAGCAAGTATGGAGGCTCTTCCATCTCTCCTGGCTCTGTCCCTGTCCATTGCACAATTCCAGGACTAAGTGGACACCTGACACAGACCCTGAAATGTCCTTTAAAGGATCTGATACAAACATCTACGGACTAAGAGAGAGGGTAGAGAGGTGGGGACAGGGAGGAGAAGCAAAATAGCTTTTGCCTCTCCGATGGACAAGTCACCCTGAGCTCTAGTCTAACCCACACAACAGCTTGTATGGTAGAAATGACACATCCCATTTGCAGGGGACCGTAGAAGTGTCACTGTTTGCCCAAGCGACTGTGTCTAGCCTAAGGCCTGGCTCACAAGGATGGAGCCTTAACTTGCCCTTCCCAGGTCCTGAATTCGCCCACCGCGCAGTGGGATGTCCTGCAGGCCCAGAGTCGCCACAGCCTTGGCTCTCCTGCATAGCAGCCTCTGGTCACAGCTCAACGGCAGTACCTTCCTGCACCCCCATCCTTCTCTCCCTCCCCTTGCACAGTTGGGGCACAGGGTGGCAGATGAGGAGCGGCAGTTCCGGCGGCAGCCACGTATGCCACTGCAGCTGCCAGGAAGTCTCATTAGTCAGCACCAACAGCTGCTGCCCCAGAACACACAGCCCCAACGGAGCCGCGCCAAGCCTCTGCTCAACCTGGGGGTGGAGGAGGGCAGGAGGAGCTGGGGAGAGGCTGGCTCCTCTCAAGTGACTCAATGTGAGCCCTTCCTCACCCCCAGCTAAGGCTGGGGACAAGTCACTGTTAGCCACAAGCCCCTTTCTGCCCACACTCCTTTAAGTCCTGGCTGCAAACTTGGAACTTGGATTTTTTTTTTCGAATCAGGAATGGCCTTTACGGTGCCAAAAGGATTTAAATTGTAGTAAAAAAAAAAAAAAAAAAAAAAAATCAGGAATGGCCCGAGTGGCATACAGGCTCAAAGCATTAACAATGCTCTGTTCTGAGCCTCCATTTTCCTTATTATCCAGGGCTGGCTAGGAAGTGACCAGCCAGGTGGGGATGACCCCTAAGCTCTTTAAAGTTGGTTTGAAAGCACATACATTGCCCCATTATGCCCATCTTCACCCCTTGGGTTTAGATGAGGGCAGATTCTCAGGCATTCTCAGGACCTCCTGTCTTAGAGCATCAAATTTCTAGCACTGTCTGCCAGAGATATCCCAGAATGCCAGCAGGAGACACCATTCTGTACACCTGTCAGGAAGAAAGAAGGGCTTTATGGCCCCAGGCCAGACCACTCCTCAGTCTCGCTCCACCAGGCCTAGGGGCCTTTCCAAGGTCTTTTCAACATCCCCTCTCAGTTTTCAACCATCTCATCTTCAACAAAGGAACCTGAGGTTGTGGCTATTTCCCAGGAGAAGGAACTTACTGAACAAAACATCCATTTTTTCTGAGGGAGGAAGGGAGATGGCTGACTGGTCAGGCTGCTGAAAACTCTATGAGAGACAATGAATCACATGCTGCTTAAGGCAAATACCCTCCAAGCAACCTCCAGAAAGTTCTTGATCTTGCGACAACTCCTCTTAAAGGGAGTGAACTTAATCATGCTTGAAAACCAAGGAGACCAACATCCTTTGAAGATTTATCAAAATTGGTTATGTTGATGATATACAAGAGCACGAGTCAGCATGAACCCCAACTTCAATGGCTAAACTCAGAAGGCGTAGGGTGGAGAGGAGGAGGAGACACTGGTATGCTTTTCCTCAAGCAACCACAGCAAAATAACAGGAAAAAATTCCTATGTACAATACCTTTGACTAAAGATATCTGCAAACACAGTGGCTACCAACGGTTGCTTGTTAACCCATTGTGTGCAAGGCCACGGCCTAGGCACTTCTCACACCCAATTACCCACCATGAAGGCTCTGGAGGAGAGAGGGATGGAGGCTGCAAGAAAATGGGAAAAGAAAGCCACAGACAGCCCTTGTGTGGTGGCCATCATAGAAATACTTGGTCTCCCAAACTTCTCCTGGAACAGGTTCTGAGAAGCTCAGAGGATTACAAAACTATCCGATCCTGAGGCTGAGATTCTAGAACATTCCCTGGGGCAACAAAAGTCTACCCTATGCTAATGGTACCTTTTATTTCTCTAAAAGAAAATTCTGATCTCTCCTGCATCCCTAACCAGCTAGCCTAGCTCAGTGTGCAGGGCAGTGAGGGGCTGAGTGAGAGCATACAGAGTGTGGGGACACTTCCCAAGGAGACTCCGGACACCCTGCACCACGACTCCAGCAGAGGCCAAACTCCAAGCACAGGCTACTTGAGAGCCTCAGAGCTAAAAATGAGCACCGATGGATCATTACGAGTCCGCTTTAGACCTCGGAGAGAGTCACTCCCTCCCTCTCCCTGCTCAGCCATCTTGTCCCCGTGAGTCACCGGCACAGGCAAGGGTGTGGGTGGTTCTGCAAACCCATCCTCGTCAATGGAAACAAAATCTAAAGGCTCCGTCCTCACATCCGTGGGTTACCAACGTCACTGCCTCCTACAAAGGGCTGTGCTGCCTGAAAACATTGTCTCCAGCGTGGCCAGTGCCCACTGCCTCAGGATGGCAGCAGGGGGCAGTGTTCACAGGACAGAGCTGTCACAGCCTAGACCCTCCCCTGCCCCACACCTGTGTGGACCTTTTTCCTCGGATATGGCCCAAGTCTGGCCCCCAGGGCATCTGCAGCTCTAACACAAGGTGCCAAATCTCCAGGCACAAACAAACTATCTGTTACCTCCTGGGGGGACCAGAGACTCTGGGCAAACCAGCATCCCAGCCCCATTCACCTGCTTGGCCTCAGCACCACGGCACAGGCTGCCAGGCCCAGAGAGGCCTGTCAGAATATAAAGAGACCTGCTCACTTTTGAGATGACCAGCTCCTAGGCAAAGGCCCCACCCCATCTTAACTTCTTTTAGTGCAATGCTAGACAGAGAGTCCTGCTCTGACCCAGCCAGGCCAGCTAAGCATAGGCAGGAACACACACACTTCCAGTGGATGACTATGTTCTGATGACGATGGTCTCACAGAGGTAAGAGTCAAAGAGGTCGCAGAGTCACAAGATGGTAAACTCTTGAGTTTTTTAAAGAGGAAGGATGGCCCATGCCTGTAGTTCTAGCACTTGAAAGGTAGAGGCAGGAGGATGAGGAGTTCAAGATCATCATCCACTAAACATGGAGTCTGAGGCACATCGGTGCAACATAAGACCTAGTCCCAAAGGCAAAAACAAAAGAAAAGAAGGAATAACCACCATAGATTCCTATCCTAGCAAGTACTCAGCAACTGGACCACGTGGCTGACCCCTTTGCTCCCTGTCCCTCTTGTTTGTTTACAGGACACCCATGATCATCCTCTAGCTTGTCACTCTGGGAATGAGTCCCACCTCCCCACCCTGCCAGCCACATCTCGAAACTTCCTTGTATGGTGTCTAGGTCATTTTTGCCAAGGTTGAAAAGGCCCCCTAATTCTGGGAAAACTCAACAGTGCAGATTACACACTCGTAACCACTAGGACTCAGCTGATCTTGAAACTCAAGCAAAATAGACTTGCCTCTTCCCCACCTACCAATACACCTCAAATATCTCAGATACATGATTACAAGGACATTTCTGAGGCTGAAGAGAGAGCACACATGCCTTTTTTCAGCTATTCTTGCCAAAGCTATGATTTCAGTGATGTGAGCAGAATTTACATGCTGAGATCCCTTTATACACTGGGTTATGAACCAATTTTCTATTCATCTGCTTACCTTTCCCTCTCTGGTGCTCATACAATGACCTGAACTTGGAGCCATCACAAGACCATTTGAAATATCTTCACTTACTGATAAGAAATCAATGATTCAAGAAATGGTCCCCACCCAGGTTTCAAGTAAGGTCGCTCGCCTGGAGCTGGCACAGGACCTGTGACGGCCAACCTACATTTGATGTCATCTCAGGCAGGACTCTGCGGTCTTGGTGAAGAAGACTTGGACTGACCAAGCTCTTTCTCCAAGAGCCACCTAGTCTCTACCACCAGCCAAGAAAATGCTTTTTGCAGTGATCTTAAAGTCTAATTATGAAACACCACGATTCCAGTGAGGCCAACCTTTATTCAAATCTGCTAGTGTCACCCACCCACCCACCTGCAAAAGTCCCATCCATCACAGGGGCCACCAGCAGCTCGGACTTTCCCACATCCACCAGTAGACAGTGAACTGCGCTTCTACACACCTCAGAAACCGGACGCTAAGCTAGGTTGCCCTCAGTTTCACAGTCCCAGATGACTCAAGTGCACAGACATACATTGCAACTCCCTCTCATGGGCAAGCTGACGCCTGCAGATCCCAGGTTCCCCAGCACACGGGGCCCCGTGGTACCCCTGCTCGTCTGATTAAACCCAACTAAAAACACTGTTTATTTTTGAAAATTCCTTAAAGGAAGTGTTTTGTTTCCTTAACTGAACAGTGGCTTTCAAAATAGCCCTGACCTTCCTGCCCCTCCCCCTCCCTGTCACTGAGCAACAGAAATTAAATTGATTCCTGCTATCAGCGCTCTGCATCTCAGTGATTATGCCCAGCCACCAGAAAGTCAGCTTTCTCTCCATTCCATGAACGGAAACCCTGTTGCTAAATCCAACCCCACCAGCTTGGGAAGGGGGGAAACAAAGGGGGGACCCCCAAGGACACAGGTAACAATTTATGGCCCCCTTGTCATTGTGGTCTTATCTCTGTGGCCAGCTTCTTCTGAGAAATGGCACCCGTTACTGGATCCCTGGAGGGTTGCCTACCAAGACCCAGCCGTTTGGGACAGGTGGCCCAGTGGGGAACTGAAAAATTGTTGTGGAGAGTCACCCTGCCCTCACCATTTTCCCTCCTGTGGCGTGTCTCCACGAGTGTTCAGGGGACCACCTGCCTCGACCCACTGTGACTAGGCTCAGTGCAGGGAAGGTAGAGGCCATAGGAAGAAGGGAAGACCGCGTCTCCCCAGACAGGCCCTTGCACACAGAGCACACCGAGTTTCCCTTCCAAAGCACCTGGAACAAGCTCAATCACACATGCGTGCAGACGCGACGAATGTCCATCTGGCCATCTCCACCACTAGATTAGGCCTTGTAAAGGCCAGATCTTAACTGCCTTCTCATAAACAGGATGGAACATTCAATCAACATTTATGGAGTGAAGACGGGAGGGGGGGGATGCAGGCCCCTAATTCCCACTACTCAGGAAGTTGAGGCAGAAACATCCCAAGTTTAAGGCCTACCTGGCGGTTACAGTAACTTAGAGAAAGTCTGTCTCAAAAAGTGAAAAGAGATAGAGCTGTAGCTCAGGGCGGAGCACTTACCCAGCATGCATCAGGCCCTGGGTTCAACGACCAGTGCTGCTAAAACGAACACCTCTTTATTCATCTGCTGAGTGGATAGGAAGGAGAAACAACACAAGCTGCTTCTGTGTGGCAACAATGGGGTCCACTCCTGGCCACCTACTTTCCTCCTCTCGCCAGGCCTTGGAGCACATCCCCTGGTCAGTCCCCGGACAGGTCTGCCGCCATGCCAGGATACTCAGGAACAGCAGCTTCACGGCCAGCCCCTCCCAGGGCTGGAATCTGAGTTTCCATCTGACCCAAGCTCCATTACTGGCATCAAAGAAGTTTGTGATGAACTGCGAGCGAAAGCCAAGTGACTTCACTTATTTATCTTTGTCTCATTTTGTTCTAAGGGATTGGAGGTGTCTTAGAAAAATACCTTTGATGTGCTAGAAACAGGTGAGGGAATGGGTTCACAGGAGAAATGACGTAAACTTGAGAGTTGGGTCACTGCCCAAAAATATGCATCACCCACTGACAGAGGCAATCACAAGAAATGCCAGCTCCACCCTTATCACGCGAACAGGAGTTATTCTGCAGATACTCAGCACCACTCCGCCTGCAGTGCATTCGCTGGAGGCTCACACACCAGATTCCTCGCTGCCAGTGTCTCTGATGTCCTGGGATCCTACGTCAAACAGCTCTCTGCGAGAAGAGAGGCAGATGGCTAGCGTCCCCCAAAAGAAGGGAGAGGCAGGTGGGAGAACACTTTCTAAGTAGGGCATCACCCTCCTTCGTGATAACCCCTGTCTGACCTTGGGGAAGGGCTATGTGCATGTCCTGCCTTCTCTGGCACTTTTAGGATTACATGATTCATGGCCGTTGTATTCAGGAGTGGCTTTATTGGAATGCCCACAGCAAAATGCAGTCCCACACCTAAGGGTAGACTTAACTTTCCAACTCTGCACGTTCTGGAAGGGTCCCTGCCCCAATTCGGTTTATCCTGGGCTGTCAATACCTAGGGTGTCATCTCTTGTCAATCTCTAGAGAGTCAATCTATCCACTTCCAGTTCCCATACCTGCCTAGCCCATGTCAGCAAAGCCAGATAGATCCCCACAGAATCTCTTTTCTTTTATCAGCCACATATCAGGGTTTCCTTGTGTGTTCACTTGTTTTGTTTTTCCATGTTTTTTAGAAACAACAAAAAGTACAACCATTTTCCCAGAAATTTACGCGCAAGGATTCTTTCTTCTTGTATCTATCATCTGTTCCCAGAGCTTGTCACAACAGCAAATGTGTGCTGACTGCAGACCCTGTGCCACACACTGGGTCCCTTTCGTGAGGTCACTCAATGGCCCTCCACCTTGTCCCAGGAAGGGAATGACATCAGTATTCTTCCCATTTCATGAGTCAGTATACTGAGATTCGATGATAGCAAGGCCTTGTCTAAGGGCGCACAGATTCAAGCCATGCTTATCTCCTTCCAAAACTCTTTGCCACCACAGTGCACAGAGATCCCTGCCTGTTTCTACAAGCCATCAGGATGTTTTCCTGGTTTTAACTGTTTCATCAATGAGTTACAACTTCTTTTTTTTCAGGCATGCGTTTATCCTAACAGTCGTGGCCTTTCTGTCCCTGTAGACCTGGGCTACACTCTTACTCAAGGCTGCCTGCCTCTCAGAGCCCAGTCGTGTGTGTGTGTGTGTGTGTGTGTGTGTGTGTGTGTGTGTGTGTGTGTGTGTGTGTCAAGAGGAGCTAAAGCTAATAACCATCCCTCAATCCCTCAGTGTCTCCTCAGGGAACTGTTGGGTTGCCACTGGAATATAGTACTGCCTAGACAGATAAAGATTTTTCTAGGAAGGCTGAACTTCCTCCCATCCCTCAAACAATTTCATAGGAAACATAAATCCATCAGGAAGTCCTATCTGAAGAGCAATGGATGCATCACTGAGAATCTGGGACATTCCCAAGGAGGCTCCCTTTCAACAGGCTCCCTCCTGGGGAGGCCTGAGGATGAACAGAAACGATTTTCTAATTAAGTAGTGAGCGTGCTATATTGACTTTAAGTGAGAAAGTTGTTCAGGGGAGAAAGACAGTGGATTAGAGATTACAGCATGAAGACTGAGTTGGGGTGATGAAACCGGACCACTTCTGGTGGACCAAACACACCCCAGCCATCTCTAGAAAACAGACCTTTAAAACAGACTTTGTCCTGTGTTAGAACCTTCCAAAGGCTTTCAAAGGCACTTTAACCAAGCTCAACTTCTTTCCCTGATGAGGCTCTACAGGGCCTACACACAACTTCCTCCAGTCACCAACACTCAGCATTAGTCTTTTTTCTGATTCTTTAGTTACTAAATCCCTCCCATTACATTTACACTGCCCCCCCACCCCCTGCTGTAGACAACTGTATCCCAGATCTTTTGAGGGAGTCTCCTGTGCATCTATCCCATCACATAAAGTCTCAAGCATATTCTCTCTCCTTCTCTCTCTCATTCTGGACAGTAGTGCTTTCTCCACAGCAAAGGGGAAGGCATGGAGATTTTTATTATCTGCTTTCCCTTTGCATGTCTTCCCCTTCAATCCTCCATAGGTATATTTGTTCTTTGAAAGCAGCGTTGTGACTGTTTTCCATCCCTATGTGCTTAGTCCAGCACCTAGTGTACTGTAGATACTCAATAAATAACTGTAGGGAGTGTGTTCATTGTGCTGCTGTTCATAATAACCAAGACACAGAAATAGTAACCTGAATATCCAAAGGAAGAACAGAGAATAAAAATACACGGACAATACTTTTTTTTTAGCGTGGTGTGTGAGTCTGTCAGAGGACACCTGAGTGGTGTCCACCAGTAGAGGCCCACGGGCGATACTGGGAATCACCCTAGATTACTCCACCTCCTTTTTGCTAGCTGTGGGGTTCCCAGGCTCTAACACCCAGAGTTGGAATTACAGATGATTGTCACATCTGTCTGGCATGTTTGCTGAACTTGGGGATCCAAACTCTGGTCCTTTTCCTTACCCTTGAGCCATCTCGCCAACACCACTGAATCTTTTAAAAAGGAAATTCAGGGCTATGGACGTAGTTCAGCCAGTAGAATACTTGCCTAACATGCACAAAGCTCTGGATTCAATCTCCAGCATCCTGTAAGTTGGGTGTAATGCTACAGGCTTTCCCGCACTTGGGAGGTGGAGGATAGGATCTGAAGTTCAAGGTCATCCTCAGCTACGAAGCAAGTTCAAAGCCAACTTATTTTATATGAGACTCTGCCGGCAAGATTAATTTTTTTAAAAAAAGTCTATCTGTCATCTACGACAGACACATGGGTAACTCAGGGGACATTTATTCTCAGTGAAATAAGGCAGACACAGAAAGACAAAGACACAGTATAATTCACTTACATGTGGAATGAAAGACATTTAAATAGAAGAAGAGATAGAGCAACAGTTACCACAAGATGGTGTTAGGCTGGTGCCGAGGGTGGAGGGGTGCTGACCAAAGGGCACAGAGTCATCATGGTACCTAGAATTTACCAGATTGTATAGTATATTTAAAAACTTCCCAAAGTGGGCATTTTCAAAGCTTCCCACCAAAGAAATGATAAGTATGTGAGCTAATGGACATATAAGTCTGACCTGTATGTGACACACACATCACATGACATCACAGGAATACAACTGTCAAAGTACAAATACACTTCAGAAACTTAGGCCCATGCCAACCTAGTCCCACCTATGTCTGCAAAGGCTCTACTTCCAATATTACTTGTTCTGACAAAATAGAAATTTTATTAAAAATATTTATATCATTAAAATAATTTGTTGGAAGAAATAGAGAAAGAAGAAAAGGAGAAAGAAGAGGAGGAGGAACATTCCACTGTGGTAATACAAGTCAAGCTGATGAGTGAAGCCCAAATGAGCAGCATGTGTGGACAGGAGCTTTGCTGGGGCTTTGGGAATCATTGCAGAAAGGGCCATGCAGGAAGTTCACGAGGCCAGGCAACGGTGGGCGGCCTTGTACAGTGAAATCACTATCTCAAGCCTCAAGATCTGAAGACCCGGTTCCAGAACAGTCTGCCCTAGGTTGGCTTCCTCCTGCTGCCATTGCAAGGCTCAGCGCTGGAGGCTCAAGCACAGAAACTTTTTGTGTCCTCCTTCCAGAGGCCGGGCATTTGGCTCCTCTGCAGGGATGACAGGGTCCTGCACCAAGCCTCTCTTTAACTTTTGGTGAGCATTATGCTTCCTCTGTATTCATTTTTACAGAGCGTTCTCCCATCCTCTGATAGAGCATCCCTGCATTAGGGCTTATCCCAATCCAGTACAACTGTATCTAACTACATCTGCAAAGATCTTGCTTTTAAATACGATCACAGTCTTTATAGCTCCAGATGGATGTGAACTGGGGAAAGGGTGTCATTCCATCTAGAACACCCACTAACTCAGAGTACAACCTTCAAGCGGCTATTTAATGTGTCCAACTTATCTTTCTGCCCCATTCCAGTGTGACTCTCAAACTGTGTTCCTAAAAAGAGGCTTTGACATGGTGCCTGTCATGTAGAAAGGGCCCAGCTGTCTATGCTGAGTCAAGGGGACTGCAGATTTACTACGGTACAAGTCACAAACAGAGGCCTGTCCAGGGCACAGGGATCTTGCGGAAGCTGGAGAGCAGCAGGGGAGCAGCATGATTGGGGACCCTTGCTAGAAGGCAAAGGCTGTTCAGCAGGCAGGAGCACAAAGAGGTGAAGACCGGAGGCACTTGGCAGATAAAATCAGACTCCAGAAATGAGTCAGGAAGAACTGTCAGGAGCACACAGACAGGAATGTGGGGTGGGAGGCTAGACTGCAGTCAGAGAGGCCCATCTGCAAAGGATGGAGGGGCCGGATGCCTGGGCTGTTTGAACACGAATGTCCAGCAGCTGGAAAGTGGGGCCCGGCAAGAGGAGGTCTGGCTGCAGGTAGAACTGGATAGCAGTGGTTTAGCAGCTGAGGTCCTGAGAACGAAGGGGCTCACAGAATAACTGTCTCTAGAGAAAAGACCCAAGGCATGGGCAGGACCCCAAGGCAGCCCATCAAATGCATGCAAGCGACCAGCTCCCCGTGAGTTTACTCTGATACTTGGAACACCTAGAAAAGCACACTAAGCACAAATCCAAGACCAGCTCCATCAGGAATTGAACCTTTCGCCAAGGAGGTGGCAGGTCAGGTGCAGAGGAGGAACACGGCTCTGAACAGCCTTATGGCTCTTCCAGGTCTCCAGATGAGGAAACTAAGACCCCTTCAAGGTTGAAAGTCTGATTCTCAACCACCAGAGCCATATGAAGTGCCTAACAATTCAATAATTCAATTAAGAAAGCTTGATTTTTAACGCTTAATATTTAATGGGAGTGTTACGAAGTGCGACACAACTCCCTGTGATTAATAGTTACAATTACAGGTTGAGTGAGCGCGCTGAGGGAGAAAGGCGCTGTTGGTGAGAACATATGTGCCGCACAGGGGTGCTGCAGGGCCCTGCAGGCTAAGGGGTGCCTTCTCTCTCTTCCATGTCCAGTCTGGCTTGCTCCAAAGGAAGATTCTGTGCACAGAATTATCTGGCAAGATTTGCTCAGATATGTCTAGACACTCCTGAAGGGCAGGGGAGGAGGCCAGGTTACGTCAAGAACAAACCTATCTTGCTAGCTGAAAGCCTGGGGCCCAATCTCAAACACTGGCCTCACCCACTTTCTGTTCTATCAAGTATCCAAAGAGAGGAAGGTCAGAGAAGGAAGGTCAGAGAAGGAATGCCATCTGCCATCTGCAGACCAGAAGTTGCTGAGAGTTGCTAGGCCTATCCAGGAGTGACAGGAGTTACTGACAGCTTAGCCTTGTGTCAAGATTCCAACACTGACCAGCAGCTCAGAAGTAGCACACCTGGGCTGTACTATAACACAGCAGGCCTCCTACCATGACTCACTGGCCTATATATTCAGAGAAAGATGCAGACAGTCACAATGCAGAGACTTAGGGTCATTCCACCTGTGACCTATTTAACATTTAATATCCTAGCCTGAAAGAGCCAAATGTGGTCTGCCCTACCCCAAACCCCAGTGATGATGCTTCATTAGCTCTGAATGGGCCAGGTAACTCACAGGGAAGGGAGCTGCCATCAGTTACCATTTGATGTTGACTGTGGCATCTAATTGTGAAATAAAGAACATTGTGTCCAGCCACAGGCGGGTAAATGATGTTTCTGTTTGTGACTCTTGGAGATGTCTTCTTCATGCTCCTAAAATCATAACCAGAACCCAATTCAGGAAGAGGAGTGGGGTAGGGCAGCCAAGTCAATCTCCCAAACTTGAGGGCTTCTTTGCCTCTCTTTACTTTATCCCTATTACCACTATGGCCTGACTCCACTTCCCCAGCATGGGGTACACCCCTGGGTGAGAGGATGAGCTGGGTCTCCACAAACATACAAACAAAAGTGGTCAGTGCATGCCCTGAGCCTTCTCCCCTTGAGAATATGACAGACAGATGGAATCCATTGAGTGTGGCTCTGGAGTCTCTCGGAAAGATGCGGATGAACACGAACAAAGTAAGGGAAAGAAATCCAGCAATCACACGGACATTGCCTTTTAGAATGCATGTGTCGGGTGAAGACTTTGAGTGATTTGAACAAACGGACATCTGTCCTAGATCACTAATTTATCTTGGGCCCCAATATGTTAGATTGCTGTGTATAAAGAGGCTCCTGTCATTAGTACCCATAAGGAACAGGGGTAGGAGTGATACTCATTACAGATTACTGGAGAACCATATGAAAAAAGGTGGGCTGAGACTTGGCAGAAAAAATATTTAAAAGCAATACAAATGAATTGTAGTCACTGATGTGAACCGTTTGCTGCTCGTTCCTAATTACATACAGCAAAATGTGCTGACCATGAAAAGCATGTCACAGAAACAAGGGGATATGTGTGTTTTCTTCGGTGGTAATAGAATCTCCAGCTAATAGGCAATGTGTAGATATTTTTATTTATGGTCATCTGCTGTTACCTTGAGGCTTTGGAGGGAGTCCCATTCTTGAGAATAATAAGACACACATGATTTAAATAAACGTCTCAGGGAGCTGTCACTGTGTGTAAAGTCTCTGCTGAGGACTTACATGCATCTATGTGACTCCCAATCCTATAAAAACACACTGGACCACACCACCACTTCACAGGTTTGCCCAAGGTCACACAGTTGGGCAGAGATGCGACTATTGAGAACTGGCAGCCAGGCCTGCCTGCCTGCCTCTAGTGTCTCTGTTTACCACCAAGATTTGCACATTGCAGGGCAAATGTGCAACTAACAAGTTTGGAAGGGCACAAACCAAAATGTTAATTGTGTCTGGCTCTCCATGAAACTAAGTACTTCCTTTTGCTTAGCTGTTTTTTTCTCATTTTTAATAAGCATTCTATAATCATTATAGAATATAAATGACCTGGGGAGGTTGTGGTTCCACTGGATTGTTTTTGAAAAGCGACAGCTCATCTAGCAATGACTCCCCTTAAACAGAAGCCAGATCGGGGAGGGGTGTTGGGAGTTATGAAAAGCCCTAGCTGGTCATCTGTGCCAACCTTCCCTGTACAGCGGACGTCCTTGCTATCTGGTCTCTAACAGATGGTCCTCACTTCATTGCGGCCTCCCTGATGCCGAGCAAGGGGGACAGAAATTCCAAAAACATCCAGTTAGGAAGGACAGCGGCAGCGAGCGTCAGTACAAATAGCGCCTGTGAAACGGCCTTTCCAGCATCCGACAGCATGGGCTTAGCTTTGCCAACTGGGATTACAAAATGATTTTTTAGATACAAAAGCCAAAAAGTTTCCAAAACACAGGCCAGGCTTTGCCCCTCTCCCAAGGACCACAGACCAACACTATGGTTTTAGAGGTCATGTGGAAAGGGGGTGAAATGTAGGGATAACTCAGAGTAGCCTGGGGGACATCTAGAAGGTTCTACCCACTGAGCCCAGTCTTAAGAGGGGGCAGGTCCTGCCATGGTTAGACTTAAGGACATTCTCAGCTCTGGAAAGGACCGCTCCCAGTTCAGAAAGAGCCAGGGCTGCTGAAGATGCAAAGGGAAAGCTTTAGGCACACCTCATGGATGGAGTCTGGGAGTGATGGCTTTTGGTTTCTACGTAGCAAAGCTGAATTTTAAATCCCAATGCCTAGTTGATCATTCTGTGCTGTCCGCACATATATATGGACACAAATATGTACTGAGTAGGGAATTGGTTGTTACTTGGGAGAGGAGAAGGCACTTAAAATCAAAGTAAAAAAGACCTGAAGTAACTGGGTGCATAGAGCTTGGAAAACAGATAATGGGTGGGGGGAAGAGGACATGGAAGCAAGGAAACCTCATAACTGTATAATGCACATTTAAGCCTCATGATAACACAGACAAAAACATACGACTGAAAATTAGAAGACCTTGGTTTAAGACTCAACTTTCTGCTTCCTTGTCAATGTTTGTTCTGAAGAGGTAGCCAATGGCTCCCAACCATACTGTGTACTGGGTCTCTTAAAGACATGCATCCTGCCACCTAACATCAAAGACAGGTCAATAAATCCCTATTCTTTTTTAAAGCTCTTTAACCTTGATACAAACTCATGTATAAGAACTACTGACATATCCTACCATAAATATAATGCATTTTATGTGTCCATATAGCTATGTAATATGTGGGAAGGGGGATGAAATGTTTCTCTAGGAAACTTTTTCAAAGACTAAACTAGCACACTCTGCATATCTCAAGCACAGAAGCAGACTTTCTACCTTAAATCACTAAAAAGTCTGTCCAAAATGCTAGTTGATGCCTTAGAAAGCTGAAAGAGAAAACAAATCAAATTGATTGGGAACACTGCCAAAGAGATTCCCATGTGGACTTCGTCCCAATTGGATTGCCTTATGAAGAGGCTAGACTAAGACACTCTGACCTAATTAACCTGGCTGCCTCCCTTAATCCTAAGGACCACACACAGAGGAAGCTGGCTTTGTACCCATTCTTTAGCAGAGGGCCTAGGTCCCTCCATCTGGTGAGAATCCCCAGGTACGCTCTTGCCTCTGCTCATGCCAGATCCACCAATGAGATATCCAGAGTTTGTCCCAATTAGAATTCTTCCAAGACACTGGAAGTTCTTTCCACATGAGCAGGGCAGCAGGGCTGTCGGCATTCAGAAGCCTGGTCTTGCGGGCATCTGGCGCTGCTGGCTTTGCCTTCTGTTGGGACGAATTGGCCTCTGCTTAATCTCTTCCCCAAACACTTCTCCAGCAATCCATGCTTAACTAAAACCATCCCTCTGAAGCTGAAGAGTATAGATCGCTATTGAAAGCAGGGTTCTGTGAACTTTAAGCCTTTCTCTGGAGAAGGTTTTTTTTTTTTTTTTTTTTTTTTTTTAAATCAAATGCAGATGTGAAAGACAACAGATGAGAAGGCCACATGTCCAAAGGCCGTACTCCCAGCCTACTGTGGGCACTTGGACACTATGCAAATCCATTCATTGTCTACACACTCTACTCTGTAGGTAGCTCCCACAAGGGTGGAGACACTGTCTGAAGTGTAGCCCCCTTGGCACCTGCTCTATCAAGAGCCCTAGGCCATTTCTTTCCTTTAATGAAAATAGACAAAAGATCAAAACATGTGTATGTGGGGAAAAAAGTTGACTTGGAGAATTCCCAATGCTAAAACTTTGTAACTAGAGACAAGTCAGGAAAGGAACTTCTGGGTGTCTGCTAGGTGCAAGGTGCTGCTGAGCCTCCCAGTCCCTGAGGGATGCTCACAAAAGCAGCGGTTTGCTGCCCCTGAGAAGCTGCAGGGAAAAGATAAACAGGTGGCAGGCAGAACCTTTATCTTTAAAAAGAGAAATGCAAAATTTAAATAACAATGGTAATGCTTTCAAGAGGCAACATGTAATTGCCAAATGTATTATATGAAGGCAAAAAACAGTCACTATTTGTCTTTAGCTATATCCTGTCTGGGATAAGACTGGTTGCTGGCTAGGAACAATGACCAAAACCCCGCTAAAAATCACAACTAAACATGCCCACTTGAAAACATTTTATCTTGTGACACTTTTGTCTCCAGATAACAATCTAGAACACACACTAGGCTCCCGAGTCTGTCCTGTAATGATTTGAGGCTTCATGGATCATCAAGGAATAGAGAAACAGTGCTTAAAGCATTTAAAAGTCAGGGTAAAACCGATTCTTCGCTCTTCAGTAATTTTTTTTTTACCATGTTTCATATGACAAATTTCAGAGGCATGTTAATCTGAGAAAATCCTGGGTGTGAAAATTCAAAGACCAAAACCCAGATTCATGTGGACCCCGCCTTTGCTGGCAGAAATGTAAATTAGTACGACCTCCCTGGGGGGCAGTTTGGCAATAACTAGCAAATTGTAAAATGTATTATTATCTCCTTATTGTAAATGAATTGCTGGGTCAAAGTATGGCAGGCGTGGGAAAGAAATGCATTCACCAGGGCGGTCCTGACAGCACTGGTTATAATTCCAAATAATGATTCTAATGACACTGGAAGCTACCTAAACGCTCCTTAGTGAGGGTTTGACGAAGTCAATCATGGTACAGAAAGTCACAGAAACAATGGAGGATGCGGGAAGATGTCTCTGACATATTATGGCACAGAAAACACTGGCAAACACGGAGTATGATCCCGTGTACATGAAAGTGAAAGACACAGTAGACTGTGTGCAGACAGGCCTCTGGGCAGCTGCAGCAGAATATTACTATGGCAAAAAGCAATAGCACTGGTTAATTCCTTGTTTACTTCAGATTTCACATCTGGCTAGGAAGCTGTTTTGTTTCCAAATGACATCAATAACAGTTTTTTAAAATTCCTTTACTTACACATCTTCCTATCCTGTGCAAAATGCTGAATTTGCTTTACCCTAAGCCCAGCAGCTCTAGCTTTTGGAATATTCCAGAAAGCCTTCATGCAACCTGCCTACAATTCTGGCCCTCCTCTCTTCGGAATGTGAGGTATGTGAGGGTAATGATATTGCCCTTGGGAAGAAAGGCTATGTGTGTTTTGACTAGTGCTTCCCAAATCTTGCTCTAGCTCTTGCTAGACTGACTGATGGAGGATTAACCCATCCCAAGAAGGAAACGGACCCTAGCATAAGAGCAGGAGTGGAGGGCTGGAGAGATGGCTTAGGAGTTAAGCCTGCCTCACAAGCAGAAGGTCCTGAGTTCAGATCCCAGGTCCCACATAAAAATGCCAGACAGAAATGGTGGTGGCCTGCACTTCCGGCTATGGTGGGCGGAGCCTGGGAAATCCCAGAGTGAAGCAAAAAGGAGACAGAAGCAATTCAGGATGATTCCAGAAGTCATCCTTGGTCCTCCACAGGGACACACACACACACACACACACACACACACACACACACACAAATAAATAATAATTAAAAAGGAATAAAGATAAAAAAAAAAAGGAGTGGATCTCAAAATCAAACAAAAACCCGGTATAGAAGATCAGATGTCAGCTCGTAGGACCGGTCTCCAACAAATCCTAGAACACTGAGTTCTTCTCCCTTGGGTCTTATCCATGGTTACCTCTAATCATGGGAAAGCTGCTGCTTGCCTAATCATCAGGTGTGGGGGCCAGAAGCAGCTTGAGAGACAATGTGGAAACCAGCTGGACCATCAGCTTCTCGTCCCACCTGGCAGGATGTAACCACCTAAAACCCACTTGACAGGTGGAGCCTTTCAAAATCCACACAAAGCTGCATCCTCTGGAACATACCTGAGGTCTAGAGCTGCACAGTGCATTACTAGCTCCCAAGCAGTACTGAAGGGTGTGGCTTGGTGGGAACGCAGGTGTGCAGTAAATGTGAGGCGCTGTGTATCCAATTCCCAGCGCCTAAAGAAGAAAAACCCACAAACTTCACACCACCTGCAGTCCAAGACGCAAGCTCTGTCTTCTGGAGCTGTGAGAACAGTTTCAAAGGATTCTAAGAAAAGAAATGAAAGGAATGGACCTGCAAGTCAGAATCCCTACCCTGAACGAGTCACAGCCACTTTTTAACAAGCTCCAGAGCAGACAGAATGGTCATTTCCCCATTTAGGAAACAGAGAGGTCAGGAGACTTGCTCAAGGGCACAGGCCACTAGGTGGAAGAACTTCAAAGGTCCTCTCACTTTGTTCTGAGTCCCATGAGTCTACCTAGGAGTCTGGAAGGGACACACTTCCCCCCCCCCCAATCATTTTCTCCTTTGTCTTTTGGATTAAAGAGCTTAACAGAAGGCAGCTACACAGGGCTTTTTCCATCCCTGGAATAACGAGCTCCGAGAACACCCGGACTAGTTCAGGGTTCACACTGCCCCTGAAGGATTTCCAAGAACCAGTCCTCCACAACCAGCTGGAACGTCACAGTGATGGCCCCTGCAGGAGATGTATATAATAAAAATTGAATGCTGCAGCATGAACTTCATACATACTTGTCCTCTTGGTTTATTCATCAGAAATAATTATCTGTGCTTGCTTTCACAAGTGCACATATTTTATAGGGTACATTAAAATTTAATGGATTTTTAATAATATTGTAACTACTGCAAGAGAAAGACTGGAAGAGGCTGCGCCACATGTCTTCCCTGCGTTGTGATGGTCTGGCTCCAGCGCCGCAAAGGAAGCTGATCTGGGGAAGAGGAGCTGGTGGAACAGGAGAAGGAACTCGGATGTCACTGGTGGGGCAGGGGAGAAAACTTATGGCTGACTTCTGGCCTGGGGGAGCTGTGCTGACGTAGGGAAACCACGGACACCCCCATATGGCGGACGGTGCCTTCGTCTGGAATAGTCAGGACCCAGTTGAAGCAAGGAGGAAGCCAGCAATGGAGAACCCACTGGACACACACTTCACTCACAAAAAACCGCTTGCAGCTTCAGCCAGCAGAATGCAGTTCTGGGGCTGGAAAGATGTAGAATGTGCAGAAGGGACAGTGAAAGCCCAGGGATGGTAAATGCTGCTCCAAATCCCATAGGAAATCAGCAGCTGTTTATTTCCAAGTGAAGCTCTTTTGATGACCAAGTATGACCCAGCTTAAAAACATAACTTACAAACTCTGATGACAAAAATAATGTCCTCATGTCTTCAATAATCTGCTAGAATTTAAGATTCACATTTCACCATTCCTGAAAATTGTTTCAACCACCTTCAAATTTGTATTTTGCTAAGCATCATGGGCAAAGTATGGTGGTAGAGGCCTGTGACCCCCATCACCTGGGATGTGGATGTAGGAGAATAAGGAGTTCAAGGTCATCCTTGAGTTCATCTGCCTCCAAAAGTCACTGTGTTGAATTTGTCTCCCCCCCTCATGGGGCACAGCCCTGCATATGTGAAGAAATGGTTATAGAGCCCTGCCCATTGACCGGGATGAGATCTCTCCCCTGGACTCTTGTGGGAGGCTCCTATACAGGTGAGCAGTACAGTTGGCCAGGGCTACTTCATGGATCACCAACACAAAGACTAGTATCTATTTCTGGCCAAGAAAAGGATCATGTGATACTCTGCCACCAATAAGATGTCCTTAGTCAGACTGACTCACCCACTCATAAGTGCACTGCCAAAAATAACACCTTGCCCAAATTACGTTCCCTAATCTTTGAAGAGTAATGGCCACATTAAAAAAAAAAAAAAAAAAAAAGAAGCAGCAGCAGCAGCTCAAATGTTAAGCAATGCTGGTGATTTATCTCCTACTAATGTGCGACATCTCAAATGGGCAGATTTTTCCATGACATCAATTCCAGCCACAGACAGGATTAACGATGACGACTCATTAGCCCGGAATTGAGATCATCCTCTGTCCCTTGGCAGCTTTGCTGCACTGAGCATATGTGTTTCTGCTCTTGGCCTCACTTACCTCAGCCATGACAATGGGCACAAAAACAACTACCTTGCAAGGATACTGTAAGAATCACATATTTGCATATCAATAAGCAATCAGCTGAGCCTTTAGTATACAGCAAAGAAGCCATTAATGATTGCAGTTACTGACGAGGAGTGTGCAGCTCAGTGGTACAGCATTTGTCTAACACAGGCAAAGTCCTGGCAGCACCACAAAAAAAAAAAGAAAAGAAAAGAAAACTGATGATAAAATGCTTAACATGGATTGGGGAAAGATAGCTCAGTCAGTAAAAAGCTTGTTGTGTAAGCACATAGACCTGGGTTTGGATACTAAGAGAACTGCTGGTCAGCCTATGAACGGGTGAGTTTCAGTTCAGAGTTCACCATCCCAAAACACAAAATGAAGAGCAACTGACTTCCAAGTACATACACATGTATACACCAGAATATGCACAGATACAAATACACACATCATTACACCCCCACAACATAAGGAGAATGATAAACACATTGGACAACGACCTCTGGCCTCCATGTGTGCACACATATGGACCTGTACAACACATGTACAACATGAAAATGTATGTTCACATGTATACAGAGAGAGAGAGAGAGAAAGAAAGAGAAAGAGAGAGAAATGCTTGGCATTTATCATTACAAATAATTTAAATGGATTGGTCATTTGTTCTGATTTTCATATAAAGAGCTATGTACTAGCAAGAACTGTGTGCTATTAAACAGTATTAAATATCACGCCACTGTGTACACATAAAGCCCAGACTATTAAACACACTGAAGCAATTGTCTTTTACATGTCTTTTCCCCAAGCTGTGGATAAAGTGATGTGAATGGAGAAGAAGAGGGGGGGAAGTCAACAGCAGTCTGGAAAATTCTGCGTATCCAGGCATGTCTCTTATTGCTAATTCTTCAGGGAAAATCTCTTTTCTAGTCACCAGTCTTGGACACACTTCAAGTCTCCCATGCCCCACATCTATTTCCCCTCCACACATGCACCATAACTGTCTACAGTTAAGATAGTAAGTTAGTGTAATCACATGACCTTGGCGTGTCAACATGAGCTTCACTGAAGGCCACAGGACTGCCACGGGGCCATTAAGTGAGAACATTAAAAGCGTTGATGTAGCTAAAGCACATTAACCTATAGAGGAGGCCCTGGCTGTAAGCTGCAGCTCCACCGACATCATAAAAAGTAAAGAGGCCTCTGTAATGGAACCGATATTACAGCCATTGATATAAATTATACCTCGGAACAGGGGAGAAAGGGGTAGGATGTAAAAATGGAACAAGTTCAAACTTCTTTTATTGTAATAGTCTCCAGTTGAGCATAATCACCAAAGCTACAGTGCGATACGATTGCCAAAACTAGACAAACATCTGTGAGATGGATTCATCTCCGAGGGGAGGCCGGCAGCTTGTTATCATTAAAGCGGCGATGCTCGCTCTGCGACTGAACTGCAGGCCGCCTTGTTACTGTGCTTGTGGAGGCAATTGGACCAGATGTTGGCAACTATCTTCAGATAGATGACAGGCACCTGCTGTTGGGGAAATTAAGCTGCTCATTGCCTCTCTGACTTGGGGACAAAAGAGGGGGACAGAAAGAATGACCCTTGCACATGCCCCCATGGCGGGCACTAATACACGTGACCAAGAGAGGGGCCTAGCTCCTCGTACCAAGGTCTAAGAAGGGCTCAGGAAGTGCTGAAGGGAAGGTGAAGATGTTCAGGAGGAATGAAATTCGGGTTAGAGACGGTCAGCATTGCGCGCGATCAACTCCCTCAGCAGGTTGCTCCTGGTAACGGTCTTTGAGTCTTCAAGAGATCCTAAATTTGAAACATGGCTATGGACATTAATCATCGTTAAAAGCCAAACAGGCAATTTTCAAACCATGTCATGCTGACTCAGATGGAGACAAAGGCTGGGAGATGGCGAAGTGCGAGGACAAGAGCGATAAACACACCCATGCCACCACAGGAAAATAAAAATCATGAGAGCCCATAATTCATTTTTTTCAGAGCATCCCTCCAACGTCAGCCAGTTGACAGGTATGATTGACTCCCGAATCAGCAGGGCTGACCCAAGCCTACCTGGCCCAGGGTGGCACTAGAGAAAGGCACTGATGAAAATGCAACCACAGAGGTCCTGAGCCCTGGAGTGGCCAGTCAGCCTCCTGCACAGGTAAGGACAGGCCCCGGTGCTCCGAGGACGAGCACGCAGGCTGTCCTGGAGCGCTAATGGCTGTGCTCAAGGTCAAGCAGAGCCTCTGCTGGCCACCGGCTTCTTTGGGCATGCAATGACTCTTCCTCATCGGTGACCAGAGCTGAGCCAGGATACCACACACTGAACACGAGCCCCCGAGACGTTGACGGCTGTCCTCAAAGAGAAGCAGCCACGGCAGGCCCAGCCCGGAGCAGTGGCCACACAGGCATGGCACGTGCACAGCGCTGCTCCAAGCTCTGTCGTCCTGTCTTACAAAAGGGTCTCAATGTTCTGTCCAGGTCTACAATAAAAAGCCCTAAATGGTCCTAGTCACATCACAGCCAAAGACTTTAAATGGTTCCAAGTAATTAACTCTTTACCAGACATGCTGAGCCCTAAATTTTCTACCTCTGAGAGAGACCTGATGAGGCTTACTCTAATATTTAGCCACAAAGCAATACGAAACACGCCTCTTGGCCTCTAATTATGGTTGTTTCATGTTCCTAACCAGTAGGAACTTCTCTGCTCTGCTTAAAAAGGTGAAAAAAAAAACTTTAAAGTTTCTAGTACAGAAATGACAAATTTTCAGAGGCACACTTCCTGGAGAATACTGAAATCAAGGCATCAATTTAATTTCACACTCTACCTGCCTTAGACTAATTTGTGTAAATTACATTTCATACGAAGAACCTCAGCCCATGTGACCACAATGGAGAAATAAGCAGCTTGCATCAAATTGAGTTTTTTTTTTTTCAGGTATAAATACATAGCTCTTTCTGGTATGTGAATGTTTAACTGAATTTTCAGGGTGGACTTTACATAAAAATTTCCAAGTGTTAATTTCTACATTCATGAACCCCTCAACGTCACTGGGTTTTTACAGACATAAGGAGCAGAAATTAATCCACGTGGGTCTGGTTCTCCCACCACCATCACTTCTGTTG
This sequence comes from Typhlomys cinereus, assembly GCA_023101885.1. Lineage (NCBI taxonomy): Eukaryota > Metazoa > Chordata > Mammalia > Rodentia > Platacanthomyidae > Typhlomys > Typhlomys cinereus. The sequence goes on along the minus strand of JALPQD010000352.1, from coordinate 1,541,148 downwards.
GGAAAATGTTCATAGCCAGATTCCCAGCTCCCGAGTGTGAGGGAGGATCCATTGCATGAAGCGACACAATATGTATGTGCCAAGCAAGCCTTGGTCCCCATGGTCATGGACACAGCCCTCCAGCTGGTGATACCCACCACATCTGTCCCTGAACAGCAACACCTGAGGCCATACACAAGCAGCACCCAGGCCACAGGGTCATCGTTCTTTTGACTCTGTACTGCTAACATTCTTTGTACATCTGACAAGAACTTGCATGCCCTCCCCTCCTTGACCCTTCTATTTGTGGCTAATTTAGGAAGAGTTTCTGTTTGGGGGGTTCTTTTTCCTAAAATGGATTGGAAAGGAGGAATCCACTACATTTTTCTGATGCAGTTGACATTGTAAGATCCATTATTCCATGTATACATGCTCCCAAAATAAGTGATTGACTGTAGAGTTACTGAGTTGCATGAAATTGTTACTTTGAGATTCAAGTTGGGGACTTAGGGATGCTTCTACCCAGTAACTTATGGCTACAGGCCAAATGCAGCCTGCTGCCTATTTTTGTAGATGAAAAACTGGAACATGGCCATGCTCTTTCATTTACATATTGTCTGTGGCTGTTTTGTTCTACACAGCAGAGCCATGTGGCTGGGCGGGAGACTGTATGGTCTGTAGAGTCTGGAATATGTGCTATCTGACCCTTTACAAGTTTGCCAACCCTCTATCCATATGAACAGGATGCTCAGAATGCAAATGACTCTCTCATCCTAGACATGCAAGAAAACAACACCATTTCTTTCCGCTGGCTTAAAAAAAGATGGGCAGGTAAGATGGCTCAGGGAGTACAGGTGTGACCAGCTGTGCAAACCAGCTGACCCAAGTTCAATCCTCTCAGCCAACATGGTAAAAGTAGAGAAGTGACTTCAGAAAGTTGTCCTCTGGCCTCCATATGCATACTGTAGCATGGGTGATTCCTCTTAGATAGATAGATAGATAGATAGATAGATAGATAGATAGATAGATAGATAGATAGATAGATAGATAGATAGATAGATAGATATTTTTAGAAAAGAGGTATGTAGAACAAACACATTTGATTTGGAATGTGCTTTAAACAAACTATCACTTACTTCAGCTATCACTCAGATGTCTAGAAGCATCTGAGAAATCATCTTGGACTGCTCAGTCCTTTTCCCAAAACATGGTTCATATGAAATGCATGGAGGAAGACCTGGACTGAACTTCAATGTTCCCTAACGTTCTCTTGCATTAAAGGAACAGTGCCCAGTGTCCTATTTGTGAGTCAAACGAGAGAACAACAGTGCTGGGTAGCCTCTGATGAGAAGTGAGGTATGAGATGTTAGAGAGGAAACACAAGGCAAGACGAAAAGAAGTTTTTTCATTGTTTAACATTCTGAGCAAGGTGCAAGCAGGCGGTCTCATGTGAGCTGTCTTTCTCGCTGCTCTCCAGAGCTCATGAAAAATAATATGATAACTCAAGCCCAACGAATGGGCAGTCTCTACGTTTGGGTCTTTTTGAAATGGACACAGGCAGAGATGCTGGATCCAGAGGTGTGTGGATCACATGCCGGCTTCCTCCTGCCTACCATACCAATGTCAGTCCTCTCTGAAGCCAGAACAAACGTTTGACTAGTACTTTCTCTAGGCCAATGCTCGGGGTGCCACCACGGTAGATGACGATACATCCCAGGCTTCCTGGAAAACAGATGAGGTGGCAGTGACGGAGAATGGGTGGCCTGGGAGGGGCTCGTCACGGGCCACTTTCCCTATCCTTTCTGCATGCAGATGGCACTGCAATTCTATGGGATGCCAGCCCTCTCCCAAGTGCATGCACAAAGCCTGACTTACTGGGCTCTGAAACCTCTCAGCATGGTGCCTAATACTTGAGAAGAAGCCACTGGGTACACAGATGAATGGGCAAGCACAACCACCCCAGGGTCTTGGAACAGCTCTGCCCCATGCATCCCACCCCATTGTCTCCAGCATCCTGAGAACTCTGGATACCCCTTAGAAATGCCCCTCTAAGCCAAAGGTCTCCATAAATACATTCCTGGGCTGCAGTTCAGTTTAACAGAAATGGCTAAGAGAACCCACGTAAAGCATCCAAAAAAGCAACTAAAACCAGAAGCCATCTTTGGGAGTCATGTTTAGTAAAACCCACCTGAGCATGCTTCATCAAGAAGTGATGCTACAAACAGTCCTGGAAAGTCCCCAATCCCACAAAACAGCTTCTCTCAGAAGAGACTTTTTGAACTCACTTGTGAGGAGAGGACAGGCAGCCTCAACTTTGTAAGAGGGTGGGGGAGACATTTTCACCCTTCCAGGTCTCCTGTGGGCTCCTAAGCTAGTCGCATGAAAGAGCTCTTCCCGGAGGGCAGAGTCTCTGTAAAAGTGTATTTGACACTGGACCGCCAGAGCAGCGCAGCTCTGCAGAACAGTTTTAAAAGGCGACTTCCAAGACCCCCTCACACCTACTTTGAACTGATTTCCAACTGCAAATAAACCAAGTCCCCACAAAAATCCACTCCCCTGTACCCACCCAAGGAAAGCCACAGCTGCCAGGCTGCCTGAGTACTTGGGGACACCACCAGGAAGATGGTGGCTTTCCATAGAAACTTGGCATTTATCATCGTGCGAGCATTATCTTCTCAACAGAAGCCGACAATTTGTCCCATTCCTCCCTTGAGAGGCTCCAGCGCGGTCGCATTTGCTTCCCTGCATGCTGTTTCTCCTACTACAACATTTCTTTGCTTGGAAAGAAAATATTGTGACTTCTTGCCATATTCACTTCATTAGCATACGAGGAGAAAAAGCCAAATCCGCCCTGGGCCTCCCCCCACAGTAGCTCCAGCTGGGTTAAATCTAGCAGGATCTTAGATGTGGAATTTGTCAGAGGGCTGATGGCTTGGAGGAGGGGGAGTGCCCAGAGTGCCAGAGTCTCTAAGAAACTAGACCCTTAAAATCCAAAAGCCCATCCACTTGGCACAAGGAAGAGAGCTGTGCAGTTGAAAGCTGAGGATTTTCTCAGCAACCTAGTAGCAGCCAGAATTTTGGAAGTTCAGAATCATGGGAGGAGGTAGACTGAGGATGTGGCTAGATTGGTGAGTGTCTGTCTAGCATGCATAGAGCATGAGTATAATCCCAAGTACCCCTATGGAACTGGGCAATAATGGTGCACACCTGTAATCCCAGTACTAGAAAGGTGGAGGTAGAGAAGAAGTACAGTATCAATCCTCAGTTACATGCCAAGTTCAAGGCCAGCCTCCACTATATGAGACCCTATCTCCCGACTCCCCCAACCATAAAACCCACAATGATATATGGGTAGAGGGAGAGGGAGGGAGGGAGGGAGAGAGAGAGAGAGAGAGAGAGAGAGAGAGAGAGAGAGAAAACGCCCAGATGGAACACCTATGTGCCAGACAGTAGGTAAACAGGTCTCCTTTCACTATTACAGACCTCTATAAATGAAACTGTAGCTTCATTTAACAGATAGGAGACAAGACTTAAGACAGCTGTCCCCACTAATCTATGTTCAAACTCAGGTCAACCTGAGTTCAGTGTCCACAACCATTCAATCCCACATCATCTAGACAATGCTTGCCAGTCTGACAATCAGCAACCATAGTGTCCCCTTATTCTTTCAAGAGGAAAATGTGTCCTGCCGCATTCGCCCTGATCCCAGCAGCATTTCCCAGCAGCAGAGATGTCTGTGTTTTGGCTTAATGCTGTTGGACCCATTCTGCTCTGCAGCCTCTCTGCTCACCAATCAGCCAATGTGGGGGAGAAACTCCACTTGCTTGCCTTCTCCCCTCCCCCCAACACACCCTGGAGGCTGCATACACCGTGAGCCTGGACAAGTCAAAACTGCTACTGCCTTCTGCTAACCAGAACCTACAGAAGAACCCCTACTCAGCAAATCCAGCTGTTCCTTAGATCCAAGGCAGCCAGTCAATTGGGAGAAGACTAAACACAGACTGCAGCTTACCCTCTTGCACCCTTCCCCTCTCCGGGGCAACTGGGTGTGACCTATGTCAAGACTTGTCTGGAAACCTGTCTGCTCTGGAAGGGCTTTGCTAACTGCTTCCTCTGCCCACATACTGCCTTAGTTCTGCAAGGCATTGGCTACAGAGTAATAGAACTCATCTACATGGGCTGCAGGGGTACATACCAGGCTCCACATAGAAGTGCTCCAGCTAACTGAATATATTCTCTTAGAGCCCATTTCAAAAGAAAAATCCCATGTCACCATTTCCATCTCCTCCAATGACTGGCACAGCTGTGCTTCCTGATACAGAGGCCCTATTCATTCATTCTGCCACTATTTACCGAGCACTAGCTGCAGGCCCAGTTCTGCACCAGAGCCCTGGCCCAGCTTGCTGGAATGTGGAGGCAAAGAGCACACACTGGACTTGCTTCTTGATAAGCCAAGATTTCCTCTCCATACTTCCAGTGTGTATTCTCTAAGCTCCTAGATTTTTTTTATTTGTGACACGAATTACTTTCATAATTTGCTTGCTAGCTTAGAGCTGGTTCTTCCCCCATCTGAAGCCCATGTTAACACTCAAGACTCCAAGGAAGGAGGGAGCTTACAATATCTTTCATTCAAGCATGAGCTGTGGGCATCCCGCTCAGTGCCTAGAGATCACAACACCCTCAAGGTCTGCTGAATGGGTCAGTGAAGGAACGAATGAAGTGTAAGGCTGCAGGAACCATTCAGTGCAGGCCTCATGAGGAAGAATGGCTGCTTTTCTGCACAAAACAGCTTCCAAATCTGAAGCTTTCTAGGATTACAAGCTTTGTGGTTGATTTCTCACTCTCCTACTCCACATTGGTAGTAAACACTAACTTTTTCCCTTCTTTTAATCTTTGCTATAAATTCAAAGAATGCCAGAAAACCAAGCTTATGAAAAGCAAGTACAGGAAAAGAAATGAAAACAAAAAATGTGAAAAGTTCTCCCATGAGGCAAAATAAATGCAATGAACACATTAGTGGGTCAATATATTTAAATGTATTTTAATCAGTATCAGCTAAGTGATACTTGGACAATTTCCAGACAATATCCTCAAACCAAATAACTATTTATTCAAAAAAGTTAAGAGAGTTCATCCACAGGGTTCCAACGCTGGTTGAAACCAGCTTTAACCAACGAGAATTCTCGTTGACCGCAGTACTTAAGATGCTTTTTCTTGAAGCCAGGACAACCTAGAGGCCAGTTCCACAGATGGAAAGTATGAGGGTGGCTGGATGCAACGCAGGGCATGTCGAGCTCATCAGAAACTACACAACTGTGCTGAGGCAATGGCTCAGTGACCAATGTATATGTTGCACAAGCACAAGGACAGGAGTTTGGATGCCTAGATCTCACCTGAAATGCCAGGTGGGCGTGGCAGACTGCAGGTAATTTCACTTCAGAAGGCAGAGACTGAGAATCTCTGGAGCAAGCTACCTAGCCAAAATCGCCCTACTTCCTGTAAAGAAAACACTCTGGTCTCTACACATATGCAAATATACACACATGTGCCCACCTCTATGAGAGAGGAATATAAATCACATGGTACAGTCTTCATGATTATGCTTCAAGGATCCAAGGAGGACACATCTATATCATCCCCAGAGTGGAGGAACTGAGTGGTAGATAAGCTTTCCCAGAGGACAGAGGCTGCTACGCTGGAGGCCTACTGCTGCAGAGAATTGGAAGCAATTCCATTCTCAGAGTACTTGAAACTCGGGGATGGCAAATAACTCCAGCTAAACTTCTAGCGTTATTAAGCACTGACTTGTTTTTGGCAGGATCTAATCACTACAGATGCATTTGCTCATGATCTTCATAGCCACCCAATATACTATAACGTCATTATCCCTATTCTGCAAATAAGGAAACTAAGGCAGAGAAGAGTAAAACAACTTGCTAGTATACAGATGAATCAGAAAAGGGAAGTAAGTAGAAAACACCTGACCCTTTATATTGTGATCCAACCCAACTGCCTCTTGGTTTTATAAATGAAGTTTTAATGGGACAGAGCCACAGACATTCATTTTCATATTGTCTTTGGCTCTTGGTGTGATACAATGACAGACTGAGCAGTTATAAAGAGACCATCTGGGCCACAAAACTAAAAATAAAATTTACCAACCCCTAGGCTTCAGAGTGGACAGCAGTGATTCATTCTCAAGGTCAGGTAGATGAAGGGACAGCTCAGGGTGACCAGAAACAGTGGATGATATGGCCAGCAGCTATCCTCTTGTGTCAAAAGACCCAACAGTTTCAAGACGGATCATACGCATTTGGCATTCTAGGCTATAATATTTCTTCTATGTAACACGTTTTAAACAACTATGCAGTAACTGTAACTTTCCAGGAGGATATATACCATCATTCTATGGCACTATAAGCTGCTGTTCATTCCCATTCCCCAAAGGAGGGAACCCCAGCATGAGGAGTTCATATGGTGTAAAAACCCAGGACCTTGGGCCTACTTTTGTCTGGCTGAGTTATCTTTTCCCAAACTTCCTTCCATAATTTGAAAATGGAGATAAGCCTCCATCTCAAAAGGATATTGGGATAATTAGAAGATGGGGGGTGGGGAGGAGACCACTAAGATTAAGAGCAGAGATACCCTGAAATGTCTGGGAAAAGCTACTCAAGCCTTGGATTATTAAATAAAAGCATCAGTGCCCAAGGATGGGATACCTGGGATACCTCCTTTATGAGTTATTGCCCAGGAACGTTCTAGAAGCTCTCCCAAAACAATACAGCCTCTTATTAATCCTCTTAGTTGCCCAGAACTAGACTGGAAAACCCTATTGTTGAACAAACCATACACTTTGATTACATAATACAACATTATCAAACTGCAACTGAGCTGGAAGCTTCCCTCCTGCAGTCTAGCTTTTCATGGTCCCAGAAGGTGCTATGTAGGCTACTGGGGGAGGAAAGGCATCAATGATCTTATTCAGCTTTAACCATATGAACTGAAAAATCAACCAGTCAGGCAAGATATGCCTGCTTGTGCAACAGTGGCACTACTGCTAAGGGGATCACCAACAGATCTCTGATTGTATTTGATGCCCCTCCACAGGAGGAAAATCATATGTTACTCCAAAACTGGTCAGCAAGCCAAAACGGGGAGATCATAGACCCCAGGGAAGAATTGAGCTATACCAACATAGCACCAAACTATCTTCTAAAAACTGATGTTCATACCCATAGACAAATGCTACTCGAAGAGTCTGAACCAAAGAAGCCTCTCCTTGTAGTGAACGGTGCTGAATGCAGAAACTCATGGTTGTACAATGTGCTGAAAATAAGGGATGGATGAGTGCTCAGCCCTAAACAAGCCATTAATACAGTCCTCTGTAAGGCTCAGGAACAATGTGGAAGAGGGAGCAGAAAGAATACATGAGCAGGAAGACAGGGAGGAACACTGTGAAATGCCATCGTCTGGACATCGCACAGTCTCGGAAGTCATCACAATCATGAACTCAAGCTGCCATGATGCCTGAACCGGTCCACACAAGAATGAGTCCATTAATGAGCACACATGGGTGACAGAGGGGCTCCAGAGGCCCTAACCCTCACTGCTGAACTACTTGCTACTGACAGATTTGGGGGGAGGGGGAGACAGTGCCTCAGGTTTCATACTCACTGGTGACCCCACCAAGCTCCAACAGAAAGATCCAATTCAGTGGTCACACAGTTAGGCCTGGTTAAACAAAACAGGCCATATACCACCAAAAAAAAAAAAAAAAAATCTGGGAAAAAGAGTTGGATGGGTGGGTGTGCGTGTGCATGTGTGCCTATGTATAATTATCAAAGAACAAACAATTTTTAAGAGCAGATAGAAATTCCTGAATCTAGGGGCTGGAGAGGTGGCTCAGGGGTTAAGCCTCTGCCTTGCAGGCAGAAGGTCCTGAGTTCGGATCCCAGATCCCACGTATAGACGCCAGGTGGAAGCGGGAGCGGCCTGTGTTTCTGGTCCTGGTAGGGCGGAGCCTGTGAATCCCGGGGCAGAAGGAGGTGGAGGCGGCCATGGTGGTTCGCGAATTCGTCCGTGGTTCTACACACACATACAGACACACGCGCACGCACATACACAGACACACGCGCGCGCACATACACACGCACATGCGCACAGTTGAATGAATAATAATAATAAAAACAAAAAAATTAAAAAAAAAAAAAAAAAGAAATTCCTGAATCTAAACATGGACAGCAATTTAGCTGGAACAGACAGCAACGGTGCTGATAGATCCTCCTTTTTTGCTATTTTTTGAAAGATAAAACCTTGAAATACTTGTTTCTGAGACTTTGCAAGCCGCCCTGCCGAGGCCTCCAGCACGCCCTCTCCCCGTGGCCATAGGTGCCCTTCTGACATTACGCAGAAAGCTGGCAACACATCAGAAGCCTGTCTCTGGCCACTCCACACTCTCATTTATTTTCCCTTAAGTGAAAAACACCTTAAATTGTTTTTTCGAATGCTAACATGCTATAAGCAAGTTGGAAAATATTTACCTCTGCCTCCAATTATGAAAGGCCGTCAGCGACCTCAACAACCAAAGATCTCTCATTCACAAGTAATCCACTTGCACAAATTGCATCTTCCATAGCAGACCACCTAAAAAAATGACTTCCTGTAAAGAAAACACTCTGCTGGGCTTTTTTAATCTAATTAAACCCTTGCTTTGCTCCTTAACTACAAGAAGCTCACTTTTCACCAAGCGAGGGAAGAATATTTTAATTTCTTTTTTTTATTATTTTCAAGGGTCACAAACATAATCCCCCAAGTAAGGAGGCAACCAGGACTCCTAATGAGCCACCACTACCCCGGTTACTGCCTGTCCTTCTTCCTGCCTTCCCAGGGTGCATTTCCGCATTTAGCACTTGCTGGCCTGTGTTCCTACAAGCCCTGAGCTGGCTTCCATCCCAGCTACTGGATTAAATCATGAAGACAAAATGTAAATAGATGTGAAGAGAGAGCTGCAGAACAGAGGAACGGATAGGTAAATCGGCCTAGAAGGGGTCACCTGGGTCACTCCTTGACTCTTTCACAGCTTAAAGAGTCATGCTGTGTCCTATCTCCCCTTAATTTTGATTTACCAGATCGCACAGTCTCGGAAGCCTCTCAAGGCCTAGGACCCAGGTGGTCCCCCTGTCTTCATAATATCCTGGTCTGTACAACCAAGAACCAGCCCATAATAACATCTCCATTGCTTGCCGGGTGCTCTCCGCCATTCTTTTCTCCTCTTCTGTCTGTCTCAGTCCCCTCCAGCTGCAACAAGTCATCACCCACTCTTCAAGAAAACAGACCCTCCACCAGATTCTTCCACTGGAGAAGCATCATCTCAGCCAGAAAACATCCCAATGAGAGGAAAGGACCGTCACATAGGAGGCAGGAAGTATGTGACCTTACAGAGAATCGAAGCCCACTTTGCAGGGTAATGCCAGGAAGACAACACAAAGTGGGGAAGAAATGGAAGCGGCAGACAAATTCAGCATGTGCAATCCCCTATTTATTTTCTGCAAAGTTTCCCTGGTGCTTATTAACGCCAGTCTCCCTGCCACCATTTAATCTCTGCTTCCATTTCATTCTTAGAGGCCTGTGATTATTCTAATTCGGCATTTGGATGACTTCATTTCCGCTCAAGTACACCCAGGTCAACTTGGATAGAAAAGAAAGAGGAGGAGAAGAAAAATAATCAGCTAAAAGCTATTAAATATCAGCCGTGTGCCTCATGATTGGTTTTAAAGGCAGTGGTGAGGTTAGCAACAGTCAGAAACTCAACCCTCCAGCCTCCTCCTGCATATTAACATTTTTGCTGGGGCTTTCACTATTATGGCTTCGAATGTAAATAAAGCCCAGATTGGCAGCCCACTCTGAGCTAATTCACAAACAACAGGAGTCTGAAAATACAGAGCTGTAAAAATTTACAGGGCAGTAACTTGACAAATCTAGCCGGTCTATATAACAACTATTTTTCGAGAACAAAAGGAGGGGAAAAGGAGAAGAAAAAGGAAAGGAAAAAGAAAGGCATACATGATCCATGTAATGGAGTACCTATTGATAGGCTAGGGGCGGGGTGGAATCTCCATATCAATGTTCGCTCTGCCCAACAATGCCGCTGGATGCCTATGCCAAGTATAAATGAACTGTGCTTTCTCTTCCCCAAGAACCACCCCTTGCACCCACTGGCACAAGCCTGGCCGGGATTTCTGGTGCACTTTCAGTTCCCACTGAACTCCACGGTGGAGAGAGAAAAAGCTTTCTTTTCTCATGCTAACAACTCCATTGTAAGTGACCTCTTGAGAGGCCTCCAGGAGGACGCTGGGAAGGTGAGTCTGTACTTCTCATGCTCTTCCTTCCCGCCCCACCGCTGGCCTCATTAACTCCTTGGCGCCCAACAACTCCTGGGTCCTGGCCTTCTTCCGCTTAGCCTGGCAGCAAAATTAAATAAAGCTAAACTGAGCAGGGATGCACCGGGAAATGGCCCCTTCCTTTACCTAGTATGCAAATGAACATGGCATTTGATTAACATAATCTCAAAGTTTTCCCAGCTTGCTACCCAGAAGGCATCCTATTTTCCTATTTGTGTATTTTAAAACACTGTTAACGGAGCAATAATAATGTCTGATGCTTTTGCCTAACAGCAGCTGGCCATATTTTATACAGTAAGAGGAAAATGGGAAGTTTTCCTGGAAACCTACTATCTATTTTAGGAATTCTTGCCTGGAGCAAAAAATATGAAGATGTAGGAGCAGTGAGGTTAGAGGGCTTAATCTATTCTGACCCCACAATCTCTGCTGCCCACAGGGAAGCTAGAACAAGCAAGAGGCACAAGGCTGTTGGGCTGGAGAAGGAACTTGCCCAGCCAAGGACCTGACTGGTGGGAGGCCAATCCCATGGCTGCCGCTTGGCCTAGAAAGTGGAGGCAGGCAGATGAGGCAGCATTTTCCTGGCCTGCCAAAGGAGGCTTCTCCTATGCTGGGGGGCTGGGGTGCAGATCAAGTTCCCTCCCCATAGGACATGCTTCGGAAGGGAAGGGCTACTATAAACTAGTCAGAGAACAAAGATGTTGGTCAGGAGGACAGAGCTGACTTTGTTCTGGGCTATCACAGGATGAAAACATAAGCCAAAAAGTAGCTTTCAGTATGGCCAGGCTGGGAGGAGGCAACGACCCTGTTTGACTCACTAGTTCCAAGTAAGGAAGGCTTGAGGAACACTTCAGACACTCATGAGAGATGCCCAGCAGGTGACGGGTGAGGGTCCGGCTGGCCGACTGACCCCCCTCCCAGTCAACCCACCTGCACCAACCACTTTGGAAGATGGATGCTCACGGTGCGCTGGCAGTCACAAAAGACACACGCGGCTTTTGTTCTCAGCTTAGCCTGAGAGACCCTCGCCCAGCACTACTGCAGAATTGTTTGTCTAGGCCACATATTGCAAGTGATAAAATCTACCTCCAGATCACAGTCCACTTTCAGGAATATGGTAACACACCTATTTATTTTCTCACAAATCCCTTGCCTTTCAAATTTCAAAGGCTTTATACTATTTTTCTTCCAGGTAAGACTCTCCTCACATATCAGGGATCAAAAGCAATCTGAATGGGGGGCCACAGTCACATCCCCACATCCCCACCTACAACCTGGGTCTACAAAATAACAGACGCTGCTGGTGGACACTAGAAATAAGCACCGTGAAAGACCCCCGCGTCAGGGGAATAATGAGATCTCATTGTGTGAAAAAGCCAGTTTGATCTGGTTTTCAGCTTTTTTTTTTTTCTATAAAGTTTTCAAACACTGTTCTCAGAGTGCCAGCTTACTTCCCCAGCCCGTACACACCCAGCTCTTGGCACAGTGGGCTCCAAGGACCAGCTGCCTCCCCCCCCCCCCCCGTTCCCTTCCCTGAGCCCCAAGGAGCTGTAACGTCCCACACTTGTCCTTGATTCCTCTTGTCTGATCACAACCATGAGGGGCGGACCCAGGAAGGGGTTAAAGCCCTCATGTCAAGCCACAGACTCGGGCACTGGCCCAGAAGGGACATGGGAACCAGGGCAGCCGGGTGATAAAGGCCGGATTGTAGCAGCCCACTGAATTGGAAATGACTTGTAGGCCTAATGAAACAGAACTTTGGCAGTAAAACAGAATGAAAGGAACGAGACAATATAAGGCAGGACAAAGGGTGCAGAGTCGTTTCAGCTTAGCAAAATAAGCTCACTTTGTTGTTGGGGAAAGCCAAAGCCGATTAGGATAAACCAATGACTAAGCATAAGTCTTCCAAACTAATTACACAGCTCGCCATGTGAAGTATAATTGGAAGCCTCCGTGGCTCTCACAGGAGACTTACAGAACCGGCATCAGTTAGTGAGCAGAGTGGGCAGCGGCGGGCACGGCGCACCCAGGCATCCCGCAGCAGAACTTTCTGCTCCATCTCCATCCAGGACAAGGCAGAGGACTGGTTCTGTTTCAAAGTCTCTTTGTGATCTTCTAAACCCAGCGAGTGAGTGAGGATGTGAGAAACTGGTGCTTGAAGGAAGGGTCCAAAAGAGAGGGGAAGGGGAGAACCTGTGTACATGAAGCCTTTTGGACCCAGTGCATTTTAATTACTGAGCTGAGCTCTTCTAACTGGCTCTTCCAAGTGGCTCTGCATGGGCATATCAGAGCATCAGTCATCTGCCAGTTTAGGGAATGGCCTATATATATCATCCCTGGATGGATGAAATCATGAACATGGATAACGTCCACTAAGACACCAAGGCAGTTAAATAAATTACTGGAGATCAGCATTTTGACAAATGTGTAAACCTTGCTCCCTATGAGTAAGAAGTTGGTACAGTTGGAGGAAGGGTTTAGAAAGCACGAAGTTGCTGGGGTAGCTTGTGCTAAAATGGCTGTGCAAGTTGTACTCAACCGGGGCTGTGTGATCTTGGACAACTCCTTCTCATCAGCCATGTAATACATACGCTATCTGTCTCATTTAGTGTCCTTAAAAACACGTATTAGAAATGCGCTAAAGGGGGCTGGAGAGGTGGCTCAGGGGTTAAGCCTCCGCCTGGCAGGCGGAAGGTCCCGAGTTTGGATCCCAGATCCCACGTATAGACGCCAGGCGGAAGCCGCCAGGCGGAAGCGGGGGCGGCCTGCGCTTCTGGTCCTGGTAGGGCGGAGCCTGTTAATCCCGGGGCAGAAGGAGGTGGAGGCGGCCATGGTGGTTCGCGAATTCGTCCGTGGTTCTACACATGCACAGACACATACACACGCACATGTGCACAGTTGAATGAATAATAATAATAATAATAAAAAATTAAAAAAAAAAAAAGAAATGCGCTAAAGAAGCTGATCACCAAACACAAGTAACCGTAATGAAAATCATCAATTTACAATACAACCATCTTCATAGTAAAATTTGAACTTTACAATCTTAAAGGTTTTTTTTTTTTTTAAGAGATCTAGGGCATGACAGAGGAAGAAGAAAGTATCTATAGTCCTCCCCACCCCCGATCTTACTCATAGGATAAAGATACTACTTTATAAATAGGATCCTTTTCCAAATAAAGAACACAGTCTCAAATCAAGATCCATGAAGACCAGAAATAAATTTTAACATGGCAAAGACTTATTTTGCTGACTATCAAGCTCACTACTATGAGCAGGCAATATCTTGTTTTGGTGAGCCCATAAATATCTGGGATTATAATCTATCTACTCAAACAGTTTGTACATTTCTGACTTTCCCAGCTTAAAAATGACCTTAGGAATAAAAGAGTCCATAGACCAAGTCTGGCCCACCATCTGTTTTTATAAAGTTTCACTGGAACACAGCCACGCCCATCCTTTTATATACTGTCTACAGTTGATTTCATCCTACAGATGTTTCATCCCAACAGAAGCAAGTAGCTACAATGGAGACCACATGGTTTGTAAAATCAGAACATCTCCTAGCCTTTCCATGTATTCCAACAGCTTCCTTCAGGAGAGAAACTGAGGCTAGTCAGTAATGAAACAGTCTGCCAAGGTGTCATGGGACATCATCCTGCTGGTAGGCCTCGTACGCAGACCTGAAGACCTTCCACTTTACCTTTCTCCAAATAAGGTATGAGAAAACAGCTACCCCAGGGGAAAACACAGTCATTAAGCTAGCAGGACAGTAGGCAGACTGTTCCGCGGTCACCTTAAAATCATGTCTTTGAACCACAAGTAAGGACATCTCTAACCTGAGGGGCTAAGTCTTCTGGGAAGAAAGTGAGAGAAAGTATCAAAGGGCTGGTCAGCCGCAAGTGAGTCTGAGTCACTTGCAACTCTTGGCCATTCTGAACACACTCCACTTACAATAATGACGTATTTGAACGCCTTTAGCTCAGCCCCTTCATAGGAGTCTTACCCACCCTGACTGTGACCTGAAATAAATAGCTAGAACAGCTGTTACCTCAGACAGGATGGAAAAAGAGAAAGAAAAGATGATTAAAAAGTCACATACCCTGCATGGAGATTGTGGATGGAAAGTTCTAGACTTGGAGAAAAAGCAATGTATATGAATTCAGATTCTTCACACTGCCCTACCTGGGTGACTAAGGCTGAGACAACCTCCTGACCTTTATTGTCTCTCCTCAAGTGAGCTGAATGACATCACTTCCTCTGCATAGGTAGCTGGAGGTAAGAGAGGACAGCCAGGCCTTGGGGATTGGCCATGCATGCTGAAGGGACACAATCTCTCTTTCTCTCTTTTACTGCCTCTCCATCCGAAGTTTATAAAGGATTTATCAGAAGTTGAAACAGAGCAGATTTCAGGTTCTGTTACTGAATGAGCCTGATGGACAAAGGAAGTGGCCATCCAGATTAACTCTAGGGAGTCTATCACCTTAAAGACATAATCCCATCAAGGCCTCCTATTTAACAATCTGCAACAGAGGAATGATACAATCAGCATCCCAGAGAAAAATTAAACAAGATAATGTAAGTAAATGGTCTAGTCCAGCATCTGACAACTAGTAAATATTCTTTGTAAGGAATAAAATTAAGAGGAATGATACAATCAGCATCCCAGAGAAAAATTAAACAAGATAATGTAAGTAAATGGTCTAGTCCGGCATCTGACAACTAGTAAATATTCTTTGTAAGGAATAAAATTACACTTCCCTGATTTACAGTTCACTTGAAGGCAGCCACAACAACCTCACACAGTCTGTCATGAGTGTCTGTTTACATGTCATGAATAGACTTCATGTGTATGTGTGTAGCTTGTGTGTGTCGTGTGTGTGTGTGTGTGTGTGTGTGTGTGCACGAGAGAGAGAGAGAGAGAGAGAACATGTATGCATGTGTGGGTCTCTTGCCTCTTTCTACCAGAATACAATCTATCAAAGGGTAAAGTCAGTTTGTCAATTTATGTTACCGCCTTGTGCCTTGCACAGCGGCTGGATTTACTCGTGGCCACTAAGGCCTAGCAGCAACCTCTCCTTCCTTTGATCATTCTGGATCCAAATGAACGATACCAGAATCCTGAGAGGTGGTGAGCCCTGCCCAAGGGGCCACAAGGCAGAACACTAGACTCCAGCAAGTGAGAAACAAGCTCCTCAGAAGGCAAGCTCGGATAATACATGGAGCGTATGTATGAAACGAGCTGCTAGTGCGAGAGCGGAGAGTGTTACAGTTCTGATACATTCCAAAGCCTCCTTAGTCCTTTAATAAAACACTCGATAAGTTTACACATCCTGCCTGAATCCACAAACTGCTGCACAATTAACTGGACAGCATCAGACCCAACGAATACCATGCCAGGGAAGATGTTCTGTGACTGCTTCCAGGACAAGGGACAACTGTTCCCGGGGCAGTGATGGGCTGCTGTGGGCAGGGCAAAGCATCCCACTACTGGCATCTAGGTTACGACTATGTGTGTTAATGAGAAGCAACTGAAAGGAAAAAAAAAGGAAGGATGAGAGAGAGATTTGAGAAGAAAGAAAACAGGCACTAGAGATGTGCAGAGATGTGCTGTCTGGGGCAAGTCTGAGCCTGTCTGAAATACAGTGTCAACCTTGCTGACACCTGCAAATAAGCCCAAGAGATTCCAAGGCAGGTTATGACTCGAAAAAGAAATCCCACCTCATGTTTGCACACACTACTGCTGGACTTGTTTTAAAGACAGAAAGACAGCAAAGAGGACTCACACTCCAGAGCTTTCCATTATGCAAGATGGACTTGTCTCATTTAATTATTTCCAGGCCTTCTCCCTAGGCAGGATGGGACCTGGTGATGGATAAATCCCCCCAGTGCCGTAAATCACTCTTGGAAAGAGCAGCGCTGTAACGTGCGTGGTCATCAGCATACTTAGTTATTCCTGAGAGTCAGCCGAGCGCATCGGGCCTGGAGTGAATCAAGACCCAAGTGGCCAGGCCAGCAAAGGCCGTGGGGAAGGTATTTTCAAAACCCACCTAAGTGGGCAATTCAATGCCATTTCAAAAGCATGGCTGAGCTGGGAGAAGTTGGTTTCTCCTTGTTGCACGGTCAACCATCCATGCAGGAATTGATTAATACCAAAGGCAAGAGAAAATATAATCTTCATTTTTGACGCTAAATAAGATTATGGCCCTCATCCCAGACAGTGGCCAATGGACAGACACTCCTGGGAGATAGACTCATAGCTACTCATTGTCCTGGGCAAGGAAATTAAAGCATGAACCTCGGGCTGATGAGTGCCCACAGCAAACCCGACAGCCATCGTGTACGAGTCAATGAGCAATGGCGCTCAGCACAGGCAAGGTCTTCCCAGGTGCCACAGAGTTCTGCAATGTCAGCAGGACGGGCACAAGCCTGTGTGGAAGGAGCCAGCCCCAGGCTGGGTTCTTGTTACAATGCCCATAATTAAAAGCAGGAAGTAGAGGGCAGCTCAGCTACTCACATGCCACATCTCCTCGGATCTGTGGCTTCTGCTAGAGTTAGAGGAAGGAGACATGGGGAGGTCACTATGGCTATAGCCATCTGAAGGGCATTCCACCTTCAAGAAGAGCCCACCGCCTCCTCTTCTGACTGGAAAGAGGTGGACAATGCATCATCCCCGTGGCTGTTCATCTTGTCCATCTGTCTGTCTCCCACATCCTCCATTTCCTGACTGACTGGAGTTCCTAAACTCAACACACAGCACAGCCCAGGCCATCACTTTGCTGCTCGCTTATGGGCACCCAGGTCAAAGAGCAACGGAAACTTTTTAGGCACTTGATAGATGGGTATGCAGTTGCCAAGGGCACAGGGAGAATTTTGCAGAAAGGCCCAGAACGAGGACACCCAGTACATCTCTAGCAGCACCTGTTGGACACCTGCGCCCTGTGGACGCCTGCACCCTGTGAGCCACAGCCCCACTACACTCCATGTGTCTTGCAAATGACAGCAAAATGATATTGAAAGACCATTCTATGTGTTCCTACAGGCAGACGGGGCACTGTGCCAAGTGTTAACTGGACTCTTCCATTGCAGTTCCTGCAGAATTTCACTGAAACAGTGACGGGAAAGTTCAAGGACAAAGTTCTTGAAGATACGGCTGAAGGAGAAGCCAGGGCAGAGGGCCTGGCAGCCACGCTAACTGACTGCCTGGACAGGAGCTGGCCAGCCGCATGCAGCACTTACCTTGCCAAACTGCTCGAAATACTGCTTTACGTCTTCCACTACTGTGTTCGCAGACAATCCACCTACGAATATTTTCTTTGTTCTTGTGACCATCTGCAAGCAATGATAAGAGAAAGGTATGGGTTAGGCAGGTTGTCTGAAGCAGGTCCCCTGGTCCTCGAGGAAGGCAACATGGAATCTGTAGGAGCTGCGTGGTCTGGGCAGCTAGAGTGCTAAGGATGCTGAAATCAGCCCCTCTTGTATGTCTCAGCCGTTCGGCCCGTCACAGGGGACTTCAAGAGTTCTATGGCCTCAAGACACGGCTTTATTAGCATGGCAAGAAAAAATTCTCACACCAGGCTATTTCGGATCTAAAAGATGCAAATAAACAGACCTAAAAATGCAAGAATGCTGTTCAGAAGATACCCACAGAACTTTGCTAATGTGACTATACATGTAAGGGCTAGGGACAGAACACCTGCCTCACAGGTGTGAGGCACTAGGCTCAATCCCTAGTCCTGGGAAGGAAGGAGAGAGGATTACACACAGATTCAAATCAACTAGGTGTGGACTGTCCATGCTTAGCTGTTCTAGTCCCGGCCTATGTCTGTAAACAAGACAGATGCTGACCTGTCACTCAGGACCACTCTGCAAGATCTGATCTGAACTCCTTCCTCTCTGGATTACCTGTAATTCACCTAGATTCACTTGCCCTATTGTTAGCCCTACTAATCCCCGGGTCTCCACACCTCTGTTCTCACAGGTCTTTCCTAAATTTTCCCATGACAAGTTATAATGATCCCACGACCTTTTTCAAACTTTAAATATCTATCTCTTGATACAGACAGCCCAACATATTCTCACTTCCCATAAAGTTACCTGCTCAGCATCTGCCCAGTTTGCTGCACTTGCTACTTCTTGCCTTGTGCTATACTACTTCTGCCTCTACTGGGGACCAGGTTCTGACTGCAGAAACTTATAGTGCCAAGCATGGATTCAGACCCCTGGAACCCCACTGACAGTTTAGCAGGTACAAAACCCAGCAAATACAGCTATATTTTGAAATCCAACTAGCTCCAAAGCAAAGGGCTAGCAAATCTATTCCATGTAAACCGCCCAGAGCAGGCACTAACTCTCTTACATGAAGGACCACACAGGTAAGGAAAGAAGCTCTGTTCTGAAGACTGGGCATAGACTATGTGCCGATTTGGATTTTTTTTTCTTGTCGAAATGAAAAACTGGGAGCAAGCATGATGGTATACATCTGTGACCCCACAACTCAGGAGGCCAAAGGAGGCAAAGAGATTGAAGGTAGCCTGGACTACACAGTAAGATCCTGTCTTGATAATAATTATTGAGAAAAACACAAAGTTGAAAAATCCAGTGAATGCTAAGTCTCATCAGTTTGATTTATACAGTAAAAATAAACCCCATCTATCACCTATCAGTTATAACTGGATACAGATGCCGTAGGATCCAGCAACACAGGGCCACACATGCCGAGATGGCTGTCATCACCAGGACTCATAGTACATTTGCTGAGTGGGCAAACCGAACCAGCACATCTGCAATAAACCCACTGAGAGATACCAGGACATGCTGGTGACAGCAAAGTAGAAAAGACCCTGGAAATGCAGTTTCAATGTCTAATGCTACCCTGTGTGATCCTGGATAGGACTCGCTCTCTTGGATCTGAATTCTCTCCCCCTTCTCCACAAGGTGCTGGACGAGAATCCCAAGGTCCTTTCTGTTTCTGAATGCTTGAGAACCCAAGACTGTGATGGCTGAAGTGAAAGATGCCCCCAGGTCTTGGGACTCTCAGGCTTTAGTTAGCGGTAGTGGATGTGCAGTGCTACCCATGACCAACTAGCTGAACCCAAACCAAAACACCTTTAGATAGATTTTTTTCATTGTTTCAAGAGGACCACTGTCCAAGCGACCACATATTTCCAGATAGTTTCCTCCTGTAGTATAGGAGTCCCTCCAGAGGTTTGTTCATGTGCCTAAAGTCATGGTTTACTGGTCTTTATCTCCTTTCAGATGACTGAAGGTCAGATGAGAATATATGCCTCCAAAAACCCCAAGTGCAGGAAGCTTCATTTCTGGAAGGAATTTGGGCTGAACTCTTTCCGCAGCACACGAGTGTCTCTTCCCATCTCTATGAGAGCCAAGCAGCGCCCTCTGGGCTTTTTGCTGTCCAGTGGCCACTTCACTCGTGTCAGCACTGCAGGTTAGGTTAGGAGCCTGGTGCAGGAAGAGGTCACAGGTGACTCCTTCACTGGGTAGAGGATCTTTTGTTATACAGCAGTACAAGGGAGTATACAGCTAGAGGCCAAAGTGTACTCTTTCCAGTTCATCCTTTTCAAAGTCAGAAGAAGGTTAAGGTTTGGAGAGCTATGGGATAGTTCCTAGGAAACAGAAGCCAAGATTCAGCGATGGGGTCAGAGTTACTCTGAGCACACACAGGCAGGGTCACATGCCTTGCACACACGTGTGCCCATACACACACAGTGTGCACACTCAGTTGTACAAACAAGTCAAGTGGCGTTGATGGGAATATGACCACCTCTGTTTATTCCACGGGGAGCCTGGACACAGCATCTCGGCCCTGCCCCCTTCCTGCTCTCAGTAGCCATGGAGACAGAAGGAAAAGGGAGAGAGGAATGTGCCACTGCGAGTCCTCTGTATGCTGCATCCCTCACCAGAGTGCAAATCACCCACTACTATACAGTCCATTTGGCAGTAATTCACCAAGTAGATTAACCCTACTTCTCCCCTACAGGGGCCTGGTAGAGAGGTCGCCATGCACAGGCCAAGACATTGGTGAGCAGCTAACCAATTGTTGTACATTTTCCCTCTGGCCTTTGCACATCCAGAAGGTTCTGATGAAGTTCATTTCTTTTTAGGTTTGCTGAGGAGAAAGATTCATCCTTATAACCAAGTTGGATCCTAGGGAGACATTTTAACCACTTGGATACTTTGATACATCGTCTGGGGCCTAGAATTTCTCATCTTTCCAAAGAATGATGTAAGAGGCGGTGAAGATTTGTAGCTGCCCCAGCTGCCTCCCCATTCAGGGCTCTGCCTTTAACATGTCGCTAGCTGCCAGGTAACAGCCGAGGTGTATGAAAGAGGACTTTGATGTAACAGTTACCAGGCGGTGAGCATTCTATTAGCTCCTGTAGCGTGGCTGAACAGACAATGGTCAATTCCTTCTCTGAGTCCCCAAGACGGGGCCTCTGTCTGTGAAGCTCACCTCTGAACAGTGTGGTTCCTTTGACGAAAGGTGTCTGTAGAGGTGCTTCTGAGAGGGCTCCCCCGCAGCATGCTTGAGAGCTTGTTTGCATTTCTTTACATATAATTACTTGGTTGGGGTAAAAATATAGATTTTTTTAAAAAGAAAGAAGTGAAAAAAATTTAAAATTTAGCTACTGGGAATCTCTGCACATGTGACATCACATGGAGTTGCAGGAAAGAGCTCTGAAGCTACTCTGGAAGAGAATGGGACAGCTCACATGGCATGTCCTTTCGCTGTATATTTATTCTAAGTGTAAAAGATGAATTCAGCAACTGAATCTCTTTTTTTGGACTCAGTGATAGTATGCATTTCAGAGTCCTCTTCGGTGTGCCCTGCTAGACTCTTCAGCATACGATGGTGCATGCTGCCCTCGTGGGAGCTCACTCGGTGGGCTAATTATTACATCTCCATTTTATAGTGAGTTACATTCCACGGTGCTTTAGAACCTAAGCTCCAGTGCCCAGTACTTAATGGGCCTTTTAAGTGAATACCTTAGGGAAGTAAGGTTAGTCAAATTTGATGATTCGTACGTGTAGGGAGGGGTTTCATCTGGAGAAGGGCCCAGGTTGGCCTTTCTCATTGCTGTGACAGAATGCAACTTAAGCAGTCAAAATTAAGCATTACATGGCCTGATGGAGTTTCACCATCAACGGTGACATGAATCTGTCAGGAGGAGCTTATGAGTAGATGAGAAGGGAGAGGTGTAACAGAAACAAGAGGAGACTGCCTACAACCAACTCTTGAGAAGGTCTGGGAGTTCTGGCAGTGTTGCTGCAACAAGATCTTTAGGGGGTTCTCAGCTGCAGGAAACCCTGATATGACAGAGCTTCACATTCCTGCAAACTCTGGACAACTACTCAAGAGCCCTAAACAACCTGGAACTACAAGGCCCCCTAAGGTGCCTCTCCCTTATTAGGATGTCCCTCTGGGAAGGTGTGGGTGTGTGTTCTAGTCTACATACATGTAGGGAAATAGGGTGTGGTCAAGCTCTTATAAATTCCTGCTGCAAAATTTTGCATCTAGACCCATAATTTAACTAAACACCAGGGCTCTTCACATACCCCTTGCCTCTACAAAGAAAGCTCTCGCACCCATGCCAGCTCAGAAAATTGCTGTTTACACATAAGAACTGGCCAAAGACAGCTTCTAACTACAGCTGCAAAGGCACCCCACCTTCCTGCCTCTAACTAGAGAAACTGGCATATCGGGTGGTTTTTTTTTTTTATAATCATTAAAAAAAATTTTTTTTAAATGTGCTTCCACTGCAAGAGATACAGGCCATTGCTTGTGTTAGTTCTTTCTTCTTTTTTCCTTTTAGAGACAGGATCTCACTGTGCAACATGGGCTGGCCTTGATGGATGGCAATGCTCCTGCCTCAGCCTTCTGAGTGTTAGGTTTACAGGTGAAAACCACCGCACATGGCTACCTACTGTACTCTTACAAAAGAGGATACAGAAAGTGGTGTGTGTGTGTGTGTGTGTGTGTGTGTGTGTGTGTGTGTGTGTGTTGAAAGAAGAGTGGAGGGAGGGGAGTTTAAGAAAAGTACTTTGAAGAGGTAAGAAAGGAAAACAGCTCTAATAGCACTGGTCGACAGATACCAGTAATCATAAAGAGAAAAGCAACAAAACAGAAAGCCCCAATATTTTTTAATACTGACAAGTACATGGGAAGGAGGCTCTGGAAAGCTTCAATGGGCATAGTAAGGCCTAGAGAAATCAGCTCTTGTTATTATTGTGTCCCTGAAGGAGTATAAAGTCCCCTAGGAAGAAAACACATACTACTGTCACCACCAAATGTCCAGGCTTAGGCTGAGGATATGGCTCAAGGGATGAGGCCCTTGCCTTACAAGCATGAAGACTAGCTTTCAGATTCCACATACAAGCTGAGCGGTGACATGTGGTGGCTGCCTAGAATCCAGCACTTAAAGGGCAGAGACAGAGCTCCCAGGGGCAAGCTGGCTAGCTAGACTAGCCAATCATCAAGCTCCGAGTTCAGTGAAAGACCTTGCCCCAATAAATAAAGTGGCGCAATTGAGGAAGATACCCAACTGATCACCTCTAAGCCTTCATGTATATGTACGCTTCTATACACACAAGCGCACATGTGCGCAACCTCCTCTCACACACACACGCAGCTCCTTTTTCCATGTTCTCTCACCTGTGGGAATCCTAAGGTAGAAAAAGCCCAGGACAGCTGTTAGAGTGCTAGTGTGGAATGGGTTCTTAGAAAATATCCAGACCATCATCCCCATTACATAGCAGGAAAGACTAATGTCCTGGAAGGAAGAATCAACATGCAAAAAAAAAAAAAAAAAAAAAAAACTAGTGAGGAGACAACTTGCTTGGGACTGACAAGCACTCCGTTTATAAACTCAAGAGATGATAAAAAGCAAGAGTGCTCATAGAACCCAAAGCCAGGGATGAAGCTACACACCTCTTGCTACAAGCCTTTGAGAATCTGGTCCAGGCTTAGGCTTTGTACCACAGAGAGGATGACTGAAGGCACAGGGCCCTCCCTGCCTAGCTCCAGGCCACCTTTATGGTTTCCTTAAAGGGACAAGGTCCTTTACCATCCTGATTTTCTCCTGAGATTCTTGGTGTCTTGTTTACCCACTGTCACCACCAAACCACCGCTGTTGCCATCGCTGCCACGATAGCCCTCAAAGCCACCACGTCTGCCCTCTGCCACCACCATCAGGGCTAAGCTCAATTACCGCATCAAGCTAGAAGTGGGTAAAGTGCTGGAATCTTCTCCAAAATATTCTAGGGCCTCATGTAGTAGAGAAAGTGGAAGGGTACCCGGGTTTCTACCAAAACCTCAAGATGTAACTTTACTTGGAAACAGAATTTTTCCATACTATGAAGTGCCATCATCTTGGATGGAACCTCGGTCCACAGTGCAGTGTTCACAGTACTATGAGACACATCTGCTGCGTGAAAACCAAGGGAGGCAGAGAGATACTTCTAAAAACCAGGGAGGCCAAGAACTAACAGCGACTAGACAGACGCCTGGAGTCCATTCTGCCACAGAGCCTCTCAGAGGATTCAACCTGCTGCCTTTAGGTCAGACCTCCACACTTCTGCATGACGACAGAATACATCTCTGTTGTCTAAACCTCTGGTAATCTACCACAGAAGCCAGGAAATTAAAACAAAAGCCCATTCAGGAAAGGCCCAGGACTTTCCTTAGAGACAGTGGAAGTAGATTTCACAGACACACCCTCTACCAATTATGGAGGAAGAGGACATTACTCTCACTGTGCCTATCTGTGTCCCTATTTGGGGGGGGGACAGAGAGAATACTGTCTCTACCTTCAAAAATAAGATGACACCTGTTGGATGGGGGAAAGGGTGCAGAGAGAGCAGAGCAACTGCAAAGGGAGGTAACTCAGGTGCTGAGCACATAGTAAAGAAAGGGCCAGGTGCGCACTGGGGCAGGCTCCTTCTGCCGCCTTCTGCTCAGATCAGAGAAGAGAAGGGCTCTGATGTCCAAAGGAAAAGGCTTTTCTTGGTGTCTCCTTCCATGAATGGAGTTTTCTGTGGACCTGGCCTGAACTCTGCTCCTCCCACAAGTTACAAGGGCCTCATGTCATTCCAGCAAGCTAGCCAAGGCAATCTCTAGAGCGAGAATCTGAATGCCAAGAAAAGTTTGAAATCAACCCAGGAGCCCAAGAAAGTGTGGCCATGTGCTCCTTCCACTCTGTCTTCACCTAATTCCATATGATTCTATCTGCCCAAAGGTGCCCATGGGTGTGTGTGTGTGTGTGTGTGTGTGTATACCACCAATGTTTCTGTGTGCTCTCCTTCCCTGTCTGGAAGTTCAAGCTACAATTTAGCATTCCCTTTAAATAGCTTTAAAATTGAAAGAAAAAAAGTCTTTGTCTATATGGGAATGGAATATAATTTACACACAATTATGCGACGTAGTCAGGTTACAACATTACCTCTGATTAAAACAACAGTAACTCAGCGACAAGAAGACGTGCTCTTGTAATGAGATGGTCAGGCAGCTTCAGCAGTGCGCACTCGCTCCCCACTCATCCTAGAGCCTTCGGCTGGGCTCCCTCCCAGATTCATTTAAAAAATACTACTTCCTGTTACCCTTGGGAAAAATCGGCAGCCGCAGGGGTGACCTGTCCACAGATCGTATCAGAGAATAATATCCTAGACCGTAGCGCTGAATCACACTGGGCCGGGGGAGGTAACAGAGAGCCATGGAGATGCGTATTGCTCTGGGAAGCACAGGAAATTAAGGAGCATGATCCACGCATCAACCCAGAACTCAGCAAGGGAGCTGGCTGGCCAGCCGGCATCTCCCAGGCATCTCCCACGGCAGGCAGCCCCAGCAGCTTGGCACTCAAATGCAGCTTTCCCACCACTCTATCCTTGCAGTTCCCAACCCTCATGCCACTCTCTGAGCTTGACTCACTATGGGAAAAGCCCCCTTAAACTTTCTCCAATGATCCAACACTTACCAATACTTTGATGCAATTAAAGCCAACGTCTTTAGAGCATTGCACTGGGCAAAATGAAATAAACAACCTTGAGTGTCACTGATCCACAAGGAAGCTGTACACATCTGCATACCAAAGAGATGCTTCCATGCCAGCCTAAAGCTTCATAAGCCTCCAAAAGGTAGGAGAGGGGGAGCCAGGTAGGACAGTGGGGCTGCTGTAAGTTCTATCCTTGCACCTGTGCCTGTCACTCCTGTCCTTGGTGTCTGCGGCGTTCACCTGGATTTCTTCTAAATGCACATGGGATGGTGACATGGATATGAAGGCGGGCCTAAAGTGATTCTGCATAAAATAATGCCGCAGCTATAAGAAAAAGCTAAACTATCTCCCAGTCGGTCTACACATGCTTACATTTTCAAGCTCAGCTGTGTACAGTAGACACAGAGACATGTACATATGGAGACATGATCAGTAACTGACTGGCTTGTCAAGCACATTTGGTGGCGTTTCCTAATATCTCTGAGTCTCACTTTCACTCACTCAATAGGCGTAAAATTCTCAGTCTAAATAATACAAACTGAGACTCTCCCCAATGTGAAATTTTAACTAAGGTCAATCCTTTTACACACAGGCAAGGCTTTTTCCAACAAAGGCAATAAGAAAACCCTGGCCCCTGCACTCGTATCTGGGAACACAAGCCTTCCCCCTACACTATAGTCCCCACAGTGTCTACTTTCAGGCCTGATACTCTTTTCTCTACAAACTGGACCATGAAGAGGCATTAGGTTGTCCAAATACACAACTGAAGTTGAGTTCGGAGCATCCTTTTCCAGCTCCTAAGTCACTCATCTCCCCAAACACTGCAAGTTGTCCAGGTAGCCACCGCCAAGGTGATAGGTGGTTCCCACATGGAATGAACACTCTGACCCTTCCTTGGGTGGAGCAATGAATACCTGCTTCTTTGCCTGCTGCCTTGGAGGGCCTTCTTGTCTCCTCAGTGACATGTGGGAAACGTCAAGGATAAGGAGCCATGATGGCAAGAAGTCAGGCCAGGCATCTAGTAGGACCACAGCCCCTCAGATACGAGTTAAGAGAAACAGTGTATTGGGGGATACCACTGGGAGAGTGCCCAAGACTGCACGGCTTAGAACCAATCCTCCACTAATTGGGGAGCCACGTGCAAGAACAATGCCTGTCTCATCACCACCGACTGACCTAATCCTTTTCAGAGAAAGATAAAACGTTGCTGGTTGGCAGGTTCTACAGCCACCACCATCCCCCTATCCCCCTAGCTCTCCAGTTGATTTCGTGAAAAGAACAAATGGCAGCCTTAACCCTTAGCCCTGATTACTGTCATTACCATATTTTAGATGTACGTGGCAATCAGTTCCTGATGAGCGAGCTTTACCTAATCCCGAGCACAGGCTCCCACAGGCGCTCCTGTAGACTGCTGAGTCCTGGTTGCATGCAGCTCCAAAAGACTCATGCCCTGCCCGCCTTCAGAGATCCTAACTTCAGGAATTCACAGGTACGCCCATCCCCCACTGCTAGTATTTCTTCACGCTCCTCACAAATCACCACATGCATCCAGGGCTCTGCAAGACACTGTTCTGGTCATTCTTGGAGAGAAAAGGTGGGGGGCCAAATGGTGCTGATGTGCAGAAGGCATCGGGATTGGGAACCAGGAAGGATGGGGCCAGAGTCCCAGGCCCATCGCCTCCCTAGCTGTGCAGTTTGAAGTGAGTATGTATTGAAGGGGACAATACTCAGGGAATGGCTACGAGTGCCCCAAGAGATAAGTCCACTGTAGCACTTAGTTCATCAAATGTTCTCTGAAGACATGTGCTGATCCCAGGAGAGGAAAAACATGGACAGGAAGGTCAAATGAGCAATGGGACATAGAAAGTTGTCCAGTACCATGCTAGCTTGGTGGGGATCAAGTTGATGAGAGACTGTCTGCTTCAACAAAACTCACGAGTCAAGTCAGAGGCTGCGTGTGTGTGGAGGTCTGAAGCTTGGCAGGGGACATCTAGGAGAAGGAGGGGAGAAGGACCTCCAGGCACAGGTTGGAGCATTAATAGTGCCCAGCATTCAAGGTGGCTGCAGTGGAATTTAGAGGAGAAACTGGTTGGTAGGACAAGGAGGGCCCCGCAGGCTGTGCCAGAGACACAGAGTCTCTGCAGGGCTTAAGAAGAGTGACTTTTGGATCCAGGTATTTAGCTGAAACACCAAGCTGCTGGAGATGGAAGGATGGCGGGCTGCATTTCCGAAATGTTTACATGATGGTAAGAAGGTTTGGGCAAAAGAAAGGGCATAAGCCAGGAAGGAATGCAGGCCCTACTGACCAATGACCAAAACGACCACCGTGCACGGAGAGCAGCTTCCCAACAGCCCTTTTTTGCTGTGCTGTGCTGCTAAACACTTCCTGAAACATTCTCAGCCAGAGGCAAGGTGAGGCAGGGGCTGCACAACAAGAGATAAGCACACTGCACCTTGCTCAGTGGTCTTCAAACACCCAGCCAGCTGTTAACCCATAAATCTCACCTGTCATGAGAAATAAAAGAAAAAAAATCAACCTCCTGCTTCACTTGAGGAAGTGCTGATGGGTTCCCTCCCTCTAAAAGTAGGAGGGAAAAGGGAGACTCCCCCTCCAGCTCTCGGAAAGAAGTGTTTGCAGTTAGACAAGCTAAGAGGAATCTTGAACAAATCTTTCAATCTTTTATTAACTGTTTCAGCCCTTGAAAAGAGGTAAAGGCGTTTTTCCTACATCCAGAAAGCCAAAAAGCACCAGCTTTGAAGATTCAGGTAATGGCAGGACCTGATGCTATCACCCAAAGATGAAAGGTGCCGTCACCTAGCACCCTGAGCAGACCAAGTGATATACAGAGGAATAAGGCAGAAACTTCCTAGGTGAATTTGTGAGGTGATGGTGGCAAGTCTCTGAACTCTGAATTTTGATTTTTCTCCTCTTCAAAAAATTAAGAATTGGCTACAGGGCTGGAGAGATGGCTCAGGGGTTAAGACTCTGCCTTGCAAGCAGAAGGCCCTTAATTTGGATCTCAGGCCCCACATAAAAATGCCAGGCAGAAATGACTGCAGCCTGCACTTTTGGGTAGAGCTTGGGAAATCCCAGAGCAAAACAAAAAGGAGGTAGAAGCAATCCAGGATGATTCCTGAAGTCACCCTTAGTCCTCCACAGGGACACACAGTGCTCTCTGACTGACTGACTGACTGACTGACTGACACACACACACGCATGCACGCACACACACACACACACACACACGATGGATGGATGGATGGATAAGATAGTTTTTTTAAAGTGATAGATAGATAGATAGATAGATAGATAGATAGATAGATAGATAGATAGATAGATAGATAGATAGTTTTTTTAAAATATTACCTATAGTAGTGCATGGTAGTTTTTGTACTTAAGGGGCTGATACAGGATGTTCTAGGCCACCCTGGGCCATATAGCAAGATACTGTCTACCTGCTATGTCCTTAAAAATGGGTAGTGGTAGGAAAGGATTAAAGCAGCTAGCACTTGAACTATGTTTAGCCTAGAGCTGAAGCTGGAATGCAGGCATGTAAGTTGCTCCTCTTTCCTCAATCTTCCCTCCCTTACTTCTTGCTTGGCTGGAAAGGATGATCAAACTTCCCCTGCCCACCTCATGTGCCAAACAGAAGTTCTTAGAATAAGGCTTGAAACACACTTCATAAATTAAGTGACATAATTATTATCAATTCCAATTCTTTGGCTTCCTAGACACCACCCGAAACAGGTCCACCTCCAACAATGTGCTTGTCAACCACTCCAAGGCTAAAGATGACCTGGCAGAAAAGAAAGTTCTCAGGGCCTACCCAAGATAGTGACTTCATCTGCCTTCACCTCTGTATCTCCTCACCCTCTGGAGAAAAACAGATTGTTCCCTATTAGAAAGGTCATTTTGTGTAAGAAATAAAGCTATCTGTGCCTAGGAGGTAATATTTCTCCTATACCAATATCCTAATACATCCGGGCTTTGATCGTGCCAAGAACATATTTCTATAAATCTTCACATTAAAGAAAACTTTATTTTCCAGTGGGAGAAAAAGGAAACAACTGTCACAGCAAAAATATCACCAATCAAACAGAGCTCAGCCAGCCAGGAACTTGACTAAACGTGCAACATTCTAGATGTTTTATAGCCACGTGACTGCTCCATTCGAAATGCCTGCACCAGACCAACCAGACGGCGAACTCCAGCACTGCCCATAGCCAACTGGTCTGGCTGGCTACTTACTGAGGTGAAGGGGCAACAAAGGAGCCGAAGCTGTTGGCCAATGTTCAGGGACTCAGTCACCGCAGAGGCATGTGAAGGCCGTCACTTGGCTCAGCCCAGGCACCTGGCTCTGAGGAGCACTTGTAGCAAAAAAAACCAGGGTCTTCTAAAGAAAACCCCCTTCTGGACAGAGAGATGGTTCAGGGGCTAAAGCCTTTGCCTTACAAGCAGAAGGACCTGAGTTTATGAGTTCAGATCCCCAGATCCCACATGAAAACTCATGATAGAAATGTGGAGCTTATGATACCCCAGAGCAAAGCAATAAGGAGAAAGAACAATCCAGAAGGATTCTTGATGTCAACCTCGCGCCTCCACAGGCACACACACTCAAGTACCCTCTTCTACATCTGCCACACTATATATACCACACCAAATCATGCAAAACAGAAAAGACCCTCCTCCCTCCCTGCACCGGACAAGTGTTTCATAAATCGAGTCCCCTTAACTCAGGGAAGAGAAATACGTCCAGCTAAACCTCATTTATATAGCAAGATAGCACTCACTCATTACTCCTACACACACTGGCTGAGTGTCTGCTCATATGCCAAGTGTTCGGATAGGAGTTCAGTCAGTTGCCACCCCAAATAGAAGCCCCAGAATAGAGAACAGTGGGCAACTCACCCCCACAATGGAGCTAGGGACTTTGATCTATGTTGTTCAACCTATATGTATTGCTGGCATGTACAAGGCACTCAAAAAACATAACAAGCTGAAAGAGTGAGGGAATGAATGCACATGCCCCACTTGGAATAGCTTTGCAGATGACTCTGTGTCCCTGGACACCATGCTCATCTCCTCTCTCACTCTTGGGTAATCCACACACATCTTATTGCAAAGCTGGGCACGAGTTCTCGGGAGATAAAAGGCCTTGTTCCTAAAGAAAACATCTGGCTGGAGTTTGTGCAATGGCTGCCAAAGACACTGAGTGCTGCAACCCACAGGCCGCACTACACCAACTCAGACAAACGCTTCCAGGCCTACTGTACACAGCTGGTGACTGGTGGGCATCTTTATATGTAAAAAGGTCATCAGTGACACTCAATAGGAAATCAGAACTTCACAGACTGAGTGACAATCCCCATTGCCTGTGTCATCTGCTCTTGACTAATTTCTCAGTACTAATCAGTAATTTTCAAACCCCTACTAGACTCTGGGTTTCCAAACTCAAAGGTTTCATCCTCTACCCTTGAAGACCCCAGGGGCCTAATATTTTAGACAAAGTCTGGCCATGACAGAAATCAAGTGAAAAGATCATCGTGGGGAGAAAAGGGTGAAGGATGAGTAGAGAGGGCCCATCACAAGGAGTCTTCCAGACTATAACCAAGGAAACTGGACTCTAGCCTGTGGGCAAAGGGTCATCTGTCACTAAGTTCCAAGCAGCTGCCTAAACCCAGGCAGCTTCACAGCCTATTTTAAGAGTCATTTCTTGTCCCTCACAGAGGCCTTCCTTGTCTTCCTTGGCACACGCTGCATTCTTGAAACCCAGGGTTCATCTGAAACTATGATTGTCATGTGCAGCTGTCTCTGAGTGGCATCTGTGGCTCAGGACAGCTCCATTCTTGTCCAGCCACCAAGTCTCGAGGTCCTCTTGAAGCTGCCGGCAACCGAACTAGACCCCATGGATCTTTCCCTTATTTCTGCTTGCTTCTCAAGGCCTGGATCCTTTAAAATTTCTGTCTCCGAATGGAATCAGGTCAAAGGCAGGTGTGAGAACACAGGAAGCTGGGCTCTGAAAACCAGGAAGAGGATGCTCTAGAAAGAGACCAGGGCGTCTCTCTCTCTCTTTCTCTCTCTATATTCAGACCCAGATACAAAGTGGCAACATCTTACGCCATGAGATCTGGTTTAGTTGTCACTGTTCCTAATTGTCACAATCCTGGGAGTAGCTATTTGGAATGAACCTTTATGGACAGTTGTGATTGGGCCCAAGGTTCTGGAGGGACTGATACCTTAATCAGGAAGGCAGGGTCAATGACAGCCATCAGTTATTCTCAACGCCTCCCCTTCCAGGGCTGCCAACCACCTTCATCTTCACACACCACCCCAAGCTGCAGCCACTGTGCTTAATCCCTTGGTCATCTTTGTTTCTATCACTGTCCCCAGCAATATCCTTGGCTCCTATCACGTCTCTTCAAGTCCTACAGTCTCAATCCAAATAATTTCACTCAGATGTCACTTTGGCCACTAGGCTTTTCTTGACTGTCCTATTTAAGCATTCCCTATACTTCCCCTGACTTCTCACTATCCAAAACACTCTGTGTTTGTCATAAAATTCTCTCCCCACAGATGGTAAACTTTGTGAAGCCAGGGGCTTTGTTTGCTTGAACCTGCACAATAAGTCATCTGCAAGCAACACATGCCGAATGAGTGAAGCAACATTCTAAAGTTCCCTCCTCCTCTTGGTCAGCACCTAGTACTCCTTTCTCAGTGCCTACTGTCATGATCCGAATATGTCCCCCAAGGCTTAGGTGTCTGAGCACTTGGTCCCCAGGTGGTGATGCTGTTTCAGAAGGTAATGAGACCTTTAGGAAATGAAGCCTCCCTGGAAGTAGGCCCGAGGTTGAATAACCTGGCCTTACTTCCTCTGTGGCTCTCTGCTTAATGAAGGACGCTATAACATGATCTGGCCTCCTGCTTCAGCCACCATGTCTGCCAATGTGTATTTCCTGTCATAATGGACTATATTCTCTCTCAACCTGTAACCACTTTCTCCCTGAAGCTGCTTGGATCAGATTATTTTCTCACAGTCAAAGTAGAGTAACTGTAATGCCCATCCAGGTACAAACTAACCCTGAACGCTAGTGCTTTACTGCTATCTACTTCCTACTAGCACCAGGCATTGACCCACTGAGGTAAGTTCCCTGAATGCAGCATGTCTTATTTTCCTCTGCATCCAAAGCATCGATGGTATTCAAGTACATCATCTATTAACTTAAAAGAGTAAAGGTGACCAAAACTTGTATCTGTGGTGACCAATAGTCATGGGGACTGAAATTCAAATTTAATTTAACTAAAAGCAAGCACCATGGAACTGGCGAGGTGGCTCAGCAGGTAAGGCGCTTGCTTGCAAACATGGCAACCTGATTGCCCAGATGATAGAAAAAGAGAAATTTGCTTCTGAAAGTTGTCCTCTAACCTCTACCTGTGCCATGGTATGAAAGTGTGTGTGTTCTCCCTCCCACCTAGTAAATGCACATGCACTATCAACAGCTCTGCTCCCTACCTGCAAAGGTTACCCTTCGAATGCTCAGTGGCTTCCAGTATTAGGGGAGAATTTCCTTGCTACAAAAGGCTCTTAACAGGCAACTTGCTAATGGGAACCAGAAAGGCCAAGAGAAAAGATATATTTTAATTGGTCCTGAAAAGGCCAGCGGAAGACTGAGAAGAGCAATGTTGCTGCCTGCAGGAAAGAAGGGACAGGACTTGTCTCCCAAGGAGATAACTTCAAAAACAGGTGTCAAGAGTTGGGGACAGTGGCACATGCCCGTAACCCAGCACTTGGGAGACTGAGATGCAAGGATCTCAAGGACTAGGCCATCCTGGAGTGTGGAGACGCTGTCTACAAGAAAGAAAGGGGGTGGTAATAAAGGGAAGTCTCCACAGGAGCCTTCGAAGCATCATCTGCATGGGAAGAGCTTGGTGCACCCAGAATTCCTGGGGAAGACTGCTCTGTACTCATGGGCAGTGGAGAACAGGGGATACATGGAGGGGAGAGGCCACCACAGACCACCTCCTGGTCTCTAGATGAGGTCTTGATGGACGGAGACACGAGGAAAACAATGGAAGATACAGACACATGTAACCAGGACACACGCAGCCAGGACAAGCAGCGGTGGGAGGTGGGGGCAGATGATGAGGCAACTCCTTACCCCCGGCTGGGAAGTGTTTGAATGGAAGGATCCAGGACCCCCGAAGATGCAAACCCCCTGTCCTCTTAGACATTCATACCTCAAGGCTCAAGAACAACCCTGCCCCACCAGGGGTTCTAAGCTGAAAACCCCACTGTGAACAGATTCAGCTGGCCTCAGCATGTCCCTAGGTTACCGGGCTTGCCCCCAATACACACTCACTTAGGAGAACCGAGAGATGAGGGTCTTCCACATTTGGATCATGCTGGGGAGCACCCACTCCCCGCCAAATCAAAGTGCAGAAAGCTCTGAAGCATGGGACACATGTTCTGGTCCTGCCTTCCTGGCCACCCATGGTGGGTTAAAGACTTCGTTATGCACAAGCTGTGGGCCCAGCACGGATGGCTTCCAGACACTGCTGCACTTAAGATGCAGAGCACAACCTTGGTTAATGCTATGGTGGGTGGCTCTGCAGGGTCTCAGATGCATTTCAGCAAACAGCTAATAAGGCTGGGGTGTTTGGAAGGGGAGAGGAACAAAGAGTCAACCTGGCACTTACTGGGGTTCATCCTCCCCATCCCCCACCACGGGCACCTTTGTGACAAACTGCTACCATCAATTAGCCTATTTTCAACACCCAATACCTAGTGTGCCAGGCCCTCTTCTCCAAGAGCCTTTCATCCAACGGGCACACACTTTCAGAAAAGAAAAAAGAAAGCAAAGAAAGGATTTCTAAAGCCGCCAGGCCAAAAAACAAAGGGGACTAGGGAGGTACTGAATTCATGAACAAAGAAAACTCTAGAAGCCCTGAAAGGCCCCTGCCTGCCCTTTCTTACTTGGCAAACCCGAGCTGACTGGGAGATGCATGAGAGGCTGCTGAGGAGTGTTTTGAGGATGAGGGGGCCACACTCCTCTCCCCACAGTGTCCCACGGCCCCTTATCACCTTCCTACAGGACTGAATGGGGTCCCTGCCTGTTTGCGGAGGGGACTGCCTCATGAGGCTTTAAAAAAAATCCAAGAAATAACTTCCTAACAGGCTGACAGCTGACATTCTTAAGTGAACACAGGATGTGCCAAGAAATTATCAAGCCTGGCTTTTCTCTCTCTGATAGATGACAAAGCAAAAAAAGAGAAAAAGAAAGAAAACGAAGAAACCAACTGTAGCCACACGTCTCATAAATCACAACTTTTATTGAATGTTTCACCACATAATAGCCACAGTCAAATTGAATAAAGACACCCTTCTGTAAAGTTCCAGGGGAGACCACATCCCTCTCCTCCCCCTGGGCCTGGGGCATGTGTGAGGGAAAGCTGAACTTTGAGGGAGGCAAGGGTTTGGCGCAAACAGATTTGTTAGAGAAACAGGCCATGGTTCTTTCTCTGACCTGTCAAACATGGACTCCCAAGAGTCAGGAGGGTGAAAAGAACCCGGAGCACAGCCGCACAGGGGAGCCTACACTCCGCTCCTAACGTGTCCAGAGCAGATTAGACAGAGATTGAGAGTGCAGTCACTACTTCCTATGGCTCTGCCGAGTGGGTAAGAACAGGCAAAAGCATGAGGACTAGAGAGATGGCTCTGTGTTTAATGCCCTCAGTGGTTAAAGCCCTGTAAGCGAAGGAATCGGAGTTCAGATCCCCAGACCCCATGTAAAAATGCCAGATGAGTGTGGTGGTTCACCTATAATTCCCGTCCTGAAGGCAGAGCCTGGGAATCCCCAGAGCTGGCCAGCCAGACTAGACCTAATGTGTGCTCTGGGTTTAATTAGAGATCTAGGCTCGCAACAATGAAGTAGAAGAGAGATGGAAAATGATTTCTGATTTCACCCTTGGGCTTCCACAGGCACAAAGATAAAAGTACACTAGTGTACATACACCTGTTCACAAGCAACCACCCACATACATACAACCCATGAGCCACACACACATACACACACACACCATACAAACATAATGAAAGATAGAAAAAAAGTGATGGGACACATGTCTATGGCTCAGCCCTTGAGGTGACTGCCAGGAAATGGAGGTGAGCAAGCAGCTTCACTATGGTAACATCTGACATAAGCCCAAACACCGCAAGGGATATTCTAAGCCCATATAGGTAAAAGGAGAATACAGCCATCCTCATAGATTCATTCTGGAATTTTCTCTCAGTGACCTACACTTGAAAATCTAATTTGCCAGAATCCCTAAATTTGGTAAACACAGCAGAAATAGACAGTAATTAAATGGCCATGATGCCTCTATCTCTGAGGCAAGATGAGGAGGTGAGACGGTAAGAGTGTTTGTGCAGGTCTGTCGTCTTTCATCTCTATTCACCAAAGTGCTAGACAGTAGAGAAAGGCCCAAATGAATTGCGTGATTTGCAAAACCCACAGACATTTATTAATGATCAGATGTAAGTGACCACCACCAGATTAAACAGGGCACCCAGTTTTAAGCACAGGAAGTTCTTTGTAAACAATCACCAAACTCAACTGGACCGGGGCCTGTTGACCCAGCCAAGGCCCCAGAGTTCCTGCCCTTTTGCCAACCAACGCTGGGTTCCAACTGAGTAATCGGCCACTGTGACACAATGCAAGGGGTGATGTAATTGCTCAGAAGCATCTCTGAGGAAATACCGAGGAGAACTGGATGCCCTGAGCCCAGTCAGAGTTGAAGATTGCACAGACTCGTACCTGAGGTCAGGCTTGGTTCATTCCTTCCTTCCTCCATTCTCTCCCAGGAACCTTAAGCAAGGCACTTTATGAGCAGACATGGGAGAATGCTTCATGTGCCTCTGCTCCCCCGGGGGCTTAGGTTCCAAGACCCAAAAGAGGAAGAGACAGCATTTGGATACAGGTCTCAGCACCCTGTCCCAAAGCACGAGGTGGAAATTCTTGCATGTGGAAATCAGTTAAGATGTCCTATTTTTCAAAAGATTCCAAGACACTGTTTTGTAGATATGTTAACATCTAGCTAATTAGTCCTTTGCTTGGACAAAGAAAGCTCTTCAAGGGGATCAGAAAGACAGTAACATCCAACAAATAAAACCAAGGAACAGAATCTAAAATCCCAACCTACAAAGCAGGCCACCAGTGATTCTACCTGGAAAGCATCTACAGTTCCAGAAGTAGGCCACAAGAAGTCATGGTCTCACAAGCGTGCCGTCAATCCATGTCCCTGTGCCTCTCAGGGACTCCTTGTGGACAGAAGGGATCTGAAGGCTGGTAGCTGGAAAGAGTGATGGTACATGATGTATATGGTAAGGTGGTGGTATTGTGTTGCAGTAGTATGTTGTTGTATGGCATGATACGTCGTGTGGGGCAGTGTGTGATATTCTATGTTAGTGTGGTATGTTGTACTGTGTGGGTGTTATATAAGGAAATAACATATGGTTTTGGAACACATTTATTGAGTTGAATGAAATGGTAACAAATCCCTACTGAAAAGTGAGTCTAAGTGGACAGGCTTGACCAGAGGGGACTGCAGTGAACTGGGTGGAAACCAGAATGGGTTTCCAGCTTGGTTGCCTGGGGGCTGTTTGGCACAGAGCAAGGCCCTTCCAACTCTAGGAGCCTTAGCTTCTTTCCTTCTCTACGAAATGGGTAGAGAAGGAAAAGATTAGAAGCAACCGTCCGTCTTGTGGATCTGCTGAGTGCTCACTCAACCAGCATGTGATGGGAGCACCGCAGGCAGCCTGTAACAGGGTCCATGGGGGGAATGGACAGAAGCAATTCTAATCCCATATGGCATCAGTAGCTGATCACCTGACAGAATCTTCTCTGGGGAAGAAGAGGAAAGTCACATACCGTCTAATTAAAGCAAGCAGGTGAGCACAGGTTCAAAGACGAGCCAGGCTGACGCGGGCAGTCAGAGCTGGGGCTACAAAGGGGGTCTGTGGGTCTTAGCTGTAGGAAAGGGTGTCCTCCTCCAGGTGCAGGGGGCACACAGGCTGCAAGAGGTGACAGGGAGCATCTCTTGCTGATTCTCTCCCTGTTCCTCATCAGAATACATCATTCTGGGTGGCCTCTATGCCCTTATCCTTGCTGGGCATGCCCTCAAATACTGCCTGAGCCAGTGCTGAGTTCCAAGCTATAGGATAATGGCCCGCAGATACCCACAGGAAAGCCGAGAAGCCGTGCCAGGCTTAACAGCCCCAGCCCCCTGCCCCTGGAACCTTAGACTTCCAGGGCCGCTGACACTGGCAACCACCTAACAAGATGTGCTTCACGCAGCCTACTGCTGACCTGCTTGATTAGCTCAGGCCAAGGGAGGCTGCTCATTGCTGTGACCAGAGACTGAGACATGCTGACCATACACACCATGCTATTCCTCTCCAAAATTTTGACTCTTCACCTCCTTTTCCCTTCCTTCTTCTCTCATAAACTCAATTTTATATTAAACCAAGGTAGATGTTTGTAAATGATCTTCAGGGTTCAACAAGGATATGTTAACCCGGTCCAACTTGAACTTGATGTTGTATAAACACTGAGCACTCGACAGCCACACCAGGAAGTTGGCTGGTGACAGCCAGAAACGAAGCAAACTCAGACCCAAACTCCACGGGATGTTGAGGAGCACTCGGAAGTCCTGTCGCAGGTGACCAAGTTCCGAAAGCCAATAGGATCATCCCAATAGCATATAGGACTTGTGTCCCAGCTATCATTTACCCTTGAAAAAGCACATCTCAAACTCCAATTGTTCATGGGATAAATGCTAAGTAGTGTCTCCAGGTGATCCAAGAGAAGCATTCTTGGAAACTGGATTTTGAGAAGCAGTGTAAAAATGAAGAAATTTGCTTGAGAAAAAGGGGAGAAAAACAATACCAAGGAAGTGACTCAAAAGGATAAGAATCCAAAGACTGGATGGGAAACATTCAGTTGGGCAGAGATCTAGATTTGACTTTAACTTCATCCAGGTTAAATGTTATATTACCACACATTACTAATACCTATAGTCTCAAAATTCCACTCAACTACACATAGCATATCATAAACAGTCAAAGGTAGCACTACCACTCTATGATGATATACTTCTCGCTTGACTTCTTTAAAAAATATTTTATTTATTTTGTGTGTGTGTGTGTGTGTGTGTGTGTGTGTGTGTGTGTGTTTCAGAGAGCACTATATCTCCCTGTGGAGGCCCAAGGGTGATTTTAGGAATCATCTTAGATTGCTTCTACCTCCTTCTTGCTTTGCTCTAGGATTTCCCAGGCTCTGCCCACCCACAGTGAAGTACAGGCCATTACCCATTTCTGCCTGGCATTTTCACGTGGGACCTGGGATCTGAACTCAGGAGCTTCTGCTTGCAAGACAGAGTCGTAACTCCAGCCTGCTTGACTTTTTGTCTTATTCATTCTGTACACTTCTGTAGTCATTGCACTGGTTTCTGTTTGAGAAGTTTGTTTTTACTTTCTGGCTAGTCTACCTTACATAGCCATTACACAAGGTTCTAGCCTATTTCTTATGATTTGGTTCTTTACTCAAATGATAAGCAGACATGGCCACCTGGTGCCATTGCTCATTCCCACCTCCTCCCCACTGGCCTTTATGCTACGCGCAAGATCTGAAGAACTAGGCATTACTGTTCAGATTGCCCCATACTTTCATTCAAAAGGGGAAGTGGTGTGTTCTGTGCTTTAATTATTTCCTCTGGCAAGATCAGAGAGGTGCTTGGTTATAATGCTGCAATATCCTGTGGCTTCGCAGACTTCTCCCGGACAATCTGTTTTGCTGGGGAGGATGGAAGTGGGATAGGACAGCCAGTGCAGGAACCACAGTTCTACGCCCAGTCGCTGTGGCACTCCCTTCCCTGAGGGGGTGGCCAGAAGCCCAGAGAAGCAGCAACTTGGAGGCCTAGATCTGCTGCCAGGCTGGAGGTAGGTTCCTAAAAGCAGCCTGGTGACTTCCCCGTGATCTGATGGTGTTTAGGCACCTAAGCACTCTCCAGTGCAGTCCATTGGTACTCTCTGCAAACTGAAACTGAACGAAACCATGGCCCTTGCTCATATTTTTAAAAACTGATCAGTATCTCCTCTAAGAAAACATAAACCACAACCTGACATTTCAGCTTTGGTTCTCACTGCCTGTCTGGCTAGGGGCAGGCAAGTGCCAATGCTTACAGTGGGCTCAATTTTCTCATCTATAAAATGAGAAAGAAAAAACTAGATGAGCAAGTCCCTAATGGGCCTGATATTCATGACCTTAAATCCTAAAGCCCCTGAATTTTCATAACAACCCATTCCTTTCTACCACCAATTAACACAAGTAATGGGGTTGAAAGAGAAAAACTATCCTCATTCTACTCAAATCAATCTGATCAATTTTAAATCACACCAAGACAAGTGTTCACCTGGGCCTAAGGTGCCACCTGCAGATGATTGAGCCTATTCGCACACAGACAATGACCATGTGCAGTAATATTGCAGATATGACTTTAATCCTCATACTTCAGAGCATTTTCCAAGTGTACCACACTTATCAATCCCGGCAGCAGGTGACCCCAGCCAGGGGAGCCTCCCTACTCTGCCCTCTTCCCACATTTGCTGTACTGGTTCCTTCTTAGGACAGTCCACTGCAAGTTCTGATTCAGAGGAAAACTATTTCCAGCCACAAACTTGGATAAATGTTAACCAAGTAAGATAGCTGGGTAGTTGGTCAGCATGCGGAAGAAGGTTGGTCACCAAGCCCCCGAGAGGAGCTCTGGCAGGCAGAGTGAGGAAGGAGGAACAGGGAAGAGGTTGCCAAGGGAACAGAGGCCATGCAGACCAAGAAACATCAGGTTTAAAAGTCAAGTCTCTCTACAGAGAAAGCAGAATATTTACCATAAGCACAGAGTTTTGTTTGTTTGTTTTGTTTTTCTAGATGGGCTTTTTGTTCTGTTTTATAGGTTACTCTCCAAGTACTGAGAATCAAACCTAGGAACTAGTGAATGTCAGGCAAGTGTTCTATTCATCATTTTTATAAATACTTGTTAATCTTTAAAAATTAAGTTAATCACACTCATCTCTGGTGAGAGTATAAAGTAGTTACATTTTCCTTAGAGGGGCAGTAGAAAACAAAAACATTGTAAGTATTATATAAACATAGTATGTTTATGGATATTTGGATTTGATGCTGGAGCATGTGGCGGGGACGCGCATGCGCGCGTATATGGCATGCATGCGGTAGTCAGAAGACAACTTTTGAGAGTTGGTCTTCTTGTATCTGTGGATTCTGGGGACTAAACTCATTTCCCTGGTGTTACATGGCAAGTGCCTTTTCCTGGTGAGCCATCTCACTAGCCTGATATTCGGATGTTTTTAAAGATTTATAAAGATATACCATATAAAACTGATCATATACCTTTATTGCCTACAGCTATATTATATTAGTATGTGTACATAAAATTTTTATTATTTTTAAATCTCTTCTACAATATTTATAGTAGCTGGGCATGATGGCATATGCCTGTAATCTCAGCACGCAAGAGGCAGAGAGGCAAGAGGATAGCTACAAACTCAGAGCTAACCTGGCCTGTCAAGTGAGTTCTAGGCCACACTGAACTACAAAAGAGACCTTGAATCAAGAATCAACAAACAGATAATTCACCAGTTTTTAGTTAAACATTGAGAGGTGACAAAGATGCTATCAATGGGTACATACACAGACAGTCCACAGTATTATTTGCAACAAATCATTACAAGTTAATTGGTCAGTAATAAACTTTGAACACATATTATCACCTTAAGTTGCCATCTCCTGCAGATAATAAGAATCTGCCATGAAAGACAGTAAATATATAGGCTAGAGATGGCTTAGGGGTTAAACCTCTGCCTCAAAAGCAAAAGAACCTGAGTTCAGATCCCAGATCCTACGGAAAAATATCAGGTGGAAATGTCTGTACTGTCTGTACTTCCAGCCCTAGAAGGTGAAGCTCTAGGGAACTCCAGAACAAAGCCAAGAGGAGGTAGAACAATCCAGGATGACACCTAAAATCATCTTTGGGCCTCCACAGACACACAGCAGTGGCTTTTAATACACACAAACAGATAGACAGACAGATGGACACACTCACATATGCATGCAAATATATATTTAAAAAAAGAAAGGGACTGGAGAGATGGCTCAGGGGTTTAGACTCTACTTCGCCAGCAGAAGTTCATGAGTTTGGATTTCAGATCCCACGTAAAAATGTCAGGCAGAAAAGGTGGTGGCTTGCACTTCTAGCCTGGTGGGCAGAGCCTGGGAAAACCCAGAGGTAGAAGCAATCCTGATACCCGAAGTCACCATTGGTCTTCCACAGGGACATACATACATACATACATACATACATGCATGCATACATACATAAACATCTCTTAAAAGAAAGTGCATGATGTAGATTCTCAACATACTTATGAAAGAAAGCAAGTGAGCAAATAATGTAAACACACACACTCTTTTTGTCTTAAAAGAAAACAGAGCAGAACATCAGTGGTGATCCTGTTTAAATGGTAAATTAGGGAACGAAGGAGCATCTCAATTCCAGTGCCTTGCCAAAGTTTTCTCAAAGTAGCTGTCTTTGGAGGGGGGCAGAAGCAGGATTGATATACTAAATAAACAAACCATAGGAGTTTCTCAGGCAAGCTATCACAGACCCATCTCCAAGGTCGCCCCTTCACAGTGTAAAAGGCACAAGACATACTTGCCTGGCTTGCAAAGGGAGCCTTTGAAGTTGCTTTTTCATTAACTGATTTAAGTAGTGAACATTTGAAATGTGACTACTTTATGGAGCTAGAATTTGCATTTATCTCC
Organism: Typhlomys cinereus; assembly: GCA_023101885.1. Classification (NCBI taxonomy): domain Eukaryota; kingdom Metazoa; phylum Chordata; class Mammalia; order Rodentia; family Platacanthomyidae; genus Typhlomys; species Typhlomys cinereus. The sequence continues at coordinate 1,498,874 of JALPQD010000352.1, read as the reverse complement.
TGTTTAAAGCCCATTTAGAAAATTAACAAGAAAACAGCAGCATTCAGGGAAGTTGCTGAACCTACTGCGTCATGTATGACAGCAGCTACGTCACAGGGCAGCTCTTCTAGGGACCACAGGGACACTCTGTGAAGCACTCGGGAAATACAGAACACTGTACAAGCTAGTGAAGCACTATGATCAGTAAAACAGTGGGCTGTGACTTCACTGTGGTTTTTTGTTTTTTTTTTAAATTCTGATAAGGTCACACCAAGGGGCCTGTGTGTCCCAGTCTCAAAGCTCTACGCACCTGTCACACAGACAGCCCCCACCCCCGTATGTATAAGGTGCATGGTCCTCTGCTGGCCTGATAAGCCCCCGCAGGTTAGGACTACAGTGCAGTTCATGAAACTTAAATTCACACTGCCATTCCAGATCTCACCCAACCATGCAAACAGAGCAGTATAGCAGGTCTGTGCTTAAAACTCCCCAGAGACTGGGAATTAAGGTGTGAAATTATCATACAAATGTAACCACATATGAAACAATAAAGGAATGATTTTTTAAAAACCTAGAGGACCAACGAGGTGACTCAACAGGTGAAGGAGCTTGCAAACCTGATGACCTATGAATGTGCAGAGAGAGAAACGATTCCACAAAAGTGTACCATGACACATGCGTCTACACGTCACATCTTATACACACACATATACAACATATATGCACACACAAAATAAAATTAAATGAATAAGTAAATAAAATACTTAAAAAAAAATACTAAAAAGCATAGCAGGGTTGGTCACCCACCCTTCACTAAATATTCTAGGGGTCGCAAATCAGAGCAAATATTCAGAGTTGACTCCACATACCCCAGGGCACATCAAGGCATACAGTCAGCTGATAGGCAGCAGCCTAGGGCCAATCCTGGAAGCCAGTAGGTTAAAGGGGACCTGTTCTGCCACAGGGAAGCTGGGATATTGCACAGCAGGGTGGCAATTCTTTCTTTAGGAAAGAAATACGCAAGCCAATCCTTTAGTGACTCAAATGTTCCTTCTCCACACGCTGTCTGAATTTGCGAGGTTCTGCCTAATGTTTAAGGTATTTTGATGAAACACGCAAACAGCAGCACTGATAACAAAGACCTTGGCGCCAGGCAGGCCTCAGCAGGATGGGGCGCGCAAGCTTCCCGTCTGCTATCCCCCGGATTCACAGCTACCCAAACCAATGGCTTCAAATTAACTCACTCGGTTAATAATTCAAAGCCAAGGGCTGGGCTGTTTTAACATTTCCATGCTGGTTTACAATTAACCCAGCCACGGTGCTCTAAGGTGCTTGATTTTTAATTACTCTATTGATTTATCAGTCTGGTTAGCAATTCTTTATGCCCAGTGCCTTCCATTCGTCTTGGGCTTTTGTTAAGAAAGGCTGAATGGGAGCTATTTTGGCTCTTCATTGCTCTGAACTCCTCCTGATCACCCCCCACCCCCAGGGACATGGGACACCTGCCAAGACCAGAAGGCATGAAGCAGCAGGACACTCGGATCCTGTGTGACCTGGGGCAAGCTGAACTACTACCCTTCTGTGCCTGCGTCTTCATCTTCATCAAAATGGGAGCCAGCACCTGATAACAGGAACAGTGCGTCCACTAAGCAAGATGACTCATAGATCCCTAGAGCACGAGGACCAGGTGGGAGCTGGGCCCACTCTTCTCTCCTTCCCCGCACATAGTTCCCTGAATACTGCACCATCTTCATCTACAAAGACAGAAGCAGCGGAGGAGGTGGAGGGTCCTGTAGTAGGCTTCCAAGGACAAGCCAGGCGAAGGACTCCTCTCCCTGCCCCAGAACGTACTGCGCTTCTCAGGTCTGTCTGGCCTGCTCGCAGCCTCAGAGTGGTCACCAATTCTGTCAACATCACAGTGGGCAGTGTAGTGTGAATGTGCTCGAGGCCACGGTCCTGTTCTTCAGCTCCATGAGGAAGCAATAGCAGGAGCTCACTCACACCCAGGGTGAGGATGGGAGCGCTTGCTGTTGAGACAGCTGTGCCAACCTCAACAGTCACTAAAAACAGCCCAAAGGATACCCATCGCTGCCACAAGAAGTGTCAATGCCACCAATCAACCTATGAGCAGATCATGAGTTTCTAAAGTCCAAACTCTTGCCTTGAGACCAGGAAGCAGCCCAACTGGAAATTCCTGGTGGAGAAAAAAATCCCATGATGAGGCCAACACACCACAATGTTTCATGTCAAGGCCCTTGATGCATGTTGTTCCTTCAAGAACACAATCACATTCATCCTTCGAAGCCCAAGTACAAAAACCCTCCTCCTCAACAATTTCCCTGACCCTCCCCTACATATGGAGGTCGGGCTTCAAGTTCCATCTGCTTTTTTGTAAAAAAGTGTGGTAGTCCTTTATTTCTAACAGGATTTTTTTTAATTTTTTACTTAATTTAAGATAGAGAAAGGCACACGCACGTACCATGTGGGTTTCGAGGAATGGAACTCAGGTTTCCAGGTTTGCAAACTGGCATCTAACTAGCTCCATCTATTTTTTTGGAGATAGGGTCTGGAATTCTCCAAGAAAGCCAGGCTAGATACATACCCCAGAATGACTTATGTCCCCATCTCTCGCACAGTGGTTAAAGCGTGCACCACCACACCCAGCACTATTTTGTTTGGTTTGGTTTTCCCAACATGAGTTCAGGGGCCTGAACTCGGGTCCTCCCGCAGGCCTTTACTGACTGAGCTATCTCCCCAACCATCTCCTTCAAATTCTTAAAAGACAAAGAGCTTACGTATACTGCATCTGTCAATATTTACTTAAAAATGAAAATTGAGAGTCTTTTAAACACAGGACTACGCACATCCCATGAGCTATTCAAGCAACACTGTCAACATAGACCATGAAGCCTCTGGAAAATTCCACCGTAGATCCATGAGAGAATGAAAGACAAAGTCTTAGTACTGTGCAAAGGTGACAAGGACAGGCAGGGTCCTGACCACAAAGTGAACCCACTAATCTGGGGGCTGCTTGAGGCAGAGTCAATGCTACACTTCTAGGCTTCTGGTACCCAAGTTTCAGTTGCTCCTCCCAAAACCCATTAAGAACCAGGAACTCTACAGGATAAACCAAGGCCACTTGTTGCTAGAAAAGCACCTGTTGCTGACCCAGGCCTGCAGCGCACCACACAGTTAGAAGGGGAGCTGTCTGGCAGAGGAATGGGGGTCGGGATCCTTGGGCCCATGTCTGGCCCATCGTGACCACCCACAATCCTGGCCCACAGCAAAACCTCAGACAAGCAAACAAGGGCCGTGTGCACTGGCTATGTGAACATAAAACGTTTCTCCCTGGAGACCAGAGTGCTCCTCACGTAGGGACGGGACTTAACGTCACCTGGGCTGTTTCCCTCAGGTCCCCTTAACAAGTTTCTGGGGAGGGACCAGGAGTTACTCTGTTCCTAGGCTACAGTAACGAGCATACAACCAACAGGCACAAAGGGCTGTTCCAGGCTAGATGTGGCCTCCTCTCTGAGGCCCAGGCTCAAGACCCTCCCTGGGATCCTGTCCAGGACGGGGACATCATAAGAGCTACATCTTGAAACATCCTGAAAAGTCACATCTGTATTCTGCCTTCACCCACCACAGCCTTGGAGTCTTTCCCACCGCCCGCCAGTTTCTCATTTTCTCTCTCTTGTACAACTTAAAATTAAAAAAAAAAAATCTAATCACAATTCAGGAAAACACACCCACGCATCTTGCTCACTAAGCATGAAGCCATTCCCTCGCTCAGCTCTACCTCAGCTCTACTACTGAGAGCGCAGAACAAGGAAATGTCACCCTGCACCAGGATGCAGCTCCTTCTCGACCTTGCAGGTCCCACCTGCGTTTGCAAGGCTAATTCGGATCGTGGTATTTGAATACACTCGCGAGCTGGGAAAACAAGCCAAGGGTTCGGAGGATCCAAGGCAAACTCCATCTGACAGCCCCAGCCCTGAGGGCTGCCAACACTGATTGACTGGCTTGAATATATTTAGAGGCGGCGGCGGAGGAGGGGATCAAACAGTGTTGGGCCTCCGAACTGGGGAACGGCGTGTTGGTACCGACAGACTAGCAAATAAACAGCCGACAGCCATTCGGCTACATCATCTGGCATCCAGAGTGCAGCGTGCCTTCATACACTACAGCAATTTCAGAAGCCACCCACACCATCGTGAAAAAGGAAAAAAAAAAGATGGGGCTCTGCCATAGCATCCCCACAATTACACTTGGGCAATAAACAAACACACACATATGATCTGGTCTTTTGCTCCCTACAACCTCCCCATGTTTGTTCCGAGACAAACCAACTGTGGAGCAAAGACAAGGCCGAGGTGACATGGGTGGTGGTTGACCCCAGCAGACTGCTTGGACAAAGGTTCTGTTTTAAATCTGGCCCTTCCTGAATGTGATGGTGCATATCTGTAACCCCGATTTTGAGAGGCTGAGGTAGGAAGATGGTAAGCTCAAACCCCGTCTGGGATATAACAGGGACACTGTGTCTCCATCAAAAACAATTAATTAGGGCTGGGGAGACAGCACATCAGATAACTCATCGGTAAACTGCTTGCCTTGCAAGCACAAGACTTTCAGCCCAAATGCACATTAAAAGAAAAAAAACAGACATGGGAATATACATTTGTAATGCCAGTCCTAGAGGGATAGACAGTAGGTAGGTCTCTGGGGCTCTCTAGCCAGTCAGCCTAGATGTGGTGACACCCAACCTTGCCACACTTGTGCGCGCACATGTATATACAGAGAGAATAATTTGGACTTCTCTGCTATTAATTACTATATGTGTAGAAATTAAAGTTAGGACTTTTTTAAAACTTTATTTAGTGTGTGTGTGTGTGTGTGTGTGTGTGTGTGTGTGTGTGTGTGTGCGCGCGCGCGCGCATCAGAGGACACTGTGTGCCCTCTGGGATTTTTTTTTTTTTCTTCGCTCTGGGATTTTCCAAGCTTGTGGGACCGGGGATCTAAACTCAGGACTTTCTGCTTGCCAGACAGAGTCTTAACCCCTGAACCATCTCCCTAATCTAAAAAATTAGGACTTTTTAAATATTTTTTCTCTCTTCTAAGAATTAAAACCATCATCCTTTGGGGTCAGCAGAGATCAAGTCTCTCTCACAGGCTCTGCCCGGCATATCCTGATCTCGCCCCTCCTGTACGAGCTGAGACTGCAGAATGAGGAACAGCAGGCTCTGCCCTCCAGGTGAGGCTCCTTCACCTCATGCTGACACCTGCTTCCTGGACACTCCCACAGATGCCCCCAGACCAGACTTTCAAGCCAGCTGCTCTTCCTCCACAGTCTTTATACCAAGTGGCACCAGTGTACCCGCCTGTGGCATCTGTGCAGTGTCTGTTCCCAAAGTTCCTGGGCGCTCCACGCAACTTCTGCTGCCCCATGCCCAGCTCCCCGTAGCATTCTGAAAAGCTTAAGAGATTCTTCCTGCACTGAGCAGAAAGAACGAATGCAAGAAGCCACCACAGTCCTGTGTGCCCAAGAGTCTGTTCCGTCTCCACGACACCGTTTCACAGAGCACACCCGGAGTCTGCTGCAAAAATGATGGTAACTCAGCTTTCCTACCTGCAGAATGAAGTTCTGGTGAACATGCGAGCCATTGGGGTGTCTGTGTGTACAGCAGTGCACACAGAAACACAGAAAACATGCCTGTGAATCTGACTGGATTTTCGCAGACAGCAAAAAAGGTTCTCAAGAGAGTAACTGCTTACAGTCTCAACTGGTAACAGACAGGAAGTGCTGCAAGGTCTGAAAACAGGTATTTCTAGGTGGGTTTGTGTTGTTTTGTTTTAAAGAATAAATAAATTGAACCTTTTTAAGGAGAAAACAAAAAAATCCTGTGCCATGTAGAGCCATGTAGATGAAAGCTGCAATGCTAAAAAGGAAAAGGAAAAGGGAGTAGGAAAAACAACCAACCAACCAACCCAGGCAGCCCTGACTGACACCTCCAAGTTAACAGAGCAGAAAGGATCCACAAGCCCCAGCTGCCCTACTGTCTGCCCTAGGGGAGACAGCCTTGTGGGGGCGACTGGGCTCTCACAGGGGTGGGAGGTCATTCACGTTCAACACGGAGGCCCCACACTGCTTTTCCCAGGCTCTCAGGGGCAGCCATGTGGTCTCCTTGACAGAGGTGAAAGGTCAAGCAGGGAGAGGGGGCTTCACAGAGGTGGTGGTGATCAGATGGGTGGGTAACCAGGTTTCAATGAAGCCCATTAGAGACGCAGAACCTTAATTTATCAATTAGACGCCATCTGTGGGCTGTGTTCCCTGCAATAATTGCTGAATTTGACAATGCACCGCGGCTTCACCATGTCTCCGCCATCCTTGATGCCGCTTAATTAAGTTTCTGCACTTAACTTTGATTGCACTGCAGCCTGGTGCCTTCCCCAGATCCAGCTCCTCGGCCACCTGCTGTGCTGGAGCCAAGCGCATTCTCAGAGCAGGAAAAAATATGTATTTCCTGTGATTTCAAGTCCTGTTTTTTCTCAGCCTTCGCTCTGAGGACCTGGGACTCTTGCTGCCAACAGGGACGCTGTTCCCCAGCCTGGCCTTCAGCCTGTAACACCAACACGGAGTCTCTCTGTTCTTTCATTGTGTCTCACTGAGAGAGCTAACAAAACACCATCTCAAATGGCTATCAGCACCGGTCACCACAGCAAGTAAGTTAGTTTTAAGTACCAACCTGACAGTTGAGAACTGAGCCTTTAGGTAGACTAATGAAGAACTGTTTATGTATGGCAAGCCTCTGGCAAGGCTGTGGAGGTTACCTCATTGATGTGGTAAGACCCAGATCATAGTAAGTGGGCGCATTCCCTGAATAAGATGGGCAAGAAGGTACAGCTGGTTCTGTATGGCAGGCTGGGAAGCTGAGAAGTCTGCCCTTCTCAGCTCTTCCTGTGGAAATGGTGTGGCCAGTTCCCTCAGTTCCTGACACTGGCACGAACTCTCCCGCCATCATAACAGACTGCAATGGACTACTGAAAAGGTGAACATGAATAAACCCTTTGTTCCCCTCAATTATTTACAGCAACTTCAGAATAATTAAGACAGTAAACTAAAAGGCAAGTACCTCTGCCCCCATAAGACCTCACCAGGAAGGAAAAGGAAGTCAGCTCAAGGAGGGGGCTCCATGCCCAGGTGGAGATCCAGAGTCCCCTCCAGGGTCACATCTGGAGGGCAGCTTCAGAAGAACAAGAGCCCCTTGCACACAGGGCTTCCCTTAGCCTTCATTTATTATGTATGCATTGTGGCAAAATACACATCACAAACCACCACCATGCATGTCCTGTCTCTGTGACTTCTCTAGAAACCTAACCTAACAGGAGTCACACAACATTGCTCCTTTTGTACTGGTTTATTCCACTTGGCATATACTCTTCAAGATTCATCTATATGGGGTTTTATGTGTCAGAATTTCCTTCTGTTTACGGTGCAACAATATTCTACTGTGAATATATTCTATTCATTGGCTATTGTGAACAAGGCTGCAATAAGCATTGATGTTCAGACATCTAGTCAAATTTCTTCTTTTGCATTTTCTGTGTGTATATGTATATAAACCCAGAAGTATAACTACTGGATTACATAACATTTCTACATGTGGCTTCTTGGAGGAACCATTTTACATTCTCACTAGCAATACATAGCACTTCAGTAGCTTTATTATTCTTTTACCCTTTTTTTTTTTTTTTTTTTTGAGACAGTATCTCATGTAGCCCAGACAGCCCCAACTTTCTCTATGGCTGAGGATGACCTTGAACTCCTGCCTCTTCCTTCTTCATGCTATTACAGATGTGCATTACCACACTCAGTTTATGTGGTGCTGGGGCTCGGGCCCAGACTTTGTGCCTGCTAGTCAAGCACTCCACCATCTGAGCTACACCTCCAGCTTTTTAAAAAAAAATTCTTATTTACGATGTTGGGATTTGAACCAAGGGCCTCACACATGCCAGGCAAATGCTCTGCTGCTGAGCGACCTGCCTAGCCCAGTGGCTTTCACTTCACGATTATAATCGATATGCTTGAGCTGAACATTGCCCTTGCCAGACGTTTAATACTCAATGAATGGCACCCTGCGAAGATAAACACTTTAGTGGAGCTTTCTTGCCAAGCAGAACTTTCGGGGGGAGGGAGGAAAACAAAGGGAAAAGATGGGAAAGGCCCTAAAAACATGCATGACACCCTTCTTTTCCTGCAAGAAGGTGGTGCCTCCAACTCGAAACCTCGGGTTTCAAAGATTTATGGCCTAAAACTTCACAACTATAAATTCTCAGGAAGCACGGCTGCGACAGTTGAGGGAACGCTACAGCAGCCATTTACAGAGACCTAAAATCATTGAGCAAACAGAATCGGGTCTGATACTAATTTCCATGGCGGGTCAGGTGGCTAAACAAGTAATGTCACTTCATTTCAGACCATGGGGAAGCAGGGAGCTGTCACCTCAAGAATGCCATAGGATCTCCTGAACTGGGGAAAGAAGTTGGCTGTTTCCCTAAATACAAAGAACAGCAGGACTTGGACCTACTACCACCCTTGAGCAAACGTACAGAAAAATGGAAATCCACATTTTATTCAACTGCTTGGTCCAGCTCTGCTCCTGCCAGCTGCTATCCAAAGTCCTCTAACAAGTCTTGTTTTGCCCCAGAATTCCCACCTCTACTGGGGCTCACATGATTTCATGGGCATGCCCCAGTCCCAGCCAGTGCAGGTAAGGACTTGCCGACTTTAGAAAGAAAAGTCAAGACCAGAGACCACTGGTTTACACCAACTTTCCAGAAAAATACTTCAGCTATTCCACAAGTGCTGCTTCCTGGAGTTTCTTCTCATTGGGGCAAGGATAATAAAATCTATACGTAAATGGGATTTCAATGTTCTTTGTACCTTTGTAGAACCACATACCAGCTGACTCTTATGTTTAGGTGTGAATGTGAGAATCTGGAGAGAGAATGTAGCTCAGCAGCAGAGCTAGCATTCTCCAGACCCTGGGTTCAATCCCCAGCCCTGCAAATATAAATTAATAGCTCCATCTCAGAGTTTCAGAAAGTATGACTTTTCCCAATGCACACCCATTCTGTTCGGCTGAGGTCCCCAAAATGAAAGCAGATGGGAGACACCCTAGGGCTCCCCTTACCCTGAGTTAATACTGAACTTGTTAAAATCCGTAGCAAATTTTATAGACAAGTTTGAACCGTCAGAATGATGTAGCTTGGTACCCGTGCAGCAGCTACATACCCTGTAATTAGCCTCTGCTGAATGAATACTAAGCTGGATGGAGGTGCGAAGGGTCAATTACACCACCAGATGAAGGAGGAGACGCTTGTCTTGGCCTCTGGTTCTGTCTTAAATTAACTTTTAATATCGAACAAAATGTTATGTGCACTCTTCCCATTTTCTAAAATTTTTCTTCTGTGGCAGCAATACCGTATTTTTAAAATTTAATAGAACTAGGAACTGGAGAAGACTCACTCCAGGCGCACGGATGCCAGTTCTAGCATGCTCTCTTTAGGGGTGCATGGGAACAGCCAGGAGCAACACCCATCCTCTGTGGTACCAGATCAAACTAGTTGAGGCCTTGCTTCAGAGTCAGCCAGGAGAGCACTCAGAGAGGCCATGCGGCAGCTCCACAGGAGGGAAGGGGAGGAGAGCCCGACCTGGATTCCTGTCTCTCTCGTCCATCTCCAGGCTACCTTCTGCTGGAACCCTGGTAGGGTCCTCCATGGAGTCTGGTCCAGCTACTTTGGCAAAGCACAAGGTCCTTCTGGGCTACAAAGTGAATTCAAAGGCAGCCCAGGCAACCTAGTGAGGCCCGGTGTCAACATACAAAAACAGAATTAAGGGGCTAGCAAGACAACTCGGTGGGAAAAGGAACTTGTCCTTCAAACCTGACCACCTGAGTTCCATGCCTGGTTCACATGTTTAAAAAATGCCAGAAGGGCAGGCAAGATGGCTCGGTAAGCAGGTAAATGAACTTGACATGCAAGTCTGAGTTCTGTTCCCCAGAACCCACATAAAGGTGTATGGACAGAAATGACCTCTCTGACCTTCATGCATGTGTAGTGGTAAGCACACGTGTACACTCACGCATACACACCTTTTATTTTTTCAAAAAGCTAGTTATGGTAACACTCCTCTATCATCTCAGCGCACTGTGTTGAATGGAAGGTGGAGAATGCAGAACTGCCTAGGAGCCCTGGGGCCAGCTACAGAAAGGGGAGAGACCCTGCCACAAAGTGAAAGGTGAAAATTCACGCCCAAAGGTCGTCTACAGAGCTCCACAAGCACACTGTGGCACAGACCTACGGACAGAAACACAAAAACAAAGAAACAACAACAACAAAAAAAACTTTTTTTTAAAGGGTATAAGAGTTGGGGATATGGATCAGTGGTAGAGTGCCTGTGTAACTTGTGTGAGATCCTGGTTTCAGTCTCCAGTACAATAAAAAAGCAGCTTCTCCTGAAGAGCAGAGGCTCCTGAGGACAGGAAAAGGCACCCGCTGAAATAGATCCCATCTCTACGCCCAAAATCCTTTGTCAAGCAAAGCCCAGTATAAAGTCCATCCATATACAAACTGAACATAGGCCTCCAACCTCCTCTCACAGGGGACTCCAAGTCCAGTCTCCATCACAGCCTTTCTCCCTTCAAGCAACCACCCCGCACCATATTTTAAGGCACAGAGCTTTCTGGGAAAGTGTCCATGGCACTTGTCTGGTCCTGAGCCCAGGATTCACAATGTGAGAGTTTTCTAAGTGATAAGGTGTGTGTGTCGGGGTGACGGCTCCTCCATAATCAGGTCACAAAGAGCCTTGTGGTGGGGGATGCCCAGCTGAGTCTTCTCCATAGAAGAAAGGAAAAGGAGCCAGTGATCAAGGAAATGGAGCTCAGCTCCAACCTCCATAGCAGGCACTCCCAAGACCGACAGACAACAAACAGCACTTGAGCTCAGATGCTTCCCACAAAATCAATCTCCAAGTATCAGAAACGCCCCAAAAGGCCACATGCGCAGGTTCAACCCTGAGTTTACTTTCCTGGACACTCACACGCTAGCACGTCTGCCAAGTTAAATACAATCACTGCACAACTGCTAGAAGGACTATGAAATCAACATTCCTTTGTCTGCCCTAAAATCATGTTTCATTCTCCTGTGCATCTGGTATTCATGGAATTCGCATGACCTTTCATCTTTAACCTCTCAGGGCCAGCTCATTTGCACAATGAGTGCTCTGATCTAGGGGCCGCAAAGGTTTCCTCCACCCTGGAAGGAGCAGGTTCCCACACCCCACCTTTATCTTCTCTCTCCAAAGTTCTTTTCTCCACAGATTCTCTGAACTCAAGTGACGACAGCGTGACCAACAGCATATGTGGCAGGTCCCCTCTGTGAAATGAGAATGACGCTCCTTCCTCTAGAAGACGCGGCCTTGGCTGGAGACAGAGCTGAGCTCTGCAGTGTGGTCCCTGCACCCCTGGACCTCAAGCACCACCGCCCTCTCCACGAGAGTCATGGGCAGGGGCGAGCAGACCAGCCTAGAAGAAACCACCTGAAGGAGTCGTTCTAGTTTTACAGGTACGCAACAAAACACACAAGGAAAACCCCACAAAAAGGTCTTCCTTTTCCTCCTCATGCCCTCACCTCTTCTGATGCTTCTCTTCAGCCACAGTCTATAATTAGACTATTTGCATCTTTTGAAGCCAAGCTGGGAGAGAGAGGAGATGGCAAACAGCAGCTCCATAAGGAGCTTCAGGGGTCACAAAGAACTACCCAAGACAGAATCAGAAAAACAAGGGTGTGGGGCTGGAGAGGTGGCTCAGGGGTTAAGCCTCTGCCTTGCAGGCAGAAGGTCCTGAGTTCGGATCCTAGACCCCACGTATAGACGCCGGGCAGAAGCGGGGGCGGCCGGCGTTTCTGGTCCTGGTAGGGCGGAGCCTGTGAATCCCGGGGCGGAGTAAACAAGGAGGAGGTGGAGGCATCCATGGTGGTTCCCGAATTCGTCCGTGGTTCTACACACACACACACACACACACACACACACACACACACACACACACACACACACAATTGAATAAATAAGAAATAATAACAAAAAAAAAGAAAAACAAGGGTATGATTCACTGACCCCTGATCCAAAAAGAGATGGGATGGATGGGGACCCTAACTGCTTTAAGATCAAAAGTAAGAGTGTTTTGTCTCTTAATCATTGAAAATAAAGCAATACTGAAAACTTGAAAAAAAAAAAAGATCAAAAGTAAGGCCAACACAGACCCAGTCAAGAGCAATGACCAAGCGCCTTTTAAGGGGGATAAGAGGGGGGAGGGGAGAGAGATGGCTTTATTAATAGAGCTCAGTACTGAATCTCTTCCTGGAGCATTTCTGTTTCGTATTTACCGATGGACTCTCCATGAGTAAAGCGCCACCTCTCATTGCAGAGAGAAACTCACAAAGCTCCTTGATTGAAAAATCAAGCCCGGCAGGTCGTGATTTCACCTTTAAGTGAACCGGATGTAGCCATGGCGGTCTGGAAAGGGAGTCAGTGACACGACAGCTCTGGCGTCACTGTTAATAAGCAAGTTGTCCCAGCAACCACAGGGACCAAGGCTGAGCAAACAAGACACAGCAGGCTCAGAAGCGCCAGGCAGGGGACAGAGCTGGGACAGGCTGGGCCTTGGCAGAGACCCTCGACCCCTCCCCACCCGGCCACTTCTTTCCTAATGCTGCTTCAATCACAGGTGGCAGAGTCTGGCGCCGGGGATTTGGGGGATCCTGAGGCTTAAGTGTCACCCAACTGCTGGCACTGGGGAGAGCAGAGTTCTAAACCCCAAAGAGCAGGCAGAAACTGCAGCCAGCGATCCAGGCTGCACCAAGGCTGGCTCCTGTGCTTGCGGGGGAGGGGGGCTGCCCCAGGAGAACAGGATCCAGGCCTGCTTTGTTTGCTCAGAAAGGCCCGGATCATTAGGGAGAGAACAAGGCCAAGCAGACTAAGCAGGAACAATTCAGCAGGGAGAATTGGGGAAGGGTCCCCCTGAAAGCACTAGGGCAGCTGGCCGGGAGGTGCAAGGCTGGTGAGTCTCAAGCCGTTCAAAATAACCACACCAATTTGCACACGAATAAGCAAACACAAAACCCCAAGGCAAGGGCATTCAAAATCGAAAGGAGCTGCTAATCACCTGTTTTAATTTTTTTTTCTTAAATTAGCTGCAACTAAGAATTTTCAAACTCTCAAGTACAATAACGCAGCTTAACATTTTCATACACCTGTAAAACCACTAAGTTAAATCCCATTACAAAAGACTCCAACTTATAAAGGAGCAGTTCAAATACAGTTCTTATCAAATACGAACAATGGAAAATGATTTAGGCAGAGAACATCAGTCACTAGAAATTAACATTTGAAAAAAATTTTTTACATAAAAACCATCTGGGTATTGAGATGGTGCACTCTGTTAAACCACCGGCCTAATTAAGGGAGCAGGAGGAAGGCATTACATGGTGATGCGGAGAGCTTTATGTATTTTCTCTTCTATTTTTTTTCCTTTAAGTCTTGCTGAAATCTTATCAATAAGGAACGTGTTGTCTTTTCTTCCCTGTAAATCTAAAATAATGTCTAAGTCAAACTGCCAAATGCCACATCTGGGTGGTTCTCCCATGCCAGCATCCCTACATAAGGATTGCTGCCAAAGGTCCAAATGGAACCTAATGGAGAAGATAAAGCTATAGAAACATGATGCCCCCCAACGGAAATTACAGAAACAGAATTGTGTACGTATGTAGGGAGGAAGATCCAAAGTGAAACCAACATTTTACTTCTCCCAGTTGCTCTCCCTGACCGAGCCAAGCACTATGACAGACCTATAAGCAACTAGCTTCCAAATGGCACGCTGCATCTTCTTGAGAGCATGGTGTCTATCTTGGTCCATGCAGCTCAGTGATGTGATGAGAGGGAAGCTGTTTCACAAAGGTCAAGTGCCATTTCCTGGGTCATGGAGCAAGTAATTAAGAAGCAGAGGGAAACCTGGAACCTATCCAGGCCCTGCCTGCCCCCACTGTTTCTTAAAACAGCAACTGCCAGAACAAACAGGGTGGGCCGGGTTGGGCCAGGGAGCAAAAGAATCATGTGGCCTACACGGCGGTCTCCAGGGTCAGCACATGAGGGGACTCCTTCATGACTGTGCCAGAGGGTGAAGGCACTGGAGAATAGGCACGCTTCCTCAGCTGACACACTCCAGGTAAGGAAGGAGGAGAAAAAGGAAAATGACCACAGTGGACAAAGACTGCTCAGGTCTCTGGGGCTGTTAATGGACACTGCCCAGGGATGGGTCTGTGACTTCAGCAGGCGGAGAAAAGCAGGGCCAACCAGTGAAGCTTCCTAGAAGTGACACACAAACACAGACCCAAAGCAGATTGCCAGTGGAGCTGCCAAGTTTGCATGTGAACCCAGGAACAAACCCCTAACCCATGACCACTTCTCCAGCTCATGGAAAACACCGACAGACAAAATGACATCGCTGAGCCCCTGGAAACAGCTGTCCCAATACCAAGAAAACCCTTGGAACTTCACAGCGACTACTAGGCCACTACAGTTCGGCCCCTTTTTTCTCCTTGAGCATCTTGAAGTTTGTGACACCAAAAAGTTCTTGACTTAGTTAGATCTGTCTCAGAGGGCAATCGCAAATATATGCTGATCACAGACTCACATTTTTCAGACACTACTTGCAGCACTTTGTTGCATATAAACCACTTTCGCTTTCACTACCTTGAGTCTCTCTGCTCAGCAGCTGAAGCCATCCTCCTCAAGGTTAACAGTATTACGTCACTCTCTGGTTCCAACCCTTCAGGACTGTGTCCCATCTCAGGCTGCTCTGTACGAGCCTCAAAGTTCCATGTGGCCCCGTCTCATCCTTTAATTCACCTTCTACCCTTTCCCCGTAAGATTCCTCTGGTTCTTTCCCTCTGCCCTCCTGCACTCAAGAGCTGGTTCCTGGCTGAAGAAATCCACTGGCTCACAGCATGAAAAGCTCTAGCATTCTGTCCCTTAATTCAGATCTCCATCCAAATGTCTTCTAAGTCTGCTTTTTGTTGCTGTGATGAAGTACCTAGAACACAGTAACCCACGAAGAGTTTATTTTGGCTCATGTTTCTGGAAGTTGGGAAATCAAAAAGCATGACACTGGTATTTGCTCAGCATCTGAGAGGAAACGTCTTGCCGTGTGACAATAAGGCAGAGGACATCTGCTCTCTCCTCCTCTAACAAAGCCACTAATGTTGCTCATGGCTGCCCCATCCTCACAACTGCAACAAATGCTAATTGCCTTCCAAAGGTCCCATGCCCTCTAATTCCATTAAGTATGAATCTGGTGATTAAGTTTCTAACAGACAAATTTTGGGTGGATGTGTTCAAACCACAGCAATATCTAAGGCTTCCCTGGGTACCACCTGGCATCCCACTTGTCAACACCATTCACCATCATCTGTAATCTTATTTTATATTTACTTATAACTAGAATGGACGCTCTACCAGGGCATCAAACTTGACCAGCTGGTTACTTCCGGGTCCCAGTGCCTGGCCTCTCTGACAAAGAATACGAAATAGACATGTGTCAAGTGTAGCATGGAATCCTGGGCCATTCCAGGCCCACAGGCCTCTCAACCCAAATCCCAAATCCTCAGAACTATTCTACAGATCAATGGTGCCAAGCTGCAGCCCTAGGAGACCACAGCATAGAAGAACCTCTTCAAACACTCTTGTAACAGAAAATAGCCAATGAAACTCCATCTTGCCAAAATGTTACCCCTACATTAATGTTTGTTCTCTTCCAAAGCAAATGTGAATTACAAAAAAAAAAAAAAAACAAAACCCTGAACTATATTATTACTGTTTTACAATCTTCATCGATGGAAACTTTGTGTGAATCTGTTTTCTCCTGTTACAATTAAGACAACAGCTCCAGTATACAACCTCAATAATGCCTTTTGACCTGCAAAGACATAAATATTTATTATCTGGCACCTTTGAAAGAAGAAAAAGATTTTCCACCCCTGCTACAAACTTGATACTCATCAAAGTGGTGAAGGAGATCGCTGGGCGAGCGCCCCCTCAGGACCATCCAGGACTGATTGTGGCTGAGGATCCTAAGTTGCTCTTAAATGTCCTGGGACCCAGGGAAAAAATAATGACTGAAGTGTTCAACCTGAGCGCACCAAGGAAGGCAAGCCCCTGAAGAGGAGACAGGAACTCTGGCTCAGCAAAGAGCTTCCCAGGTGACATGTCAGCAGCTACACTGGCTCTCGCTCCACCACACTGACAAAGGAAGCAGCTCCGGAGGTTTTAGCTTCGCTCTCGAGGCGCTCCTCTCCGCCCCTCTCTGAGTGGAGCAGTCATCAGCCACTGCTCCTCAAGGAGGCTCCCAGACACAGAGAACCCAGCACGAAGCAAGGAAACTCCGCAGTGCTCTGGAGCCAGGTGGAGGCAATCCCAGGAGCACCATCTAACAAGGAAGACACAGCCAGGCTTGCTCCACTTCTCCCTACAGCACAGCATGTCATGCACAACTTCAGTGGCCAGGGCCAGAGTCCATCCCATCCTGGCCAGCACAGGTCCAGTAAGTCTGGGAAATGCAGAAGCCTAGACTCCGCTGGAGCTGGCTGGGCACCAGTGGGATGAAACGTGACCTTCTCGGGAACAGAACACGCTTTCGGGAGCTGTCTGGGGAAAGATGGGCCAGTGGACTGTTGATATTCAAATCATCATTAAATGACTCAACTTTCCAGAAATAAAAGGCGTCACAGCGGGAAGCTGTCCATCTTGACTTTACTTTCTGGCTTCAGCACTGTGGAGCAAAGGACCAATGAATTCTTAAGCATTTCTTTAAAATGACAAGCGCCGCCTTCACCCAGTCCAGTCATTACTAATTTCCTTCTTTCCACACCCTCATCCTTCACACTTGCCCTGTGAGGCCAGGGAGTGCCCGGGACAACTGAAGAGCCTAGGAGGAGCCCTTCTGGCCTCAGGGATTCTATCCAACTTCAGTCTACACAGACCAGGCTGAGACCAAGAGCCTGGCCAGATGAACTGATGCCTCCAAGCCCAGACTGCAGGCCAGAAACATCCATCAGAGTCATAGTCTTTTGGGGGATTTCAGGTATGTATTCCCTGGCCCTTTGGTGCTCTTCAGAGCCCCTCAGTTCCGCCTTGAGAATCACAGCCTGCAATGACATGAAAGAGCAGGAGGGGAAGGCACGCTGCTAGGTGGGCAAGGCCACATACAGGGTCCATGAGGAACAAGGGCCCTCCACCACCCGGCATCCTCCTTTACACGGCTCTCTTCACCGAAGTCCTGAAGTCCTGTTTCTCTCTCTATCTAAATGAGAGGAACAGACAGACAGTTCTCTATGCAGACTTGTAAATTCCAAAAATCAAATAACACAGCAGTCCTTTCCTTGGTTTCAGTGACCCGAAGTCAACACTGGTCCAAAAATATTACATGGAAAATTCTAGAAATAAACCATTTAGAGTTTAAGCAACTACTATTATAGTACACTCTAGAAATTATTTCATGTATGTAGACATAGTTTATGCATGTATAAAATAGATATAGACATAGTTTATATATAACATATGTTATACATGAAAAATACAATGCATACTACATAAAGGACTTTCAGGCATATGAAGATCCTCTGTAGCTACAGAAGAACTACCATAAATGGAACTGAGCTAGACACCACAGCTTACTTCACACGGAAAAAAAATCAAAGTGGTCCAAGGTCCCCCATGAGATAGTGGCCCACAACCTCACACATTGGTGAATCACAGTATTAATGAAGACTCCATCCCAATTCCAACCAAGTTCATGACTTGAACATCCAATCGCCGCTGACAGATATCCACTGAGGGTCTACCATGTACAGGAACCGGTGTACAAAGCAGGTAAGAAATCCTAAGCTTCCTGGGCTCCTGCCTTATCCCACACCTTGTGGATGTAGAGCACAGCTTGCACCATCCTTCCCCCCGGTGTCTCCTCGCTCACTGGCTTCTCACACACGCAACTGTTCTTTCAACACAAACCTGAGTCAGGTGCTCGTCAGTGTGGTCGCCAGAGCTTACATCCAGAAGGGACATAGATTAGCAAGTTCCCACATGGAAGGGCAGGAGGTTAGAGATTCGTCCTGAAGCTACTGATCTGAGGTTTGGGAGGTACTGGTGGACACAACATCATGGCCTGGCAGAGGTCCCAATACCCCATGATCTGCCCTGGGGATTATCAAGTGGGGAAGAGGTGGCAACTACTGCTACTGTTATCACCTTCCCACAAGAAAGGGGGTGCTTGTGGAACCTCCCCCTTTATTCCCTCCTCTCAAGCCTTACAGTAACCTCTTTCCATAAGCTATCTACCTCCTGCAAAATCCTGGCGGACCCAAGGCAGTGAGTGAACAAAGTCAAAGATGTTCTACAGACACAGACAGAGACAAACAGAGCAAAGCAAGCAGAGGAGGAGGGGACAGAGGATCAGAAGGGGCTCAAAGTCAAGGGATACCTTGGCAGAATAAGCAAGCCGGGAGAAGAGCTCCCCAGGTCAGAGAGTCCCTTCAGTAAGGACACACAGATCAGCAATCAACAGAGTTGAGGGAGGTTGTAAGGAGCAGTGAGGTGACTGGAGAGGAGAGACTTGCAATACTATTCAGACTGGAGCAGCAGCAGCTTCCAAGGATTAATGTCACAAGGCCCATTCAGAACCTGTGTATTTCCAGACGTACCCCTTCCATTCCTTGGACATAGTGAAAACTGACATTCATTCACTTAGGACAATTATACATAATACCTAACACAACTACAGCACCAAGTCTGGAACTGACTACAGAAAAATAAAAATTACCAGACCATGAAATATGGTTCACAGTGCTATCCTCCCATGAACACACACACACACACACACACACACACACACCCATATCTCGGGCGCAGTTAACAACAGGCATCGGACCAGTAACAGCCTCAGGTGAAAGCACACCAGCCATTACAGCAAGTTTTGAGGAGATTATAACCCAAACAGCTACCACTGGAAAACATAAAACGTTTAATATAAAGTGGTTCCATATGGTTCATTTATAATTCACGTGGCACCGATCAGCAATAATCCACAAAGAGGGCATCCGCCAGGGCACTAGATGCTTCTTCTAAAAGGGCAGCAAAGGAAGGATGTTCAGGAACTACTGGATTCTGGAATATTTCTGGATTTAGAAAGTAAATTCTTGATTTCTTTAAGTTTCTATGTGGACCTGCTCCTAAAACTGACTTTAAAAGGTCCCAAAGGAAAGTAATTTTTTGCAATTCATTTGTTTAGCTTGACCAGCCCTTGTTAACTCCCTTGTTCCCCGTGGCTGGCAGCCAGGAACCCAATCATGACTATAGTAAAGTTGACAAAAGGTGAACTGGCGAGACAACTCAGCATGCAAACCTGGCAACCTGAGTTCAATCCCCAGTGCCCCTAAGGTGCAAGGAGAGAACTGACTTCTAAAAGTTGTCATTGGCCTCCACACACTCACCTGCGCTTGCTACTCTCTCTCTCTCTCTCTCTCTCTAGCTCTCTCTCTCTCTCTTTCTCTCTCTCTCTAAGATCTAACTCTTTCTGATAAAGTAAAAAAAATTAAAACTGATATAAAGATCATCAAGTCATCGTATTTGTAGCACTGTTATTCACCCCACAGTGCTTAGACACCAATGTACATGGCTTACTCAGGTAAAGTCAATCATTCCAGAATCCCATTCTATCTCTCCTTTCCTCTCCCCCAGTATACATAATGGACACATATGTTGAGAGCTTTCCCATATTTCTCTAATTGCTGTCGAGATCACTCGTAAATGTTAATTAGGAAGAAAATTTAAATTACTCCCCAGCTATGCAGAATGCAGAATATTTGAGGTTCCTATGCTCCCCTTCTGTCAACAAGCTCAGAACCAACACACACACACACACACACACACACACACACACACACACACACACACCCTGCAGCCTCCCCGCAACCCCCTAAGCTGCTAAGTCAGACATTGCACAGCACCAGTCACTGAAAATGAGAGGCATCTGAGCAGAGGAGGGTCCCAACGGCAGCAGAAGAGGTGCTCAGAAAGAACTGGAGGAAAGAAAAAAAGAGCAGTCAGCCAGGGATCACGACAGAGAGTCGATCTGAGCCCTACTCTGCTCCAGAAACTTCAAGAAGGCTCCTCTGTGGCCCCAAATGTCTCCTCTGGCCTCCTGGCCAGGACATGAAGCCTTTGAAGAGACGTAAGCTCCGTCCGTCGTAGAGAGAAGCTGCAGGCAGCACCTTAGAGCGAGCACAAGCACTGGAAGCAGCAGACAGGCCCTAATTCAACAGGAGAAAACCAAGCTGCCAGAGTCTGAGAGAGCACGTGAATGAGGAACAGACGGACAAACAAGAATGCCCCTGCTCCCTACGACGCACCTTCTCCGTTTACAGACGTGATCTGAACCCCAGAGTTCCTGAGTCTGAGTGGCGGCCCCTAGCTCCAGGGACAGCTAAGCATCAATACCTGCCCACCACCACCCAGAATTCCCATCTCAGCCACTGGTCCACTGGTCCTATACTTGGTACCACAGGAACAGCCCAGCACTATGAGATGCACTGGAAACACTGTGAGCCACCAGGAAGTGCCAGAGCCTGTGAGTGACTGAGGGAGGAAGAGTATGACCTGGAGAAACCCATCATCCCGAGGACCGAGGGACTGCTGAGAGGACATGAGGGGGGACTAGCAGCATTGTCGGCTGCGGCACATCCCATGCCAAGGGGTGCTGGGAAGGTGAGCCGCCACTCTCCCACTCACAGTCATGAAAACAGAATGAGCCACGAGTGGCACCACCACAATGCCAAGTGGAAAAGAGAGCGTGCACCTACCCGCTCCACCCCACTGCCTGTGGAGCGGCTTGCACAGCACACACGGCGGGTGGACCCATCTCTCTGCCTCTGCCCTGCTTAGGACTTGAAAGTTCAGATAAAAGGTTGGACTTTTTGTTTGCTGTTTGTTTGTTTTTGAGATAAATTCTCATATGGCCCCAAGCTGGCTTCAAACCCATAGGTAGCCGAAAATGACCTGGAACTCCTGACCCTCCTGTCACTGCCTCACAAATGCTGAGGAGTGTACCACCATGCCCAGTTTATGCAATGCTGGGGACAGAACCCAGGGCCTCCTGCGTGCTACACAAGCACTCTGCCAACGGAACTACATCCCCGGTCCTGCATTCATTATTTAAATAGTGGCTAAGATCATTTTTAAGAGCTATTTTGGAATATAGGTGTCATAATTCAAATTTTAATAAGCTGACAGATTATTGGGTATTCAGTTAATTCTTGCTTCTTTTTTGAGAACCTTAGTCAAGAACATGCTGCGTCTTCATGATGTACAGCAATGCAGTGGGAAGGGCTGGGCAGGAGAACCAATACCACTTTCTGTATTGCTTAAATTTTTTATACTAACAACACTTGTCCTATTACTAATTCCAACAACAAAATGTCTCAATCTTAAGGATCATTTCAAAGTTAAATGTATTAAACTTCAAAAGATTGTGTTTTTATGCAACTACAGAGAAACATGAGTGGCCAAGTAGTAGCAGTTTCTCACTTATAGTAGGGATGCGAAGATTTCTTTAAAACTGTTCTACAGTGTAGAAGTGAACAGAAAGAAAAGTATTAAGCAAAAACTAGCATGTGCCACTTAAAAATATCACACTTTTTACTCATGTGAAAAATCACAAGAAAAGTCTTTGGGGTATATGGACCTAACACTGCTCATCTCTTACCTGCGTCCTTCCTCCTCTATCCACCACCTATTCACTGGCATCAAAAGGACGCAAATATAACACACAAGAGTCTACAGAGACAGGCTACTAAATGTGCATGTACACACACACACACACACACACACACACACACACACACACACACACACGGGGAGGGAGTTCAGAGTTGAGAGTGAATATGTGCTTTGTGGGGACCTGTCCTACAACAGGGAAAGGAAACGGCAGCATGGGTGCTCAGCGCTGTACAATGACTTTAAAAGTGGAAATTATGCTACCTTTTGTGTAACAAAGAAAGTGCAGAGGTCAGCGAGATGGCTCAGCAGGCAAAGGCACTTGCTGACAAGCCTGGTGATCTGAGATTGATCCCTAAAACTCCCATTGTGACAGCAGAAAATCAAGTCTCAAAATCTGTCTTCATATGCATAGACACGCACGCACGCACACACACACACACACACTTCTAAAAACAAGAAGAGAGAAAAAGGAAAGGGAGAGAAGACAGATTCATTCGTCTTTACAAAACAAAATATAAGATAAGCCAGAAAAAAACTAGGGTTCTTCCATGTTGAGGATGAGGAGACAGGCAGGAGGGACAGAATACAAGAGCAACATTCTTTTCAGCAACTTTTCAGCTCCCGTGTACCAAATAAGGTGAAGTCAACAAGGATGGAAGAGCGGCAGAGAGTTCTGCAAATGAAGGCAAAACCACAGCCACAGGGAAAGGTGGGTGGAGTATAAAGGAGACAGTCAATCCAAGCTTATGACCACAGCATCTGACTGTACCCTCTGTGTCCCTGCAGGGCTGGGTGGGAGGGGGTTATGAGCAAACAAACCCTGCACACTTTCAAAAGGCCAACCACTGTGACTCTATTCTAGATATGTTGCAGGGTTACACAAACTAGGAAACGGCTGGAGCTAAACCAGCATTCTGGTGAGGAAGGTCACGCAGGCTTGGAACTGGAAGCACGCAGAACTGGGGCTGGTAGTGTGATATGAACTCATGGCTTCTAAAGTATGCATGTGTCTACACGTGTCCACATGTATGCTTGTGGGCATGCATGGATTTGCTTTCTCGTGCTCCCCAGATCTCTTCACTGCCACAGCCTGGAAATAAAGCCCATCTAGTAATGCACGTCTCATTTGTAACTCCACTCTCTACCGAAGGAAACCAACTCCAGGAGACATGCTAATTACAAGTCTAGGGGAGGAGGGACACTTGGAACCTTTGCTCCAGAAATAGGAGCTTTAAACATGTTTATTGGAGTCTGCATCAAAGGTCACCTACTGGTCTAACCTGGGACAATTTGAGTACCAAAATTATTACAGTAAGGACCATAACCACTGAAATAACTGGATTCTATGTGCTCCTTTCTGTAAGATGTGGACATTAAATTAATGAGAACGGCTCCTGCTTATAGCCAAATGTCAAGTGCCAACTGGAAACCAGAGGGAACGAAGAAGCTAGAACGTCATTCTGTAACCAGCACAGGAGACTCCATCAAGCAAGACTTGCCAGCCAATGCTAAGTCTAGTGGAAATTTTGACGAAGAGCGTGATCTTGCAGCATCTCCCTGAAGACTGCCTATTAGCGCCAAGACGAAACACAATAACCACACAGTAGAGAAATCAAACAACTCCCTGGCCAGGTGATCAAAGAGGCAGATGGACATCAAGGGCCTCCAGACAAGACAGCCTTGAGAAAGACGGACGGACGAACGGGGACACACACACACACACACACACACACACACACACACACTGTGTTCTCATCAGGAACGCAGAGTTTCGATTCAATCATGAGGAGCAACTGGATGAGAATGTTTTTGTGGAAAAAAAGGAGGAAGATATATTCTATGCATGTGTATGTTATGTGTTGCACGTGCATGTGTTGTGTGGGTATGTGTGTATGCATAGCACTTGACTCTGGGGGCGTGCTCACTCCTGCATGTATGGGCCAGAGATCAATGTTGGATGTCTCCCCTAGTCATTTTCCACCTGATTTTTTGAGACAGTGTCTCTCATTAACCCTGGACTTGCTGACTAGCTAGCCAGCAAGCTCCTGAGATCTACCCTACTTCTCTCCCCTCATTTCAAGACCCTCCCCCTACAAGCACTGGGATTACAGACACATATTAAGAGGATGCTGGGATCTGAACTCAAGCCCTCCTGCTTGCATAGATGTACTCAGGCACTGAGCCGTCACTCCAGTCTGGAAAGAGTATATTCTTTATAAATGGCAGCATCATAAAGACAAAGAAAGGCTGTCGCAATATTCCAGACTAAGTGAAGAAAACACAAAAGTGTCCCTCTAGCTCCACCATTCTGGGTTATAGCAAAAAGAATTCCACAAAGATGTTATCAGGTCAAGTGACAAAACTTAAATAGACATAGTACAGTCACGCATAAAAGCACTACAGCAATGTCAGCTTTTCCTTGTTTTACGAGACAGGGTCTCACACATCCATGCGAGATTCAAACTCTCTGTGTACCCAAGGATGACCTTGAACTTCTGATTCCCTGAGTTCTATCTCCCAAGTGCTGGGATTCAGGTGTATACCGCCACAAAGCCAGAGCTGAACCCAGAGCTTCAGGAACTGTAGGTAAGCCCTCTATAACTTGAGCTCTATTCCTGGCCCAAAATGCTATCAAAGTCCTATAATTAGGGGAGGAATTATGCTTATTCCAAGGAATAGTTGTTAGTGGCAGATAGGTGAAAATGCTTTGCACTAATTCTTAAAGCAAATCCTGGAACTTTTCAGTGGTTTCTAAAGCAGAGAGAGAGATAGAGGACAAGGTCATGTTTTGGAAGGCAAAGCTGGGGACCACATCATTGGGCAGAGTATTTCATATATCTCATCTCCTTCCCTCCTCCTAAGCTTGGCTCTGTGTCCCTATCTGCAAAGTGGGTCAGATGGCTATAACCCTTCCTGACCTCTCAGGCTTCTCAAAATGGTAAAATACACACATATAAACATAGTATAGTTGATTTTAATCTCAGCAACTGGGGGAAGTTGTCATGTGCTGCAGCTTCTTATCTGGTTATCAGATATTGCAAGATAATATTGAACCACTGCAAATTCAGGTGACCTCAAAAAAAAGGAATCAAGGTCACAGAACTCTTTAGCTGGTATTATTAAATAAATATTTGCTCAAACACAACTCTCAGAGCAATCAATGTATTCTAGGACCATTTCAAAATGTGTGCGTAGGGCTAGGCAAATAGCTCCGTCGGCAAAATGACGACCCAAGTTTAATATTCAGAACCCTCACTTTAAAAGAAGCTGCGCATGGTAGTGGCAGCCTGTGATGCCAGTTCTGGGGAGACAGAGACGATCTCAGGACTTCCTGGCCACTCTGCCAACTTATGTGGCAAGTTTCAGGGCAATGAGGGGAGACCCTGTCTTTAGAAAAAGAAAAAGAAAAATAGGCAGGTCACCAAGGTGATTCAGTGGGTTATTGCCAGCAGATCTAATGACCTGAGTTCAATCCTGACAATCCACAGGAAGGTACACACACAAAAATAAACAAATAATAAAGTAGAATCTTAACAAATAAAAAGGTGACCAGTATATGAAAAATAAACCCAAGTTGTCTTCTAGTTTCCACATGAACATATGCACATGGGCACACATGCACAGGCATATAATGTTTGTGTATAGAAACAAGAATTACAATGACCCGAGACTGTGAGATAACTAAAATAAAAGTAGTTATTCTTTATAGTGTATGATTACAATTTAATTTCCTCTTCTGTTTTTCCAAATTTATATGGCTGCACATTACTGTCAAATTTGTAAAGACAGTTTTGTGGTCACTAAAACATTCCTATTAAGTCTTCTACTTAATTTGCACAAATCTTCACCCTACTGTCTGACACCCGTGAACTCCAGAAAGCAAACTGCATGCATGACTCTGGGGGATTTCCTCTAGATGTAGGGATAGGATGACTCTGTCCCAAAGAGATGTTTTGCCAACATCTCTCAGATCCCCATCAAATATAATAATAGTCAAACCAATTAGCTAAGACAGCATCCCAAGCAAGCAGTACGTACCCTGTTCTCAATACAAGGGGCCATCCTATTCAGTTCCTAAAACGAGAGGCACCACACAAGCAGTGGATGCAATAGGGTCTACTTCAAAAATTCTTCTCCTCTTAGAAAACACATCTTCTTTTGTTCTGGTTAAACACCAATTACTCTGCTCTAACATGCAAATCAGCCAAAAATAGGCCAAAATGTAGCTCGCTAAAGGTTTGGCTGTTAAGTCTGAATGAAGAAAAGGAGGAGGACAGTGCGGGAGGAGTGAAAGGAAAGGGGAGAAGAGAAAGAAAAAGGAGAGAAGAAAGATGAGCCTGAGAGCAGAGTCCCTGGGGGTCTTCAATTCCAAGTACTTTGCGCTCAGATGAAGCTCTTTTCAAAGAGCTGTTTTGTATTTTCTGTGCCAGTGCCCACAAGCAGTGATTTTGCCATTATCTAAAAAAATAAATAAAATAAAGGAAGAAAAGGAAAAGCACATTAAAAGTGTACAATATAAGCAAGAAAAGCAAAAGTGGACAACAAAGCTCACACCTCCCACTTGCGACAAACACTCTCCCCAAAAGAACACCACGGGGATGATGCACCAGAACCGAAGTCCTTGAGAGAGAAAGCTTCTCTCTGGCAGGCAGCTGGCAGGACAACAGGAACCTCTACATATGCCAGTCCTCCTGGTCTCTGACAGCCCCCAACCCCAGCAGGGAGTTGTGCACAGCCCAGCCCAGGAAGTGCAGACTCGCTCAGGCCCTACCAGGGCTTTCTTTGCTGGTTGGGTTCTTAAGCCTCGCGTAGTTCATTTGTATATATAATGTGTTTGTGTGTGTGTGTGTGTGTGTGTGTGTGTGTGTGTGTGTGTCAGAGAATACTGTGTATCCCTGTGGAGGAATCATCCTGGATTGCTTCTACCTCCTTTCTTCTCTCTGGGATTTCCCAGACTCCGCCTACCAGGACTGGAAATTCAGAAGTGTCTGGCGGATTTTTGTTGTTGTTTTTTTTTTAACATGGGACCTGAGATTCAAACTCAGAACCTTCTGCTTGCAAGACAGAATCTTAACCCCTGAGCCATCTCTCCAGCCCCACAATTGTTTTCTTGCAAATGCAGCGGGTATATGGAAAGGTCAATCCCAGGTCTTCTCAATTTCCAAAAAGGCAGAGTAAAGCATTTCTCAGACCTCCTTGTGCACCAGTCACCCAGGGCAGAGAGTCAGGAAGCTTCCAGATCTGACCCCCAGTTCTGCCTGCTGAAGTTCTAACAAGCTCCCAGGAGATACAGGACCAGGACCACCCTGAGCTGCCAGCGCCCCTTCCCAGCTGCTGCCTTGATCTGCCTTCTTCCAGCTCCTACCCTGCCTTGACCTCCTTCCCGCAGCTCTATTCCCCGTGGGGCGTCCACAAATAGAGTGAGCTCTCACATCAGCATGGATGGTCATATTGCCCCCCAGGCACCTCCTAAGCGTCTGTCTCTTCAGTGCACCTGCACTCGAGCACACTGGACAGGATGGGCACAAGAGGCTGAATGAGACCCAGAGCAGAGGCAACACTGTGTCCTTGCAGAAGCTCTGAGCCAACAAGTCAGAAGGGGGGCAGCCAAGCTGGAGGAAGGGACCAAAGATGGGGCTTCCTTGCCAGGCTTCAGATACACTGAGAACATGGGGCCTATCAGAAGTCTCAACAGAGGGTGCACGTGCTAGATCACACACCGCCAGAATTAGGACGAGAACCAGGTCTCTTGCTCCAGCCAGGCCTTTTGTGTCTCTCTCCTAGACAGTACTTTCCACTACCAGCCCTGTTGAGAAAGCAGTTTTCTGCCACTCTTCCATCCCAAAGGCAGACTGCGAGATCTGTGCAGTGAAATGAATGATCAGCCATGATGTGAGGATCACCCGGTCCCCCTCTGGGCTCGCCTGCCTTCCATCCAGGCTGCCAAGCCAGGCTGAATGTCCCTGTTTCCATGCCCCAGTCCCCGTCTCTGGGAGGCAAAATACAGAACCTCACATTTGCTGGGACCTGTTACATTTCACCTCATTTGAGCTTCCAAAAAGTGTTGCAGTGTGGACACTGTTCCTCTGTCTGGCAGGAGGGGCGATGGAGACCAGACTGAAGGGAGCCCCAGGGAACCGTGGCAGTCCCAGCGTGGCAGTGAAGACCACACTGGAAGAAGCTGGCAGGGTGGATCTGGAGGACAGCTCCATGGGTTTGCTGTCACTTGCCCAATTCTGAGTTGCTGTTAGCCTAGTAAAATTGAGTAAGACTGAGGACTCTGAGACATTATGGAGTCAGGGTGACCCAAGTGAGGCAAGCAGCCAAGAAATGCTGTTTGTTATTGTTCAAAGCCAACAAGCTGAGAAGAGTGGGCTCCCACGCTTGGATATAGGTGGGCTGGCTAAAAGCACCCTCACTTCCTGGGTTCAGGCAGGCCACAACTTTAAAGCCATTTTTTCCAGTCCTTCTGCCTGCAGGACACTTGAGAGACTGCCCCGCAGACCTGGTAGAGCTGGACTCTGCTGGGAAAACCTCAGCCGGAGCTCACACTGAACACAGACCTGGGAAGCAGGAAAAGCTTCAGGAGTCTTGAGGGCCTCAGGGCCCCCAGGAGAACAGAAGCAGTCCTGGGAGTGACGCCAAGCGAAGAAGCCAACAGCTCGCTCCCTGCAAGGCAGCATCTAGCATCTTTCCTTGCAGGGAAAATCCTCATGGTGAGAGGGACAGAGAAGAGGCGAGGCCCGTGAGCAGGGAGACTGTCCTCTGTTCCCATCAGAGCAGTGGGAGAGGAGGGAGCACTGTGCGCCAAACCTCAGAGAGTCGCCCTTGGAGCCTGGAGCCGAGTGGCGGCTGCCTAATAAGACAAGAAGTGGTGACAGTGCTCACTTCTGCAGTGAGCACGTAAGATGAGACACCCCAAACTGGCTGGCTTTTCAGAGGATCCTGAATCCATCAATCTGAGATAATGCCCCAAATATGCTGGGTCCCTGGAGGACGCTCAAAAGCCAGGCCACTGCCCGAAGGACTCAGGATCAGGGCTGGTTCCTGGCTGGCCATGTGCTTATCCCAAGAGTCCCATGCGATGGACGATTCTAAGGAATATTTGAACATTCATGGTTTTTTCTGAAAGAGGCAAAGAAAAGGACTCTGATTCCTTAGCCTTCTCCAAGCACCTTCCCATTCTTTTTTAAAAACTGGGAAACGTAAACCTGACGCCTTGATAAGCCACACTGATGAGGAGAATCTCCTCCCGGACCAGTGCACTGAGGAACAGATAAAGCGCCATGAGGGGAGCTAAGGAGTGCACCTCACTCACCTCTCAAGGAAGGTGAAGTAGCGAGGAGGGGAGAACGGCAGTCACCCCATAAACTGCTGGGAGCCTCCTTATCTGCTTTGTGGCTAAGATTAAATTCCACATCCCAATATTTCAATCTTGAACGAAAAGCACATGCAACAGAGTAACAGAGAGCCCCCCCCCCCCCCCCCGCCCCGAGGCAGCCTGCCGCTGGGTCGGCGGTTCAGTGGATTGGTGCCAGCTGATCCCTGAGGAGAGCACAGCTATGAGCTGTGCAATGTTCAGAGTCCCCAGGTAACTGGGACCCAACAAGCACGTGAGGGACCCAGCAAGCTACTTACGGTTTATTTATGATCTCCCGGACACCTCAACAGAAATGGGGGCACACAGCAGCCACACACTTTGTATTTCACAGCCGACAAACTCCAGAGGAGCAAGTTCCCAGCTCTGCCCATCCCTTAGTGCCAGATCCCCAAACCCTCAAGAAATGAGTGTGCTATTTCCACTTGTTGGAGGGGCAAAATGTAGCCAAAGAGCACCACTGGTAAGGAGACACCCTTCCTGACACCTGGGTTCCTGGCTCTGAACCTTCTCTACAAACTCGCTTCTGCCTTGAATCTGACTGGTCATTTTTCCTTAAGCCCCCTTCCTGTCCTCAGTTACTCGCCCAACACACTCACTTATTGAGCACTACAGGTGACAAAAAAGATACGTGCGGGGATGAGGGGACCACAATAAAGCTCTTTACATGTCCCCATATGGAAGCTCACACATGCTTCCTTCACCATTTCATCCCAATCAGGGTGTAGAGCAGGCTCTAGCTGCCCCTTATTTCTCCTAACTCAGAAGGGGCAGCTCTCCTTTTCCTCCTAGAAAAGCCCCACAGTGGACTGCCACGGGACACTCGCTGCCCCTTCCAGAACGCACCCCTCATATGTGGCCTGCAAGGAAAAGTTCCTGCCCTCCTTCCTGGCTTCTTTCCATCATAGGTGAGTCCTGGGAAAGCCCTGATCCATATTCAGCCTTGGTACTCCTTCATCTCCTCAGGACAAGGACCCCAAGCTGCCTAGTTGCTTGGGCCATCTCCACCAATGCAGCTCTCAGCCTTCCTCAAAGATGGCATCTAATCTAACACGCCCCTTCCAGTCCTCCCATGTAAACACAATCTCCTCTGAAAGTCCTTCCAAGGACAATACACAGCGAATATACCAATAACGACACAAATCTAAAGGAGTGATTATGGGGTATCTGTTGGGGAGACCAATATAAAAGGAAAAATCAGGGTCTCCAACAAAAAGAGGCGAGCCTGGATTCTACCAAGATGAGCACAGGTCTCCCTTGTCTCACTAACCTCACGCCTAGACAGCAACGGCCATGTGCAACAGAAACTGAGGTCCAGAATTGAGATAATGTATCCAGAAGCGAAACCAGGAGGGAGTCAAAGGCAGGTCTTAAAGTGTGAGGCTGTCCCCCTCCCCTCTTTGCTCTGTGCTGCCTTGTGTGATGTGGGATGAAATTATGGTACATCTGTCCTTGACAAGAACGTGTATTTAAAATACATCTATAGTTCACATTTAGATGATAGGATGTTTTGCAGTGACTAAAAACTGTGTTGTTACAACCACCTGGTAACATATAGGGACTATTACAAAATACTGCTAAAGGAAGGAGCTGAAGACACATACATATATGTGCACACACATAAACACGTATACAAAAATACACATGTGCATATATACGTGCATGCAGATACACATCCGTACATATAGGCACGTGTGCACATGCACACACACCACAGCATGATTATAATTCTGGGTTTATTTATCCAATTCCATTTTTAAATATATATGTGTACATGAATGCTAATAAACTAAAACATTAATATCCAGCACTTTTTATGTTTTGAATCCTCTGTAAGCAGCATACATTCCTTTTCTAATTTAGAAAAGCATATTTATAATCCTTTACTTCTGAAAAGAAAGAAGCCACTGTTCTGGCTTGGCTACCAACCAGCTCACGCCGTGAAGTGGAGGCCCCCAACCCGAGTGGCTGCCTGGCCAAGGACTCCAGGCTGCGGTGCCAAAGGCAGTCGCTTGTTGCCAAGGTGGTAAACACAACAGCCACAGCCGCCAGGGATCCTTGCCGTCCCTGAGCCCCACAGCTAGCCAGCAACGCACAAACCAGGGACTTCCCTGAGGAGCGTCCCAGCCTCGGAGACGCCGCATGAGGGAAGGGGAGGCTGAGGACGGCAAGGGAAGATGGGGGGGGCTAGAGACAAAGTGCATTTTAAAGTCAACATAGGATGACTTTCAAGCATGGACCACTCCCACCCTATCCAACAACTAGAGGGAAACATACTGAAGGGAAAGGGAACCCAGATCACTGTTAGAAAAGCATGAGCACTACTGTGGGTTCCTATATGACAACAGGGGCAAGCTGGCATTATCAGGGAAGCAGTTCCAGTCTTGCTGATGGCATCATGTAACTCTGGGAATGCTGATCAATCTCCCAGAGCCCCAGATTCCTCACCAGAAGACCAGGCTATGATCCCAAGCCTAGAAGACAATTGTAGGAGCTGAAAGAAAAGGATGGCTGTGAAGCTCTGGGGTATCCAGCTGCAAGGTGTGAGGACCCTCAGGCAGCCTCAGGAAAGGCTCACAAGGAGAGGCCTGGCCAGCCCTGTGAGCAAACCTGCAAGCAGATCTTCCAGCACATTGGAGCCTAGTCATTGTAACCCAGACCCCATACTGGATCTCAGCATCATGGGGACTCCTGACCCAGAACCAAGCCACTCCACACAATAAATGCCTGCTATTTTAAGTTACCAAGTTCTGGGCTCATTTGTTACACAGCAGGAGGTAGCTAATGTATGACTCCTGGCACCTAAGACACATGGTTCCTATACTATTCCCACAATTCCTGTTCATTACAGGATGTGAGATTCACTCGTAACAGCATTTTCAGGGGAAAAAAGAAATGGCACCATATCAAATATGTACATTAATCAAACACACCTATATTTCACAAATAGTACAGCAGAATATGCCTGTATAATTCAAAAAGCTGGAAAAGGCATTTTAAGTGTTTTTACATGAGGAAATGATACTTGCTAGAGCAGTTGATGTGTTTACCCTGATTTTAATGTTCCCCCATGCAACACACTTATCAAAATATCTCATGGGATCCTGCAAGAAGGTAAATGTTTTGCTTTCATGTATCAGTTTTTGAAAGTTGACTTAAATATATTCTAGTGGAGTTTTCTGAGACAGGGCCTCATGTACTCCTAACTTGCTACAATATGGGTGTATGATACCATACCCAGCTTTTATTTAAATATTTTAAATGAGACCAAGAACCATGGCTCTGAGCAGAGGAAGTTCAGTTTACCTGGTTGATGGAGGGTGTGCAGGTTTGGTTCAAAGTCTCCTATTTACAACACAGATGAGCTAAATTTGTAGGGCCCAAATCCTCTGTTATCCCAAAACAATCATCAAAGTAGGAGTAATTCTTCCATCTGTCCTCCAAAGAAAATGAGGAGGTCACTGGCAGAAAAGCTGCTAAGGGCTGACTCTGACCTCCCACTGTTGCTCTTGCCACAAAAGAGAAAAGTCCGAGAGCCACTTTGGCAGCTGGCCTCGGGCTCAGCCCCGATCCCTGTCCCCACACTTCCCTACTCCAGTTGGGAGGGGGGATTCTCACAGACTCCACCTTCCAGACGCAGCCCTGAGCTGGAAGATTCATCTCTCCTCCCTCATCATCAGCTTGGTCCCGAGACAGGACAGCAGTCCTGACTGCCCTGTATTGCCACCTCCGTCCTTTTGTGGTCCCCGTGCCACCCAGCAACAGACGGTCTTCTGAACTGTGAGGCCTTCCCTGGGAGGGGGCTCTCTCTGCTCAAGACATGGCCAGGCTCCCACGCGCCAGGCTCGGTGCCCTCACAAAGTGGACGGCTCCGCGGGCTGGGCTCTGTGGACTCACATTACGGGCTCACTGGGCCTCACAGCAAATTGACAAAACGGCTGTTCTTTAGCTTTATCTTTGGACATGTGGAGCTGGAAGCTTAATCATAACAGTTATCTATAGCCTAAATAATACGTATTTTCTCTTACTGCTCACATTTTATATTATAGCACAGTTTAAAAAAAGACATGAAGATGGGCGGTGCATGTGCTGGGAGGACATCTGGGGGCATGGGAGGGAGGAGGGGGTCGATATGTACACGTATGTCAAAGGACAAAAGGCCCAATCCAACAGTAGGTGGGTAAAATAAGGAATTTAAGGGTCATGTTTGTTTCACAAGAAAACAGAAATAGAAAAATATATTTTCTGGGGCCACGAGAACGCAGAAGAGGTTTCTCCTATCTCCCTTGCAGGGTGAACAAATGCCATGTCTTACAGGGTTCTCCCTGACCTGTCCCCACCTGCCTGACCTGACTATTCTTCCTTCCATGAGCCTCAGTCCACAGGGATCCCCACCGAGGACAAGAAAGCTTTGGCCTAGCAGCTCTATCTCACAGAAAATACTCCTTCTACTCCAAATAGCCTCTGCCCTCACCTTGTCATACTGTCTGCCAGACTTGCCACTAATTGACAGGTGCTGTACATCTATGTTCCTGTCTCACCATTCACCCCAGCATGCCTCGCGCCTAACGTCAGGCTGCTATGTAGACAGGAAACAGTCGGCTCACAGCCCTGATGGTCTCAGTCACAACAACCCCGTTGTGCAGCACAATGTGAGCCACAGACCATTCACGAACACATGCGGTTCCCAATAAACTTTATTATAAGAATAAATGACAAATCAGATCTGGCCCATGCGCCCCTCACATATTTCATGAATTAAACTACATATTTATATCCCAAATATAAAATATCATAGACAGATACAACGGGTTATGCTTTTCATCTCGAGCTGTACAGGCAGGGAGGGTAGATCTGCCACATGGCTGAAGGCCCCAGCAAAGGCCAATCAGAGCTCTTCCCACAGTGAACAACTGAAAGATTCTGGAGGGGCCCAGGCCACCCCGTTCTGCACAGAAGGCTGGCTGGTATAAATGACTGGCTTCCACCACTGTCTTGAGGATGGTCAGGTAGGTGCAGGCCTAGGATTCAAGCTGCTCCCCACGGCTTCAGGATGATATCACCCAGTCATAAAAAGATCAACTTCAGAGGAAAATGCAGCAAGTAGCCCACAGATCTCTCAAAAAAAGGGGAGGGGGCCTATAACATCCACTAACAATGCCAAAATATGCCCAGAGAAAAACAGCCCGGAGCCTGAAGGGTTCCCATACCATACAAAAGACCTGTCATGAACACCAACCTGTGTGATCCAGGCATGGGGGGACGAGGGCTATGCTAACCTTGACCACCAAAATCAGCAGGACACTATTTCAAAGCACTGGCCTGAGTCATCCTGCTTTAACTGCAGCTAAATTCCTAGCTGGGTGTCTCTCCCTACCCTTAGCTTGCTTCTCTTCCCAAACCTCCAGGGGAAGAAGCATTGGGGATAGTCCTCTGTCGGCCCTAGAGTCTCAGCTTACTCATCTTTAGGGACCCAGTAGGCTTGGGTGGGGAGAGGGCAAAGTTAGTTTCCTTACATCCCTATCTACTCAATGGCAGGGGACTCTGGAAGTCTGCTTCAATTCAGCCAGACCCCAACTCTGTCAGCGTTCTACCACGGCCTAGAAGCAGCCAGAAACTGGACTCAAACCTGTCCATCCTAAATATCCTGCTGGCTTTCTAACCAGTTCTCAGAAACATGCCCAGGTTTACGTCTCCACCTACAGGCTCTGGGTTACAGCCTTGCTAGGCTGGAGATGCCCAGGGAGAAGAAAGGATCTCAGAAACACTCCGAGGAAACTAAGGCCCAGAGTAGCACGGTGGCCCAGGGGACAGCCAACAGAAGATCTCTTCTCCCATCCAGGCGCATCCCATGGTAGCTGGAGTTAGAGAAAGGACTTCATCTTGTCCTTGGTCTTGTGGGGAAGTGTGCCAACCCTAGAGGGCAAGTTTTCTTCCTTATTAAAAAGTACTGAAAGATGCAAGCCACACCCTGGCTAATACAACAGGAAAAAAGCTAACTTGGTCTGTAAAGAAGTCAGAAGAGGAAACTAGGAAGACTGGGGATGGGGGGGTCAAGTTCAAAGTCGCCTGTGAAATTTGCAGAGGCAGAAGAAATGCTGCTGAAAAAAGTAGCTTGGAGCTGACAGGCCGAGTGCACAGGCTTCCCCGTGAGCTAGAAACAGGGCTGTATTGCTGGGGTTCTGTGTATTACTTCATCTAATCCTCCAGGTAACCCAGAGGAAGGTGACATCCTGTTTTCCAGATGTGGAAACAGGACTACAGAGGTTAGACAACTTGTGTGGAGCACACAAAACCAGGATGGCAGCCATGGCAAATCTGGCTCCTGATCCACACTCTTAAATATTACGCTAGTAAGTGCCTGCTTGCCTCCAGGAGTTTAACCATTCTAAATGTTTCCTAACAGCACGCATCCTTCTCGTTTTCCCTAAATTTGTGCTGTACTTGTTTTTAAAGTATTCTAAACTCCTTTCTTCACACAAAGGCTGGATGAGGTGACTGAGAAAAACAAAATACTAAATTCGAATGTTAGCGTTATGGGCCAGCAAGAGAGCTCATTTGATAATAATGTGTCCACTCACAAACTTAGAGACTTGAGTTCAATCCCTAGAAGCCCACAGAGTGGAAGGAGACACTTGATTTCTGAAAGCTGTCCTTTGACCTCCATCCTTAGAATGCATGTGTGTGCCTGCCTCCTTCTGTCTCTCTTTACCTCCCTTCCTCCCCCTCTTCTCCCCCTTCCTCTCCCCTTCTCCCCCCCTCCCTTTTTCAAATAATTTTTTTTTAAATGTGAACATTGTATCAGGAAAGAAGATACAAAAAGACCAATGAGACCAACGAAATTGCTGTAGCTCCTCCACACTGGCCTTCGCCAGCCATCCAAGTAAACAGAGCAACATGACCGGTTTTAAAACGTGTTCCCCAAAAGGGAAAAACGGTTATCAGTTCACCTAAAGAGACCAAACAGACATATTACTAAATTCCCATAGAAGAAAAGAATATATACTGTTTTGAGTATTACTTCAAAATCAAGGCTGTAACCTTAAAAGCCACTCAAGAGGACGCAATCTGTGCATTATTCGAGGGTATATTCCAGTGTGCAGACTCCAAGCGACACACTATTTTCCTGGTGGAAAATTACACAATGGAGAAAACAAAGCCCAGTTCTCAGATCCTCTGGTGCCTGATGGACAGGAGCCTCTGGTGTTCTAAAACGGCCCCTGAGAGATCTGGGACACTGATGTGGTGAATAGGTTGTGTGACAGTGGGGTGGGGGGCGCGAGGTCAGACACCAGGTATCTATCCTCTGGTCACATGAAATGGGGCTTCAGGAATACCAGGGCTCCGTGCATACCAACGCTTCTTACTGTCCCTCAGTGTTTTCGGGGTCTTGCTTGCTTGAAGCAGAACTTGCCTACAGCCACTCCAATGCTCAGCCCCAACCTAGTCTCTGGCAACTGTTCTCGCTTACAAATGCCGCTTTCCTGACTTGACATCTCAAGTTTCTTCTGCTGACTCAGTTTTGACAGAAACTTACAGACTCTGATCCCATTCCAACCTGCCTCAAAGCGGGTCTACCTACAGCTAAAAGTTCATGAAGAAACCTCATAGAAACACAGGTTGGGGGTAGGGGAGAAACATGTGCTGGGCCAGTTCAAAAAATGTTGGTATTTGCATTGAACTACTCTAGAACGTTCCTTTCCCTGGCCAAGGTAGGGAACACAGTCCCAATCCTCGCCTGACCAAAAAGAGAAATCAAAGTCACAGGCACCAGGCACCTGACCTCCAGGCAGCCCTCCCCCCTCCCCCCACCCAGTGTTCCATCAGACTAAGTCCCGCAGGGACTCAGGCCGCTTGAGCACTGAGCTGAGGCCTGTGGGCAAGGAACACGGAGAGATCTAATGCCTGCGCCTGTTCACTGGGCAGGAGCGAATCTGGCTTTGGGAGACTCACTGTAGTTCCTACTCCTACGTCCCAAGCAATGGGGAAGAGCGCCATGGACCGAACACTGAAGGTCCCACTGTGTCCCCCTGGACGGGACGCCTTCTGTCCAGATAGCTGGCCGAAAGAAGTTGGAAACCCTACCCCCACCCTCCCTAGTCATTATTCAACAACAAACAGGTGCTATATTTAGAACTGTTTCCATGAAGGCGCCATGGGCAAAGGCCACCCAACCTCTCAGACACAGAAAGGTGAAATAAGGCTATTGGACCAAAAAAAAAAAGAAATTGAATAGGCAAGTTCTAGTTCATATTAATCTGTTCAACACAGCCTCTCATTTTATAAAAGGACCTGAAAATCCACAGGACGACAAACAGTTTTTCCCAGAAGCCTCTGTGTCCATTCTGCAAAATTACGTAACTAGGAAAGTGAGGGTTGTGATTTGATTACACTTTCAAACAGCCTGCCTGCGGCGAGCGATTCACAGTGCCTGCCAGCCACGGGCAGGGTGATGCAAACACAGGAGAAGGGCAGAGGGAAGCCAGACAAACTCTTTTGCACTAACTTATGTAAATAAGTCTTTTAAGCAAACCTCGTCCCACCTTCGGTGGCCCCTTTTCCCACAGGCCCATGGTGGGTTTCTGGCCCACCCAGATAGGTAAGAAAGTACACAGCTCTGAGTTTGGGTTTACTCTGCTGTTTGCTCTTAATGGAAGCTTACATATGCTTCCCACACAAGGATATTGTTTGAAGGAATCAAATAATTTACTGTTGGACATACGATCTTAAAGGACAGCATATGCTCTTGGGAATGCAAAATCTTACCATTTACCTTTTCTTAAAAAAAAAATTTTTGCTTGTCTTTTACAACTAAGTCAAAGGAAATAAGGCTTTTTCCAAATGTAGTCGGAGGTGCTGAAAACCTCTTCTAATAATCTTCTTTCAGTAAAATGCAGAGTTGTTTTGCAGAGAGAGAAATTCATGGGCAGGCAGAAGAAATTCTTGGGAGGCAAAGAAAGTCATGTTCCTGGTGCCCTGCAGGTCCCTTGGCCTGCAGCCTCTTTCTGAGCACACCCCAGCTGAGGCCTCCCTGCCCCTCCATCCACAACAGATCGACCTACCTTCAGACAGATTTTAACTAAGATACATCCGTGATTCTATTTGTCCTTTGCTCCCCCTCTCGGAGCTTTGTGTAGACAAAACAGTGGTTAATTGTGTCTATTTCACTGTTAGGAATAGAAGCTGCTTTTACAGTCTTGTCACAAAAACTGAGCCACTTGAGAGAACTTCGAGGTCATCTGCCTTCAGGGTTGTGCTGAGGAGACCTGAGTTTGCGAGGAAAGAAGGGCTGTCACCTCTCCATTCTGGAAGAGACACCTGTCCTTGACTGGGAGTGCACACTCAGGTCTTTGCACAAGAGCCAGGCGGCTGGTGTCCTCCCTCTCACTATGATCTGCCTTTCCCAGAACAGACGGAGGCCTCCTCTCCCATGTGAGGAAAGGCATTTCTGGAGAACTGGTGGAACACAAATGATCTTCTTTTTAAGTTTTAAACTTTCTGTTTTCTCAGTAATGTTCATGTTCCAAAAAAGTAAAAATACACCAGAATCAATAGTAATATAATTATTTTTCGATGACAAAAATCTTCCCAAATGGCAATACTGGCTTTCTACCCATCCATCCACCTACCTTGAGTTTCCTTTTTGGATTTTTCCTTTTCTTTTTTTTCTCCCTTCCTTTTTTGGTGTGCCATATGCATGTGCAAATGTTCACGTGCATGAACAAAGGGGACACACACGTGTGCGTGGAGACCCCAGGTATGGATTCAGTGTTTTCTCTATCATGCTACACTTCTTCCTTTGAGACAGGGTCTTTCACTGGAACTCACAGGTTTGACCACACAAGTGGCCAGCACACCCCTGAAACCCTCCTTCTGTCTAGTACTCAGTATTATAAGCACACACTGCCACGTCCAGATTTATGGGGGTGCTGGGGATCTGAACTCAGTCCTCACGCTTGCACTGAGCTAGCTCCCAGGCCACAGTCCCATGTAGGTATAGATAGAACTTTGCATATATTCCTTTTAAAAAAAACTTGGATATTAGACATTCATATCACATCTAAAATGACATCCCATCATGGAAGATGGGGTTTCTTATGTGTGGTAGGGAGTGCTCACTCTGAGACCATATGAAGAGGCCCAAGGTTGACATTGGAATGTCTTCCATAGCAGCTTCTCAGATGCTTATTTTTAAGACAGGGTCTTTTACTGACCATTTTGGTTAGGCTGGCTAGCCAGTGAATTCCAGGGGTCTGCCTGTCTCTGCCCTAGAGAGCTGAAAGTAATAAGCGTATACCACCACACCCAGTTTTTCAAAGGGTGCTCAATATCCAAACTCAGGTCCTTGTGCTTGCACGTCAAGCACTTTACCCACTGAGCCAGTTCCCCGGTCCTGAAAGCAGTTTTCTAGTGAGTCCCTGATGCTGGATCCAGCCAGTAGCAACACCTCAGCAGCAGCAAGGTTAAAGAAGGTTCCATCATATGGATACAACCTAATTTAACTAACCTGTGGATGGGCAGCTGGGGTGGCTCAACTTATCTTGTATAAAATACTGTGGCGATGAATATCCTTGAAAAGCCCTTTTGTTATTAAAACAAAACAAAACTTGATTATTACCTGGAAACACATTCCTCTAGGTGGAATTGGTAGGTCGATATCTGGTTTCAGGAGAGGGAGAGGGATGAGAGGGGCTCCGCTGAGACCCCTTGCCCATGTAGATGGCTGGATGTGAGGGGATTGGCTGATGTGAAGGAAACCCTTGTTGAAAACAGGACTGCTAGCACCAGATACACCAAGTCACGAGACAGGTCAGCTGGCACTTTAACCAACAGGGACGAGTTCCCACAGTTACAGAGTGACGCCATCGGTTGGGCCTGTTCTCACTCCAAATGCTGCCTGGAGCCAGAGAGAGACACACAGAGGACTGCCAGGTCTGGGTTCTTGCCACATACTGGCTGTGTGACCTCAGGAGTCACTTCACCACTCTGCATCTCAGGCCTGCAGACAATCTGAATGGCGGACAAGATGCTGTGAGGAACGCTGTCCCTTCTATGGATCAGTCTGCTCCTCTAAGTACTGAGTTCCACTGGCTGCCTGTAAAGCCCTGGCTGGAGATCTTTTCTTTGGTAATCCTTATGTTCAATCACTTTACCACCTTATCCAACAGGCCCTCAGATGAGATGCTTCCACTCCTGACACAGTTCCTGCAGCGGCCAAGGCAGAAGACTTACTTCCCACAGCTTCGAAGTTTGCCTACAGCTACGCTCCAACCACTGTGATCAACAGTCCCTCTCCAGACGGTAGGGCTGGTGCTTAATACTTTGGTTTCCTGAATTCAAACCTCACTCCCACCATCCAGGCTATGAGGCCTAGGCCAGTTACTAAAGTGACAGGTGCCTTGATCTTCTCGTTGTCTGAAACATAGAGATGAATGAGTGTTTTCCTGCAGGAACATCATGCAATGTGAACAAGCAAAAGGATAAAGCATTTAGAAAAGAACCTGGCATGTGCTGAGTAGCTAATAACATTAATAAGCATTACCTATCATTATCCATTCATCCAACAAGCTCCCACTGGGTATTTGTTCTTGCAGTGCCCACTGTTCTTGAAGCTGCATGAAAACATTGCCAAGGATATGGTCCAAGGCCCTTACTGTAGTGGGAAGAGGCCAACCAACAGGCCATAAGCCTTTATCCAAAGCCATTGGCCTAAATGGGCTTGGATTGAGGCTTCTGATTTCAGACGAGTAACAGGTGCACACATACATCACATTACAGAGTACCCTCGCCCCGCCCTGCTCACCTGGGATCAAACATATTGGGATTTCTTTCCCCAACAAAATTCACATAGCATCAAGAAATCCTGCATTCTTAAACAGGTCAGATTTTGTAGCCAAATGAGTTATAACAAAATGTTTTGACTTTCAAAACCTTCTGGATGCCAGGACTG
Source organism: Typhlomys cinereus (assembly GCA_023101885.1). Lineage (NCBI taxonomy): Eukaryota > Metazoa > Chordata > Mammalia > Rodentia > Platacanthomyidae > Typhlomys > Typhlomys cinereus. The sequence continues at coordinate 1,457,690 of JALPQD010000352.1, read as the reverse complement.
TGGACAAGTCTATAGACTGGTACCATGTGACAGCAAGGGGGGAAGAGCTACAATGGTAGCGAGCAGACAGTTTAAGCTGACACCAAAGGAGAAACCGAAACCTCTTGGGATAGGTAGGTGACCATTCCTAGCAGAGGGACACTGACAGATACAAAGGTGGGACCAAAGGAACCATAGAGAATGTTCTGGAACAGCCACAGCACAGGAGAAACAGTCCAAGATGGACATGGAGAAGCAGCAAGTCAGGCTGACAGGTGAAGCTGGGATCCACAAAGAACCGCCAAGAGTGCTAGAACCAAGAGACTACTGAAGAATGAGACTATGACGGGATTTGCATTTTGCTAAAAAAAAAATGGTAAAAGTTCATTGGGCTGAACAAGAACATGGATAGGAGAAGAGAAGAGGGAGCCAAACAGGAGAGCTGCTGGTAGTCAAGATGACAACAGTGCCAACTCGGGCAGCACATGGGCACAAGTGAGGGCAGTGCCTCAGGGCTGGGATGGGAGGGCGCACAGGCACCTTGGTCAAAATGCAAAGGCAGCAACAGGTCTAGGAGACAGCTCAGGCAGCACAGCGTTCATCCAGAACCATCTTCTACACATGCACTCTGCTTCTTTTCTTGGAAGTGCCAGGAATCATGTGCCAGGTATGTGCTCTTCCACTAAGCCACAAAATTTTCATTTTGAGACAGAATCTCCTTGAGTCACACAATTGAGCTTTGACTCACAGGAAGGCCAGCCTTTAAATGTGATCTTCCTGCCTCAGCCTATAAAGTAGCTGGGACCAAAAAGAAATCTATCCTACAAGAACCAGGGAGTGGAGGTGGGGGACGGCTCATCTCAGAGCAGAAACAATCAAGGGAGATGAGCCAGGATGGATTCCCATGAGAATTTAAAGCCTGAGCCCCTTCCTGTCAGCAAGTGCAGCCATAGCCGAGCCACGCTGACCAGAAACTGCAGCCACGGCTGACACTGGGATCTTCGTTAGAAAGAGGGAGGGAGGGGAGGGCACGCTGAGCGCTCCCACAAGGTGTCAACAAGGACCTTCTGGGGAGGAAGAAGACCTGGTGTTCCCTCTGGGTGGTAAGGTCCTCGAGGAACATCTCGCTCCAACAGCCAAGCACAAACCCACACAGTTGCAAGCTCGGGGACCTGACAACTGTTGTTTATGTTTGATTAAAGGTTGGTTTATGTTTCCTTGGGGAGTTTTTATTTCTGTGCTATTATTTCACCCCTAAAATTTACAGTGACTGAATTCTTCCTCCCTGCTTGAATCAACCCTGCCCCTCCTTTCTCTGGTCTGCAAATGGCCAGAAATAGTTTCCATTGTCATTGATTTAAATTTCCACTTTGAAGATGGGAACAAATATTTTTCTTGCCCTTTCCTGAAACGGGAATAAATTTTTCCATTCCAGTTCTTCTAACCGGGATCAGAGGCCCCAAACCTTAACCAGAAAGGTGCAGAGCACACCCAAACAGGCAAGAAAAAGGGACATCTGCCTCCTATCCTTGGGTCCAAAGGAGTTGGCATCCCTCCCTACTTCATGGATACAACACATGGCCCCACCCCTTGTTCCACTCCCACATACTTCCAGAGCTCCACACCCGTGCCAGAGGAGGTGAGCATAGGTCCCACCCACCCGCAGAGGTTTACATCTGTAACATATGACAAAGTGGCCAGTCCCACAGGATGTCTTTAGAGGCTGCAAAGTAAAGAGCATTCATTCACCAGCACAGGCCTTTCCCTGCTGACCACACCCCCTTTCTAGCTCTGTCACCCCACTCTTCAGCCCAGTGGGAAGTCCTCAAGGTGAACAGAGTGCCAGAGGAAACCGCTCGCCTGCCTCCTTGGCAGGAACTTGGTGGCTCGCCCAGGGGGAAGCTCGGCCTGAGTTCTGGTGTCTGAATTCTCTGAGAGTCTTGGGTGTTTCCAGAGCTAATATTGACATGGAATGCTGGTATGCTGGGTTATCCTGGGAGACTGGGGCCGGAGCTTCCTGTTGTCCTCTTCTTCCCCAATTCAGATCTAATGCTCTGATCCACCTTGCTGATCGAGTGGTCCTAATCACCATTCCTACCTGCTTGACGTTGCCACAGTGAATGCAAAATAGGCCTGGAAGCTTTGGTGGTGACAAGAATCCGGTGATCTTAAAGGCTGGAAGAGGAGATCTCTAGGTACTTCTCCTGGCCTCTGGCCCAGCCACAGGCAGAGAGTGGAGAAGTACTCTGAGTCCACAAGACGATCCCACAGCGTCAATCAAGCCCCACATGGTAGGAAAGTGTTCCTACCATGATTGGGACAAGGCAAATGTGCCACTCTGGTTGCTCTATCTAGCATCTTACTGACTTAGGGACAAATGTTAAGTAGTATATAAAGCACATGTCATATTTCAGGTGTTTCTATCAATAAGAGGAAAATGGTTATTCTGATCTTAAAAGAGTAGGTGATTTTCCCAACTCAAGGTCCATTGACCTCATTTGATGATGGAAATTTCCTTCCAGATTTCGACCTCCGATTGGCCTCCCTGTTGCTTTCAACTTCATTTTCAACATTTTCTGTGACTTCAGAGAATCCAGGTCCCCATGATATCCCATAAGTAAGAGAAACACAGAGATGCTTATACCCTCCTCACTTTGAACAGGTGGATGGTACAGAGCAGGAGGGCTGGGCTAGAGGCAAGAATGTAAAAAATGGATGAGATGTCTATACCCTTGGTGACAGAATTCAGGAAGCTGCCAAAGCTACAAGTATCGAGTCTTTCCCTAGCTGCAAGGTCTGTGATTTGGCTACAAAGACAATAGGGTCTTCTTGAGACTTCATTCGTTCTTTTATTTGTGTGTGTGTGTGTGTGTGTGTGTGTGTGTGTGTTTGGAAAGTGTATACACCTGTGTTTCAGGTGTACGAACACATTTGTGCATGTGTGTGTGGACACCACACCTCATCCAATATCTTCCTCAATCAGTCTCCACCCTATTTTTTGAGACAGGGTCTCTCATTTAACCTGGATTTCATCAACTCAACTAGGTCAGCGGGCCAATAAGAGTCCAGGATTCCTCTATCCCCGCCCCCTCAGCACTGTGATCATAAATGCTTGCTATCATGCCGGGCTTTAACATGGATATGAAGGATCCAAATTCAGATCTTCATGTTTACACAGCAGGCATTTTACCAATCAAGCCATCTCACAGCCCCTGGGGTATCCATCTCTCTGCACTGTAACGCAGGAAAGAACTACCGCTAAATAGACATTAAGCTGTCTGATTCAATGAGAATAAGGCAACTTGCAGAGTGGGAGCATGGAATTCAGGATCTGGAAGAGTGGTTCATCCCTTTTGGGCACCACTTGGCTCTTTGATGAGTCTCTAAGGGTAGGAACCTTTGACCCTCCCCAGCTGTCTTAAAGCACTGGCTCCCAGCGCTGTGCAAACTGTCAGCAAACATCTGACAGTGCCTCCCCTCAGGGCTTCCCTCTGGAGGGTTCCCCCAAACAGCTCAGCAGGCTTAGCCATCTTCTGCATCCTCCATCTACAAACTGGCTCGCACCTGAAAGAGGTCAGGAGTCACCTCAAGTCCTGATGTGAAGGTCTAACGAAATAAGACCTTCTTCCTTGCCAACAAAGGCAAAAATAACCAGCCTCTGCCCAAGAAGCCTTCCCAGCCCTCTCAGAGAGACACTCCAGGCAAGTACTGAACAAGAAAGCAGACTGCAAGTGCTCACAATTGCCCTCCAGCCTCGGAGAGTAATTGTGTTGCTTTCGATCGGAATGCAAGTTCAGCAGCAAGTGTCTAGAAACTCACAGGTAGCGGCTTGGTGACCACTCAAAGCAAGAAGCCACTGTGGTTCAGAGGCGCTGAGAGGGAGACGACATGGGGGAAGGGCACTCTGATTCCCGGCGCCAACTCACTTGAGTCCCACACCAGAGAGCAACGCAGAGGTCCCCGATCCCCCCCGAGCCGCAGCGAGGTCCTCTTGCGTGACAAGGGAGGCACTGAAAGGGAAGATCTACAGACTGGAAATGGGCCCTGCAACTGCCCGCAGTGTAGTTGAGGCGGTGAGTGAGTTTGCTTCCCCATCCAATGCCAGTGTCCAGAGACAAATAACTCCCACCCAACATGATGGAGTCTCTGCTTTTTGTCCGACAGCATGCAAACTGCTTTGAATACATTTGCTCACAGTAATCCTAAACAAAATCAAAGCAACAGTCTCTACCCCATTTGATTGAATCTAAGGCTTCCTGCTTCCTGCTTCCACAAGTTTCTACTGTGGCCTGATGCTACCGTGTGTAAGGTACATCCTCATTTTCAAGTGCAAATGTGAAAGAAAAATGCATTCTGAATTCAGGGAATATGATGTTTCTGGCGGGAATGGGGATATTCACACTCTTGTCCTAATGGGGCTACCAAAGGTCACTTTGCTTCTCAGAGCGTCAGCTTCCTCAGCATACTTTTTAAATGGATGGACAGGACAGTGGCCAGCCCCAGAAAATGCTAACAAATATCCTGTCACAAAGGACACCACCGGCTTCATCCCTCCCACTATCCAAGCAAGTGTCTCGGCACACCAGTAAGTCCCCACCAACATCATGATACATGGCCCCTGGACCTACAAGCTCAGACAGCAGCAAGGCCGCAGCTGCAGCTCTTCTGCTAAGAAGCACAGTCGGGGCTTATAAGGCACAAGGCAAAGGACCAGCTTGAACCTGGAACTACCAGTGCCAACCAAGTAAAAGGGACACAGTCCTGCTTCCCTCATGCAAAGCAGCTTGTAACCTACAATAGGAACTTGATGTTTAACTAATCGACTCCAGCATGCCGAGCACAGGTGCTCCTATGGTAAGGTATCTTCTCTGCACTTAGCAGAAACAGCAGCACAGGAAACCAGACAGCAAGTTTAGCAAGGGCTCAGGTCTGGCTCCATTGTCCAGAACCTCTGCATACTCCCTCCTTTCAAGGCCTTCTGTTCAGAAGCAGAGTCCCTGCCCACTAGACCCCACAATGCTTCTGCCCCACTGAGACAACAGGGAAACCAGGACTCTCCCAAGACCAGGGCCTCAGAGGACCTTAGAAGCAGAGCAAGAGCCTCAGACTGACATTCAGAAGGTTGCTGCAAGAATAGTCTTTAAACCAAGACAAAGAGAAGTGTCTGGAATGAATAACGTCCGGCAAAAGGAGGTCAGCAGAGATGGCAACTAGCAGCAATCAAAACCTTCCTGCATCACTTCATCTCCCCTTCTGAAGACATAGTCCTATCTCCAGCTTTCCTCATCCTACTCTTAACCCAGACTTGGGACTAGAAACTGGTGAGATAGCTCAGTGGGGAAAAGTATCTGCTCACAAACCTGGCCACCTGAAACCTGTCCTCACATTGGAAGGAGAGAAATGACTTCTTAAAGTTGTCCATGTGTGTGATCTCCCCCTTCAAATAAAAAAGAGGTTGATTTGTGCAAGTGCCTACTTAGTCTTGACTTCTTTATCCACCTCGTATGTTCATTTCTGTACTGTCCATACCATGTGTCACAGTTTTAAGACAGGATACAATGGAACAGGGCAGCCATTACTAAATTATGCTAATAATGCCAATTGAGAATGTTGAAACTCTTCAGGGGCTAAGTTGTCCTTGTACATATATTCTGCTTTGCTGATGAGACTATGATTTTCCCAAAGCCAGAGGTTACGTCACTTTTTGCAAAATGTCTACAATAGAATTCTCCACACATCCTTTCAGTTGGTGGTTTGGACTAGAGAGAGCGCAACAGAAAGCAAACTCACCACCATCTTTTCCTCCCCTGGCTTTGACAGACATGGCTAATCGAGTGCACATTCCTGCCCACCAATCAGCAGTTCTGAGGTAGACAAAACACTTCCAACTGATGGGAGATGGCAGAGGCGGCAAAATCGGCTTGCTGCCTCCTTGGGCTATCCATTTTGCATGAAATCTGACAGATACAGATCCTAACTTTTGACAGGTGCTCTAAAACTGCCACCTACCCCCCTAGTGACTTCTGAGACTCCTGCGAGTAGAGGACACAAAGAGTCAGATTCCATCTCCTTCGGTCTCCTCCTCCTCTCCTCGCCTGCTGCTGCCTCAGAGCCCTCTGAGAAGATCAGCAGGATGTAAATTATTAAATGATGAGTCCTGGTGTCACATCACCAACACACAGTCTGTAATCTCTGACACTGGGGGGGGACAGAGGGCAAGATTTGTGATGAATCTGTAACACTGGACCCCCACGCCTCCACTCAGTAGCTCTGGTCATCTCTCAAATGCTCATGCAATCGGATTACCTTCTGCCATCCTTCATGTTCTGCCAAAGTGGGAAGAGGCAGGGCAGGACGAGCACATGTGAGAAACGAAAGGAAAGTAGGCAATTTTTTCAAATTCCAAAGCAGGAATGACCAGAGGCCTCGTCTTTTCATGCATGTAAAACGAACACCTGGTGAAGACAGCACCTAAGAAACTGTAAATGTGTAACTTCACGTGATCTACAACTTTGTCCCCTCCAAACACAAGTCTCCTGTCAGTGTGATAAACCAGGGGGTGACGCAGGGCTGTACTTGAGGAGGCAGGCGTGCAGCAAGCCCACCTGGCAGTCACGTGATGCCCCTTCTCTGAGCACTCGGTGGGACCTCAGCTCTTCCATACTAATGATGATGATGACAAGTGGCGATTTCGAAGGCCTCTCCTGTTTACTATCTAAAGGCCTCTTGGCACCCCATGTGAGTCGAGTCGAGATTCACACATCTCGTGTACACCCTCCGCCATAGCAAAGACCTAATTTAGACAGAGGCAAATTAGCTCTGTGGGGTGAAATGCATTAACCAAGTCTCCCAAACAGCACAAATCTAATTAACTGAAAATCAAAATTGCAAAGCTGCCGAAAAAGATTTCCACGGAAGAAATCTCCTAAGGATTGAAAGAAAGTTGTGGGCCATGTGACCCGCTTAATCCAAGTCTCAGCACTAAACTGGGATAAATGCTGTTTGGGTGTTTGGGTTTGTTTGCCTTTTCACTGATGTTTGTTTTCTCTAGATCACCTTTATCACCAGTGGGCTTTAGAGAGCTTATCTGGTGCACACAACAGCCATGAAAAGCATCCTTTCCTAGGAGTAGGCCCAGCCTTGCAGAACCTTGAGGCTAAGGGAAATATGTGCACTGCTTCCAGAAAACCTGGCTGGGAACGCCTCTCTTAACTCTTACACCTCAGCCCCCCCCCCAACTCACATTAGCAGACCCCCATCGCCCAAGTGGTACTGTCAGCACTGGAGTCCAGAATGCCCCACTAAGGGTCCTTTAAATGACAGCTATAATGAAGTCAGAGCTTCCCCATTGCAACCATGCAAGTTTCTGGATTCAACTTCCTGCCTCTAGCACCTCCAAACAAAAGACAGTAGGTTGGACTGGCTGTCATGGGCCCCAAAAGCCATGAGGCCCAGCTTTTAGTACAGTTTCCACACTTTCTCCCTGCATAACCAGTCCCAAGTCCCTCCCTGGTTTAAACCCTTGCCCCCACGCACTGGTTCTTTTTAACCCGGCTACACTAGAAAGCCAGCCAAGGTGCTTACCAAAGTCCTAAAGCCATTCCACAAGCAGACGGAGGACACCAGAACCCCAGGGACACCAGCACTTCACCCAGACAAGCTACTCACAGCTAAAGCCGAGGGTTGCAGATCTACGTATGCTTCACCAGCTGCAATAGCTACTGGGGGATGCCAGGGAATGTAGATGCTGCTGAGTGAAGCTGAGCTCCAGGCTATGTGCTCGGCTCTGAGCTGCAGGTTCTGGACTAAAACCCACGGGCTCCTCAGTCTGATGCTCAAGACACTTGTGAACCATTTTCCTTCCATCCATGTTCCCTTCTCTACCTCTTGCCAGTGTCCAACTTACAAACTGCATCATCCATGCAGCTCCCCAGTCCATACTGCTGGGCCGGGCTATTCCTTTGAGTGGGAAACGCCTTGAATACTTCCTCCTCCACCTGCAGCTTACTTAATGTCTCAATTCTTAAGTTGAATTCCTAATCCCCAGGATGTTGAAATGTACCCATATTTAAAGACAGGACTTCTAGGACTGGTGAGATGAACCCGATAAGACTTGAGTTAGATCTCCAGACCCCACATGGTAGATGGAGAAATGACCCCTAAAAGTGGCCCTCTGACCTCACACATACACGGAGGCATTGTGTACCTGCATGTGTTCTCTGTTTCACCTCCCTTCTTCTCTCTCTCTGAAACAAACAATTTTTTTAAAAAATAGGACCTTTACCGACCAACTAGGACTGAAAGAGGGTCCAAACTAAAAGCTAAAACTAACGCTCAACGAGGAGGGCAGTACCCAACCGTGGACACACCCATAAGCACACAGAGAGGAACAGACGATCTCACGCCAAGGAGGGGAGGTTAGAACAGAACCTTCCTCCCTGGTTCTCAGAACAGACAACTGAAACCTTGACTTCTGGGTTTCCACAACTGTGAGACATTATGATTCTAATATGTCTAATATGCTAGGTTGTCCTTAAATCCTAAGATTTAGTTTCCTTTTTATTATTTTTTTATTTTCACAAGCATATTGGGGATTCATTCCAGCTTCCCTCCCTTCCCCTCTACTCCCTCCTACCTTTCCCTGTATGCTTCTATGAGTGCTGTCTACTCCTGTGAGTGCTCAGGTCTCTGAGTTACAATCAAGTTACCTCTCTTCAGGCCACCCCACTGATATGTGCGCTTCCCTTCACTACTCCAACTTTAGATCCAAAGGTTTCCACTGTAAGTGCCCATTTCATGGGCATAATAACAGCTACCAGCAGAGCACTTTGATGTACTGTCTTCCTACCTATAGGTTTGTTGGTTGTCTTCCCTGTTGATTTTTTTCTTCTTTTTCTTAAAAAAAGTGGTTCTTATTCTAGTTTACAATAACAGGGATGGGTACCCTTCTGACAAGGGGGTCTTCAATCCAATTAGAAAGCTATTGGTTGTCTCCTTGATACTCAAGCCACTATTACACTGGTGGTCACCTGTTGCCATGTGAATTATATTGCAACTTACAGATCTCATGTCGTTGATGGGCTTATGACTATTTCTCTCCCCCAGTAGCTTCTATAAAATATTCCTTGGTACCATGTAAGCTATAAGATTTGGTTTCTTAACCAAAACCCTATGTTTAGGTTCCAGTCCTGGTCTGCCTCTCCCGGAAGTTATCCTGATTATTCATTTTTTAAAAACTATTCATTCATTCATTCATTTCCTAGGCTCCTGCCACCAGGGCCAGAAGTACAGGTCCCTCGCGTTTTTATGTGGGACCTGGGATCTGAAGTCAGGACCTTCTGCTTGTGAGGCAGAGTCTTAACCCCTGGGCCACTCTCCAGCCTACCTTGGTCATTCTCTGAGTTGCCTGACCAGCTCATCTGACTCAATCCTATTTGTGAGACTCTGCCAACCATAGTGCCCAGCATGTGCAAGGTACCTTAACGAAGGAGAGGTAGGGAGGTGCGGGATGGGAATGAAAGTCAGCAGCCCCCACCGACCGGGGGAACTTGCCACAAACCCAGTCCCCATCTTGGCCAGGACCTGCTGCTGCCTCCCCTGCTCAGGTTTCCCTCTAGGCCACTCAGAAAGATCACACTTTTGAGCTGGGTTTTGTTTTTATTGTGTGTGAGAGTTTTAAGCCACCATATTGAAATGCAAACTGCCAGGTGTTAAAAATGCTGCCCCCAGCTATGGGGCAGCGGATTCCACCTACCAGCATTTATCACATTTGCAGTAAGTACACAAAAGGTCCTCCATTCAAACCCAGAAAGAGGACTTAATGCTTTTGTCAAAAGGCAGTGGTAACTGAACACTGGGCAGAGAGTGAAAGCAGATTCCGACTGGAGCTTTTTCATCCGCATGAGTGGACATGTGCTGTGCCGGAACAGGAGACCAAAGCGAATCAGGCAGACACTTCTGATGGTGCTGGGCAGCCAAACTTCGCTGTAGCCCTGAGGACAGGATGACGTCATCCAGAGAAGTGGTGAAAAGGAGCATCCATGTTTGCAAGGGGAAACCTTGACCCTCCTTGCAAGGAAGACGGTACCCTGGAAGCACTTACAGTCAACATCTCCAAAGCAAGTCTATTCATGTCTCCGAATACAAAAATTCTCAAGTCCTTCATGTTCAAAGAGCAGAGAGGAGAGCCCAGTTAAAAGGTAGGGTTGCCCTCCGTGCCGGGAGAGAAGAGCCCAGGCACCTTCGTAGAATTTTTTGTTGCCTTTCCACACAGAACTTGAAATATGAAAGGGTCATTTTCTCTCTCGGGTTGATTTATACTCGAAAGACAGCCAAGTCTGCTCTTTTGAAGGTTGCAAGGCCGGTCAGCCTTGAAACTCCCACATGGCCTTTTATCTCTCACCAGGAACATCGCTGGGGAATCTGGCCCCAAAGCCTAGGGGCTGGGAGGTGTTATACCCACCTTGTCTCTCGGGCACCACCACACCAGGTTCTCCCCACTGGCAACTTGGAAGAAAAAGAAAATCTGGAGAAGGAGTGTATATGGTGCATAGGAATTGCTTCACTCCTAGACGGGCTTGAGACTTCAAGGTTGCCTTCAAGTACCAAGAAACTATAACCAGTGTGGTTCCCCCAGAAGTCCTGCTCCTTTAGCAGCTCCCCTGCCCTGGCTGAAGGCTGGAAAAGGAAGTGGGAGGGTCAACCCCCCACTTCTGCAGATATGTATGCAATGGCTTATCTCCTAGGAAGACAACACCATAGCTTTTTCATTCTCTTCCCCAGCTTTGGATCCCCCTAAGGTTAAAAGTTTACAGCACCAACCCTCAACACTGTAGGTCCCTTCCAGGCAAGGAGTCAGTCTCTTACTGCATACTGAGTTTCCGCTGTCCAGCTAGCCTCACAAAATGGGATTTCAAAAGTCCTAAGAAATTTTCTCTTAAGAAGCATGCCTGTTCCCCACAAGCTATTCAAGAAACCTCAATGTCCCTTATCTGTTGAGAGGGCGAATATCTGATATGTCATCCATTCCACCACTGGCCACTAAGGCCAAAGCCCCCTACACTTTGAGGAACCAAAACCCCCACTGGAACAGGGTTACCAGTGGCACCACTCTGCAGAGCTCTATTTCCTACAGGTAACAGCAGCAGGAGCCACAACGTGCTGGACATCTACTTGCTCTGGGTACTATGGAAATTTGGTACATGTCACAGAGACACTCTCTGACCTGCACTGACAATGCTGTTAAGTGGACATTGCCAACTTCACTCAAGTGATCTTATTTCCTTTTACACTGGTGAGAAAACTAAGTCACAAAAAGAACCTGTGTGTTTCAATGCAAGCAAGAAAGGAAGAGCACCATTAACATCCCCATGGCATGGGGAGAATTGAAGAATACACATCCCTCCCAACCTCAACCCCACTCCATGCAGTGTGTCACATTCAAGAGAACAGGTCTTCAGAGACCTTCTGTCTATGCCCTCTGCATTCTCAGGCCTGCAGAGGTTCCCAGGGGTTTTGCTCCAGCACATTCCAGAAGACCAGCAATGTACTGACTGCTTAGTGCTAACCCCACAACTGACGTGTTAAGAGGCGGTGCGGACTCCGGCCTGGGTACACAGACATAGCTTCAGGCAGGTAAGAGATCAGAGAGGAGAAGGGAAATACCACCTGGAAGGGTACGGCTCACCTTCTCCTGCCTCTCACTGCCTGCTCCCCGTCACCACCATGGGCCAGACAGAGGCAGAGATACAGTGAACGAGACCCTTCCCAAGCCTCAGACTGGCCCAGGCTGCTTCTGAATTCTGACTACGAATAGCTCTCAGGAACACTTCTGCCACCAAGTCGTGACTTCTCTTTTCCTTTTTCTGGCTGTTATCCATACAGAGTCCTAAGCAGGGACACACTCCCCCTCCCCAAGCCTCCTCTTCCCCCAACTGCTCAGGAAACTGCCACGTGACCTAGATTTCTCCCTCAAGGACCACCAAGTTGCAAAGACAGAATTCCAGTTTACTTAGGCAAGCCCTCCCCGATCTTCGTGGTACGTACCTTTCCTTACACCTCAGACACGGACACAATGGATATGATGCACAAATGCCCCTCCATCTAGTTGCACTGATTACATGCGCTTCCCTACTAGAGGTACAGAACAAGAGGCCAACAGGTTTGGAACTACCTATCCTGCAAACTCATTCTTGAAAGTAAATGGTGGAGAGAGCGGGATATATGAGCCCAAAGCAATTTCAGGATAAACCAGCACCAGGGGATACGATCGAAGGAACAAGAGAAACCCTTTCTGAACACAGAACTTGCAGGCAAAGACAGAAGCCCTGGAAAGTTCCTTTAACTCCAAACTTCAGATTCCCTGTGACGCTTCAGCTTCAGAGAACAGAGGAGCTACAGAATAGCGTAGGTTCTCCACAGTGCATTCTGGCTTATCAAAGAATATTAACAATTTTTTCAAAGTCTTTCTCAGTCACTGGGAAACCTGGCTGACATTGCCAAGAGCACCAAGTCCTTCCTGCAGGATCTCACGGGCCACAGCTAAGGAGGCAGGCTTACCTGGGAGACCTGCCAAGGGACAGCCAGAGGACTCTGGCACTGAACTCAGCCCTGGGTGCAGTTTCAACGGACCCCAGTCCTGTTGCTGAACCCCTTCCTGGAAGTTCTCATGATGAACACCAAAATCCACCAGGGAAAAGGGCTGAGCCTCAGGAGTGGTGTGGAACTGTGTGAAAAGAGAGCAGGTCTAAGCAGTCCCCCGGGGTCAAAGGGCAAGTGTCACAGCCTGGCCAAAGAGCCAGTGTCATAGTCTGAGGGAGGAGGAGCAATGACATCAAGAAAGACAAGTGTGTACTGTATAGACATGAAGACCTGAGTCGGATCCCCAGAATCATGTTTAGAAGAGAGGGTGGAAGAGAACCAGGTGTCATGATGCATGCTCGGAGTTCTAGCATTAACCAGGCAGAGTCAGGGATCCCTGGGACTCATTAGGTAAGCCCCAAGGCGATATAGAGACCCTGTCAAAAGGGGAGGGAGGGAGGGAGAAGAAATCACACCTGAAGTTGACCTTTGGGTAGGAAAGCAGGGAGGGGGAAACAAGAGGAGGAAGGAGGGAACAAAGAGAGCCCGCTAAGAAGCCTGAGAGCTCATTGCAATATGGCCCATAGGATGCCCCCTTCAGACCACATTCATCCCGTCAGACAAAGCTGCCATCTGCGGCTACTCTCTCCCAACTACTCAACCCCATACCCAATGATATCCACTTCACGCTGGTTAAAAGATGAGGGAGACTCAGATCCCCCCCCCAAAAAACAAAACATCTCTCAGATTCTGTGGCCATTCCTAGGAACTGGGAGCCAGCCTCGCCATTGCTTCCACAGTGGTCATTACCAGCTTCCAACAACCAACTTAACGAAGCAGACCTCACTTTTCCCAGAAGGTAGTTGAGTGACACAGGGTCAGGTAAAGAAAAGCAGGGGCACAGAGGCAAGGCCCCCAAGTCCATTTCAAGCCAAAACTGATGATGATTTAACAACGAGGTCTAGGAACCTCAAGGAAGAAATCATACAGACCTCCCAAATCACATGGCCCAGGAAGAAAGAAGATGGGAACCAGAATAGACCCACCGAGGGCCTGAATTCCAATGATTAAGAAAGCAGGCATGCAATCAAGTGGTGCATAGTGAGTTCTAGGTAAGCCAGAGAACTGCAGGCTTTAGTGTCCTCACCCTTAATCTGAAGCAGTTAAAACTGCTTCACTGACTTGAGGGTAGAAGGCAGAGGCAGGAGGATTGCTCTGAGTTCAAAATCAGCCTGGGTTACATAGGGTGGATCAAGTCAGCAAGGCCTGCATGACAAGACCCTATCACAAAACAAAACTAGACACCTGCTGCATGGGATTTAATAGAAATATTTAAAAGCAAAATGCATATGAAAGGAACTTGGCCCTCAGAAGGGAAGGGGTGCTTGTGACACCCTATGTGTGGCGATGTTCTGCTGATGTCATTTAATCCTCAAAGCATCTGGCAGCAGTGACAGGGGTCAGGAGGGTGAGCTGAGAAATCTTTATCCAAAACACTTGGCACCGGAAGTGTTTCAGTTTCTTGGGCTTTATTATGGGGAATGAGGAATATTTGCATATAATATGTAATGAAATTTTGATACAGGACTCAAGTCTAAACATGAAATTTATTTATGTTTGTCTGTATCTTACATACATAGTCTTGAAGGCAATCTTAGCTAATATTTTTAGTGTGCTGGCAATTGACTGTGACCTATCACGAGTTCACACGTGGAATGTTCCATTTGTGATGTTGTCAGCAAGGTTTTGCATGACAGCAGCACCTTCCATGTTTGAATTACTCCATAGCACTCCAACCTGCCAGACATAGTTACTCCTTGCAACCCACTTCCCTCTTGTCACAAATGGGAAACCTGTGATCCAACGGTTATGAAATGGGAAAGCCAAGACTCCAGTCAGGGTAACTGGACCAGAGTGAAACCCACTGCGCCTCTCAGGGACAGAGGTGCAGCCACTCATGCTTCCCACGCTCACTGAGCATCTTCTGTGTGTCCTGCTCTCTGAAAACACTTGGACTGAGCAGAACACTAGGCGGACACTGCCCAGCACAAGGAAAAGAAAATCAAGTAAGGAATTGCCCTGATGGGGCTGTATTCGTCAGGGTTCTCCAGAGATGCAGGAGAACCAGGCCTGTTTTGTCATTACACCACTGGAAGGTGATGTGTATACCAACAGGAGAGAGACAGAAAGTGACTGATTGTTACCTGACTGACTGACTGAGAGTGACTGACTGACTTCTTAAACTGGTTTGCAATTGAGATCCAGCAAGTCTGAAATTCTTTGGCTCAGCCAGGTAAGAGTTGATGTTGTAACCTGGATGGTGACCAGTAGCCTGGAAACAAAGACAGAGGGGTTTCCAGGCTGCAGCCCAAAGCCCACTCTAAGTTCCTGCCTTGAGAATTTTCTACCCAGGCTCTTAAGGCAGCAGGGCTATGTTAAGATTCTGTCCAGGCAGACAGAATGGAGCAGCCCCAGAGCTCTTTGCTCTTTAAGGATCTGAAGCTTCCACCCACTATAAAGAGAGAGATCTGCTTCATGAACAGTCCACCATTTGCAAATGTCAATCACATGCCCAGAGGGCCTTCACAGAGCCATCTAGACTCGGGCTCCCCTTCACAAGAGGGCACAATAAGCTGAGCCGGGGTATCTGCAACATTAAGCATCACGAGGGGTTATATGGAGTCCTAGGAAACACAGAGGCAGGGATAAAGTCTAAGGATCTAAGGCACAATGGAAGACTCAAAGAATAAGCTGCAAATTTCCTTCTCAGAGACCAAGACTTTATCTAAAGGTCCTGGGGCTCCCTAGATTGAAGGTGACTCTTCTGAGAAGCACGTGATTTCTCAGCCCCTCAATTGGCTTTGGGGTATGATACATTATCCTCACAGTACATTTTCACGAAGGGAAGCACAGTGTACACTATAGAACACCAGAGCATTTGGCAGCAAGGCACGTAAATGTGATAAACCAGAAAAAGAAAGGTGTGCACACCTCCAACAGATGCCCACAGCACAGCCAACAGGAGGAGACCACAGAAAACTCTTCCCAACCACGCACTTAGAATGTTCGACTGACAATCTCATCCTCGCATGAGACAGTTGTGGAACCTAGCCTAGAATTCTGAGATCCATAACTGGTGCATGGGGAACGCCAGGGTGGGGGAAGTGCCCACACCTACACAGAGTTGGATGGGGCTGTTCTGTCATTATGTCACTGGAAGGTCATGTGTGTGCTGAGCGTGCAGACGAGTCTAACTCAGTAAGCAGCAGATCTCAATAGGAGTCATGTACTCACTCTCACTGGCGGGCAGGAAGAGCTCTTCTCAACCGGCAGCAGGAACGCTAAGCTCCAGGAGGCCTGCACATGGTAAGGCACAGGCAAAGAAGGCAGCCAGATAAGCTCCTCCTAGGGTGTAAGAGAATGCGCCAGCCCCAAAGCCAAGAAATAAGATGCGGCCGTGGGTGGTTGGGCACACCTACAGTTCCAGCTGCCGGGCAGGCCGAGGCAGGAGGATGACTTAAGACCAGGACTGAGAGACCAGTCTGGACAGCAGGTCCAAACTGCATCTCCGAAAACAAAAACAAGAATAACAGTCAAGCCCACACCTGGGACGGCCTCCTGTGGGCCAGGGCTCTGTGTGCCCACAACATGGACGGCCTCCATGGGCCAGGGCTCCGTGTGCCCACACATGAACTTGGTCTCATAGAAGATGGACAAAACTGCTACTCTTTAGCTTTATCATTTGTTCTTAACCATGTGGAACTGGGAGCACAATCGTAACAATCTATTAATGTATTTTCTTTTATTGCTTACATATTATTTTATACTGTCCGACTGAAAAACTTAAGAGGACATAAAGGCAGGAGGTGGATGTGCTAGGAAAAGCAAGAGGAAGGAAGTCGTCTACATGTATGAGATTGTAAAAGAGTAAAAATAAAAACAAAATTAATTAAAAAAACATGTTTGTAATTAGGAAGACTAAATATTAATAAAAAAATTATTTTAAAGAAGAGAAAAACAATCACAATAGCAAAAGCAAAAAAAAAAAAAAAAGAGTGCAACGTCAACCGTCTGTGAAGGCTTAGCTTCATTTAGGAGGTGTTTCTTGCACACCTGTTGTAGCCTCCTCGGATACAACAGGAATGCATGTCTTAGTTACTTTTCCTGTTGCTGCAGTAAGTACCCAAATAAAAACAACCCAAGGAAGAAAAGATTATTTAGCTGAGTTCCAGATTACAGTCCAATTCTAACTCCTGGGCTCAAGTCATCTTGCCTCAGCCTGCCCAACCGCAGAACTACAGGTGTGCTCAACTACATGTGGACATCGCATTGCTTCAAACACACACAGAAGAGGTCTGAAATGCTTTGCAGTCAGTCACACCGAACAACTATATATGGGCCCTTTTCACACCACCTTCTGGACCATGCTGTTACCAACAGCCAGAAGAAAGGGAAAGCTGACTAAATCATAAAGGACCTGAATCTGTAGCATCCCAGCCTCCGTCCATTCTCCAACATCAAGCAAGTCGATTTCAACATGCATGTCAGACCCCCATCTGTGAAATGGGAGTGCACCCTCAAAGGGGTGGGTCCCATGAAGGCCCTGTTCTCCATACTCCATCGAACGTCATGTTCTCTTCCAGAGCTCCATGCTATAAAAAAGGGCCCAGCGTTTAAAGCCGAAAACCCATTGCCCAAACCAGGTTGGCCATAACGCAGGATAATCACCATGTATTTTGACTACATTAGCCGCATCTCTGGCTCTGGCTGAGAAGGCCTCTCTGGTACTGCGGAAAACTCTTTTCCCAAAAGATTAATTCATTAACTCTTCCTGAAAGCTGTTTGTTTTGAAGAATGTCCAACCAGCTCTAGGGCAGCATACGTTGCTAAGAGAAAAATGAGGAAATAGCTCTCCTGACCTTACCTGCAATGCCAAGACTGAGGACACCCGGCTTCCACTGAGCCCCAGCTGGCCAGCTCACCCACACTAACAAGGTCCATCCTCTGACATTGGGGAAGCTAGAAGGTTCTGTGAGTCCGACACACGTCCCCCTGGGCTCCCACTGGAAGATATTGTAGGCCCATACATCCTTGCCTGGAATCATGACTGAGGAGGGCCTTTTCCAGAGCCTAGGCTGCTGTGAGCGCTCCTCCAGAACCCCCCTCTAGCTGTTAATGGCACCCTCCCACTTGTGAATGCCCCTCCCTGCCTGTCCTCCCCATGTTCCTGAGTGTCAAGACACAACCCATCCTGTTTCTATTCCCCGGCCCCCCACCAAACACCTTCCATATAGTAGGTGCTCAGTGCACACTTGTCACACTGGAATCCCAAAGGTGAACGGTGAATGAAAAGCCCCCATGAGGAGGCCTCTGATGTGCTTGCTTATGCAGTTCACCATATTCTCTGGAAGAGCATCCCAGGTTTCACCGTATGTTCAAGGGGACCTAACCAGGAGCAGCACAACCCTCCTCGCAGCTGGCCGATGCTGGGGTTGGGCTTCTGAGGGACACTCCCAGGCACTGCAGACTCGGTGCCTGCCACTGCGGCCCTTCCTGGCTTCTCCCAGCTGTGCGGACTGTTTGGGGAGGTTTTCAGGAGGCCCTGGATGATGCGTGCCTGCCATGAGGAAGGCCCTGAACACAGCAGACCTGAAGGAGAGGCGGGAAAGAGAAGGAGCGCATCTACACAGCTGTCCACTCCCTTTGCCACTTAACCATGTCCAGCGCTGGATGCTCATGACTCTGGATGGCAACCCTCTAAGACCCAACATCGGGCACTGTATGGGCTTCTAAGAAGACCAAGTCTTCTTCCTTAAAGCACCAAGTGAAAGGTGCACAGTGGGTCAATGTGACCAGACACGGTGGCTCAGCAAGCCACAGGCCACCACAGCAGGCACATCTTAGGAAAGACTTCCTTGTACAATATCATAGAGATTTTTAAACACCCACTACCCCACTATGCAAACATTAGACTGTGATTATTGTCCCTGCCCCTGCCTGGACCGTGTTCATAAACGTAGATGAGATAAACATAATTACCAGAAGCACAGATGCGGCTGGGCTGGTTTCTAAACATTCTGTCCAGTAGGGCAGAGCACCTGCCTTGAGTCCTACGTTCCTCCTTGCACAGCCAACCAAATATGTACTCTATTCTGTCCCGACAGAACTCCCCCCACCCCCAGAGGCAACTTCCTTCCCCAGGTGTTAAAGCAGATTTACCGTCTCAGCTTCCAGTACATCAAAGGTCTATTTTCACATGAAAGCGCTCAGTTGAACATGTAGTAAAACAAGACTGCCATACCCCAAAGCCTCAGCTACCGGCAGGATTCTCCCTGGGTAACCTGGTCCCTTGTTCAGCTTCCGGAACCACAGCATGATACCCGAGGGTGCCTGGGCCATCCTACCCAGCACTGCTTAGGCGCCCCTACCCCCTGGCCCAGCCGCCCAATCCTGTCCCATCTGCACTCTAGCCAGACACCACTCTGGGGCCGACGCTTGCCTGCGGCTGTCCCCAGGCCCCACAGAACCCCTCTCTCTAGCTCAGTCAAGACCTGAGGACATCGAACCCCGGAGACCTTGCTTGAACTCTTATTTATTTGCCTATTGACACTAAAAGGAACAACATCCCCCCATCCAGCGAGGACAGATGGCGCTGAAGTCAGCTTGCTGTCAGCCACAGGCTTTTAATAAAATAAGGGGTCAGCAGGAGCAAACATCTCAAAACAGCACCCAGAGCCTCAGCGGACACGCGCTACCCAAACTCTCACCATTCCCAAGATGTACATCTGCTTCTGTCCCTGCGTCATTTCACATGCTCTGACCCCTTCTCCTGACAAACAGCCATGATGATCCTGAGTAGCTAGTGAAATGCAGAGTAAAGTCAGGCAGCTCCACAAGACAGGATAAATGTGCGAGTTAGATATTAAGATCAGTAAGAAGAGCAATGAAAATTGCTGTACATCGCTCAGGGCGTCCTCTCAAAACAGCGTCCAGGCAACCTGCACAGGCGCATATGCACTGTGACCAACAGTTCCACCACTAGAAAAATGCCCTGAAAACTATAAACTCTCTCTCTCTCTCTCACCACACTCTGTCACACACACACATACACACACACTCACACACAGAGTGCACCATGTACGAGATATTGATAACTCTGTTCCAGTGAGCCAAAAAAGTAAAAATGAATACTAGACAGCACTGAAAACAAATGAACCAGAGTTGCATGTTATCCATGATGGGATGTCACTAACATCAATCTGATTTGTTGTTTTGCTTTGTTTTGTTTTCCTCACAGGGTCTCGCTGTATAATAGCTTAGGAACTGACTGGGGACTTTTACTCCTCGTGCCACAGCCTCCTAATTACTGAGATTTAGGCAGCTGTAGAGCAGCCATGCTGGGACACTCTCTGCAGGTTTTCGAAGGCCAACCCCAACAGCTGGAATTACCTCGAAGGAACTTCCTCCAACTCTTGGCTTCCCAAAGGATATACAGATTAGTTCTCCTGTGCAGATGAGCCCTACCCGCAGGTCCACACGAGATCAACTGGGTTGGACTTCAACATGAGCTAACCAATGAGGAAAAGGAGGTCCCCCTCCCTTGCCTAAATGTATAAATATACCTGACCTTGACAGCCATCTTTGGTGCCTGCCCCTCATGGCACGCCACCACTTCGGGAGTCGGGCGTCCATGAGTTCTTTTCTAGCTCTTTGCCCCTCATGGATCCCATGCCTGGAGTCCATGAGTTCTCCAGGGTGCCTGCCCCTCATAGTACTTCACATCTGGAGTCCTTGAGTTTGTCTCTCCTCTAACAAACTCTACCTTAATCCTCTAAGCACGTTCTGTTTGCAATTTTAAACTCCGAACACAAGAACTGGGATACATGCAGACTCCTAGAGACTGTGGTCCCAAAAAGCATGACCAGGGGAGAGTCAGCACGCTGCAGGCAAACATGAATGCAAGCAAATCTATATTGGGCAAGATGTTGTCCGGAGTCTGCACATGGCAAATGGGGGAGTATTCATTTGACTGGCATTTGTATCTTGCACAAAAAATGTTGTGTATGTCAATACTGAGTATTGTGAAATGCTGAATTAAATTCAAGCACTGCTCTTCTCTTGGGACCATCATTCCTCCTTTGGGACCTCTCTCACTCTCAAGAAACTTATTTGTTAAGGGCTCTCAGTACTAACTGCCACCATTCTCCCTTGAGTCAAGCTGAGCTCCGATGCAGCTGTTCCTATGCCAAGGCAAGTCTAAGCAGCTCTCCATATCTATACCATATTGTTAACTAGGGTTTATAACAACACATCATGCTTCTGACATTTTCCTTAATAAGGAAGGTCCCTACATCTGAGTGCCCTCTCCCTGGGAAGAAATGGGGGTTTCCAGCAGTTTCTTAGGGCCAAGCAAGTTAGAGGCAGATAGAAGCATATGTCTTATTAAAGATGTGCTCAAAAATCTCATGACCAGTTTCTCCCTTGAAACATTACCAGTGGGCTTGGATTCTGCTGTAGTCCGGATCTTGACCATCCCCCAAAGGCCTGTGTGTTAAAAGGGGGCTCAAGGATAGCACTCTCAGAAAGCAGTAAAACCTTTAAGAAGTGAGGGCCGTGAGAAAGAAGTCTTCAGGTAGTCCTGGGGGATGCCCAGATGGGGACTGTCGGACTCCCGTCCTTTCCCCTCCATTTCTGCTCCCCCACTTGCTTCCTGACCATGAGATGATAATTGTGCTGCATGCGGTTCCTGCAATGTGCTGCCTGACTGAACATAAACCTTTTCTCTTTAAAGATGATCATCTCGATTGTTTTGCCACAGAACAGAAAGCTGACTGTGTGGGTTTCTTGTCCCAAAACCTCTTCAAAGTCTTCTCCCAGCAAATCTCTAGTCCTTCCTGCTCAATGTCCCTTTACCACCATTTTCCCCTTTGCTCAAGGAAGCCCTAAACTGGTGGTCAACGATTCTGCAGTCTGTGCCCAAACTGCTTGCTGCTGCCCTCTTCTCTGCCTATAGAATTTAACTTGTCCACAAGTTAAATCCTCAGACTTCAAGGTATTATCTTGAACTTTCAAGAAACTACCCTTTGCAGCCACACCTGTCTCCACTCTGGGAAAGATCCACTTCTACTTCCATGCTTTCCTTCACAATTGTGGCAGTTAGTTACAAATGTTGACTTGACAACTGAAGACTGAGACTTTGGGCACACCTGTGAAGAGTTCTTTAGTTAAGGAAAGCATCAAAAGCAAGCCTGTGAGAGATCCACTTGGTATGGGAAGACCCAGCACATACTGGGTGGGACAATTCCCTAGGCAGGTAGAAAAGATAGAGAGCACTGGTTCCATATTTGGCAAAATAAAGAGTGGGAAAATATGCTCCTCTTTCAGCTTTTCCTATGGATATGATGCAGCCAGTTCCCCAGCTCTGATGCTGAATGAACCCTCCTGCCATGCAGATGAACTACAACTGAGAATCACAAGCTGGAATAAACCCCTCCCTCCCCCCTCTCCAAAGGTGTTTGGGTCCTGGACTCATTCAGTAATGGGAAGATGAAATGAATACACCAAAACTCACTGTGTGTCCCAGGACTGTCCCTGAAATCCGAATGTAGCATCTGTTCGAAGAAGCTGACCTCAGGTACTCAGCAGATAAAAGTCCCCCTCTCTTCTGTGCTACATCATAAACCAGCCTCTTTTCACCCCATCTCCCCCTCACTGGACCACCTGGGAATTAAATGTGATCTGAACCTAGTACCTGCCCTAAGATAAACAACTTCAGCAAGGACAATAATAATTCCTACTTATCGGGAGCTTATAACGCACCCAACACTGTGCTGGTTAGAGGTGTGGGGAAGAGGAAAGATGAGAGAGAGAGAGAGAGGCTGAGTCCCTCAGGCACAGTCAGGCAAAGATTCTCTGTTAACTGGAAAAAGGTATACTCCAAAATAATATGCAGCCAAAATGTCATACCTGTAAATCTCAATGTGTATGTGTGGCATACACAGAAAAAAAACATGGAGAAAAATATTCTAATCTGTTGACAGTGGTGGAGTGAGAATAGACCTAGGAATCTCTCCTTGCCAGGCTAATTTCCTTGTTAATATTTAAATTATGATCATTCAGTATTTATGGAGGGGGCTTTCTTTTTAAATGAACGTAGACAACAAAATTCAACTCTCAGGAAGCTTCCAATCCTGGCTTCTACAGTAAAACTTTATGCACGTGGATTGAGAGTGAACAAGACAATATTAAAAGATGTAATTATCTGCTCCTCACAAGAGAACGGTGCTGGCTCCTCACCTCAGGCAATGAACACAGTGGAATCAGAAAGAGACTGGCTGGCTACCATGAAGCAGGGAGGGACCTGCCATCATCCTGGGGCCAGTGGGCCTCCCAGGACCTCGCAAACCTGTCTTTCCCAGTCTCCAAAACACTGAAGGGATAACCTGCCCTGGGCACATGGGATCACTTTGAATGCACCAAATATCCCAAACCAGCCAACGAGAATACCTCAAACATACCTTTAATTTTCTATCTTGGGCTGAGGAGATGGCTTAGCAGTTAAAGCACTTGTTGTGCAAGCAAGAAGACCTGAATTCAGATCCGAGGTGCCTTGTAAATGCCAGGGAAGTCTGCCTGTGCTTCCATCTTCAGAAAGCAGAGACCAGGGATCCCCAGAACGAGCTGACTAGCCAGATTAGTCACACTGGCTGAATTTAACCAGAGGTCTGGGCTCAAAAATAAATACATTTTTAAATAACGTGGAAGCACAATTAATGATGATTCAATCTTGGACAGCCACAAGTACGTGCACACAAGTATAGCACACATGAACCCACATACACATACACACACAATACATTGAAAAATTCAAATGTATCTGAAAGTAACTTGGCAATAACAAGATAGTTCAGAGAGAATCCTCCCCCACTCCACCCTCCCGTATTTTTCAATCAGGATCATGGTGCATTGATGATACCAAGTAATTAATACTGGCTCAAGGCTATTGATGAAACTACAGATGCTATTTGAATTTCACCAATAATTCTACTGATGTTCTTTTTCTGTCCCAAGATCCACACTGCACTTAACATTAACGTGCCTTAAAACAAGCAAGCATCTTATGATTATCTATTCTGCCTGGCTAAGGAAAGATTCTGGTACTGAGGGAGAAGCCTTAATCCTTCTCCGCACCATCAAAGCAGGCAATCTTTGACACGATCTGCCAGCCTCCAAGGGAACAGAATTTGATCTACAGTGAGATTAAAAACCCAGACAATGACCAAGCTCTTAACCCTCTATAAGCAGTCACAGCCCCGGCCTTGCTCCACAGCAACTAACCAGTATTTAAAAGTAATTTATGTTAATTGCAAGCAGGATATATGACCGCTACAAAGCAGGCTGCCTTCAAACAAAAAGGCTCAAGAGAGTAGTCTAACAAAAAATTAATTTTGCAAAAGACCTATTTCTATTCCAACTTGTTTTTAAATATATGTTCTGAGTTACACGCCATTAACTATCTCAATTTATTAATAATCTTGGGGCAACCAACTATCTCAGATCACACAATGATGAAATCTTGCATAAAAAAGAAATGAAGCATCTACACACAAACATTAAGCAGGTAGTTGGCTGTGATGTCTGGAGAAGATGGGGATTTTTTTTTAATCAGAATACGGCAGAACATACAAGACGAAGGCTGTGTGAACCGGCAAACTCAAATTTTGCAAAGAAAAATTTTCTCCACTGAGCATGAGACAATTTTAGAAACAACTAGTTCAAAGAAAGTTCTTTGGAATTCCTCCCTCACTCCACGCCCCCAACAAAGGTTTGCAACTGGAGAAGGCCCCCATAGTCTCAAAGACCCATCTTTTAGCCGAGGAAATGACGGTGCTGTTTTGGCATTTTAAAGCAAGAACAAATACTTGAGCTATAAAATCCACTTTGTAGATGGAATCAGCGAGACAGCTGTTTATACAGAAACCTTTTCCCCTCTCCCTCCAAGCCCCTCAGCGATTCCTATCAGTAATAAAACATTGGCTAGAACAAAGAGAAATGGAGTTTACAAACCCGGCCCAGGCAGGGCCACACAGCCCACCGGCTGAATGCCATCTCAACCTGCTGTCTGAGTGACCCCTTTCAACCCCTCCCACTGGGAAAAGAAGAAGAAAAGCCTCTCTTTAGCCAGGAGGGACTCTGCTGGAGCCAGCCAAGCGCTGTTCCCTGAAGTGTCCTACGTGGCCTGCAGGCGCTCACCTTTCTGCAGGTCTTGACACCCCTCCTTCCTTCCAGATGCACCCCAACAAGCGCACAGGGGAATGGGAAGGAAGGGGGAGGCAGGGCCACCAGATGCCAGGCAGAAAGTGTCAGAATTCTATGTGGACAGAGGAGGGGACAGAAAGTCACTCTGCTCCCTCAGGCCATCCATCGTGGGGAGCAAAATTTCCGAGTCCTGTTGCCCTGAAGGATGAGTACTCTCCCCGCTTCGACCCCCAATTTTTCCTGGTCATTCCTGTATGTGTATTGTGTCGTGTGTATGTGCATGCACTCACCCGTGACGGAGCACACGGAGGCTGACGCTGGGTGTCTTCCTCAATCATACTCTACACGATTTTTGATACAGGGCCTTTCACTGAACCTTTTGCCAATCTGGAGAGGCAAGTTGGCCACAGCCCCTGGCTCCTGCTGATTCTGCCCCACCAGCACTGTGGTTACAGACGCATGTCACCATGCCTTTATGTTGGGGATCCATATCCAGATCCTCATGCTTGAGCAGCCAGTGCTTCACCTACTGAGAAGTCTCCCCAACTCCTCCTGTTCATCCTCGAAGCCCTGAGTCAACTCTCCCGACGCAGTGCTGTCCCTTCCCAGATCCCCGACATCTCCAGCATCCTTCGCCTGTTGATTCTGCACCCATTCCTGACAGACTGCCCTCCGTCAAACTGTACACCCAAAGGCAAGGGAGCCCCTGTCCCCATCTCTGAACCCCGTAACCACACCCTGCACCACAGTCCAAGGAAGGGGGATCAACAAATGTTTGTTCAATAAGCACATCTCAACTAGCCTGGAAATCACATTACTAAATGCTAATCACCATTACCTGCATGAATAATGAAGAAGCAAATTAACAAATGCTTCCTTGTTGGTCAAGTTGCCCAGTCCTTTGGGAGCACAAAGAAATGGATCAACTGGCATGTAGCTGTGGTGCGATGGTTCAAGAGTGACATGACTGCCTTGAAGGGTGTGTGAGAGTCAGGGAAGGAGGACAGAGCCCCATGTGGCAGGTAGCAGCCTGGAGTGGTCCCCATCAATGTCTGGACAATGGGACTCGCTTCTTCACTCTCCCACCAAGTTATCTCAGTGTGACACTCTCAGCTGGGGCGGCAGCATGGCAGAGTGGATCAGGGAAAACAACTCCCTCCCCCAGGCCCCCTCCACCTCTTGCAGCCACCCTCCACTTGCTTAACTGCCACAGAACCCAGATGCTGCCCCTTGCACCTGCTGGCACTTAGAATCAAAGGCAGATGCTCAATGGGTCCCACTAAAGTGCTGCACTGAGCAAACAAGGAGGAAAGACTGCCGATGAAAGAGTCCTGATGCTTCTCCTCTCTCTCCACTCACCGGAAGAAAAAGGTCATGCGAATATTCAATTTGTTGCTGGTCAGAGCTAGATACTCCCAAGTCTAGGAGTCATTCTACCTGTCAAAAAGAAACAAGTCTCCAGAGGCCTTCCTTGGGATCACCAGCACGGCTGCCTTTACTTCATCTCCCTCAAATCCCACAACCCTGGGGAACATCAGAACAAAAGGCACACTTAGAAGTAACTAGGGAATCTTCTCCATTTCCCTGAATGAGCCTCAGAAAAATTAAGTATGCATTGTCTATCCTCAACAACGAACCATATTCTAAATAAATAAATAACAAATAAAAGCCCTGATTATATATTTAAGGGAGGTGTTCTGTATCCAGGGGGAGAATTCTGATCAGATATTTGGGCTTTTTTTAATTCTGTGAATAATCAAACAACAGCAAGACTCGGCTAGTCCACACTAGGAACTGACATAGACAGAGGGGTTGTTCTATGGTGGTTCTTGGCACCCAACAGCCTCAAGAGCCTGATCAGTGTCTGCACACAGTGCAGTGTCTATCTATGACTTCCTACTTCGAGCAGACACAGCAGGTGACACCTGAAGGCCATTCCCCTCAACAGCAGACCTGAGCCTGTGGCCTAAAGCTTAAGGTTCAACAGAGAGACTCTGAAAGCCGCTGAACAAGTGGAACAGCTTTTGTTTTAAAACCTTACTGAGCATAAAACGTGAGTCAGGAGTTCCTTTGGGGTTACTGGTCAAAAGACCATTAAGTTACTAAAGAGGATCTTACTCTAAAAATTTGGATGCACTCAAGAGCCTCACCTTGGTGGATCCTGCTGCCACAGCCAGGGCATCTGTCCCAATACGCACCCAGCTTCCAGGGCAACTCTCCTTTCCTGAGAGGGTACATGAACCCACTGGCACTTCCTAAGGCAACTCAAAAGAAAGGCCTCGAACCAGCTCCTCCTCCTCCTGTTATTACTTTGGGTTTGTCTGTCTGTCTGTCTGTCTGTGTGTTTGTTTGTTCCCTACTCACTCCCAAGGGAACCCTGGAGCCACCTCTCCAAGACAGGCTCAGGTCCCTGGGTTTCAGTATCCCTTGGGAGCCTGGTTCCAGTTGTGGACATCCAGATGCCCCAAAAGCTAAGGCTCCTAGGTGAAGAACTCTCCACACTTCCACTTTAGCAAGTCTTACACCAGTACTGGCTCGGTGCTCATCCACCATCCCTCTGGGGACTGCACTGGAGTCACCAGCTCTGTGGCATGGGGACATTTACCTGAACGGCTGTGCACACTTGCAGCGCCTGCTCCTGCAGAGGCCCTGGCCTCTCTCTAGCAAGACCACAATGCTGCAAAGAGCTTGCATTCTAAACCCAAACTTCATGTTGCCCTTGCTCACATGCCCCCTTATTCTTCAGGGGAAACCTTGTCCCCTGGGAGCTGCACTGCAAATCCTCCTGCCCTTGCCCTATACCCAACCTCGGGCCTTCTGTGTTCCCCAGGCACTGTCTCAGGCTCTGTCCTGCCTTGCCCCAGTTCCCAACACTCTGGGCTCTTAGCCACTCTTCCAGGATCCATCTCTTTATTCTCGCTCACCTCTCTGAACTCCCCCCTGCCTCCTCCTGATCCCTGTGAAGATGGAGATTTGTTTTCTTTCACCTCTTGTCTCTCCAGCGTGGTGCTCAGGGGGCCCATGGTGGAGCTCCATGGGGGCTCCCTCTCTAGTCTAGGCTGTTTAGTGGACAGAGTGGCCAAACGAAGCAAGGAGGGCTTGGGCCCCCAGCCTGGCCCTACACTTAGCAAAGCCTATTCAGTGGCTAACCACCTGATGGCATATGCAAAAGGGACAAGGTCAGAGTGCAGGCACAGCTAACCATAGCCCGGTCTTGCCACGGGGAAGCGACTCCAATACAGGCCCACTGCCGTGGTCATGTGTGTCACTCTGCAAGAAGCAGCTGAGCTGAGCGGATCCATCTTTCAGCATCCCCTAATACTACTAAGCAGCATGTTTAGCTGTTATTTCAATAAGCCTTATTAAGACCCAATTTTCTTGGGTCTTCTTTCAGATTCTGCAGCATTAAAAGCCTCGCTGCTTAATTACATTAGGAGCACCTGTATATATTATGTGCAATAAATCAACTTTAATTTACCACCACACAAGGCTATTCATCTTCTCTGGGTTATTTATTGCTCAGCATTATTGGTGCTGAATTGTATCCTCTCTACCACAGAAAGAACGGTTGGGATAAGAAAAGCCCAGGCTGTATTTCCCAATGCTCCGGAATGCTGATCACACATGAACACAGCAAAAAGGAAAGAGAAAGAATCATAGAAGCAAGCCTTGGCAATCTGCTCCTTGCTATTTTCCTAAAACACTCCCCAAACATTTTCATGTTTTCTTTTGCATGCATGCACGCACATTCCAGTTACCCGCTGAAACGGCACAACCTGAAAAACAGGCCCGCAGCTCCACTGGCAAAGTGCAAACTGGGTGTGAGGTACGCCGGCTCAGCAGGGACGGGAGGATTCTCAGGTCACACAGGAGACAGCCCGCCTCTCGCCTCTCGGGGTGCTATCCCATACTTTCAGGATGCAGTCAGAACCTGACCTTGGATAGTGATGAGTGGCTTGCAGACACCAAGTGAGGCCTGAGGCAGAATCCAGAATGAGCAAAACCGTTTCCCAGGTAACCAGAGGTGGTGGTGAAGGACACTCACTGCTCCTTATGATAACATGGGGTACCTGGCGAGGGACACTGCTCCTTATGATAACACGGGATACCTCACTTGTGGAGAATATGGAAAACACTGGCATGAAGGAGCCACTAGGGCCACCAGCAGACCCTGTGCATGCTGGTCAACAACACCTGAGAGACAGACAACACACATTCCTGCTTCCCGCCCACCTCCCGCCAGATTCTGGTTTCAACATACACAGGGGAGGGTCCACAGCTCTTTCTGCACGGTGAAGTCTAAGAACCAACACCATAAAAACTTGAGAGCCTACTGCAGAAAAAATGTCACTAACAAAAACAAAAGTAACAGAAACTTCCTTACCTCTGTGCCAGGCTCATGCTCTCACCAACTCGCAAACACTCCAAAGTAACTACTGTTACGCTCATCTCCATTGTACAGATGAGAAAACAAAAGCAAGAACAGATTAAGCAGCGGGCTTGCCATCCCATCTCTACGACTCATCAGGAGTTCAATCACCAGCCGGCTCCTCCGCCACTCTAAGGCCAGACTCCACACACTCATTCCACCAAGTCAAGTCTTTCTACAAAATCGCCAGCATACCATGACCCCACTTCCAGCTCTTGCAGCCACTGGATCCCCCGACCCTCAATCAGCCTCTAAAGCTACTGAGTAGCCACTTGAGCTGCCCTCTTCCTGAGGTTCGTGCTGACTGAGTTCAAATGCGGGCTCTGTGTGTGCTGCTCACCAAAAGCTAGTGAGCCAGAGTGTAGTGCAACGGGCCAACGGGCTGGTTCCTGTGGCAGGGGAGCAGCCACGGGACTGAAGCTGACATGACGGGAATCTCGGAGCCTTTCCCTTCCTGCTGGGAGTTGCGATGGAGGTCACGGTGCATGTCTGGCTTCATTACCAGCACAGCAGCAACCTTCAGCTTCCATTGGACACCTTACCTTCAAACAGGGCCTAGGGAAATCCCTGGGGCAGTCAACCCCACTACACGCTCCTCCAAAGCCCGTGACACGCACGTATGACAAACCGCAGGGAGAGCAGCGGGCCCAAGAGGACAGTGGGGTCCCGATAAACAGAACTTTTTCTTTAATCCATTTGCTCTGAATAATAGCTCATTCAGTTGCAGCAGAAAAGCCAGTTGCCACCAACAGTGCATATGTGTGGGCCTGAGGGCGACTTGTGAATGTGTAACCAAAACTCCTTGGGGGCCCAAGCAGACTGACCAGCTCCCCTATGGCAACATGACTATTGAAAAAAAAGTTCTTGCTCAGAAAGACTCTGTAAAGATGGGGGCTGCAGGCAGAACAGTGAAAGAACAGAACCACGCCCCCCTTTCGGTCCCTCTTGCCCAGGGCACTTGTCTGGCCACCCAGGGAAGCACACGCCTGGACCCTGGACTGGTGAACACATGCACCTGGCAGCCTCGTGCTCTTGAATTCTGTGAGTGTTCACTGTCCAGATTCTAATCCGTGCGGAACCAAATCTTAGAATGCAGGCAGCATCTCTGCCTCCCACCCCCAAATAAGCCACTTGTAAAGGCAGTGGATCTCAACCAGGGAACTTTGCCTCCATGAGACACTTCAAGTGTCACATGGTGGAGACTGCGACTAGCAAGTAGAGACCAGGGACACTGCTAGATATTTGATAACATGCACCCAAGTTATAGCTCCAACACACTATGCTTTACCTGGCCCTAATCCCAAGATTAAGCAACTCTAAGCTATCATGGTGAAAGCAACTGAACATTAACCCAATCTTCCCACAACCACGGTTCCATCAGTCACCACTTCCTGCCATCCTACCAAAGCATGCAGGCATCAGAAATGCCACCAACGCTGTCCACCATGTGGATGCAGAGCTGCTCCCAAAACTAAGTGGAGCCAATAGACCATAGTTACTTAGGAATGGGACCCCCAAATAGAGAACTGTTGACCCAGGAGAAACTGGGACTCAGTGACACCAACCCTCAATTCCACACGGACTGGGAGAGCAGAGGGGATCTGCAGAAGGGAGGAGGGAACAGCTAACTCTCCAGGGCTGGACGCCCAAACCGCACACTGTAGGCTCTGAGCTTGGTTAACAGCACAAAATCCTGCCTTCTCCACTGCCAGCCACCAGATTCAGACAACTGGCTGAGCAGTAAGCACTGGCCAGGCTGTGCTGGGCATGCTACAGAAGGGAGCATCTTCTGGAAAGTCTCCTTATAAACGACAAGCAGGAAGCTCAGGAGTTATGCAACTTAGCCAGGTCTAGCAGCCGAAATTCCATCCCAGAATGATCCCCAGACACCATGCTCTATACATCACACCTCACTGTGCACTTCTCCCAAACACCACGCCACAGACAGGAAAGGATAATTAAAATTAAAAAAAAAAAAAAAGTCCAAAATCTATTCAAGACCTCCACTACTCAGCCTTACTGGGGAAAACTGCCCAGTTCATCTCATCACTCATACCTGTGGGGTTCTTTCAAAAAGATCATCCATGCACAACTTACAATCCATTGAGGCCAATGGTCTTTCCGATCTGCTATAGTGTGGGTGTGAGGGTAACACGCAGGGCTACAGGAGTCCCTGACTCTGACCAACTCCAGAGCAGCTGAGGAACATGCCTAGGAAGGCTTATATGATGCAAGAAAAATGCCCTCTGATTGCCCTATTAAGAGCAGAGGCAGGCAAAAGGGCTTTGCAATATTAAGAGCAGCAAGGAAGGACACCACCACCCTCTTGCCTAAACCAGCCCTGGCTCCTGCCTGTTGGGACAATGAACCAGAACACCAAATCTCAGCTCACATCAACAGCCAGCCAGTCTTGGGTTAGGATCACACAATCTGGCTCCCAACATGGCACTCTGGGTTCTGCCTCATGAGAACTGTGGAAGGGACCGAGTCAGTCCCAGACTCAGATATGACAGAGCAGTTCAACACCTAAGGAAGCAGCTCTGAGCTGCCCTTTTTCTGGCCTGCACTTCCTTCCCACGCATCTCCTGGAAAGGCCCTGAGTAGGTGGGAATCATATAATGAAAGTTTAGCAAAAAGAAAAGGAGCTTTTCGAGACCACTGAGCTGCAGAGTACTAGAAAAGGCAGTGAGTAAGAAGCAGAAAGATATGCCAAGGGAAACAGTGCTCATACAATCTCTGCTGAGCAGCCATTTCTCTGCAAGCTGTCCCTCCTGTGGCCTTAGAGGGACTCTGTCCAGACTCATGCCCTCTGGGACCCCAAGCAAGCCTAACCCAAGACAGGCATTTCACCAAGCACCCAGCACCCCTCCCACACTGCAAGGTCCTGTGGATGAACACACACCTTGCTTCTTTTGGTTTGTTCTCATGAAAAGGAGGGGGTGGACTTACTGGGAGGTCATTTTGCCCAGGGAAAAGAACAAGGCTGAGATCCACAGAGGGCTGGGAAATGCTTTCTGCGCCCCTGGTGACCTTGGGTCCTGCAGTTTTAGGCAGGAAAAGCCACTGGCACATCAGCCCCTCGTTTAGGGAGTCCCCATGACAGTGATGTGGTCGCCTCCAAGACACACAATTAGTAACAATGGCAACACGGAACTCTTTTATTGGTTACCTCTTAAACACTCCAGAAATCTGTCCAATTCCTCGTAGAAGAGCGGAAGAGTGCTCTCAGCAGGAGGGGGAAGCCAGGGCTCAGCTTAGGAGCAATTAGTGAATCAATGATTTTCAGAGACACTGATTTAGACCAGCAGAGCTCATTAGGACCCTCAAGGAAAAGGCAAGAACACACAGCTTCCAGGAGGTTCCTGTTTTAAAAGATATCATCCAAAACTACCTTCAGAGTTTTCTCATTAAAAAAAAAAAAAAAAAAACTTAAAATGTGCGCTTGGTCTGAAAATTAAAAAATCTATCTGAAAGTCAATTCCTTACATGCCAAAAAATTCAACTGGAGCTACGGTTCTGTCTAAATCCTAGGACTGCGGCTTGGGGGTAGGGAAGACGGGTATCAGTCATCAGCCAAAAGAAAGAGAAAAAAGAACAAAGAAGGAAAAGAGAAAGCAAGCACACATGACCCTTAGCTTGCCCTTATAAGAAAGGTGGAGACTTAAAATATATAGTTCTCTCTTCCACTCCGTCTATGGAGGATAAAAGGGTATTGATCTGCCAGACAAGGAAGATCCCCCAGATTTAAAAACAAACAAACAAAAACAAACAAACCCACCCTTTAAACACCTGTTCAAAAAATCAGAACTACATGACAAAAGTACTCAAAAAGTCTTTGGTAAGGGACAGGCATTGAGAAAAGAAAAACGGTTCCAAAATGCAGAGAAGCTTACTGGGAAAACAAGAGTCCAGGAGCCTGGAAGTTTGGAGGAGTATCTCTTTGGGGATATTTTCCTATAGCTGCTTGAAAATATTCAGTTCTGGACCAGAGAACTCAAAACAGCCATACAAGAAAGCTCCCCAAGACATAACCATGACACTCTCCCTCGCCCCATACAGCCCCCGCCCTCTCCTTTTCCCTAGTTTTCCTAAAAAGACATCCCATTTACCCTTTTTCTCCCCCCCTGCTGTCCTCTATAGCAGGAGAACCACAGAGAAAGTAATAAGAACCATGATCCAAACAGCACCTAGTCCCTGCTAACACGTTATCTGTTTGCTGGGCTGTTCGGGGGTTTGCCAAGCTACTTACTCCAGGTAGTTGAAAGCCAGCAAAAGAAAAGGAGGGAAACCAAGGGCAACGTGAACTTTCTCCCTGGCTGATACCTGGGGAGCTCCAGCCCTGATTCTCCAGCCCCCCTTCCCCAGGCTCCATCAGCTGTTCTTGATGCTGCTGCTGCTTCTGCATGCTTATCTCAAGAGAGTATACACTTTTTTTCAAAAATTGAAAAGAAATACTTCTGGAATAGGAAAGGGCTTGAAGAAAGGGCCCACACTAAAAAGGGATCTCGCAAAGCAACTTAATGCTGATAGATTTGTTACCTTCCCAGCATAACACAGACGCTAAGTGGCAGCTGGCCGAGTGCACAGGTTAACCCTTTGGCCAATCCGAACTTCTCTTTCCCTACCAGAAAAGCAAGCAGGGCTACGTGTTCTGACCTCAGACTAAGTGAGAGTGGGGGGAGCCCATCCCACCCTCCGGAAAGATGATGACATCACTAAACCCAAGTTCTCATCTCCACGGTGACGATGATAAAACTACACTAGATGACAGGAACCCTGAAGACCTTAAAAAAAATAAAATAAAAACAACTTTCTTCCCAGTACCGTCTCCTACAATATTTTAATAAGACCAATGCTAGACAGCTTTATATGTGACAACAGTCAAATCTCTCTCTCTGTACTACTCCCCCCCTCTGTACTACCTCCAGATGCTTACAAAAAAATAAACTTTTCTGGATTTTAAAGCTGGCTGCGACTGCACAGCTGTAGGGAACAAACTTGTCAAAAGAAAAACACACCTCTAAAATACGTACAGAGAGCACCCAGGTTTATTTTTTGTTTGGAGTGAGAGACATGCTAGATGGAGCGGGTTCTGGCCCAGCAGCTGTGCTATGCGCGTCACCAGAGGCGGGACAAACCCAGCCTGAGCTTCAAGGACAGCTGAACCCAGAGCCACCTTCCAACTCTGCAGCCAGACATCGCCCAGAGACAACCAGGTAGGGTGGCACTCACGGCGAGGCCAACTCGGATGACTCTCGCTGTTAAGAAGGGGCAACTGTGAGAGGGCGCAGGCTACACCTTTGGCCAACCTGAACTTCTCTTTCTCTTTTTTATAGCAGTACTGAAAAAAAAAAAAAAAAAAAAAATAGCATCCGGCCACCGCTCAACTACTAGAGGACTCCTAGTCTACAAAGAGACTTTTTGGACTAAAAAGGGAAAATACAACTTGGGCTGCGCTCCCAACAAGTCACAGTAGTGGGCTTCCTTGCTATTTCATTTGTCTGTAGATGGCTACTTTGTTAGCACTGGGACCCTTAAAAGCTTACAGACCTTAGGAATGAGGAGTCAGGAGACAATGAGGAGATAGTTCCTAACTCCAGGGTCTCGGATGGAAACACAGCCAAGCTGGATACCATGAGGATAAGCCCTATCCACATCATCAATCTGGACCCTTCACTGGAAGCTGGAGACACAAGGGCCCCTAGAAGCTGCAGAGGCCCATGGAAAGGGCATGGTGTCCCTGGCACTGTCCACATCCCTCACTGAGAAGCCTCCCCCCCACCAAGCCACAACTTTACTGACTCTGGAGTGGACAGCTGTCCCCACTGCCCTCCTCCTGGGCCTTTCTTGGGCCCTTTTCAGTTTCAGTGTTATTTTAGAGCTGTTTCTGGTTTAAGGGATCTGGAAAAGGCTATTTCTTGCCCTTCCACGCTCTTCCTTTCTTTCCTTCGTATCTAAATATAATTCCACATGCTCTTTAAGTGGCTTCAGGCTTGGCATTTGTCTCAAACACATCTATAATGGACCAGGAGCCTGAACCTGTTTCTAATTATGACAAGCAAATCAAGCCCTCCCAATGTGGGGAGCAGGCGAGTGGGGAGGAGAAGCTAAAGACTTTTTAAAGCCTTTGCAACACAAACTGATTCTGGGTTCAGCCCACAGACAAGTACTTTAGCCCCAGGAGCTGGCACTCCGGCCTGACCCCAGGCAGCTCTGGCTTATAAACTTCCCAAACACTCACTTGCAAGGTAAGCAGACTGGAAGACATTCCGCCCCTGCTGCGTGAGTGTTTTCTAGAAGTCCTGGAGAGGGGAAAGGGAAAGGGAGCTGCCCCCCCCAACTCCAAAACAGGCAAGCCCCCACACAGAGAACACAGCTGCTGAAAGATTCAAAACACTTTATTGTTTAACAAGCAACAGAGCTGCTGGACATGGGCAATTTAAGATTAAATACAACTCCCGTCACAGCCATTTGCAGTTAAAGGTGATCGTGTTCTTTTAAAACCAAAATTGTCCTCAGAAGAAGGGCTGCACTAAGGCACCCAGATGCCTCCTTAATTATGCTGTTAGCTGGTCACCCGACAGTCTCTTCTTACGTGGGGGATGGAGGACGGGGGTAGGGGGTGGAGTGGGGGATGAGGGTGGAGGATGGAAAGGGGGAGTCTTATCCCACATCTCCAGCATGAACTAGACGCTACAGAGAAAGTGAGTAATGCCTCATCGCCAAGGTAAAAGACTTCAATTATGAAACATTCTGAAGGCGTCTCGAAGAACACCTACTTATGTGACAGAGATTTACACAAACTCACAAGATAAGCTAAAATATTTCCCCTCCATCCACCCTCTTACAGACTCCTACACCTCCATGGCAGAAGAGAGGGAGGTGGCAGGGAACCAGGGAGATGCTGTTGTACAAAACCAACTGTGAGACCTGGTCACTTCTCTGGTGTAGAGCAACATCCCACAGCCCTCAGAGTCGAGTGACACATACACCAAGCACATGCACACATTGGCACACTTAGTAGTATCTCAGCAAGAATCACGGCTCAGGAGGCCATTACCCATCTAGTATCTGATGTATCACACATATCCACATACCACTAGACCACCTTCCGCACAGCCCCTCAGAGGAACAAGTGGCAAGGATAACACATGGAAATGTCCACACTACGGGTATCCCAGAATCCTTGGCAAATGAGGCACAGACCCTTGCATTTGCTTTTTAAAGCCTTTCAAAGGCCTTTCTAGATGTTTCTAAGGGCTCTGACTAAAATGCACCTAGCTTTGTTTGAAACGAACCCACCACCCCAACAAAGATGGGAAACCTTGAGGACCAACAAGGTCAGAAAGCAAACCCGAGTGTCAACGTCACTTCATCTCCATGCTTTGATCTCAAAGCAAACAAAAGCAGGGAAGTCAAAGCAGAGACAAGTTTTAAATGCTGGTGTCTCTGGTGGGCCATTCTGACCTCATTCAACATGTCCTCAATGGATGGAAGCATATTTTCAGGGATACGTTTTATCTTACTTGGGCTTCTCTAATTTTCAGCATCCTTTGTCTATACTTGATCCTGAATTTCCTGAGTTATCCTACAAATCAGATTGTCCCCAGCTAGCTGAGGCACTCATCTGAAGGCCTGATAGACAGAGTGTCACCTTGGACACGGCCCCCTCTCCTGTGCAAAAGTGTCACACACCCTATCATCCTATGGGACAGCAACGGTTACTTGGGATGAAGTGCATCAAAACAAGGCTCTGAAAGCTGTCCATGGAAGGCCAGCTCTTCAGCTGGGGTCTGCTTGAAGAACAAGCTAGTTGGGAGTGGGGTGTAATGGAGCTGGCTTCTAAGAACCCAGGAGAGAAGGAGGCAGAGCCCATCTGCGGGACAGCAAAATAAGGGGACGGCTGAGCTGTAAAGATGAATGCAGGTTACTCAGCATCCCATTCACACCCATCACCTTGCAAGTTCAGCAGAAAAGAACTGTCAATCCCCAAACAAAAGGAAGAGGGGCTCAGAAGGGCTCAGAACTGAGTGTCAGTGGCAATGCAGGTAGCAGAGGGCCCAGGAGCAGATTCTACATTCTTCCCCTGAAGACCCAGCTTGTTATGGGCGAGTATGGCGCTCTGTCCTCAGGACAAGTATCAGGTGACTGAAGGCACGCAGTCCAGGGATAAGCCCGGTACATGCTCACACACCTAATGTGCTGCGCCCCTATCATAATGCAGTCTCAGGTCCCTGACTTAATTCACCAGGTCATAAAAAGCCACAAGACTGAATGAGGACTTTCCCTATGGGTCCTGGATCCAGATAGAACTGGCCTGAGGGTCCCTGGATTACAGAGTGCTCTTTCCCACATTTTATTCCATCTGGCTATCCCTACCCTAAAACTCGTTAGTGGTTCCCATGGACCCCAAAGTAGGGTTTGGAAGGAAAGGACTAGAATTTGTGTTTAGCTTTTTATCTCATCCTGTTTTATTTTTAAATCATTTATTAGGTGCACATTATGTTAGCAAAGAAGCTCATGTATGCTTCCCATCAATAAAACACAGTGGACTTCATTACAAGTGTTATAGGTCCAGTCCAGAGTTTTAAAGTTAACCTGGGCCAGGCTCATCTCCCATGCATGCAAGCAGTTTCCACCTCATGGAAGTGAAGACTAAAGCCAGCCTGCCCACACAGACAAGAAGTCAATTTGCCCCGTATCATTAGAACTTCCTAGTCCCCAGCCAACCAAACCACCAACCTAATGTTCTGACTCTCAAGCATCTTTCAAACCCATCTCCCAGTCTGTATTGTACCCTTCCCATCTCTGCTCACTTCCTGTCTGGCACACACAAGCCACTTCCATACAGACTATCAAGATGATCTTTCCCAAACACAAAGCCGCTCATTTCCCACCCCTCATTAGCCCCAAGCTCAGTCTACCTTCTATCCATTCCTTAGCCCGTCACTTCTGCCTCCTCACTGTTGGCATCCCAGACATCAGGGCTTCCCTCAACACCCTTGGCCCTTCCCACCAAAGTTCACTTATACTCGCCCTTTCGGCTAAGCTTCAATGATCTTCTACACAAAGCTCTCAAACCTACTACAGGAGGGCACCTTTCCTTGTTGTGATGCCTTTAAGGCTGATGCTCCTCTACAGTGTTTACGGGGGCTGTGCTTCAACAAGGAATCACCTAAGAAGCTGTTTAAGGAACATGGTCTTGCCAGATGCGCAATCCACGGGCCAGAGACTATGCCACCTACAAGACTGTATCATCACAGCAGGCTTTAGACCTGGTGTAAAGCATCTACTACCCTATCTTCCCCTGCCCTCCCCTGCAAATCCTGTAAGGAGCAACATGCCACATTCCCTGTGCCAGACTGCCTAACTTCCCCAGGTTCCCTTGACTTGGAGGGTCTCCCCTTCTCAAGGTTCAGTACCCTGGGCCTGCCTGAACTCCTGCCCTCCCTCCTCTGCATCTTCATGTGCTCCTCCTTCCCAGGTTTGTGTCCATCTCCCTGCTAACTTGGGCAGCAGCTGGGTAACTACGAAAGACTGGATGGGCACCATCAGGGACACTGAAACCCAAGGATGCTTGAGTCTTATTTATAAACGGCACAACATAGACCCTAAGTAAGGTCCATAATGTACACCCTAAGGTCTTGCTGCTGTGTCTAAACTTTAATTTGTCTCTAATCTGTTCACAGTATTTAATACAGTGTCAATGCTACATAAGTAACTGTCATACTGCATGTTTAAAGAATAACAAGAGGGAGGCCTGGAGAGATGGCTCAGGGGTTAAGATTCTGTCTCAAAAGCAGAAGGTCCTGAGTTCAGATCCCAGGTCTCATGTAAAAACACCAGCAGAGGGGCTGGAAGGTGGCTCAGGGGTTAAGCCTCTGCCTTACAGGCGGAAAGTCCTGAGTTCGGATCCTAGACCCCACATATAGATAGATGCCAGGCAGAAGCGGGGGCGGCCTGCGTTTCTGGTCCTGGTAGGGTGGAGCCTGTGAATCCCGGGGCAGAGTAAACAAGGAGGAGGTGGAGGCGTCCATGATGGTTCCCAAATTCATCCGAGGTTCTTCTACACACACACACACACACACACACACACACAATAAAAAAAAAATACCAGCAGAAAACATCAGGTACTCACATAAAAACGCCAGCAGAAAACATTGGCAACTAGCATTTCTGGCTCTGGTGGGCGGAGCCTGGGAAATCCCAGAGCAAAGTGAAGTCACCCTTGGTCCTCCACAGGGACACATAGTGCCCTCTGATACACACACACACACACACACACACACACACACACAAATCAAAAAAAGGAATAACAAGGGAGGGAGGAGTCTAGATACATTTAGTTACAGACATGATGTTTCATATTTTCTACCTGTGTTTAGCTGAATTCATAAATGCACGACCACACAGAAGGCATCCTCATTTGCATATATGCCTCCCCTTACCCCCCGCATCCCACCATCCTTTTGTGGGCATGATGGTGACACTGTGACAGCAACAATAGCTCAGGCTTCCCTTCCCTTCTCCCCCCAAGCCACCTAAGCTACCCCCACCCTACCTAAGCTTTTACCAACCTATAACAGCACGAGTCTGCCCCTGAATCAGAAGCCAAGTAGAGCTTATGAGGGACCACTGTCTCCACCAGCTGGGCATCCACAGCTCCAGGGCACAGTCCTGCCTCTCAGAAAGAGCACGAGGTACTAGTACAACCTGAGAACCAGATCACCAGTAAGGAGAATTTCGTGGGAGAGGAAGCTACAAGCAGCCACGCATGCACATCTGCTGAGCACACAGACGACGTAGAAATAGTGAACGGGCTTTGATCAGCTCCCCTCAGTCAGGCAAGGCTCTGAGGAACACAGCACCCCACTGATCCAAAAATTAACGTGATTCTATGTCAACTTGGGGGCTGGGCATCCTCTCTCCCTCTCCCCTTTCTCCTGCTGGGAACTGGTCATGATGTTGTACTTTGTGTCTTATGACTAGGAAGCCCCTAGTCCCCTCCCCTAAAAGTTGGGTGGTGTCAGAGCAGCTAAAGCCTCTAGGGCCGACCGGCCCAAAGTCCTCTTCGCCAGGTCAGACAAGCTGCAGGGGGCTGAGACCGTCCCACCAGCAGCCCTGCGCACTCCCTGGGGACTGTTCCACCGAAGGTCTGCACCTTGACTCTCAGGCAGGCCTTGCCTCCCCCTCCTCCAGACCGGAAACTCCATCAGAAGTCCATCAGCAGAGTTGACATGTTTTCTTGATGTGGCCATGTGGCTAAGTCTTGGGAAGCTCCTGTCACATCTGTGTCTCTATTCATGGCATTCCAAGTCTACGCAAAAGGTTAACTGTCCCTCAGGATCATGCCCAGCACTTTCCAAACACCATCTCATAGAAGCCTTGTAACAAAACCCACAGAGAACACACCAGCAGTGTGTTCCCACCATATACACTGTGAAGTTGAAAACTAACAAAGTTAAGAGCTGAGGAGATAGATGGCTTGCAGGCAAGCATAAGATCTTGAGTTTGGATCCCCAGCAACCATATGAAAAGGTGGGTATGCAATACATATCTATAATCTCAGTGCTAGGGAGACAGAGATAAAAAGGATCCCTGGAGCTTACTAACCACCCAACCTAGTCAAACTGGTGAGTTTTGGGTTCAATGAAAGTGATTATTAAGGGTTATTAAGGAAGACACCTAATGTTCATTCTCTCTCTCTCTCTCTCTCTCTCTCTCTCTCCCCAAAATTATACAAGGATATTCTTTTCTCTGTTGTTTTTTGCAGTGCTAGAGGTCCACCCCGCAGCCTCACACAGGCTAGACAAGTATTCTACCATTGAACTACACCCCTAGCCAGCTAGGATATTCTTAGGCCTGGGGGGAGTGAACACTGCCTGCCCCCTGCTTGCTAACCACGTTCCCTCAAACTCTAAGCACAGGCTTTCCGCCATGCACCCCTTGTTCCTCCTCAGTCTACAGATAAGGAACCCAAGGTCTCCAGCTGCAAGGCCACTTGCCCAAGGTCATGTTCAGCTAACTAGCACCAGGCTAGGATCTGGAATTGGTCTTTCCACAGCTGCCTGAACTTCCACACCTGCAGTCCACTGACCTTCCCTCCCAAGAGTAAGCCACCCCAGGCCCAGGCCCCAGGCTACGGAGGAAATTTCCCGAGCCAATCCTTCCTAAGATGAGCAGATCATTCTATACCTCCTTTCCCCTGCCTAGAGAGGGGTCTGCCTGCCTCTCTCCACCCTGCCCTTTTGGTCATTTTCCAAAGGACACACACAGCCCTGGAAAGGCTTGGAAGCAAGGACCTTGAGATTCAGCACAAAATAAAGCACCTTCCTGTTACCTGTTACTCCCAGGAGACCTGCCTCAGAAATCCAAATCCTTGGAAGCTAAATGACTCATGCCTCTTTTGGGAAGCTAGACAGACGACCTCCATTTACAGAAAAGAAAACTGAGGCAAAGAGCAGCAACAGCCAGTCAGGGTAGGGAGGAGACCTGGAACCCAGACACACCCCTATTCTCTGGCCCGCTTCTCCCCTTCAGTCCCAGGAGTACCTGCTTCACTGCTTTAGCAGGTAGCCCCTGGCCTCACCCACTCTCTGCAAACTCATTCCATTGGCTTCTAACCCCAGAAACTTTCACCAAAAGCAGGGACAGGCGAAAAGGAGCCACATTCATCACGACAACTGAAGTCACCTCATCAAGCATCCCAGGTCTAACCCGGCTCCTAATTAATATTAACCCTCCAAATCAGAGTCATGCTCAGAAAATCTTGG
Organism: Typhlomys cinereus; assembly: GCA_023101885.1. Classification (NCBI taxonomy): domain Eukaryota; kingdom Metazoa; phylum Chordata; class Mammalia; order Rodentia; family Platacanthomyidae; genus Typhlomys; species Typhlomys cinereus. The sequence goes on along the minus strand of JALPQD010000352.1, from coordinate 1,415,672 downwards.
ATGAAGAGACACAGGGCGGGAGGAGAGTCTCCAATTTTCTTTTTACTTCATCTGGAAAATTAAGAGCACCGCTGATTTGAACAAGAAATCATCAAGGAAAGCAATCACAACTCCACACGGCCCATAACCCGATGGACTTGGACGTGTAACCTGCCACATCCATGCACTGAAATGAAAATGACTGTGGCAAGAATAGCAATGATGACAGGCTCCTATCTCTCCTCCTCCATCCTTACAACACACAAAAGACCCTGCAGAAGCCCAGGAAGGGTGCTGGCAAGAGAGCTTCCTTATTTGTCACAATGACCCAGTAGAAAACGGACCAGAGACTTCCAAAGAGGGTGTGTGCCCAAGACTCACCCAAAGGACAACTATGGGGGAAATGAACATAGAGAGCTGAAAACGGGGAGGGGCTCCCAGAGACCCTCCGCTCTCAATCCAACACTTATAGCTGTTTCGGCATTAATTACAATAAACTGCTTCATAGCCTGGCGGCCACCTAATGGAGCAGCAAATATGGCTTTTTCCCTATAATTAGTCAATGTAATCTACTGCTATTTCCCTCCCTCCCAGCCACCCCTCTTATTCTCCCTCCCGCACACCCTATTCTTCCCTCCACACACCCCTCACACCCCACTGCTGGTTCACTTACGGTCATTCTCAGCAATTGTCTGGGAAATTCCACGCAGTGGTCATAAAGTGGAGGGACCCAACTGGGAGACAGATTGGGGCCGATCCCCTGAGTAGCCCCTAAAGCATCTGGGGGCTTTTCGCGGCCCTGACCAGAGGTCTGAGAGTCGGGATCTCCCAGGTAGGCAGGATGGGCTCTGTGGTCATTTCCTGGAGCTCTGCCAAGCTTTTCCCATTAATAAGCCAAGGTTTATGAGTCTGCATGGTAAAACCAAATATTGTGTATCCCCTAGCATCCAAAGTTCCACAAAAAAGTGGCTCTTCCCCACCCTAACTTCCCCATTTGTCATAGTTAAGCACAGGTGTCAACTTGACTCTTAAGGGTTTGAGCTCTGGGCACAGGTGTAGAGAGTTGATGGTTGAGTTAAGCCCAGAGCAAACCTGAAGGAGATTGTCTAGCTGCTGGGAAGACCCAGCCCATGGTGGGTGGGATTAGGCCCTGGATAAATCACAGAGAGCTGGTTGAGAGAGTTGGCATCCTTCATGTATACTTGGCCAGACATGCTGGTCTGGCAAGTAAGGACTGTCCATCTCTCAGCCGTTATGGTGGCCAGTTCCCTTGGCCCTGGTGTTGGTGTGTGCTCTCCCGTCAAGCTGGACTAAGAACTGTAACCGGACTGTCGTAAGAAAGTAAACTCCTTGTTCCCTTAAGCTGTGTGATGGTTATTTATCAGCAACCATGCAGGCGGACTGCAACACCATTCCTCATCCATCCTCGCTCCCAGTCAAGAGACCTTTCACTTCCCTGAAGTTGTCCTTCCCCTAAGCAGTCTCTGAATGTTTCTCATCACCTGTCCATGTCTCTAGTTTCCACCAGGAATCAAAGGAATGAAAAAGCACTTTAGCTAGTGTTAGGGGCACCTAAGAGCCCTAAGTTACATCTCACCCTCGAAAGTGGGGTCTTGTGAAATGAAGCCTTTGGACAGCCCTACTAAGCAGATTTAGATCACTACCCTCTTTCGTGGTTTCTGATGGGCACAGGATTTATTAGCTGATGTCTGGTATTCTCATCATCATCATCATCATCAGAAAGAGGATCCTGGCATCTTTCCCATTGCCAAGATGTCTTCTCATTCAGACATGATCTTGTTACTTCAGACACAGTCTCGACAAGCCAAATCTGGCCTTGAACTTACTCAATAACTGAAGACAGCCGTGGACTCCTGATATTCCTCCTCTGCCTCCCAAGTGCACTTTCATGCACTGCCAAATTTTCACACTTTTTTTTCTCATTGTTGTTATGGGGGGTGACATTTTCTATGTCAACCAGGCACCAGATACTTTATATTGTTTCATTTATCTCATGCAACTTCATTAGCCTCAAATACCGGGGGCAGAATCAGAGCTGAGAAAAGTTTAGATAGCTTCCTAAGGCCATGGAGTCAGTGGCAGAGCCAAGCTTCAGGCACAATCCTTCTGAATACAAAGCCTGTGCTGCCAGCACACCCATGCTTCATCTGCTCACACATGCACCTGTTTATACCTGCAACACTAAGCTACACATATACATGCACTGTGCTCACACACCACACAGGCACACGTGTATTCACATACATATATACACACAACTTTTAGCCAAACTTGCCACAGGACAGCATCCTACCTCATATCAGCTAATTCCCACGTATATAGCACTTCCCATGCGCCCAATGCCATGCTAAGAACTTTGGAATGTTAATTCATCCTCACTGTGACCCTGTGAAAGAGATGCTAGGATTCTGTCCATTTTACAGATGAGAAAACTAAGGAATAGAATCTGTCAGCCAACATGCTAGAGGCTGTGCAACTGATACACAGCAGGGCAAGGATTCCGACTCATAAAATCTAGCTCAAGAATCCATGTGGCAATCAATACTGCCTTGATAGAAAATAATAAAAACAATAAAGTCTAAGAACTGGGGAAATGATTCTGTGTTGAAGCGCTTACTATGCAAGCACGACAACCTGAAATAGAATTCCCATATAAAGTACCAAGTTGGTATGGTGGCCCAACTGTAATCCCAGCTCTGGGGTGCTCCAGAGCATGTGGGTTAACCAAGCTAGCCTTCTCGGTGAGCCCCGGGTTGGATCAAAGACCCTGTCTCAAAAAGAGTAAGATGGAAGAACAATCAAGAATGATTCCTGGCATCAACCTCACACCTCCACACTCATATGTGCACCGCATACATGTGAACATGCAGACACACAGAAAAATGGGAAAACACATAATAAAGTTCATAACTAAATGAATTCAGGATGGGGGGACATGCAAGCATCTCACTTTGATGGGGAGTTTTGCTTCCTGTGTTCTCAGGTCCTAACCTGTATAAGACTATCATTCACAGGTTGGTTTTGGGATGTTTCTGTCCTGAACAATGATTCCATTCACTCTCTCAGTACTGGAGATGAGAGTTTGCAGGGCTGGAGAAGCCGTCTGGGCAGCACAAGTCCCTGTGCAGTGAGACAGGTCTGAAGAAGCGTGAGTTCCATCCACACATTCTCTCCCTGACACCTGTGGGTTTCACTTGGCCAGTCCTGAAAACCCATGCCATTCTCCAGCAAGACACAGGCCTCCTGTTTGGGAGGCCAGATAGTCCGTATGCCCTGCTACCGTCATCTCTCTGTGGCTGGAAAGAGATCAGAAGACCTTCCCGCAATGGCTCGTCTTTGGTGATGCATGCATGGGCCTTGAGCAAACGGGACGATGTGGCAATAATGTCAATCATGACACTCCAAGGTGGCAGCAGGCCAAACACAAGATGTCCAGGCAGGAACTGAGCTCCCAAAAACTAGAATTCACTTGGCAGATGCAGGAGAAAATTTATACGAGGTCTACTCGATACTACACAATGCTGGCCTGCTCTACAATCCCTGGATCCATTCTAACAAGGGCAGGGGACATCCCAGATGTTGCTCTATCCACGTGTCCTACAGGGGAATAATGATTGGATACAAGGAGATAAGAGGAAAGTACTGCACCGTCATCTGTTTTACTACCCCTGTTAGTACAGGAAAACCAGTTCTGAACCTGGCTCCCTAGTGAAAAATGCAAAATTTGTATAATTAAAATTATACTTGTGAAATTCAAACATACTTTAATTTCCTAAGGGCCCCCTAATCAAGTCAGAAGTTCTCACTAAAACCAATTATCTGCTTTGAAAACAGAAAAGGAAACATATATAACCATCTCAGGAAAATGTGTGTGCGGCCCAATTTTTTTTCCCCAGGGTCCAGCAACCTTATTTGATCCTCTTTCCCCACACCAATAAAACTGGGAGTCTACTGGCTGGCTTTTATTAAGTATTACCTATGAAAGTTGAAACTTTTTTTTGTTGGTTTGTCTCTAGCTACAAAAATGGCATGTTTGAGAACTGGCCAGGGGAGGAAGAGTGGAAAGGTGTGAAAAAAAACGTGCCTTGCTGTAAATATGCACCAGGTTCCCATCACTACACCCCGGCCCTGCAAAGTTGGGTCTTCCAGAGTGTGTGGCATTTTTTTTCAAACACTTGCCAGTCTCTGGGTTGTCCGATGTCTTGATGAAAGAGGATGTGAAGATACCAGCTGCCTTCTGAAAGAGGTTCAGGACTAGAACCAGGGGTCACCTGAGGACCTGTCCCCAAAGTCAGCGCTCACAGGCTTTCTTGCCAGCCTCCGAAGTAAGCTACCTGAAAGGCTGTGTGGTTTCGCTAGAGCAGGTGGAAATTCTTGTATAAGAGGAACACGGGAATCCAGAATGCTCCAAGACACTAAAATATTTAAGAAGCGATTGTTGCAACGATCCATTCATATCACCAGTATGAAGTATTATCAGTCTGGGGCCTTACTGAGATTTACAAAAAAAAAAACAAATAGAACTGTACATTCACCCCTGGCTGGAATCCATTTTGGATATAAGAACATGCACTTTCCCACACTCTTCTGAGCACTGAGAGAGTCCACCCCTATGATGTTGGCCTCACGTGTCACCACCCTGACCTCCTATGTAACATGTGCAGCAGGTGGAAGTAGAGGGACAATGTGACCAACACAGCCTGTGTGGGCAGAAGACACTGCCGCACACTCAGTGGGGTTTTTCATAAAACCCCATTTGGAAAATGAGGGACATAAGATATGAGCTTGTGGGTACATATCCACACTCTCTTTTTCTCTCTCACGCACAGACACACACACAGTATATGCTATATGCATGTGCACACCGGCGTGCAGAAGAGACACAATTTGGCAAGAACAAGTCATGGGAACTGCCACTTGGCTGGTTCCTCGCCTCCCTCCCGCCAGAGCGGTCACCTCATTAACGTCACTCAGCATCCTGCTCTGCTATGCCAGTTCTTTCTGCACTCTGTTCCCGTAGGCAGCCCCAAAGCCGGCTTCCATTGTAAACTTCGGTTCTTTGGGAAACTATCAAAAGCTTTGATTGGAGCGGGGGAAAGAAAAGAAAGAAAACCCTTACAGAGCTTCCTTTCTCACTCCACTTGTCCCCTCCTCCAGTGGCTTTACGTTGGTGCTTTATTCAACATCACCACACACACAAATCACACACTGAAAGTCGTTTACAATATGTCAGCTTAAAAAAAAAATCTCAGTGGCCGTCTATTTGCAATTGCCCAAAGAGAATAATTCATTTCTGCACAGAGGATATGGATGAAGGCCTGAATACATTCCTACACCCGTTTCCTGCCCTTCAAAACAATAAAAATGTAAAAACCCAGACGAAAGGAGGCCCTGAGGTGGCAGGAAGGAGAATCTCTTGACCCCTAAGGAATTTATTCTCCTGCATCTTCTGAAGCACTCTCCTCAGAATGCATCATCAAGACCATTTTATTAGATTTTTTTTAAACCCTTGAAATTGTCACATAATTGAAACAGAAACAGCAATTTAGAGCTGGGGATGGATTTCTTAAAACCAGGACTCCGAGCTTGCCCTGAATCACACCCTCCTCCTGGCCGCTCAGGCCCCTAACCTAAATGCAAGGCCCTTGTACACAAAACCCTATTTATCGTTTAAATCCTCCCCTGCCATAAAAGTTACACATTCCCCTAATGCCTTAGATTTCAGGACATTGGGGAGAAACTCATCCCAGACAACAGGCTAAAAAAAGAATCCATTAGCATTAACTTGCCTGTCACAGCCAGTGACAAATAAATGAATGCGATGCTTTCAGATCAGTCATTGGTGGAACTACCCCCAGGCAGATAAAGACCAGGCCTGAGAGGGAGAAGGCTCGCAGGGAGACCTTACTCGCAGCGGGGTCTCAGTTCTTCCCTGGTTGCTGCCCAAGACTTTACTCTCAAAGACGGGCAGCATCCTACATAGAGGAGGAAGCGAGTTCTCATGCTCTCGAGGATGGCTGAGATAAAGCGTACAGGCTGCCTCACACCCAGAGGCCGAGACCCTATCGGCCAGCTAGGCCACTGAGGTCCCCCCACCCCATCTCAGGGTAAGCTGCTCCTGCAACCTAGGCAGTACCATCTCTGGGGAGAGAAAAGGGTAACTATGCTTCCACTGTACCCACAGTGTACAGCTCATCACGGGCAGCACCCTCATTTCATGCCTAGTCTAGACTGTAGGTACTGTTGAAGTCCCTGCTTCATAGATGAAAAATGAAGACAGCAAACCATTAAGCAGTGGCTCTGCTATGCTACCGGGTTCCTGAAAATAAACAGGCAACAGAAAAAACTTGGAGCTTCCTGGTCAGACCCAGACCTCAACAAATTCTATTTACCAGCTTTTACGTCTACAAAGATCATGCAAAATGGAAGATGCTGAAGTCTACCACAGGTGTCTGTGCTTTGGGCACTGCCATGGGACCTTGTCATCCGGCATGTTGGACTGTCCACATCCAGTGTGTGACAGATCTGGGACGGCTCACACCTGATGGACGCAGGCTCGGTGCTCAGAGGATCTCGGGCTCAGGACTCCCTCAAACCAGTCTGATTCTTACTACTTCTGTGACTCCGGAAAAGCTGTTCACTCTCACAGGCCTCAGTTTACCCATCTACAGAGGGGATAGTATAGGCTGCCATTATCATTAAACTAAACTTTTAAGGAGTTAAAAGCACTGAGCCTCTAACAGAGCATGGCAGAGCACACCAACAATGCCAGCCTTTGGGAGGTGGAGACGAGATCAGGAGTTCAAGGTCATCACTGGCTTTACAACAAGACCAAAACTCATCCTGACTACCAGAGAGAGACCTGTCTCAAAACATTAAAAAAACCAATGGGGGGGGTGGATTAGAGATTTATCTCAGTGGCAGAGCACTCACACCAAATAAATAAATAAGAATACTGAGGTTTAATACTATACCTGTACTATCCTAACTCAGTCATTCCTTAAAATTAGAATTTTTCTTTTGAGATTAAATTGAAGAAATACAATAGTCAGGCACCCATCCTGAAAAAAAAAAAAAACTTACATACTTGGATTCTGGGTGCTATCCTCAAGAGAGAGAACAGGAGACATCCCATTGGGTCACCCGTCCCAGCTTGACCAACCATCCGAGGCTACTTACTGTTGCGATGGAACACAAGGGAGTGCAACTGCCCCCACCACCCCTGCTCACCCCTCACACCACATAGGAAAGTTGAACCACCAGATCCCCAAACTGCTTGCTTTTCACCAGGCAGCAAAGCAGCTCCAAGATGCCGCAACCCATGAAGTCCCGGGTCAGATGCTCTGAGCGACAGGACGCATGTTATCAGCACCCCGAGATTTCCATGGAGGAACGTCACCTTGCTGTCCAACAGCACAAGGTCTGATCACAGTTTAGAACTCTGCAATTTGGTCTATCCTGTGGTATTCCTTTCAAGAAAATAGGAGGGGGAAACAAGAGAATGACAGAGTTCTTCATAACCTGACCCCAACCTACTTTCCAAGCCCCACCCAGATTCTGGCACAGTGCAAACCCTGGTCTTTTCTAGTTCCTGACAGGGAGAGAGAAGTGTTCCTGCCATTCTTCTTCCTGCCCACTCTTCAGGAGCTAGGCCAAGTCATGAAAACTAGCCTTCCTTCCTCCCCAGGCTTTCCGATCTCCTTCGCTGTGCAGATCATAGCCTTTCTCTGCTCTCAACTTGCAATGACCTTGACACTACCACCATGTCGCCATCATTTTTCATTCATTATATTTAAGTGGAAGTGCACGCGTACAAAGGTGCAGGTATAAGAGAATACGGAGGTTTGGTTTTGGTCATAATCTATGCTTGTGCCCTTGGAGTTATTATCCAGTAGGGGTTGTAAGACATGAACCTAAATACTACGAAAGATAGAAGAGAGTGCCTACCTAAGAGAACCTGATGCTAAGCAGAAACCTGGTAAATAATTATTGAATACTGTATGTAAAAAGTGAATGTTTCAATCAAGAGATAGCCCTTCCCATGTCTATCTGCTGGTTTGGGGGTACATGCCCACCAACGTGAGGTATACAGCACTTAGAGACTTATTGGAGTGAAGTCTTGTGCTCCCATTTCCACGGTAGCCTCACGGCAGCTGCAACCCTCGGTGCACTGGATAATGCTCGGTGAATAAATGAGTGAGTGCCTAGCACAACCTCTAGTGGATGGAAGTGCTCTGCGCATTTCTGCTGGTTGACTATTGTTGGGAGTATCATAACCAAAGAAAAGATGAAAAGCTGTAGGCATCCAGAAAAAGAGCTGGGCCACCCTATCATTTCATTTCAGGCAGGGGTCCCTTATGATTGTGCTGCCAAGTGACAAGTCAGCGGTCCCCACCCATGTAAACACTGCACCCTGTAGTGTGTGCACATCGCGGCCTAACGAGGCATTTCAGCAATGCAGGACTAGACTTCCACCAGAAAGAGGGAGTTGAAGCTGCATTTTTAAGACAGGTTCACAGGGTGCACCAAGAAGGAGGGTATGAAGAGAGGGGGCTCCCCAAAGGCCTCAGTTTGGAAGCTAAGAGAGAAGGGAGATCAGCTGGAAAGAGACCCTCACGAAGTTCCTGAAGAAGCTGAACCCCAAGGCTAATGTGTTTAGACTGCTGCGTGGGTAGCAGGAGGTGCCGATAACTCTCTGAATCCCTGCAAAAGAAAGACCAGACACAGAGGGAGGAACAGATAAGGATGACAGAGTCCAAATCCAGGGAGAAGCGGGAGGCAGGAAGTGCGGAGGAGCTTTCAGCAGAAGAATTTCTGAGTTTGAACATCTAGAAGACTCGAAGCTGCACACCATGTCAAGGGGCTGTGAAGATGTTCAGGTGGGTCCTCACAGACCTTCCTTACCCAGGAGGGGGCCACGGAGAAAGCTCATCTGTCTGCAACAGCCATCCAACATGGAACACAGGCTCTTCGTCCTAGCAGACTGACCTGAACAGTGGGGCCCATGAGGAGAGCGACATCCAGGGAGAGGACATCTGTAGGACAAGGTGCCCCTCCTCCTCAGGCTGACACCTGCTACAGACGTGGATGGCAGGGAAGAGCCAAGCTCTCTGGCAAGCAAGAGCTAAGCCACTAATCCTCCAAAGTCCTCGCCGGTGTGGAAAAGGGCCGAGAGACACACCAGCACATCCTTACGGGAACAAGACGCCTCCACAGCCGGCTGCGTCAACGGGACTGCAGAAATGACAGCTGTTCATCACACAGGACGGCAAGATGTCCGGGTGACCTGACCTGCTGCAGACAAGGAAGGTCACAAGCTGGAATCTCACCCCTTGCCCTTCGAGACACAATCAAGAAGCTATTCCTCTCGAACTGGGAGCATGCCCATTGACGCACAGGCCTCTGCTACACCCAGCTGGAAGCATGATTCGAAGAGATCCTTCTAGAGCCCTAAAGCCACATACATCAGAGGCCAAGATTGGGAACAGGAAAACCTGGCTTCGAAGATCAACCTGCACAAGTTAACCATTGCGATGGCCTGAAGCAATCAACAGAACGTGACTGAGTGGCAGCTGCCTCCAGTGGAGAAAAGCAGGCAGGATTGAACTCGGTCACTTAATCACTGAGCACAATCCAGACAGCGCCGTGCAGCCAAGGGGTTTCCATTCTGATTAAGATCTTTTTTCTGAGGTCATTTAAGCATTGCAATTTTTTTTAGCTCTATTAAAATAATTCTAAGGACAGAGATGTAGTTCGGTGGTGGAGGGCTTGCCTAACATGCCCAAAGCCCTGGGTCTGATCCCCAGCAATGCATGAAACTGGGTGTGATGGTGCATGCCTATAATCCCAGCATGCAAGAGGATTACAAGTTCAAGGTCATCCTCTACTACACAGTGACTGTCTCATAAAGTCAAAATAATTTACAATAATGTTAATTCTACGCTAATATCAGCAGACATTTGCTAAGTGCCACTTGTCTATATAAAGCTCCAGCAAACAATCTCATATTTGTCTTTCAAACAACTCCACATGATGGGGACTGGCATTACAATTTTTATAGAGGAAGAAACTGAGGCTTGGAGGAACTGAAAGGACATGCCCATGACCACTCAGTCATCACTGGAGGCCACTGGAAATAGACTGAAGAAATGATACTTCTGGATCAGGAGCTAAGTAAGGTGTGACCCCTGAAAGATAAGGAGACAAAGCAAATGCATGAACAGATCAAATTGACACACGGTCCCTATGTGTGGCGCCGTGTTCATGCATGTGCGATGCTTGTGTTTTCGCCTGTCAGTTTTTTTAAAAAAAATATTTAACCTGAATAGGGGAAGTAAAACTTGAAATGGCCTTTGGAAGGTGTGGAGAATGTTCTTACACCCAAGGATAACTAGGACAGATGGGTCACACCCAGGCTCTGCTCCTGCCCGCCAAGTCTGTCGGCCCTTCCATAAAGAGAAAGAAGCCACAGGCTGGAACAAAACTCCCCCAGGCAGCTGACCCCTGCACCCACAGAAGACAGAGAAAGGACAAGACATGATTGATCTCCATCATCCTCATGTCTGCGCGGCTTCAAATTAAGTCATCCTTTTAGAGTGGCAAGGCCATTTTAATTTTTAAAAAGACCGGAGGTAGGGGGAGAGGGATGGCATTCTTACATATTTTACACAATGAAATAATCAGCCAGAAAAGTAAGAAGACACGGAACGGACCGTAGCCTCCTGATCAAAATGTACTTTGCTAATGAACGGCCCGCTGGTCTCCAAAGAGTGGTCTCCCTGGACTGGCTAATAAAGCCCCATTATACCTCGCTGGAGTCATGAGCATTTGCATTGCAAAGAGCTGAAGGGAGTAAGCTATAGAGATTCCACACCCCACCTTCCTTCAGCCCTCATTAAAATTCTGGACAAAACAGATTTTTATTTACATGAAACGGAATACTGTGCCAGTACGCGTAAGAAACCCGTTCTTCATCGCCACAGATTCTTCTCTCATCTCCTGTTACAGTTTCTTTCCACTAGTCTTGTTTTAACACCTCCACGGAATATTTCTCTGGAAGGCGTCAGCACAGAGAAACAAGCGTGCACCGAAATTCAAGGTGACCTATCACTCACCAGTGCCTCACCCCAGCCACGTGGAAAGGTATGTGGCCCTGCCACCACAACCAGAGCACACACGCTGAAGTTCTACAGCAGGAGGACAGACGGAACATAAATGAGGTCTCACTCCAAAGTTTTAGACTTCTGCCAGCCAGGCCACAGCCCCCAAAGGTAACTTCAGTCTGAAATCCTGGTGGCCTGGCTGTTAGGAAAGGTCCTTTCCCACTCTGCTCCAGTTACCTTGAACAGCTCCTGCCTCCTGAGGTCGAGCAACCTCAGAACCATCAGAAAGGATGCCCAAAGCGGTCAGATAGAGAGTTACAAGACAGCATCCCACAGGAAGAGGAATCGCCAGGATTCAAGAACCCAGAACGTTGCAGTACAGACCGGCTTCAGTTCCATCCCTCGGTCTGCTGGCCGTGAGGAGCCTGGTCCCTCCCTTCTGACAGAGGGGCGATGCCTAGCGATACACTCAAAGGACTACACGCTGGCCAAGGGTCCAGTTTGGGAATAGACTGCCTGATGTCTTTCTTTCTTTTCTTCTCTCTCTTTTTTTTTAGTAGTTTTACTTAAGTTGTTTATTTGAGAGACGTAGAGAGAAGGTATGTACATACACGTCACGAAGCACAGATGGAGGTGGGAGATTTGGGATGTCAGTTCTCTCCTTCCACCATGTGGGCTTTCAGAGATGAAATCCAAGTCTACAAGCAAATGCCCTGCCTGCCTGTGTTTCTTATACCACTTCTCAACCCATGAGTGTCCCAGCACTCTTGTCTACACAACAGAGTGATACTAGTACCCCCTTCTAGGGCTGGTGTGAGCACACGTAACTGTCTCCCAACAGTGCCTGAGCATACAATTAATGCTACTACTCAAACTATCACAGGATTGGTGTGAGGTGCTAACAAAAATAACAGTCAAGAGGTAGAAGGGGGCTGAGGAAATGGCTCAGCCATTAAAACACTTGCCCAAACAAAAGGGCCAGAGTTCAGATGGCCAGATCACATAAAATAATTGGGTAGATTTTGATATTTTAATACATAAACACAATGAAGGAAGAGTGTTTTCACCCCTTACTATCCAATCCCTTCCCCTCTTGTCCTGCTTCATATTTTATTCTTTCCAGTCAGGCTCTCGCCTATTTTCAAGTCTTTTTGCATGTACATATACTTCTACAAATTTAAGTACTACATTATTATATCTCAATGCATCACTTTGAAATTAAAATAAAGAAATATATCATCTCTGTTTGACTATAAAAAAAAAAAAATAAAATAATTGGGTAGATATAGCATTTGCCTATAATTCCAACCTCAGAAGGCAGAGACTAGGAATCCCCAGAGCAAGCTGGCTGGCCAAGCTAGCTGAATCAGTGAGCGCTGGGGGAGCTATTGGAAAATCTGTCTTAGAGAACAAAAAGAAATAACAGAAGATGGAAAAGCGATAAAGGACAATTCTCAATATCAACCTCAGGCCTACACACATATACACATACACACACACATGTACATATAGTCATATACATGAGACCATGTAAACACACATGCACACATCATACATTCATATCAAAATTTTTTTTAAAATAGGCAGAAGATCATGAATTTAAGGCCTATCTCCAAACACACGCTAAACACAGGCCAATACTTTGGCATTACCATGATATAATACTTTTTCTTTTTTTTTTTTAAGTTTGTTACCTTTACCTTGTCTTCTAGAATCCCTGTGAAAAGAAACTGATGTTTGCAATAGTTAATGATTAGCATAGTTAGCACCTGAAACCAAGTGGTCTAGCTTGCAAATCCCCACCATCCTCACAATGATTAAACCACAGTAACATCTAACTATGTTGACCAGTGAGAACAAGTGTTGAGAGACCTTCGTGGTAGGCGACACTTTTATCCTTCACAAAAACTCTGTGAGGAAGCTGCACCCATTCCATTTCACACCAAGGCAACTGAGACATAGCTGAGATGCAGATGGAGACAAGTGACAGCAAAGCTCTTTGCAAGGGACATGTGTGGCAAAAGACAAAACAATAACAACAAAAATAAAAACAGAATACTAATATTAAACCCGTTTCGAAGGATGTGTGCCTTATTCCACTGGTTTGATGTTAACACGCCTCTAAATGTCCGCTAATTCATCTCTAAACATCACAGATGTGGGTTGGGCACAGGGAGATGGATGGATGCTCAGACAAGTTTGAGAGATCATCTATCTTGTTTCCGAGTTGAGCGTGTAGACTGAAAAACCAATGGCACAGCACATTACTGGGAAATCTTGCCTTCCTGGTTTAAGAAGAAAGATGGTGGGGAGGGGAAAAGGCATGGTGGGAGAAGCAGGAAGAATCCTGGGTTTCTCCAAGCTGGGATTTTCCCAGTTTCTGACCTAAGTTCTGAGTAATCACAGGACTAATGTGGAAATCTGAGGACTCACACTTGAGGAGGAAACAGCGATTCTTCCAAGCCTGGGAAACACTGCTGATTCTGAGACGTCTTTGAAACATGACAGAGCAACTGAAACGGTTACACACCCAAAGGTTGTGTCGTGTGAAGGAATCGAACCTCTTCGAGTCATGAATTCCTAACATCTGGCTCAACATTAGGGGAGAAAGAAACGCCTTAAGAAAATACAGCCTTCTCTTCACTTAAAGAATGCCTGTTCCATCTTTAAGAAGGAAGAAGAATCACTTGTGCATTGACTGGCAGGTTCCAGGTACCCCCACAGCAGCCACCCTTCTCCTTCTTTCCTGGGCAAAGCCATTTTCTCCCCACACAGATAGAAGGCTGCACTCTTAGGGTCTAAGCTCAGAGGAATAACTGCAGGTGCTAAGTTGCTGCTGCGCAGCTGACAATCCTAAAACTCAACTTCCCTGCTTCAAGAGCTGTAAGGGAACAGTCACAGAACGGTGCTTGGGAAGGAAAGCGTCCACCTCGAAGGAGAGAGATGAATGAGAGTGGTCCAGGGCCTTCCCACAGGCTAAGTGAACCATCCTCGGATACACACAGCAGGCTCGGGGAGGACAGCTCTGGCTCAATCCTGTGAGCAAACCTTGGGGTGTCACTTCTACGGGATCACGGGTTTTCAGAATTCTCTCCTCTCACAGCTCTCCCAATCCAAGGTAACAGAGTTGGATTCAAGTGGCATTGCTTGTCTACCTGATCTACAGGTCTAGGAGGAATATGAGCTTATGTGTTTGTTTGTTTTCAAAAAAGGACAAGTTGCTTATTTAAATTCTATTCTTCTCCAAAACCTTCACATTGTGAGACTTTGAAAGAGGGCCGCCGGCCATAAAGGATACAAGGAAATGCTCAACTTTTTGAGGTATGATCCCAGCGATGCTTTACAAACAGACACTTGCACAGGTATTGTACCAGATAGAGCCATGCCCTCCCTGAGGCTCAGATTTGTCCCCCCACCCCATCCAGTGGGCTGTTCAGTCTCACATCGGGATGGCTCACCTGCCTTGTGCCGCCCCATGCTGACACCCAGAGATACCACAAACACCGGCTTCCAACAGTTCACAGCAATGCTCTGCTGGGGACTTGAAATCTCACTAAAATCTACTGCTGCTTCTCCTACTTACCTTGGGTTGCGCACGACGAGGAAATGCAACTTTGGGGTCAATCTGGGGATAGAAATAGAAAAAAGTCAGGGAACAGACTGCAGGGAAGGAAAAAAATAGATGATCAATCACCTAGATGTTAATCACTCATTTCTCAGGCTTGTAACTCAGCTCTTAGCAACTTCCCAAGCAACTCCAAAGGCCTTTCAGCTTTGCCCTCAACTTTCACCATCCTTCCCCAAATGGGTCTCAATAAAGGATGTCTTTCTGAAATGCCACACTGTGCATTTCAGAGCAAAGATCTTTCTCAACCAGATCTCATGCACTCTTATCTGGGCAAAGGCTTCTCTCCCCAGACGCTATAAATATTAAGTGGGGCCCATACTAATTTGTAATGTGTGGCCAGGAGAAAAGATGGATACTGGAGGAAAAAAATCCTATCCAGGAAATTCAATGTGTCTTCCAGCACTGGTCACTCAATAATTTTTTTTTCTCCCTAGTACAGCAGGGGAAAGGAATCCCCAAATTCATGAAAATCAATACCCCCAAAGTCCTCACATTTCTCCTGAAAGCTACTCTGCTTGAATTAGCTCATCTGTTTGAGTGAAAGTTACCCAGGAAAATCAAAAAAAAAGGTCCCTTGAAGTCAGGCACAGACTCACACCTGCAACTCCCAGCACTTGGAAAGCTTAAGGCAGAAGGATTAATGTGGTTCTGAGGCCAGCCTGGGCTACACAGTGAATTCCAGGGCATCCTGAGTATAAAATGAGACCCCATCTCAAGAAATAAACAAATGCAATAAAATAAAATCACTTGTCTCAAAAAGATATGAGACATCAACAACTATATAAATTAACTTGGTTCTTGAAAAAAAAAGGAATAGAAAAATGTATGTACACATGCACTAAATCCATTCAGATTTTTAAAACCATAAGGTTGTAAAAACTCACGGGAAACCTCAAGTCCACATGAGAAAGGCCACTGGGCGGAAGGTTAAGGAAGACTCTAATGCAACAACTGGGGTACTTCCCCCCATCCCACCTCCTCCACCTCAATGGAAAAAGCGCCTCTGCTCCAAATCGTCTGCTTGCCTGCACAGCACATGACTTTCAATCAGCGCCTCACTTTACGACTCGAAACAATTCCCACGGAAGCCTTTGAGTCTAACAGGCTGATGTGAGGAGAAAAAAGTTATTGCCTAGATAAAAAAGATAGAAGAATAATAAAAAAAATTCCTATCCCTGGTTTTCATTAGATTTCTAAACGTCACAAATCCTGGAGTAAAATTCAGCATGGAGAATGGCGTGGCTACTGCTACAAGTCATTTATTTATGAGCTTCGGCTTTTGTATAAAACTTTTTCCCTTTTAAAAAGTAAATCTGAACATTGTTTTCAGTTCTACCACGAAAGAAGGAAAAAAAATGATTTGGGTAAAAGTGTAGAGAACACACCCTAGTTAATCCCTCAGTTCTCTGGAGCCTAACCAGGAAGACAAAGACTTATCACTCTATTAAAGTAGTTTAAAGGCCTGATACAAAGCCTGCATCATGCATCTCCCTTTAAGCATCACCTGAGAAATGAGAGATTATTTTTCAAAAAGTAAAAATAGACAAAAGTCTTGGATCTAGAAACTACCCTTTCATAAAGATTAACTAACATTACTGCTTCTACATGTGTTGACCAGCACTGACTAGAGCTTGGCTACAAGAGAAATACAACAGGTGTGGATTTCCATTCTGTCGCCCAAATGAAGACAGATGCCTGCCTTTGTTCAAAAAAATAAAAAATAAAAAAGCCCTCCCAAACATTAGATTTAGCAGACCAGCACACAGGTGCAAGAAGTCACCTTGATTGTGGGGGGATAAAAGGTGAGGGGTGTGTTGGGGGAAAGGCAGGAGCTGGGGCAAGATGCCAAAATGAAACAATAAAATTTAAAAATCTAAAATGTACAAAACTAAAAAAGCCAATTCAGAACTGCACCATGTATGGTGACATCCATGTGTCACTCCAAGATCGAAGTTCTCCCTCACGCAAAGTTTTACACCCTGAGATCTCAAAGGGAGGGGAGGGGCCAAGCCAGATGGCAAATCCCAACCTTTTGCACATCCCTGTCAACTATGTTTAGAAAAAAAGAAATAAATAAAACTACCCAAAATAAAATATTAGGTTAGTTAGGTAGGTACAGCTCTACGTATTGGCTCTACGAGTCCTCTAGGAAACACTAGGGTACTGATTTGGAGGTGAATAGCCGTTACCTAAATACAGCTTTTAAGGTAAGAGTAAACAAGATCCTCGTTTCCATGTCAATAAACCAACCGCTTCAGTCTCCTGCACTGAACGTTGAAACAAAGTCAAAAGCTAGGTTATACTAAGTAATAGTGATCAAAAGCAAGTCTACAAATAATCAGGGAGAGAAAAGCACTAGGTTAGACAAGGACTACTGAGAAACACCACCCACAGAAACCAAATTCCAGTTTTTTTAATCTGGGTGGGCAAAGGAAATGGCTAAGAAATCCCCCATACAATTTGAAATGACTTTCCTTTCATTTTCCTAGCTTGTGACATATCTTGTTGAGCCAAGAAGTCAAAAAAGGGAAAAAAATATTCTTCAGACATCCCTATCACCTTACAAATGATTATTCTGAATTAAACCATCTAAAAGTACAAACAGGCTGGGCTGCAAGCTATAACAAGTCCAGGACAATTAATAAAGTAGCCAAGCGTGTGAGGTCTTTTCTTTGGTGGGGGGAGGGATGTGACAGCAATACCTGATCTCTTTGATCATTTAAAGAAAAAAGAGGGTGAGTTTGCAAAATGAATTGTAGTGAGCCCAAGGATGTCTACTTCTCTTCCATTCAAAAGCAAAGACAAAAGGACATGGAGACCATTTCATTCTGCTTCTTTGGTAGATGAAGAAATTGAGGCCCAGGTTTATAATGGGTATCTGGAACTAGAACCCTGTCCCGCCTCACCCCACCCCAGAGCAGTCCCCTTGCAGCCCAGAGTGCTAAATTTCCACCTCACCTTGAAGCCTGAGCTTTAGGCAGCGAGGTAAAAATCATGGAAAAATTCTGGTAGGTTTACAGAAAAGAGAGGCAGGAAGCCAGCGAGGGGAACGAGCTAAATAAACCAGTGTGATCTCCCAGGCCTCTCCTACCATTCATTTATCATCCCAGACTTACACTTATTTCTTCCCTTCCTCTCGGACCTCTGCCTAGCAACTTTACCCTCTCAACTTGGGATTTTAAAAAACTTCCAATGCATTCAAATAAAAGGACAGAAGACGGAAGGGGGAGGGGAATCTCTTTGAAACCCGAGGCCTTACCAACCTTCGATTTCATGCCATCTGGAGTCACCTTTTGAAGCTCAAATAGATTCTGCCAGCATCTCCGTCCCTTTTCAAACCACATTCCAAATCCCAAGAGTCCCAAGAGAAACCTGTTGCCTGGACCTCAAATAAGCGCCCCCCTTTTCTCCTCTTCCCTCACCCCAGTTCCCCTGAGTCAAGAAACAGGCGGTGCCTTCGACTGGCAGTTCCCAGTGCCACAGTTGGTAACTGCACGCAGTACTAGGCTGACAAAGAAAGTTCCGCTGGTTCTCCAGTGGAGTTTCTCTTGGAGGTCCTCTGGCCAGGAGGATAGCCTCCCTGGGAGCCCCCTTTCCCCAGCCTCAGCTTGGCCAGCTTCTGAAGCTGCAGTGAGTGGGAGAGACTCTAAAAGAGAACCCCCAAGCCAAAAACCACTGCAAGCAAACTTGAGTCAACTCACTAGCTCTTTTTTAAAAGTCCACAGTTCTAGCATAGAAGAAAAAAAAGGCGCTGTCTCTTTAAATAGGGCTGTCAATGGCTAGACCAGTCCTGAAAAGGAGCAAACAAAAACAACAACAACCAAAAAAAAAAGCCACCTACCGTCTTGGAATCTAGCTCGTGGTGGGGCTGACCTAATACTTTATCTACACTTGCTGGGTCTGCGAACGTCACGAAACCAAAGCCTCTGCAAAGAGACAAAGAGAGAGAAAAAACAAACAAGAGAATGTGACACTGTTGAAAGCAATGAGAAGTCCTAATCCAAGAGGGGTGCAAGCTGCCCCCCAGGCACCCCAACTCCATTCCCTCCCTTCAGTCCCCACAGGTCTACAGCTCTCTACCTAGCAAGAAAATAAACACCAAGGTTAATAGGGGGAAAGAGGGCCGGGGACCCGGCTGCCGGAGTTAAGTTGGAAGACACGGGTGTCTCCACTCCGGCCACCTCTCCTCCTTTTTCCTTTAACGCTTTGTTTCATTGGGAAGGAACCCCTATAATAAGACATTCGCCCAGCTCCCAAAGGAGAGGACTCCAGAGTTTGGGAGTGTGAGGAAAGCATACATTTAAAAATTAAAAAAAAAAAAAAAAAAAAAAACTTAAGTGCAAAGTAGATGAAGCTGAATGTCATTTTAAGCAAGAGCAAAAGAAGCGACTACAGGAAAAATGATTTCAAGCGGGAGAGATGGGCGGCTCTGAAGCCCGGAGTTGAGCCTTAATTAACAATAACCTTTGGGGTTACGAGGGGGAGCGGCGATCCAGACCAGCCGCGCGCCTTCAGCCCCGTTCTAAATCCGCTTAGCTACTTCCGAAGACACCTCCAAAAATAAAACTAAAACTTTGTTCTAAAATAAAGGCAAATCCAGAAGGGAAGGCTTTACCTGGAGCGTTTCGTAGTGGGATCTCTCATGACCATACATTCTCTAATTTCTCCAAATTTGCTAAAATAGTCTCTAAGGCTATCTGTAGAGAGAGAAAGAGAGAGATGGGGGGAAGAGAAGGTGTGGAGGGAAAAAAAAAAAGCAATGCAAATTTTGATCAAGGACAAAAACCAAAAGTAGTTTTATGTTGTTATTCTGTTTTGTTTTTGCAATCTTTTTTTTTGCACACGCGGGGGAAAATCGACAACAGAGGTCGCATAGAGGGCTCGGAAAGGATTTGCTATTTAAAAAAAAAAAAATAACCTTGCACAGGAGAAGTGGGGAGCCAATGGCGGGGAGGGGGGGCTCCAACACCAGGGTAACAAAGAGCAATAAAGAAGCCAAGAAGGGGGGGACCCAGGCGCCCCCCCCTTCCTCCCTTACCTGGTGAGGTCTGCCAGCTCAGTCCACCGATAAACATTTTACTAGAGGGAGAAAACAGAACAGAAGTGAGCACCGATGTCAGATCGGCCATTTTGACGTGTAACTTACAAAAGCTACAAGGAAAGCGGGGGGGAGCGGGCGAGCGCGAGCCGGGAGGTGGGGTGGGGAGAAGGTGGCGGCCACACACCACCCCAAGGTGTGCAAGTTCCCCGGGGGGGAGCGCGGGGCGGCGGGGGGCGCGCGGATGCCCGGCTCCGCGCACCGCCGTCCCCGCCGCCGCCAGCCAGGAGAGCGAGCCGCGGCGGCGCGGTGGGCAGCGGCTGGAAACTTACCCGGGGTCGTGCTGGGAGTCGTTGGCGCTGCCCGAGGTGCCTTGGCTCCCATTTGCCTCCATAGCGGAGCCCCCCCGCCCCCCCACCCCCGACACACCGAGCCCCACAGCGAGCGGAGCGGAGCGGCGGCCGGCTCCGAGCCCCAGATCTCCGCTCCCTCCTCCCCCGCCTCCTCCCCCCCGCCCGGCTCCGCCGAAGCTCCGCGAGCGCCGAGCCCGGGCAGCGGCGAGAGCCGTCACACGTGGGCTCGGCTCGGCTCAGCCCCGCCGCCGCGCCTCGCACACCCCCCGTCCCCGCCCCCTCCCCCCGCCCCGGCCCATCCCCGCGGCTCCCCCTCCTCCCCCGCCCCCGCTCCTCCTCCTCCCCCTCCTCCCCGCGCACGTGGGGCGGAGTTCTAGAACGTCGTGTAACCCATGCGGTGACGTCACGCACCCCGTGCGGGCCCCCGCCCGTCCGCGCGCGCACACCCGGCCCCCGGCGGCGGGACCCAGGGGGGCGGCGCGCGAGCCCCGCGACTGGAGTCGGGGGCGGGAGGGGGCTCCCGCCTCGGGGAGCCGCGGAGCGCACCCCCCCTCCCCGTCTCCGACTTCCCCAGGATCACATGGGCCGCGGGGGGGGGGCGGGAGCGTCGGGAGAGGGGGAGGCGCCGGTCAGCTCTCCGGGGCGGCTCACCCGGGCCGGGGAGGAGACGCCCCCCGATCCCCTCTGTAGTTCGGCCTCTCCATTCAAGTTCGCCGGCCCCGGGCCGCGGAGATCCGGGGATGGCACCGGCCGCCCGCCGCCCTGCCTCTGCGCCCTGTTTCCAGCCACCGCGCAGAAATTTAGGTCAAGGACGTCGGGAGCAAACCCACACCCTGGCGATCCCCGGTTGGCCCCGGAGCCCCCTCGGGATCGGGGACGGGAGGGGTGGGCGTCAGGATGACGGAGACCCTCCCGCTCGAACACCGGTCACAAGTTTTATTTTGCCTTCGCGCGGCAAGTTCTCGGGCTCCCGCTCCACACCACGCCGGCAGGTCTTGCGCCTTTCCCCGCCCTTCCCCGGCAGAGGTACGGAGCCGTGCCCGGGAAGGGTTATCTTGGAACTTTGAGAAACTGATGCGATTCCGGGGGCGAGAAAGCTCCGAAGACCGAGGTTTCCGTGTTAATTAAACTGCGTTTGAAAAATAATAAAATGAGCTTTAGAGGATCAAGGTCAAATGGTTGGGGTTCAAAGCAAATGCTGGTAGAGTGAGTACTTTAGGAGCGCCTCAGGGACGGCTGGGAACCGTGGTTATCTCAGGAAACCCCTCCCCTACCCGTCCGTTATCTGTTTTATTTATTAGTTTTAAACTTATCCACGCTTTTTACGTAGAAAGAGTAAAAGTCTATGAGATTGAAATAGCCATAGACCTCTCACGACCTGGAGAGGTCGCTGGGGTAACCAAGTGTCAGACTCAGCATTCTTCCGCGCGCTCTCTCTTACACAGGAGGGGGGGGAGTGCCTCATGGGTCCAGACACACAGTAGGTGCTTAGTAAATTCTGGCTTCCCCTCCCCTCTCTCCCACCCGTGTAAACTCCAAAAGGATGTTTGTAGCTTCTCAAAGGCTTTGCATACTCCTCCAGCAAATTCCAGCTTGCCAAATTCAGGCTGGATTCAATTTATGGGGTATTTAAAACAATAAGGATACAATTATCCTTATTGTTTTAAATTATTACAATAAACTAAGTTAATATGGCACGAGGAGTAACATAAAGTTGCGGTTCATCAAATACCCAGATTACTATTAAGCATGAATTGATGACCAATTAACACTTTTCCATTAATTTTCATAGAATTAAAAAACAATGGGATACACTCAACACCAAAACTGAACCAACCCCACTGTGGATCTTAGAGACATGAACATTTAAGAACTCCATCCCAGCACTTGGCAAAGTTTCATGTGACCAGACTTTGAATCTCTGTGACCCCTAAATTGGGATAATACCCCTCTGAAGGGACTTTTTTAATGAGTCATGTTTATTACAGATTATTACTGAGTACGATTTTCAGAAAGCTCTTTAGATGGCTTTAAACCACAAACCCGAACATTTCCCGTCATTCCAAGCTGCTTCTCATGGAGTCCCATGTGTTGAAGAGCCAGTTGTTCTGATGATAATTATTTATTATGATTATTCTCAATTTAAAAAATGCATTCAATGAGGCTAATTGGATTGTGTTTAGGATTTTTACAACACAACCACAGACCATCTGAGCTAGAAAGGCCTTCCCTTATCCAACTGCTTCCTTCTTTATGGGGGAGCGGGGTGCGATTTTCACAGAGGGCCAAATTGGGAGGCTTCATCCACCTCCACTAGCCTATTCCTAATAAGGGCTGTGACCTGATTGACAGCCCTTTAGCTCTAGTGCCTTCATTGATGCTGCCCTTCACCAGGCAAGAGTGGCCTCCTTCCTGGTGTAGATTTGCACTGGCTTTTCTTTGATGGGCTGGGTGAAAACCCAACCCCAGGCAGGTGGCACAGTAGTGGCCCTGCCATCCACTACTACAAGGACTAGCCGGAAACTCTAGTTTCCTAGTCAGCACTGCATTGCTTTTGCTTGGTTTGCTATTGTTGGAGATAGAATCTTGCTATGTAGCCCAGGCTGGTCTAGAACTGGAGGTTCTCCTGCTTCTGACTCCCACCCCACACTCAAGAAGATTGGGTTTTGTTTTTGTCTGTCTGTCTGTCTTCTGTTAGGGTTCGAGACAGGGTCTCATATGGCCTAGGTTGACCCATGCAGCCCAGAATGGCCCTAACCTCTGCTTGCACCTCCCAGGTGCTGCGATTACAGGCATGTACTACCATGCCCGGTTTATGGGGCGCTGGGAATCAAACCTAGGATTTCATATATGCTAGGCTGGCACTCTCCCATCCCTAGAAGTTCTTGTTGTGTTGTATTGTGTTTTGTTTTGTCTTGCCCCTAGCTATAACATCTTAGTTACAAACCACTTCTTGCTTTATGATCCTGAGTTTTGACAAATGTATTAAGTTCTGCGACCACTATCAGAATCAAGATACAGACTAGTTTCATTGCCCCCAAAACACTCCGTTCTATTGCCTTTTGGGCCATGTTATGGGTAAGACGATTATTCTGTATTCCTTCCCAAGTTCACTCTGCTTCGGCAACAGTGCAGAGCAGGTCCTCATGTCCAGCTCTCCTGAGGCAGCCCCTTCTAGCTCCCTGTGCAGCTCTGCACATGCTCACACACTCCCCAGGACCCCAGTCCCTCGCTAGCTCATCCTCCTCTATGCCTGGCCTTTACTCAAGAGCTGGTCTCGAGTCTCAGCTGAATCCTGTCATCCAACATCTCCAGGGGGACCTTCTGTGTGGGATGGGCTTATATACCACCTTCCACGCCACTCCAAGTCTCCAGCCCAGGACCTTCCCAGAGTTCCAGGCTCTGGCCAGTACCTTCCCCTTTACCCTAAAGGTACTCCTAACCTAATCAGTCCAAAATTATGTATACATTCTTCTTCCTCAAGTTGAGCCTCCTCTTGGATTCCCTGTCAGTAAGCCGCCCACGCCAGCCTGGAAACCACGTGGTTGAGCCCTCTCCCTTGCCTCTTCTATGTGCAACACACCAAAGAGATTCACCTCCTAACTATCTCTCAAATCCATCTCTCTTGCTACAGTGATCCCCCACTGAGGCCCTGCCACGGCCTCCCAAACAACTTTTTCCTCTGAAGTTCATTTATATCCCACACCTCTCTGAATGGGTCAGATGTCCTTCTATATACACTGTTGACCTGCCAGAAAGTCCTCTGTGTACCTTGCCCTGTGTGATCATTTGCTTTATTGCCCATGTCTGCCAGGCCACAGGCTCCCATCTGTGGTTGCCCTCCCTGTACCAGCACAGTGCCTACTAGTTTGTGGTTGACAATAAATAATTGTTGGGTGGGCAGGAGGCTGGCTGGATGAATGAATTTAAATGTCATTGTAAGATTTTTATGTGTGTGTCCCTGTTCGGTGCTCCCTAAACTGGTGAAAATTTCCCCCTTATTATCGCTGTCTAGTTGTATACTTAGTCTGGCTTCCTCAAATAAATTGGTTCCTCCATCTTCAATGTTCTGGAACAGTGTGTTTAAGACTGGCCAGGCACGGAGGTTCATACCTGAATCTCAGCTCTTGGAAAGCAGACTCGGGAGCATTCGGAAAGGTCAAGGGCTAGTTTGGCCAGCCAGGAACTGTATAGCGAGATCCTGACTCAAAAAACAAACAGACGCAAAGGTTGAAATTATATGTTCTTTGAGTGTATGGTACAACTTCCTGGTAGACTTCTGGGCCTAGGTTAGCCCTTTCATGTCATAGGCTGATTTCTAACTATGATTCCATTACTAAGTGGTAGAGAGTTCTAGAAGCTCTCTTTTCTTTTTGAATAATTTTTTTATTTATTTACTCTGTGTGTGTGTGTGTGTGTGTGTGTGTGTGTATCAGAGGGCACTGTGTGTCCCTGTGGAGGACCAAGGGTGACTTCAGGAATCATCCTGGATTGCTTCTACCTCCTTTTTGCTTCCCTCTGGGATTTTCCAGGCTCTGCCCACCAGAGCCAAAAGTGCAGGCCATTGCCATTTCTTCCTGGCGTTTTATGTGGAACCTGGGATCTGAACTCAGGACCTTCTGCTTGTGAGGCAGAGTCTTAATCCCTGAGCCATCTCTCCAAACTTTGAGCCACTTTTTTTTTGCACTCTATTTTTCAAGGAAATTATCCATACTGTATGGGTTTGCACAAGCATTGACAAAATGTAATTCACAGTTTTCTCTTAATACACTTTTAATCATAGTGGTATCTCTCTTTAGTGGCCATTTTTGCACTCTGAATAGTATTTTATGCTTGTTGGATCAGTTAGGCCAGAGATCTGACTTTCTGTTGTTGTTTTGAGTTTAATTTTATTTAGTAGAATTGAGGATCAAACTCAGGGCCTTGAATATGTTAGGTGAACAGTCTACCAAGATCTGTGTGTGGGTTGTTTATTTTGATGGAAACTTCCTTTCTGCTTTCTATTAGTGTTTTCTTTTCTTTAATTTTTATTTTGCGTGCATACATGTGTGTGTGTGTGTGCGTGTGTGTATGTGTATGTGTGTGTATGTGTATCAAAGGGTACTGTGTGTGTCTATAGAGGCCCAAGGGTGACTTTGGGAATCTTCCTGGATTGAGCTACCTCCTCTTGCTTTGTTCTGGAGTTTCCCAGGCTCTGCTTTTCAGGGCTGGAAGTACAGACCTCCACCATTTCCACCTGCCATTTTTATGTGGGATCCAGGATCCAAACTCAGGGACCTTCTGCTTGTACAATAGAGACTTAACCCCTGAGCCATTTCTCCAGTCCTCCACTAGTATCTTCAAAGAATCACATTTTAGCTTTGTTAACACTATGTTTTCTGTTTCACTAATTTTTGCTCTTGCATGTCTTATATTACTCCTACATAAGGGTAAGATTATTATGTTATATTATAACCCCCCCACACTCTTTTTTCTTTTTGAAACAGTCTTGCTGTGTCCCTCATGTGAACCTGAAGCTTTCGAACCTTCTACCAGAGCCTCCCAAGTGCAGGGATTACAGCCCGCCACCATACCCAACTACTGTAGGTCTTATAATTAGTCTCCTCCTCTACTTCTCTTTTCTCTTTGTTTCCTCCTTATTTTCAATACTGGGAATTGAATGCAGCCCCTGGCAAGCGCTCTATTACTGAGCGCGTTGTTTTTTCCTTTTTTAAAAAATTTCCTAATTGGTAACTTTGTTGATTCGTTTGATTGATTGATTGAATGTTGCGGGTTTTGGAGATAGGGTCACACATATCCTTGAACTGCCTCTGTCTCCCAAGTTCTAGGACTATAGGCATGCATCACCACGCCTGACTTCATTCATTTATTTTCGACTTCTGTTTTCTGATTTTTAGGTTCACAAAATTCACCCAAGATACCACTTAAATTTGACCTGATATCTTTTTTCAACCTTTTAGTTCCAATTTTTAAATTACTTTAAGTTTTAAAAATAGCATGTAACTTGTACTTATTCATTTATCTATTAATTAGTATGTTTTATACGCATTTACATTTACTATGATCTGATATATTGGATGAATTTTTCTTTCAGTTGTGTGGGGGGGGGCAATTTTGGGGTGTTAGTTCTCTCCTGCCACCTTGTGGGATCTGGAGATAAGTAAAGTTGTCACATTTGCATCCAAACATCTACCCACTGTGCCACCTTACTGGCTCTTAAATGAATGAGTACAAAAATGTATTTATACTTTTTTTTAGATAAAGTCTCTCATATGCTAGGTTGGCCTCAAACTCACTATGTAGTTATGGAAGACCTTGAACTTCGGATCCTCCTACCTCTACTTCTGGAGGCTTTATAGATGTCCACTTTATGAGATGCTAGAGATCAAACCCAAAACTTTGTGCCCTCTAGCCAAGCAATCTACCAGCTTTGCTAAAAAAAAAAAAAAAAAAAAAATCCCCTTTTACATATTTCGGATTCACTTGGTTTTTATATTCTAACTTTTACCACTGCTATAACAGTACATATACTCAACTCCTTGTTCAAGTTTAACAATTTGTACACTTTTTCTTCTGGAATTTTCTCCTTCCTCCTAGGCACCAGTCTTTCCCCCTGAAACATATCGTTCAGAAGATCTTTCAGGAGTTGTATATTTTCTGTTAATATGAAAATGCCATTCCGAGACTTTCCCTGGAAGGTTGATTTCTCTGGGTTGGCAGATCTCTCACCTCAGCACATTTCTGACTCCATTATGCCACGCCTTCTTGCCTCTCTCTTTACTGCCAAGTCATTTGCTCTCTGTCTGGTTATCTCTCTTTCATAGGAAATCTGTCTTTTCCCTCTGCTTTTAAGATTTTCTGTTCGTCTTTGGTTCCCTGCGTTTTTACTATGCTGTGCTTCCAGTATGAATGTCTTTTCATGTATCCGGCTCATGACTCACTGTGAAGCCATAATCTTAGAATTCGTGTTTTGCATCCAGTCTGGAAAATGATCATCCATCATCTAAATGAAATCCCTTCTCCTCGCCTGCTGATTCTGGGGCTGCATACAGACAGACAGCATCCCTTCCTCTTCCTCCCCGATGTCCTCTGAATCTCCCACTCTCTGCCGCTTTCTCTCTGTGCCACTCCCTAGGTACTTCCTCTGAACCCTCTGCCCCATCCTGCGATTCTTTCTTCAACGGTGTCTAATCATGCCGTATTGCAGTCATCATTGACCTTTTCCTTTCAAAGAGCATGGATGTCATTTCTAGAATTGACCCATTTAGCTCTATTTCAGTTGCACCTTTTAAAAATTATGTCATGTGATTTTTCCCCCTCTGGGTTGCAAATATTCTTTAATGCCTTTAATAATTTTCACTTGTTTATTGTTTTTGAATTTCATACATGAATACAGTGAGTTATATCATTTTACCCTTTTATTACCTAATCTCATCCTCCCCTTTGTTTTTCCCACTACAAGTCTCCCAACCATTCTTTCTCCCACTTTCCTGTGCTTTTTGCATGTGTGGCCCTCTGAGTTTCAGCTGGGCCACCTGCACTAACCTAATTTTCCCACTCTTATAGTCTGTCTGCTCGTCCTGTTGTCTAAGGTTGTTGGGACTCCTCTTATCTAAGATGTATAGAGGCCATGTCTGAGAAAATATAATAAGTTGACTCTTTTATATTGAATTTAAGATTTTGTAGTTCTTATTTAGGCCCATTACCAAAATTTTTGTATTTAAAGTATATGGCCCTTATAATATATATAATTATATAATTCGGACTTGCTCTACTTTGTTTGTTCAGGATTGAACTTGCATACTTGGTGGTTTAATTTTTGGCCTATTATTTTGATGTTAATTTTCAGCGTTGAGCTTCCCAAACCATCTGGTGCTATAAACTCAGTGACACAGTGGCAGCCCTGAATTCCCATGAGGCCTCGTTTCCCCATCCCCAGTCTAGGCTAGGTTGTGTGCACTGTCTTGTCTCTGCATGGACCCTCTCAGCAAATGCTTTCTCTCATGACATGGCCTTTACCTGGGTTCCAGAAACATAGCTTGCTTCCTGGTTTGATGCTCAGATCCCAGGCTTTCAGCATTACAAATCTGCCCTGACCACCTGTCCCTCAGTCTACCTGCCCTGACCACCTGTCCCTCAGTCTACCTGCACCCTTGCGGGCATCTCCATCTTGCTCATGCCCCTGGCCTTCCTTACTGCCTCATGAGGTTTGTAGACATTTATTGCAGCTTGATCAGTTGTAGCTGGTTCCAAATGATAGAATTTTCAAGTTATTTAATCATCCTGATTACCAGAAATTAGAACCCACTTCTATTTAATTTTTAATACTTTCCATTTCAGAACTATAATATCTTCCAGTACAAATGTATTTTTCCTCTTAATGTACTATGGTGCCTGTATTTTTGGTTTTCTTGTGCGGAATCCCTTGCTGGTAAGTTAGCATTGGAAGTGTCTCAAAGCAGGCTAACAAGGATAGACTCAACTGGTCATTTCATTGTCTGAACTGTGTATGTATGTATGGGAGGGTCAACATTCAGGGGGTGAGGCAGGAACACACAAAACTAATGCTTGGTTCCAGTGAGATTCTGATTTAACTAGTGTGGACTTGTTGTTTTTGCTCTGTGTGTGTGTGTGTGTGTGTGTGTGTGTGTGTGTGTGTGTGTATGTGTGTGTGTGTCAAGGCATTGTGTGTCCCTGTGGAGGACCAAGGATAACTTCAGGAATCATCCTGAATTGCTTCACTCTGGGATTTATTTCCCAGGCTTCGCCCACTAGGACTAGAAGTTCAGGCCCACACCATTTCTGCCTGTCGATTTTACCTGAAACACAGGATCTGAACCCAGGACCTTCTGCTTGTGAGGCAGAATTTTAACCCCTGAGCCATCTCTCCAGTCTGACTTGGGGCTTTTTAAAAATTTGTTTATTTGGGGTGTGTGTGTGTGTGTGTGTGTGTGTGTGTGTGTGTGTGTATGCATACACGATCACACAACATATAACATTAACAAATGGGCACATGCGGTGGTCAGAGAACAACTTTCCTCTGTTCTCTTGTTTTTTGTTTTTAAAGAAACGTATTTTATGTATTTGAAGGAGCGAAGGCCCACGCATGCATGCCATGGTGCACCAGTGGAGGTCAAAGAAGTGAGTTCTCCCCTTCTACAACATGGGCTTCCAGAATTGAACTTCGGTTACAAGGTGTGGGAGCAGGTGCCTTACCATCAAGCTATCTCACAGCCCCTGTGTTCTTCCAAGGGTGACTTCCAGGATCAGATGTGGATCATTGGACTTGGCAGCTAGCACCTTTACCCACTGAACTATCTCCTGCATTTGGGCTTTTTAAAAAGTCCCTCAGATGGTTGGAACATGCAGCCAAGGTTGCACACAATTATCTTTAGACACATTGATACAAACCACCAAAGGAGCCCTCATGGTATCTGGCCTCCACCCCAAAAGGTCTGCTTGATTTCACCAAGGGAGGAATTCCAGCATCACATTTTAGCTTCTGCTTTAGATGGTAATGAGACCAAACTGTCGGGGATTTAGGTGACCACACCTGCTGAGAAGGGAACTGGAAAGCAAATCTAGTCCAGTGGCTTTTACTGTTACAAAACTGTCCACCACACACCCAGATGGCTTTTTTTTAAATTATTATTTATTCAATTGTGCATGTATGTGTGTGCGTGTGTGTGTGTGTGTGTGTGTGTGTGTGTGTAGAACCACGGACGAATTTGGGAACCACCATGGACGCCTCCACCTCCTCCTTGTTTACTCTGCCCCGGGATTCACAAGCTCCGCCCTACCAGGACCAGAAACACAGGCCGCCCCCGCTTCCACCCGGCGTCTATACGTGGGGTCTAGGATCCGAACTCAGGACCTTCCGCCTACAAGGCAGAGGCTTAACCCCTGAGCCATTTCTCCAGCCCCCCAGATGGCTTTTTTAATGATACAGATTCCTAGAGATTGTGATTGTGTAGATTTCGTGTAAGGGCCAGTGATACTAAAGGACTGCAATAGCAACCACATTTGGAAACCCTTGGGCTAGTCCATCTTGTTTCATGAGAGAGGAATCTGTCCTCAAAAGAAGTACATTAAAATGTAAACTCAGGGTCCAGGAAGAGACTAAGAAAAGCTGACTCCCGCCTCACGCTTCCTGTCCATCTTACCTACATCTAAACACTGGCCCCCTGTGCTTTGAAGAAACTGGGGACACAAGCATGTCTTGGATTGGAATGTCCGGGGGATCCTGTCTGGTCTTGTGAGACAGTTATACCACGGGAGTGACATAGAACAGTCTGTTCTTTTCACAGAGAGACTTTCTAGTAGCAGGGTGACCTTGTACAAGTGATCCGCCAGCTATAACCAGGAGGTTATAGTGGTCGTTTGTTTCTTTTTTAACATGATGTAATATTTTATTTGGTTGAAAGACACAGACAGAGAAGCAGACGTGTGTTGTGGTCAGGTGCCACAAGTCAGCTTTCTCCTTCTGCTATGAGGACTCCGGGGACCAAACTCATATCACCAGATTTGAACACAAGTACTTTCACCTACTAAGCGTTAGATTCTCTCACTTGAGTGTGATCTGTGTCTAATGACTGTAGAAGGAAGAAAACAATGCCAAGCAGATTCTAAGGGTAGGTTGTAAGAGACAGCATGGCTTTCTCCTTGCCTTCTCTACTGGTCGTTTGTTCTGACATGTCACCAGGAATATAAGCAATTCTGCAGACGAGCCCACACGCAGAACAACTGAGGCTCCTTTCACCAACGTGAACTAACTTGCTGGGACTATGAGTCAAACACAAGGTCATTCTTGAGATGACCGCCTCCCAGGAAAGTGGTGGAGATTGAACCCAGGGTCTCACACATGCTTAGTCAGCTCTCTACCTCTGAGCTCCATGTCTAGCCTCCCTCCCTTGCCAATGTCTTGACTACAGATTCCTGAGAAACTCTAAACCAGATCCTCCCAGTTCAACCATTTCTGATTTCTGCCCCTCAGATACATGTGTGATGACAAAGAATTGAAACCAGAAAACTATGTGTGTGTGTTTGCTTTGTGTATGTGTCAGTGTCCATGTGCATGCCAACCCATGTGCACATATGTGCATGTGGAGGTCAGAGGTCAACCTCAGATACGGTCCCTCAGGTATCTCTGTGAGCAAGTGTGCATGGAAGGCCAGAGAAGGGCAATAGATGTCCCTTGTGTCACTCCCTATGTTATTCTTTGAGGCAGAATCTACTCCTTCTCTTGAAGCTCACTTTTTTTTGTTTTGTTTTGTTTTACTGACAGCCAGCAAGCTCCATGGATCCCCCCCTCCTACAGTGAAGGAGTTAACAGGCACACAAGCAAGACTGTACCCAGCTTTTCCGGGGTTGCTAGGATCCAAACTTGGATCCTGTTTATGCAGCGATTATTGCTCTTAACACTGATCCATCTCTCCAGTCCTCACCTGGTTTTCTGAGACAGGCCTAGAACTCACCAGTTCTGCTAGCTGCCTGGCCATCGAGCCCCAAGGATCTACCTGTCTCCACCTGGAAATTCTGGAGGCTTGAATTCAGGTCTTCACCTGATCTACTGAGCTAGCTATACCTCAGCCTGAAGCTACTAAGTTTTGGGATGATTTGTTACGCTGTCTTAAATAACTAATATGAAGATCCTTCAAGAGGCACTAAAATACGGCTTGCTTGGTTTATAGGCTTGCCGCGGGATTCATACGCTAACATTTGTAGAATTGCTTTAGTTAGACTTCGAGCAAATGAACTGCATATTAGATATAGAGTAACTCTCGTATGTTATGAATGGGATCAGATCGCAACACATTTCATGTTCAATTAACTGAAATGCTCTTTCTGGAGCATGGCTTGGCTTATCATCATATCCCCACTGCATACTTAGAAAAGGTCACCGTCAAGATAGAAAAGTATATGTGTGATTTAAATGTCTTGACTCCGTTACTAACAACCAGCAGCGTGTTTTCAAATGGGAAAAGCAAGATCCGTTTCAACTGGCTCCTTTTTCACACAATGCTCTCTGTTTACTTTTTGGTATTACATTTCACTGCCTCGCCGGGCGCCTCTCTTATTAAAGCGTCTGTTCATTTATCCGCCTCCTGTAGTCTCGCAAGCTTTGCTTTTAAAAA
This sequence comes from Typhlomys cinereus, assembly GCA_023101885.1. Classification (NCBI taxonomy): domain Eukaryota; kingdom Metazoa; phylum Chordata; class Mammalia; order Rodentia; family Platacanthomyidae; genus Typhlomys; species Typhlomys cinereus. Next base: position 1,383,417 of record JALPQD010000352.1, on the reverse strand, counting down.
CAGACACGCCAGACTTTGCACACCCCCCCCAAAAAGAGCCATATTTTTACTAGAAAACATTTAGTGAAATGAGTTTTTATTCATGAAAATTTCCCCGAGTGTAAATTCCAGGCTGAAAAGCAATGTGTCCTTTGTATTCCCTTTAAATAAATAAATAGCTTCTTTCCTGAAGAATTATGAGTGCTGAGCCTGCTCTTACATTCATAGCTAGTTTGTGTTCTTCTAGTAGAAAAACAAGTTTGTGTGTGTGTAGGTGTGTGTGTGTGTAAAGCTAAAATTGCCCCTTCAGCTCTGGGTGGTGACATTTTCTGATAGTTATAACTAACTGGAGGTAGGAAATATCTGGAATACTTAAAAGGTATACTTTGTAATAACTTATACAACATGTAATCTCTTTAGTATAATTAATTTTCTTCTAATACTGTTTGGTATAGTTAGAGAGAGGTGAAGGTTTAGTTTATCTCCATGAGACAAGTCCATGGGAGGAAACTGAAATACACTTAACCAACAGTTCTCTTCGTATTTCTTTTCCATTTTCACGTTGGACAAAACTAGAAATCTGGTGTTCCGGTTGAAGCATCTTACACCTTTCTATTCCTGAAGCCCTCCTTTCCCCTTGTCTACAAAGCAAAACAATCCCAAGCAGCCAAGTGCATGCATTTAGACTGCTTGTGAGTCCACAGCACTTTGAAAGCTGTTTAGAAGCTGCAAGAGGTGGGCTGGGAGTCACAGGAGGGCTCCGGCCCCTCTTGGTGACAGCTCCCCAGAGGGAGACCGGCTCTCTGGATGTGGCTCTCTAGGGATCAGTGTGGGTATGTTAAGTACAAGAATTAAACAGAAATTTTCCATTCTTATTTTAAAAAAATAAAAACACCCCAAGGCTGCTCTCCAGGGTCCATGAAAGCTGTTTAACTGCGCTTGCCTTTCTGACATTGCTATGCTTACACACGGAGGTAAATATTTTATTAAACATCTTCATGCTAGGCAGTTTGGAAGCCCTCTTGCCGCCTAAGCCTGGCCGTTTCTCAGCCTGGGAAGGTGGGGAGGAGGAGGAAGAGGAGGGTGGGAGGCAGGGTGAAAAGGAGGGTGAGCTGCCAACGTTTGAAGTGAATTCACGGAGCAATGGCACCAGCCCACCCTTCTGTCCAGTTCATCCCACCTGGAAACCATTCTCTCCTCTGGCCTCTCAGATTGAACCTACGACTTTCTTGTTTAATCAGTCACCAGCTTAGCCTTGATGAAAGGGGCCAGGGTTCCAAAAGAAAATAGCTCTGACTTTTAACTCCACCTGGAAACAGTTGAAATGGTGCCACTACCTTCCCTGTGCCTCTCCGCTGGCCTTGGAGTTTCTCCACGGAGGACTGACTTGCTAAACGAGTCCCCCGCCAGGACCTCCCTAGAATACTCTGCGCCTGTGACCTTCCAACATTCCTGGTGATTCCTCCCACCTCCTGCCTGGCCTCACACAGAGCACCAATCACAGTGCCAATTTGTCAGCCCATAGCAAGCTCCCAGACCCACAAACGACACATCAGTCTGGGCCTGCTTTTTAAATTTTCTCTCTCTCTCTCTCTCTCTTTTTTTTTTTTTTTTTTTTGCCATTTCCACGGTGGCCAAAGTAGCATGGCAACAGCTTCACTCCTATCATATGTTTGGCTCTTAGGCAGGCCAATCCCAGAAGATGCACGCGGACATCTGTGTCAGACACTCCCGCTTGGAAGGAACGTGGGTGCGAGCGCCCTCGTCTGGTGGATGGAGGAAACGCCGTCTTGCCTTGCAGTTCCCTCTGCTGGCGGAGCAGAGAAGCCGGGTCTCCCTTCGCAGGGTTCCCCCCCTACCCCATTCCAGAATTCAGTTTCCTGCTACCAAGTTCTGGTATCAAAATCTCAGGAATCTAGAATTCTAACCTGCAGTTGACGGCTACGCCCTACTACAAGAACCCACACTGAGATTTCTACAATTAACCACCATCTAAAAATTCCAAATGGCAAGAAAACCCAGAAGAAAAAGAAGAAGAAAAGCTAATTAAAGGAAAGGCAGGAGGTGAAAACGGGCTGTAATCTCTGAAGAGGGAATTCATATAGGTCGGAACCAAATCTGTTTAGCCAAACATGTATTGACACACATTGAGGGACAGATGTGGGGAGAAGGAATGAAAGCAGCAGTAGATGTGTGGATAACAAAAGGTAGACTGCAGTGCAAATTGCTGGGCAAGACATTCATGCTAAAAATAGTGCTGCTCTCAGAGAGGCCACAGGAAAATCACAGTGCGCCGTGTCCATGGGGGGAGGGACAAGAGGCTCTACGAAGCAACACCCAGAATTAGAACAAGACCCAGACAGGACCGTGGTCCAGGAAAAGTAGCTATGGCCATGAAAACAATTGAAAATGAACCACGGCGTTCATTTTTGTCATCATCCATTTACTTTTATGGGTGTGGTGATGATGCAGGAGGCCTTCTCAATAGTGGCTGCTCACACTGATTCCAAACAGGCCGTCAAGACCCCTTTCACGTGAGAAAGGAGAGCGAGGCCTGGCTTTATAGCGCTAGTGTAAGTCACAGATAATCACAACTGTTAAAAAAAATTAATTGCTCAAGAAGCTGATGGGAAGGTTCAACATGACAAAAGGTGTCCATGAGAAAGATTACGGGGGGACGGGAGGGTTTGATCACAGGCTTGCAGTGGCAAGAGGCTATGGAGAACCCCAATGCTCTAATACCACACCAGAGTGAGGAAAGAGGGAAGCAGAAATCTCAGCATGTGCCCATGGGTCAGGCCGCGTGTTGGTTTTATGCTCAGTCCTGCAGGCTGTATTTTAAGAGATGCACTGGCAAAGTGAAGCCTGTTGAATGAGCAATCCTTCCACGATCCAAGATCACAATGATCTTGCACCAAAGCTGTGGAGCCTCAGGAACCAGGACCTAGAATTACATGTCCCATATTTACTTCACCTCCTTTACCTCTGACATCCTTTCTTCACGTCAAGAGAGTAATACCCTAGCCAGTCTACCTCCAGCATCCTCTGCAGGACTGAGTCTGTTCAGCTGGACCCGCGTGTACTAACCATCAAGGAAAAGGGCAACTCTGCCGGGCGCGAAGGCAAACCCAGAGCATCTTGTGGAAACCAAGATCTGGCCCTTAGCAGGTGACATTGTGACAGAGGATGATAGATGTATGCATTGATTTGAAATGTGATAGAATGCATTTTTGAAAGAGTGACAGAAGATTTAAAAAAAAAAACCTACACCCTCATTACATAAGTATTTTCAAGTATAAAAAGAGGAAAAGGAATCGGAGAATGAGAGAGCGCAGAACCTAGGTATCATGGTAAATGTGAGTTGTCCCCCACAGACTCATGTGTTTGCAGCCTTAGCTGTTAACGTTTGGGAATATCATAGTAACTTTAGAAGATGGAGCCTTGCTGCTGGAAGGCGTGTCGATGAGGAGGGGGTGAGGTTGGTGAGCCCTGCCTTGCTTCTGCTAGTAGTCTAGTCTTGCAATCTGCAACTAGCTCTCAGCCACCATGATGTCTGCAGTGACCTGAGCTGCCTCTGTCTTCTGCGCCCACCATGCTTTCTGTTATGGGATTCCCACCGTAATGGACTGCATTTCTCCTTTGGAACCATAAGCCAAACAAATCTCCCTTCTCCTTTAAGTTGTGCATGAATCTTGTCTTGCAGCAGTGGAAAGAGTAACTGAGACACTGGGAAAGTGCAGGGTCCCAGAAGACAACAGAAGCACAGAACAGTGTTAGGTGCCATCGAGAAGTTGAGGAGGAGGATGGCTGAAATAGTCCACTGGATGCAATTTCACCCCAGAGTCCAAAAAAACAGCGCTGGGCATGATGGTTCGTTTATACCTGGGATCCTGATATTCCAGTGATTGGCACAGAAGGACCATCAGCTTGGGACCAGCCTGGGCTATGTAACAAGAACCTGTCTTTCAAAACCAAGCTTAGTGCTAGAGTCTCTGTTTACCATGACCTTGGATTTGATCTACGACACCACAAAGAAAGAAAACTCCTTCAGGGAAAGAATAAAGGCAGACACCGACTTCATTTAGGAAGTTTACACGACTGTTTTAGTTTCACTTCTTGTTGCTGCAGTAGCACACGTCACCCAAGCAATTTCAGAGAAAAAAGGCGTGGCTGACTCATAAGTCCAGGTTGCTGTTCATCACTGCGGGGAAGTAACACTGGCAGAAGCGTCAAGCATCTGCTCACGTCACACGCAGCCAATGAATGGCTGGATGCAAGCTTGCTGGCTTGCTTGCTGCGCTCGGTTCCTACGGTCTGCATAGAGAATGGTCCCATCCACAATGGGTAGGGTCTTCCCGCACCAATTGATACAGTCAAGACAATCCCTCATAGGCCTGCCCAGAGGCCAACTTTAGTCTACAGAATACCTTTTAGGTGGACCAGGAGACCTCCCTAGGTCCTAGGTGTCAGGTGGACAAGTAATACTAACCCATCTTAGTTACCTTTATTAGACACCTACTGTATCAACCAGCATGATGCTACGCCGTATGAGAGCTCAGAAAATAAATTGATGGTTTTGTTGACACCCACTTCTGTGCTAACTGGTGACAAGTCTGACACCTCTACGTCCACTGCGGAATGGTGCTCGGCCATAATCTGATGTGTGCGTCTGGGGGAGGCGGGCAGAATGATGGCCCGGATGGTGTGCCGCCTATGGCTGACAGCCTCCTAATTCTCCCCCTTCCCTCCTAGTCTCCCCCTTCCCTTGGTTCCTGGGCGCCTGCTTCCACCATCCCTGTCTCAACATCCCCCGATGTTTGCTCCCGTCCTGTTATTTACCGGTGGAATTAATATTACTCTTTACCCTGCTCGCATTCCTGATCCAACACGCGTTTTTCCATCAGTAGGTTTGTGTTTGGTTGATTAGTTATTCATGTGTAATGTAAGATGACAAGCGCTATAATACAGAGAAGCAATTGTGTAGAAGACAGACGTGCAAGCGCAGCGTTGGCTTCTTTTTTTTCCCCTTATCTTCTCTTTGCGGGGGTGGCTGGGTAGGTAGGTTAGTAAAAGCATTTGGATTACTTGCAGTCGAAACCCTCCCACCTACCAAACTGGTGACTAAATATAGAGGAATTAAAAAATAATACTGGCTGACCCATCCCCTCGGATTCCTTACTCCTGCCTCAGGCTCTTCAGACTCGCCTGGATCTACCTTTGGACCTAAATTTCCCACTGTTTCAAATCAGTAGATTAATGTATCCTTTTCTTTATCTATTTTTTGGACAGTACTGGAGACTGAGCCCCGAAACTTGAGTCAGACAAACACTCCCTGAGCTGAATCCCCAATCCCCAATGTATCTTTTATTTTTTAAAATTTTTTGCCCATGCATGTGTGCGGGGAGGTGTCTGCATACAAGTGTATGCATGCATTTGGGTATATGTGTGTTTTTGCATACAGAGGCCTAAGGTTGGCACTGGTATATATGTGTGCATAAGAGGACACATTGGGTGTGCGCCCTTGTGGAAACCCAAGGTTGACAATGGGAATCACCCTGGATTGCTCTACCTCCTTATTGCTTTCTCTGGAGTTTCCAAGGCTCTGCCCTCTAGGGTCAGCATCATAGGCCATCACCATAATCCACCTGCATTTTTACATGCAATTGAACTCAGGTCCTTTTGTTTGTGAGGTAAAGACTTTTTAACCCCTAAGCCATCTCCCTAGCCCAATTTCCACTTTTTATTATTAAAGCAGGGTCAATTGAACCCACAGCTCGCCAGTCGGCTAGCCTAGCTAACCAGCTTGCCCAGTATTTGCCTCCCAAATACTGGAATTATAGATGGCCACCACACCTATCTGGCTTTTACACAGCTCTGAGGATTCAGAGTCTAGTTGTGGAATTTATTCATTGAGCCATTTCCCAAGTCCTCTTTATGTATATGTGTATATATGTGTGTGTATATGTATATATATAATTTTATTTATTATTGGTATATGTGGGGGAGCGGTACATGTGCCATAGTGCTTGTGCGGCCATCACAAGATAGCTCTGTGGAGTCAGCTCTCACCTTCCAACTATAAGTATAGTCCAGGGATTAACCTCAGGTCGCTTGCACACAAGCACCTTACCCGATAAGCCACCGGACCTGCTCCCCAATGTGTATTTTGTGTGTCAGTCTCCTTCATAGACTGGGGTTTTACAGGGGGGCTCCCCTTGTGGTATCCCTTGTTCCACGCTGCCTTAATTTCCCCCCTGCATTGGACTCCCTGCGTGGTAGCCAGAGGCTTCATCTGTCCCAGGATGCAAAACAGACGCCTCCCACTGCATGGAACCCCTTGGCTGTAACCAAAGCCCCTTGCGACATGACCTTGTCCAGCCACTGCACGCTCCTGCTGCCCCGCTGCCCCTGGCTTTTCTCCTCCGAAACAAGCGCTTAGCCGGGCGGCTTTATTTCTTTGCTGGTGAGTTATCTGGAAACTGCACTGAAGCAGGGCCTCTGTTCTGTTCAACCCCTCCCCTCTGATGCCCGGAGCATGCTACAACACGGCGGGAGCTTGACAAGTCTTTGTCGAGTGAATGAGTCTTAAATTTCTATAATTCTCTTCCATAGGGCAGCTCTCTTTTAAGGAAACCCGACATTAAAATATCAGCCAAGCAAAGAGCCGTATTCAGGAGGTGATTACTTAAATTGCAAGGTGAACTAGTTTATGTAGGAACATTCCTCCTGGTCTTTGGCAACTGTCTATAAAGTCTTAGGAAAGAGAAATTGAACACTGAAATCTGAATTATTCCCTCACTTTGTCCTAGGTCCTTTCCTATCACATTATTCTATTTTTTTTCTCCTTCCTAGCATTTTAAAATTATTTACTCCCTTATTTTCAAGAAAGAGAGAGAGAGGGACAGAAAGAGACAGGGAGAAGCACATAAGAACTGTAGTGTTGGGGCTGGAGAGGTGGTTCAGGGGTTAAGCCTCTGCCTTGCAGGTGGAAGGTCCTGAGTTCGGATCCTAGACCCCACGTATAGACGCTGGGCAGAAGCGGGGGCGGCCTGCATTTCTGCTCCTGGTAGGGCAGAGCCTGTGAATCCCCAGGCAGAGTAAACAAGGAGGAGGTGGAGGTGTCCATGGTGGTTCCCAAATTTGTCCGTGGTTACACACACACACACACACACACACACACACACACACACACACACACACATCCATACACACACACACACAATTGAATAAATAAATAATACATACATACACATGAGCACACACGCACAATTGAATAAATAAAAAATAAATAAATAAAAAGAACTGTGGTGTCAACCTGACTGTTGAGAGTTTGAGCTCTGAGCACATTTGTGGAGAATTAGTGGTTGGGTTAAGCCCAGAGCAAACCTGCAGGAGATTGTCTAGCTGATGGGGAAGGCCCAGTCTATGGTAGATGGGACTAGGCCCTGAACAAGTGAATAAAATAGAAATAGAGAGCTGATTAAGGAAGTTGGCATCCTTCTGTTCACTTGGCCAGACATGCTGGTCTGACAAGTAAGGATCGTCCATCTCTCAGCCATTATGTGGTAATGGTGTGACCAGTTCCCTCGGCCTTGGTGTTGGTATGAGCTCTTCTGTCAAGCTGGACTGAGAACTGTTACCAGGAATCACAAGAGAGAATAAACCCCTTGTTCCTTTAAACCGTTTGATGGTCATTTATCAGCAACCATGCAGGCGGACTACATGTGGCATGTGGCGGCCAGATGACAGCTTTTGGAAGTTGTTTCCTTCCTTCCATCATGTGGGCCCTGGGGACCACAATCCAGTCCCCAGGTTTGGTGCAGGCACCTTCCCTGCTGAGCCGCCTCTCCAGCCCTTTCCCTCTCACTCTCTGCAGTCACAGGGCTGCCTCATGTTTTCTCGCTGGCTGCCTGCCTCTACTCCCATGCACAAGGGGCGAAGCCTTGTCCGGCTCACATCTGACATCGAATGTGTTTCCAGGAGACATATGTTGCCGAAGTGAAAAGAGAAAGAAACAGGATGAGGCTGAGAAGCAAGGGCAGGTGCAGGTTTGGCCAGAGCACGGAGCACCAGGCTGCGAGTACTTGTGTAGAGATGCACAGAGCACAGCGCATGCTGCCCGGGGAAGCAAACAGGGATCAGATCCTGTTTGTCTGCAGCATCTCAGTGCTTTCAGGAGACGTCACAGACCAGTCACAGACATGGGAGCTTGGGACACACAGGACCCACAGGACAGTCCGTGTCAGCTGCGAAGTTGGACCTGAGAAGAAGCAGGATGTGCCTAGATGCTCTAAGGAAACTGTCCCCTGAGCCCCACCAGGAGCTGTGGGGGGACATTGTGGGATGGCTGGGGTGTTCCTCTACCTGGCGTTGCACTTGCTCCTCGGTCCTCAAAGGAAGATCATCTTGACTTAATCCAGTTCCAGTCAGCACCCATTCTGGGAAAACACTGTGTAGCTTCAGCGTTTTAAAAACATTTAGCATTTACTCCCTTATTTTCAAGAGAGGGAGAGAGAGACAGAGACAGGGAGAGGCACATAAGAACTGTGGCATGCAGCTAGTTGACTCACCTGTTCCTAAGTTGCAGAATGCCACCCGTGGATCTTACGACAGCAATGATCTAGGTTCCCAAGAGGCCAGATGACAGGGGAAGACGGGAGCAGCTTGAAGTTACATGTACAGAAGTGGGGAGAACCAGCGTTGGTGGTGGCCAAGCAAAGAGAACCTTGGAGAGAGAAGCAGGAGGGCCATGGCAAATGGGGGCTCCATTTGGCTGGAAGCAGGGAGGGTCTGAGGCATCTGCAAGAAGACCCATGGATTACTAAGAGTTTCAGTACCATCCCTCAGAATCGACCCAGAAAGCTGACAGCAGGAGTCGGGGACTGACTTGGATGGTTTTCCAAGTGAGCATCGAGATGGCAGATTCACACAGTTTGACCAGAAGGAGAGGAAAAACTAGACAGAGAAATCCACGGGTGGCTCGGAAGTGATGGAGGAGGCCAGAAAAAGGATTTGGGGGCTTGATGGAACTATGCAAACACAGGGCATACTCTTTGGTAGAAGTGTGCGAGGAGGGGGAGGAAGGTAATTAATAAAAGCCAAAGAGGGCATTTGGTTTGGTCCTCATGAGGAGCCGGACTGGATTAAGGATGTCCAGAAGCCTATCAAAGCTTGGTGCTTCTAGCAGAGGTTAGTGTGCAGATCTGAGAGGCGCAGGAGAGATGTCCTGTCTACAGGGTGGGGGACCCCATCCATCAGGCCAGGGGGCAAGGAGGGTGCTAAGGAAAACAAGTACATCTTTGACAGTAGAGAGACTTTTTTTCTGGTACACTGAACTTCAGAACTCCATACTGTCTAGCATTTGGACTCTTACTTCACTAGCACCCTTCATTCTTCTAAGCTCTCAGGCATTCTGCCTAAAACCAGAAGCTACACCCTTCACTCCTTTGACTGAGGCTTTTGGACTTGGTCAGAGCCACACTACCAGGAGCCCAGGTCACCAGTCTGCAAATATTCCCAGTTTCCCAAATGGCATAAACCACTAACCATCTACTTAAATTCTCTCACCTGTCTATTATCCATTCTGAGTTTGGATCCCGGTGCCACATAATAAACCAGACATGGTGTTGAATGTTCTTGCAACCCTAGCACTGTGGAGACAAGAGACGCTCTGGGGCATGGTACCAGCATAGCTTCGGGCTCAGGGAGAGACCCTTGCTGAAAAGAACAAAAGGAGAATGACAGAAGACAACCCAATGCCCTTCTCTAGCCCTTGTATGTACCTCCACACACACACATGCATACACACACACACACACACACACACACACACACACACACATACAGTTTAGGGTTTGGGTCTTGGCACAACTGCTAAACAGCTGGCTGGGGAAGTGTTTCTAATGTACGGAAACGTCCTCATCCTGGACCCGACCTATGGCAGGCATCTTAGAACTGCATGTGTTGCTTGTGAAAGAGAGCTGAGATCACAGCTGTATTTTGATTCTCACTCTTCTGTCACCTAGTGATTCACAGAGATTGTTTTCTTTCTCTTTAAAAAATATTTTATTTGTTTATTTCTTTACGTGAGAGAGGGAGACAGGGAGAGAAGGCACATGCATGTGTGTTAGGGTGCGTGGGTAGAGGTCAAAGGGCGAGGACAACCTTACCATGTGGACTTCCAGGGATCAAATTCAGGGTGTCAGGTTTGCGAGCAGGTACTAACTCACTGGAATTCTTTCTTTTTTTAATTCAACTGTTTTTTTTTTTTTTTTCTTTTGTGGGACCTGGGATCTGAACTCAAGACCTCCTGTTTTCCAGACAGTGTCTTAACCCCCAGCCATCTCTCCAGCCCTTAATTTAACTTTTTTAAAAAAAATTTTAGTGTGTGTGTGTGTGTGTGTGTGTGTGTGTGTGTGTGTATTAGAAGGTATTATGTGTCCCTGTGGAGGACCAAGAGTGACTTTGGGAATCATCCTGGATTGCTTCTACCTCCTTTTTGCTTCGCTCTGAGAGTTCCTAGGCCCCACCTACCAGGACCAGAAATGCAAGCTGATGCAGTTTCTGCCTGTGATCTGAACTCGGGACCTTCTGCTTACAAGACAGAGCCTTAAGCCCTGAGCCATCTCTTCAACCCCTAATTTAACTTTTTAGTCAGGGAAGTTATCAAACACATGGAAAAGTAAAAGAGTAAGAGGATAACCATATATTCATTCCCTAGATCAGAAACTGGTACCATTTGGTGACAGGGACTTCCTCTACTTTGTTGCTGAAGTTTTTTTAAAGTATTGTTGATACCATAACATTTTTAGTAGTAAATACTTCCATATCCCTTCCTTCTCCTTATTCCTTGACTTCCATTTGTGCCCTGTAGCATGCATGCCCCCACATAATATAAGTAAATAATAAATAAACAACTGGATATACAAACGAACACATTAGATTGATCCCCAGAGTCCACATAAAAGTGGAAGAAGAAAATGAATTCCATAAAGTTATTTTCTGATTGCTTGTAGCATGCATGCCTTCCCCCACATAATATAAGTAAACAATAAATAAACAAGCAAATGAATATACAAATGAGCACATTATTTTGGACTTAGACCATTAGAAAATCCAGGGGCAGAAAGACAGGGTGTTTGCCACAAAGAAACTAATGCTGGATAAATAATCACCAACAGGACTTGTTTGTCTATGATAAGAAAGAGAAGGATATAATCCCGACTGAAACAAGATGAATTAAGACCATCAAAGTGGACAAATGAAAGAAAATATCCTCACAAAAAAAAAAAAAAACCTTGGGTCTTGTAAAGAAGGAAAGCATTAAGATAATCCCTCGTGTTGTCACAGGACAAAGTATGATTTCAGGCTCCAGATGTCCTCAGGGGACACTCCAAAGTCACATGTGACATAGGACAATTATGTACCAGAAAGGACTTTCCTATGCCTCGAAGGGTCCAGTGTCCCTGATGGTCCACTAAATGCCGATAATGGCCCCGTCCGTGCTAGTAGCACAAATGATCCCTTTGAATTTTTTTGAAGCATCCCTGAAGGGAAGTACCAGCCCCCCTTGGAGAAACACAGATGCACATGAAAGCAATTTGGAGAATTAAAAGCACTTTTCAAATACACAGGGTGATTCATCTACAAAAGTGGCCATGGATTTCCAGTGGATGTTGTCTGCCTGCACTATGGGAATGAAGCCCATTGAGTTATGAAGCATGGGCCTTTCCCTTTTTGTGAAACCAATTTCCATTTCTGAAAACATGGTGAGATCAATATACTTATTGAAAAATAATTGCAAATTCTCCAGTCAGAATAATTTCTTAAGAGCCTCAATGAATAAGGAGTGAAGTTAAACATGTGTAGCTAGGGACTAGAGTTGGACTCAGTTGGTAGCGTTCTGGCACAGAGCCATGTGTTTGATACCCAGCATCCTTCGTAAGCCCCATGTGGTAGGGCACACCTGAGATTCTAACACTTGGAAGGGAGAGATAGAAAGAAGAGACGCACAAGGCTACACAGCAAGCTCCCCACTAGCCCTCGTTTATGATATCCTGTGTGGGGGCCCAGTGGGTTGATGCATGCGAAGATGCAGAGGTATTCCTGAACCTGGTGACCTTGACCTTGGGTATGTTGGCCCAAGGTCTGCCCAAAGTGGATGGAGAGAGGGTGCCATTTAGGAAGCCATCATGTAGCACAAACATGGACCATCTTCAAAGGCTGTGTCCTTGGTCTAAGGATACATTTGGAAATACCACTCATACTTTCATGAAAGTTACAAAGGCAAAACTTGCATTCTCTCAAATCTGCACTGAATGTGTGTATATATGTACATGTGTGTGCGCGTGCATGTGTATTCATGTGAGTGTATGTGTGTATGTGCATGTATGTGTGTGTGTAGATGTATATTCCAGGAAATGCCTCAAAACAGTCAAATCACATACTGTGCATGATGTCATCTATGACACTGATACTGTCCTTTTGTTGACAGCAAAAAAATTTTAAAAAACTCTGCCATGTGGATGTCTGGATGCCCCAAGTATAAGAGGGTTGCTGAAGTGAACCCAGGAGTAGTAATGCTTCCAGAATCTGGTGGAAACAAAATTACATCCTCTACAAAGGAAGCCAAAGTTATTCCAGACCTCAAAGTATCCAAGCCATCAGGGGAAATGATCAAAGTTAAATGGCAGACATAAAGAAATGAACTCACCACACAATGGGGCAAGGCAGTTACCAGCCCCGAACAAGCAGCAGCAGGCTGGAAAAACCTACAGACTCCTGGAATAACAAGATAAAGACGACAAAGTAACCGTGTCTAATAGGCTTAATAAAAATGAAATTCATTCATGAAAGTGTAGCCAAGAAAGAGAAACTGTAAGAATGATCAAATGATTTTGAAAGAGTCCTAAGAACTAGGAAAAAATTCAGAGGGCTGATTTCCTAGAACAGTAACTATGAAGCTCTCTCTCTATCTATCACCCACTCTATTATCTATCTATACCTATCTAAATATCTATCATCTTTCTATCAATCTATTATCAATCATCAATATATTGTCTATAATGGAGCTATTTATCATCTATCTAAATATATATCATCCATATACCTATCATTTTCTATCTACTATACATCACCTAACATCTACCTATCCACTTTTTATCATTATCAATCTTCCATCTAGCTGTCTTTCTTTCTTTCTTTCTATCTATCTATCTATCTATCTATCTATCTATCTATCTATCTATCTATAATATTCCTTATTGTGAATTTCCAGAAAGACACAGAGGCTACCTATCTGAAGATAGTAAAAGAGAACACAGAACTTTTTTTCAAGAGTTATAAATAACTCACTGATCATTAGCAGCGATTGAAATCCAAAGACAATACTCAATATCTTCAATATGTCAAGGGAAAATTATTTGTTCCATTCTATATCCATAATGAAAGGATAAAAAGTCATTTTAAGACAAACAAAACCTGAGATAATTTTGTCCTAGTGATCCTTCAGTTTGGCAGAAGAGCAAGAGGCATAAGGATCAGGAGGCAACATCAAATGGCTCAAGGAAACAAGGGGTTTATTTTCTCTTACTATTGTCCAATTGTCCAGTTACAGTTCTAAGTCCAGCTTGATAGAGCATGCACCAACACCAGGGCCAAGGGAACTGGCCACACCATTTCTATTTAATGGCTGAGAGAGGGACGATCCTTACTTGGCAGACCAGCATATCTGGCCAAGTGTGCACAAGGATGCCAACTCCTTCAACCAGCTCTCTGTATTTTACTCCAAGGCTTAGTCCCACCCACCATAGGCTGGGCCTTCCCCATCAGCTAGACAATCTCCTATAGGTTTGCTCTGGGCCTAACTCAACCACTAATTCTCTACAAATGTGCCCAGAGCTCAAACCCTCAACTATCAAGTTGACACCTGTGCCTAACTATGATTTACATAAAAGGCAAAAGCAAGTGAAATAATTAGTTTAGAAAGCAGCAACAATAATAGTTATGTGAAGTTTCTAGAGGAAAAAAGAGACAGGGGACTGAGGCAGGAAGATTATAAGTTCAACGTCGACCTGGGCTAGTGACAGCCCAGTCTCAAAGCAAGAGAAGTGAATATTTTAAGTTATTTTGGATTTGTTATTTGCCATTATTTCTAGAACAAACTGAATAGAAAGAAAATGATAGATATTTTAAAAAAAAAAACAACAAATCAAACTAGAAAATATGATTGCTATGAATCCAGAAATATTGGTAATTACAACAAATGAAAATGAACCAAATGTTCCAATACAAATACAATACAAAGCTTAGTAAAATGGAATCTTTGATTCATTCATACATTCTGTTCACATGATTGGTTCATTGATTGGTTGAAGATAGGGTCTTGCTTTGTAGCCCAACATATCCTCAAACTCATGATCCTCTTGTCTTAGTCGCCCAAGGCTGGGATCACACTTTAACCAAATATGTGTATCAAAAAGTAAGAGAATGGAGAAAGAATCCTAAGAAAAAGTATACTGGGTTCCACCATGTTGTGAGATTGAATGGAACATGCAAGAAGCAAGCTAAAGACAAAGAGGATCACATGGAGAAGGTACACAAGTAATTTCACCAGAAAGATCTGCTGACTCAGATTTGCACACTCAACTTTCAGAACATATTAAACCCATACTGACAGTCATCAAACACTATGGTTTGAATGTGTTCCCCAAAGTTCATGTATCGGTTAACTTACTTCCCCCACAGAACCATTTTGAGACCTTAAACTTTTATTTTTTGTTTGTTTGTTTGTTTATTTAGTGTGTGTGTGTGTGTGTGTGTGTGTGTGTGTGTGTGTGTGTGTGTATCAGAGGCACTGTGTGTCCCTGTGGAGGACCGAGGGTGATTTCGGGAATCATCCTGGATTGCTTCTACCTCCTTCTTGCTTCACTCTGGGATTTCCCAGTCTCTGCCCACCAGAACTAAAAGTGAAGTGCAGACCATTGCTTTTTCTGTTTTTATGTAGGACCTGAGATCAGAACTCAGGACCTTCTGCTTACATGGCAGAATCTTAACCCCTGAGTCATCTCTCCAGCCCACTTTTGAGGAGTAATTAGAATTAGGTCATAAAGGGAGAAACAGCATTATTTTTGGAATAAGATGCTGGTAAAATGGTGACGTTAGAGTCCTTCTTGCTTGCACAACCATGTTGCTTGCACATGCATGCATACATGCTTGTGCTCTTTGGTCTTCCTCCTTCAATCATGAGATGATGCAAAACAGCAGGTCAAAGCACTTGCTATGCAAAGCACGGGGAACCTGAATTCGACTCCCCAGCGCCCACATAAAAAGTTGGGTACAGTTGTGTATGTACTTGTAACTTCACAGATGGCATGTCTGCAGGGAGGTGGAGACAGAAAGATCTCTGGTATTTGCTCACTGCCAGAATAACTTCATATTTCATGAGAAGACTATGTCTCAAGGGAGTAAGGTGAACAGTGATAGAGCAGGACACCAAATATCCTCCTCTGGCCCCTGCATGCACACTAAGAGGCATGTGTACATGCACACACATGGGCACATACAGTATATACATGCAACTCCACATATTTACTCACTTAAAAATTAAAAAGAGGAGATAGAGAGATGGCTCAGGGGTTAAGACTCTGCCTCAAAACCAGAAGGTCCTAAGTTCAGATTCCAGGTCCCATGTAAAAGTACCAGGCAGAAATGGGCAGCAGTGGCCTGCGCTTACGGTGTTGGTGGATGGAGCTTGGGAGATCCCAGAGCGAAGCAAGAAGGAGGTAGAAGCAATCCAGGATGGTTCCCGAAGTCACATACAATGCCCTCTGACACACACACATGCACATATACATGCAAAAATTAAAAAAGGGAAAATAAAGATGCTGAGGAAAAGCCTGCGAAAAAAAGAAAATTAAGAGACTTCTAGCCAGATGCCAGTCCCACCTATTTAGACTTCCCAACCTCTAGACTGTAAGTCAGCCATTTCTGTTAATTATAGATACCCAGTTTCAGATATTCTGTGAGAGTGTCAAAAGTGGATCAAGGTAGCAAGAGAAATAAGCAATCAGCAACCACAATGGGACACTGAACACACATTTTTCCAGTAACTGGTAGACTAAAGAGAATAAACAAGGGGGGAATCAATAAGAACTTAGAAGATTTAAACAACACATTTAATACAAGTGACCTAATGGACATTGTGTCACTTCTAGAAATAGACCAAGATGAAGTTAGACATGTTAGGGGCGATTGGAAAAAGACACCTGAGAAGAATAAGGGATCGTGGAGCTGGTGTGAGGGGAAAAAAAAGCCCTATGACCACAATAGCAATTGCTGCAATTCCAAATCCGAAACGAGCAGGAGAAAGACGACTGGGCTAGAAAAAGTCTTAGACTATCAATGGCCTGGCCAGGCTGCTGGGTCACCATTGAACTATGGCCCATCACAGGATTTCAGAGATATGGACTTTATTGGGATTATCCTTGAGCTCAGCTGTGGCCTACGAATGTTTTGGTGGGTGGAGAGAAGTGGTAGGTGGAGATGCCAGTCAGTGTTGCAGAAGGAGAGCTGAATCGTGCTGGTTCATGACCCTCGCAGGCCCGTTTAATAAAGATCTGAGTGCCACATTTCTGTCACCAATAGAACTATCACTACAGAACCATATCCAGCAACCTCAGAAACATATTCTTTCCAAGCACTCGTTTGTATGAATATCTGCACTAACTGATTTGTACTACGAAGCGAACTGGGGAGATGGCTCAGAGCAAGCAACAGGACTGAGTTCGGATCCCCAGATCTCACTTAAAAATGCAGGCAGAAATGGCAGGGGCCTGAATTTCTGGCCCTGGAAGCTGGAACCTGGGAAAACCCAGAGCAATATAGCCATAAGGAGGTAGAGCAATCCAGGATAATTCCTGATGTCACCCTTGGGCCTCCACAGGCAAACACATTCAAAGTGCCCTCTTACGCGCGCACGCGCGCGCGCACACACACACACACACACACACACACACACACACAACCATACCTTTCATTTTTACAGGAGTACTGGAATCTAGAATAATAGGACATTGTTGGAATTTTCATGTCATGGGAAACAGATATACTCTCAAAACCCTAATTGACTGAAACAGACACACTGAACAATCCCATAATCACAAAAGAAATTGAATGTGCAAATTGAAACTCTCCCACGCATTACATCTAGCCCCTGCTGGTATTACCAGCTAGTCCCTGACATCCAGAGGATGAGTAATTATGATCATATAGAAGCTATAAAACAACAAAACAAAAAGTCTCTATTCCCTTAACTCATCTTAAGAAAGTAGCATCAACATAGTGCCCAAACCTAATAGTGATAAGACAGAAAAATTTTAGGCAAAGCTCACCCATGAACACACATTTAAAAAGCACAAACAAAATGTTAGTGTTCTTAATCACCAAATCTAAAAAGGATAATACATTTTGTGAGAACCCAAATTAGTTCAATATTTGAAAATTAGTTAATATAAACTTGACCTTTCAAAAAATAATATCTGCAGGGAAAAAAAGTTATGTGATCAAACATACATAGACCATTTAATAAAATAGTATCCACTTCTGATTTGGGGGGGACTAAGAAAACTAAGGAAAGAAAGAAATTTCTTTAGCATCATAAAGGTTACCTACCTAAAACACTAATCTGGAAGATTCTAACCCATGCAATGAGTTAAGAAAAAGCAATGAATGAAATAAACACGGCAAAGGAATAAAGATAGAAAGTCCAAAATGGGCTAGGGGAGATTTCTCAGTCTTCAGAGTGCTTGATGCACCAACAAAAGGACAGGAGTTTGAATCTTCAGACTTCTGTAAAATGCTGGGTGGGTGTGGCAGCCCTACTGTAATTCTAACTCAAGATGGCAGAGATTTGGAATCCTCAGAGCAAGCTGGCTAGTCACCCTGGGCCTATTGGCAAACTCTAGATTTGAGTAGAGACCTGACCTCAAAACATTAAAGTGGAAGACAGATGAAGAATGATTCCTAATATCAACCTCTGGCACACACACACACACACACACACACACACACACACACGAACCACATGTGCATATGCCACACATGAACATACACATACATGTATGCACCTCCTCCCATCCCTACACAGAGGCATTTAAAAAAATGGAAAAAGGAGAAAAAAGGAATATGAGCGCACTGTTAGAATTAAAATTCAGCACAGCATCAAATAAGCACAACATAAAGACTACAAAAGCCAGTTGAATGTCTGTGACTGTATACAAACTGGGATGCAGTTTAAAAAGATGCCACTTAAAACTTGTGCCAGGAAACGTGCTAGATGCACATATGCTGGGTGAGATGTTTTTCGCTTTCTTCCGTTCCTCAGCCTAGGCTGAAGCCACATCCCAGGAGAGATGCCTTTCCCCAGACAGAGTCACGGTCCTCCGTGTCGACATGCACAAGCCAGTCATCCTTCACTAGGGCATGGACGCTGTACCCAAGGTCATCCACAGTGACTGCAGAAGCCCCGACCACAGCAGTCATTTTAGGCTCCAAACCATGCTGTGTCTCAGGTTTACAAACTCCTTTGCCAGCAAAATTAAATCTGACATCACTCCTTGGGGTGACAAAATAAGGTGACAGGCCTATCCCGAAGAATGAGCTCAGACCCCTGAGGGTCCCGTCTTCCCATGGGGTGGAGTCACCTACAACAGCTTCACTGACAGTGACTCAGTCTCCAGAGAATGCTGGGATGAGGAGAGATTCGACCACGGTAAAGATGTAGCAGCTTAACACAGAAGCTCAGAGGCCCATGGACTGAAGCCTAACTTTAGATCAGGTCCCTTGGCCCCAGGTCACCCCCAAGGTGCCCTCATTATCATGGGAAGGGCTGACTTCAGAATCACAATGGCTGACATAAGATCTTCCCAGAAAGACATGTTTCCCTCATTATTGGAGAATCTGACTGACCACACACAAGCAACAGCGTTTGTGTCATCATGGTTCACGACAGACACAAGAATATATAGATACCTGTATTACTTAGCTTCCTGCTAAGTGCCCCCCTACTCCCCCCCACACGATTAAAGGTGACCCTCGTCACACTCTGTGACGGAGCAAGGCAAGGTTATGCTTCCCCTCCCAGAGACACATAAGAAAGAAGAAAAAGAATTTTTTCTCCTTGATAAATCTGAAGCTGCAATAAATCAGAATTTAGATCTTTGGTGAATAATTCATGTTTATCTAAAAGCAAAAAAAAAAATGACTTTCATTGTGTTTTCAACCCCTTGTTATTGAGTTCTAGAAGCGGATTCCTGGACCGGGGTTTGCAGAAATCTACAGCGGATTTGCCTGCTGGTTTGCCTTTGAGAGTTTCTCCCCTGGGCACAGTCCCTGGGGCTGATCCAGGAGGGGGACAAAGGCCAAGGACAAGAAGAGCTAGAACAGTCCTTCTCCACCGGCCCTCCTGGTCCTCCACGTAGACACCAGACCTCTTAGGCTCACAGCTGTGATCTGCCACCCTTATGTGGACCCTCCACCCTTATGTGGACTCTCACAGTTTTCCTTCCCTCCACCTCTCCCTACAAAGACTTCCTTGGCCATGCAGGAAGCTGGGTGGTGGGGTCCTTTCAAAAACAACCCCACCCTTCCTAGAGCTATTTGGAACCACAAGCTTTTGATCTTTGTAGTGGTGCAAAGAGTCCTTTCACACAGCAGTGGCTCTTGTCTTCAGCCAACCCCTCCACCAAAGACATTTCCTTCTCTTTCAAGCTTGAGTTAAGGTCTGGCTCAGGATACTAGGCGTACAGATCAGTTGTAGAGCACTTATCTAAGTACAGGCAAGATCCTAGACAGAGGCCTGGGTTGGATACTCAGCACAAAATACACAGACACATGCATATGTAGGTGCACACACACACACACACACACACAGTTTTAATCCTTGTATTTTTGCACACATCAAGCTCTTTGTGGGTGGTCTGCCCAGAGTCTCTTCACTTACTATTAGACTTGAAGTGAGGAAAACATGCCTGACTTGTATTTACGTTAATTGGAGTATTTTTACACACTGTAAAATGCAACTTGTTCAGCATGGAGTCGTTTGGATGAATGCAAACCGTTACAACACTAAGCGTGGACAGTGGGACATTGTGGCATGAACGCAATAGAAGTGGCACCACGTGGGCTGGTGATGGGGCTCAGTCAGTAGAGTGCTCGTCTAGCAGGCATAAACCCGTGTGTGATCCTTAGTGTTACATGAAAGGAGGCTTGGGGCTTCTGCTTGCAATCAATCCCAACACTAGGGAGGTGGAGGAATCTCACGGTTAGATAGCAGTGTCAACTTCCCAGCTGAAGGCTCTGAGCTCTGGACATAGTTGTGAGAAGTCAATAGTTGCATTAGTCAGGGTTCTCTGAAGAAATAGAATCTATAGAAGTTTGTCAAAAAATAACTCATAATAAAAAGTGTCTTTCAAGGTAGCCACCCACAGCAGCCTCTTTCCTGGCTGGAATGTTCCACAAAGTCAAAAGATCCCGAGAAGGTCTCGAGTTTTTGCTCCTCTGGAGAGTCGAAGATGCTGGGTTCCGACGTCGGTGAAGAACAGCTGGGCTCTGTCGTCAGCGATGAACAGAGAACAGCAGCAAGGCCCAGAGACCAGGGTCCAAAGGCAGCGGGAACAGCAACAACGTGATGGAAAAGGTGAAGCTCCAAGTCAGCCAAGAAGGGAGGCAGCAGCAGCAGCACAAAGAAGTCCGCGACACTCTAAAAGCAAAGAACGTGCACGCAGAGTGGACTCCACAGCAAGTCGACACCGAATCAGGGAAATACAACCATAACAGTAGTTGAGTTAATCCTCAAGCAAGCTGGGAGGAGCTTGCACAGTTGGTGGGGAAGACCCAGCCCATGATGGACAGAACTAGACCCTGGACAGGTGAATAAGAGGGAGGTGGTTGGTTTTGAAAATTGGCATCTTTTGATATATTTGCCAGACATGCTGGTCTGGCAAGTGAGGATTTTTCCTCTTAGCATAGTCCTGTGGATATGGTGTCGTCAGTTCCCTGAGTCCTTGGTATTGGTGTGAGCTGTCCTGCCAAGCTGACGAGAAGCTGTAACCAAACAATCATAAGCCAAAATAAAACCCCTTGTTCCCTTAAGCTGTTTTGTTTGGTTGCATTTCGATGTCAACTTGACAGTTGCAGACTGGGGGCAGCTGTGGAAGGTTAAGGGTTGGAATGGCCCCTGAACAGGTCTGCAGGTACTTGATTGATTGCTGTGGAGAACCTGCCCGTATGGGTGGTACTTTCCAGTGGTGGACCGGATAATAGGAAGTTCAAGGAGGAGGGACTTGCTCTTCCCTGATTCGGTGTCGACTTGCTGTGGAGTCCACTCTGCGTGCACGTTCTTCGCCTTGGAGCGTCGTGGACTTCTTTGTTGCTGCTGCTGCCGCCTCCCTTCAGGCAAACTGCAATAAGGAGAGAAGGATCAAAAGTTCCAAGTCTGGCTCAGCTATATATAAAGTTTTGAGGCTAGCCTGGACTATGTGAGACCCTACTAAAAGAAAGAATAAGAAAGGAGAAGAGAAGGGAGAGGAGGTGTGCTATAACCTGCATATGGAGCTCAAAAGATGACTTTCAACATTTGGTTCTCTCTTTCCTCGACATGGATCCATGGAGCAAGTTCAGGTCATCAGATTTGACAGAAAGCGCCTCTACCTGCTGCACCGTCTTGCTTGCCTTATTGGCTCATTTAAAAAAAAAAGTTTGGCTTTATTATTTAGTGTGAGAGCTTTGCATAGTATGGATTAAATAAGGACTTTGCAAGTACTTCTAGTCTGTGGTTTGTCTTTTTATTCTTTCAATTGTCTTTAGAAATCATCAGTTTTGAAGAAATGATACAGTAACATTTTCTTTTAAAATTTTTATATATATATATATATATATATATATATATATATATATATATATATATATATATTGTGTGTGTGTGTGTGTGTTAAAGGACAACTTCCAGGAGTCATGTCTCTCCTTCACCATATAGGTTCCAGGAATTGAATTCAGGTCTCCAGATTTATGCACAAAGGCCTTTACCTGCTGAACCTCCACTGACCAGATACATATAGGGAATTCTGGACTTCAGTTCATTCCATTGATCTATGTTTATCTTTATACTAAAATTCCAATGTCTTGGCTACTTAAGCTTTATGGAAATCCTTTAACTTACATGTTGTTGCAGTCAGCCTGCATGGTTGCTGATAAATGACATTAAACGGCATAAGGGAACAAGGGGTTTATTTTCTCTTACGATTACTGGTTATAGTTCATAGTCCAGCTTGATGGGAGAGCATGCGCCAACACCAGGGCCGAGGGAACTGGCCACACCATCACCACATAACGGCTGAGAGATGGACAATCCCTACTTGCCAGACCAGCATGTATGGCCAAGTGAATAGAAAGATGCCAACTCTCTCAACCAACTCTCTGTGGTTTATCCAGGGCCTAATCCCACCCACCATGGGCTTCGTTTTCCCCATCAGTTAAACAATCTCCTGCAGGTTTGCTCTGGGCTTAACTCAACCACCAACTCTCTACGACTGTGCCCAGAGCTCAAACCCTCAACAGTCAAGTTGACACCTTGCTTGACTATGACACATGTCATGAATACTCCAATTTTTCCCTAAATTCTCTTGGCTATCTGACATCTTTGCCATTTTAGACAAATCTTAGAATCTTTTTCCCCCCACTTTCATGTGTTTGTGTGTGTGCATGTAAGGATGAATATAAGTATGCATGTTCATATGTGTGAACACACATGTGGGGGTGTAGGTGTATATGTGTACATGTATACGTAGAGGCCTGAGGTTCAGATTAGAACTTATCTTCAATTGCTCATGCATCTTATTTTCTTAAGACGTAGTCTCTAGTCAAACCCACAGCTCACCCACGGGGCTAGTGTGGCTAGCTAGATTGCATTGGGGATTTCCAGCTTTTTATTTCTGAGACTGGAATTACAGGAGACCTGTCACACCCACATGGCATTTTACATAGAATATGGGGATCTGAACTCTAGTCCTTTTGCTTGTGTGGCAAGCCACTGAGCCATCTCTCTAGCCCAGCTTATCTATTTCTATCAAAAAACTCTTGCTGGGTTAGGACTACAGTGGGTCAGTAGATCTAGAGAATACTGCATCTTATAATCCATTCACTAACCCTTTACTAAGGTTTTATAGTTTTCAGCATACATATCAGGTACATAGCTCATTAGATTTATATCTAAATGTTTCTAACTTTGAATGCTATTATAAAAAAGTATTTTAAATTTTTTTCATTTGTTTATTTTTTTGGAAACAGGTCTTACTAGGTTAGCTAAGCCAACCTTGAATTACTAGGCTTAAGCAACCTTCCCACCTTGGCTTCATTAGTGGCTGGGACTCCAGGTATTCACCATGTAACAGTTACTCTTAACTATTGCTGTGAGAGAGCACCCAAAGTCAATCAACTTAAGGGAGAAAGGGAGGTTTATTCAGCTTACGGTTCCAGAGAGGAGGTCTCTCAAAGCAGAGGTGGCATGGCTGGCTGGAGGAAGCTAAGTCACCGCAGACATCTTGGAAGCTGAGAGCTGCAGACTATTTGCAGCAAAGGCCGACTTCTCCTGGAGGGAGGGTGGGACTAATCCACCTCAAGGCCCACCCTTGTGACTGCCTTCCTCCAGCAAGGCTCCACCTTTCAAGGTGCCATGACCTTGCCAAACACATGAGACTGTGGGGGACACGTTTCAAACCATGACACACCATCACACCCAGGTGGTAGAACTTATGAAAAATTAGTTCATTGCTAGGGCACAAAACAGTTGATTTTTATGCTCTGTTTTGGTATCATGCAGTCTTGCTAAGCTTGCTCGTTATCACCATTTTACAAAATAATTATTTTTGCAGATTCTTTTGAGATTTTTCAGTATAGGCAATTATGTCATTGATTAGAGGAAGTTTTTAAAATTTGTTTCAGGTTGCATACATGACTGTAGTGAATTTATGATATTTTCACCCTTACTCTCTTAGAACACCTCATCTCCTTTGACAGACACAAGAGGAAGATTTTGTTTCTTCTTTTATAAACAAAATTTCTTTTTCTTGCCTTATTGCACTAGCAAGGAACTCACCTTTGCCCAATTTTAGGAATTAGGATTTCCTTAGAGCTTACTCTGTAAACTTCCTTCCTTCCTTTCCTTTCTTTCTTTTCTTTTCTTTCTCTCTGTCTCTCTCTCTTTCTGTCTTTTTCTCTTTCTCTTTTACTTTCTTTCCTTCTTTCCTTTTCTTTCTTTCTTTCTTTCTCTCTTCTTTCCTTCCTTCCTTCTCTTTCCTTCCTTCTCTTTCTTCCTTCCTTTCTTTCCTTCTTTTTCTTTCCTTCTTTCCTTCCTTCCTTCCTTCCTTCCTTCCTTCCTTCCTTCCTTCCTTCTTCCTTCCTTCCTTCCTTCCTTCCTTCCTTCCTTCCTTCCTTCCTTCCTTTCTTTCTTTCTTCCTTCCTTCCTTTCTTTCTTCCTTTCTTTCTCATTATCTCAAGCCTCAAACTCACCTTGTAGCCAAGAATGACCTTGAACTTCTGATCCTCTTGCCCCTACCTCCCAGGTGCTGGGTTTGCAAGTCTGCACCACCACAACCAATGGATACAGTGCTGGGCTGGAGCCCAGGGCCTCCTGCAAGCCTGCAAGCCGCTACCAACAGAGCTACATCTGCAGCACCCTTTTTCACTACACTTGGAGCAAGAGAGAAACATTCCTTACCTCTCTCCCAAAGGAAGAATAATCCTTGTCTCACTGACAACTCTTAAAGAAATCTCATCTCTCCCTCTAGCCTTCAGATCTTCAGCCCTAGTTATATCTTGCAGGTAAGTTAGAGCTTAGGTTCTACAAATCAGTTCCAGGGTGCATCCTTTGAAGTCCTGCATGTGTTTTCTAACATCTTATTTGGGGGGCTGGGGTCAGGGAACACTTGTCACCTATTTATTTAGTATTTAAATTTCAACCCCAAATCAAGATGGCCTTTTATACATGCTAACACCACTTTGTTTTTAAACAAACAAGGACAAACAAATTATTCTCAGAATGTTTATATAACTTGCCCCTTGGTCATATAACTAGAAGCATCATGACTTGATCTCAGATCTCTTAAGATGAAAAGCAGTATTCTTCTTCTTAGGCCACAACCAGTACCACTACAAAATTTCAGTTGGCATTTATCATGCCCTGTACTCACATATGAAATCAAGAGGGCTTCATTCAGGCTGGCAAGATAGCTCAGTGGTTACTGTACCTACTTGCAAACCTGGTGACCAGAGTTCAATCCCCAGGAGCCCACGTGATGAAAGAGGAGATCTACCTTCCAAAAGTCTTCTGACCTCCATATGTAAGCCATGACATGCATGTGCCTGCTCTCTTTTCCTCCCTCTCTCCCTCCCTCTCTCAAATAAATATAAAGGATGCAGGCATTATGAAGTTCCATCTATCTGTCTGGAAAACCAGCTATGGCAAGGGGAGGAAGCAGTTGTCATACTTGTCCTTCAAATGACTGTGGGACAGCCTTCCTCCCAAATCCTGAAGCAGGTGCTGATGTCAGAAGTGAGAGGCCAAGAGTCTGTCATTATCAGCCTCGGTCCCCTCAGGCTTCCTTGAATAATCCAGACAAGAAATCAGAAGCATCAGTATGGACTGTTTTTGCCAAGATATTTATCCACATGTTTATCAGTCAGGGAGACTGAGTTGATTTGTTTCTGTGACCACTTCAGAAAAGCCAGTCCCACCTCAAGATTATTGCTTTTCTGATGGGACAGTGGGGGGTCGGTGCAGGAACCCTATCAAAAAGTTGACGACCGGGCTGGAGAGGTGGCTCAGGGGTTAAGCCTCCACCTTGCAGGTGGAAGGTCCTGAGTTCGGATCCCAGATCCCACGTATAGACGCCAGGTGGAAGCGGGGGCGGCCTGCGCTTCTGGTCCTGGTAGGGCGGAGCCTGTGAATCCCGGGGCAGAAGGAGGTGGAGGCGTCCATGGTGGTTCGCGAATTCGTCCGTGGTTCTACACACACACACACACACACACACACACACGCGCGCGCGCGCGCGCGCGCATATGCACACAGTTGAATAAATAATAATAATAAAAAAAATTAAAAAAAAAAGTTGACGACCATAACCGAATTCATTAGAAGCACCAACTAAAGGAACTGGGATAGCCATATTGTCCTTCATGATCCTTAAGCTAGTGAACAAATTTTCTCTGACTTCTCCAAAATAGGAATTTTCTTAGGTAAAGAGAGAGGTCTCAGTGATTTAAATCTTTAGGCAAATAATCCCAAAGGATTGAAAATAGGCATTCAAGCAAAAACTCATATCTAAATATTCCTGTCAGATATGAGGGTGTTCTAGCTATGACGTCTGTCACCCCACCGATCATCAGGGTTGATTCGGCTGATCCAGCTGGCTAGGTGGGTGTTCCCTCCCTCCCTCCCTCGTCACTCCATCTGTCTTCCACACGAAGCTGCCTACTTGGTCAGAGAGGACAACCTTCTCGCAGAGAGGAGGACCATTCTTCGATCAACAGTACATAAGCCAAGGGTACTGCTAGATCCCCCACACAAGCTCTCGAGTGTTCCAAATTGCACTATTTGTAATAATAAAAAACGTAGACATAGTGTTAGTACCCATGGGCAGATGAGTGGATGGATAGAATGTGGTTTATCTGAATTGGCAAGATGCCTGCTCACAGTCTTGGAGATCTGAGTTCGATCCCCAGAGACCACAGGTTAGAGAACCCACTTTCTGAAAGTTGTTTTCTGGCCTCCGCACACACAGCATGGCACATGAATCTATGTGTTTTCTCTTTCAAATAAATAATATGTTCAAAACAATGTGGTGTAACTGAACAATGAAATGTGATTCAGTCTTGAAAAGGAATGAATGAATAAATGAATGATGCACACTCTGCAAGTATACCTTAAAAACATTCTAAGTTAAGAGAATCTAGACCTAATTAACAGGTCATTTGCTGCATGATTCTATGTCTATGCAGCAGTCAAAACAGGCAAATCTATAGAGACAGAGAGTAGATTAATGGTTGCCAGGGGATGGGGATGAGGAGAGGAGTGGGTGATTAAAGAGGTTTCTGTTAGGAGGATGACAATGTTCTGGACCTAGAAAATAGAGGTTGCTGTGGCCCATGTACCAATTGCGACCAAATTACACACTTCACAATCATAAATGTTAAGAGTATTTTTCCATAGATAATTTACGATAAAGAGGGTGCTTTTGCTTTGGAGTTGTGCCTCATCTAGTCTTTGGCCATATGTCACCTAGATTAACCCAGTAATCTCATTATTACACAATGTTACCCAACAGTCTCTCTTCCATAGACTTTCTATAGTGTCTATGTGACTATAACATGTCTTTGTTTAAAAAATATGTATATCAGTCTCTCAGTGCCTAATCTTGTCTCAGCTTTGGAAAGCATGATCATCATGTGGTATTCAACTGTTTTTCATCCTGTGTGTGTCCTTCACCATGGGACACATGTCCCTCACCATGGATATACCTCAGAAGGATAGGTACCGTGGTGGTCTTGCAGGTCATTTTGTCCCTGTACCCACAATGACCCTCTTGCATTGCAGGTGTTCCCTAAATGTTTGTTGAATAACTTAATAAAGCCCTAGACTACCCATTCTCTGATTATTTCTCCAAACGCCCAGTTCTCTAAGAGGCCAGGACAATTCATTTATGCATGTGAACATCTGAGGTCATTGTATTACTTAACTTTTAATTGCTGTAACGAAATACCTGAGATAAACAGCTTAGGGGAGAGAGATTCATTTTGATTTACAGTTTCAGAGCCACTGAGCCCCATGACTTTGGGACGGAAATAAAACTGAATGTTATGGCAGAGAGGATATGATGGAGTAAAACTACTCATCTCAAGGTAAATAGAGAGTAGAGAGAGGGGCAGAGGGTGGGGCAGCACAAGGTCTACCCTTCAAAGGCGTGCCTCCTCAGTAATTTACAATTTTCTTACCAGGCCCCACTGCCTGGAGTTCTTGCCTTTCTCCAGGAGTGACATAAAATTATGATCCCCTCAGTGAATTAACTTACCGGTGGGGTCAGCACCTTCATGATCCTTCTTGAAAGCCTTTGAACATTACTGCATTTGGCACATGAAGTTTTTAGAGGATGCTTCTTATTCAAACCATTGCAATCCTATAGCTAGCTCTCTCTGCTAAGATGTTTTCTGATCATCTGGGAATCTGAGCAAACTCTAATTCGACTTTTCACACAGTTTGGACGTGTTCTCTTTAGTGACCAGCAGTCACTGGTGCCTCTTTATTCCACGGCATGCCACGTAGCCCCTGGTGGCAACATCAAGTGTGTCATACCAAAATCATTGACTGACATCTTCCTTCCTGAAACAATTGCCTCATATTAAGTCCTCTTGCTTCCCCTCTGTGCTAAGAATACTATAAGTGACATGTGGAAAATAAACAAATAGTAACTAGATAATGAAGGATTGATACAGTGAGTGAGGGAGAGAAGACAGCATGGATGGGTGGGTGGGTGGATGGATGATGGATGGATGGATGGATGGATGGATGGATGATAGATGGATGGATGGATGGATGGATGATGGATGGATGGATGGATGGATGGTGGGTGGGTGGATGAACTGCATAGAAACAATCAGATCAAAGCGGGGACGGAAGGCAGCTGTCACTAGATGCTCAGACCATTCTTTGGATTTGTCAGTGGGGAAGGCAAG
This sequence comes from Typhlomys cinereus, assembly GCA_023101885.1. NCBI lineage: Eukaryota > Metazoa > Chordata > Mammalia > Rodentia > Platacanthomyidae > Typhlomys > Typhlomys cinereus. The sequence goes on along the minus strand of JALPQD010000352.1, from coordinate 1,354,656 downwards.
AGGCTGGAAGAGAAGGAGGCGGAGATTGCAGCTGGAGGAAAGGAAATGGTCACAGCTCAATGACCTGCCCCTCTTCCCAAGAGACACTGCAGCGTACCTACCAAAGCGTGCAGAGAGCAGTCTGTCAGGGAAAGGAGCAGCTGCATCTTGGGGTCCCCACCTGGTATGAGCGTCACCTCCCACTGAGCCTGGGTAATTGAGGACCAACTGTGAAAATGGGATTCCAGCTTTCCTTCCCGTCATTTTCCCTTTGTCATCCCGGCCCCTTTGGTTCGCTCCTGTGTTCTGCTCCGACACTGGCAGTGGTCGACTCTTCCGTCTGCTCAGGATGTGCTGTGAGCTCTCGGCAGCTGGCGCTCCCTATCCCACACCTTTGTTTTGCTTTTCTCTGTGGCCGCTGCCAGGGCCTTTCGACGCGTGCCCTGCTTGCTTCCCCTGTACGCTCTAGGAAAGCCTTGAAGTCAGGGGGTACACCTCTCTTCAGCTCTTTCTCAGATGCCAAGTTACTTTGAACCCTGGTTGCCAGGATCCATCGACGAAGGTGGAGCTAGGAATAAGAGGGAAAGGGCCCAAAAATGGAAAGGAAGGAACTCATGTTTCCATCTGTCTACACAACACCCTCCCAAGGCCCCTCAGCTGTTGGGGTATCACAGCCAAGCCCCTTATCCCACGCTGCCCGCACCAACCAGTTGGCTTTCCTTCTCTCTCCACCTCTGAAAATGGTAATGGATCCTAGGGGTTCAAGGGGCCAGAGGCCTGGGAGACACTTTGGATATCCAAAGGGTCAAGTGCATGTGGGTCTCTGATTAAGTCCGTTGTTCAAGATCCCAAGAGTCCAAGCTGGTCATGGGGTTTCTTGGTGCCCTTCATGTTAGGTGTTTCCCATCAGGCCCAGAAGTACTGACACTGGGTCTTAGGGAGCAATGAGGAGACACAGTGTGTGGGGTGGGGAGAGGGCTGTCGGTGCAGAGTTGGCAGATCTTCGGCCCTAAATGGATGTGGAATGTTCGAATGAGTAAGGCCCACTCGTAGCCAGAGGAGAGAACACGGAATCCATACAGCAGAAATCATCTCCGACATGCAGAGGAGTGCGAGGGACCCAGGGAGGAGGGGTGCGCCTCCTGGGGACAGAGGTGGGACAAAGCACCATAACAGAGTGGGCATTTTGTTGTTGCCGAGAGCAACAAGAATTTGCCAGTCAGGCCAGCTGTGGCATTACAAGCTTATTATCTGAGCACTAGGGAAACTGAGGTAAGAGAGTTTACAGGAAATCTGGGGTAGCTTGGGCTACCTAGCAAGTTCCAAGTGGGCCTGAGCTACCTAACAAGACCTCTCTCAAGGTAAGGGCAAAAAGTGAGGTTGCCAGTCAGAAAAGAATGGAAAGGGCTTTCTAGGCAGAGCACAGGCTAGAAGGAAATCGAAGAGTGGGAAGACGGGAACAGTAGAGGCATGATGTGTGCGGCCCAGGGATGCTGGGGATAATGCTCTGCTGGCCTAGATGGCCACTGAATATTCCCAATGATGTGACAGGGGTCAAATAGCAGAGGGAAGAGAGAGGAACTAAGAAGTTATCTTGGTGGTGGTTGGGCAGACTGCGGATGAGTTTTGACGTGATACCTCTGAAAAGTGTGAGTCTGTCTGTGAGGCACAGGCCTCCTTAGAGTTACAATCCCCTTCACTGAGGTTTAGTTCCCTCAGCAAATTACAGGCACCCCCTCATGGAGGTACAAGCCCTTCTGTGAGACACAGGCCCTTCACCAAAGTATAGACCTCTCTATAAAGTCCAGGCCTCCTCAGGGAGGTATGGTCTCTCCATGAGGTTTAGGCCTCAGCGAGATGCGGTCTCCTCTGTGTGGAATAAGCTCCTATATATGGCGTCAACCTCTCTTTGTGAGGTCTGGTGAGAGGTCTGGTGGCCATGAGGAAGTCTTATCCATTCCTACCATCACATCAACTTGATCTATCACATCATTTCCCTTTGGGCTTTGTAATGGTTCTCTTAACTCTTGCTGCGAGTCGAACAACTTGAGGGAGGAAAGGAAATTTATGGTTCCAGAGCAGAGATAAAGTCTTTCACGGAAAAGGTGATATGGCTGGTGGCTGAAGCTGTAGGCTAAGTCACAGGAGACATCCCTGTAGCCGGAGGGTTCCCGGAGAGTCTCTCTTCTTAGTCTTCTGTTCTATGGTTCCTTTTCTCTGGTCTGCTACTAGGAGGTTCCAATGAGATCTAGGAGGGGTTCCAGTGGGATTTAGGGCTGGTCGTTGTATTGTAAATGTATTGATCCAGATTATGGCTTCTGGTGGTCTCAGCTGATCTTAGTTAATACCAGGTGTGTCGAATTGACACCCAGAATTAACTATCAAGGCTTCTTTCACATGGGTCGGGTAGAAGTTAGTCAACGGGTTGAGCCTGATCATCCTTTTCAAGTCTGGAACCTGCATCAGAGTCTGGCCGTGCTCTAAATACAGATGAAAACAATGGCAGCTCAACTCAGATGCCCTAGACAAGGTGAGGGTGGAACAGACTAGAAGGAAGCTCCTCCCCTTTGCCGGCCCTGCTGATGTTTCTCCACCCACTGGTCTCCCTTGGGAGTACTTTAAATGACTGGTTTGTCTTATGGTCGGTTTGCTTCTGAGAAACCTCATGTAAGACCCTTATCCTAAGGAGTGCTGGTGAGAAGCCGGTAGCCATAGCTGGGGCCAGCCAGAACACACTCTGACTCCCCTGTAGGGCTGCTGGGTTTGGTAAGCAAAAAACAAAGAACAGAACAATCCGTTAATTTCAATTCCAGATAAATAACAATTTTTTTCTTTTATTAACAGGGCCTCACTATGTAGCCCAAACTGGCCTGGAACTTGGAAATCTCTTACCCCAGCCCCCTGAATGCTGGGATTATAATCATATGTCCCTATACCCAGGCAAAAATTTTTTAGAATGAACACTCCTCATGCAATATTCTCAATATATTCATACTAAGTATTCATTGCTTAGCTGGAATTAAAATTTAATTGGATATGCTATATTGTATATGGCAAGCCTTAGAAAGATACCTTCATCTTTGTGAACCTCTTATGTATACTTACAGCTGCATTGCTATGCAGATGACAGTAATTCAGACTGCACATATTATTACATATTCATTATTGCTAACTATATTTTCCCTCTATTTTAAAATAATACATTCGGGGCTAGAGAAATGGCTCAGAGGTTAAGATTCTGCCTTGCAAGCACAAGGTCCTGAGTTGGGATCCCAAGTCCCACGTAAAAACACCAGGTGGAAATGACCACAGCCTGTACATCTGACCCTGGTGGCTGAGCCTGGAAATCCCAGAGTGAAGCAAAAAGGAAGTAGAAGCAATCCAGCATGATTCCTGAAGTCACCCTTGGTCCTCCACAAGGACACATGTGCCCTCAGATACACACACACACACACACACACACACACACACACACTCATTCAATATATATATATTCAAAATATAACTGCTACTTTTGGCATGTCAGTCAGCATTCTATTACTATAGCAAAATTCTTGAGACAATCAGCTTTATACAGCCAAAAATGACTTTTTGCTTCACGGAGGTTCCAGTTGACTGGTCCCATTTTTGGACCTGGAAACATGAGCAAACCAAACCTAAGTCCCTTATGACTAAAAGCAAAAGAGAAGGAGAGGAAGAGGCCAAGGTCCCACAATCTCCTTGAAACGTCCTCTTCCAATGACCTAGATCTTCCACTAGTAACTGGGTCCCTCAAAAAAAAAAAAAAAAAAAAAAAGTTCTCAATAGCGCTACCCTAGGGACCAAGATTTATGCACACGGGCCTTTCAGAGATCTGTTAAGTATGGTTAATATTTTGACAATGTGACACATGTTTACTCTTTTTTTTTTCAGCTGGAATCCTTTTCATATTTCAATACAAAAAGTGAGCACTGACTTTTTTACATACATGCAGGTCTCACAGCCAGAACGGACAGAGGAACTGAGCTCCTGCTGTCCAGTCCTACCGTCCCGTTTGGCCGAAGCTACAGCGGGCTCGCTTCTTTGCTCTCCTGGCATGTTTTTCTGTGCTACAGCTCTAATACATTTTGTCAGTTTCAGATTGTTTGCATGTCTCCCTGATGTTCCATTCTTTAAAAAAAAAATTGTTAATGGTCAGGGGTGCTAGCTTTCCACCCACTGGCATTAATGTTTTATTCCACAATGGGACACTGAGAACTTCAAGTTAGGAGCAATTCACTCACTACGCAGGCTAGGGCGGCCAGAGCCGGAATAACCGTCCACACAGCTGCACTCTGGTATGAGTGCGGACAGAGGAAAAAAGTAAGGACAGTATCAAGGGCACACTTGCAAATTGGGAGTCTGCCCACGAGACAATGAGGGTAGAGTGCTCCCCACACCAAGTTTAACTAGATCAATGTGCCAAAGTTAAAAAGAAAAAAAAATCCAGATAATCAGCAGTTTAAACACAACTGAATTTTCCAAAGTTCTTTCCCCAAAACAGCTTAAAATACAGTGGAAACAATCTAGATCTTTCCAGGAAGTGAAGGCAGAGCTCCTGGCATTGCTCCTGATAGCCCTGTGTTAGGTCCTAAAAGTATCTGCCGCTGCTGCCGCTGCTGCCGCTGCTCCATCTGCAGCTTCTCGGTCTCGAAGACAACAGGAAGAACCAGGATCATAAAGGACGTGGTCCCGATCCACAACGCTGCCCTGGAGAATCTGTACATTTTCTGGGCCACAAAGAGGGAAATATGGAAGGTGGTTCCCGCCGCAGACCTGAGCCTCTCGGGGAACATCTCCGTCAGGCCCCACAGCCTCTCCGACCGCGTCTCATCTAACTCGTCGTCATCGTCCTCTTCCAGTTCTTCCTCGGTCTTCTCTGTGTCGGCTTTCGGGAGCAACTCGTCGGGGACAGAGGATCCCCAGCGCTGGCAGCGGCGACGGCGGTGGCCATGGCTGTCACGTTTACTCTTGAGAACCAAGCAATTGAGTTAAATCACACACAAAAGATCTCAAAATGTTTTAAGTGGGATTAAGCCTCTGCCTTGTAAGCAAAAGTACCTGAGTTCTAATCCCCAGATCCCATGTAAAAACACCAGGCAGAAATGGTGGTAGCTTGTACTTCTGGCCCTGGAAGGTGGAGCCTGGGAAACCACAGAGCAAAACAAAAAAGATACAGAGCAATCCAGAATGGAAGTCACCCTTGGGTCTCCAAAGGTGCGCGCGTGCGCGCGCGCACACACACACACACGCACACACACGCACACACACACACTCAAGTGTACTTTTACATGCATGCAAAAAAAGTTCTAAGCAAATGATTTCACTTTGGGCCACAGTCCCAGCTATCCTGGGGCGCAGGAGGCACCAAGCAGGCAGTGAGTTAGACACGCCTGAACCAAAGTACCTACTGTCCCAAAGGATAATCCAGCCCTGCCGTCAGCTCATAAAGAACCGTGAATGCTGTATTTAGGTATGGTTGAGCTTTCTTAATCAACCAGTGTTAGGCAACTGCTCTCTGATTAGATCCTAGTTAAGAGGGCGAAGAAGGAGAAACAAGCACAGAATATTTGAGCAGGGAGAAGACGGCCACCACGTCTGAGATGGGACACCCATGAGGTCTTAGCAGAGACAGGCAGGCAGCTCATTGTTTTTAGGGTCTGTCCTCTGATGTGCTCCACAAGTGGTCATCATGCAAATGTGTGGCTGAGGCATAGGTAGCTATAATGGACTTAACTAAATGGGTCAGAACTTCTGTTGGGTTCATCCTTTCTTATCAGAGTAGACAGAACACAACCAGGCAATCAACTAGAACCTGGACCACATCCACTGACACACCAGGAGATATTCCGCGCAGTGCTCTAAGGCTCATAGAATGTTTGTTTGTTTGCTTGCTTGCTTGCTTGCTTGCTTGAGGCAAGATACCTAAGAGAGTACTCCAGGTTACACTTAAACTCACTTTGTAGCTGAAGATAAGCCTGAACTCCTGATCCTCCTTTCTCCAGCACTCACATTAAAGGATATATGCCACAGCACCCTGGTATATCGTCTATTTTTATAAATAAAGTTTTTTTGAACACAGGCATAGGTGTTTGGTTCTACGCTGCACGCAGCTACTTTCATAGAGAAGCCTAAACTGTGTGCTACTTGGCTCCTTGGAGACAAAGTTTGCTGACCCTTCCTCCTAGACTATAGGCCATGAAAGGTCAAAGGATGGGACTTGGGGAGAATCTGATATTTAAGCAAAGCCTTTGGGATTGCATCTGGGATGGTCTAGGTGTCTCTTCCCCAAGCCCACAGAACCAAGCAGAAAGTCACAAGTTATCCGTAGATGGATCAAAATGGTTTGCCTCTTTGTGTAACAGGGAGAATGCCACAGAGAACCCTGCCCTGATGGTATAGATTCAGATAGAAAGTCCATCCCACAAAGGCCATGGTATGTTTGCTCATGGTGAGAATCCTGGGGGTTTAGGGTCTAGGGAGAGGGGAGAAGAGCTGCTTCAGGGAAAGAGTAGTGGGGGTACCCAGAAATTCCCTCTTTGTCCTCTAGAATCATCTGTCATCTGCTGCACTCAACGGGCACTTTTACCTGACCTAATTAAAACTCAGATTGCTATTTTAATGAGAAAAATGCTACTTTCAACTGTTTTCGAAAGAAGAAAAGAATAAACATTATCGAGACCATCTCTTAGAAGATTAAGACAAAAAAAAAATCCAGGAGGAGACGCTTCAAAGCTGTTTTTGTTTTGCCCGGCTTTGAAATATAGACAGTCCTGATCGTTTTTTTCTTCTTCCTCAAAATACAGCAAATATAGTCTGTTTAGTACTCTTAGGTGATTCCACACATAAATTAAAACATGCATGCACACACCCCACAAAGCACTTTAAACAAACCCTCCCCCGAGTCTCCAATCTATCACTTCTCTTCCTGTGGCGAGGGCTTTCTGCCCAGATCAATGCAATTTGAAAGCAGTGGAGGTGATTCTGTTTTTCATGCCTTGCTATTTGATGAGTTTTCAGATGGCCATCTAAAGAACGGCTTACACGCCGTCTCGCCCGGATCCCAGGCAGCCTTCAGAGGAGTTGCCACGGCGAAAGATGGTGAGCTGAGATACGAATGCATTTTATCTTCGTTTCTCTAAGTCAGCTTTTCAAGTGAGTTCCAGCACAAGGCTCGGTACAGTCATAAAAAAAAAAAACAAAAACAAAAAAAAAACCTTTTTTTTTTCTTAACCTCAGGGATGGTGTATTTCTACTTCTCATCATCATATTTAGTAGGACGGTTGCTTTCTCCATTCAAAGGCTTTCCAGGAATAAATTGTGTCACAAAAGTATGTGGAAAGATGGGCCAGTTTCCTTTGACTGTATTTCTTAATATGCTGGGTTTAAGAATGGGAAAAGATACTCCTATATCCCTAATTAGAACTATTTTGGGAAGCAACATAGGAAGCAGACAGCTTCTTATATAGTCCTAAATTTTTTTTTTCGAAGCTGGGGGGGTGAAGGTGTGTTTGCTTATAATCCCAGCACTGGGGAGTCAGAGACAGGTGATTCCTGGGGCTTGCTGGCTGGCTAGTCTAGCTAATCAGTGAACTTCAGGCCAGTGAAAGACTCTACCTAAAAAAAAAAAAAAAGTGGATGGTGCCTTAAAAAAATGAATAAGGTGAAGTGGACAACAACAGCCGCCATTATGCAGAGGACTGGCGACCCAGCAATGCCCACCCAGAATCAGGCCAACCTAATCTCACCCCATCCTAAAGCTTAGGGAACCCCAAGGATGAAGGGGCAGTAAGATTGTAAAGATTGGAAGGTCCACTGTTGGACAAGACTTTCCATTCAAGGCAGAATGCTGCATCCAGGAACTCACTGTAGTGAGACTTGTCCTTTCCAGACCTGCATGATGACTGACATACCAACATGCCCCTGTAGACTAGCGAGGCACTCAAGAGAGATAACAACATACAGTGGAAACTTTGAAGACTAAAACTGGATGAGTGAAGGGAAATGCCTCTATCAGTGGGGTAACCTGAGGAGGGGCAACTTACTATGTCACAGCAGCCTGAACCCCCACAAGAGTAGACAAGCCAGAGGGAACTCTGGCGTCCATAGAAGCAGCCAGGCAGAAGAGTGGGAAGGAGTGGAATAGATTGATGAAGGGAAAGGAGGAGGATGGGAGGGAGGGGAGGATGGAGGGAAGCAGAGATAATTACTCAATATACTTGAAAAACTAAAAAATAATTATTAAAAAGAATGAAGAACAGCAAGTAGAGGTTACCCTTTGCCATGAATATGCATATATGTGTACCCTCACACACATATATCATCAACCTTGGTAGAACATGTTCTCTCTCTCTCTCTCTCAACTTACTGTGTTCCCTCTCAGACTTACTACGTGGTCCAGGTCAGCCTTGAACTTTTGGCCTTCCCTTTGGGGTGCCCTAGTTGGCCTCAAACTCTTGATCCTCCTGACAGCCTACCAGGAATGCAGACATGTACCCCTACATCCATCAAGAGCATGCACCTTAAAGTTTGTTTCTTTCCCCATAAGTCAGATACCTGTGCTCCCTAGAGATGTAGAGATTCATGATATGGGGCAGGAGAGCTAGCTCGGTAGATAAGGTACCTACTGCTCACAATCTGAGTGAACCTCAGAAGTCCACACAGTGAAAGGAAAGAAGTAACTTCTGAAAGTTGCTCTTTGTACCAATGGCACACATGTTCTCTCTCTCTCTTACTCACTTTCTCTCTCTTTCTTTCTCTGTCTCTCTTTCTTGCTTTCTCTCTCTTTCCAAATAAAAATTTTTAAAAGATTCAGGATATGTCCTTTTCTTTTTTTATTCAATTACACATGATTTAGCAGGGAAATAGACATAGAAAAGAAAAATGACGAGGGGAGAGAGGGGCGCTCAGGGGTTAAGACTTTGCCTCACAAGCAAAAGGACCTGAGTTAGGAATCCCAGATACAACATTAAAATTGCCAGGTGGAAATGGTGGCAGCTTGAACTTCTGACCTGGTGGGCAGAGCCTGGAAAATCTTGGTGCAAAAGAGTAAGGAGGTAGAAGCAATCCAGGGTGATTCCCGAAGTCACCCTTGGGCATCCACAGGCACACATGGTGCCCTTTTGTACACACACATACTTACACATACCCTCACACACATGCACATGGGCACCGGGCACCTACACACACACACACACACACAGGCGCATGCGTGCGCGCGCACCACAAATGGCAATATGTCATGGAAAGTAAATCCACTGACTGTCTCCCTGAAGTTTCCTCTGGTTGCCTGTCATTGCGCGCGTCAATGAGATTGATTGTTTGGCTGGCTGACTGATGGCTTCCTAAGCCTCATTCCTACAAGGGACATTATCACTAGGCCTTATCAAATGGCATAACAAGGGAACAGATAGACAGATGAGGAAGAAGTTAGCTGACCGCCCACCCTTCTGCCAAAGAGGATGAATTCTATCTCAAGCCTTCCCAGAGGAAGGTTTACAGATGCAGAATCGGATGGAGCTTCACAGGCCACTAAAGTCAGCTTGCTTTCTTCCATCACCCCCTCTCTTCAATATATCCAGGAGCCAATAAGCAGGAAAAGATATTATTTACCTAACACTTGAAAGTGCTGAACACGCTTAGGACCAATGTTGTCAGAGCTGCCAGCCGCCTGGGGGTCCCCACAGACACAATTCAGAGGTGTTGCAATGACTCTACATGTTGCCAACATATTCATGACCAAATGACTTATAGGGGAACAAGGGGTTTTATTCTGACTTACAATTTTCCAGGTATAGTTCTTACTTGGCATGAAAGTCCACACTAACACCAGGAGATGAAGGCACTGACTACCCCACATTCGCAGAACTTCTGAGTGAGAGATAATCCTCACTTGCCAGATGCCAGATACTAGTCAAGTATACAGAAGGGTTTTAAAGTCCTTAACCAATTCCATCTATCTTATTCATCTTCTTAGGGACTGGCCTCACCCACCTCCGGCCTTCCCCATCAATTAGGCAGTCTACTACAGGCTTGCTTCTGAAGGCTTAAATAAACTGCCAGTTCTTTACAAACTGTGTTCAGAGCTCAAACCTCAACCATCAAGTAGACACCAGAATCTAACGGTATAACAAGAGATTAATGACTGACTAACTGACTGACTGACTGACTGCAAAATTAGGGAGCTGGGGCCTTTAAGATGGCTCAGTAGTTATAGGTGCTTGTGCAGAAGGCTTACAACCCACATAGTGGAAGAAAAGAACCAATTTCTGAAAGTTGTCTGCCAGTCTCCATACTTGCACCATGGGACATGGGATCTGCACATATGTGTTCTCATTCTCTCTCTCTCTCTCTTCCTCTTTCTCAAATAAATAAACTTTTATAAAACATAAAAGGGGATCACTGGGCTGGAGAGATGGCTAAGGAGTTAAGACTGCCTCAAAAGTAGAAAGTCCTGAGTTGGGATCTCAGATCCTACATTTTAAAAAATGCCAGGCAGAAACAGCCAAGGTCTGAACAGCCAAGGTGGGCAGAGCCTAGGAAATCCCAGAGGGAAGCAAAAAGGGCAGAAGCAAATCCAGGATGATTCTTCAAGTCATCCTTGGTCCTCCACAGGGACACACAGTGCCCTCTGATACACACTCAGGCACACACACACACGCACACACGCACACATGCACAAAATAAATAAAGTTTAAAAATCAGAAAACAAAATAAAAAATTAAAAAGGGAGCTACTGGCTGTAAGCAACTAAATTAGGCAATAAAAGTATATACAATGTGGGAGAGGTTCTTTATAGAATAATAAATCCTGAGGCACTGATTCCAAGCCAGGGGCAGGAGTGATATTCAAAATACTTAACCAGCAAGGCACAGGCTTTGACAATTTGGCAATGTCTGACCAGTCAGGCACTGTTTTCTAAACACTGTTTTCAATTATATCCCCATGGGACAGGGATATCTGGTCACCCATAGTGCTGACTCTTTCTGGCATGGATCTGTGCATATGATGTTAGAGACCTTCAAGGACATCCGCTCTGAATGCTTGAGAGTCCTGATCTCAAGAACCGTGGGTGGGCACCACGGGTCACTACTGTCCTTAGTGGGTCACATATGTGCCCTAGATTCACAAAGTTTGATTTATAGCCCTCCTGCCACAAGCTCTGGCTATTCCTCCCCTGTTCTCCGTGTGAGCAGTGCCTTTGCAAGCTCACAGGAGCCCATGAGGCAAGCACACACTGTCACTGGGAGTTTCCAAAAGAAATGTTTCATTAGTTTCACCTATGTCAAAAAGAAATGTCTAGGGTGTGCTGGGACAGAAATTAAAAAATAAAAAAGGCAAAAGCAAAACTACAAAGTAAAGCTCTCTTTGTGGAAAAAGTAAAAAGTGCTCAGAAACATTTAGACTCAAGAGGTTGAGGCAGGAGAATCAAGAGGTCAAGTCCAGAGCTGGAGAGATGGCTCAAGGGTTAAGACTCTGCCTTGCAAGAAGGAGGTTTTGGGTTTGGATCCCAGGTCCCACATAAAAATGCCAGGCAGAAAGGGTAGTAGCCTACACTTCTAGCCCTGGTGGCAATGCTTAGGAAATCCGAGCGCAAAACAGAAAGGAGGTAGAAGCAATCCAGGATGATTCCTCAAGTCAGCCTTGGTCCTCAACAGGGCCACAGAGTAGCCTCCGATCACACACACACACACACACACACACACACACACACACACACACACACAGGCAAACACACACACGCAAAATAAATAAAGTTAAAAAAAGTTCAAGTCCAGCCTGCACTTCATAGCAAGATCCTATCTAAACCCCTGCTCCCCAAAATGTGAATTTCCAGAGAAAGGGTAGATAAGGGAATGGTGGATATGATCAGTGCTTACTGTATGTATGCCTATGTAGAGATATCACTCTAAGCCCATTCATAGTAAGATTAATACATTAACCAAATTTAGTTTTAAAAAATGAAAAATGTATCGTTAATTTTAAAAAGTTTTCATTTACTATTAATACATGTGTATACGGGGTGTGTGTGTGTGTGTGTGTGTGTGTGTGTGTGTGTGTGAACACATGCCAGTCAATGTACGCATGTGGAAGTCTGTTCTCTCCTTCACGATGGACTTTAGATATGAGCTCAGGACCTCAGACTTGCTTAGGAAGCACTGTTACTGGACGAAACAAATCTACAACCCACATTTTAAATTAAAAAAAAAGAAATAAAGTGAACTGCCAAGAAGAGCAGGAAGCTAGATATAACTTTTTGAGAAGCAAAATGAATCTGCTGCGTTGGTCCAAAGTATTTTTCCCCCATCATTAACTGTTACACAAATTACAATCTAGAGAGCCAGATACCCATTCACATAAAAGCTTGGGTAGGAAAGACATCAAGACTGCTCATGGAACCTGCAAGGATTTTCTCAGCTCCCCGGTAACCCCCTCCCCCCAATCACCCAGCCCTTCCCTTGTCTTACTTATATCCAGACTTCTCCAATCCTGAATGTGGTCCCCGTCTCCTCTCTTTCCCATCTACCATTGTTTTTAAATGTGCAAGAGGTGCTCTGAATAGGTAGGCGTATGCTAATTGGAGGTTTGGAGATGATTCCCCCCACCGCCCCCTTGTGAAAAGGGCCCTTGGAGAAGTTTCCCTCTCCCTGGGAGACAGCAAGGACAGCTGCCTTGGGGGACCATCTTGACAAGCTCAGAAGTGTGAAGCGGTACCATGTAGTCCCAGGCTCCAGATAATGGGGATCCTGTCTGCTAAACACCGTCCCATGAAAGCCTCTGGAATGGCAACACAAAAATGAGTCTGAAGTGACCTTCCACCCAAACCACGAAACTCAGGACTCCAACTTCCTCCAGGAGGAATGGACGCTCATACCGCGTGTGCAATTTGTACCACTTTGGGGGTCAGCCATTAAAAATAAAGAGTTACCTTTTTTTAAGCATGGAAAGTTTGGGGCTGCAGGGGTTTCTTACAGGATGACTCAGGATAACAGGAATCGAGTGCCACTCTAGCTAAAAAATGAAATTGAACTGAAAGGTCCCCAAACAGAAACTGTGCTTTAATCAAGGCGGCGCCTACGGAATGTCCTACGGCAGCTCCTTCTAGTGAAATGAACAACGAGTTGTGTCTTCTGACTGTGAAGTCTGGTCGGGTCCCTCTCATTGGCCTGTAATCCTGAGAACTTTAATCCTGGGAATGTGACCTAATCTCTCTGTGTCCCTTCATTTTCTCAGGAAACGGTTACTGCAAAGCAGAGGTGCCAGGAAATGCTAGGTAGTATCTTCTGCACTCCCCGGCTGAAGGGATGTTTGTATTAGTCTGATTTGTTGTCATTGTATTTGGGAGAGTCTGTTTTTTTCTTCTCTCTCTCTTTTTCACGCAGGGTCTCTCGCGTCTTCCAGGTGGGCCTTGGACTTGCTAAGTAGACAAGCATATCCTTGAGTTTTGGATCTTCCTGCCTCTTCCTCGCCTGTGCTAGCATTACAGTTGTGTACCATCGCATCCAGCTTATTCAGCGCTGGGTATTGAACCCAGGGCTTAGTATATGCTAGCCACGCTCTCTATCAACTGACACACATCTCAGGCTTCCTTCTTTCTTTCCTTCCTTCCTTCCTTCCTTCCTTCCTTCCTTCCTTCCTTCCTTCCTTCCTTCCTTCCTTCCTTCCTTCCTTTCTTTCTTTCTGAGATGAGACAAGGTCTTGCAATATAGCTCTTGCTAGCCTGGAATCAACTATGTAAACCACCTGAAGTCAAACTTGCAGCAATCCTCCTGCCTCAATCTCTTCTCTTGTATCGGTCTGGGTAGACTGGGCTATGCATGTCAACAAGTGCATCCAGAGATCTCACGGGCTCCTGACATTAAGATTTTGCTCCTGCATTTGGTCCGCCATGAGGTGGGTACCATTCTGTTCTATATGCCCTTCACTTTAGGACCTGGGCTGTTGGACTGTCTCCTACTTGTGGCATTGCTGGGATTGTGGTTTAGGACATCACCTCTCCATGCTTCTATTTAGAAATGCCACAAGTCACTTCTGCCAAGTGTCCACTGGTCCAAGGCATATATCAAATCTACCCTTAAGAAAGCTGGGATAAGAGCTGGGGACATGGCTCATCTGGTAAAGGGCCTGCCCCATGAGCATGAGAACCTGCGTTTGGATTCTCAGCACCATATAAAAAACTGGGTATGGTGGCATGTGTCTATCATGCCAGCGCTGGTGGGTGGACAAGGCAGACCCCTGAAGCTCTCACTGGGCATCTGTCTGAGTTGAATTGGCGAGCTCAGGTTTGGTGAGAAACCCTGCCTCAAAACAGGAAGGTAGAGAGCAACCAAGGAAAATACCTCTTGCAGTCTGCCTGCATGGTTGCTGATAAATCACCATCAAACAGTTTAAGGGAACAAGGGGTTTATTCTCTTACAATAGACTGGTTACAGTTCCTCATCCAGCTTTGCAAGACAGCTCACACAACCAGGGCCGAGGGAACTGGCCACACCATCTCTACATAATGGCTGAGAAAGGGACTATCCTTACTTGCCAGACCAGCATGTCTGGTCAAGCATACACAAGGATGCCAACTCTCTCAACCAGCTCTCTGTATTTTATTCCAGGGCCTAGTCCCACCCACCATGGGCTGGGCCTTCCCTATCAGCTAGACAATCTCCTCCAGGTTTGCTCTGGGCTTAACTCAACCACTAAGTCTCTACAAATGTGCCCAGAGCTCAAACTCTGAACTGTCAAGGTGACATCTGTGCCTGACCATGACAACAACTTGTCAGCCTCTGGTCTCTGCAATCCATACATTCATGCATGCACCCACAGGGACAAGTCCACACAACACATATACACACATACACACACACACACACACACACACACACACACACACACACACACACACACACAAAACAGTGTGTCAATACAGTGATGAATCAATACAGTGATGATATATAATTCTCCTGTATAGGAAAAGCTCAGACTGTTTGGAACAATAAAAAAGCAATTGGGATGCCCAATTCCAGATGCAAATATGAAAGCTTTTCCTTTCTCATGATAAAACTCCAAAGTAATCCAAAGTAGTCTCTCTCAGGCTCCCTGAACACTCACTGAGCTGCCATCCCCTGTTGACATGCCTGTCCTGTCATCCTTCGTTGGCATGCTATCTTCCAAGGTTAGCAGAGAAGCATGTATTTTTTGTGAGTAGAAGGGAAGCAAGGGCCCCCATAAAATGGGAAGTAACCATCAGACTCCTTAGCTGAGCAGGGGAGAAGCTAAATGAACAGATTCAATCCAGCCTATAAAAATCAGGGAACTGGAAAGGAGAAAAGAAACATAAGAAAATAACCAACATAAACTGTACGCAACCAAATCACATTTATGGACTTTGACACCAAACAGGTCCCCAGTGAAGAGACTGTGGAACATAGCGGAGCTCAGAGACACCCCGAAGCACTGTAAGATCACACCTCTCTTGTTAAAGGTAGCAGGATGGGGGTCTCTTCATCTTCCCACGTCCCTGGGTCTCTGGTGGATTTGCTTGTTGTCTTGTCAGTCTTTCTCAAGTATTTTTTTGCAGATGGAGACGAGAGCTTTGCACTCTGGTCCCTGTATGTCCCCCCCACACACACTTTTTGTTCCAAGCTTCCCCTCAATATTCTTAAATGTGTTTATAATTTTCAGCTATCCTGATAGTTTCTGTTGCTGTCGTTAGGTTTTATTTTTTGAGACCCAGCCTTGCTACTTTGGCCCAGATTCCTCCCATTGGTTCTGATGGGCTCCTTCTAACCCGAGGCCTCGCTCTGGCCTGGACACTTGACCGGCAGGTATAGACAGTAGTTCAGGAATCCTGATCCCTGAGGTCCATGGTTCCCTAGCATCTCAGGCTGCTTCTCCCTTAGGTTGACTTTGGCTCCTACTTAGACCAAGGCCCCAAGCCTCAAAGGAAGCTGGTTCTCCATCCCTTAAAAAAAATCCTCAGTGGGACTGACGTTACTGAAAACACATGTATGGGCTCTTCTATTGCATTTTGTGTATTCTTATTTTTAACTTTTTAAGGCCTCCCTGTTGCAGTTCGCCTGCATGGTTGCTGATAACTCACCATCAAATGGCTTAAGGGAACAAGGGGTTTATTGTCTCTTACTATTGTCTGGTTACAGTTCTCAGTCCAGCTTGACAGGAGAGCTCACACCAATACCAGGGCCAAGGGAACTGGCCACATCATCTCTACAATAATGGCTGAGAGAGAGAGACAATCCTTACTTACCAGACCAGCATGTCTGGCCAAGTGTACAGAACGATGCCAACTCTCTCAACCAGCTGTCTGTATTTTATTCCAGGGCCTAATCCCACCCACCATGGGGTGGGTCTTCCCCATCAGCTAGACAATCTCCTGCAAATTTGCTCTGGGCTTAACTCATCCACTAAGTCTCCACAAATGTGCCCAGAGCTCAAACCCTCAATTGTCAAGTTGCCATGTGTGCCTAACTATGACACTCACTATATGACACATGCTAGCCTTGGAGTCACTATGTAACCGAGGCTAGCCTTGAGCTCATGGTGATCCTTCTGCCTTTGCCTCCAAGTGCTTCTGAGCGCTGGAATTACAAGGGCCACCACACCTATGACAGCTCCTCTATTGTACAATTATAGGGGACAGGGAGATAGTTCAGGAAGTAAGATGCCTCCTTGCAGACCTTGTGACCTGAGTTTGATTTCCTGAAGCCAACAGGGTGGAAGGAGAAACTGACTTCCAAAAGTTGATCATCCTCTGATTATATCATGGCATACCTATCTCTCTCTCTTTCTCTCCTCTCTCTCTGTCTCTCTTCTCTCTCTCTCTCTCTTCCCCCCCAGGACTTCTTGCATGAGCCATATCTCAGCTTCGAATGATGGTTTAGAACAGACCAGTGTTCTGTCCCTCCCGGCTGCGCACAGAGCAAGGTCTGAGTGCCTTGTTCATCCTATGAGGAGATGAACGACTAACCATTCTCTCTTCCTGAGGCAGCTTGCTGAAACATGTGTGTCCCCCCAAGCAGCCTTTCTCTGGTTTTCAGCCTCCCACAGCAACTAGTGAAGATGCTCAGTGTCCCGGAGATCAGGGCGGAGCCTTGGAAAGACCTCTTTCAATGGCCTCACACAGCAGGCCTGCCAGTTCTCACATCCTTCTTATTGGCTCCCAGATACAGGTCTGGGTTTATTTTTGAAAGAATTATGCAGGCTGGTCGGCCCCGTGGTATTGACTTTGTCCTACACGGCTCAGTGAAGTCAATAGATTGAAGTCCCTGACAGATGTGGTGCCACTCTAACTGTACGTGGCCTGCGGGCCATCCTTTAAATTCCAGCAAAGTCAAGGTGAAACATGCCCTGGATGCTCAGCACTAACTCAATTAAACATCCTAATTACATAAGCATAGATTCGGATCTCAAAATACTCCCTCTCCCACTGCGTGGGACGTATTTCTGCTAGGGGTGATTCTTGGACGACAGGTTTCATCCCAATCCAAAGTCTCTACCTGCCCGGCAGTGTCACAGGGCAGCTGGGTACCATATGCTTCTGGCCAATTCTTCTTTCACATGAAGAGTTGATTGTGCTGGTCCCCAACTTCAGAAAGGAGCCCAGGATTCCTTTGACTCTCCGCTTCTTTTCTTTCCTGTCTTCTCTACTGCCTTCTCCTTCCCACTCCCCTTTCTCCTCTTCCCTCTTCCTCCCTCACTCTCTCCCTCCTTCCCTCCCTCCCTCCCTCCCTCCCTCCCTCCCTCCCTCCTTCCTTCCTTCCTTCCTTCCTTCTTCCTTCCTTCCTTCCTTCCTTCCTTCCTTCCTTCCTTCCACAGACTCTATGTAGCCCAGGTTAGCCTACACTCCCAGCCTCCTGTCTCAGTCTCCTAAGCCCTGGGAATTCAACCATTCATCACTGTACCTGATTGCTCTGGTCATTTTCTAAGATACAAGAGAGGAACTTTCTGGAGCAAGAGAAAGAGGAAGTCTGCAGAGGAAAGAGACACAGAACTCAGGAACCAATGGCAAAGACAATCAAGGCAAGGCCTCCTCCAAGTCCTTGCCATGCCCAGGATTCATAAGCACAGGCTTTATATACATTTTCTATCCTGAGGCAGGAGAATCACAGAGTTCAAAGTCAATGTAGGTTATATGCTCTATGTATAGCAAGAATCGTTCTTGAAAACAAACAGAAAAACAATTAAAAAAAACACATATTATCTCAATTTCTGTGGGCACAAGTCTGGGATTGCTTTGCCAGTCCTCTGACCAGGGTCTCACAAACATAATCCAGATGCTAGTTGATGGATGTAGGACTCTCGGGATATCTGGTGGATGGATGTAAGACCCTAGGGGTGTCTAGCTGATGGATGTAGCATCCTAGGGGTGTCTAGTTGGTGGACAGAGAGCTCTCTGGGTGTCTAACTGGTGGCCGTAAACCCCTGTGAGTGCCTGGTTAGTGGATGCTGTCCCTTACGTGTGCCCGGCTGGTGGATGCTGTCCTCTACGCATGCCCGGCTGGTGGATGTAGTCCCCTACGGGTGCCTGGCTGGTGGATGTAGTCCCCTACGGGTGCCCGGCTGGTGGATGTTGTCCTCTACACATGCCCGGCTGGTGGATGTAGTCTCCCAGGGGTAGGCTTTGAGAATTATAGTTTAGCCACATTCCCAGTTCTGCTCTGTTTCCACATGATATAAACAAGCCTTGTGTCAAATCCTAGCCAAGCTACTCCGCCATACATTTCCTACCATGATGGATTATGCCCTCAAACACTTCTGAGCTGAGGGCTGGGGAGATGGCTCAGTGGGTGAAGGGGTGTCTGCACACAGATTTCCTCTAACCTCCATACATATGCCTACTCACTCTATCTCTCTCTCTCTCCCTCCCTCCCTCCCTCCCTCTTTCCCTCCCTCCCTCTCTCCTCTCCCTAAAATAAAAAAAGATACTAAGTAAATATAGTTAATGAGACAAACCTGTTCTCCATTTGATCACAGCAGCCGGAAAAACACCTGTTGTGCGGTTAGCTTCTATGTTGCTGATATGTCTACAGGCCAAACGCGTTCTTGCTTACGGTTCTTGGTTAGAGTCATCAGCATGACAGGAGAGCTCGTATCAACATCAGGAGCCACATCGTGTCCACAGGCATTGCGGAAAGGCAGGCTTTCTTCAATACCAGCCCGTAGGGCAGAGTGCCGAACCCGCTCCTTCCGTCTTGCCCCCACTGAGTCTTCTCTCTTAGGTTATTTCCCACAGGCTTGCCTCATCCACTAATTCTTCACAGATATGCCCAAAGTTCAGCCCTCAATTGTCAAGCCGACACCTGTGCCTAACTGCGCGGTACCTAACACGGCCAGCCTGTGTGCTCAGCTGCAGTCCTGTGTTCCTCCCCGGCTGTGGCTGGAGGAAGCCCGCATGCGGAGGCCATCCCTTAAGGTCACCAAGGACGGATTCCTAAGCTGCTCACAGCAGGAATGCCTTACTTCCTACCTCAGCAGACCCTCTTCTTCGGCTGGTTACAATGGCATTTTAGATAAGCTGCGTGGTCTTGGAGAATACTGACCATCACCATTGTTCTGTTCTAGTGAACGCTCACGGGATCTGCCTCCACTCAAGGGAACATGACTCATTCATTGGAGGTCCCCAGAGGATGTGTCTACCCTACCCCTAAACGATTGCCTGGGTTTGCATGTTGTATGTGCTGGGTGACCTGGGGCTTAGCCCCTCAAGTCCCAGGCTTCTTATTGGTAGAGTGGAGCGATCGCAGTCTTGAGAAGAGCAAAGAAAATACTCCATCGAGTCAGAGTCAGTGGCGTGCCTGTCACACAGTAAACACTGGGAAAGTGTTGACCGGGCCGAGGGGGTGGCTCAAATCCACGTTGGCATTGTGAGACTCTCAAGACTGTCTAGAATATCAAGACACAGAAGAGTAACTGAGCCTACAGCCACCTTCCTCGGGGCTACAGCCTTCCTCTCCCTACCCCCCCCAGGAAAGCACACATCGGCTACTCTAGGAGCCTTCCTTGGAACCAAGGCATGATGGAAGTCAGCTCCCAGAAACACGTGCAGACAAGAGGATGCTGGAAGAACACACAACGGGTGCTGATGGGCTGGGAGCCTGGGGAGAACTGGCCGTGGAGCCCGTGGGTATGGGGGGAGGACTGAGCACCTGCTCTAACTGGATCACACTTAACACCAAGCACACGAGCCGAGAACAAGTCTCAAAGACTCACAGCAAGGGCTGGAGAGGTGGCTCAGGGGTTAAGCCTCCGCCTTGCAGGCGGAAGGTCCTGAGTTCGGATCCCAGATCCCACGTATAGACGCCAGGCAGAAGCAGGGGCGGCCTGCGCTTCTGGTCCTGGTAGGGCGGAGCCTGTGAATCCCGGGGCAGAAGGAGGTGGAGGCGTCCATGGTGGTTCACGAATTCGCCCGGGGTTCTACACATACACAGACATACACACACACACAGACACACACACACGCGCACGCACATGCGCACAGTTGAATAAATAATAATAATTTAAAAAATTTATAAAAAAAAAAGACTCACAGCAATGCCATGCTGCCAATAAACACAAGGTAGTTTTCATGTTTCCCAGTAATACCAAACACTGAATTTGTGCTCTCCAGTCCCGCTTCTGCCTGTGCCATGCATCATGGGAACTCAGCTGTGAGTTATTGGGGTGACGTGGCCTCGTGTGTGCAGCATTGTTCTGAAAGGGGGGATCTGGACCCTTAACTCTAGCCTCTTTGGTCTCTCGGCCCCTGTGCTTGAAATATACACAAGACAGCACTTTTTTTTTTATCCTTTTGGCTCTTTTGGAAAGTTGGAGTTTATCTCTCAGGGAGGGAAAAATATTTTTCTAATCATTTTTATTTTCTGAAAGTACAAATGCAGCACAGCTGGAACTTGAGGGGGCAGTTGCTTTGAGACTTATAGGCTTGGAAAAACACACACTCACAAACCCCCTCACTTTATTTCAAAGGAGGAAGTGATCCTTCAATAACCTCCCAGAGAATTGAACGGTGATATTCATCAGCTCATCTGGAACCCGTAGGCGGCTCTGTTGTGCGCAGGGGCAAGGGTCTGTGGTCTACTTAGCTTTCCATTTGGAGACATTTCCTCTAGAGGATTTTCCTTAGATCCTTAAAGTCCTGTGTTTTTAAGGCCTGGAGATTGGGCCGTCCCCTCCCCCCCCAACAAACAAACCAGGACACACAGCTAAGGGCTGAAGCTTGCTTTTCTTTACAGTTTATATTTATTTATTTATTTATTTATTTATTTATTTATTTATTTATTTATTTATTTATTTATTTATTTAATGTATTGATTACTTTTTTGTGACATGGTCTCCCTATGTGGCTCAGGTTGGCCTCAAATTCATAATCCTCCTGCCTCAGCCTCTGAGTGCTGGGATTAGAGGTGATTGCCAAACCTGGATGAAGCTTGCATTATTTTTCATTTTCGTGTGTGTGTGTGTGTGTGTGTGTGTGTGTGTGTGTGTTTACATTGTGTATGCGGATGTACATCTGTGTACGAAAAGCTGAGGCTTTTGCTGACAATCTTCCTTAGCCGATCTTTTGCCTTACTCCTTGATCTCTCAATCAAACCCAGAGCCCACCAATATCATCCCCAACCTCCACCTTTAGAGACTGGAATTACAGGCAGACTGCCACATCTACCACATGCATTTGGGTTCTGGGACTCCTCACACTTTAACCACTGAACCATCGTTCCCTGCTTGAAACTTGCATTTCTTACTGGAAAAATCACACCTCTCCTTCCTTTGCTCATTTCATCAATAAGTGTGATCAGCCATCTCAAGTTCCAAGCAATGTAATGTGTTAGTTCATGGAGGTGGACCCGGGAAGCCGTGATAAACAGATGCTTGGCCTCTGTGCTTCTAGCACACTTGGGGGGGGGGGTCCTCAGCACATGTGATGAGAGGGAAGTTTGGGACCTAAAAGCTGAACTAAAAAGGGAGGGGCAGAAAAATAGAACAGAAGTGGGTGGATGGATGGGAAGGGGCGGAGCCTAAGTCTGCATTCTCAAGAAAGAGTGAATGAATCCTTAAGGGGAAGAAAATATGGGTGTGTTAGGAGCCAGAAGTTTTGAGCCATGGAGACTGGAGGTGGGACAGGAGAGGATCCATTGGAGGAGCTGTCAGGACTCACCTCAGGAAAGATGGAAGAAAAGGAGGCCGCCAACCCTTTATAAAGAAACCCAGGTTGACCAGGCACGATGGTATAGACCTGTGACTTCAAAACTTGGGACCCTGAGCTAGGAAGATTGAGAGTTTGAGGCCAGCCTGGGATACACAGCAGAGAGGGGGGGTGGGGGAGTGGGAAAGAGAAGTGAAGGTTCTGAAAAGCTTATCTACTCCTCTTCCATCCTACCCTTCCTTGACAGTTTGTATTAAGAACTGTCTTTCCTTAAAGACTTTGTTTCTATGCAGGGCCAAGGTTATCAGGAATCCTAGTGTTATCATTATCTCGTCAGTAGTATAAAAACAGCAACACACCTGGTCCAAATCTGCAGCCCAGAAAATTGGAAGGGCTGAGATAGTAAGATAGGGGAATCATTTGAGCCCAGGAGCTGGAAATCAGCCCGGGGAACCCAGAGTCACCCGCCTCAAACAAAACTCAACAACAGAAACACATTGAATAAGTATAGCGTCCCACACTCCAGTTTCTTAAACTGTGGGTTGAATTCCACATGGGCTTGTAGACTGAATGTGGGAAGCATGAAAACTTGACAAGAGTAAAAGGTTTCTGAACGTGTGGTAACCAAAAAGACATACAAAATCAGACGTGGTAAAGTCAGTTGTGAGACAGTGCAGGTCAGCCAGGGCTGAGTAGCAAAACCCTGTCTCAAAAAATAATACCATGTGATGCATCCAAGGTGTCTGTGGCAGAGCTCCTCACAGACTCCGCAGCAGCCTTGGTTCTAAACACACAGATGCACACTTTTCACTGTACCTGCTGACCCTGAACGCCTCAGCTTAGCGTCCAGGTGACTATGTGAGAACAGTGAGAAGGCTTAGCAGATGGACGGTTCTGCATGGACCTCCACATCCACATGTTCTCGTTCTCTCTCTCTCTCTCTCTCTCTCTCTTTCCTTTTCCCCACACCTCCATTATCTCGAATTACCAAAAAAGTCGATTTGAACTCCTGTGTTTTCACTGTACATACAGTTTTCTGATAACACCATTATTCCCCAACAGGTAAATATCAAATTAGGATATCTTTGGGTTGTATTATATTAGAATGTTTGGTTTTTAAAAATTGCTATTCGAATTGCTGACTTAAGGCTCACAAAAATCATGAAATGAATTTAGCTTGGGATTAGGACAGAATTTCCAACAACTTCTACCACGTTCTTAAATGTGCTTCTGCCTTTTTTTTTTTAACTACATATTTATGTGAAGCTGCGTTCTCATCATTGACAATTGTAAAATCAAAATGCTGGTCAACTCTGAAAACTGTTAAAGATGTTTGACATCCTGCAGTACTCAGCCATGTTTTAGCTCAGGATGAAAAAAATAAACAAGCATATCAGTCTCATTCCTGTGCAGATTTGCTTTCCACTTTAGTAAATGCTAAAATTCTGTTTACCAAAAAAATTAAAATAAATTCCTTTGCAGTTTATTATTGATTTGTGTTTTTCTTTATATTTATCTACCTAAATGTTTATTTATGTCTGTATCTATCTGTGTATCATTTATCTATACCTGGAGTTATAGAAAATTTATATATCTATACCTGGGTTTATACAAAAGTTTCTCAGGTATGAAAGGTTCATTGGTGGAAAAAGTATCAGAAACCATGCTGTACAGCACAGTTCCAATCATAGATCTGCATAGATACACAAATGCACACATATGCATATTTTAATATATAATACACACATACATAAATACACACATGCCCAGACATATACACAGGCATATATGTACACATTTTTATGTTTATACACTCATGCAAACATACATATAATACACACATGCACATACATGTACATACTCATATATAAATATAAACTTACATATGCACAATATATGTACCTGTATACATATGTACAATATACATACAAAACATACAGCTGCATGTAAACAAATACACATATACACATATGCATTCACACATACACATAAATATACAGAAACACATGCATGCATGTATACATATGAACACATATAAATATACACACATGTATCTATGCATTTACATGCAAAACATGAATATATATATATAGTTAAACACATACAAATACATATAAATATATGAGGGTATATTCATACAATGGTAGATACATATATACATATCCAAATAAACATATTAGATATACATCTACACACAAATATTCATTCATGTACATATGCATGCATGAATAAAAATATATATTCACACAAATGCATATAAAATATACAAATAAATTGCACATGCATGTATATACTACATGTGTGCATGTACACATACATATTGTACATATATACACACAGGTATGCTTACAATACAAATAATTACACAAGCATATACACATATATTTACACACGTACATTGTTGCAGTCAGCCTGCATAGTTGCTGATGATAAATGACCATCAAAAAGGCTTAAGGGAACAAGGGATTTATTTTCTCTTATGATTACTGGTTACAGTTCATAGTCCAGCTTGACGGGAGAGCATATACCAACACCAGTGCCAAGGGAACTGGCCACACCATCTCCACATAATGGCTGAGAGAGGGATGATTCTTACCCGCCAGACCAACATGTCTGACCAAGTGTACAGAAAGATGCTGACTCCCTCAATCAGCTCTCTGTGATTTATTCCAGGGCCTAATCCCATCCACCATAGGCTGGGCCTTCCCCATCAGCTAGACAATCTCCTTAAGGTTTGCTCTGGGCTCAGCTCAACTACTAACTCTCCACAAATGTGTCCAGAGTTCAAACCCTCAACAGTCGACATCTGTGCCTAACCATGACACGCATACATATGAATGAATATATACATGTACAAACACAAATTTATGTATACTCATTGTATTAGTTAGGGTTCTCTAGAGTCACTGAATTCACAGAATGAATATATATATATATATATAGGAAATTTATTGGGTTGGCTTACAGAAATGGCCGAGGTAGTCCAGCGAAGGCTGTCAGCAGCTGAGGTAGTCCAACGATGGCTGTCCAGTAGCCGAGGTAGTTCCAACAATGGCTGCCAATAGCTAGCTGCTCAGTTCAGTAGTCAAGTAGGTGCTGGCTGAAGGCTGGAGAACTCCTAGGGTCTTGGAAGGTCAAAGAATCCAGGCGGCCGGAAGGAAGAACGATTCCTAGCACAGCTGCAAGAAGGCATCTGTTCTCCTTGGTGGCTCCTTTTTATATGATGCAGTACTGGAAGGATCCTTTGAGAGCTTTGGAGGTCCTGATAGGATCTAGGGTGGGTATCCTTCAAGTAGTCTCAGTTGATCCTTTCCAGACGTGGTCTCAGCCCAGCTTAGTTAATACCGGGTGTGTCAAGTTG
Source organism: Typhlomys cinereus (assembly GCA_023101885.1). NCBI lineage: Eukaryota > Metazoa > Chordata > Mammalia > Rodentia > Platacanthomyidae > Typhlomys > Typhlomys cinereus. The sequence continues at coordinate 1,329,148 of JALPQD010000352.1, read as the reverse complement.
ACATCCAGGCTTAACTATCACAAGTCCACCCCTTGTCAACTTGACACCAAATCACATTTCCTTAGGCCATTAAAAATTCTCCAAATAAAACAGTAAGATTCATAGTTCCGCCTAACATAATATAGCTATCCACGTACAACCGCACACGCATTATTTTTACAAGATTAATGACAATGCCCTTTGAGAAATGCTTAGTCTTAGTGTCCCATAACACAATATCGTAATGTAGATTACAGCATTTCATCTCATAACTACAGATTAACATATTACATTACATAAATATCTTCTTAGAGTATGTGCACATGCACAAGTCTATTCTTGACAGTCTAGACCAGAGGCACTCATGGCAATTATAATCCTCGTTTCTGTAACTGGTTTCGTGGCCTTAGGTGGTATTTATAACTACCTTCTTCTACTACCCATTCTGTATTTCCTCCACCTTCAGCAAGTACTTCTGCAGGTCTTGGCTCTTTACCTGGAGGGGTTATCCATACCTTCATTCCTGAAGGATCTGGACCATTTATTGTCTTTCCTGTGTTGGGTTGCTGTAAATTCCCATTGACCTTAATCACAGGACATGATAATACCAAGAGACGCCCTAGTGGGTCTCCTATACTCCAGACATATTCTTCCTTACCACCATTGTGGAGAACCAGTCCAATTTCTTCTTGGTGGTCTGGGTCAATCACCCCTCCTAATACTGTTATTCCTTTCTTAGCCTGTTGGCTCAAGGGCATCAGAAGTCCAAAATAACCAGGAGGAAGCCTTAGCTTCCAGTTCAAAGGAATAGTTGCTGTGTCTCCTGGCAGAAGCATTCCCTGCTTTGGACTCAAAACTTCTAAGCCAGTAGAATACAGGCTTGCGGGAACAGGAAGCAAGAATTTTCCTAATGGGTCACTAGGAGTGATAGTAAGAGGAGCTATTCCTGTTTCCACCCCTTGATTCCTGGACCCGTGAATCCTGGCTATAGGAGACACAGTACCATATATTGGACGCTGGTTTAAGGCATATACTGCCTTCTGGAGAATTCTGCCCCATCCCTCCAGACTATTACCACCTAACTGACGCTGTAATTGTGCCTTTAAAAGGCCATTCCACCGTTCTATCAAACCAGCTGCTTCAGGATGGTGGGGAACATGGTAAGACCAATGAATCCCATGGTCATGTGCCCACTGCCGTATTTCTTTAGCTGTGAAATGAGTTCCCTGGTCAGAAGCAATGCTGTGTGGAATTCCATGACGGGGTGGATAAGGCATTCTGTAAGTCCCTGGATGGTAGTCTTGGCAGAAGCATGACGTGCAGGAAAGGCAAATCCATAACCAGAATAAGTATCTATCCCAGTAAGAACAAAGCGCTGCCCTTTCCATCTTGGAAGTGGTCCAGTGTAGTCAACCTGCCACCATGTTGCTGGTTGGTCACCCTGAGGAATAGCTCCATATCGAGGACTCAGCGTTGGTCTCTGCTGCTGGCAGATTTGGCACTCAGCAGCAGCTGTAGCCAGGTCAGCCTTGGTAAGTGGAAGTCCATGTTGTTGAGCCCATGCATAACCTCCATCTCTGCCACCATGTCCACTTTGTTCATGGGCCCATTGGGCAATGACAGGAATGGCTGGGGAAAGAGGCTGACTATCCACAGAACGGGTCATCTTATCCACCTGATTATTGAATGTTTCTTCTGCCGATGTCCTCTTTTGATGAGCATTTACATGAGACACAAATATCTTTGTGTCCTTTGCCCAGTGGGAGAGATCTATCCACATGCTTCTTCCCCAGATGTCTTTCTCGCCAATTTTCCAATTATGTTCCTTCCAATTCCCCGACCATCCTGCCAAACCATTGGCTACAGCCCATGAATCAGTATACAGTCTCACATCTGGCCATTTTTCCTTCCAGGCAAAGTGAACAACCATGTGCACTGCCCGAAGTTCTGCCCACTGTGAAGATTTCCCTTCTCCACTGTCCTTTAGGGTTGTTGCGGAAAGGGGTTGCAGCGCTGCAGCTGTCCACTTCTGGGTGGTACCAGAATAGCGAGCAGAACCGTCTGTGAACCAGGTCCTAGTCTTCTCTTCTTCAGTTAGCTGATCATAGGGCACACCCCAGGAGGCCATAGGTGCATGCTTGGGAACAGGCATTGCAACAGGCTGGGGAACCATAGGCATTTGGGCAACTTCTTCATGTAGCTTACTTGTGCCTTCAGGACCCGCTCGGGCCCTGTCTCGTATGTACCACTTCCATTTGATAATAGATTGCTGCTGTGCCCGTCCAACTTTATGGCTTGCTGGGTCAGATAACACCCAACTCATGATGGGTAACTCAGGTCGCATGGTAACTTGGTGACCCATTGTCAGACGTTCAGTTTCCACTAAGGCCCAATAACAAGCCAAGAGTTGTTTCTCAAAAGGAGAGTAATTGTCTGCAGATGATGGCAGGGCCTTGGTCCAAAATCCCAGGGGTCTCTTCTGTGATTCACCTATGGGAGCCTGCCAGAGACTCCAAACAGCATCTCTATCAGCAACAGATACTTCCAATACCATTGGGTCTGCTGGATCATATGGTCCAAGTGGCAAGGCAGCCTGTACAGCAGCTTGAACCTGCTGAAGAGCCTTCTCTTGTTCTGGGCCCCACTCAAAGCTGGCAGCTTTCCGAGTTACTTGGTATATGGGCCTAAGTAACACACCCAAGTGAGGAATGTGCTGCCTCCAAAATCCAAACAGGCCCACCAAATGCTGTGCTTCTTTCTTAGTGGTGGGAGGGGCCAGGTGCAACAACTTATCCTTTACCTTAGAGGGGATATCTCTACATGCCCCACACCACTGAACTCCTAAAAATTTTACTGAAGTGGAAGGTCCTTGGATTTTGGTTGGGTTTATTTCCCATCCTCTGTTGCGCATATGCCTTACCAACAAATCCAAAATGCTTGCTACTTCCTGCTCACTGGAGCCAATCAGCATAATATCATCTATATAATGGACTAGTGTGATACCTTGCGGAAGAGACAAGCGATCAAGATCTCTGCGAACCAAGTTATGGCATAGGGCTGGAGAATTAATATACCCTTGAGGTAACACTGTAAATGTATACTGCTGGCCTTGCCAACTGAAGGCAAATTGCTTCTGATGAGCTTTATGAATAGGTATGGAGAAAAAAGCATTTGCAAGATCAATGGCTGCATACCAAGTACCAGGAGATGTGTTGATCTGCTCAAGCAATGAAACCACATCTGGTACAGCAGCTGCAATTGGAGTCACAACTTGGTTAAGTTTGCGATAATCAACAGTCATTCTCCATGATCCATCTGTCTTCTGCACAGGCCAAATGGGAGAGTTAAAAGGAGAGGTGGTCGGAACCACCACCCCTGCATCCTTCAAGTCCTTTTTGGTGGCACTAATTTCTGTAATTCCTCCAGGGATACGATACTGTTTCTGATTCACAATTTTCCTTGGTAGAGGCAATTCTAAATGCTTCCATTTGGCCTTCCCAACCATAATGGCTCTTACTCCACATTTCAAGGAACCAATGTGAGGGTTCTGCCAACTTCTAAGTATATCTATTCAAATTATACATTCTGGTACTGGGGAAATAACCACTGGATGAGTTCGGGGACCTACTGGACCTACTGTGAGTCGAACATTAGCCAAAACTCCATCAATCACCTGACCTCCATATGCCCCTACTTTAACTGGAGGGCCACTATGCTTTTTGGGGTCTCCTGGAATCAATGTCAACTCAGACCCAGTATCTAGTAAACCCCAAAATGTCTGATTATTTCCTTTCCCCCAATGCACAGTTACTCTAGTGAAAGGCCTTAGGTCCCTTTGTGGAAGGACAGAAGAAAGACTAATATTAAAGCTTTTTGCTATGGTGTCAAGATCCTTCCTTAAAGGGACCCGGCCTCCCCTTCATTCAAGGGGTTCTGGATCTGTAAACTGGCTCAAGTCTGGAAATTGGTTGACAGGCCGTGATTCTCTGCTACTACGAGTAAAGGCAGCTTTTCCTTCATTTCTGTTAGAATTTTTCTGCTTGTACAAGTCAAATAAGAACTTTGTAGGCTTCTTATCTATTTTACTTTTGGGGACACCATGGTTAATTAGCCAATGCCAAAGGTCTAAGCGAGTGAGACCCTCATAAGTACTGTTCTGTCTAGGCTGCACATTATGGTTAGTACGCTTACTTTGCCATTGGCGATTCAATGCTGCCACTTGGCCCCTACTACTCCTCGATCCACCTAGGCCCATTGAATTTAAGTCTTCCAACTGGGCAGCAGCATCTCCCATTGTTAGGTCTGGAACAAGGAGAAGAGCAATGATAGGAGCCTTCATATTTGGTTCTGCCCCTCTCACCAATTTATTAAGTACATTTCTGGTAAAAGGCATGTCATCTGGATTCTCCCATTGTGAATTGGATTTTAAAGAACGTATCCAGTCAAGCATACCAATTTCCCTGAGCCTCTTAATCCCATCATCAACATTAAACCAAGGAATGTCTGGAATCTCTAGTTCCTTTTCAGATGGCCAAACTTTAATAAATACTTCAGCTACCCACTCGAATAAACTCTTGGCACCATTTTTAACTCTATGAGTAGCAGTGTTAAACCTAGAATCTCTACTCAATGGGCCCATTTCTGTGAACTCACTTTTATCCAGTTTTATGCTCCTTCCACCAGTATCCCATAGCCTTACAATCCATTCCCAGGGGTATTCCCCAGACTGCTGCTTAAACATGTTAGAAAAGTCATGGAGTTCTTTAGGAGTATAGCGTACCTCCTCATGGACCATAGTTTCTATTTCACCTTTAGGAGCTTGTTTAGCCTTAAGCCTAGTTATAGGCCTGGAAGCAATCACAGGTGGGCGTGCCATAAAATCAGCATTTTCTTGAGGCAAAGTCTTTGCTCTCCTTTCAGACAAATCATGAGTAATTCCCTCACGCAAAGATGGAGATAGCAATTCTGTAGAGGGTGGGGGTGGGGATTCATTCTCTGCTAAGGGTGGGGAGGCCATTTCTTCGGGCGGAATAAATGCACCAGAAGTTGAGGGTTCAATGTCCTCGTCCTCATCATCAGTTTGGTCTTCCCACACATCAGCATCCCACTTTTCAGGATCCCACTCTTTGCCAATCAGCGCTTTTACTTTAACTGCTGACACCTTTCGAGGCTGGGAATTCAATTTACGTTGTAACTCAGCCACCCTAATAATCAAAGTTTGGGTTTGATTTTCACCAATTCGAGCCCTATTGCTACTGGAGAGAAGATTCTCTTCTAGAGCACACTTAGAAACTTCTAAGTTTTTTATGCGCTTTCTGAGTTCGATATTTTCCTCACTGAGATATTCCTTTTCCATTTGTAGTTTATTGAGAGATGCTAGAAGCAACCAGCCAGCATCATCATTTTCCTTATTCTCACTCATTTTATGTAAAGTTTCATATACGGAATCGCTGAGCTTCTCAATCCTCGCAAGAGGGGCATCAAGATTGTCTAACACACCTACTTTTACCAGTTCTAGAAACAGTTCACTCCAAACAGTTGCAGTATCCTCCATGCCACTAGGGGAGTCTTTAGTTGCTGGAGGTTTCACTGGGTCAAAAAGCCAGCTCCAGAAATCACAAAGCTTGCCAGCAAAATTCATTCTTACAATTCTGTTTCTCTAGAACCACTCCTGGTACCAATTTCTGTATTAGTTAGGGTTCTCTAGAGTCACTGAATTCACAGAATGAATATATATATATATATATATAGGAAATTTATTGGGTTGGCTTACAGAAATGGCCGAGGTAGTCCAGCGAAGGCTGTCAGCAGCTGAGGTAGTCCAACGATGGCTTCCAGTAGCCGAGGTAGTTCCAACGATGGCTGCCAACAGCTAGTTGCTCAGTTCGGTAGTCAAGTAGGTGCTGGCTGAAGGCTGGAGAACTCCTGGAGTCTTGGAAGGTCGAAGGAACCGGGCGGCCGGAAGGAAGAACGATTCCTAGCACAGCTGCAAGAAGACCTCTGTTCTCCTTAGTGGCTCCTTTTTATATGATGCAGTACTGGGAGGATCCTTTGAAAGCTTTGGAGGTCCTGATAGGATCTAGGGTGGGTATCCTTCAAGTAGTCTCAGTTGATCCTCTCCAGACGTGGTCTCAGCCCAGCTTAGTTAATACCGGGTGTGTCAAGTTGGCATCCAGGCTTAACTATCACACTCATAATATACATATTTAATGGTTACTCTTAACTATTGCTGTGAGAGAGCAACCAAGTCAATCAACTTAAGGGAGAAAGGGAGGTTTATTCAGCTTACGGTTCCAGAGAAGGCAGTTTCTCATGGCAGAGGCAGCATGACTGGCTGGCCAAAGCTGGAGGAGGCTAAGTCACCAGACATCTTAGAAGCTGAGAGCTGCAGACTGCTTGCTAGCCACATCACAGCATTGGCCATACTGCTGGGTACCAACTTCTCTCAGCTTCACAAACAACTTCATGTTGTGGTACCAGCTGTTCTTAATCTCACAGCAATACCCCACTGCCCAGTACCAATTTCTGTAACAGTTACTCTTTGCTATTGCTATGAGAGAACACCCAAAGTCAAGAAACTTAAAGGAGAAAGGGAGATTTATTCAGCTTACAGTTCCAGAGGGGAGATATAGTCTCTTAAAGCAGAGGTGGCATGGCTGGCTGGCCAAAGCTGGATGAGGCTAAGTCATTGCAGATATCTTGGAAGCCGAGAGTTGCAGACTACTTGCAACAAAGGCAAACTTCTCCTAGAGGTAGGGTGGGACTAATTCACCTCAAGGCCCACCCCTTGTGACTGCCTTCCTCCAGCAAGGCTCCACCTTGCTAAACACATGAGACTGTGGGGGACACATTTCAAACCATGACAGCATATGTACATATACACATAAAAATGCATACATAGGGGCTGGAGAGGTGGCTCAGGGGTTAAGCCTCTGCCTTGCAGGCAGAAGGTCCTGAGTTTGATCCTAGACCCCACATATAGATGCCAGGCGGAAGCGGGGGCAACCTGCATTTCTGGAACTGGTAGGGTGGAGCCTGTGAATCCTGGGGCAGAGTAAACAAAGAGGAAGTGGAGGCGTGTACACACACGTATACACACACACATACACGCACAATTGAATAAATAATAAATAAAAATTTAAAAATGCATACATATACAATCAGGCATATATGCACACATACATATATACATGTAAATGCATGCAAACATGCACACACATACATACACAAACATGCATACACACGCATACACGCACAATTGAATAAATAATAAATAATTAAAAAAATTTTAAATGCATACATATACAATCAGGATATATACACACATACATATATACATGTAAATGCATGCAAACATGCACACACATAAAAATACAGATGAAAATATATCTACACATACATATGCATATGCAAGTGCATACACATATGCACACATACATATATACATGCATATGCATATATACATATGTAGCAGTTACTTTGCATTGTTGCCCATAAGTTCACAACCAAATGGCTTAAAAAGGAACAAGGGATTTTATTTTCTCTCATGATAAGTAGTCTAGTTACAATTTCTTATCCAGACTGGCACAAAAGTCCACCAGGGGCCAAAGGAACTGGTCCCACCACTTCCATATATCCACAGGCTTACTGAGAGAAGGACAATCCTCACTTGCCAAACCACATGTCTGGCCAAGTGTACCAACTTTCTCAACCAGTTCCCTCCATCTTTTTCACTTGCCCAGGAACTAGTCCCACCACCATAGGCTGGGCCTTCCCTGATAGTTAGACAACCATCTGCAGGCTTGCTCAGGGCTTAACTAATGCTCTACAAATATACCTAAAGCTCACCCTCCACCATCAAGTTGACCTCTGTATTTAACTATGCAGCATATAAAATATTTATATGTACATAACTGTGTAGATACAGTTGGACTATACATATATACATATAATACATATAAATATACTGCAAATACACATAAACATACACTCATATGTATGTGCACTTACATACACCTATACATGCAATACTAATGCATATACATAAATACATGCATATACATGTATACTTTTTATATAAATTTATGTCTGTATGTCTCATTTCATTTTGACATCACCCCAATGGTCGATGAAAGAGAGTGAAAGCAAGTTGGTGCGCTCTTGCCATGGTGTGCCTGTGGAGGTCAGGGGACGGCTTACAGAAGTCAGTTCTCTCTCTCCACCACGTGGACCCTGGGGTGGCATGCAGGGCACCAAGTTTGTATACGATTACCTGCTGAACCCTCTTGCCCAATCCTGATCCCATTTTATGCCACGAATAAACAAAAGCAAAGTCAAACAAACAAAGAAACAAAGGCACAGAGCATTGAGGCAAGTTGCTCAAGGCTGCTCAAGTGGAAGTACCAGAGCTGGATGCAGAGGAGCAAGCGGGTCACTGTAAATTCAGGTATGCTTTTAGCCACTCTGCTTTGATATTTGGAGCACGGTTATGCCTGTGCACGCAATGTTTATATTACCAAACTGGGATTCTGTCAGGTCTCTTGATTCTTTTCACTTAAAATCCACTCTACTTCAAAAGGGCATGAAGAACCTGAAGAGACATTTCTCCAGAGAAGATGCCAACAGCCAAAAAGCACTTGAAAAGATGCTCGATTGGTCATTAAAATAAACTCAAAGTCAAAGCCAAAATGACATGTGACTTTATGCCAGCTAGAAGAGATTTTTTTTTTTAAGAAAAGTGAGAGCTTCATGTTTGTAATCCCAGACCGCCAGTGGTGGAGGCAGGAGGACAATGTGTTCAAAACAAATAATAAATGTTGAAGATGATGTAAAGAAATCTACATCGTGGAAATGCAATACGGTTAAACCACTGTGGAAAACACTATGCCACTGAATTATTTTCTTTAAAAATTTTTTGAATTATTCTTTTAAAAAAATGTCTATTTCCTGTTATGTGAATTTTGTCAATTTAGCAGGCTTAGAATGACCGAGGATCCAAGTTTCTGGCGGTGTGTCATAGTCATCCTTCTGTTCACTTGGCCAGATATGTTGGTCTGGCAAGTAAGGATCGTCTGTCTCTCAGCCATTATGTAGTGATGGTGTGGCCAGTTGCCTCGGCCCTGATGTTGGTATGAGCTCTCCAGTCAAGCTGGACTGAGAACTGTAACCAGGAATCGTAAGAGAGAATAAACCGGTGTTCCCTTAAGCCCTTTGATGGTCATTTATCAGCAATGTTGGAGACAGACTGCAACACTGTGCCTGTGAAGGAAGGATTGTCTAGATTAACAGAGGTGGAAAGTCTTGCCTTAACTGAGTGTTCTTTTGCCTGGGGCACCATTCTGTGGACTGTGGTCCCAGACAGAATAAAAAAGGAGAAAGTGTACTGAATACTAGCATCCCCTCCTTTCCTGACTGCAGATGTGGGATGTGACCAACTGCCTCAAGCTCTTGCTGCCACGACTTCCCCATCATGATGCACTTGAACTCTAGCACTGTCAGCCCAACACAAACCCTCTTCCTTCCTTAGGTTTCTTTGGTTAGCCACTTTGTCATAGCAACAAGTAAGTTAACCAATCCAACGAATATTACCTTCATAAAAATAAATGACTGAAAACATACTACAGATGTTCTCAGTTCCAGCTATGACTTAGTGTCTGGATTTCCGCCTTAACTTTCCACTATAAATCACAATCACAGCAAAAACAGCTGTGGAGTGTCAATTTCAGGCACTGGGCAAGTGAGAAGCAGGATCACTGAGCTCAGGGCAGTATGGGAGGTGTTCCATGTTTGCCTGGCTCCAGGTAGGGTGCTTTCTAACGGCAGGGCAGTAGGGACCAGACACAAAATAGCAGTTGCTGGTAGAATAAACTCTGGCAGAGGTAACAGATTGAGTGAGGGTATTGTGGGAGCAGGTACTTTGGAGGTATGGAGCAGGGGAGCTGCAGAAATGCACCCTGGAAATCTGTAAAGGGTTCCCTCTAGTACTTGAATACCTCCAAAGTCTAGCAGGAGAACAGGCATTGAAGTGCTTGACAGCCAGATGAGAATTCAGAAGCTGAAAACTATCTGAACTCTTGGTGTTCCCATCCAGTCAAAACAGAGAGTCGCCTGAAGCAATCATAATTGGACTTTGCATGCCCTGCGCAATGTCCAACACACTATCGACCCCTCAAAGTCTAGCTTTGCTAAAGGCACTAGGATCCTTGGAGGCAAGGGATTGACAGCCACAGTAGTGTTCCTATGCTTAAGGGGAACACAGGAAAGGGTTCTGGCAAATGCCACTGGGTCCTTGCACCTCATCGGAGAGGAGGACCCAGAGGAGAGTCTGGCATGCACATTAAAGGATGCTCTGGGGATGGGAGGGGAAGACATTGGGAGGGGAGGGGGGCATAGGGCAGTGGGAGGTTGGAGGGAGGGAGGGGACCGGTGTACCTGTTAAAGTTGTTTGTTTTTTTTTATTAAAAATTTAATTATACATTTTAAAATTTTTTTACCAGTTCCCTCCCTCCCCCCTCCTCCCCCCGAACCCCCTCCTCCCCCTCCCCATCCCCCAGTGCCTCTCCCCCAATTCCCAGAGAGTCCTTTATTGTGTACGCCTAACTCTCCACTGGGTCCTCCTCTCCGATGACATATAAGGACCCAGTGGCATTTCCATAAGCCCTTTCTCTTGTTCCCCTTAAGCATAAGATCACTACTATGGCTGTCAATCCCTTGCCTCCAGGGGTCTCGGTGCCCTTAACAGATGCTAGACTTTATGAGGGCAACAGTGCGCTGGACATTGCGCAGGGCATGCAAAGTCCCATTATGATTGCTTTGGCCCCAACTATTGTTGAGAATCTTGCAAGTCGTTGCTCCTCCCATCCTTTTGCTCTTACAATCTTACCGCCCCCTCTTCCGCAAATGTCCCTGAGCTCCAGGATGGGGAGAGATTAGGCTGGCCTAGTTCTATGTGATTGATATAGAGTCTCTGAAGTTCTGGATTGTGGTTTGTTGATTTTCTTTTGCAGTTTTGTTGCTCCTGCAATGCCCTTCACTCCATTCTGCTGGGCACTGTATGTAGAAAAAAAAAAAAAGCAGAGAGTCAAGGACACTATCGAAAACTCCAGAAAGACCTGAGGAACAAAGGCCATGCCCCAAGAGGAAGTGCTAAGCCCTTGCAATCTTGGCCCAAACTAACATGGACCAAACCGCAGCAAGGTGACCCATCCAAAATTTAACTGCCCCCCCCCCAAAAAAAACACTCTTTAGAAAAACTTTTAAAAATCTAAAGTGCTTATGATACAGCAACCATAATAGAAGATGGTCATGGAACGTCACGGTCCATTTTTCCATTCCTTGATTTTTGGTCTTTGTTCTGAATGTGATCAAGTCTCTGAGACACTGTTTGATTCTCTTGGTTTTGTTTTTAAAGCTTTGCCGGGTGGGAGCAGAGCAGTGTTGAACCCCAGTGAGTGTTTATGCCAAAACTGTTCTAAGGACATTCTTGGGGGGGCTTTATCTGAACCATGCTTTCAACTCATGCAGAATCAGGAATCCTGGGTAAGAAGTGGCTTCGTGGTGCTAATGCTTAGGGATAGTTCATTAGAGATTGCTTAGGGCTGAATAGTTTTCCCTTGTGGATGCACTGGCTGGGGATGTGGCTGGAAACTCAGGAGACTTCTCCCAAGATCTCTAGAGCTTTTGGGGCTGGAGAGGCAGCTTAGGGGTTAAGCCTCTGCCTTGCAGGGGGAAGGTCCTGAGTTTGGATCTTTGACCCCACGTATAGACGCCAGGTGGAAGCAGAGGCGGCCTGCGTTTCTGGTCCTGGTACCCGTGGTTCTACACACACACACACACACACACACACACACACACACACACACAATACATACCTACATATACACACGCACAATTGAATAAATTTAAAAAAAATAGAGCTCTCCTCTCTGTGTGCGGCCTCCTCTCTGTGTGTGGCGATGTTCCCTGATAGTTGATGTTCCCTGATAGTCGGCCTGTGGCATCTGTCTACTTTGGCCTCCACAGACCCATAATTCCATGCTGCCAACTCAGGCAGCCTGTAGCCTCCTGTGCTCCCCCAGGATGACTGTAAAAGGTTCATTTCATTTGTTCCTCACCTATGACTGTCATTAGCCATATCAACCTGATCTCTCTCTCTCTCTCTATTTCTTTCTCTCCTGCTCTCCCTCATATTTACAGACAAAATTTATAGATTTTTATTACTCCAAAATGAGGGGTAAATCTTGTCCTTGTTCTTCCATCTTGAGTCTAATTTTACAGTGATAACTTAAGCAATTTAGAAAAAGTGGAAAATTCTTTGATAAATAAAGCTTTCTGAAACTAAACCAAGAAAAAGAATGAAATCTCAATCAGGCCTAAGGAGATGGCTCAGAGGTTAAAGCACTTGCCATGCAAGCAAGAGGACAAGTTCAGATCTCCAGATTCCTTGTAAAGTGCTAGTGGGTGTGGCAACCCTTCTGTAATCTACCCTTGGAAGAGAGATTGGGAATCCCCAGAGCAAGCTGTCAGTCAGCTCTGGGTTTAATTAGAGACCCACACTCAAGAATAAGTATAAGGGGCTGGAGAGGTGGCTCAGGGGTTAAGCCTCTGCCTTGCAGGCAGAAGGTCCTGAGTTCGGATCCCAGATCCCACGTATAGACGCCAGGCGGAAGCGGGGCGGCCTGCGTTTCTGGTCCTGGTAGGGCGGAGCCTGTGAATCCCGAGGAGGTGGAGGCGTCCATGGTGGTTCCCAAATTCATCCGTGGTTCTACACACACACACATACATACATACATACATACATACATACATGCATACACACACACGCACAATTGAATAAATAATAATAAAAAATTAAAAAAAAAGAATAAGTAAAAGAACATTCAAGGATGGTTCCTGGCATTAATCTCGGCCATCTACATTTGTGTGCATACATGTGCACACCTACTTACATGTACACATACACCCATACACAACATTCATGCAGGCGCCATACTCATATACACATGAAAACAGAAAATAAGTAAGACCAAAATCATTTTGCAACTGTTAAAAATTGAAGCCAGTGTGACAGCATACATCTAGGGTCCCAAGCCTCAGGTGGTAGAGACAGGAGGATCAGAGGTTCAAGATTGTCCTTGTCTACACAGTGAGTTCCAAGATACCACGGGTTGTGTGGGATCTTGTCTCAAAAAAATTTTTTTTTAATTTTTGGGAATGCAGGTTTGGGAATACAGCCTAGTGGTAGAGTATTTGTCTAGTGTGCATGAGGTTCTGGGCTCAATCCCCACAGTACTACATGAATAAATTAATTAATTAAAAAACTTTCCCACAAAGAAAACTATAGGCTCCTAGTCCTTCTTCACTGGTGAAGTCTATTAAAAATTTAAAGAAGGAATGATACCAATTTCACATAAATGTTTTTAGAGAGTAGAGGAAGGTAAAAGAATTCCTGATTCAGCAAAAAACTAGTATCAAAATCTGACAAGAGGGCTGGAGAGGTGGCTCAGGAGTTAAGACTACCTCACAAGCAAAAGATCCTGAGTTCAGGTCCCAGGTCCTATGTAAAAATGTCAGGCAGAAAAAGTGGCGGTCCACACATGAGGTCCTGGTGGGTGGAGCTTGGGAAATCCCAGCACAAAGCAAGGAGATAGAAGCAATCCAGGATGATTCTCAAAGTCCCCTTCGTCCTCCACAGAGACACACAGTATACTCTGATATACCCACCCCCGCACCCAGACACATGAAATAAATAAATTAAAAACTTTAAAAATCTGACAAGAATACATTCAAAAAACTTTAAACCATGCTACAGTAGAGAAAATAGGCCTCCATCAAGGACTGCAAGAAAGTAATGTGACACCTAGTTAAGTTCACAATTCGTTCCTGATCATTTACAACTAAGGGGGTATGAACTCACCAGAAGGGGAGGGCATATAGTCTGGCAGATTAAAAAGTAACCATTTTGCAAATGGGTGATTGACCCCTCCCATTGCCTAATGCCATATGACCCTGCGATTCCAATTTTGGGTATAAGTATTACATCTACCCTTGAATGTGCTCTTATAATAAGACTCCAGTTTAACAGCTTTCTGTCTCTGGCCAGGGGGTGACATACAGTGCCCATCACGATGGAGTGAAGGGCATTACAGGAGCAACAAAACTGCAAAAGAAAATCAACGAACCACAATCCAGAACTTCAGAGACTCTATATCAACCACCTAGAACTAGGCCAGACTAATCTCTCCCCATCCTGAAGCTCAGGGACATTTGCGGAAGAGGGGGCGGTAAGAGTGTAAGAGCAAAAGGATGGGAGGAGCAATGATTTGCAAGATACTCCACACAAGTTAGGGCCGAAGCAATCATAATTGGACTTTGCATGCCCGGCGCAATGTCCAACACACTATTGACCTCACAAAGTCTAGCATCTGCTAAAGGCACCAAGATCCTTGGAGGCAAGGGATTGACAGCCACAGTAGTGTTCCTGTGCTTAAGGGGAACACAGGAAGGGGTTCAGGGAAATGCCACTGGGTCCTTGTACGTCATCAGAGAGGAGGGCCCATTGGAGAGTCAGGCATGCACAAGAAAGGACTCTGGGAATCGGGGCGGGAGGCACCGGGAGGATGGGGCCGGAGGGGTGAGGGGAGGGGGAGCAGGGGGTTGGGGGGAGGAGGGGGGGAGGAGGAGGGAGGGAGGGAACTGGTGTACCTATTAAGTTTGTATGAGGGCTGGAGAGGTGGCTCAGGGGTTAAGCCTCTGCCTTGCAGGCGGAAAGTCCTGAGTTCGGATCCCAGATCCCACGTATAGACGCCAGGCAGAAGCAGGGGCGGCCTGCGTTTCTGGTCCTGGTAGGGCGGAGCCTGTGAATCCCGGGGCGGAGGAAGTGGAGGCGTCCATGGTGGTTCCCAAATTCGTCCGTGGTTCTACACAGACAGACACATGTGCACGCACACATACATACGCACACACGCACAATTGAATAAATAAAAAAAAATAAAAAGTTTGTATGAGCTGAAATAATAATAAAAAATGTATTATATATAAAAAAAACTTTAAACCAATATCACATACAAGTGTGTGCACACACATACACATACAAACACACACACACAAATCCTAAATAAGGGCCAGCTGGTATAGTGGGTAAAAGTGTTTGCCACGCAGGTCTGACAACCTGAATTCAATCCTGAGAACCTGAAGAAAGATAAGAGGAGAGAATGAACTCCACAAAGCCTGTCCTCTGACTTCCTGCATGTATTCTGTGTGTGGCGTGCGTGGCTGCAGGAGGATTCTGAGTTTTGAGCTTATGTAGTAAGTTTCAGATCAGCCTGTGCTTCATCACAAAAACCAACAGACAAATAAAAAATCAATTTCTATATGCTAGCAATGAATAACTGAAAAAATTAAGGCTTAAAAGTAGCATTTATCAAAAGCCAAAATGCTGGGGGGAAAAAAGTAACAAAACGTGTCTGTCTTACATACTCATGCTGTTGCTGTGATAAAACACTCTCACAAAAACACCTCAAGGGAGAAAATGTTTATTATGGACTACAGTTTCATTCCATTATGACCAGGATAGCCGGTAGCAGGAGCCTGAAGCAACTGTCACATCGCATCCACAATTGGGAAGCAGAGAGAGATGATGTGATGTTTATACTCAGCTTTCTTTCTCTATTTCATATTATTTTATGTAAAAATATTTTTATATTTTATATAGTGGGTGAGACCATCCCCTGGTCTCACCCACAATTAAAACTGAGTGTCCCCACATCAATTAACCTAATTAAAATAATCCGTCACAGACAGTCTCAGAGGCTAGCCTTAATCTACATAATACCTCCCAGGTGTGTCCAGATTTATCTCCTAGGTGACTCTAGATCCTGTCTAGTTGACGATTAATAATAACCACCGCAATGGCAAACAGATATACACTTCAAATTGAAACACTGCTGAGCAAAATTTTAAATGATCTAAATAAATGAAAAGGTACTGATTGAAGGACTCGATATTGTTACAAGGTCGCTTCTCCTGCAAAATGTAATCTCAACAAAATAGCCGCTGATGAAGAAAATTGTCATTCTGGTCTTTAAAATTTCAGCAGAAATAGGAATGACCTAGAACAGTCAAAATGATTTCGACAAACAACAAACTTGATAGACCTACAGTGTCTGGGCTCAAGTCTTTCCATACTTGAGCCCAGACACTATAGGTGTCCATACTTCCCTTTGGCAGAAGGAAACACAAAAGGGTCAGTATAATGGAGCAGACCATTAGAAATGGGTGAATGCACACACAGTCTCAGCAGAATTTACACAAGGCAGGGCTGGGGAAATGGCTCATCGGGTTAAAGTGTTTGCTCCACATCCTGAGTTCAGTCCCCAGAACACATGTAAAAAAATCAGATTTGGTGTCATGCACCGGAAGAGAATCAGCTAGAAACTTGTGAGCCAGCTGGCTTGGACTACACAGATGGGAAAAAACAAGAAAAACACTGCCTCAATCCAGGCAGAAGGTGAGAACCTACTCCCGAAAGGTGTCCTCTGAACTTCATATGTGCACATGGCACACGTGCTCTCACCGCCATACAGACACACCCGCGCACATAAACAAAACTTAAAAATTGAGAAAATAGGAGTATGGGCTGGAGAGATGGGCTCAGGGGTAAGACTGCCTCACAGGCAGAAGGTCCTGAGTTTGAGTCCCATATAAAACGCCAGGCAGAAACAACAGGTGACCTATACTTCTCGCCCTGGTGGGCAGAGTCTAGGAAGTTCCAGAACAAAGCAAAAAGGAGGTAGAAACAATCAAGGATGATTCCTGAAGTCACCACCCTTGATCCTTCAGAGAGACACACAGTGCCCACTGATACATGCACATACATAGACACGCGCGCACACACACACACACACACACACACACACATGCACACACGCACACACAACAAATAAATGAATGAATGAATAAATAGGAATATGAAATTAAACAAAGCTTCAACATTTAATTGTGAAATGTCAGATGAAAAAAATCACGAATCTCCACTCACACCTTGTAGCACAGAGGAACGCTGATTCAAGTGGAGGACAGTCCTAAATAAGAACAAGAAACCACAAAGCCTCCAGAACGAAACAGGAAAGTATGACCTTGGAATATGCAAAGATTTCTTAAGACACAAAAGGCACTGATGAGAAAAGAACAATAAAGTATGCCTCATAAAAATTTAAATCTTCCGGTTCTCACAATACATGATCAAGAAGCTGAGAAGAAGGATCAGGGATGTGGCTTAGGGGGTAGAGGCACTTGCTCTGCAAGCCTGAGACCCGATTCAATTCCCAGAGCCCGCAGGCAGGTAAAAGAAGACAACTGGCTCCAGAAATGTATCCTCTGACCCTCCCCCCACCGTGGTATGTACACGCCCACGCTCACGTCTCTCGCTCTCTCAAATCCAAACAATGATCACCAATGAATTAAAACAACAACAAAAGAAATTGAAAAGAAACCACAGAGTAGAAGACAATACTTTCAACACTGATTGATTGCTGATTCCTGATTCATATCCGGAATATGAATATCCTAAAACTTGAAAAAGCAAGCCAAAGATAGTGACACACACCTTTAACCCCAGCATGAAGAGGGCTGACAATGGAAGGAGTGAGTTCAAGGACAGTCTGGGCCACACGGATAGACCCTGTCTCCAAAAAAAATAAGTAAACATTCTTGGGAGGGAGGGAGACCAGAGAAAGTGGGCGTTATAATAATCAGAACACATTATATACGTATATGAAATTTACAAAGAACAGCTTCAATAAAAGTCAATTTTTTAAAAAAAATTAAGGGATAAGGGGTTGGAGAGATGGCTCAGGGATTAAGCCTCTGCCTTGAAAGCAGAAGGTCTTGATTCAGATCCCAAGTGGAAATGGCAGTGGTCTGCACTTTTACCCTGTATATTAGTCAGGGTTCGCTGAAGAAACAGAATCTACAGAATGTAATATATATATATATATAAACAAGTTTATTAAGAAATAACTCACAGTAAAAATAGTGTCCTTCAAGGTAGCCGCCCGCAGCAGCCTCCTTCCTGGCTGGAATGTTCCACAAAGCCTAAAGATCCCAAGAAAATCTCAAGCCTTTGCTCCTCCGGAGGGTTGAAGACGCTGAGTTCCGATGTCGGTGAAGAACAGCTGGGCTCCGATGTCGGCGATGAACAGCGAACAGCAGCAAGGCCCAGAGACCAGACTCCAAAAGCAGCGGGAACTGCAACAACGTGATGGAAAAGGTGAAGCTCCAAGTCAGCCAAGAACAGAGGCGGCAGCAGCAGCACAAAGAAGTCCGCGACGCTCTAAAAGCAAAGAAGGTGCTCGCAGAGTGGACTCCACAGCAAGTCGACACAGAATCAGGGAAAAGCAAGTCCCTCCTCCTTGAGCTTCCAATTATCCGGTCCACCACTGAAAAATACCACCCATATGGGCTGGGTTTTCCACAGCAGTCAGTCAAGTATCTACAGGCTTGTTCAGGGGCCATTCTAACCCTTAACCTTCCACAGCTGCCCCCAAATAGTCTGCAACTGTCAAGTTGACATCGAAATGCAGCCATAACACCCTGGAAAGTGGAACCTGGGAAACATCAGAGCACAGCAAAGAGGAGGTAGAACAATCCAGGATGATTCCCAAAATCGTCCTTGGGCCTTTATAGGCACATATGGTACCCTCTAATACACAGAGACACACACATTGGGAAAAAAAAAAAAGAAATGGGGGGGACTAGAGATGTGGCTCAGGGGTTAAGCCTCTGCCTTGCAGGCAGAAGGTCCTGAGTTTGGATCCCAGATCCCACGTATAGACGCCAGGCAGAAGCGGGGGCAGCCTGCGCTTCTGGTCCTGGAAGGGCGGAGCCTGTGAATCCCGGGGCAGAAGGAGGTGGAGGTGTCCATGGTGGTTCCCGAATTCGTCCGTGGTTCTACACACATATACATACACACACATACATGCAAACACACACACACACACACACATACACACACACATAATACACGTACAATCGAATAAATAGTAAGTAATAAAAAAAAAGAAATGGGGAAAAAAGTTAAAATTAAGGATTGGGGATTCAGTCCAGTGGTTGAGCACTTGCCTAGCATGTATAAGGCCCTAGGTTTGATTTCTAGCACTGGAAAAAAAAAAAAGAACAAAAAAATAGCAATAATACTAAATAGAACTCACTATACAAAACCATAGCAATTCAATTCCTAGATATATATCTAAGAGGAATGATATAAACATACAAACACACATATTCATATACATACAGTTTTAACACTCAAACTTGTAAGAGTCCAAACAGCCATTTATAAAGAGTAATAACCATAGTGCACAGATAATGGAAGATTATTCAGCCACTGTCTTTGCTCAGACTGCGTAACAAAATAACACATTCCCTGTCATAGTGAGATGCAGATCAACTTGTCAGTTGAAGGCTCCACGTCTGGGCACATTTGTAAAGAATTAGTAGTAGAACAGAAAACCACAGTTGGCCAAATTGTAGAAAATAAGTGACTGTGGACTGCTTGACCCATATCAGAACATCTAAGCCACCTCCCTTCCCACTCCAAGGTTTAGAAACATCACAGAAGAGGGTCGGTCGGTGGTGGGCCAGACACTATCTCCTGGACATGACAAGAACAGCATGGGAATGGCCCTATCAACATCTCACCAGAAAGGGGGAAAGATTTAAGAAGTTCCACACTTCCCTAGAGACTTATGAGAACAGATACAGAGAAGAGAAGAGAAGGAGGAAAAGGAAGAAGGATACCCACTGACCTATGACACTTGCCGGAGCATGAACCATGTCAGGTATATGACATCAAAGACAAACTAGAGGAAGCACAGTGGACCACACAAGAGAAAAGACTTCAAATAGGAGGAAGTGTGAGAGGGGAGATGAGCGGTCGTCAGGGGAGATGGGAATGGGGAATAAGAGGAGAGAAAAAAGAAAAATAAAATAACAACAACGAAAAAGAATTGATGGCTGAATTGTACAAGTTTTCAAGGAGACTGACTGATTGATGAGGAGGTTCCACCTGTGGTGGGTGGGGTTAGTCCCTGGCAGGCGAATAAGATGGAAGGGACTGGTTAGGGAAGTTGGCATCCCTTGCTGATCTCACAAGTGAGGACTGGCCCTCTCTCTGCAGTCCCATGACTATATGGACATAGTATGGCCAGGTTCCTCAGCCCCTGAGATTGGTGTCGACTCTCCTGACAAACTTGAAATAAGAACTGTAACTGGACAGTCGCAAGCCAAAATAAAACCTCTTGTTCCCTTCAGCCCTTTGGTTGTGGATTTATCAGCAATATGCGGCCAGATTGCAACGCTCCCTGAGGCTGGGCGCTCCAAGATCAAGGATGACAGGACCAGAAAGGAAATGGAGGCAGACAGACTCTGACGCACCTTCTCATCAGGACACTGACTCCATGAGAGCAGGACCCCGCCCTTAGCATCACGTAACTATGACTACTTCCCCAGTGCCCTTTCTTAAAATGCCGCAACACTGAAGGTGTGTGTGTGTGTGTGTGTGTGTGTGTGTGTGTATCTAGCTAGCTAGATGCCACGACGTGGCTGGATGCCTTCAATATCCTTATAATTCCAAAAACATGAGGTTTGGGAACAGATAAAATGCACCTGCGATGTTAGCAGTCAGAACGGTGGTCACCTTCATGCAGGGATGGGGAATGAAGTTTGGGGGGGAACATTTTTTAAATAGTGTGCATGTGTGTTTTGAGTGCAGATCATATGTGTGGGTGAACATGGGTGGGCACAAGGGTGTGATGCATTGTGTGGGTGCATATGGGTATGCAGTGCATATGTGTGTGTGTGTGTGGTGCACACTGTATGTGTCACGCATATGAGTACACATGGGTGTGGGTGCAAGTATTGTTTCTTGGACATCATCCTCCGTTGTCTTTCTTTTTAAGGCAGGGCATCTTTCTAGCCCAGAACTCACACAGCCGGTTTAGGCTGCTATTCAGTGAGTCTCAAGGATTTGCTGTCTCCTGGCGCTGGGATTAAGAATGCGTGCCATCGATGTCTGGCTTTTTTTAAATGTGAGTTCTCAAAACCAACTCAAGTCCTTGTGTTTGTCAGACAAGCGCTTTACTGACTGAGCAATCTTCCAACACCCTGGGATCCCATAGCATCCTGGGCTTAGCCATCCACTGTACATACTGTGCCACCCACTGGGCATGCAATATCTCATTTAACCTTTCTACCTTCACTATTATGCCAGCCCTTCTTTTCCATGGGGGACACTTCAAGTCTCCCACAGTTCCCCCGTACCAGGGAATACCTGAACTGCAGGGATTACAGAACCTTCTATTGGGGTTTGAATGAGAAATGTCCCCCATATAAGTTCAATGAGCTTGAACACTTGATACCCAGCAGATGGCGCTGCTTTGGAAAGTTGTGGGACTTTATTAAATAAAGGAATAGATCACTGTGTGTGATACCTTGAGGTATTTATTACAGCACTGCCTCACTTCATTTGTCCAGCCTCTGATTCTTTTTTTTTTGACTTTATTTATTTGTGTGTGTGTATGCGTGTCTATTTATCAGAGAGCACTGTGTATCCCTGTGGAGGACCCAGGGTGGCTTTGGGAATCCTGGATTGCTTCTACCTCCTTTTTGCTTCGCTCTGGGATTTCCCAGGCTCCACCCACCAGGGCCAGAAGTGCAGGTCACTGCTATTTCCACCTGAAGTTTTTACATGGGACCTGGGATCCAAACTCAGGACCTTCTGCAGTGTCTTAACCCCTGAGACATCTCTCCAGGTCCAGTCTCTGATTCTTGACTACAGACACAATATGACTAGCTGCTTCAGTCTCCTGCTACCATGCCTTCCCTGCTAGGATTAACTGAGTCCCTTCTCAACCCCAGCCCCCCAAGCCCTCTGTTGCTGTATTGGTCAATCCTATCATCACGCAGGTGTGGCCTGGGGTCCTTGGTTCTCCATGTGTCTGTCCATCTCCTGCCTCTGCTGCCTGGTACTTGGCTAGTCCACTGTGCTTTGCAGGAAGAACTCCTGGCAGGTCTGTCCAGCTGCCTTGCCCAGAGAAGCCGCAGTCCTGGATTCAAGATGTGTCCTTTTCAGCATCTCTGCCTACCAGGCAACCCCACCAGAGACGAAGACGGATGGAAGACTGGACAAGGTGACCGACTAGCTGGGCCAGCGCTCTTCTTCCTGCTGAGCTGGCGGCTGCTGTTTTCCCCCTTCCTGGATCCTGCCTCACCCGACGCAGTTCCCACAATCCTCATTTCACAACGCTAAAAGCCCTCGCTCTCGTTTTGTACTTACGTTTCTAGAGCCTCGCTCATTAAAGGCAATTTTGGTTTCTGTTTTTATGGTAATTCTTAAACTCTTAAGTGAAACATGTTTGAAATGGCTGTCACTCTGTTATTACAGAAACAATATCTCGAAAAAAAAAATTCACGGGAAGACGCTATGTCACAACCAGAAGAGAGAGATTGTTCTTGAACTTAAATATTTGAACTTGAAAAAATTGTCAAGACAGAGAGATGGGGAGGAGGGAGAAGTGAGCCAACAGATAAGGGGCATTAGAGGATCAAATTAAGGTCTAACCAGGAGCAGCTTCTGATCAAAGGACAAGGAAAACAGAGGAGATGATTAATATCAGAGAAATGATACAGGAAACTCTTTGAAAGCTCAAAGATGCAAGGCTTGTGCATAAACACAGCCTCCACCTGGAATCACATTGGGAAGCAGGTCACCCAAGATGCAGAGAGCTTCTGACAGTTCCCACTGGAAACCAGGCTCCTAAAAGGGCAGGGAGGGTGAGTCGGGCCTGGCGGGACAAGCCTACTACTCAGGAAGAGTGAGGTCAACTCGAGCAACTTAGCAAGACCCGGTCTCAAAATATCTAATTAAAAGGGGCACGAGAGGCTGGGCCTAACTCAGTGACGGAGTACTCGCCTAGCAAATGAAAGACCCTGAGCTCATCTGAAGTCCTGCAAACAAACAAACAAAGGGCAGGGGAGGTAGCTCAGTAGGAGAGCACTTGCCTGACAGGTGGAAGGCTATGGGTTCAAATCCCAGAGCTGCAAAGAGGAAGAGAAGGAAGGAGGGAGAGATGAGAGGGATAAAAGACTAGAGAGAGCAAGAAAAAAAGAAGAGAAGGAAGGGAGGAAGAGGAGGAAGCATGAGATAGTATTTGGTGGCTCATCCTGTAATCTCTGAACTTGCAAGACCGAAGCAAGAAGATTTTGATGCCATTCTGGGCTACATGGTGAATTTCCGGTCAGCTGTCCCATGAGACTCTGCCTTGAAAATGTATTTGCGCTTTCAACAGGAAAATCACCACAGAGAATAGTAGATAGTGCCTTCTAAGTTATAAGGAATCAATTCCACTTAATACCTAGGATTCGGTGCCTATCCCCATCACTAATGACTGAAGAGTGAAAGGAAGGTTGCCAACCATAAAACATGAAGAAATGTTGACCACCCTTGTTCTGGTGTAGAACCTCATTTAGTGGTATGCTAAATGTGGGAAGGAAACCCGAGGATAACCTAAGTCTCAGAAACTGGCTGAACCCGGAAAAACACACAGGGGAAATCCCTGAATGATAGTAGTCCATACGGAAGTAGACTCGAAGATTCTAGAAAGCAGCTCCCAGAGAGGGTAAAAACTCAAAAGATCATCTACCCAGATGGAAACTCCGATGACGTCAAATAATATAAGAAAAAGAAGAAAGTTTCCAGGCCACGATGATGCACACCTTGCAGTCCAGGTAATTGGGAGGTGGAGTCAGGAGACTCAGGAGTTTAAGTTCATCTTGGCTATATGGTGGAAGTAAAAAAAAAAAAAAAAAGTAAGCCGTTAAATTACTGCTAAATGTAAGTTGAGGTAGAAAAAATGACTGAAATCCCCAAGACAGTCAAGAAATTTCAAAGACCTCACCCCTGTGGACTACAGGCCTGATAAGAGTCAGAAGGCCATTTGCCCGCAGCCCGCCCTGCTGCTACTTGGTAACCATTGCTCCTGCTTCTGGGAAGTCCTGCTTTGCTTGTCACCTCTGCCCTGCTTTAATGTAAAATGAAAGAACAAGCTGAACTCAGGGCTGGAGTCCTTAGAGAGTGATCTTGGTCTAGCCCTCCAGTGACTAAGGCTCCTTTCTTCCACCCTAACTGGTGTCTGAGAAACCAATTCCATTCCAGAAAAATTCCTGCAACGTAGTGAGTTCAAGCCCAACCGGAGCTACATGAAATACTGTCTCAAAAAGCAAAATAGGTCCAGGGAGACAGCTCAGGGCTTAAAGCCCTTGCCTTGAAACCAAAAGGACTTGAGTTCAGATCCCGTGTAAAAATGTTGGCAGGAATAGTGACAGCTTGTAATTCTGGCCCTGAGAGGCAGAGCCTGGGAAAGCCCAAAGCAAAGTAAAAGGAAGTGGAGCAATCAAGGTGATTCAATGTCACCCCTGGACCTCCACAGGTATGCACACTCAAGGGCCCTCTGGTACACACATACACGCACACACACACACACACACACACACACACACACACACACACATACTATTTTGTTAAGAAAGAAATACCATTTGAAAATCTAGACTGGGGCCAGCAAGATGGCTCAGTGGGTAAAGGTGCCCGTTGCAAACTTGGAAACCTGGATTGAATTCCCAAAGTCCACATGGTGGAAGGAGAGAAATGACTCTGAGAATCATCTCCTGATCGCATTCTTTCTCAAATAAATTTTAATATATTTTTAAATTATTTGTTTGTTTGTTTAGTTTGTGTGTGTGCGTGTGTGTGCGTGTGTGTGTGTGTGTGTGTGTGTGTGTGTGTGTGTGTGTGTCTCAGAGGGCACTGTGTATCCACTGTGGAGGACTAAGGGTGACTTCGGGAATCATCCTGCATTGCTTCTACCTCCCTCTTGCTTCACTCTGGGATTTCCCAGGCTTTCCCCACCAGAGTGGTAAGTGCAGGCTGCCACCGTTTCCACCTGGCCTTTTTATGTGGGACCTGGGATCCAAACTCAGGATCTTCTTCTTGTAAGACAGAGTCTTAACTGTTGAGCCATCTCTCCAGCCCTCAAGTAGATTTAAAAAAAAAAAAATTAATTCCAGATCAAAGAAAAGAAAAGTATCACAAGAAAACAAAATATTGGTATCTTACTGGCTAGGCAAAGAATCCTGTGTGTTTGTGTGTGTATTTTAATGTTAATGCTGCTTATTGATTTTAAGCTCAACCTATAAAAAAAACCATGGGAGGTTTTATTACAATCATAAAACAAAATTAGAAGGCTATCTATCAGGACAATATGCCCAGTGGTCCTTTCACAGGTGCCAAAATGCATGGATTCTCAGGTCCCTTAAGTACAGTGACATTGTGTTTGCATGTAACCTGCGCCCATTCTCCTGCACACTAAATCATTGCTTGATTGCATTCACCGTCTATTACATCCTAAATGCTTGTGTAAGTTGTTGTTAGGCTGTATTGTTTAGGGAATAATGACAAGGAAAGAGCCTGGAGATATTTAATACAGAAACAATTTCCTTCCTGAATGTTTTCAGTTCTTGGTTGGTTAGATCAGCAACCGTATATCTTAGGAACTTGAAGAGACAGAAGAAGTGGGGCGGGGTGGGGGGGAGTGGAGAGGCTGAAGCAGGGAGCCGTCTCTACTGGTGAATCTCTAATAAGCCAATGGGTGGACTGGAAGAGGTATAAGTATGTTTTGGAAAGTGACAGGTGTAGCCACATAGTAATATGTGGAAGAACTGGAAGAACAAGGTAGGGGTGTATGTGAGCAGTATCCTTTCCAGCAGAGCAGAAAGTCAGTGCATGTACATTTAAGATGGACAGTAGAGATGTGGTAGTGTTTACTCAGGGATCTGCAGATGACGTTCAGAAACAGCAGCTCAGAAGGAAGGCAGTGGCTACTCTGGGGATCTGGTTGGAAGAACAGGAGATTCTTGTTGACCAGAAAAAAACAAAATCAGTTATGCCATATGCTCTGAGTGTGAAGGTGTACAATGAATAAACTGGAGAAGACTGTAGTTGGAATGACCGATGTCTCCCACAGCTCATGTGTCAGACTTGGTCCCAAATGGTGTCACTGTTTGACGCTATTTGAGCGGGAAGTAACAACAGTAGCAGTGGGTCTAGACCCATTCCTCTGCCCCTGAATGTGGATAAAACACAGCCAGCCAGCCATCATGTCTTTCCCACCAGGATTAACTGTATCCTCACTGGAACTATAAACCAAAGCAAACCCTTTTTCTTTTAAGTTTGCCTCTTGTCAGAAAATTTTATGACTGCAACAAAAAAGCAACTGAAATAGGGCTGCATACAGCCAGCACTGCACACCACAGGGACAGGATACCTGAGGTGCGTTCCCTGGCATGGACCCCGTCATGAGCAATATCACTTGTACTGACCTGACCGGACCCGGAAGGTCCAGCGCCCCTACGTCCTCTCTTCAACAGCCCCGTAAGAATGGGAACAAGGGTTCTGTCTCCTCATTTTACAGGATTCAGGCTCAGAAGGATGAGTGCTGAGTCAAACTGGAGCCCACCCTACCTCCACAGTGGTAGTGCTGGGAGGGTACTTGGTCCACTATATGTGCATCTCATTGGGGGGGGCTGAGCAGGTGCCAAAATTGACTGATGCTCGGGTCCCTTAAGAATCGTGTCATTGTGTTCTCAAGCAGGCAGGGAAGGCCAAGCAGCAGGACAGAGTTCTGCAAGGCTGACTCTTGTCTCACTGTGGTGTCTTTCCGTGATGTGCCAACCAAACCAAAATTCAAACTCAGGTGATCTGCCTACTATCCCATATCATGCCATTTTTAAAAAAAGTATCTGCTTTCTTTTTTGGGCGTTTGCGTGTGTGTGTGTGTGTGTGTGTGTGTGTGTGTGTGTGTGTGTGTGTATCAGAGGGTACCGTGTGTCCCAGTGGAGACCCAAGGGTGACTTCGGGAATGTCGCAGTCAGCCTGCATGGTTGCTGATAAATCACCATCAAACAGCTTAAGGGAACAAAGGGTTTATTTTCTCTTGCGATTTTCTGATTACAATTCTCAGTTCAGCTTGACAGGAGAGCATGCACCAACACCACGGCCAAGGGAACTGGCCACACCATCACCACATAATGGCTGAGAGATGGACAATCCTTACTTGCCAGACCAGCATGCCTGGCCAAGTGTACACAAGGATACCAACTCTCTGAATCGCTGTCTGTATTTTATTCCAAGGCCTAGTCCCACCCACCATGGGCTGGGCCTTCCCCATCAGCTAGACAATCTCCTGCAGGTTTGCTCTGTGCCTAACTCAACCTCTAATTCTCTACAAATGTGCCCAGAGCCCAAACCCTCAACTGTCAAGTTGACACCTGTGCCTAACCATGACAGAATATTTCATTACCTATAAGCCTTTCCATGCCTTCATACAATGATTACTTTGATTTTTTTCCTGTGATCCTTTGTAGGCTTTGTCTATAGGACACCCAGTGTTTACATAGTCTGATCTTCTTGCACATTTTCTATCTGCCACAAATGCTGTTGCTTGCCTCATAATTATCTGTTTCAATGGCTGATTATTATGCTGAATTGTTTTTAATTAATCACATACTCCATTTTTACAGTTCGTTCTAATGTCAAGTGTTTACTTTTTCATCCCTGTCTTACTTGCATATAAGGCTGCTGCCTCTACACAATACTTTCTTAGCTGCCTCAGAGCCTCAATGCATGCAGAGACAAAGGGAAACCCAAGGTCTAAGCGTCAGTCAGAGAGCAGGGATGGGGACAGTGTGGGAATGACCCTCCAGGACCTCAATCTGCAGATCCAGTTTTCTGCCTGATACAGGACATCGCAGGCGCATTCACAGCACTGGGTCTCTTCCCATAGAACAGGCATAAATTTCTGTTGTTGGAGTTTGCCTGCATGGTTGCTCACAAGTCACCACTGAACAGCTTAAGGGAACAGGGGGTTTATTTTCTTACCGGTTACAGTTCATAGCCCAGCTTGATGGGAGACACGCACCAACACCAGGGCTGAGGGAACTGGCCACACCATCACTACATAATGACTGAAAGAGGGACGATCCTTACTTGCCAGACCAGCATGTCTGGCCAAGTGTACACAAGCATGCCAACTTCCTCAATCATCTCTCTGTGATTTATTCCAGGGCCTAGTCCCACCCACCATGGGTTGGGCCTTCCCCATCGGCTAGACAATCTCTTGCAGATTTGCTCTGGGCCTAACTCAACCATTAATTCTCTACAGTTGTGGCCAGAGCTCAAACCTTCAACTGTCAAGTTGACACCTTTGTCCAACTATGACACCTGTTTAATAGGCAAAGTCACTGAGTCTTTTGGGCAAAGCCATACTGACTCCAAATCTAGGTCTCTTCCCTACCGTTGCCATGGTCTTTCCAATGAACGAACTCAAGGAGTCTCTCTGCAAGCTCTTTGCCCTGGATGCGGCTTCTTGTTGTGCGGTTCCGCCCGCACCTTTCTGGTGAGAGGTGAGCAATGGGTGTGTTGCTGGCACTCACTTTGTGCAAATCCTTGGCTCAAAGGCAGTCACCGAGAACAAGGGCTTCTAGGATGAGTCACTGCGTGAGGGTTTTGGTGTTTTTTTATTTGGTTTTGTTGTGTTGTGTTTGTGATGAGGTTGATCATCATGGAAGGAGAATAACACCAACCTTGGGATCTGAGGAAACTGGCCACACCCGATCCACAGAGAGAAGCAAAGACCGAAGCACACCTTCTAGCTTGCCAGTCTGCCAAAGTCCACCAGCTCTCCCTCCATCTCGTCCACCTGCCCAGGAACATGGTCCCGCCCACTATGAGCTGGGTCTTCCCACTTCAGTTAGGTCGTCTCCTACAGTCTTGACTCACTAAATAGTTCTTACAGTTAGGCCTAAAGGCTCATGCTCAACAGTCAAGTTGACACATAAAACTGTTATCTAGGCGATAGAAACCCATCACAGAGTCAAATAGTGCTTGGTTCCGTTCATATGAAATGTTCAGTATAGATAGGTCCAACGCAGACCAGCACTAGATTAGTGCTTGTCATAGTTAAGCACAGGTGTCAATTTGACTGTTGAGGGTTTGAGCTCTGGGCACATTTGTAGAGAATTAATGGTTAAGTTAAACCCAGAGCAAACCTGCAGAAGACTGTCTAGCTGATGGGGAAGCCTAGCCTAAGGTGGGTGGGATTAGGCCCTGGAATAAATCACAGAGAGCTGGTTGACAGAATCAGCATCCTTGTGTACACTTGGCCAGACATGCTGGTCTGTCAAGTAAGGATCACCCCTCTCGAAGCAGGTGTATAGAGATGTTGTGGCCAGTTCCCTCGGCCCTGGTGTTGGGGCGTGCTCTCCTGTCAAGCTGGACTGAGAACTGTCATAAGGAAATAAACCCCTTGTTCCCTTAAGCCATTTGATGGTGATTTATCAGCAACCATGCAGGTGAACTGCAGTCATCTAGGACTGACGGATGTGGGTTGAGGACCACTAGAGAATCATGCTAACGGGTAGAGGGTGTTGTGGTTTGTTTGAAACGGCATTGCTATTAACAGTCCAGGCTAGCCTAGAACTCTCTATGTTCTAAGCTAGCCTTAAACTTCCAATCCCCCTGCCTCAACCTCCAAAGTGCTGAGATTTGAGAATATGGCACCATGTCCAACATGGAGTTCTTTTTGAATCATGAGACTGTCCTAAAATTGACCATGGTGATATTACACTTATGAGTGAATACACTAAAGATCATTGAATCATGCACTTTTAATGGGTGAACTACGTGGCAGGCAAATCATTTCTCAGTAAAGATGTTTGCTTTTCAGGGTAGACAGTGTTAGATAGCTAGTCAGATGCTAGCAGGATTAGAAGGCATTAGGCTGGACTTAACAGTTCGTACAACTGTGAACTGGAGCTGGAGGGCTATAATCACTGGCCAGAGGAAGGAGACCCGGTCCTGGCTGTGACTCTGGGGAAAAAGATGGGATACCCTGAATTTCTGAGGGGAGGTCATTAAGTGATAACTATCT
Organism: Typhlomys cinereus; assembly: GCA_023101885.1. Classification (NCBI taxonomy): domain Eukaryota; kingdom Metazoa; phylum Chordata; class Mammalia; order Rodentia; family Platacanthomyidae; genus Typhlomys; species Typhlomys cinereus. Next base: position 1,299,128 of record JALPQD010000352.1, on the reverse strand, counting down.
AAACTGGCTCCAAGATGCCTAATACTAGCAAGAGACACTGTGATAAAGAAAAAGACCATTGCTCCTTCTTGTAAGAATCAACCCGTATGGGCCTGTCAATTACTTGGGCAGGAAAATACCTCTCAGAAAAACTGCCTGTTCTTTTTTTTTTAGAAATAATTTAAACTAATCATACAAACTCTAGGTATCTCCATCCTCTCTCTGCCCTTCCCTCCCTATCGTTCATTGCACTCTCCCTCATTTTCTCTTCCTTTCACCCCCCTTCTCCCTCTCCCTCTCCTGCTGCCTCCCCCTTCCTCCCTCCCATCCCGTGGAGCATCCTCTGAGTCCTTCACTCAAGTGATGGTTCAGGACTCAGCGGCATAGCCCGAGGCCCTTTCTTGGGCTCCCCATTAGCATGGGAACTCTATCATGACTGTTTAATCCCTTGCCTCTAAGGATCCTACTGTCTGGAGCCTTCTCCCCTGTAATCTGTGCTAGACTTTCGGGGCATTGACCTGTCAGACGTTGTGCAGGTCAGGCAAAGTCCAATCCTGGCTGCTGCAACCCTAACTCGAGTAGAGTATTATCTTGCCTATTGTTGGTCCTCCCCATCTTTAGGCTCTTACAGTCTTGCCTCCCCCTCTTCCACAAGGTTCCCTGAGCTTTAGGTTGGGGAAAGATTTGGCTGGGCCTGGTTCCAGGTGAATAACTAGAGTCTTTGGTATTCGGAATTATGGTTTGTTGTTGAAAAACTGCCTGTTCTAGAGACTTTAAGAAATAGCATAAAAAGTCTGCTTAAAATGTATATATATATACATATATATGTATATATATATGTATATATATATATAGTCACCCTTTCCTCTCACCCCATGAGAGTGTTTTCCTCTGCAGGGACCCCTCGGGCCCATGGTCATCCCTGCAAAGTGCTCTACTTTACTCTGCATCTCCAACTTCTTGGGTTCCTTTTTTTTTGCTGACACAATGACAACAATATCTACTACAGGCTGTGTGGCATGACTGGAAGCTAGGGGACTCCAGAGGGATAACTGTGTAACAGGACAGTGGTCTCCCAGGAGGCCTGGCTAGTTATCTTGCCCTTCCCCAGGGCCAGGCCTTCTCCTAAGGGGACAGTTTGACCTCCATCCTGAGTGATGGGCCTGGGGGAGAGGTCTCTGCCAGGGAGGGTCCCATCAGTATGACAACAACTGGGCTTGGTAGCTACTAGGTCACTTGAGTGGGCACCTAGACAAGCCACAGCCTCTCCATCAGAACAGTGTGTGACTGAGTGTAGCAGTCAGTCTGCAACATTGCTGATAAATGACCATCAAACAGCTTAAGGGAACAAGGAGTTTACTTTCTTACGATAGTCCGATTACAGTTCATAGTCCAGCTTGACGGGAGAGCACACGCCAACACCAGGGCTGAGGGAACTGACCACCATAACGGCTGAGAGAGGGACGATCCTTACTTGCCAGACCAGCATGTCTGGCCAAGTGAACAGAAGGATGCCAACTCTCTCAACCAGCTCTCTGTGATTTATCCAGGGCCTAATCCCACCCACCATGGGCTGGGTCTTCCCCAGCAGCCAGACAATCTCCTTCAGGTTTGCTCTGGGCTTAACTCAACCATCAACTCTCTACACCTGTGCCCAGAGCTCAAACCCTCAAGAGTCAAGTTGACACCTGTGCTTAACTATGACACTCCACCCCTTGTCAACTTGACACAAAAACAATAGCACTTTTAAACTGTAACCTTTCCTTGTCCCCACAGATGTTAAAATATAAATACGTTCCATGGACAAATTTAAAATGTTCTCTCATTAAAACTTCATTTCCAATGTTTTAAAAGTTTAAAACAGATAAAACATTAAAACAGAAGGATCTTAATAAGAAAACATTAAAAAGAACAAAGTCCAGCAAATCACCGCATCCTGTACTTCAATGTCCATCTTCTGCTGCTCATCACGTAGTCAAGGCGGCTCAAAGATTCGAGGCATTCCCAGTCCCCGTTTGCAGCTTAATGTTGTAAAAGCAGAGTTCCTCTGAACCAGGCTGAATCTCCACTCGCAGTTGTCCTCAGCAGCAGTCCCACAGTTCTGGCATCTCCAACACAACTCTGGGTTCTCCTCTGCAGCTTTAAGCTTCACCATCTCTTGCAGGACTCTACGCCTGCCTCTTGGTGCCAAGCTTTTGCTGCTCTCCATGAACCCTTCAGTACACGAAAACCAGTTATCACTTGAGGGACGCTGCCAGATTCCGAAGCGAAGTTGAAATGCAGCTTAGTCCACTGGAGCCACAGCTGCACCAACTTCAACGTGCTGACGCTGGAAAAGCCTCTCTTCTAGGCAACCAAACTTGCAAAGGGCAAGAAACAGCTTTAACTTGGGCTTTCGCCCCTGAAGGAAATTGAGTTTCCAAACCAGGAACTTGCCATACGGTGGTTTTCACGTCTTCCACCATCTCAGTGCAAGTCACTAGGTTTTCCTTCACTGATATTCATTTGTCCAACAGCAGCAGATATTCTGCTGCCTGCCCTTTGCACATCCAAACCTCCAAGGCTGCCAACACAGCTCTCCTCTGTCAAGCAAACCAGTCCATCGTCCTTATATTCAGTTTTTCCAAAGTCCTTGTTTCCCTCATCACAAACTGGGCCCAAATAATGTCTCTCAGCAACTGGCCCACTAAACTCTGAAGAACGGTATTTGTAAATCCACAAAGTGAAAATTCTCAAGCATTTTCAACTTTGTCCAGCGAAACCGTTCAAAAGACACAAAATCCACATAGTCAGATTTATCAGCAACACCCCACTTCCTGGGTACCAAATTCTGTAGCAGTCAGTCTGCAACATTGCTGATAAATGACCATCAAACAGCTTAAGGGAACAAGGAGTTTACTTTCTTACGATAGTCCGATTACAGTTCATAGTCCAGCTTGACGGGAGAGCACACGCCAACACCAGGGCTGAGGGAACTGACCACCATAACGGCTGAGAGAGGGACGATCCTTACTTGCCAGACCAGCATGTCTGGCCAAGTGAACAGAAGGATGCCAACTCTCTCAACCAGCTCTCTGTGATTTATCCAGGGCCTAATCCCACCCACCATGGGCTGGGTCTTCCCCAGCAGCCAGACAATCTCCTTCAGGTTTGCTCTGGGCTTAACTCAACCATCAACTCTCTACACCTGTGCCCAGAGCTCAAACCCTCAAGAGTCAAGTTGACACCTGTGCTTAACTATGACACTGAGGTAGAGGGGACCCAGCTAACCTGTTGTCATTGAATCAGCAAAAGCGAGGACCCAAGGGGAAGCCCAATGTTCCGCCCTGTGTGCAGGGCCCATTTACCAGCTGGTCTCCTTCCCAGCCAGGAGAGGCGGCCAGCTTTGCAACCTGAAGACCACTGCCCACTAAGGTGATTCCTGGGACCCACTCAGTCCTGTTCTTGACCTTTCCGCCATTTAAAAAATGAGAAGTTGTTAAAGTTCAGCCAGGAAATGTCCCTGGAGGTCATCCAAACAGTGGCTTCTAGACTTTCCATTTCACAGCCCATATCATTCCACAACACCTGGGAAGACTTTCAAAGTCCGTAGCTCAGTGCTACGTGCCTCATCCATGTAAGGCCCTGGGATCCACGTTCAGCACCACAAAAAATAACTAAAGTCAAAAGCAGGTGCTTGTTTGTTTGTTTGTTTGTTTTTGAGACAGAGTTTCACTTTGCAACTGTGGTTGGCCAAAAATTCTTGAATTTGTGGCAATTCTTTTGCCTCAGCCTTCAAAATTCTAGGATAACATGCAGGTACCGCTCTATCCAAGTAAAAGGCAAGTTTTAAAACTAATGTTTGATTAAAATGAAAAAGAGAGAATGTCAAAATATAGAAAAATCGGCGCTGGAGAGGTGGCTCAGGGGTTAAGCCTCTGCCTTGCAGGTGGAAGGTCCTGAGTTCGGATCCCAGATCCCACATATAGACGCCAGACAGAAGCGGGGGCGGCCTGGGCGGCCTGCGCGGCCTGCGCTTCTGGTCCTGGTAGGGCGGAGCCTGTGAATCCCAGGGCAGAAGGAGGTGGAGGCGTCCATGGTGGTTCATGAATTCGTCCGTGGTTCTACACACACACACACACACACACACACACACACACACGTGCACATACACACACACATGCGCACAGTTGAATAACTAATTAATAATAATAATAATAAAAAAATTTAAAAATATATAGGAAAATCATTCAAAACTAAATAAATGTAGTTTTATGAAAACCACTCTTTCCCATTTCTCCTCCCACTCCCCCCCACCCCCCAGTGAAAATAGACCAAACACTGGTAAAAATTTCATGCTGGACTATGGGTGGCCTAGGGCTATGCTGGGCACCGCAGTCCCTTTAGTGCTGGATTCTCTGGAAACGAGCTCCAGGATCTTAATGCCAGGCATATACTAGTTCAAATCCAGTCTCTGCAACTTCCTGTCTCTTGATTTTTGTACATTTCTTACCTTGTCTGAGTCCCTTCTCTGTACATTAATTATCCTTCATTTGAATGTGTATGTGGAATGTGTTTATATGCATGTACACATACGTGTGTGTGTGTGTGTGTGTGTGTGTGTGTGTGTGTGTGTGTGTAGGCCCAAGTGTTGATACCAAGAATCGCCTTTGATAGTTTTTTTTCTACCTTATTCTTTTTGAAGTGGGTCTCTAATCAAACCTAAAGCCCAGCCCCCGGGCTACCGGGGCTGACAACTTGATCTGGGGATTCCCAGTCTCCTCCTTCCAAGACTGGAATTACAGGAAGCTCCCACACCCATCTAGCATTTTACACAGGATCTGAGTATCTGAACGTTGATCCTTTTGTTTTGGGAGCAAATGCTCCAACTACTGTTGGGCCATCCTCCCAGTCCTGTCAACTAATTCTTATGTCAGAGTATTTTCTACTTGGTCAAGAATTATCATAAAAATCTAAGCCCTCTAGTTTCTCAAATTACTTATTCCATTTTTCCAGCATTTCAGTTAGTAAAAAGTCTTTCCTATGTTGAGCTAAGTCTATTAATCCCCCCCCAAATAAATGTGCTTAGATGTAAGATGTGTACTTCAGGGTCACATGAAGCAAATCTTTCTCCTGTCACGTTGGTACACTCTACTTTCAACTCTGAGTTCACTTTGCTGTTTACAGTTCATTTTGTTGTTGTTTTTTATACAGCATGGGTGAGGGGTTCCTTATGGGAGTGTGGTGACCCCCAAAGCAGTCACACCACTGGAATGTCTCACTGCACTGTAGATAACAACTTCCCCCAACAGCTGCATAGATGGAGCTCCCCTTTCAATTAACTTCCCATAATCAGTACGCTCTAGTAACTCTCAAGACCAATGAGAAATTAGAGCCGAATTACATGCGCCTAGCTGGGAAGTACAGGAGGGGATGGTAGAATCTCAGGTGAGGGTTCAATGGCTCTCCCCCATTGTTCTTTTGTGAGGCAATGTCAATAGTCAACTAGACTGATCTGGAGGGGTTTTTGCAAGTAAGTAGTCACAGCTGCTTTGATGAAGATGATATTACAGAGAATAAACACCACTCTATAGCACTGGCCTCCAGATTGCTGGGGCTGGCCTTGAACTCCTGATTTCCCCACCTCTACCTCTTAGTACCGGAATTCCATCTAAGCACCACTGAGCCTTCCTGCCCTTCTTGTCTCCACAGCAGGGAGGAAAGGAACGTCACACTTCTCTTTTCTCGGTGTTCTACCCTCTGCCCTCAGCCAGGGCAACAGTGCCAGCTGCTGCTGATGTCAGGAACAGAGCTGGAGAGAGGCTCCCCATCCTGCTCCAGTGCGTGGCCTCGGCCTTGTGCAAATGAGGATTCATTACTATGACTCCTGAGATGTCTGCTCAGAAAAATTCACACTTTCTGACCACGTGCACAGCGAACATCTAAGGCGGTTGATCACCAGGTGGCTTGGATCCAAGGCATGTGACTCATATTTCACAGGGGGGTAGTTGACAAGAGTCACCGTGGGGTAACTTCAGATAAATGGTGGTTGGTGACACGGACCCACTGCTTGAGAGGCCCACGTCACCCACAGAAGCATCACTATGTCCACTGAAAGGGCCCATCCTGTCCCCACGGCAGATTCCTCTTTCTCCCCCTATGTGGCCTTTCAGAATGACTCTGCCACTCCCCTTCATGGTGACCCAAGGAGAAGTTTCCTTTCCTGGGGTGGGGGGTCTTTGAAAACACACCAACAGGTGAGAAAGTCAAGTTCCCAAATCTCTTCTTTCTTACCCTCCTCACCAACTGGATAAGAAGAGCACTTCTCTCGTTATATTTTTAAAATATCTATCAGAAAGAGAGAGAAAGAGCGAGAAAGACAGAGACAGAGAGACAGAGAGCAACAGAGACAGAGAGAACAGGCTCATACATACCACAATGCAAGGATGGAGGTCAGAGGACAACTTTTAGAAGTTAGTTCTCTCCTTCCACCATATGGGCTTCCAGGGATTGAACTCAGATCGCCATTAAGCCATCTCGCTGCCTATGGTTTTATTTACTTATTTTTTACAAACAACTTCTCCCTATTATCCCAAGCTAGCCTTGAGTTCAATATGCTGCCCAGACTGGCCTCAAACTCCCAATTTTCCCACCTCAGTCTCCTGAGTGCCAGGTTACAGCCATGCACCGTAATACCCAGTTGGACTCATCTTTGCAGATTTTTCTCCCCTGGTTGGGAAACTATTGGTTGAACAATGGTCAGGAGGTGGTAGTGATTACACTATCCCCGTCTGTGTGACCGAATCCTCCAGGGTTCGTGACATCAGGGACCACGCAGGGCTGTGTCATGAACATAGCAGGTCCAAGATTCAGAGTCAATATCCCATGGCAGAGCAAAACAAAGGAAAGAAAGCCCCCTTCCCATGCACTGGAAATACAGGTTGCTTGGGATGGAATTACAATGGGGTCTTCAAGTGTGGAAAGGAATTCAGCCCTCATTGATATTGCCCCCAGCTGAGGCGGATGGACTTCAATCAGGCAACCGAGGTCCCATATTTAGTTTTTAATCCAGATGCTAAGGTTAATAGAGGCGGCTTCTTGGAATTAACTCTTCATATCTCTCCTCATAAACTCAGCATCCTTAGGAGCTGACGTTAGCGTTTGAAGACCTGAGCAAGGGAAAAGTAATTGTCTATTGGCTTAACTCGTTTAAATGTTAAAACAGCCAAAGGTCAGAGGTTTGCCGTATAGTTGTCAGCTCTGATTTGACTCCAGAGGAACTTCAACTGTAAGAACCTCAGGACAACCAGTCGAAAAGGTTGCTACAAGTCAGGACCACTGAGACAGAAAGCAGAGATGACTAGGAGCAATTTGCTTTAGTTGCTATGGAAACGACAACAAAAAAAATGAGCCACTATCCATAGCTAGAACGTCTAACAGTATCTCTCAGCAGTGGTTAGGGCCTGGCACTGATATCATTAATAATAAATATTTACTAAATATTTGTCATGTACACTGTCTAATGTATCTCTTCCATTTATTCCCAAGCTGCATGCTTTATAAGAAAATAGAAATAGCAAATTAAGTGCTTTCCTGTTGTCTGTGAGTTACTCTATTGAATGATCAAACCCTGGAGGAGTGGCGTGGGAACCTTTGAATTTGTGGTTAGCCAGGCAGAAATGTGGAGATCCTGAGCACCCCATTGATGCCTGGTGTCTGAAGCAGTGACAGACTTAGCCCTTAATTTTTGGGATCTGGGTAACTTTGAATTTAATTCAATTGGAAGAATCAAACATCATTGTTGGACACTCCGTTGATGATAAAGAATTGGAGAAGGGGGGACTGGGAAAGACACCGGATATTAATAGAATCAGGGGTGGGGGGTGGCATATGATGAACTTCATAGATACAGCAAAATCTGTTGCAAAAAAAAAAAAATTCAAACTCTTGCATGACAAAAATGCTAAACAACCGAGGAATCTTCGCCGACCTTCAAAGGGACATCGGCGAAATATGATTCACTAATATCATATCCACTAGTGAATGTAAGCTTCCCATAGAGATCAAGACTCAGACAAGGATGTCCATTGGCCAGCTCTCTTCAATTAGAAGTTCCAGCCCATCCAGGGCAGTTACGCGAAGCGTGTGGGGTGAGTGGGGAGAGCAAAGTCAAACCTTTTAGGCACAGGTGACATGATCCCGCACACGACAACACTAAAGAGGATGGGATGGCGTTAGTGGGAGACACTTGCCTGGCAGGCACAAGGTCCTGGTTCCATCCCCGGCATCACCTCAATTACAAGAAAATGTTATGTTGGGCCAATGCTACCTCCATTTCTTTTCTTTTTAATTCAAGAGAAATTAATAGCAGTTCAGGATTTGTTTGCTGATAGGCAGTTTCTCCAGCTTCTCTTGCTTCTGCCATGTGTCACACAAGTCTCTGTTCTCAATGTCACAACATCTACCACACACAGCCATTTCCTCCCAAGACTTATGCCCAGAAGTTTCACGGATGGGCTGAACCGTTGGATGGAAGATTCTGGGTCCTAGAAAACCACCACAGTGGTCAAGGAAATATTGAGAGTAGTAAGTCTTCAAAACTCTGAGAATTAGGGCAGGTGAGATAGTCTAGCAGGTACGGTGCTTGCTTACAAACCTGGTGACCTGAGGTAGGTCCCCAGAGCCCATATGGAAGAAAAGAAAAGACTGACTTCTGACAGTTGTCCTCTGACCTCCGCCCATGAACATCCTACCTCTTTTTGTAATAAATATTTTAAAAAAAAAATCTGAGCAATTATGGAGACAGATAGGCAAGGCAGCTCAGCGGGTAATCCGGGTTACCTGAGTTTGCTCCCTAGAAGTTCACATGGTAGAAAAGAGAAAACTAACTCTTGAAATTGTCCTCTGACGTCCATTTGTGCCACAGCATGGATATAACTCTTTCTCTTCTTTAATCGCTTTTATTCTCCTCTCTCTTTCTTTCATCCTCAAATACAATGTTTGTTTGTTTGTTTGTTTAGAAAAATAAATAAATGGGACTGGAGAGATGGCTTAGAGTTAAGACTCTGTCTTGAAAGCAGAAGGTCCTGAGTTCCTAACCCAGGTTTGGCAGTGGCCTCCACTTCTAGCCTGGAAGGGGGAGCCTGGGAAATCCCTGAGCAAAGCAAAAAAGGAGGTACAAGCAATCCAGGACGATTCCAAAAGTCACCCCTGGGCCTCCATAGGGACACACGGTGCCCTCTGATGGAACAATCTTAAATCCTGTCCAAACCGACTGGTCCCTACTAGAGTAATGATGTAAACTGGAAAAAAAAAAAAAAAAAAAAAGACACCCCCCCCCAAGCATGAAAGCTCAATAACTCTCTGAATTCTTTCTTCTTCATCCTGATCTTCGAACTTCCAAGGGTCAGGACTGACAAAGACAACATCCCAGTCAGGAACAAGGAATGCCACAGTGACCAAACCACAGGGATGGATATGAATTTCCATCCACTCAGGAGGCTGGGAGCTACGGAGAGACAGAGAGGCCAGTTTCATGGAGTAAGCAGGTTTCTTTCAGGACTTGTGACGTCAGAGCTAGGAACCTTCATTTCAGAGCACGCAGGGAATACAACTGAAGTCCAGACTCTGCTTCCTCCTCACCTGATGGTTCCCCTGTTCTCAGGCTTGGCTGAGCCCCACTCTCAGATTCTCAGGCACTGAATCATCTTTTTCCTTCACTGCAGTGGAAATGTATCTTGGGCGTGGGCTACAGTTGCAGCCACATTAGCATCTCCCAGCAGCTGGATCTTGAGTCGCCTGTAACCTTCCAGGCTCTATGCCTGGCTTCAGGCTTCCTGCCTCTTGCTGTTCCCCAACCATTCACACCTCTGCGAGTCTGCAGAGGCATCTCGGTTCCAACTGGCTGACTCCCGGATCTGTCAAGACTCTGCAGAGGCCTCTCTGGAGGGAGCTCCCTCTTGCTGCACAGGCCTGATGAAGCCCACCCGTCTCTCTTCCAAGGCATGCTGGAAGCCTCTCTGTCAAACGCCATCCCTTCCTGCGTTTTCCCACCAGCTGTGAATACCCAGAAAGCTGAGGAGCTTTATTTAAATCCATCAGTGGCGTGTTTCCTCCTCTACAAACAGCCCACAGACCTATTTTACCCGCACAGTATTTATTTTATCCAAGCAAGCATTTTCAAGTTGGGAATATTTATATTAGTCTTGAGATCGGTTCTCTCTTAGAAATTGAGGCAACTGGGCTGGAAAGATGGCTTAAGACTCTGCCTTGAAAGCAGAAGGACCTGAGTTCAGATCCCAGATCCCACATTAAAAAAAAAAAAAAAGAAATGGCAATGGCCTGAACTTCTAGCTCTGGAAGGCGGAGCAAAGCAGAAAGGAGGTAGAAACAATCCAGGATAACTCCCAATGTCACCCTACAGAAACACACACACACAGAAATACACACACACACACACACAGAAATACACACACAAACACACACACACATACTCACTCATGTGCAAAAGAAAGAAAGGAAAGGAAGGAAGGAAGGAACGAACGAACGAACGAACGAAGGAACGAAGGAAGGAACGAAGGAAGAAGGAAGAAGGAAAGAAGTTGAGGCAACTTGGCATCATAGACTTCATACTTGTAGGAGGGGGACAATCAGCTGCCCTCTGGGATCAGCATTTGTCCATAACTTTCTGTAGACATTGATAGTGAGACCCTAGGTCAGATGCCTTCTCCATCCCCACTTCCAGACCCTAGTACCCATTGGTTCAGCTTTCTTCCTCCTGCCTCCTTTTTTTAAAAGACATATTTTTATTTATTTATTTTATGCGTGTGTGTGTGTGTGTGTGTGTGTGTGTGTGTGTGTGTGTGTATGTGTGTGTGTGTGTGTGTAGGACCAAGGGTGACTTCGGGAATCATCCTGGATTGCTTCTATCTCCTTCATATTTGCTCTGGGATTTCCCAAGCTCTACCCATCAAGGCCAGAAGTGCAGGCCACCACCGTTTTGGCCTGGTGTTTTTACGTGGGACTTGGGATCTGAACTCAGGACCTTCTGTTTTCAAGACAGAATCTTAACTCCTGAACCATCTCTCCAGCTCTTTATTTTATTTTATTTTTTTAAGATGTGATCTCACGCTGTAGCCCAGACTGGCCTGGAACTTGCTTTTTAAAACCCAGGCTGTCCCCCAATTTGTGGTCAATTTTCCTGATACATGTGACATAATTCCTGACTTGCTTAAAAAAAAAAATCTTGGTACAAACTAGTGCATAAAGACATTCAGTGCTCTTTCTTCCTTCTCCTCTCTCTTTCTTTTCGCACCACATTCGTGTAGGTATGTGAAATGCACACACCCATACACAAGCATGTGGAAGCTTCCAGAAGAATCTTCTATATTTCTCTCCCCAGTTCCTCAATTTAGGAGCTTGGAGTTTTTACTCTATTTTGTTTTACCTCCCTTGTAATTGAGACAATAGCCACAAGCCCCCCCCCCCGTTTGTTTTCTAAGCTGTATAGCATCAAATAAGATTTAATCACTGTAGGCTGGTGACATAACTCAAGGTTAGAATATCTGTCTGGCATGAGCAAGATCCTAGGTTCTACCCCCCGAAACAGAAAGAGAGAAAAAGAGACTGAAAAGAGATTGACCCAGTCTTAGAAATAATTGATGTCAGTTTTCTGAAAAGCATCATTGCTTTTAGGTTATAGAAAGTCCTCTTACCCCACTTCTCAGTAGTGAACCTAGAATAGCAAGCTCTAACATCAAAAGCACATTTCCAAAGTAATCCAACTGAATATGGACTTCTTAAAAGTACATCAAATGCTGGAGCCAATCCCTTCCATATATAACCATTTAAGCAATTTCAAATATATTTCCGTTGCCTAATTATGCAAGGACTGTGCTCATAAAACATGCTGCAGCAAACTTTCATGAAATCACCATAGATTAGTACTTGCAAGAAAAATGTCCCCTTGCAAGGTGGACTTTTCATCAGCCTTCAGTGGATTGCACCTCGTTTCCCACCACTGGGCTCCCATCGGCTCAGCCTCAGGTCATTGGAAAAGCCACACTGAACAGGCATCCCTCCCCCACAGGAAACTCAATTAGCATCTGGCTGCAGCTGAACAGATTGCCTGGTAATGCTGGGGATTTTGAACTTGAAAGCAGAAGTCATTGCGTTGCTGAACATTAGGGAAAAGACCTTCATTTGCCTTCAGGAGCCTGCCGCTCACCTAGCCCAGAGCAGCGGTCCTGGCTGCAAATTAGTACATGCTTTTAAGGAAAACACCAAGGGGAGGCTGAGATAGTTGGACAGGTAAGGTGGCTGCTGGCCAACCTGGTGACCTGAGTTCAATCCTGGGAAGTTTACATGGTGGGAGGAGAACACCGACGTTTGAAAGCTATCCTTTGATCTCTCTACCCACATGTGTGCACTTCTCCCCTACTCCACCACACACACACACACACACACACACACACACACACACACACACACACACAGAATTAAAAAGTTAAAAGAGAAAAAGAAGAAAAATACCAATACCAAACCAACCCAGGCTTTGAGAGAGAGGCACCAGCTGGCATTGTGTGTGTGTGTGTGTGTGTGTGTGTGTGTGTGTGTGTGTGTGTGTACAGGTATGCATGCACATGGAGGACAGAGGTCAACATTGGGTATCTTCCTATCTTCCTCCATCACTTCCCGACCTTTTTTGTTTTTGAGACAGGGCGTCAAACTGAGCCTGGAGACCCATCCTTGGCTAGACTGACTGATCCACCACTTTACCCACTGAGCCATCTCCCCAGTGCCTGGCCTGGGACCTCAAGTGCTTAGGAGGTTCCAACATGCAGCCAGAGTTGAAGACCACTGATCCCAAAGCATGATCCACCAGGCCACAGCATCTTGGAAGCGAGCGAGGCATGTGAATCCTTGTCCCCCCCCCCCCATCTCAGACCTGCTGAAACAGAACCCCTGGAGTGCCCATAATTTGTGTGTTAACGTTGCATGTGGTCCTGCTGTGTTCCCTAACCATGAGACTCACTGAGATCGTTAAGTTCAGTCAGGCTTGGCTTCCCATCCCCAATCTTCCACCCCCAAGCTCTGGGACCCGAAGCAAGAGCTTTCCTAGCTGAGACCCTGTCGGTATCGCCGTAACGGGGGCGAGGGTTTAAATGCCGTAGCACCAGGAAATTACTGCCCACTTCAGCCCCCATCTCCTCACATATAATCCTTGCTCCTCCTCCATCCATGCTACACCTTTCTTGTGTCTTCTCCGGTTTTCTCTGCCTTCTGCCCCTGCTTCAGTATCTCCGTCCTCCTCCTCCTCCTCCTCGCCTTCTAAATGAGGTCCACACTCTGCCCAAGGGCTGAGAAGAAGACAAACAAGTCACAAGGAAAAGACAAATGGGACAAGGTGTGGGGACCTCCCTTGGGTCCCCGTAGAGATGAGACGCAGAAATGCTTCAGAGGAAGGGGGTGTGAAGCTCTGCTGGCCAACTGTGCACCGTGGCAAAATGGCATGCTGGGTAAGAGGTCTGACCCTGAAATGTTAAGGAAACCTTTTAGCCTATAGATTTACTGTCTCAGGAGTAAAGGGTATTCCAAAGTCTCCTGTGCTGTTTGCTGTCGTTTTTTAACTTAAGACATCCTACAGACCCAACCACATGCCACTGATAGGTCCTCAGAGGCTGTCACCAGAAAGTGGGTGTCACATCAAAGACCTTGGCCGAGGAGCCTCACTTCTGCAGAGCACCTGCCCCATCTGTTATCTGTGAAGCAGCGCTTTCAGAGGACTCCAACCTGAAAGGGAGTAGCCCGATGGCCTCCCTGTTGTCTCCTTGAAGGGGACTGTTGCCCTCAGGAGAAACAGCCCTTTGTTTATCCTGCTCCATCATGAGTGACCATTCCCAAATTGTCTCCCAGGCAACCGTCACATGGCTGGGACACAGGAGAAAGGAGAATTCAGCTCCGGAGGGTTGGTGACGCATGGGATGTAGCTTAGTCACTGTCACACTGTGACCTCTCCCAAGGGTTCCTTATTCAGGCCCCCAGCATGTCCCTGCCTTCGGGCTTCTGTGGCAGCTGACGGACAACCACCTCATCTCAAAATTTTCCCAGAGGTGACCTCTCTGATCCCCAACTTGATTACTTAGGTTAGCGGTAATTTGTGGTAATGAAATACCTGAGATAATCTGCTTAAAGAAGAAGCATTTTAAGCTCCCCGTTTGGGAGGTTTCCATCCATGGTCAGGGAGGCAGACTCATGACTTTTGGTCCTGTGATGAAGTAGCATGTCCTGGGACAGGGACTGACCTTGAAGCTTCCTGCATGCTAGGTATTCTACCAACTGAGCCGCATGCCCAGCCCAGGGGCCCCCACCCCTTAAAGGTTTCACCTTCTCTCGGCAGTAGCACCCAGGGGAGCAAGTCTTAGACAGACTTCTGGCGTCATTCCAGAGCTTCTCTAGCACTCTTTCCTTTAAAATTGCAGACTAGGGCTGGGGAGGTGGCTCAGGGGTTAAAAACCTTTGCCTTGCAAGCAAAGGACCTGAGTTCAGATCCCAGATCCCACAGAAAAATGTCAGACTGATATAATAGCAGCCTGTAATTCCAGCCCTGGAAGATGGAGCCTAGGAAACTGCAGAGCAAAGCAGTAAGGAGGTAGAGCAATCTAGGATGATTCCTGAAGTCACCCTTGGACCTCCATAGGTACACATATTCAAGTGCCCTCCAGCGTGCATGCATGTACACACACACACACACACACACGCATGCATGCATGTGCACACACACACACACACAATTTTTTTAAACTACATACTACATGCCAGCTACACTTAGCTCTATCTGCCTCTCCTTTGCCAACTCTCTGCGCTCATCTGTTCCTTACTTTCATCTGTTCCTTACCTTCTTCAATCAGTGCTTCTCAGACCCATGCTGTATCAATAGCAGCTGAGGGATGCTGGACCAGTCCGCTGGGTGTTTTTCTAACAGGTCCTCACCTAAGAGCCACTGTGCTAGTTCATCCTGTGCCTCACGCTCACACTGTAAGTCCCATGAGGGTCCACTTGGGGGCTCTTTGTCCTGCTCATTGATGCACCTCAAAAGCCCAGAAGAGCTTCGGCCTCATAGTAGATGCTCAATCAACATCCCTTGGGAATAAATGTAGGATAATGTTAGAAAGTATAGTCTTGGGATCCAGACAGAGTGGGTTCAAGTGCAAAATTTCCCATTCCTAGCTGTGGCCTAGGGGAGACAACACAATCTTTTGGAGCCTTTGTTTCTTTATTGAAACAGTGAATATAATTTTGGCCACTCTAAATTTTAGGGTCCCAGTACATGTCGAGTCTGAGGCCGGCTTGGCCTACATGAGAATCTCTTTCTCTCTTACAACAACAACAACAACAATAAAAGCGAAAAGATGATGAAGCATTTCGCGGCAGTGACTTTGGAGCATGTCAACCCCTGAGCACGGGGCTCTGTGTGGCTTGCAGGCCACATAGCTGAACTAGGGAATATGCGGGATCTATTACATGTGGTGGCTGTGGTGACGACAGACAGGATGGGACACGGAAGCTCGTCCCCAGCCTCTGACATATTGTCCCTTCACGTGTCCTCCTTCCCTGTGGACCTGCGCCCCCCAGCACGGCAGGTGTGCGGCTCCAGAACTTCCGGTCCTCACCCTTGAGCTTGGACATACTACGGATTCACAGCAAATCTGCTGCCGTGGTCTTGGCCTTGCCAGCTGTTCAGAGGCAGAATGGGGGATGTCCCTCTGTCAAGGACACATTTTGGTTATGATGCCTAAGTAGCTCAAGGGAGGGCTTCAGGGAAGAGCAGAAGTGAAGCCCCCGCACCCAGCTGGCGCAAACCCTGCCCCTATCATGCATGGCAGGAGTGAGTGACCACAGCAAACAGTCTTGGCCGTGAGGGAATCCAATCCTGGGGCCTGGAATCTGTCCTCGTGGAAGCATAAAAATCACCACCAACCACTTCACTGCATCAGCGCACCCCGCAGACTCCGAAATCGACAGACAGGGAATGGCTGGACATACTGAGGCATGTGGGGTAAGGAGAGAACCGGAGGCGCTCACACACAAACCTTGGGGGCTTGTGGACAACTTCTACCCCAACCTGGACAAAGAGCCAGAATTGGGGGGGTCTTGCCCCCTGCCAACCAAGAAAGGACACTGATCTTCCGACAGTGGATCTGGGTGGTGCAGACTAGGAGCATGGCACAGGCGAGCGAGTCCATGTGACTACTACAAATCCCAACCTCTGAAGAGTATAGCTTTAGAAGTGGAGGCAGGAGGGTCAGGACCTCAAGACTCTGCCTCGGCTACACATGGAGTTCTAGAGCGGCCGGGGCTGCGTGAGACCCTGTCTCCAAAAGTTACGAGAAGCGGGTGAGAGAATGAGTGAGAACGAAGCACAAGGACACATTAAATGAGGATGTCTAAACCCTCTGTATGTGTTCCCATTGCTGACATAAGCACATAACCAAAGGTTTAGAGGAATAAGGAGTTTATTCCTCCTCAGTTGTAGTGACCGTAGGAGAGTGCATACCATCAGGAGCCCAGAGAACCCACCATGCCATCTCTACACAAATTGCCAAGACGGACATTCTTACCTGCTAGCATGCCTGTGTGCCCACATGCCAAAATACTGAACCAGCTTTCCCCATCTTATCCACAGGCCTAAGGAAATGGTCCCACCAACTATGGGCTGGGTCTTCGCACATCACTTAACTGATCTCCACAGGCTTGCTAAGGGCTTATCTTAGCTAATAACTGTATACAGATGTGCCTAAACTTAATAAAATAAAAAACTTTTAAATTTTTTTATAATTTATTCAATTGTGTGTGTGTGTGTAGTGTGTGTGTGTGTGTGTGTGTGTGTGTGTGTGTGTGTGTGTGTGTAGAACCACGAGCGAATTTGAGAACCACCATGGACCACCTCCACCTCTTCCTTGTTTGCTCAACCCCCAGATTCACAGGCTCCGCCCTACCAGGACCAGAAGCGCAGGCCGCCCCCGCTTCCACCTGGCGTCTATATGTGGGGTCTAGGATCCGAACTCAGGACCTTCCGCCTGCAAGGCAGAGGCTTAACCCCTGAGCCACCTCTCCAGTCCCAAAATAAAATAAAAAACTTTTAAAAAAACAATAAAAAGACTTTATACACAAAAAATATGGTCTCATGTTCAGAGATCTTATTCTATACTTCAGTTTAGTTATTTTGCTTGTTTATTGAGACAGGGTCTCATGAAACCTAGACTGGCCTTGAACTCCTGATCCTCCTGTTTCTATTTTCCTAGCACTAGGATTATAGTCATGAGCCACCACACCTGTTGAGATCTAAAATAAAACAAACAAACAAACAAAAAGACAACTGGTAAAATGGCTCAGGATAAAGTCTCTAGCATGGAACCTGATAATCTGAATTTCATCCTTGGGTCCTCCAAGTGCAGGAGAGAACCCACCTCAGAGAACTGACCTGTGACCTTTATCAAATTCTATAGCACATGCACACTCATACTGACAGACATACAAGCACACACACATAAATAAATAAAAATTGAAGGGGGAAAAAAAAGAATCAGTCCCTATCGCCAGCCCTCCGGTGGCTAGGGCAGGAGAATACAGGGAGTTTTAGGCCTGCCTGCAATATATATGGAAACCTGGCTCAAAATAAAAATAAAGTCAGGTCCTTGAAAATAACACGATTCAAGTCATGAAACATTCATTATGCTTAGTCGTTAAGGTAAGCAAGGCGCGTGGCTGGAAGTAGCATCACACACACACACACACACACACACACACACACACACACACGCTGTGCCTATGCACACACCCTACTCGCCAATAACAGCCTTGACTTGTGGGGAAACCAAGTGACCTCTGGCTGTGCCCACTGGAGCCCAGTTCGAGTCCTGCGATGGTGTTTGTGAGCATGCGTGACAGCTTCCTGCTCTGCTTTTTCCTCCCCTTACAAATGAAGGGTCGGGAAGATGAGAGAGGAGGAATGTTAACTAGATGCCTGTCACAGAGCAACAGTCAAAATTGGTAAAATCGCCAGGCTACTGGCTGGTCATGTGAGGCAGAGAATGTGCCTGGCATGAAGGAGGTGCCCCAAGTGTCCACTGAAAGTCCACGGAGAATCACTGTCACTGCCCCCCCTTCTCCCTTTCCCTTTTTCTTGGCTTAGCTGCTGTCTTCATCACCTCATTATGCACTGGTAAAATCGCCTGGCAGCTGAAGGCTGGTGAGGACCGGGCAGTTCAGGCAGCTCCTGAAACAAAAGACGACCTCTGGGGAGTGCTCTCATCAGAGGTTGAGTCTGTCGGGCACCGGACGTGACCCGACCCCCAAAGACCTGCTCTTCAAACTTTGACAGCTCAAAAACAAACAAAAACAAAAAACAAAAAACAAACAAACAAACAAACACTCTTGTCTCTGAAATACTGCGCTCGCAGAATGACATTCATCCTGGTTTTAAATGCATATTCCATATCGTCAAGAGAGTAGACCACAGCTGCGCGCAGAAACATGCTTGGGTTCACGGCTGTCACAGGCAGCGAGACAAAGCCAGGCACACTGATGGGAAGGTCAAGATGAGGAAAAGGGCCGAGCGGGAAAAAGTCATGACAGTGATTACCTATTGGGGGTGCTGACACAGAGGGGTGTGGGGGGACACAGGGGTACAGGACATATCCTGAGCTGGATTGCGATTTCGGTATGCATTTTCAAATGTACCATGAAGATGAATATCTACGCTAACCTCACTTTTTTCTAGGGGAAGGGAGGGGATGCTTGAGATCAAACCTAGGGTGCATGTTAGGCAAGGATTCCACAGTCCACCCGCCCAGATTTCTACTCTTTACACATATTTTACTGCATGCATTTTAGGGCTGTTTTCTCCAGCCCCTCCTGCCTGCATGAAAGATGAATGCATTTCCCTCTCTGGGGGAAAGCACGCTTATAGCATGTTGCATTGGCTTTGTGCGCGTGGCCACTGACCTACAACTTTAGTCTGAAAAACGTAGATGTTTGAAGCACCCCAATTTTGCAACCCATGTTGACATTTCTTTCATGTTTAATAAGGCAGAGCTTAGACAAGGGGCAAGGATTTGGTTTTCTCTGAACCTCTCAAAGGCTCCATCAAAGACCAGAAGTCACAGGGTCCCTGGAGACCGGGGCATCCAGATGGGTGTTCTCAGGATTCCTGAGACCCCGTGTAGAGATGGGTGGGATCTGGCCAAATGTCACACTAACGAGGAAGGAAGGTGGGCTTAGGGGAGCCTGTCCCAGCCTGAGAGATGTCTAGCCTTCATCTTGGGAGGAGTCATGGCTTCCTATGCTTTCTAGAGCCTTGGTTTCACAGGGTCTCTCCATCGGTGTCGCAGGCTGTGTGTCCGATAGCTTTGTCCTCATGAGAGGCCTAGAACTAGCAAACTCCCGAAGGGGTGGTCAGGTCAACTTCCCAAGTGTGTGGCCCCTGCAGTCACGCAGCCCTCCCCAATCCAGAAGGGCTTGGTTTTCCCTTCCTGATCACCCCCCCTAAAATTCTTAATTAGTTGAGTGCAGGGGCACAGGTCTGTGGTGACATCCCTGGGGAGTCTGAGGCAGGAGGATTATGAGTTACAGACTA
The DNA here is from genome assembly GCA_023101885.1 of Typhlomys cinereus. Classification (NCBI taxonomy): domain Eukaryota; kingdom Metazoa; phylum Chordata; class Mammalia; order Rodentia; family Platacanthomyidae; genus Typhlomys; species Typhlomys cinereus. Next base: position 1,279,534 of record JALPQD010000352.1, on the reverse strand, counting down.
GTCTGAGTTACATAGCAAAACCCCACCTTGAAAGGAAGAATAAAAGTTTCTAACGAGATGATTCATGCTTACTGCATAAGCATGAGACCTGAATTCAAATCCTCAACACCCACACCAAAAAGCTGCCTATAATCCTAGAGTGGAGGGTCACAGAGAGAGAGAGGGTTTACTGGGGTGCTGGCTAGCCTAGTTCCAAGTATAGTGAAGCACCCCTTCTTAAGGAAATGAGGTACAGAGTAATAGAGCAGGACACCTAACACCCTCCTCTGGCCTCTTTGTGAACACGTCTGCACACATGCGTGTGCATACACCATACAGAGAGAGAGAGAGAGAACAAACAAAACAAAATTCAAATAAAAAAAGCCCTTTTGCTTCTCTACAAATGTGGCAGCCAGTCCTGCAGGTGGCAGAGGGTGTTATGTGGACAGCACGTGTCTAGAGTCAAGCAGGGCCAGTGACAGTTCAGATCCTTGTGAGCTAAAGCATCAATACCAAGATGCTTAACCCCACCTGCCATATAGGGGTAACCATAGCAATATTGTCCAGAAGGTGTTCAGAGACCCCATCAGGCCTGGCACTTGAAGCTCACTGACATAGTAGGATTGGGGGCTGCAATATGCCCCGCCAGGCCTCCACAGTGCCTCATCCACAGTCAGAACGCCAAGAACAAGATTTGAGACTAGCCCCCCTACACACACACACGCACACAGCTCCCTCCTGGGCCTGACACCAGCTGTCTCGTTGCACCCCAGAAGTGCGTCCTCATCATCTAACGGAAGCTTAGCTCTAGCCACTCACAAGGCTCTGAACTGGGAGAAAGCCAATGCCATCAGCCACACGTTATCCAGTCCATCTTTGATTTGGAGGTTCACTGAAGCATGGCCGATGCCTGGTTATCTTGGGGCCTGTAAGTCTCCTGTAAATAGACTTTTGTTAAAAAAAAAAAAAATCAACTGACTTGGAAAAACCGACACACCCCGACAGTGAGCACGCCTGCCTCCTCTCCATCGCCCTTCCCCAGCGTGGATGGAAGAACGCATGGAGGCTATGGCTGCCTGCACTCAGTTAACATCCTGGAGTCCCAGGGTTTATCCTCGTAAAGAGGAGGTACAGGACAGTGATGCAAAACAGTTGCTGGGATCAACCTCTGGTCACACCTCGGCCAGGCATGTGACAAGGTGGTTCCCACCTCAGGGCTGTAGTGAGATGACATCTGTGAAGTTTGCGGGATAGAACCTGGTGCCCAGCAAGCGAGCCACATGGAGCTCAAGTCAAGATTTGCAAGCAGGCACCTTACCCACTGAGCCATCTCACCTCTCACCGGCACCATGTCTTGTTTTGCTTTGTTTTTTCCCCATAGGCAAGGAACTGAGGCTCAGAGAAGGCAAATGACCTGCACAAGGTCACACAGCACCATAGGAGTTGAGCTGGGAGGAGAATTCAGGGTGGCTGGCTTTGCAAAAACCCTCCTCCTTCTCCTCCCTTCCCCGACACATGCCTGCCCACAGCTCGTCCTCAGAACCTGGGACTCTCCCCCACTTCTCCATCTCCCTGGCGGACTTTCTACCAGGTTACAGGCACATCGGATGCTTGGCCGCGTTCTCCTGGAGACCCATCCTTCTTACTGAGTCAGACCACCACTCAGTCCCGATGGTCCCATTAGTCTTCCGTGGGTGAGCGGATCTCTTCATCTCTTAGTCCAGAGTCCTATTCATATATATTTATCCATATGGCTGTATAAATAGGGCTTGGAGACATATACGTGGCAGGTTATGGCTGTAGCATAGTTGTTCTCCCCAAGAGGAAAACAAAGATGATGTATGGCGGGGGCTCCCTCCCATGCCACAGGCTCCCACCTGATTTATTAAGAGTTAGCTGCAGCCGCGCGCTCTGAAGCACAGGATCCATTACAGAGTTATTTAGAACAGGATGCTTGGGCTCCAGCCTCCAAAGGGCAAGTCTAGGTGTGTATGGAGTACTCTGCATGTATGTATGCATGCATGTGTGCATGTGCATGTGTGTTGTGTGTGTGTGTGTGTGTGTGTGTGTGTAGACCAGAGGTCAGCATCAAGTATCTTCCTCAATCACTTACCACCTTATTTTTTGAGGCAAGGTCTCTGGCTGAACCTGAAGCTCACTGATTTGGCTAGACTGCCTTGCTGTTGCAGTGCACCTGCAGGGTTGCTGATAAATGGCCATCATAAGGCTTAAGGGAACCAGGGTTTATTTCCTTATGACAGCCCGGTTACAGTTCTCAGTCCAGCTTGACAGAAGAGCATGAACCAACACCAAGGCCGAGGGAACTGGCCACACCATCTCTACATAATGGCTGAGAGAGGGACGATCCTTACTTACCAGACCAGCATGTCTGGCCAAATGTACAAAAGAATGCTGACTTTCTCAACCAGCTCTCTGTGATTTATTCCAGGGCCTAGTCCCACCCACCATGGGCTGGGTCTTCCCCATCAGCTAGACTATCTCTGCAGGTTTGCTCTGGGCTTATCCCAACCACTAATTCTCCACAAATGTGCCCAGAGCTTAAACCCTCAACAGTCAAGTTGATACCTGTGCCTAACGATGACACTTGCCAACAACCCCAGGGATTCTCCTGTCTCTACCTCTGCAGTGCTGGGATCATATACATGTGTCCTTACATCCCACCCACTTTTCACAGGAGCAATGGAACTCTAAATGCAATTTCTTATGCTTTGGAGATAACTTTAGCGACTGAGACTTGCTCCAGCATCCCCTAGCAAACTAGATAGTCATTTTGTTGCAAGTTTAATTAAAAGAAGAGTTCCCCAACCTTTCCGAACAGCACCACTACTTAAGAACCAAGTGTTCAAACACGTAAAACCCACAGAAAACATTTCACATACATACATACATGCATACATACACACACACATACATACATACATACATACATACATAAAACAGTAAATATGTTACAGTGTTTAATAAAATACAAAGTAATAATGCAAAGTGTCATTGAATGCACAGTAACCTACAATCATGTTTTTTTGTCAGTCATCGAAAGGAAGACGTCTGTGAGACTCAGGTTGTGCAGTAAGTAAAGGCCAAGCCAGGACCACACCCAGGTCCCAGGACCCTCGAGACTTACAATGCTGCACACCAGGGAGATGGGGAAACGTCTTGCATTCGGGCCATTCAGAAAATGCCAAGCAGCAGTGGGCCGGAAGCTTGGTGCGCGGCCCTGCTCAGAGGGGCGTCCTTACCCCTGAGCACTAGAGAGCTGGCTGGCATTTTCTAGCGAGGCTGAGAGAGCGTGACCCCGACACTGCACTGGTCAAGCAGTCATGGTCAGGATTGGAGCCTTAAAACACGGAAGAAAAGGTATCAGTGTGGTGGCTACTACTTTGTTACCCAGAATTAAAAGGTTGAAACAAGAAGATGGCTGGAAGTTCAAGGCCAGCTTGGGCTATCCAGTGAGACCCTGTCTAAAAACAAACAAACAAAAAGTCACTTTTTCAACAATATTCTAAATAACTGCTTGGGTTAGTGAGATGGCTCAGCAAGGACGGCTCCCACTTGCAAACTGGCAAACTGAGCTCGATTCTGGGAGACCCAGAGAAGAGAACTGACTTCTGAAACTTGCCTTCTGCACCATGGCATGCATTCTCCGCTTCCTCTCAAATATATAAAACCTCGTGTGTGTGTGTGTGTGTGTGTGTGTGTGTGTGTGTGTGTGTGTGTGTGTGTGTACCAGAGAGCACTTGAGCGTGTGTACCTGTGGAAACCCAAGGGTGATGTCAGGAATCTTTCTCTCCTATCATTTTGCTTTTGCGTTTCCCAGCTCTGACTTCCAGGGTCCAGAATTGTAAGCTTCTACCTTCCCTACCGCCACAGCATTTTTACGTGGGATCTGGGATCTGAACTCTGATCCCTTTGCTTGCAAGGCAAAGGCTTTAACCACCGAGCCATCTCCCTAAATCCCCCAAAATATTTCTTAAAAACTTGAAAACTGGAAATAGTAACACACACACTTCCATATACTTTGGACCAAGTGGTGACCATTTGCTTACTAACAGTGCACACATATGTAATGTCTGCTCCCTCCATTCTTCTAGAAAACCCAAGAGCAACTTCTCCCCCTTCTCAGTCTAATCGGATCACGTCCTGAGACCGCAAGGCAAGCGGCTGTTAAAATCAGTTGTGATTTCAATCTATTCCGTAGGGAGAGTCTTGTTCTCACCAGGATGTGAGCCACAGCAAAGCATCAAAATCATGTGAAAGTTGGCTCTCGCCCAGGACCAAAGCTTCACATTTGGATTCCTTCCTGTTAAATCTTACTCATTAAAGCCATATATGCTCACAAAGTAAACTCTTTGGGAATAATTGATGTATGCTGGAAACAAACGGATCCCTGGGAGCCTTCCCCCATCATCATTCTCCTCACGCGGCCATTACCCATAACCACAGTACATTTGTTTCTTCAGGCACTGAGACACCAGCAGGGTTATCTCTAGGCAGGAAACTCCACCTTTCATCCGGGTCTCACTAGCTTTCCCGCTAAAGTCCTTTGCTGTTCTTACGTTCATTTCAAAATGTCTCATTGCATCGAGTCAAATTCATGTTTTACCCATCTCTGTAACCTTCATTGAATAACTTCTATAAATGTCAGCATGTACATTTATTTATTTCATTTTTAACTTATTTTAATATTTTGTGGACCAGGATCAAACCCAGGACTTCAGGCACATCACACAAGTGTTCTATTGCTGAACCTTACTGTCCCACCCTGCCCAAGCGTGACAAATTATTCAGATAAAATTTATTACATCTATTTTGCATAATGGAGTTCCGGGATGATTTCTTGGGAGCAAAAAGAAGGAAGGAATTTGGGATTCGTTCTTTAATATGTATATTTATTTATTAATGGAGGATTTAACCCAGATCCTCGGTGGTACATGCCTGTAGTAATCCCAGTACTCCAGAGGTTCAGGCAGGAGGCCAAGGTGGTCCACACATTGAGTTCCAGGCCAGCCAGGATGAGGAAGAGAGAGAGAGAGAGAGCGAGAGAGAGAGAGAGAGAGAGAGAGAGACTGTATCAGGGAGCTAGCTTTTCCCTGGCATTAGCTCACAGTGAGGTGACATTCCTTCTCTCTACCTCAAACCAAGTAGTATCCAATTAGGGGTCACATAGTAGGGCCTCCCAGCAAGTGGCTTAACAATAACATGGGACCTTGGGGTGACCCTATTCCTGCCTCATCTACTACCCCATTCCAGTTGTCTCTCTTCCCTGGCTCCTCTGTGCTCTTCCCCAAGGGGATCCTTTCTTCTGTCCCAAATTCATCTCTTTCCAGAGCAGGGCAGCTCTGAGGCCCAGAACCCTCTTCTGAACTCTCAGATGCTTGGCACGACAAAGGGCCTCCAGAGGCTGAGCCCAGGCTGCCAACAGATATTTTTTCCTGTTTCCCACAGAGCAGGTCTCTTAAGGCAGGCACCTGTCTCCATGTGTATTTTACACACACACACACACACACACACACACACACACACACACACACCCCGAATGATACCAGCCCAAGAAGCAGAATCTGGGAGTCTAACCATCTCCTCCCTCGTCTCCCCCTTCCACACCCCTCCTCATTCTCACAGTCTTAACCCAGTCCTTAGGGCCCTGGGGGATTCCTGTCCAGCCTCCCCCTCCTCCTCTGAAGTGTCTTTCCTTCTTGTCCCAAACTGCTGCTCCGGGTCCCACAGTCCCGCGCTCCGCCTCTGAGGGCTGCGTTTTCTGAGTCAGTAGCAAGCCGCCTGCACAAAGGCTGAGTAAACAGTCAGTAGAAATTAACTTGAACGTTCGGGGAGAAGAACAAAGACTTTGGACGTGAGCTGGGGAAGGAATCGTAATTGCCAGGGAGAGAGCGGCGGCCCAGGCGCTCGGCTGCAAGAGACGCGGGAGCGGGGATGTTGACAGTGCCGAGACAGGCAGGCGCGAGGCGGACTTGATAAGTGGAAGGGCGAGAATTCTAATGTAATGAAGACACAGATGGAAAGGAGACGGGGGACGGAGGGAAAGACAGCTGAGGGGTCCCAAGGGACCAGGGGAAGCCCCAGCCTGGCTGCCCAAGTTCGTGGGGGCAGGGATCCTGATGGTGGCTGCATCCTGGAACCATAACAACAGCCAAGGGGGCATCGTGGAGACTCTGTGGGCAGGTGGGGGAACGGAGTGTGCGTCTTCAAGGTGGAAGACATGATGGGGGCTGTGGGCTCAGAGAAAGGAGGCAGCCCCTCACCCTAGGACCCACAGATGCAGACATTGAGGACTTCTCTGAGGAAGGAGATCCCTCTAGAGAGAAGCAATCAGCAGATGCTGCCCTCACTGCGCCCAATGTATCAACAGAAGTGCTAGCAGTGGGGTACTCCCACCACGCGGGAGGCCAGCTGGGCTGCATAGTGCGACTGTCTCCAAAAACAAAACAAACAAACAAACAAACAAACAAACAGCAGCAGCAGCAATGAATCACATGCATGGCGGATGCCAGGAACTCCGTGTGTCCAAACTGGGAGGTGCAACCGTTAGGGCCCTTGGTAGACAGCTGCTCAGACAGAGGCCTGGGTAGGTGAAGAGACTTCCCCGAGATCATACAGCTCTTAACTGACCGCAGCTCAATAGATTTGCCAAGTTGGGAGGTTTCATCCTTAGGGAGATACATATATGTCAACGGAGGCATCGTGTGGCCTAAAGCCCATCAGGAAAATGGAGGGCTCCATGCTCCTACCTAACACTCCCCCTTGCTCAATGTCAGTGGCGAGTAGGAAGGAAGCAGCACTGACCCATTTGTTCACTGAACTGTACGTCAGGGGAATGCAAAGTGGGGTGCCAAGGGGGACATGAAGGATTGTCCAGGTACCAAGGTATCAGATGCTGGAACACAAAAAACAGAAAGCAGTCTTCCGGTTTGCTTTGGGCCTATTTTTCCCTTTGTCCCTTGAGTCTCTCTGGAGTAAATGTGAAGAACCTAGTATTTCTTACTTTCTTCCATTTTCATATACATGTGTGCATGTTGTGTTTGCATGTGGGTGGGCACACTTGTGTGGTCGTGGTTGCCTGTGCACAGATGTGTCAGACACGTAGAGGCTGGAGGGTGATATCAGGAATCATTTTCAATCGCTTTTCTCCTTTTTTTCCCCCCGCCCGAGTCTCTAACCCAGAGTACACCATTAGGGTTAGTCTGGCTAGACGACTTGTTCTGCGGATTCCCACGCTTCTCTTTCCAAGGAATGACAGGCAGGAGCCCATGCTTGCTGTGCATTTTATGTAGAATCTGGGGATCCGAACTGTAGTCCTTTTGCTTACCTGGTGAGTGCTTTAATCACTGAACCGTCTCTCCAGCCCACAGCCCAGTGTTTCTGAGTGTCCAGTCTGTCCGGGTCCAGATTCATATGCTGGAGTTACTGCAGAAGGCTCAGGCCCTCCTCTGAAAGGGTGCACACACAGCCGGACACTGACATGGCAGGAGGGCATTAGGCATGCTCAGGCCTGGGGGGTAGGAGTTCAGAATCACATCTTGGAGGAGGGAGTCTCAGAGAAGAATTTAAAGGAGAGCGCATTACAGAGAAGGGCTGAGGGGCAGCCAGTGCAGAGAGCTGTGCCAGCTGGATATGGGTGTCAACTTGACATTCGAGACTTGGGCTCTTTGGGCACACCTGCGAAGAGTTATTTAGTTAAGGCAAGCCATAGAGAAAACCCGCAGGAGATTATCTACTTGATGTGGGAAGACCCAGCTCCTAGTGGGTGGCTCTATTCCCCAGGCAGGTGGGCAAGAAGCAGTTGATTTGGACGGAATGAGAAGGTAGAAGGTCTGTCCCTCTTCAGCTCGTCATGTGGACATGGTGTGGCCAGTTCCCTCTGCCCCTGATGTTGGTGTGAACTCTCTCTGCCATGTAGATGAAATCGCCTTGTTCCCCTTAATTGTTTGGGCCATTGGCTTCATAGCAGCAATGAGAATAAGAAAGTAAGACCATTTTCATTCCAGAAGAGTAAGGTTGTGTTGAAACTCAGACGGACCCCTAGAAAAGACTGAAGGTAAAGGTGAGGCCGGTACGGAGTTCCAAAACTCTGGAGGCCTCATGGATGGGCCCAGAAGACTCTTGAGGGAGGAGAGAATGGCGGGTCACTGGATAGAAGGCGGCTTTCTGGAACGACTCCCTGCCAGAATGGAGGCGGCTCCCCCTCACCTTCTGTGGGTCTACAAGGATATAAACAGCATCTTCTGGGGAGGGGTCAGGCCAGGCCACCCAACCTCGCAGGACCTGCTACTCTCAGCATCTCACAGTCTATGTTCTCAGCTGGAAGATACTCCATAATTCATAGAGGAAAAAAAATCAAGGTGAAGGTTTCTGAGCTCTGGAAGAATCCACATAAAGCACCAGGCTTCCTTCCTTGGGCGACTAACGACGCCTGCTTTGAATGCTAGGTCAAAGCCCCCAGCTTCTAAAACCTCTGTCCTAAACCAGGTTTCTTTCATGTAACAAAAGATCTCCATGCTCAGTGGCCTCTGGATTTCCATAGAAGGTAAAGTGCAGAGAATTAAAGAATCAATGAGCAATTAAGAAAGTCCTGACAGGTTCTGGCCCAGAGCATATTATTTATTTATTCAGCCAGCTACACTCATTTTTAAGGAGCTAACTTTCCATTTTGCTGCTGACATCCAAAATAAATCAAACTAAACTGTATACGTCACAGCTGAAAAAAAAAAATATTTGCATGATACATTGCCCCTTTGAAGCCTCAGTAGCCACTTGCAAAAGGGATTTTTTTTTTTTTTTTTTTTTGGCCAGTGTCAAAATATATAGATATGAATCCATTCTAGCTCTGGTTTGCCCTTAGGATGAAGATGGGATTGAAAGGACAGAAATAAGGATTTCATTCACTAATGATTTTTTTCCCTTCACTAAGTCTCAAGCTTCTTTTTGATTTCTGAGCATTTGTTTTTCTGGATGGTCTTGGGAGGGTTGATTTCAGTCCATTAGCACAGTAGTGGGTTGGTGAGGTTTCAGAGTAGGCTGCGATCAACAGCCATTGTGGGGATGCGCTCCCAAGGAACTTAGCCAGCCAGTGCTTCAGCATGCAGTCCAAAATCCTTCCCACCAGAGGAATAAGGTCCCTTAGAAGCTCCCCCTTTTCTCCATCCCCCACTGGGTTTGCCTTATCCAAGAAGGAAAAAGAGAATTGCTATCCAGTCCAGAACTGCTCCTGGTTTCGGAGAAGCCCAGTAGAATTATACCAGGGGTCCTCCCCCATCTTTCCCCATTCTTCCCAAGCCTCTCTCCCCCACCTCCCCCAGCTCCTCACCCCACCCAGTATCTTCCCAAGCTACCCCAAGGTTGATTTTAGGACAATGATTCTCAAACTTCAGTGTGTACCAGGACCACGTGGACAGTGTGTTACAGATTTCTCATTCAGTAGGTCTGAGTAGAAGGTGAGTGAAAATCTGCATTCCTAATAAGTTCTAATAATAAGACCAGGCTTGAAGAACCGCTGCTCTCACCGTGATGGATGGGAGGAGGCCGAGGGCTGGGATACCTACCGTAGCTTGTACTGTGGCTCCATCTAATGGTTAAAAGTCGCAGTAGCAGCAATGTGCATTCTGCAATGGGCAACCCTGAAACCCCTCACACATTAAGAAAAAAAACTTAGGGCTTACAGGAATTTCATTCATGATTTCTACTTTTTAAAACATTTTTTTAATCGTGCAAGCACATGCCACAGCATGGGTGGAGAAATCAGAAGACCACTTGTCTGAATCAGTTCTCTCCTTCAACCCCTGCAGATTCCGGGGTTGAACTCCAGTGACAAGCTTGGCAACAAGCACCTTTACTCCCTAAGCCATCTTGTGGCCCTAGGCAAACATTTTACTAACGTTAAGTGAGCTCTTTTAATCTTCTGAGTAACCACAGAAGAATGGGATCATTACAGGCTGTCTTGCCTAGAGTCACACCATAGTAGATCCACAGCACAGAAGCTGGGTGCTTCGAAGCAGGAAACTAACTTGTGCGACTTTACTTTGATATCTCTCCTCCACAGACTTCTTTTTTTTAATTTTTTTATTATTTATTATTTATTCAATTGTGCGTGTATGCATGTGTGCAAGTGTGTGTATGTATATGTGTGTATGTAGAACCACGGATTAATTCGGGAACCACCATGGACCACCTCCACCTCCTCGTTTACTCTGCCCTACCAGGACCAGAAGCGCAGGCCGCCCCCGCTTCTGCCTGGCGTCTATACGTGGGGTCTAGGATCCGAACTCAGAACCTTCTGCCTGCAAGGCAGAGGCTTAACCCCTGAGCCACCTCTCCAGCCCCACCTCCACAGACCTCTGACTACAGCATACAAACTGGTACGTGGGCAGATAGCAGATTACACAATAATAAACTCTTCACATTTAGTCTTGAACACCCTGCAGCCAAGTCACCACAGGAAACAAGGGTTCTCTGTTGTGGCAGCCTAAAGAGAAGCAATATACCTTGTTTAAGAGGGGAGATGGCTGAGGGGTTAAAGCCTTTGCCTAGCAAGGAAAAGGGCCTGAGTTCAGACACCCAGATCCCAGGTAAAAACGCTGGGCAGATATGAAAGCAGCCTATAATTCCAGCCCTGGAAGGCAGAGACTTGGAAACTCCAGAGCAAAGCAGTAAGAAGGCAGAGCCATCCAGGAAGATTCCCAAAGTCACCCTAGGACCTTCACAGGCAAGTGCATTTTTGTATACACGCCCCCCCATGTGCACCCATATATACACAAAATAAAGAGGAAAATCAGTGTTGGGGTGTGACTCTGTTGACAGAGTACTTGCCTAGCAGGCATGAAGACCCAGAAATTACATAAACGCAGTGTGGGAAAGCAGGGGGGAGATCAGAAGTACAAGTTCCTTCTCCCCTCCATAGGAGCTAGCTCAAGATGAGCCCTGCCTCAAAAAAAGGGGGGGGGATCTAATCTCTTCTAAAGTAGGAGTAGTGGCCCCGCCAGCTAAAGGCAGGCTTTACTTAGGGAACTTGTTGAAGATGCAGATGCTACTGAGCCTGAGTGGAATCCTAGCTGATCCAGAGGCAGAAGCAGTAGGATCACAGATTCAAGACCTGTCTAGGTTAGAGTGAGTTCAAGACCAGCTTGGGCAGCTGTATCAACATAAAAAGTAAAAGGAGCTGGGGATGTCGCCCAATGGTAAAGCACTTGCCTAGTGTATGTGAAGCCCTGGCTTTGCACCTCAGCATGGAAGAGGGTTCAGATTCGTTCTTAAGAAGAATTTCTGATTCGGCAGGCCTAACACAGGGTCCAGTCACTTGCATTTAGCAAGCATTACAGGTAAACAGAAGCAATTAACAGTGAGACACTGTTGAAAGATGATGACTTTCAATCTGGGCATTTCCCTTTGCCCAGCACGATCTAACAGGAACTCTAAACCACACGCGTGTGTCTTACATGTCCACTAGCCAGCCTTTAAAAAGTCAAAGGAAGGGGCTGGAGAGGTGGCTCAGGGGTTAAGCCTCCGCCTTGCAGGCGGAAGGTCCTGAGTTCGGATCCCAGATCCCACGTATAGACGCCAGGCGGAAGCGGGGGCGGCCTGCGCTTCTGGTCCTGGTAGGGCGGAGCCTGTGAATCCCGGGGCAGAAGGAGGTGGAGGTGGTGGTTCACGAATTCGTCCGTGGTTCTACACACACACAGACACACACACACACACACACACACACACACACACACACACACACACACGCGGGCACATACACATGTACATGCACACAGTTGAATAAATAATAATTTTTAAAAAAATTAAAAAAAAAAAAAAAAGTCAAAGGAAGACCATGAGCTGGCTTAGTGGATAAAGGCACCTGCCACCAGGCCTGCTGTCTGAGTTAAATCCCTAGAGCCCACATAAAAGTGTGCGGCCTCCACCGTTGTCTCTGCCTCCACATCTCATGTGGCATGTACACCCCTCTCCTCCTCCCATGGTAATTTTTTTTTCTGGTTTGTTTTTTGCCAAAGAAGGAACTGGGGATATAGTTCAGTCAGTAGCATACATGAAGTTCAGGCCATATCCTTGGCTGACATATTAGGTTCAACGGCATGTGGGCTATGCAATACCTTATACTGAAAACCTTTCCCAAAAGTCAAATAAAACAGGCATCATGTACTTTATTTAAGACACACACATCATTTTATAAGTTTTTTTTTCTATTTTACATTTATCACACATCTCAATTTGGACAGTCACATGCATGCACTCGGCAGCTGCCAGAAGCCATATCAGATCGTATGGCCCGGACACAGCACAGTCCGTTAGTACAAATGCTCCATCGCTGCACCAAGGCGTTGCCTCTGGGAACTTTCACGCACCAGGACTTGTATTCATGCTGACATATGCCATTCCAGCCTCCCATCAAGTCTAGTATCTCAGACACAGGGGAGGCTGCGAGTGGCTCACTACCACTTCTGTGTCTCCGCGTGCTTGTTCAGCATGGCCCAGAGAACACAGAAGGAAGAACTGTGTCAAGAGTCAGAGCTAGGGGCCAGCGAGATGACTCGGTGGCTAAAGGCCCTTGCACACAAACTTAGAGACCTGAGTTCAATCCCCAGATGATAGAAAGAACTGACTTCTAAAAGTTGTCTGATTTACACACAGGTGATTGGCACGTGTACACATGTGCATATGTGTGTGAAAAAGAGTTCGAGCTAGTGCAGAAGGCCGGACACTGGTGGAAGGTGTGTGCCCAAGCTAGATGCAGTCAGCAGAGACGATGGAGGGATCTAACCACTGGAGAAATGAGTGGCAGTTGGATGGGGGCTACAGTCTAGTTGGGAAGCGCTCAGGGTGGCAGCTCCCGGGCAGGTTTGTTGGTTTTGGAAGGCTACTGGAGAAGTGTGTGGAGCAGCAATTGAAAGCTCAACAGCCACTCTGAGACAGCTCAGCTCAGCAGCAGACGTTCAGAGCCCAGCAGGACAGCAGAATCATATATGTGCAATTGCTGAGCTGGCTCGATGGGTAAGGGGCTTGCTGCCAAGACTGATGATCTGAGTTTAATCCCCCAGAACCCATTTGGTGAAAGGAAAGAAATGGCTCCTGAGAGCTGTCTTCTGACCTTCACACACACACACACATACTATGGCATCCACTTATATCCATGCACAGGATAAGTAAATGTAAAAAAAAAAAAAAAACCGCAAAATCAGTTCTGGTGTTAAACATGTTCCTACCTGTGAATTAACCCAGCAATTCTCTTCACCCATGTGTTGTATATAATAAACACACACACTAAGAACATAATGGACCACGGCAGCTTTATGCTTGGCAACCTGAAACCAGTGAGCATAGGCCAAATGGCATGAGCCATTTATGCACCAACTCACATGTCGTGGTGGGCAGAAGCAAGATGTGAATGAGAAGACGCTGAGTAGATGAGGGCATGAGGGAACTCTGGGGTCTGAGAAATAGCCTGTCTTCAACCCATGATGGCCAACCGGATGAATGCACGCATAAGAGGGCACTCAAGGCTTGCTCATCTGTTATACTCCGAAGGTAATCATTTGTATTTGTCTGTGTGTGTGTGTGTGTGTGTGTGTGTGTGTGTGTATACGGGTGCACATGTGGGAGGGCGCATGCAGGTGTCTTTCCTCAGGACTCAGAACAAGCTGTCCACCTCATTTTCTGAGACAAAGTCCCTGCGCTGTCCTAGAACTCGCCAACTCATCTAGGATGGCTGGTCCTCAAGGCCTAGGGATCCACCTGTCTCTGCCCCCTCCCCTAGCACTGGTATTACAAGCATAAATGCCACCATGCCTAACTTTTTGTGTGAGCTCTGGGAATCGAACTCAGGTACTCACTGTTTGCACAGTAATCGCTTTGTTACCCACCCCTCAGCCCTAGACGTAATTTTCAAACCATCTCTCAAGGTGCATTAGTAGCCTAGATCAAAAATCTGCGTTTTTCAGAGGGTGTCAGGCATGAGTAGTTTCTAAAGCGAGTCCAATAGGGAGCAGGAATGACTAGCACAGCCCCAGGGCAGTCCTCAGACTGTGATGAGTGCGTGAGCAACCTGAACCATTAAAATGGAAACCTCAGTGATCCCTGCACCCACATAAAGAGCAGCGAGTCCAGAAGATGCAGGTTCAAGACCAGGCTCAGCTCACTCGGAGTCTATTTTCTGTCTGACCAGAGGTTGCCAGGATCCCACAGGGAGCGAGGCAAGTCCCCGCCCAGACTGGCACCGAGCACAGCTGTGTGAGAATCACTGGCCCGCTTCCTCAGAGGAGCGCCTGGCATGCTTGGTGCGCAGGCAGAAGACGCTCAGTGGGGAAAGATCCGAAGCAGTCAGAGCTCGTGTCACCCAGCCAAGGAGACTAGGCGAAGAGAAGAACTCCATCCTGACTCAGACAGGAGGTATCAGCCTTTCTTGCCCAGAGCACCAGGGCTTCTGAAACGTCATCTGTCCCCACCAGATCTCAGCTGGGCCCACGTCTGTCAAGAAGCAGCCAAGATCATTTCCTTTGTAAAAATACAAGTCAGCCTCCTTACGCAGGAATCTTCAGGAAGGCCTTCAGTGACAGAACAGATGAGTCAAGAGATCAAACTTGGCAAGCCCGTCAGCATTCACCAATTCACCTCCACTTTTTTACAGATTGGGGTTATGGACTAGTGTAGGGAACCTGCCCCGATCACGTAGAACACAGTGCACATGTGTCCTTGTTCTCAGAGAAAAGGTCTTGGGCCTTGACCAATAGCATTGAGCAAGTGGAGCTAGGACAGATCACGAGTGACACACAGCTCTGGTCTTGGCGACCAACAGTTCTGCTTCTCACACACCTCCATGGAGGGCTAAGCTGTGGCCGTTCTCTTCACCCTCACTGACATCAGGCAGGGAGACCTCAGCCCTGGAGGTGCCACCTGCACCCCGCTATTGGCCACATTAAGCACAACAGGACTGAGAGTTCTGTTCTTGCTGTGGAGAAGGGCGCATTCTTGGCAAGAGGACATCCAATCAACCACAGACGCTCAGCCAAATGACGGCAGACCCGCCAGGACAAAAAGACAAAGCACGTTCAGACGTGCAAGTGTCCATGTGCTCTGACAAACCAACTCAGACATTCTCCAAAAGTACGGTGAGTCAAAGCAGAGAACTCAGGCAGGTAAGACACCTGGGAGAGATGGAGCTGGTAAGGGAGGGTTGGACCGAAATATTCTTCATAACTAAGTTAAATGTGACAATTGAGATTCTTAAAAAAAAAAAAAAAAACCTTTGTGTGTGTGAGAGAGAGAGAGAGAGAGTGAGAGAGAGCACTGTATGTCCCTGTGGAGGGCCAAGTGACTTTGGGAATCATCCTGGATTGCCTCTACCTTTTTGCTTCACTCTGGGATTTTCCAGGCTCTGCCTACTAGGGCTGGACGTGTAGGCCGCTGCCGTTTTCCACCTGGCATTTTTATGTGGGACCTGGGATCTAATTCAGGACCTTCTGCTTCTGAGGTAAAGTCTTAACCCCTGAGCCATCTCTCCGGCTTGAGATTCTTTTTTTAACACTCATGTATGTGTGTGTATTACACATGCCATGGTGCACAAGCAGAGATATCAAAGTCACTTTTCCCTTCCACCATGAATTCTGAGGAAATCTCAGAACTCTTGTTGAGGCTTCTGCAGCCAGTGTCTTTACCCACTGAGCCATCTCCCAGCCCATAATTAAGATGTTTGAAGCCAAACCTGGTGATACATATATGTAATCCCAGTGCTCTTATGTGGAGATGAGGGAGAGAACAAAATTCTCAGAAGTTTATGAATTAACTTGCCAGGTTTATGCAGCAGAAAAATGAAGAGACCCCATCTCAAGGTAGCAGCTGACATCCTAGCACTCAGAAAGCAGAGGTAGTATTGCAAGTTCAAGGCCTGCCTGGGTTTATTTAGTGGAACCCAGTCTCTAAAGGAAACACACACACACAGGTTCACAAAAGCCTCTTGGAAGATCACTAGCCCATCTCCCAAGTGGTGACCGCAGGTATGTGTCACTATGCCAAATCAATCTGGAGCTGCCTAAGCAGCAGGGTATTGGAGGCTGCTTATATTAGCAGGGTAGAGATTGACACAATGGTTCAGTCTTACACTAAGATGACCAGCCATGGCGACCAAGCCCAGGAATGTCGGACAGTCTAGACAAATATCACTGGAAGGCAAAGTACGTATCTCAAAGACTCAGTACAGAAAAACTGAAAAATCCTTTTGTAGTATCTTTAGGTCTATTACATGCTGAAATGATTGACTTTTTTACTATAGCTCTCACTGTATTTCTCTTGCTCAGAGGCTGTAGGCTTCTTCTTAAAGTCTAATCTTTCATCCGCTCCACCCAGAGCTCCCGCGCTTTTCTACAGGCTGACCACTTGGGCACCACAGCGCCGATTAAGTGATGGGGACCGAGGTGAGACGCCCGGATGCTGCGTGGAGGAGCTGCGCTTTAACACGAGGGGCAGCTGGCTTTACAACGCGGCTCTGCTCCGAGTCACTGTCCTCTGCCTCTGGTGTCAGCAGCAAAAAAAGTGACTCTGCCCCACTAAGTTGTCGTAAGGGGCCCATCTAATCTGTAAAACAACTCGGTTCCTGGCAGGGAGCGCCTGCCACCTGAGGGGACTGGTCTTGCTCACCTTAAGCCTAGGATGGCTGGCTACAAGTGACCCCAGTTCTCGCTGATGTTGATTTTGGCAAGTGCTGCAACAAAGGCTGTGCCTGGTGTGGCAGGAACTCCAGAGGACAGTCTTGGCTAGGACTAGTCAGGACTAAGACCTCTCGGGGCCTTGAGGGCACACACACCTGCAGCGGTCCCTCCCTTCTCCGTGACACTGCCGCTTTCCCCGCAAATGGCCCCAAACCAACTTTTCACAACTCTGGTTCGAAGCAAGAGTACATACCATTCAGGGCCCTCCAATCTGCTTTTCCTTCCCAATTCCAAACCATGTTCTTGGAGCCATCCTTGCAGGATAAGACCCTGAGACCTGAGACCAACAGCTTCCTTGTGCCCTTTTCTCCCCTCCCCACACTGTTGGGGCTTGGGCCTGAGTCTCCACCACAGAGAATGCCCTCAGGCGCCATCAGGCCGGTTCTCCGGTTCTCTGCTTAGGATCTCTCTAGCCCCCATCGACCAGTGTGAATACTCATGGAGGCTCATGGAGGCTCTTGCTGCTACGATGCTGCAGAGTTGCCCTCATGACAACATCACCATCACTCGGTCACCCCTGGGACCAGCAGCAGCGCTCGCTGGTGCCCAGCTGTGTACAGTAGGGGACAGTCCTGTGGTTTGACAGCCTTGATATGGATGCCGCCAGCCGAGTGGCTTTGGTGTCAACTACTTAACGCGCGAGAAGAAACCAGGACTGGAGGGAGGATGGGTCGCCACGGTGACAACCCCTCCCAGCTCTGAGAGAAGCCATGGTCTTTGAGCACAGCAGGCCTGGAGGCAGCTAAGGTGGACTGGGAGAGTCCCAGGAGCCAAAGGATGTTCAGCCCGAGAGATTCTACAGGAAGCCTCTTGCTGTGGCCACACAGGTAGTACTGGTCACACGGAAGGAGGGCAGGCAGTGGGGAGAAGTCAGGCAAAACCTGGGTTGGTTCTCTTCACCCCTGCAAGGCAGTGATCCACCCAAGACAGCTGAGTCTATAGGAGCCTGCTGCTGTGCACAATGGGGTGACCAGAATCTAGCAAGTTGTTTTCCACCCAGTGCTAAACTGACATGCAGCAGCAACAGATTCTAGAGTGGATGCACGTCTGCCTGATTGTTCTCACTGCAGATGAGCCCACCAAGGAGTGAGGAATGCAGAGATCGCATGCACCACTGGCTTGGAAACCAGGCTTTGAGCCAAGTAGAGCATTTGAACTCAGGCCAGAGAAAGCTTGACTGTTACCCAGAGGAACCCAAAGGGAAAAGGCCCCCAAATGTCTATCAAGAACAGGGGATTTTCTTTCACTATGGTCCTGTGAGCTACAGTTGGACCCCGGTGGACCCTTCCAGAACACCATGAACCTCCCCCATCACGCCTCCCCCCAATCTTTTCAACCACTGAAGAAAAAGGGACTCAAAGCTATAGTTCACACAATTCAAGGTTTATATAGGTTCAAGTTACTTAAGTTATTTAAACCGCACAATGCTAAAGTCAGTCTATAAAAAGAATCAAACACACCACTGGCAAGGTAATTCAATGAGTTAATTTTTTTTTAAATAAATGTGTACAGCAAAAAAAGAAAAGAAAGAAAAATTCCCAATGACAGTCAATCTCATAGTGCCGTCTCTGGTGCACGGGAAGCCCCGGCAGGAGCGGCAGGATTGGCGGTCCTCCGTGAGATCAGCTTCTACTTACAGGTGAAGTGTGGAAAAAAATCTCAAGTTCCCTTTGTTCTCCAGTGTCTTGTACAAAATATTACATTTTTAAACATATATTTACAGAATTTTATGCAAATAGAAAATGGTTACAAGTTACAACCAGGCTTGGCAAGGCAACGGTCCCTTCCCCATTCACTGGGGCCAGGTATGACAACTGCTCTGTATTTACATCTGTGTTTTGTTTGTTTGTTTGTTTTTTTAAAAAGTCTGCGTTCCCAGAGACCTGGAGGAAGTCTATAAAAACTGGCTGAGCGCCATTAGTTCACTCACGTGAGCGACACAGGGGATCGATACCAATTAGTCAGTTCATGAAAAAGACTCAAGTAAAAGAAACCCCCTAGAGCCAGCCCCTACCCTGTGGCTTGCCTTGTGGCGCGCAGCCTGTAGGGTTTTGGTGGGGAGAGGATAGAAAGAGGGGGGAACAGGAAGATCTGGTTGAGATACTTCAGTGTTTTCTTTTTAATTGCTTAGAATGAGGTTCTGAAGCTGGTTTGTGAAACACCATCCTATGGCTTTGAAAAGAACCCAGCAGCTTCTGAGAGAGGAACTTTCTTCTCGGTGGGACTACAGGATGGGGGAAAGAAGACGTGAGAAGGACGCTTGTTATCTGTTGTTAAATCTCTGTTTTCAGTGCCAAGCCTGATTTCAACAGTGCAAAAAAGACTCAACAAGCAGCAGCTCTCTGGGGGGGCCAAAGTCAAAGGCTGGCGTAGTAGCTGTCGACCCACTGCGCAAGGCCTCGCTCCACCAGTGACCGGTTTATCAACACCACCTGGAAAACAACATCCCCATGAGGGCTTTGTCCGTGGCGCCTCTGTGAAGCCAATGTACAGTTCTCTACCCAAGTCACTAGTCGTCCCTGACATGTCTACCACTGGGCTCTTAAATGCTCTTAAATGCCATGGGACAGGCTTCTAAGAAGAAACCTGAGTTTTGACACTAAGGAGAGAAAAAGTCAATAGGTAGAGGTCGTGGACTGTCAGGACCAGGGTTTCCTATCCTTGGCCAGAACAGTACCTTGGGCTACATAATCCCAGAGATCTCCTTTTCTGCAACCCCCTCAGCTCTGGGTTTAGGACACAGTCATGCCCAGTTTATTCACATGAGTGCTTGGGATTCGAACTCAGATTCTTGTGCTTACACAGCATGTACTCTTACCCACTGAGCCACTGTCCAGCCCTGGACTGGTCACTTCTTTGGGAGAGACTGTCCTAACAGAGAATCATGAAGGATACGTCTAAACCCATGGCTATTAGATGGACACCAACATGCACCACCTCCCTAGCACCCCAAGTGTCCCCTGGGTGACGGCGGTTCAGTTATCTGGGGGGGAGGGGAGGATGGGGACTCACTTCATCGCCAACCACACTCCACAACTGAATCAGGGGAAGGCCAGATGCACTGTAACTTGTCACCTAAGGAGGGGGAAACAGAAAGTACATTTAAATTATAGACACTATCAGCGGGACTGATTTATTTATTTTTTTGATTAGAGGGGGGATGGTTGTCTTCAAAGCTCAGACAGGTCTCAAACTCATAGTCCTCTGCCTTGGCATCCAGAGTGCTGGCATTACCGGCACGCACCAGGCCTGACTTGTACCCTTTCTGCTGAAGCTTGCTGGTCACCCAAGGCTCACGTCCACAGTGAAGGAAGAATGTAAAGGTCATTTCCCAACAAGTCCAGACGTTTATTTTCATCAAGACAGTAGCCTCCCCTGACACCCTCTGGCCAACCTGCCCACCACTTCCCTCCCACCCGACCTCACACCTGGGCAAGCAGTGCTGTGTTTCCTGTCATCTCGCTCATGGCCGCGTCAGCTTCAGGTGAAAAGTGGTCGTCATCTTGAGAAGAAAAAGCAGCGTTAAGAAGCTCACCTGGGAAAAGCGCTCTTCCCACACCCGGAGTGGTGTCTCATGAGCAGACTGCTCCTGGGGCTACGCCCTGACAACGGCGTCTGGGAAAGGCGGCTCAAGGCACAGCCTCCCCGACTAAGGGACAAGCCCTGAGGTCCCGGGGACTCCCAAAGACAAATGACAAAGGACAGAAACTCTTGTTTTCGGTGGAAATACACCCCCCCCACACCATCTGGGGGCCAACCATGCTGAGTAAGTGCTGTGTGTGCCTGCACCAGGATGGCAGCACCACCACAGACAGGCGGCATGCCCACTTTACAGGCAAAGGCTGAGCACCAAAGCCAGCCAGCTCCCACAGTGCAGGTGGGATGCAAATCCCGGCAGCTGCCCCAATGCAGAGAGCCGGTCTTAACAGGAGGGACACACCCAGGCAGCTTCTTGCTCCACCACATTATAAAAGTTAACAGTCAGGAACGAGCCCAAGATGGAAGAGGTCAGATAGTGTGGGAAAGTCCTATGACAATGGAGTGGGTCTATCTGCACAGGTGGCTTGAAGGACAGAAATGGACAGGAAGGTTGGAGACAAAAGGAAACAGCGTAGACCCCAGGCCTTAGGGTGTGAGGTCTGACATGACTTCAGCTAGACTGTAATGTTTCTTTTTGTCAGCAGGCCTGCTAGCTAGTGCTTCTAAAGCTAAATGAAGCTGGACAAAAACGAGATCTGAAGGGGTGAATCTGGAAAGGGTGGGGGTGGGTAGGCAGACTACTGGCTGCAGCCACCAGAAGCCACCGTCTGACGTCTTCTAGGTAATTCTCGCCAGCAACCAACCGTCCAGCGTGCCAGAGGCGCCGAGGCTAAGGAATGCCGGCGCTCATTCCTCCAGTGACGCTTTTGGTCTCAGACACCAAACAAGATGGGCGTCAGCGTGGCACCCACAGTGCCTCAGACAGCAGTGACCTAGCCAGCGGTGCCACTACCTCCAACCTGCCATCTCGGGGTCTGGATTGGGTTCTAGTGCAGACCAGCAACCCTGAAAGGAGGTCCACAGCAGCCCCTACAACTTGGGAGTTCCTGAACCTCAGCCCAGTCATATTCAAGCAGGAACTAAGAGTGTACACGAGACTCCAGGTGAGCATCAGGGCTCCAAGAAGACCCACGCGCGACAACACCCAGCCCGCAGCCGGAGGCCCCGCCTATTACCTGACAGGGGCATGACACTATCTAGAAGGACTTCTGCTCCTTGGAATGGCAGGGTCACAAAGTCAGACCTAGAACGGCAGGCGAGGAAAGAGTTGAGCGTGAGCCAGCCACATTTGCGGGTACCTTTTTCGTGGCACATCCACAGCCCAGATGAAATGACAGCCACAGCTCGCGGGCACACTTAACCACAGACCCCTGCTGCCAGCCCAACCCAGAGGGATTTCCCCATCCAGCTGCAAAAGGAACCTGTCTCGTTTTCAACAGTGACACTTGCTGCACCTTTAGCACACTGGCCTTCCAGCTCAGTGTGGACAAGGCATCTCACTCCATTTGTCCACATCAACACTGCTAACACACAGTAGGGCGGCAAGAGGGAAGGATGAAGGCTCATCTGAGGCTGAGCAGAACTGGGCGATGCACCCCATGCCCAGCAGGCTTACGTGCGGCCAAGGAGTCATACTCACCTAATTTGCCGGAGCACGTCGACTTTCACCCTCTTATATCCACCGTAGTCCACGTAGCGAATCTCTACCTCATCGCTCTCCTCGTAGGAGGCAACCACCTGGGCTCGCCACCAGGCCCCATCCGCACCAGGGGCAGCACAGATGACCGTTACTGCAGGGCAGGAGGAAGAAAATGGGGAATGCATGTGACCCAGGACAAAGCACCAAGGACCATCCTGGTCCCTGCCCCATCTCCCCACATGACTTCTCAGAGGCATGCACCCCCACAGACGCATCCTCAACAAAGCCTTCCCCAGAGCCCAAGACAAGGGAGAGAAGAACCAGGATGTGGGAAGTTCAGCTTATTGTGTGATATTCCCAAAGCTACGCCACACCGAGGAGCCCTCAATCAGATGCATCTGTTTGTTACTCAGAAACCTACTGAGGCCTGAAACAAACACATGGACCAGAATAAACCAAAGAAAAGACAAAATTCGGGGAATGGGCAAAGGCCTCATATTCTTAAGGAAAAGTCCCCGGAAGAATCGAGAGCACCGAGGGCAGCAGAAGTCAGTGGCCCGTCTGCTCCGGCCCACAGCTCAGATGGAGGGTCCTCCCAAGAGAGCACTCCTGCGCCAACACCCCAAAACCATCTTGCCCCTGCCTCAGGAGGTGTGAAGCCCTCCTGGCTGGTCAACAAGGCTCTGCTCCCAAAGGCACATGCAGTTACACATACGGCCTACCCAATCCTGCTTCCCAAGGGACCAGCCTGGATACCCTTGTTAGCGGTGCTGCCCACTCAGAAGACCCCCGCGGCAGGGCTGGAGGGCTGGGATCTGAGCAGGGGTCAGAATTATACACCCATCCCATTGTCTTGTCAGCCAGTGGGAGAACCAGCTTTGGCAAGCCAGAACGCTCAACCCAGCAGGACAAGGCCACAAGGGCGCTGTCCCACGAAGGATTCTACAACAGTTCCTCCCCAGGGCAACACCAAGGGCAGGATCGGCAAGCTCCAGGGACATGTCTCTTGGGTTGGCTAAAAGCACAGGCCTCCCCGACTCCACGACAGCACTTACTTTCCACCGGCGTGGGCAAGGTAGGGATTCCAGGCTGAGAGTAACAGAGGTACATCTGCTGGTCCAGGCTGCGCAGCGCGTGGAAGGTGGGGTGTGTGTGCTGCTGTACGAACAGGTGCCCAGCATTGACCTGGTTAACCACGATGACCTCCACGGTGACACCATCAGGGAGCATGAGCTGGACAGGGGGGAGGCGGCCGACCCCGCATTAGACCTTCTCTTCTCATGTTCCAGATACACCCCGCACCCCAGCGTAGGTATCTGAACTGACCAGGTCATTCGCAACAACGTGGCAAGCAGAACTCAAGAACAACCGCAGTCACGCAACGGTTGTACTGCAGTACCATGACCTGCCATTACAGGTCCTGCCAAGGAGTTCTAGGTCTGACTTTGTGACCCTGCCATTCCAAGGAGCAGAAGTCCTTCTAGATAGTGTCATGCCCCTGTCAGGTAATAGGCGGGGCCTCCGGCTGCGGGCTGGCAGGACTTCCCCCCAGCCCCCCACCCTGCCTTGCAGACACCAGGCAACCAGGGACAATCGTGTCTGCAATGCCAGGTCTCATAAAGACGGAGCAGGTCCATCTTTGGGAACCCGTCCTCCCTCCCACTTCTTTTGATGAGTCTGCAAGACCCAGGGAAGAAATGGCTGCTGAGAACAAGGTAGGAGGCCTCAGGCCTCTTTCGAGCTGCAATTTAATGCAGCTTATGACTAGACAGATTTCTTGCCTGTAAAGAACAAGCAGCAGCCTCGAGCCAGGCCCACTGTCAAGAGGGTCTGCCAGAGCCAATGTCCTGTTTGCTCCATTTACCTCCTAGGTTCTGCTCTTCTCTCATCTCTATGAACATCTAATTCATTCCTGCTTTAGGCCTGCAGGTATGTTCAACAGCCAAGGTCTGTGTTACAGGCTCGAGCAGAGGCCACAGTCCTCTCTTTAACAGGCTGTGACTCAGGTACTGACTTTCTTTTTCATTGCCACGCTACAAGCAAACAAGCACACTGTGGGGCTCCCACCCCTCTGAGCTCTGGTTCGAATCTGGCCACACGCTAGGGCCAGATGAAGGTCCAAAGGGGCCTAAGGGTTGCCCACCACTTAGTCTGCTAATCCCAAAGTGTTTGGGATCTTGTCCCCGGTCCCACCAAACCAAGCAGAACACAAAGGAGGAAGGAAAGCACCTAACATGAACCACTTCACTCTTTAAGGGGCTGCGGCCAAGCCTCCTGGGGAAAAGTTCTACTTTGGGAGTAACTGTGGCATAGGGCCCTTCCCATTTCTAATGTCCATAGGTGTGAAAGTACAGCCCTGTTCCGTCCTCACAGCACGAGGGTCTCTAGTTGGGGAGGCAGACTTGAAACGCCCACCATCCTAACAGAACCCAAGGGAGTAATTTCCTGAAACAGCATGTGCAGCCCATCTGTGTGAATGCAATAAATGTCTTTGGCCCACAGAACTCTGCATGTCTCCTTGCAGTGAGAAGGGGCCCAGACTGGGTCAGAAGTATAACAAACTGATAGTCCCAAGACACCAGCTTTTCTCCTGCCAAACTCCAGGGCTCACAGGACCAGGGACAATCTAATCTTCCTGAGGGGAGGGAAGAGGGAAACGTTCAATGTTCAGCTCAGCTGGATGAGACAGGAAGAGAACGAGCCATCCCCCCAAGTCTCACCCAAGTCCTCCAAGGCAAGTCGCACCCAGGCCTCAGGTGCTTGGTGGTGATTCCAGACAGCCCCCCCTCCACACACACACTTTAAAGAGCCCCACCCCCAAGTTTCCTGGCTCAATTCTTTTTAGGCAAATGCTTAGAAAAAGCAAAACACACGCAGGTGGCTTCCTCAGGGTGGTCTTCCCATGTGGGGGGCAAGAGACTGAGGTCTTGCTAGCATTCTGCCCTGTCCCCAGAGAACACATTTGGCAATGGAACTGAGGGAGGGGAGGCCAGGGATGAGAGGGGAAGGGGCAACAAGGGGGACCGCCAGGAGTGTGCTCACCCAAGACGTCATTGGCAGAGAAGGCAGCGCCAGTGAAGGCAGTGGTGGCGCGTAGATGTTGGTGAGGTTCAGTTCCTTAAACTTCTTCCCGATCAAACTCAGTGCTTTGTCCACGTGATGCTGAGAGCCTAAGGCGAGGGGACAGGAAGCATGGGCAGTGTCGGTGAGACAAAAGGGACCGAAAAACAACCTTTATCCTCAGGCCACAAGGTCTCTAAGGTTCAAGGTGCCCCATCACTTGGCTAAGCTTTAAGTCATTTAAACCCAGTCCCCTTCGACTGATATTTCTGTCTGACCCGTAGTCTGGATGCAGCAAAAGGCCGGACACAAGATGGGAGAGGCCCAGACTGTCCTGACCAGAAGGTTCTTGTGCTCTTTCCAGGGAGATGCACAATGGATTGATAAAGCACTAGGACCAGGACCTGGGCCCTGCCCCCGAGCACCTGTCAGTCTCCTGCCATTCTCTCCAACCACTACTATCCCATGTCTGACAGCCCTGGGCATGAGGGAACTTTAGGACACCCAGAGAGCTTGACCAGAGGAACATAGTTTCCTTCAAACCCCTGAAGTGGAGGAGGTTGAAGGGAAGACACCCAGCGCTCCCTCGGCCAAGAGAGGAAGTTTCTGGTCACAGACTAAGACTCCAATAGAACAGCCACTGGGACTCTCGTGCGCTGCCGCTGCCTTACATTTCCGGCAAGGGGCTACACTCCAGGCAGCGCTGCCACTCACCTTCTATGTGGCAGATCTGGATGTTCTGGGTGTAAGGCAGGGTAGAGATGTAGATCTTGGCACCAGATGTCTGCTTCAGAAAACTCACGTACCGGCCCTGCTTACCGATCAGTCGACCAACTAGATGCTTCCGGGGAGAAAAGGGGAGGTGAGGGTCCCAGGAAACCAATTCCTGGGTCCTGAACACCTGGTTTTGTTTTATACTGGGTCAAGCTCATGCACATTCACTTTAGCATAAGCAGTTGTTACATTCATATACATTCACTCATGGACATCAGAAAATGTCACTGTTTTACATTTGAGGAGAAACAAGTCCATACGGACCAGGAACCCACCCAACACCTATACCTGCTAATGAGCACAGGAAGAAGCAACCTGGGCCCAGGAACCAGCATTTCCATGAGCTTCACCAGCAAAAATCTCGGCTGAGAGGTTGACTCCTCTCATCCTTGCCCCTCCTCCTCCACGTCCACGGACAGAGGGGCCGAGTCGGCAAACGAAAGCCTGAGAACCCTCAGGCTCCACTGCAGGGACAGCACAAAGCATGCAGATGCCCAGTGCACCAGAGTTCAAGGCAGACAGAGAGGCCACACTTAGCTACGACGTAAGACAAGCTCAGCAAGCGTCCCCAAGGACCCCGGCCTATCAGGGCGACAAGGGACTCGGAGCTTGCCCCACCATGCCCTCTGTCACCACTGAGGACGGGATTGCTAACAAGGGCACTAGGGGAGGAGATCACCATGGGACCCAGGAGCCCGGGGTCAGCATGGGCGTTCTAACCCAAAGTTCACACTAAGCCAGGTCTCCACTTTAGCATGCAGCCAAATGTCCGGGGAGAAAGCAGTCTGGCAATTACTTCAGAGTGCCAGAGAGATGAAAATACAGATCAAGTCGTAACAGCAAGGGACTAGAAACCACTTGGCCACTGGGAACCGGGGACCAATGAAGCAAACTGACATTCATGCAAGAAAGAATACAGTTAAAATTATGTCCTCAAAGAACAGCACAGGGAAATTAAACTGTTAAATATTTAAAAGTATTAATTAAAATAACACGATCTCAGTTTTGCAGTAAAAGCCTAGGGGATGTGAGTGAGGAAATGAAAGTCTTCGTGGTCACTCTTGGGCACATTAGAAGCTGGCTTGGGTTTTCTTCATGTATATCTGTTAACCCTCTGCTCAATGATCTGTTGTGCTTTACCCTGGCAAGCAGGGAAGGCGCTGCCTACCGAGCCCTTGGTCTGTATGCTAGCGTTACAAATAGATCTGAGCCCCGGCACCAAAAGACCCTAGTGGGACCGACCATCGAGCCTGGGACGACAACTGTCACACACCCCCGAGGATAGGCCTATGGCTTGCCTCTCAACAAAGGTGCGCTGCTGCTCCCCAGTCTGTAGTTCTCTGGGGGCCCATCTGGGTCGCTGGCCTCCCCCAATGTACTTGTATCCCAAGTCTGATGGTTCTGGGCATGAGGGAACTTCTCGTTCACACAGACCCCAACCTTAAGGACACCCGCCACCCCTTACCTTTGGCACCTCGATCTCCCAGATGATGAGATCAACTTTCTTGGGGTTGGAGCCTGCCTGGGCATTCTGGAGACTATCGGGCTTCTTAAGCCCACTACAGCTATCCACCGAATCCATGCTGTTCCCGTCAGAACCTGCAGGAGGAAGCAAAACACACATACACCACACCACACACACACACCATACATACACACCACACACACACACACACACACACACACACACACACACACAGGACCTGGGCTCAGTGCCACCAAATCACAACTTCCCAATCTACATTGCTGGGAGACCTGCCCATGCCCCTCTCCTCAAGTTTGGCAGGTACAATCAAGTATGTCCCCAGAAGGTTCAGAAAAACCCAATGGAAGGAGGCGTGGGGACCCCACACACCTAAATTTAGCCTGTCACTTAGCAGTCCCACTTGCTTCTTTGGCGGCTACACCCAGCCACAGCTGCTCGAGCAAAAACACAAGTGGTAGGTTGGGAAAAGACAACTCAGCACAGGAGGAGGGGAGACGGGACGGGGACTAGGGAGGAGTGATAACAAGAAGGCATGCAGATCCACATGGCTCCCTGACCAGCCCAGACACAACCATCTTACTATTTTTGCAAGGCTCTCCAGTCAAAAGGCCCCAGGGCCCAAGTTCCCAGGTGGGAAGGCAGTTTAACAGTTATACAATCTACAGGGGGCCCTATTCTCAACCTGATCAGGGCCAAGTGGTCTCTTCCAGGTGTGGGCAAAGGCAGGTGGGCCTTCTTCCCTCTGCTAAGGCCTGTCTTATACATCTCTGAATATTCTGGATCAACATCCCACGATAAGACGACTCGGCCAAAGTTCATTCCAAAAGGGCAGAGGAGAATGTAGCTCTGGACCAACTTGGGCTGTTTAACTTTTGCCCAGAGCATGACAAAGAGACCATTGCCAGAGAGGGAGATTTAAAGAGAGGAAGGAAGGAGAGAAAGAAGGGAGAAGGAAGGAGGAAAAGAGGAGGGAAGGAAGAGAAAGGAAGAAAGAACTATATAGAAGAAAGAAAAGAAAATCAAATAAGTAACAGGGACCATCCAGGGTAGATTAAGAGAAATGGCTTTGGCAAAAATACAAAGTCAATGGCCAGAAATAAATCGCAACTGAGAGTCAACTAATCAGGATATTTTCTACTCAGTTCCCCAAACTCAGAACCCTGGACATGATCCTTTTCCAAGCAATCCATCTGTTATCTGGATGCAAAGGACCAAGGCTTAAAGAGATCCTCTGCTCTTACTCAAGAAGAATCATGACCTCCCGCCCTCAACAGGGCTTTCCTTGAACGCACTGCCATCCCCGACAGGGCTGCCTGGCCCGCCTTCCTGGAGGCAAATCAGGCTGATGAGGGAGGGAGGGCTTTGCTAGTGCACAACTCCTGGCTAACTTCCAACAGAAAGGAGCGGACACTACCTACACCACTCAGGAGCGCTTTAGAACCACAACTAGACCTTTTAGCAGCCTGGGCGCCCCGCTAGATTCAGCTTCCTGGAAGTACACAAAGTAGCACTAAGGCTCAATATGTCACCTGAGGGCCACCGTAAACCCTTGTCAGGCTTAGTCACAACCTCCTCTTCTGTACGACTAAGACCAGAAGCCTCAAAAGCCTCATAGCTACCACAATCAATCCAGAGCTGACACAAGGCTCAGAACAGCAAAGTGAATCCCCTTTATTCTTAAGATTTTTTAAAGCCTTCTTTTCACCCATCTTAAGATGCAAACTTTTGTTTTAACACTAGCCTCCCATGGTCAAGACAGGCAAAATTTGTTTCCATTTAAAAATATGTAAAACCCTTATGATCTCCAAGGACACCATCTTGGGGTAACCAAATGAAGTGTGTGCCCCCCGCCCCAGATGCTAATGAAAGCAGTAAACCACCCGTGATTTCTGGGAAAGCTGGACTGGGAACAGCTACGGGACAAACAAGCGCTCTCTCAAGTCACCATGAGAGAATTCAAAGTACCCCGGGGAGCTGCCAAAGCAGGGTCAGGAGCTGCTGACCTGTGAGTTAGCGGTCTGAACTGTCTACGCTGGGGTCAGCACTCGAAAAACCCAGTGGACCCTTCGTTACCAAAGTGCCCTCTTTCCCGGGGTGGAGCTGCAGCTGCACAGAGAGAAAACGGCTGAGGCTCTGGCGAAGGAGGAGGTGACCCCAACAGCCCAGGACGGCACGACCTCCCGCCAAGGCTCAAAGCTGCAGCCGTCCTGGGGCACTTACCCTGTGAGGGCTTCTGCAGGAGAGCAGGCGGAGACAGGGAACAAGCACATGAGTAAAGGAGTCACCATCAGGAAACGCTCACCCACCCCGGGCGCCTGGGAGGCAAAGCTAAGTCCTGTTCCTTACGGCCCATCACGGAAGGGTGGGCATTCCAAAGAGAAGAGGCACTACAGGCTGAACGGTGGACCCCACTGAGCCGGTTCCTTCTGGAAGGCCTGGGAGGCTCCCTGACATCCAAACAAAGCCTTGGAGTCCCGGGGCCTCCTGACTTCTCAGATGCCCAGGTGGCTGGGGCAAGAGCACCATCACTCGGCTACACAAGTGGCAGAAGGGTGTCCAGTAGCTTTTCCCTAGTGAATAAAGGGAGCCCCGCTTCCAAGAAAGCACCCGAGACCCTCCTACCTCCTGAGTGGTCTGTCTCTGCATCCATGGGCCATCCATCCTCAGTCCCCAAGTCTGACAATTCCTCTTTCAGCACCCCGTTGCTGAAGGGCCCAGTACTGTCTGGCGGTGGTGGGGTGGCGCCTTTGTCCCCGGGGCTTGAAATGGTCTCTGTGCCAGAGTCTTCAAGCCCTGAAGTGCTGACGGAGTCTGAGCACTGCCCTGAGGAAGTCACGGAAGGGACGCTCGGGCTGCTGTCTGACTTGCAGGTGACAAAGGTAGCAGCATCACCCCCCGGGGAACTCGCCCCACCCTGTGACTCTAACAGGCCCGTGGCTGGCGGTGGGCCGGGGGCCAGGGAGATGTGGTGTGCAGAGTTCTTTGGCTTGTCACCCTTGGTGGGGCTGGACAGAGGTCTGCTCAGGCAGCTCACGTAGGTCTTTGGTGGCAGGTCTTCTGCTGCCCCGGCTGAAGCAGGCTCCGTGGCGTTTAGCCCCAGGACAGTTTTCTGGCTGACCGGGGCACAGTCGTCCTCCTGCCCTTGAAGCTGAGTGACTGAGTCCGGGTGCGCCTCCCTGTCAATCTTGTCTTTGGTGTTGGCCAGCATCTCTTCGGTTGCTTCCAGGATCACCTGGGAGATTATCTGGAAAGCAGCCTGTTCGATCTGCTTATTTTTATCCAAGGTGTCCTCTTTGCCCGGCTCTCTGTCACAGGTAGCGCTTCCTCTGACCTGGGGTACCAGGGAGTCCTCATCCTTAACCAGCTCTGGGTGAACAGACTTGACAAAGTTACTTGGCAACTTCCCGACGACAAACCCTTCCTTCTTTGCAGACTCAACCGGCTGCAGCTGGATGCTGTTCCCTTTCTCTCCGCCGCCTCCCTCGGGGGCTGGGCTTGGGGCTTTGCATTTCTCCACTTCTGAGACACGATCCTGGTCAAGCACACTTTCCCCAAACACTGCATCTCCGGTGCCCTCGGCTCCACCGGTCTCTCTTGCCTTGTCTACAGTGGCTGCAGACTGGCCGGGCCAGCCCTTCCCTGGTACTCTGCCCAAGGCAGACTCTTGCTTGCACATTTCGACTGCTTCGTGGGGAAATGGCACATCATTCAGGGGCTGAAGAGGACACTCGAGAGAAACAGGTTGGGCCTTGTCCCCCAACGGGATGAGTTCTACCTTTGCGAGGTCTTCTCTGTGCTGCCCCGGCTGCAGCCCCCTGTCTGTAGTGTTGGGGAGGCTTCCTGAGGACTCTGATCTGCGGTGAACCTGGCGTGTCCACAGTGCGGCCGGGGGCTCTTCGGGAGGCTTGTTCGCAGGGGGCGGGTCTTTTCCTGGTGGCAGTGTAACACTACAGGGCATGGACATGGCTCCAGGACCGTCCTCTTCCCTGGGGAGGGGGTGCCCGACGGCAGGGCCGGCCCTCGCTGCCACAATACCCGCCTCTGGCTGCTTATCACTGCTGCTGACAGGTTCTTTTTTACGAGACAAAAACCACCAGCAGCC
This sequence comes from Typhlomys cinereus, assembly GCA_023101885.1. Taxonomy (NCBI): domain Eukaryota; kingdom Metazoa; phylum Chordata; class Mammalia; order Rodentia; family Platacanthomyidae; genus Typhlomys; species Typhlomys cinereus. The sequence continues at coordinate 1,248,218 of JALPQD010000352.1, read as the reverse complement.
GAGCAGGGCCAGCATTCCAGGCAGCGCCAAGGGGAAGAAGGAGCGGAACTGGATGGCCATCTTGGAGGCGCTGGTGAAAGAGCTGTGCCTGGAGAGCAGAGGAAAAGAAAAGGTGTTACGAGAGCCTGATGGGAGAGTCCAGAGCACGCGGCGTCCTGGTGGGATGCGTTACGTCTGCACGAGGTTCGCACTGCTTCAGAGGTCGTGAGAATAAGTGCCTCGGCAATCTCTGGGGGCTCCTGACATCCGGCAGAGGCTGGAACCTCTGCTTCTCAACACAGACCACAGCCCTGACCACCCACAGGGAACCTGACAGGCGCCCAGCACCTTAGCCCCTGCCCCAGAACTATGGAATCGCAGCTGCATTTTAAACAAGACCCACCAAAGAATCCTATGCACACCAGCAGGACAAATGCTCGGGTGACTTTGCGGTCATCCCTGAGTGGAACGCCTCAGACAGAAGCAGGGTCTTGCTGGTGCTTTCCTTGTATACAACTTAATCCTCAACCGCCTGCTCTGGAACCTTAAAGGCTAATTAAAGGTAACAGAACTGTGGTGTAGGAATGCAGCTTCTGCCCTGTAAAGCTCAAAAAGAATTAACATACCGCACCACGGACTAGACAGAAGCCTTTAAAATGGGATTCCAGATCCGCCAGCCCAGGAAGAAGAAGAAAGAAAACAAAAGAGAGTGGAAAGAAGGGAATGGAGGGGTTTATATCCTCAGAGAGTACAGATGAGTTGCAGGGGGGGAGGGGGGAAAGGGGGTGTCCTGGAGGTGATTTCCCAGGACCTTTGCCCAGCTCCGGAAGTGTGGCCAGGATCAGTCTCTGATCTTGAACCCCTACCTCGGGGGGGGGGGGGCAGTGCCATCAAGCCAGAGCCAGGAATCCCATCACGCCCAGGGATGTATAGAACAAGGAAAAGGGAAAACCATCTACCTTTAGAGATTGCTGCTGAAATCTTGTGAGCATACTCTATAATCCAGAAATCCCACACACTGTCAATCAACAAACAAATATTCATGTATAGGCAGAATCCTTAAAAAAAAAAAAGGCCTATTGGGCACATCATTCAAAAAATAAAGTGGAAATTAAGCTCTTAAAGGAAACACTGCTAAATACATTATAGAATCCATACATATATTGGTGTTAGAAAAAAATGATCCTGGGCTGGAGAGGTGGCTCAGGGGTTAAGCCTCCACCTTGCAGGTGGAAGGTCCTGAGTTCGGATCCCAGATCCCACGTATAGACACTAGGCAGAAGCGAGGGCGGCCTGCGCTTCTGGTCCTGGTAGGGCGGAGCCTGTGAATCCCGGGGCAGAAGGAGGTGGAGGCGGCCATGGTGGTTCACAAATTCGTCCGTGGTTCTACACACACACACACACACACACACACACACACACACAAAGACACGCACGCACAGCACAGTTAAATAAATAATAATAATAAAAAAATTTAAAAAAAAAAGAAAAAGATGATCCTGCACTAATACACACACAAAAGAAGAAAAGGGGGGGAGGGAGGGCAAAGAGGTGGCTCGGCACTTGTGAGACAACACCGATGACCCGAGTTCAAGCCCTAAAACCCATGTAAAAATGCCAGATGTGATGGGACATGCTTGTAATCCCAGAACTACTATAGGGATTTGGGAGGAAGAGACCACAGAACTGGACAGAAGTTCTCACAAGCAGTACAGAAACAGAAAATACAAGCAAAAAGCAAGACCCTGCCTAAAACACAAGGCAGCAGGAGAGATCTAACTTCTGGAAAGCTGTCCTCTGACACCCACCTGCATGAAGCCTGTCTGCAACCTGCATGGAAAACTGAGCCACCTATTTGGGAAGAAAGAGGAGGTCTCTGCACAATTCTGTTTACTGCAACCCCCATAAGCTCAGGTCTTAACAGTTTTATAGTATATTCCTTGAGAAAACTTTCTGTAACAGTTACCAACTTAGATGCATATTAGTATCACTGGGGAAGGCTGTTATTTTAATTTTCCCTTACTAGAACCTCAGAACCTCAGCTGGCCTCAATCCAAGTATTAAGATTTGGACTGGGACTATAGGTGCAGTTTACCATGCCCAGCTGCTGAGGAATCCTATAAAGGTCCAAAGCCACCATTGCACTCTTACCAACTGAATCAATCTCTGAGAGGCAAGAGGCCGCAGTGGGTTTTGGGAGGTGCTGTTCCTAATGCTCTGCATGTACTCAGAAAGCTCAGTGAAAAGACCCACTCTGCTTTTGCTTCACTTCAGTATCTTTCTCATCGTGAAAGTGTAAAGATGGGACAGAGGTGCTCAGGACAGAGTAGGAAACCCTGCCCAACAGGCACATATGTGCCAAGAGGAAGCAGCCTTGGTGTCTGAGACTGACCATGAATTTTAATTCTCCTTATAACTAAGCAAGGTGAAAGAAAACAAACCGTAACACCCACCCCACGGACTGCGGTACTTCCTGTTAACACACAGCAGGTCAAGCCAAAGACTCAGTGCACAGGAGCAGCTGGGGAGAGTTCTGGGGATAAGCTGAGAGCCCCTCCTTTCCCACAACTCCCCTGCAACGAGGAGACCCACAGCTCTCCACACTCCTTTGCTTTACTCTAGACCTGTGACCCAGTCCCAGGAAAACCGTGTCCCGGGCCTGTTTCTCTCCTTTTCTTTCTCCCCTCTGCTCCCAATCCTTGCTAATGTCCAGGCCCAGCACCTGCCTGCTTCTCTGGAGCACACCATCCTCTCTCACCACCTCACCCACCCGATCCTCCCACTGGGCTTGTTCCCTAGAGACGGAAGCTCCAAGTCCCAACCCCCAACCACCTCGGACAGTTTGCTGTAGCCAGCTGAGAATACAGCTCAGGAAACACGACTGTAGTGGAACCTTCAAGTCAGACACCCTCCCACCGTGTGCATGTGTGCGCATGTATGTGCGCGTATGTGTGTGTGTGACGGCGTGTGTGGGGTATGGGCACAGATGTGGAAGGCACAGGACAACCTTCTGGCACTTCTAGCATCACTCTTCACTCTGACACCGCTTCACCGCTGTTGCTGCCGTGTAAGCCAGGCTCACTGGCCAAAGAGCTTTCCATAGATTCTGGAGTCCCAGCCTCCCCCTTCCTGTGTTTATTGATACTGCATCCAGTCTTCACCTTGGATCTGGGGGGTGAGGGGAAAGGTCTGAATTCTGGCTGTCGGGTTTGTGCGGCAAGTGCTTTACCCACTGACCATCTCCGCAGCCACATACGATCCTCATTTCCTGTGCCCGGGTGCCCTGGAGGGTGTTGTCCACTGCTAACCGGAGAGCCGCCAACACAGTGAAGCTAGACTAGATCCACGGCGCCCATCACTCTGCTGAGGAGCCAAAGCTACTGAGCCTGAGCAGGTGGAGAAGATCGGGGTACAAAGCCGCTCCGCGTGGGACTTCCTCCAGGCAAGAAATGAGATGCGGAGGTGAGGAAGTACCCTGGGACAAGGTGTGTTTGCTCCCAAAGAAGTGGGATGAGCCACAGGAGCACTCTCAACCAAGGATGGAATCCCTGGGATCTCAGCTGTGCGCCCAAAGGCAGGGGCTGCAACTCAAGGAAGATTTAGCTTTCTTTTCCGGCAGATCCCATGAGATGCTGTCTTTGAATATCGCAAGACATAAGTGGGCTGGACACTGTAGTAGGTCCCAAAGCTCCCACACTCACAATACCAGAGGCTGTCCCAAAGCCACCTGTCTTCTCTCCATGAGGCAGGAAGCACACAATCAGAAAAAGCCTCCCCCAAGGGGGCCAGGCCGTCCTGCCCTAGGCTGGTGAGGAGACACTTAGCTATTTTGAAGCTGTTGGAATCAGTCACCACTTGCTTATTTTTAGCAAGTCCCTTTCCCGGGAGTAGTGGCGACTGGCTCGGGGCCAAGCAGTCACACGGAGCTGAAGGCAGGCGTGCTACAGCCACAAGTCCTTCCGTCCATCTGTTCACTCCAGGTTCTGAAAGGATCCTTTCACTCTTCAGAGTACCTGTGGCTTCTCAGAACAGTCTTTGGAGAAGCGATGGCCTCACTCCCAACCCAACTAACAAGCCAGGAACTGAAGTCTAGAGCTTTCTGTTAAACAAGAAAACAATCCCTGGGAATGATAAAAAAAAAAAAAAAAAAAAAAAAATGTTGGTCCTAGTGACTAAGCCAATTTGGCTGCAGTTCTTGTGAAAGAAAGCTGTATGGAATTGACAGGAAAGTTGATCATAATAGCTTAGCAACCAAGAGCCCAAGTCTAGGTTCAGGTCTGGTCAAAGGAACAACATCCATTTGTGTACAGAATGAACACATCCTCTTGGTCAGAATTTGAGTATTCCTCCAAAAGCCCCATGTTTACCACAAGCAGGGCACCTTCCCAAGCCAGCATACAGTACAGCAGGATCTTGCTGAATACTCTTCCCTTGGAAGGGGCTCTTCCCCCGGACAGGGAACCAGAACTGAAACCCTGGCGATGTAATAGGCCCCCTCCTGAAGTAGGAGTTTAGGGCAGCAAGAACATGCACTGTTTGCCTGATTGCAAGACACTACGCCTGGAGGTTTACATCTGAAGCTTTTTCTAATTCCTCATCAGTTACTTACCTTTCTTGCTCACACACTCAAAAGCTGTAAAAGTTGTTAATAAGCAGCAGCTCTGGGCCTGGAGAGATGACTCAGTGGGTAATAGTGCTTACTGTGCAAACATGGGCACCTGCTCCCACATAAAAGCTGGATATGCCACATGAGCCTGCACCCCAGTAATATGGGGGTGTAGACAGGGGGTACATTGAGAGTTGCGGGTCATCAGCCTAATCTCCAAGTTCAGTGAGCCTATCTCAAAAGAATAAGGTGTACAATGATAGTGTAGGATACTTGATAACCCTCCTCTGGCCTCCATGTGTTTACATCCACACGTGTTCACACTGACCTCCCCTCTCCCCCCCCACACACACTTAAGCAGCTCTGTCCATCAGAAACTCCTGATCCAGACTGAAGAGTCCATCTCTAACACACACATCGATGTACAAGCAGCCAAGTCATGAAATACGAGTCCAGAAAGACTCTCAAGGAGGGCCAGAATCGCCACAGGTTGCAGCAGGAGAGGGGTGGTTTTAATAATTCCTTTGAGGATAGGAGAGGAAGGGCCGGAGAGATGGCTCAGGGGTTAAGCATCTGTCTCGAAAGCAAGAGGTCCTGAGTTTGGATCCTAGATCCCAAGTAAAAATGCCAGACAGAAATGGCAGGGATCTATAAACCTCCGGTTCTGGAAGGCAGAGCTTGGGAAATTCCAGAGCAAACAAAGAACACAATCCAGGGTGATTCTGAAGTCACCCTTGGTCTTCCACAGGCACACACAGTGCCCTCTGACACACACACACACACACACACACACACACACACACACACACACACACACACGACAGGAGCAGAAAGAGCCAGAGGACAGCCTGAAGGAGTCCTAGGAGCTGACCCATGAGTTGGCTAAGGAACTACACAAAGCCGCCTTGAAGGTCAAGGCCGTGGCAGGCTGGTCAGTGGAGCAGCCACCAGAGGCAGCGGCTGGAAGATCCCCACGTGGTGACTGCTGTTCAACATTGGCAGCCACTAGCCACGGGAGTTACTGAGCACCTGAAATACAACAGATGTGACCGAGAAAATCAATTGATTTCTAACCTTACATTAAAGCTTATTTAAACAGTGTTCCAGAGCTGGAGAGATGACTCAGGGGTTAGGGGTTAAGACTGTCTGGCAAGTAGAAGGTCCTGAGTTCCGATCCCAGGTCCCACATAAAAATGCTAGGCAGAAATAGCGGAGACCTGCACTTCTATTAGCCCTTGTGGGCGGAGCCTGGAAAAATCCCAGAGCGAAACAAGTAGATAGAAGCAATCCAGGATGATTCTAGAAGTCACCCTTGGCCCTCCACAGGGACACACCCTAATAAACACACACAAACACACACATATGCTAAATTAAAAAAAAAACTAAAAAAATTAACATTCCCTAAGCACCCCAAGACACGTGAGGCTGGCCAAGGCTCCAAGGCCAGAGTCACCTGGCTGGCTGGGCGTGGCTCTGCCACGGAGGCTGGGGGCGATGGTGAGCGTGACCCACTCTCTTGCAGCAGCATGGCTGAGGCCCCGGATCACAGCGGTGGAGTCATGCCTCGGGTGTGCTGGCCTCAGCCCAGCCCCTGTGCTCCCTGCATCCCTGGGGGTCTAGCGAGTGGTGACTCGTGAAGGCACCCAAGATTCCATGCTAGCTCATAGTGGGCCAGAAGGCCTGCCTCAGGCCTCCCCACACCCTCCATTGTGATTGGCCCTAGTGGGTAGTAAACAAGTCCAGTGCAAATCTGGACCAGCTATCAGGACACCGCAAGCATGTTCTCAGTCTGCTTCATGGTAGGAGGGCAAAAGCTAACTCACTATCTAGGTAGAGGATCTAGTAGAGAGAAAGAGAAATAGAGAAAGAGAGAGAGAGAGAAAATGAGAGGAAGAAAGGGAAAGCAAGAGAGAGAAGGAAGGAGAGAGAGAAAGAAGAGAGAGAGAGAGAGAGAGAGAGAGAAAGAAAGAAGAAAGAAAGAAAGAAAGAAAGAAAGAAAGAAAGAAAGAAAGAAAGAAAAAAGAAAGAAAGAAAGAAAGATGAAATTAAAAACTAAGAGCAAGAGCCCCAGCCTAGAAGCCAAAAATCCCATCTCTAAACATGGCACCTTTCTTCCCAGCATGAACAACAGTTAGTTCAGAAACTTGGTGAAGGAATCGCTCGATCTGCTGTAGGCAGGCCGGGCCTCACTCCTCTCCAGCCCTTCTCCTACCGTGGACTCCCCAATGTGTCACCCTGATTCAGGAAACTTCATAGACTAGGTGGCATCCGACCTGCTCTTCACAATCACTCGGCTTTGAAAGGGAATTGCCAGGCTCTGGAGGATGAGGGCAAAGCGGCTGCAGGAATGCACTCCTGGGAACACGGAGTTGCTCCTGACCCCACGAGGCACCACACAGCTATGCCCTGAAGGTACGGGCAGTGAGCTGACACAGGCTTACTTAATAGCCAGGCACGCGGGTGTGCACCTGCGATCCCAGAACTCAGAGGCTGTGACCAGGATGACTTAGAGGCCCTTCTTCAAAAAATGAGCAAACAAAACCCAATAAAGGTGCTGGTGTCCTACTACCTCCAGGGGGCAGAGGCAAGACCCTGATTTTCTAGACAGACTATGCAATGCTAATGCTGCCAATCAGGAAATCATAAAGGCATCAGAGGACTATTTCCACTAACAAGTATTTATTGGAGACCATGGGGCACCAAGCCCGGGTGGGGCAAACAATGAGAAAAGGCACTGCACTCTGAACCTTTCACAACCCTTTGGGCTTTCCACTGCCACTGTCCAACGGTCCAAGAGGCAGGAAAAGTGTAGGGAGGGTGTGGGGGGAACTAGCAGGAAACGGTGCCATCTACCCCAGACAGGGACATTCTACCGTCCTTTGCAGGGAGATGAGCGAATAGGAGGCTGAATGCTCACCTCCTGAGGGCCAAGAGCATTGGGCTGCACATGCACAGGTCCACTCAATCCCCTCTCCTTTACGACCTCTACAAAGTAAAGCCAGCTCTTGTCAGCTGGTGGAAGAGAGCTACTTAGTTCTTAAGAAGTCTTTGTTTACAGTCCACCAGTCAATCCTCTGTTCAGCCACTCTCTCCCAATGCACACCATTGCCTGACTTTCTGGAGACCACCCACCCATGCATATGCATACAAGCTTTCTGAGCAAGCCAGTAGAGGATATGTTCCACCAAAGCACAGACATAAAAAAAAGGGGGGGGGGTTGGCACATCCCAGAAGGTACACAACAGAAGATGCTCCCAGGAGGAATGGAGCGGAGCCAGTAGAAAAGGATACTTCCCAAGAGCCAACTCGAGATAGCTAACCACAATGAGCGCTTTCCACCAATGGCATGAGATCTCCCACTAGCAGCTCAGGGGAGAAGTAGGGAGCTGGAGAAAAGATGCAAGAAGGGGGGGGGAGTCAGACATGGTGCATGCCTACAATGCCAGCACTCTGGAGCTGACCTGGGAGAATCATACTTGGGCCACCTAGTGCCACCCTGAAAAACTAAAAACTTTGTAGCCATAAACAAGTTTAAGTGTAGCAACTTATGTTCCATCCATACTAAGAAAGGGGAAGAAAGAACACAGGAATGAGCAAAGTTCTTACTCTTTATCTATCAGTGTAGAAAAATGAATCACATAGCATCTTCTAAAAAGCAAGCAAGAGACAACTTAGAAACAGGTTAAAGTGGAAGGAAGGGAGGGCAGCTGGAAAAGCTGAAGGTAGATGATAACGGGACAAGGCAGGTACACATAGACAAAGAACAACAACAAAAAGTCCTCTGGGAGTCAAGCCACATTCTAGGAAGTGCTCTGATACCGAGCTATGTGCCCAGCAAAGGATTATCCTTTCAAACCTTTCGCATGGTCCAAAAAAAAAAAAAAAAAAAAAAAAATCAAATCTAGGCTGGGGATCTAGCCTGCCAAGGCCCTGGATAAAATCCCCAACATCATAAAAATAAAAACTAAATAAAATAGATATATCTTTGGCTGAGTAGATGACTTAGCAAGTAGGTACCTACATGCAGATCTAGAAATCTAAATTCACTTCCTGAACCCACATGGTAGGAGGGAATGAACTCCAAAAAGTTGTTCTTTTGACCTCTACACATGACTTGCTTGCTCTCTCCCCTCACCTAATATGTAACTCCTTCTGCAAGCAATGCTGTGACAATTTGCTGTTATTCTATTGTTTCTGAGACATTCTCACTAGGTAGCCCCAAACTGACTTCAAACTCATGATCCTCTTTGCCTCAGCCTCCCAAGTGTTATGATTATAAGTGTGCGCCACCATGCCCTGCTGAAATGTCATGCTTAGTAAACTACATACAAGTAGCAATGCATGCTTTTTACTATTCAGTTTGATGTGTTTCTTGTTACCCACTATATATATATATGCATTAGGGTCAACTTGCGTACTTTCTTTCCTCAGAGCTGATGGCAATTTTGCTTCAGATACTCCTTAACTGGGCTGCCAACGTAACAGGAAGAAGAAAACATGGTCATTGACAGACCATTTGGGATCCAAGGCAGTAGTTTCCCCACCCCAGAGGTAGAAGGGCCTTCAGGAGCAGCCTCTTAATAAAGGTATCAATGCTCACGGTGAGCCAGGTTCCACAGGGAGATGAGGGTGGAAGGGACCAGGATCAAGTTTCAGATAACAAGACAATGAAGAGAAGATTCAGGATCCTTGATGCTAACACACCTGCAGCCCTCAACCAGCTGGGAACACAGAGCCCTAAGGCGTCACTCACACACAAGCTCGCAGAAGCAGCAGGAAAATGATAAACAGTTGTCTAGTCTTTTCAGAGCACTGTGGCTTAGATCAGAAAGGCCAGGGCGAGTGTTTGAGAGGAAAAGCTCTAGGCAGAAGGTGGCCACAGCCTCAGCCAGGAGAGAGCAGGGCAGAGATTGGGAGGGACATGAGGGAAAGAGGAGAAGGTCCCAGGCAAAGACATCAGGCAGGAACAAGCTTGACCAACTCAAGAGATAGAGGGGGAGGCACGAGATGGAGTCAGAAAGCTGCTCCCAGGGTAATGCTGGGTGGCGTGCCCTGCAGAAGCAGCACCTACAGTGGTGCTGAGCTTGCAGGAACCCTGCAGAACCTCCTGCTTCCAGAGGGACAACAGGACAGCCTGAAGAGACAGGGTTTTTGCTTTTAAACCATTTTTTAAAAATATTTATTTGGGGACTGGAGAGATGGTGCAGGGGTCAAGACCGTGCCTCAAATGCAGAAGGTTCTGAGTTTGGGTCCCATGTAAAAATACTAGGCAGAAATCGTAGTGAAATGCAATGCCTGGCCTTGGTAGGCGGAGCCTGGGAAATCCCAGAGAGAAGCAAAAAAGGAGATGGAAGCAATCCAGGATGATTCCCAAAGTCACCCTTAGTCCTCCACTAAGACAGAGCCTTCTGACACACACCCCCCCCCACACACACACAAGCACATGTGTGCAAATAAATTTTTAAAAACTTAAAATACAATTTATTTTGTATGGCATACATGCACGTGAATACGTGTCTAAGTGCAGACATGGGTGGAAGTCAGAAGACAGCTTGGAAGAGCTGGTTCTCAGCTTCTACTCTGAGTTCTAGGAATCCAGCTCAGGTCACTGGGCTCGGACAGCAGCACCTTCACCGGCTGAGCCTTCTCACATTGGGGGAGGGGCGGTCCTTAATTCATAAGCACAGGGTTCTTCCAGAATCCATCCCAGAAACAAGATACCTCTGACTAGGAGCAAACAAGCTCACTTTTGATTTCAAGTTCTCAGAACAAGTTTGCCAGCAAGCCTGCAGCCACACTACACATAAACTTAGAAAGCCACGCTGCCCTCAGCCCCACCCCTCAAATGAATCTGTACCAGTAGGGGGTCCTGAAGATGGGTGTACTTGTACACACACACACACACACACACACACACACACACACACACACACGCTGTGCATGTGCACACAGCCTCACACAAGCCCTTGATACTTCTCTGAATCCAACTGCAAAAACAATCTTGCTCTGCAGCCAACATAAACCATAGGCCACAGAGGGCCTTATATGGCTTGAAAGCTTTCTTAATCAGAAACAGATAGATGGGCTGGGGTTGGCAGCTACAAGTTAAGAGGGAAGGAGGAAGTGGGAGTGGTGGATATAGGGAACAGGCAAACTTGTCAAACTCCTTTTTTTTCCCCCGCCCTGGTGGCTTTCCCCCAGCAAAAAAATTCCAACAGGGGTTCTGGAGATATGGTTCAATGGTATAGCCCAGCACTTGCAAGAACCTGGTTTTGATCTCCAGCACAGGAAGAAAAAAAAAAAAAGGTTGGGGGGTAGCATTGGGTAGTGAGAAGTAAAAACACATCAATTCATTGCTTTTATTTATAAACATGTCAAAGAATAAAAAATTACAATTTTTAAATGAAAGCTACCCATATTCTATTTTTTTTAATCCTACTGGATCCACAGTTTTGCCTCCTCCTGCATTTGGGTTAGGCTAGAGGATATTTCCAAGCCACCATTCCAGGCCTTTTTCGTGTGCGTTAGAGACCAGCCCTTGGGTCTGGCACCATCACAAGGAAAAACAAGCTGTGTGGTTTCCTGAGAAATCAGCTCTGGGAACAACGGTACCTGATTCCTGTCTCCCTGGTCGCCTAGGTCACATGCCTGCCTGGTCCAGAAGGAAGGTTTGGGGCTCCCACCTCGGACCCAGAACAGGAAAGGCAGCTGAGAGACCTCATAAGCAGGCAGTCCCTCCAGCCTCAGGGCAGCTGATGGTTGCCCCTCCCCTGGTGAGGTGGCGGCAGCAGAACCATTCCTGGACATTCGCAGCCACATGCACTTGGCTCCCTAAAGGATACCACCTGCTAAAAATAGCCACAAGCTTGGAGTGGGCAACAGCAAGTCAAAGGACAAAGCCAGTCATTCTCAGCACTGCCTCTTCTCTTGGAGCACACATGAGTGCTGGGCTACCTCCAAGGCAGCTCGAGAAGTGGGAGTCACGGCTGCTCCCTCACCTCTAGAGGGATGAACGGCAAAGTGTGTCCCCTGACAGGGTACATCCCAGGTCCTCACCAAAGGCACTCCCAGGCTGCAGCACAGAAGAGTCTAGGGGCTGTTGCTCCTCCTCCTCCTTCTCCCCTTTCTTCCCTTCCTCCTCCTCCTGGGTGGCAGCCGGTGGAGCCTAGGGGATGGTCCCATGACCTCCACGTGAGGTCTGACAGGCAATGTTATTATTAGCCAGGGAATGAGCGCCTTCAAGGTTGCCTCTGCCACCTGCTCGGTCTTGAAGACACTTTCCCAGGCTGAAAGGCACTAGTCTGAGACTTTTCTATTTAATGATTACTCGTAGATGTCAAAGGTGCCTTTCCCTGATGACGACCCGGCTTCAGAACAGTAGGATCCTGAACGTCAGGACAAGAGAACAACTCTGCAGGTTTGAAGAGGCTTTGGTGGCTCAAAATGTAACAGGCTGCCTGCGGGATCAACTTTTAATCCCTTTCACTTTCTGGGTGAGAAGGGAGCAATAAGGGGGGCAGTAAGTACACAGTCCTGGGGGGAACAGTGACGAGAAAGCTACCTTGATCTACATCCAAAGTCCAGCCCTTCCCAGGGTCTCAGTTTTGAACTAGAGATACTTAACTTTGGAGTAGAAAGTATATTAAAAAAAAAAAAAAAAGAAAGAAAGAAAGAAAGAAAGAACAGACAGGTACAGTAAGTGCGCACCTACAGCCTTCGCTACCTGGGAATCTGAGGGCAAAGGATCACTTGAGTCCAGCAGTTGGGGCGAACTGGGCAATAAGACCCTATCTTAATAACACACACACACACACACACACACACACACATGCACACACACACTCGCACACACCAGGCACATGGCACACATACATACTAACAAGTCTCCCAATAGTTTGAAAAATGTCTACTTTACATTGGTAACATGTGGCTCCAAGGAAAGCAAGTCTTAACGCTACATGAGAAAGGTCAATCTAGCTAGCATGGTTCACGCAAAGCAGAACCAAGACTGGACGAGGGGAACACACCAGGAGAGCCCCACGCAGTACTCCGGAGACTATAGTGTGTACCCCGTGCACCCAACACTTGTATAAAAACAGAAGGGCACTTCCTAGTATTAAAAGGGCCACGCACAGTAGCTCAAGTCTGTAATCTCAGCATTTGGGAGGGTCCCAGTGCACAACAGAGTCTGAAGCCAACTGAAGCCGCACAGTGAGTTCAAGGCCAGCCTGGCATGATGATATATGGGCAGACTCTGTCACAAATGAACGAAACAAGAAAGATGGACTGCAGGGAACAGAATGACCCCACTCTGGGGTCCTGTAGGGCAACAGATGACATTTGGAGACCAAGCATACATCTTGAAGAACCAGCAAGGACCTTTACATTTGAGTAGTAAGAAATCTAAGGGCCCTTCTATTTCATACTCATGATCCCAGCTCCCTTGGGAAGCTCATCTCTCAGACTGTTTCATAAGTGACCACTCCCCTCCCTCCTACAGACTACAACTTGCTGCTCAACATGCTAGACAAAGAAAAAATTTGTAACCAAAGCAGTTGTCTTTATGAATCATGGGAGACTAAAATCCAAACATGTGACTTTACAGAGATTTACAAGTTAAGGAAATTAAACTAGAGTTAGCCAAAGAATATTCTAGACCAGCACTACAAAAAAAAAAAAAAAAAAAAAATTGCTTGATAATTAAAGTGTCCGTTCCTTACCGCGTCCAGCAGCCTCCAGGCATGCTGCCCTAACTAGAGGGCTCCCGGGAGCATTGTCAGAATGACTTTAGTCCTTCACCAGTTGAAAAAACTGAAACACTGGAGGGGAGCCTGCTGTAGGCCTGAGAACTACACCCTCGAGGGGCTTTGCTAGTTCAGTGCAGCAGTGAAATAAGTTTCATCTGTCCTGAGCTTTGCATTCTTCTCCCTGAACTCCATTTGCTGCCCAGCACAACGGGCCTTGGTGGCATGGCTAAGTGAACACAACCAGCCAGTTTTACAGAGAACAGAATGTTTACTGCCGATGGCTGCAAACCATCGAAGTGAACTGCGAGAGCATCCAGATGGCAAGGACCTCCTGAACAGAATGAAACCATGCACCATCGGTTAGGAGGAAAAAAAGAAAGTCAAGGAAGCGGGGAGCTGGGCGTGGTGGTGCATGCCTGGAATCCCAGCCCTTGGGGAGGCTGAGACCAGAGGATCATGAGCTCGGCTGGTCTGTGCAAGACCCCATCTCAAAATAGTTAAGAAACAGGATACTAGAGGGCTGGAGTTGTAGCTTGGTGGTACAGTGCTTGACTAATTATATGTGGTAAGGCCCTAGGTTCAATCTCCAGTACAGAGGGGGAGAGAGAAGGAGAGAGGGAAAGGGAAAGAAGGGAGAGAAGGAAGACGAGAGGAGTAAAGGGATAGAGGAAGAAAAGAGAAGAGAGAAAGAGAGAGGAGAGCAAATGTATACTTGAAAGCTACTTTAAAAAAAAAAAAAAAAAAAAACAGTAACCTAGCTGAACTGGCACTCTCTACATAGATCCCACTGCCCCACACTTGTGGCAATCCTGTCTCTACTTCCTGGATGCTGGGATTACAGGCGGGTGATGTTATGCCTTTGCCTGCAGCAATCTGTTTAGAAAGCCGGAGATTAGAGGAAAAGCCCAAGGAGTTAAGAATATTCCTTGGTGCTCACAGAAAACCCTCCGGAGGACCTCATCCAAACCCACACCCATGTTTTTGTTGCTGCTATTCAAACCAAAATGATCTCTAGCTCAACCACACGGGATGTGACGATTGAAGGCCTATGGATCCACCTGCTGGCTGCTCACCCAGCACAGAAACTGTCAAGAGGAATTCCCACTGGCTGGAAGCTACTGCTTCGTTCTGTCTCACTCTAGCATACACCCGGATCCAGCTTTCCTCTGCCCAAGTTCACCAGGGCGGGTAGGCAGGCAGGCTCACTGGGTAGAGCGCTGCATATACTGAATTCTGGTGACAAACTTAAGTAAACCAAGTAAGAGCACCTCTCTGTAACAGAGGAAAAAGCTCCTGAAATGAGAGCTCAAAGGTTTTAAGCCGTAACAGAAACAAATTTCCCCGAAAGAGGAAAAGGACTGAGCAGCAGGGAGGCCCAGGCAAAGTCAACTCGAACGGCAGATCAGGATGGAGCAGCTGAGGGAAGCAGGCAGCTCGCCAGCACATGAGCTACGAGCTGCCCGCTTCCTGGATGCCCTAAAATGCCAGTCTGACCAAGGCATGCTGACCCGGAAGGTAGGCAGCAATGTGCCTTTTCCTTCCAATCAAGTTCCTAGGTCAGAGGTTAGAGGGAGGGGTGCTTCTACTGAGTCTAAGTCTGACTCCAGGATTCTTGGGGGCTGGAGGCAGATACTATGTTTAAGCACCGATCACCCACCAGCCACAGTCCCAAGTCTCACACGTTGATCTCTATCCATGTTTAAGATAGAAAAGGAAAACTGTAGAGGTTTGAACGATCGTCCTTGATAACTATGGCTGTGATCAGCCTAGGACCTAGGCCCAAGAATAATCTGGACAAACTAGCAGGACAAACCACTTTAAAATAATTGATACTCAGCAACCTTATACACATCCTGGATACACATCGACTTCAGCATTTGAGCAGGCAACTTAAAACAGATATCTGTATCTCTTCTGCCTCGCTGCAAGTGGCCAAGGATGAATGTCTTTTCTACCAGCAGCTGGGAGATGGGAGGGATTCCTACAAGGAACGCCACCTACCCACAAAACCAATTAGCTGGGGTCTCATTCAACTGGGTGGACAGTTCCCTGCACAGAACAAACACCCCACAGGACAACAAAACCTTATTGAATTAAGAAACCGACCCAAACTTCAGTGATCTGCATATCTGTAGGATACAGAAGACCTCTTCTATCCCAAGGCTATATTTCACAAGACTACACCCAAGAATTACTTCTCAGAACCTACAAAACCAGTTAGAGGTTGAAAGAAGGCAGGAGGAAAAAAAAAAAAAAAAAAAAGGCTAAAGCATAATTGTACTTGTTTCCAGGCTCAAAAGAATCTTAAATCATCAGCAGGTGAACCACTTGAATGTCAAGAAGAGCAGAATCAGATAAATGAGCCAGTCATCCAGGCCTCTTCCTTTTCAAAGATGCCGTGTATCTTTAAGAGCTGAAGAAAGGACTGGGTGGCCCTAAGTGTCTCAGCTTTGCTTTCTAAATAAAAAGTTCAAAACAAAACAAAACAAAGAGCCCAAGGATACTAATTTGGGGAAGGTTTAGCAGTTAACTGAGCACGTGAGGCTATTCATTTCCAATAGCTTTTTTGTGAAAGGTGTTCCCTAATCGGTAATTACAACACAGGGAAGTTGAGAGGGGGAGCTAGCTAACCGACAGATGTGGCTATACCAGGTCCAGCAGCCCAGATTGCGCTGCAGGAGCTAAACATCAGTCTGCACTTGAGCAGGGGAAAGACCGGAAGTTTGACCTCACTGATTGCCCTATACATACACTCTATCCGACAGGTTTGAAAGCCTTCCACTCACACCTGGAGCCAAGCCCACCGGGTTTGTGTTAACCACAGCCCAGGGGTAGAAGGGTGCCCGGACCCCTAAAACAGCGCCTTAAATCGTTTCCCGGAAGAAAAGGTCCCGGGAACGCAGAGAAATTCCCGGAGGTTCAGGGTCTCTTCTGCACCGCCGGAAACCGTGAGAATCTTTCATCCCCGGGAGAGGAACAGGAAAAACCGTAACCTAGGGCACCGGGTAGTCGACCGCAGAAAGTCAGTCCCCGGAGGCACTCACATCGCCCAAAACCGCTGCAAGCACATTTGTTACCTATGACCCCTGGAGGTCCCACTATATCATCAACCTGGGGCGGAGTGGAGGGAGGTCAGGCGGAGCGCGACATGTGACCCAGGACTTCTCCAGACGTGAAATCACGGGCACGCGAGCTAGGGAACTTCCATCTCTCGGGACATGTTTAAGCGAGCTACAAACGCTAACCCCACCCTCCCCCGTGGGCCATCAAGGCCGTAGACAGTCCGACCCCAACTGCGGTTCCTGAGCAGCGAAGACACTTGGGACCACGACTTGTCTCACCCCCATCAAACCCGCTCCTACGGCCAAGCCACACTTGTTCGCACGCTGAACTCCAAGGGCCGGCCTACCTGCTAGGGTTTGCCACCGCCGCGGGGCCAACCCGGGGCGAGTCGAAGTGCGACCCAAGAAGTTAGACAAGGCTCCGGAAGTGGCCAATTCAACTCCAATCTCTTGGCCAGGGAAAGGGTCCCCAAGGACTTCGGGGACCTCTTCTCGCCCTTCTGGGCACCTGGTCCTACCCACAGCCTGCCCCTCCGCCGCCTCACCAGGCTCAGACTGGGTACACACGACCTTTGAAAAGTAAACGCGAGTGAGGCTGGGCGACCTTGGGTGGGACGCGCTCAGGTTCGCCTCCCAGTCCGGCGTGCGCACTCAGGGAAAGTTGAGGTGCAGAGGGGCGCCCTGGGGCGTTGCGCCCTCGCTCCCATCCCAGAAACCGGCGACGCGCGTGGAAGGGAAACAGCGGCTCGAAGCGATGCCCCGACCCCCGCGCACGCGATCTGTCAGCAGCAACCCGCGAGCAGACAATCCGGAGGGGGAGGAGGAGGACAGAGGTGGGGGGGAGACGAGTGGGCGATGGAAGCAGAGACCCGCCAGCTTGACAGCAGGGAACGAGCAAGCGCCCTGCGCACAGGCTCGGCGCCCCCAGCCGCGGTCCCCGAAGCACCTGGCGTGCACACCGCAACCAGTACCTGCACCCCCCCCAGCCTCTCCATCACCCCCAACCGCTCTCCCACCAGGCCCAGCAGCGAGTGCCCGAATCGGGAACCCCGCGATGGCTGCAACTTACCAGCTGCTCGGCGACCGTCGAGGTGCAGAGTCCTCCCGCCGCCGCCGCCCCCCAGCCCCCGCCCAGCCCCGCGGGCCTGCCCCGCAACGCTGCACTCCGGTCGCTCCCCCACGTGCTCGCCAGGGCCAAGCGAACACAGAGACATTAAATACCGTGGACGCGCAAAGACGTGCCCGCGGCGCGACGCAAAGCCCCGCCCCTCGCACTCGTGCCCTCCCCCCGCCCCCCACCGTCTCCCCGCGCCCGCTCGTCCACCTGCGCGTGCGCGCCGCCGGGCCTCTCCCGCCGGGACTGCGTGCGCCTCTCCCAGCTGCGCCAGAGGGGGCGCGGTCTGGAGCGCCCTGCTAACATCCCGCCGCCGCTCGGGGCCGGCCTTGCGGCACTCTCGCGAGAGGAGCCGTAATCTCGGCGGGCCTGACACCCGGGCCTGCAAGGATGCGAGCGCTCAGAGCCGGGCGTAGGTACCTGGATGCTGCGCGGAGGGCCGGTTTCCAGGAGTCAGATTTCCTCCCTGGGGACGGTGAAAAGACCCTAGGGGCGGGTGAAAAGGCAGGAAGGGCTGTTTTTGCGTCGGGCTTTGGTGTCCCAGTTGCCATACTCACTTGGCATTGCTGCATGAAATTAGGTGGCCATTAACAATTGCTCAGTGTTAATACTCGAATGCAATTTGGCCGTTTTCCCAAATTGGTGGTACCGAAGTGAAATACCAATCTCTACTTGGGTTTGGGTTTTGGAACGTTTCCTGCGAAGAGATCGACACCGTGAGTCACTGTCTCCACCGGGAACTTGGGGAAATAAACCTCGTTCAGACAATTGGACAGGGTGGGGTTCCGCTGGCTAGTCTCGCTCTAAACTTTATAGTTAGGCACTTGATTTTTTTTTTTAATTTATTTTGGTTATCTGAGGCAGAGTCTGGTATCCAGGCTGAACCTTTTAGCCAAGGTTGACCTTGAACTCATGATTCTCCTGCTCCCCCCTCCCCCCCCCAAAGTACTGGCATTACCGGCAACATCAGCACCTTAAATGAGCATTTGTTTGGAAAAAATATAGAAAAGAGCTCATACTACGAGCTAGCTATACTTGGGGAAGTAATGGTCACGTGATACCTAATGTGGTTACTGAGTTGCAAATATAATTTTATGTCTACGTGGGTTCCAACGGAATGCTGTTACAGATGCTGTGAAGGAAATAAATTGAAATAGAAATAACAAGACCTGCTGTAAGTCCTGCAGTTAGGAATGGACACAGGGTAAAATTAAAATGTAAAGAAATAGCGACTCATCCCGGCAATCCCACCACTGGTGTGATTTAGGCAAGAGCAATGCTGTGAGTTGGAAGCCAGCCTGGGCTTCATAGTTAGATCTTGTTTCAAAAAAATACAGATAGATAAGCAGACTCCTTGTGCCCACTAGAATGAATAGAGCAAGAAGGAATATTCTTGTCAAAAGCAAGAAGCAGGCTCTGATAAACTGGAAGGCTGTGGGAGAAGACAGGACTGGGACAGAGTTGTCGAGATAAGGAGGGTGAGAGGGAGAGGCGGATCAGGGTGTGGCCAATCCCTAAACTTTGGTATTATTCTATTCTCCCCTCTAAAGCCATTCAGGCCTCACCTCAGGGACTTTGCCCTTGATATTCATTCTGTCTTGTCTAGAATCTCCTGTGGAGAAGTCTCTCAGCTACCTCAAAGGCCCTCCCTGGAGTCTTTACTTAAAACTGTAAACATGGACTGGGGAGGTGGTTCAGGGGTTTAAAGCCTTGGCCTCACAAACAAAAGGACCTACCTGTAATTTTAGCCCTGGAAGGTGGAGCCTTGGAATTCCCAGAGCAAGCTGGCTAGCCAGACTAGCTTTAATGGTGTGCTCTGGGTTTAATTAGAGACCCAGGCTCACAACAATGAGGTGGAAGAACAAGGGTAATTCCCATTATCACCCTTGGGCTTCCATGGGCACACACACTCACATGCATTCATGTACATACACACTGACATACATGTACACACGCACGCACGCAGGCATGCATGGAAAAAAATGCAAACACAATTCCCTGCCCCTTATTTCGTCTTTGTTTTTCTTCATAGTCCTTACCACTGTCTGCTGTCTACTTCTTGAGGATTTTGCACAACCTGGCTCAAAACAAAACAAACTTAATGAATGCAAAGTGGGAGGCTGAGGCGGGGGATTGCCATAAATTCAAGGTCAACCAGGGCTACAGAATTCAGATTCATTCTCAAAAAGGCAGTAGGGTAGCCAGTGAGATAGCTCAGAAGATAAGGGGCCTTTTTGCAAACCTGTTGACCTGAGTTCATATCCCGGAAGGCCACATAGAACTAGAGAACTGACTTATAAACGTCCTCTGATCTCCACTCATGCATATGTTTTCTCTCTCTTGTCACTCGCTTCTCTTTTCCTTCCTCTCCCTTTCCCTCCCTCCCTCCCTCTCTGATAAATATATATGAAGGGGGGAAGGAGTCTGTTGATAAAGTACTCTCTGAGCAAGCATGAAGACCTGAGTTCAGATCTCAACACAGGCGCCATCAGGCATATCTGTAACTTCAGCACTGGGGTAACAGATTAGTGGATTCCTAGAGCTTGGCCAGCCAGTCTCGCCAAGTTGGTTAGCTACTTCTCAGACATAAGGTAGCTGGCAGCAAGGTGGCTCAGCAAGTAAAAGTACTTGTTGCTTAAGTCTGATGACCTTAGTTTGATCCCTGCAGGCCACAAAAAATCAGGTACAATGACCGACATATGCATTATAATCACGACACTCCTACAGTAATAAAGGAGAAGGGAAAGGGGGGGCCAGAGGGGAAGAGACAAGAGAATCATCTGGATATGAGACCCTTCCTCAAAAACAAGGAGACCTGTGACCAAAAGTTGTCTTGGACTTCCACAAGCACTCTTTACCCCCCACCCCACCCCACCCCCGAACCACACACACACACACACAGAGGAACACATACAGCAAAGCTGGTCATGGCTGCTCTGGAAAACATGTATTAGCTGCAGACCATCATAGAATCAGGAAACTGCGTAAGAGACACTTGATGCTGCCCTGAGCCAAGGACCCAGTTGCTCTGGGAGTGAAGAGACCACTTAGATTCAAGATAATATTTTGGAAGCAAAGGAATAAGGAATGATGATCCCTTTATCTTGAGTTACTGTTGGGACCAAGAAGGAGGAGGATGGAGTCAGAGAAGCATTTCAGTTCGTTTTGAATCCATCAACTTTATACTTTTTGGTGTGTGTATATGTAAATAGATAGAAGTAGATGAGGGCACTTGAGTGTATGTGCCTGTGGAGGCCCAAGGGTGACATCTGGAATCATCCTGGATTGCTCTACCTCTCATTGCTTTGCTCTGGGGTTTTTCAGGCTCCACCCTCCAAAGCCAGAAGTACAGATTGCTGCCATTTCTGCCTGATTTTTTTGGGGGGGGGGATCTGCACTCAGGTCCTTTTGCTTCTGAAGAAAGGCTTAACCCCTGAATCATCTCTCTAGTTCTGTACTACTTTTGTGATACCCAAGTGCAAACAGTAACTAAGTTGGATATGCAAGTCCCAGCTCAGAGTAGCAGGATGGGTAAAAAAAATGAAAACATGAACTGGAAATCATTTAAAAGAAGAGAGTATTTATGTGCATGTGTATATGTTTTGTATGCATGTGTATATATAAAGTGCACGTGTGTTCATGAATATGCACATGTGTCTATGCTTGGGGTGTTTTTAATATTTATGGAGAAAGGGAATACATGAATATACATATGTGTGTCATGGTGCACAGGTAGATGTCAGAAGACAACTCTTGGAGTTCATTTCTCTCCCCCTAGCATGTAAGCCTCTGGTGATTGACAGGTCACTAGGCTTGCAAGAAAGCGATTTATCATCACTTTTTTTTTTTCCAATCTTGGAGATAGGGTCTTTCTTTCTAGATAGCCTGAACTAGCCTTAATCTTGTGATCCTTCTATCTCAGTCTCCCGGTTCTGGGACCACAGATGCGCATCAACACATGTGACTCAAAAAGAGGTATTTTAAAGACAGATAACAGACAAGGTGGCACATGTCTATTATCCCAGTACTCAGGGAGCTGAAAAAGGAAGATTGAGAGTTTGAGGCCAGTCTTGACTACATAATTTCAGGCAAGCCTGAGAGCTATATAACAGGGCCCTGTCTTTAAAAAAAGGGGGGGGACGACACTGAAGAGTTAAAGCCTCTACCTCACAGATAGAAGGACCTAAGTTCAGATCCCATGTTAAAAAAAAAAAAAAAAAAAAAAGGGAGGGAGGGGGACAGGGGTACCTATTGTATGGGGGGAGGGGGGAAGCAGGCAGAAATGGTGGAAGCCTGCCTGTCCAGCTTGGAAAGTGGGGCCTGAGAAACCCCAGAGCAAAGCAAGAAGGAGGTGAAGCAATTCAGGATGATTTCCAAAGTCAACCTTGGACTTCCACAGGCACACACAGTGCCCTCTGATACACACGGACGGACACACACAAATGAAAAATAAAATTAATAAAAGGAAGAGGAGGAGGGAAAGAAAACAAAAGTGTGCGGTGTAGCTCAGCAGCAGGGCACGTTCCTAATATAAGCCAGTCCCGAATTCAGTCCTCAGCACTGCGACAAGGAAGCAAAGGTGTGCTTGGCCGGGTGGAGGTAGGAAAAGAAGGAGCTGAGGAAATGATGTCCAAGGCCTTTAACCTTGGAAACAGGTGGGAAGAAGTGTGGAAAGATGGAGTAAGGAAAAGAAGAAATGGGGTAATGGCTCAGCGGGTGACCTGAGTTTGATTCCCAGAACCTATGTAAAAAGCCAGAAGCCAGGTGCAATGGTGGCATCTATTTCCAGCAAGTGAGATGGGAACCTATCAGAAGCTCGCAGATCAGTTGACGTGGGGTCAACAAGATGGAAGGCAAGAACAAAAAGCTGTCCTCTGACTCTGCTGTGTCCGTCGTAACACACATGTCGACATGCACACATGAGCACAAACACATTAAAAAATAGAATTTTTTAATAATTTAAAAGGAGAAAATGGACCTATGAGCCAGAGAAAATGAGATTGACATGCCAGTCAAACCCAATAGAATGTGGATGAGGCCTACAGAAAGAAAGGATAAGGGAGAAAAGAGTGTACTGTCTAAAAACAGGAGAGAGTAGGCTGGGGAGGTAGCTCAGGGGTTAAGACTCTTCCTCGCAAGCAGAAGGTACTAAGTTCGGATCCCAGGTCCCACGTAAAAATTCCAAGTGGAAATGGCAGTGGCCTGTACTTCTGGCTTTGGTGGGCAGAATCTGAAGAATCACGGAGCAAAACAAAAAGGAGGTAGAAACAATCCAGAATGATTCCCAAAGTTACCCTTGGTCCTCCACAGGGATATACAATACCTTCTAATACACACACACACACACACACACTCACACACGAAAACATAAATGAAAAAATAAATGTAAAACAGGAGGGGGAAGTAGGAGCTGCAAGCCCAAGGAGAAAAGGGAATTAACTCTGCAATCACAACCACAGCTAGCTGCTGTGGCTAAGGGAGTGGTAGAGGGCACAGAGGTGACCCCAATACAGATCAGAATGTGAGTGAGAAGGTAGTGTGACTTGACATGACACGTGCCTGCAGTCCCAGCTCTGGGGAGACGGAAGCAGGAGGATGGTCAATTTGAAATCAATCTACTGATTAAAAATAGCAACTCGGAGGACCAAAGTTCTATTTTGTTGGTTTCTAGAACTGAGGCCTTGATTGAGAGGAACACCTTGGCGGTGGGAATGACATTCATATTGTGCCACTGGATAGAAAATTCTTGGACTGATGCACTGTGGACTAGAGTGAAAGCATTTGCACTTTGATTAATCAAAAGCAAGTCAGGGCCAGTGAGAAAGCTGGGCAGGCAGGGCATCTACTCTCAAAACCGCAACCTGAGTTTGACTCCCCAAAGCCCACATTGTGGAAGGAGAGAACTGACTTCAAAAGGTTGTTCTCTGATTTCCACCCATGTGCCATGGCATGTCCCCCCCCCATAAATAAGAATATTGTGTGTGTGTGTATGTATCAGAAGCATTGTGTGTGCCTGGAGAGGCTCAAGGATGTCTTCGGGAATCATTCTGGATTGTGCTATTTGCTCTTTGCTTTGTTCTGTAGTTTCCCAGCCTTTGCTTTCCAGAGCCAGAAGTACAGACCTCCACCATTTCTGCCTTGCATTTTTAGGTGGGACCTGGGATCCTAACTCAGGGCCTTAAGCTTTCGAGGCAGAGGCTTAACCTCTGAGCCATCTCTTCACCCCAATATTTTTTTTTAAAAAAAGAATACAAGTCAAAGGTCCAAGGACAATTAGACACCGTCTAGTTCTGACCATCATAAACAATACCAACAGGCAACAGCAGTGGCATTATTCCTAGAAGAATCTTGTCCAATGCCACACCTACCAATGGAGTGAAAGCATAAATCAACCAACAATACTTTAGTTCATAGCATGGGTAACTATCTTATCACATGTTAAAAAAAAGATTACATTGTTAAGCTTTAACTTTAACATCAGTTCAACATGAACCAAGCCTGCTTAAGACAGAACTTTTCTTGGGGTGCTGGGAATCAAACCCTGGGCCTCACACATGCTAGGCTAGCTCTCTGCCACTGAACTACGCACCCAGCCTTGAGGCAGAAATTTTAACCAGAATGCATAAGACAGCTTTGAGAATGTCCAGGAAACACCCCCTACCCCCAAACTTGCTTACATGGTATTACAAATACTACATGCCATTTTCCACAGAGATAAGTTTATTGCAAATTCTCTAATTCTGACCTCAAAAAACCATGAGTAGAGGTCACTAATCAAGAAAGGAGTGTACCTGTCAGAAGGAGAAGGACAGACAAAAAGAACAGAAAAAGGAGGAGGAAGAAGAAGGACAGAAAGAGGTGGTGGCCTGAGTGCTCAAGGGGAAGAAAGAATCCGGCCTCCCCTAAGAACCCAGTGCTGTCATTTATTTAGTCTTCCACTCCAACTCTGTCCCACCAAGCAACCTTCTCATCATCCTAAGGAGAGAGATACAGCTCTTTGGTCAATTTAAATTGCCCTAGTTGACTTCTCATGTGATATTTTGTACATTTTATGTACCGTATTTACTGTCCTCCTTTTTCATCTTTCCTTCTCCTTCCCTTTCTTCTTTTCTGGTGTGTTTATTTTTGTTGTTGTTTTGCAGCATCTTGCCATTTTTGTCCAGATTTGCCCTAAAAGTATAGACCTCCTGCCTCAACCACCGAGAAATACTGGGATTATAGGCATAAACCACCATATCCTACTTAGGAACATTCTTTTTTATTTTTTTTAACTTTTATTTATTTGGTGTGTGCATGTGTGTGTAAGAGGGCATTGTGTGTCCCTGTGGAGGACCAAGGGTGACTTCAGGAATCATCCTGGATTGCTTCTACTTCCCTCTTGCTTCGCTCTGGGATTTCCCAAGCTCTGCCCACCAGGGCCAGAAATGCAGGCCACCGCCATTTCTGCCTGCATTTTTACATGAGACCTGGGATCTGAACTCAGGACCTTCTGCTTTTGAGGTAGAGTCTTAACCCCTGAGCCATGTTTCCAGCCCAGGAACATTCTTTTTAAGAAAGCAGAGTCGGGCTGGAGAGATGGCTCAGGGGTTAAGCCTCCGCCTTGCAGGCGGAAGGTCCTGAGTTCGGATCCCAGATCCCACGTATAGACGCCAGGCAGAAGCGGGGGCGGCCTGCGCTTCTGGTCCTGGTAGGGCGGAGCCTGTGAATCCCGGGGCAGAAGGAGGTGGAGGTGTCCATGGTGGTTTGCGAATTCGTCCGTGGTTCTACACATACACAGACACACACACACACACACACACAGATGCGCGCGCACATACACACGCACATGCACACAGTTGAATAAATAATAATAATAAAAAAATTTAAAAAAAAAAAAAAAGAAAGCAGAGTCAAGGTTTAATAAGTATATTTTGATGTACCAACAGGCAATGCAGTGGTGTTATTCCTGCAAGAATTTCGCCCGGTAGCCGCATATATCATGGCAGTAGAGTCCAGGGATCCATATCTGGTGCCTTTTTCTACTGCTCTCCACCTTATTTTTTCATAGTTTATTTATTAGCGAGGAGGCGTGTGTATATGCATACCGTGGCACGTGGGTGGTGGAGGTCAGAGAGGAATCAGTTCGCTCTATTACCCATGTGGGCTTTGGGAGATCAAACTCAGGTTGTCACGTTTGTGAACCTTAACCACTGTGCTACCCCACCAGCTTCCCTCCAGCTTTTTTTTTTTTTTTTTTTGAGGTAAAGTCTCTCCCAAAATTTGGAGCTCACTGCTAGTTAAGCTGCCTGACCAGTGAGTTCCTACGCCCACCCTTCGTCCTGGGATTATATGTGCACTGCCCAGTTTTCACATAGGGGTCCTTGGTAGCCAGACTCAGGTCCTCATACCAACCAAGTCAGCCATCTCCAGTCCTGTCCTTACATTTCCACAAAGGCACTTTTCAAGGGCTGGTAAATTTGAATGAACTTTTTTATGTGCGTACATTAAAGGAGCCCCTCCCAGCTCTCCATCTCACTTCCCACTCCCTTGCAATGAAGATGCTTTGGGTTCAACCCCAGGCTCATGTATATATGCAGGGGAGAACCATGCCTGCTCCAAGAATGGGAAGAATTGGAGACCAGCGTCAGGGGCATAGAAGTCAATAATGCTGCCTGAGCACTTCAGGCCCAGCACTGGGCAAAGTACTCTATCCCGATCCTCTGCCAACCTCAAAAAAAATTCTTATTATAATGTATTCCTGTTCACGCCCCTTAGTTACTCAGCAACAAAGGCAAGATCTCCACCCCAGCAATCCGAACACATGGGTTAGCTGCAGATATAGTTCAGCGGTAGAACACTTGCCCCAGCATGGGCAAGGCCCTGTACCATCCACAGCAATGGAAGCAGGGAGGGGGAACCACAGAGCTCTAGATTTAAGAGCCTATGGACCAACCAACTCACTTTGCCGCACATAGACGCAGATCCAGTGCTTTGGAGGGGGCAGTTTTATATATAGAACTACATCTGTTGTGAGAGGAACTGGATCCTCTTTAAAAAAAAAAAAAAAAGTCATGAAGTTCTAAGTTGCAGGTATAATTATTAAGTTGTAGTCATGCTGGAGTAGATTGGGCCTGTGTTCTGATGTGACTGACAGAGATTCTTCTAAGAAGAGACCCCAGTCTAATACATCTCGATGATGACCGATGTCCACCCTAGCAGGCAGACCTGAAGTCAGGAAAGGGAAAGGGAGTGTCGTGTAAGGATGCAGAACTGCACTGACAGCGATCAGCCCAGGTCATGCCACCGGGGGTTGTAAGTGTAACCCAGTGGCAAGGTGCCTGGTGCACCTGAATCCCTGAGTTCAGTCCTTCTGCCACTGGAAATAAAATGATGGGAGCCAAAGAGCCAGGAAACCACCAGAGTCTGAAGAGAAGCAACGAAAAGATTCCCCTTCAGGTCTCAGGGACTGGCTCTGCTGACACCTGGATTTTGTTCTTTCTCCAGAACTGTAGGAATGTGTTTGCAGTAACATGACAGCACTGGGGATCTCTGGGATCCCAGGCAGGTGGGGCTCGGAGGAAGGAGCCTCCAAGAACCTTAGCCCAGGTACCCTACCTGTCACCACCATATACTTCTTGGAAATTTCTCTAGTTTCTCTGCTTCTCTGCTCAGGGGGTCACCGCACACCCCTTCTGGTGGAGTCTTCCGAAGCCAGTGTAGACCCTTCACACCAGCAGTGCTCATACAGGTGGAAAAAGAATTAAGCGAAGGGAGACTGTTACCTCCCTTATGTAATTCCTGAGAGACATCACATGATCCAACCCTTGGGATCCTCCCCAGGGTCACCTGAGCCTGCGGAGTCCCTGGGTCAATGCTTTGACCTGTGAAGACACTTCAGTGCACCTCCTCTGGGCAAGGCTTGTGATCCGATGTGCCGTGTTCTTTCTGCACACTACTTCTGTACAGCAGTCCAGGAATTTCACATGTCTGTACCGAACATGAACTTCCCCGGGGATGTGACATATTCCCAAGAGAATTAAGGCACTCCCACCTGCACCTGAATTGCCCATCGTCCTCTGCCATCTCTCTAGAACCATTTTCTGGTTCCCCATTCACCTTGCATGCCCAATGTCTTGGGTTTGATCACCAACATGGTGGCAACTGGGTGGGTATGCCTGTGACCACAGCACTCAGGAAGTGATGACAGGAGGATCAGAAGTTCAAGGTCATCCTCAGACTACATAGTGAGTTCAAGGCCAGCCTGGGCTACAGGAGCCCCTGACTCAAAAATAAATAAGCAAATAAATAAATAACATGGCAATTGTTTTATTTTCTGTGATGTGTGTGCGCTGTGCATGCGTGCTTGCGTGTATACATGTTTGTGTGCGTGCACAGGTGTAGCTAGCTAGAGGATAGCATCAGAGGCCACCTTTAGTCATCCTCCATTGCATTTACTGAGCCAGGCTCTCACTGAATCTGGAGCTCACCAGCTGGACTTGTCTAGATTGCCGGCTCACCACTCTAAGGGACTTCTAGCTCTGCTTCCAGAGTGCTAAAATTATAGGGGGGCCAGCACAGTTGCAGGGTGTTGAGGAATCTGAGTTCCCCCTGTACACTTGTACAACAAGCACTTTACCCACATCTCCCCAACCCCGCTAACCATTCGAGTTCAACTCTGTGTCTCACTCAAGATAGCATGCCACTTTCACATAGACTAACGAATTGTATCCAGTATACCCATTAACTCAGTCAGATCATATAAATGAGTCAACAGATATGCCTTCCAGACAGCCCTGAGGCAGGCTCCACAGTGAACATTTGGTTTTTGTTTTGTCTTTTTAATCTTTTTATTTCAGAGATGAGGAGAGAGAGAGAGAGAGAGAATAGAATGTTACAATATATTGGTGGAGATCAAAGGACAATTTTCAGAAGTCAATTCTTTCCTTCCACCATGCCCGGCATCTAGGGATGGGACTCAGGTCACCAGACTTGCAAGCATGCTTCTTCCCCACTGAGCCATCTTGCCGGCACCACAGTGAACTTTCATGAGTGAGTCCTAACAGGCTAGTGTCTGCCATGACACAACCAGCCAGCTAGGCCTCTTGGGAATTGTGTGTCACCCAGCAATGGCTTCATTCACTAAGTGACTGACAAGCCTTATTCAGCACACACAGCAATTGGTTAGTTATGACTCTGGAACATACAACTCAAGACAGTGGCACAATGTTTAAGAGAATGGAGCCTGGGGATTTGAATGATTGAAACAATCTGACAAGCTAGGCATGGTGGTTTACCCCATAATGCCAGCACACTGCACATTGAGGCAGGAAGACCCCAAGTTTGACCAGTCTAAGCTATATAGTAAGACTCTGTCAAAAAGAAAGAGAGAGCAAGAAAGAGAAAGGAAGGAAAGAAGGAAGGAAGGAATGGATGGAGGGAGGGAGGGAGGAAGGGAAGAAAGGAGAGAAAGGAAGGCAGGAAGGAAGGAAGGGAGGGAGGGAGGGAGGGAGGGAGGGAGGGAGGAAGAAAGAAAGAAAGAAAGAAAGAAAGAAAAAGAAAGAAAGAAAGAAAAAGAAAAAAGAAAGGAAGGAAGGAAGGAAAGGAAGGAAGGAAGGAAGGAAGGAAGAGGAAATCTATTTAACTAAAAAATTTGCATATACCATAATCCTACATAATCCCAGGAAGTGTTCCTGGGTGGAAAATGTTACCAGTCTGTCTAAAGAAGCGGGCATATAAATATATACAATGTATATATTAAAAAGTCTATTAAAATATTATAACAGGGCCAGTGCGATGATCCCACTGGTGAAGGCTTCTGGTGCAAACCTAGGAACTTGAGTTCCATCCCTGGAGCCCAGGTGGAAGAAAAGAACTGATTTCCAAAATTTGTTGTTGCGTACATAGTCAGATTGGCTTGGAGCTCACTGCATATCTCAGGTTGGTCCTGAATTCTCAGCATTCCTCCTGTTTCTGCCTCCTGAGTACTGAAATTACAAATGTGAGTCACCACACCTGGCAGTAAAGCTGAAGAAAACCCTAAATATTCATCAGCAATGACTAATAAAGCTGCTTCTATAATAAGATTCTGTATGTAAACTTTAAAACTGTGTATATTAAGAAGTATGAATCTCAAAAGCCAATTCTGATACAAAAAGGAACAAGCGACATTCCTTTTGGGTGACATTTTTGGAAGTCCACAGGGCATTGCTTGTGAATGCATTCATATGTGAAAGAACATAGAAACAAACACTGTACAAACCTCACATCCAGACTGACAGAGGTCTTGGATCTGGTGCGAAGGAGGAAGGGAAGGGCCACACAACCCGCTGCTCATAGCCTCAGGGTCCATATTCCTGGATTCAACCAACCAAGGAGAGAAGAACTCAAAAAAGCTGGGCATGGTGGTTCATCCTTGTCCCAGGACTGGAAAGGCAGGCAGGCGCTCTCCCGTTCAAAGCCAGCTTGGGCCGTGCTTCAAGACCGTGTCTCAAAGCAAACAGCAACAACAATGACTTGGGCCCAGCGAGATGGCTCAGGGGGTAAAGGAGAGAATCAACTTCCAAAAATGGTTCTCTGACCTCCATATGTGCGCTGTGGCACGCGTGCTCCTGTTCTTTCCCCCTCCCTCTCCCTCTCCCTCTTCCTCTCCATCTCCCTCTCCCTCTCCCTCCCTCTCTCTTGTCACTTGCTCTCTCAAATAAATGAAATATTTTTTTTTGAGGAAAGCAAAAATATTATTTAAAGAAATGATGCATTTATGTGTATATGCATTGTGTACATATCTACATATTACTTGTACAAATGTAGAGTTAATATATTGATATTTGTAACTTTTTAAAATGACTATATGTGCTAAATATCTTCCCAAATGATACATGTAATGCTGCTTTGTTATTTTATAGTTATTTGCTAGAATTTTTTTTTTAATTTAATTATACATTTTAAAATTTTTTACCAGTTCCCTCCCTCCCCCCTCCTCCCCCTCCCCTTCCCCCAGTGCCTCCCCCCCAAAATGAAATATTTTTAAAAGAAAAAAAAGGGGAGCTGGGGAGGTGGCTCAGGGGTTAAGCCTCTGCCTTGCAGGCGGAATGTCCTGAGTTCAGGATTCTAGACCCCAGTATAGACACCCGGCAGAAGCAGAAGTGGGGGCATACTGTGTTTCCGGTCCTGGTAGGGTGGAGCCTGTGACTCCCCGAGGAAAATTAAACAAGGAGAAGGTGGAGATGGTCCATAATGGTTCCTGAATTCGCCCATGGTTCTACACACACACACACACACACATACATACACACATACATGCACACACACACAATTGAATTTAAAAAAAGGGGGGGAGGGAGGGAGGGAACCGGTGTACCTACTAAGTTTGTATGAGCGGAAATAATAATAATAAATGTTTTTAAAAAAAAGAAAGAAAAAAAAGAACATGTACAAATGTTTCTCGTTATCCCCTATTCGCTATACTAGCAATGTTCTCTGTACAGCATTTATAGTGCGTTAGGTATCATAAACTATCTAGAAGAAGCTTGAAGTACACATGAGAGAGGCTGGAGAGTTGGCTCAGGGGTTAAAGCCTTTACCTCTCAAGCAAAAGGACCTGAGTTCAGATCTCAGATCCCATGTAAAAACACTGGGTGGAAATGGCTTCAGCCTGCACTTCTAACCCTGAAAGGCAGAGCCTGAGACACCCCAGAGCAAAGCAATAAGGAGGTAGAACAATCCAGGGTGATTCGCAATGTCACCCTTGGAATCTTACAAGCACACACACACACACACACACACACACACACACCTATGCACAAAAATAAAGTACGCTTGAGAACTAGACGTGGTAATATGTGCCTGTAATCCCAGCACTTGAAGGATGAATAGGAGGATTGCTTTGAGTTTGAGGCCAAGGCTGGAGATATGGCTCAGGGGTTAGGACTGTCTTGCAAGCAGAAGGTTCTGAGTTCAGATCCCAGGTCCTATATAAAAAGGCCAGGCTGAAACAGCAGTGGCAGCCTGCACTTCTGGCCCTCATGGGCAGAGCCTGGGAAATCTCAGAGCAAAGCAAGAAAGAGGTATAGCAGCAATCCAGGATGATTATCAAAGTCACCCTTGGTCCTCCGCAGGGACACACAGTGCCCTCTGATACACACACACACACACAGAAAGAGACATAAAATAAATAAAACATTTTTTTAAAAGAGGCTAGCCAGGGATATAAAAAGAAAAAAAGAAAATGAAAAAAGAAACCTGGAAGAATGTGAATAGGTTGTGTGTCAGATGATGGCATTTATCCATGAACTTCTGTGGAGCTTCATATTCAAAGGGTATTCTGAAATCAGTCTCTTGAGGATTCATAGTGTGTTCATGTTCTCTCTCTCTCCCTCCAGCCACTTTTGGAACTGGAAAGGCATGCAAGGAACTTCAAGCAAAACTGCAATACATTTTTCTCATACAGCTGAGTGTGATCGTGCACATCTAATCGGAGCACCAGAGAGGTAGAGGCAGGAAGGTTACCCTCTAATATGCAGTGAGTTTGAGGCCAGCCCAAACTATATGAGGCCCTATCTCAGAAAAACTAAAACCAGAGGCAAATTTTGTGATCTGTGATTACAAATGCCAGTAATCTCAGAATTCGAAAGGAGGCAGGAAGATTAGGCATTCAAGGCTGTCCTCAGCAACATGTAGAATTCCAGGAATACATGAGACCCTGTGTTTCTCTGCCTCTCTCTCTCTCTCTCTCTCTCTCTCTCTCTCTCTCTCTCTCTCTGTCACACACACACACACACACACACACACACACACACACACACACACACAAATAAATGCATTAAAAAGATGTGAAAGAAATATAATGTAGGAGGCCAGCAAGATGGCTTTATAGTTCAAGGCACCTGATCGCAAACCTTGCAGCCTGAGATCAATTCCTGGAGCACACATGGTGGACGGAGACAGCAGAATCCTGAAATTTGTCCTCTGACTGTCACTTGGGCACTGTGGCTAGTAAGTCTGCTCGTGCACATAGACCCTTTCTCTCCATGTTTTTTATCTTGTTGTGTTTGTGGGTTTTCATACTTTTAATTAATTGTGTGTGGGGGGGTGATTGGCTTTTTTTTCTATGACCGTTTATTTGCTTTTGAGACAGAATCACATATAATCGAGTTTGGCCTTGTACTTGCTAGGTATCCCATGATAGCCTTGAACTCCTGATCCTCCTGCCTTTACCCCCCAAGTGCTAGGATTAAAAATGCATACCTCCAAATTCAGCAATGGCTTTTTTTTTTTTTTTTTGCAAGCAGCGCATCACATAGCCCAGGCTGGTCTCAGATTCAATCTATAGCTAAGAACAACCTTGAGTTCTTCATCCTTCTGCTTCTACCTTTTTAGTGCTGGAAACATAGGCAAGTACCACCAGACCCAGAGATGTAGGTGGTGTGAACCCAGGACTTGGTGAATACCAGGCAAGCACTGAGCTGCATCCCTACAGGCAATGACTTTTAAAGCAACCCACAACTAATCGGGTGTGTTTCTGCTGTGTGAATTGTCGGCTGGGTGGTTTGACTGAAGGCGTAGATCTCAGAAGACAACTTGCTGCAAAAACTGGGCTAGCCGGGCATTTTTGTTCTTTCCATAGTCTCTCTAGAAAGAGAACTGGACTTCGTTACATTCAGACCTCCAAGAGTTTGACAGAAGCTTCCCAGCCCCTAAAGACCCAGGCCAGTTCTGTACTGTGTTCCACTGGTCACAATGAGGCAGGATTAGAGCAGCCATGCTGGAATGGGTCTCTCAAGGTCTTTGGAATTCCTGAAAGCCATCCCCCACTGCTGGAATCACCCTGAGGGAACACTCCTGCTGAGGAACTGACTCCAATCCTACCAGAGATAAGATGGCCAACTTCCCCATGAAATGATTATGAAGATGAGCTCTCCATATCAAACAACTTGATCTCTAGCCCACATGGGCCCAAGAGCAACTGGGTTGGGCCCCAATGGGAATTAACCAATGGGAAAAAGCCAGTTTCCCAGGCTTGTCTAGGTGTATAAATATACCTAGCCCTGGCAACCATCTTTGGCGATCTAGCCCCTCATGGTCCTCTAGTGCCCTGAGTCCGTTTCCGGCTGCCTACTTCTCTTGGAGGCGATCTAGCCCCTCATAGCACTCCAGTGCCATGAGTCTGTTTCTTGTTCCTTGCTCCTCATGAATTCCGTGCCTAGGCACTGTGAGTTCTCATGGGCTCCCTAGCCCCTCCTGGCATTAGTGCCATGAGCTCTGTTTTATTTCTGCTTCTCATGGAAGTGCCCTAGCTCCTCATGGCACTCCACGCCTGGAGTCTGTGAGTTCCAACCTTTCTCTTTTCTAATAAACTCTACCTTAATTCTCTACACGTGTCCTGGTTTCAATCTTCAACTCCGGAACATAAGAACCCTACGACATTGGGACGGTTGAGACCGTTTTCCCTGCAACAACATGCGGCCTAGATTCAAGGGAGGCTTGGTAGACTCTACCTCTTAGCTGTTGTGTTTATTTCATGAGACAGGGTCTTGTGGGGTAGCCCAGGCTAGCCTGGAGCTCAGGATTCTCCTGCCTCGGCCTTTAGGTGTTGAGATCTAGAGTATGCACCACCACACCTAAAACTGGAGAGTGTTATTTTGTTTTATTTTTAAGATAAGATCTCACTAGCCCAGGCTAGCCTCATATTCATTATGTAGACTAGGATGACCTTGGATTTTTTTTTTAGTATCTTGCCTCCATGTCTCAAGGGCTAGGATTATAGCTATGTGCCCCACTCTACCTCACATCCGGTTTTAAGCAGTGTTGGGGATCAAACCAGGGCTTCATGCATGTAAACACTCTACCAGCTGCATCACATCCACAGATAGCAACTGTGGTCATATTCAACCTATCTGATCTATTACATTTCATTTTTGAACCAAGTGACCTAAGAAGTATAACCAGTGAGACTCTGGAACTGCTTAAGAATGAGCAGTGTGGGGGCTGGAGAGGTGGCTCAGGGGTTAAGTCTCTGCCTTGCAGGTGGAAAGTCCTGAGTTCGGATCCTAGACCCCACACCTCACGTATAGATGTCGGGCGGAAGCGGGGGCGGCCTGTGTTTCTGGTCCTGGTAGGCGGAGCCTGTGAATCCCGGGG
The DNA here is from genome assembly GCA_023101885.1 of Typhlomys cinereus. Lineage (NCBI taxonomy): Eukaryota > Metazoa > Chordata > Mammalia > Rodentia > Platacanthomyidae > Typhlomys > Typhlomys cinereus. The sequence continues at coordinate 1,213,595 of JALPQD010000352.1, read as the reverse complement.
CAGAGTAAACAAGGAGGAGGCAGAGGTGGACCATGGTGGTTCCCAAATTCGTTCGTCATTCTACACACACACACATACATACACACACGCGCACACGCATACACGCACAATTGAATAAATAATAAAAAAATTTTAAAAAAAAAGAATGAGCAGTGTGGAATGCACCATAATACTACAACATGCAGAGCAAGTCCTCACCTCGTGACTCTCAGGAAAGTTGCTGCACCTCTCTCTCTCCATCCTTCATTACCTATAAGGCGAGGGCCAGAAAGGATTTAACTTCCCCGGGTTCTTGGAGAAGTGTGCTGGCAGCAGGTGAGAGGGTCTGGCAGCCCCATGAGCCCCTCTGCTGTCAATGAGTATATTTCTTGCCTTTGTTTCCTATTCAGGGGCCCTGAGTGGTACATGTGGAGTCATGTCTTCCTATCTCGTGGGAACGCTGAGCAGATGTTCAGTACTGGCCACTCTTTCCTGCCAACCTCAACCAGAGAGGTGGGGCTTGGCTCTGCAGATCTATTCGCTCTTTGGGGAAACAATTTAGTAATCATTAACAGAGTTATTAAAAAAAAGTATTCAGATCCTTTGACCCAGTAACCAGAATTTTACAAACTTCTCCAAGGAAGCCTACTCTAAAGAAAACCCAAAATTCTTTCTCACAAGGAAGTTTCTCTATGTTGTTCTTTCTATTAACAACTTAAAATAAAAATGCAGCTTAAATGTCCAACAGTGAAGGGTGATTAGCTAAATCATGATATGGATAACATACTTGTTAGACTGTTAAGCAATTGTACTTGCTAGACTGTTAAGCAATTGTACCCATGATGTAGTGATATTCAAATAAAGTAAAAATAAAAATGCAGAACTGTTTCTACATGTGGACCAAGGAGCAGAGCCAGACATGGGAAATAATATTTTTTAGAAGGTTGGCTTAGAATTAATTTTTTCTTCTTTAAAAATAGCACTTATTGCAGGGGCTGAAGAGATGGCTGAGGGGGTTAAGACTCTGTCTCACAAGCAGAAGGTCCTGAGTTCAGATTCCAGGTCCCACATAAAATACGTCAGGCTGAAACAAAATATGTCAAGTGGTAGCCTTCACTTCCAGCCCACCCAGAGAGGAAGCAAGGAAGCAAGTCATCCTTGGGCCTCCACAGGGACACACAGTGCCCTCTGATACACACACACACACACACACACACATACACTAAAATATAAAAAATAGTACTTACTGCAAAGTTCATCTGCATTTTGGATATATTTTTATTTGTTGTTCACTATTGTTGAACTTTATTTTGCTTGTTAGTTTACTTTTATTGTAATTGCTCCTATGTGTCCAAAGACATAAAACAAATATTCTGGTTGGAGAAATGACTCAGGGGTTAAGCCTCTGCCTCAAAAGCAAAAGGAACAGAGTTCAGATCCCAGATCTCATAGAAAAACCCTGGGCAGAAATGGTGGTAGCCTGCACTTGTGGCCCTGGAAGGCAGAGCCTAAGAAACCCCACACAAAGCAAAAAGAAGGTAGAACAATCCAGAATGATTCCCGAAGTTAGCCCTTGGGCCTCCACAACACACACAACCCTTGGATACACATACACTCACACACAACACACACACAAATAAGCAAAAACAAAAAAGTTAAAAAATATATTCTAAAATACTCCCTAAAAAAATAGAGAGAAATAGAAAAAAAGAAAGAAAAGAAAAGAAAAAAAAAAAGAGCCTTTTTTGTTACTTTTTGTCATTTAAACCAGAATCAGAAAAAAAAAACCGTAGGCGAGGGCATACTGAAAAAAATGGTTTATTGGGGCTATGGATATAGCTTATGCTTGCCCAGTATGTTCATGGCCCTGATTTGATCCCCAGTAAATGTGTGTGGGGGAGAGGAGGTTATTAAAAAAGAAAAGCCACACAATCCATGCAAAAGAATGGATTGCAGAACTTTCAGAAATACCTGCGTAAGGGAGAGCAAAATGGTCATGCCTGTAATCCCACTTGGGGAGCCTTTAAGGCAGGACGATGACTAGGAGTTCCGAGCCAACTTGGAGTTAGTTAGACCTTCTAGAAAAAAAAAGTGCACATAAACATCCAAGTACAGGACTGGGGGGATGGCTCAGTGGGTAAGAGTGGGTCTGTAAGCATGAGGATCTGAATGTGAATCCCTGGCCCCACATAAGAAGCCAGCATGGCTGCATGTAACTGTAACCCCAGCACTGAAGGGCGAGGCAGGCAGATCCTGAGAGCTCACTAACCAGTTCAGTAAGAGACCCTCTCTAAATGCAGCGAGGCAGAAAACAACAGAGGAAGACACTGGATATCCTTCTTGGGCCTTCGTTCGGATACACGTGGAGGCATGCTCTCGCACTCTTTTTTTTAAGTTATTTTTGCATGTATTTTTATGTGTATCAGAAGGCACTGTGTATGCCTGTGGAGACCCAAGGGTGACTTCAGGAATCACCCTGGATTGCTTCTATTTCTATTTGCTTTGCTCTGGAGTTTCCCAGGCTCTGCCTTGCAGGACCAGAAGTATAGGTTGCCTGTCACTTTTACATGGGATCTGGGATCAGAACTCAGGACCTTCTTTTTTTTTTTTTTTGCTTTTTTTTTTTTTTTTTTTAAATTCAATTGTGCACGCGTGTGTGTGTGTGTGTGTGTGTGTGTGTGTGTGTGTGTGTAGAACCACGGGCGAATTCGGGAACCACCATGGACACGTCCACCTCCTCCTTGTTTACTCTGCCCCAGGATTCACAGGCTCTGCCCTACTAGGACCAAAAATGAAGGCTGCCCCTGCTTCCGCCGGGCGTCTACACGTGGGGTCTAGGATCCAAATTCAGGACCTTCTGCCTGCAAGGCAGAGGCTTAACCCTTGAGCCCCCTCTCCAGCCCAAAAATGTAGGCCGCTGCTGTTTCCACCTGGCTTTTTTTTTTTAACGTGAGATGTGGGATCTGAACTCAGGACCTTCTGCTTGTAAGGCAGAAACTTAACCCCTGAACCATCTCTCCAGCCTTTTCTGCTTTCAAGACAGGGACTTAACCCTGAACCATCTCTCTAGCCCATGTACCTGTACTTTTACATGCATGTACCACACAACACACACACATACTTTCCAACAGACACACACCAAGGGCTTAAGCTTCTCCCTGCAGGTTCTGATTTAAAGAGTCCCAGGTGAAACCTAGATTTTTCTCAAATTCCACAAATCAGCTTGGCATATCCCAGGGCCAGACCCATTGAAAGAAAGGGCAGTATCCCTTCAAATGATCTCATGAGTAAACACACTGTCTGATCGGAAGCTGTAATGCCAGGAAAACTCCCAGTCACATAAAAGCCACGCCTCCTTGGGCTTTCACACTTCGATTTAGCAGGATCCAGAGTGCGCAAAGGACAACTTGCATGCACTCTTGTGGTTCTGAACAGTGTATAGAACAACACCCACCACAGAGCTGAAGGTCGAGGTTCAGCAGGAGGAGAAACCAAAGCCATCTTCTCCATCAGAGATATTGGTGAGGATTAGGGGGCCCGGCTCCCACAGTGCCAGCTGTGGCCCTTTTCTGAGAAGCTGAAGCACGGAAGTTGCATGAGATTTGCTATGTATGTTTTATTCTTTCTTTTAATGCTGGCATTAGCCCACGGGGAATATACTGCTTTCTACTTAAACTGTGCATAAAAATTGTGCATGTTCGACTGAAGATGTGACTCAGTGGTAGTGTGAGTTAAATCTTCAGCACTGACCGAAATGTGTGTGTGTGTGTGTGTGTGTGTGTGTGTGTGTGTGTGTGTTTGTATGTCTGTATGTGTTGGCAAACTGAAGAATAGATTTTGACTAGGGATGTAGCTAGCGTATTAGTAGTGTGCTTACTCAGCATTCTAGAGGTCCTGTGTTCAATTTTTCCCACATTGCAAAAATGCATACACATGTACAAACGTAGGAACTGAGATTAGAAACAGAGGCAGAAAAAAAAAAAACTAGTCACTCGTAGTGGCACATGTCTATAATGTAACACTTAGAAGATGGAATATCAGGAGTTCAGAGCCCGCCTGGGCTGCATAAAAGAAAAAGAATAATAATAATAATAAGTAGGATGCATTAAAAGCTAAGCAGACCTCATTCTTTTTTTTTTTTTTTTTTGACACACATTACAAACGCTTTATTTAAGAGTTGCAGGTCATCCTGTGGAGCTAGTGGGCAGGTGGTTATCCAGGAACCAGCAGCAAGTTCAGCGCAACCTCCTAGCTTCTCTCTCTGACTCCAATAAGGTGAGGACGTCCCCCTCGTGTACTGGGCCTTTTACGTTGCGGACGATGGAGCGGCAAGCAGACCTCATTCTATGTAGGTTAGCATCATGGAATACAGTAAACAAACTGTGGATTCTTTGAGGAAATGGAGGCTTAACTAATCAGTTTGTTTGTCGTTTTGGGGGCTGAAATAACCCAGACCCATGTAGCCCAGGCTGGCCTTGATATGCAATAACTAATCAGTTTTTATGATCTCTTCATTTCTGAGACCATTAGACCCCCAGAGTATGTTCTGTGGAAAAAGGAGTCTTTCAGAAACTGACTGCATTACTTGAGAATGATTCTCTGATGAAAGAAATTTAGGATGTAGTTTACCCAAGTTTGTAGGGCTTCTTTGCAGGACTTGTTGGAGCCTTGTAAGCCTCTATTTCAAAAGAATAGAAAAGTGGGACTGGCAAGATGATACAGTGGAAGAAGGCACTTGCCATGAAATCTGTGGACCTGAGTCCAATCTCTGTAGCCTGCAGAGAACTGACTCCCCAAAACTGTTCTCTGATCCCCACATGTGTGCTGTATTTTCATACACACACACACACACACACACACACACACACACACACACACGCATTCTCCACTGTGACCAAGACCCACATGGGTCTGGGATGGAATATCTACCACGCACTCAACTCGTTCTGGCAGGCTCGGTAGTTCGACACGCACTTCTTGGCAAAATGACAAACAACTGTACATCTGAGATCTTTGGGGTCATTCGGCATGGTGACCATGCTGCCCAGCAATGCCCAGGGCGCTCATCTGACTTCTGATCTGTGGCTTCCTCTATCCAGTTCTTGCTACGCAGGATGTGACTCACACCTCCTGTTTACTAACTCACTCAATCCTCGGCGCCCCACTCCCTGATTTCAACAGTTGGCCCACTCAACTGGACAGCCTTCCCCCAGCAGCCATGCTGGCCTGGTCCCCTGGGGCACATTCAGTCCTAGTGGGTGTGTCACATGCCATGGCCAGGTCAGCTACAATAGCCTGGGCCTACATTCCCTGGAAAACCATTCTGAAATACCTCAGCTTGCTCCAGGGAAATACATCAAAAGATAATGAAGGTATCAGTGAGATAGTCTTGGCCCATTAAATCATCTCCTATGAGGCATGCTAAACTCTAACAAGTCAAGCAAGATTGTTATTGGCCACATTACAACCATCAAATTAGTCTTTAGCTCAAATATGAGCCAATGAGGCCTTGATGTGCTCCACAGTTCACTGGACTCCCTGTGTAATTATGGCATAGAGGGCAGTTAAGCCTGCTTTATGGAAGGTGGAGCAAGTGGACTTCCTTTTTTTGGTTGTAGTAATGACAGGTGTTACCATCTTTTGTTAGGATGCAGCATTTGTTTTGTGCTGAGTCTTTTGGTCAGCAATATACAGTCTTATTTGAATAATATTCCTATGAGAAGATATAGTATCTGTTTTGGTTTATTAACTATTATTATTGCCAGAGTCTGGTGTACCCCAGGCTTGCTTGAACTCACTATGTAGCCAAAGATGATCCTGAACTTCTGATCCACCTTCCCTTATTTCCTTAGTGCTGGGATTACAGGTGTGTCCCACCACACCATTTATACAGCACAGGGGATAGGACCCTGTATGTACTTGGGCAGGGTCAAACCCTCTACCAACTGGTCTATGTCCTCACCACCCAAAAGTGTTTCTTCAATTTGTTTTGAGACAGTCTTACTAATCGACATCCTGAAGTATTCCAGGCTGGCCTCAAACTTGCCACAATTCTCCTGCTTCAGCCTCCTGAGGTTGCAGGCGTGAACCACCGTGCCCAGCTTATCCTTATTTCTTTACTCAACGAACATTTCAATGTATCGATGATCCTCTCTTTTACCACAAAGGACATTAGTAGAATTCAGCCACTGGCTTGTGCTCTGAGGTCAAGTTCATACGTACAGGGCAATGGGAGGGACTTGAAACTGTGGACCAGCTGTCTTTGTTGATTCTGACTATATCTTAGGACTCTGCCAGAAGGGGGGCTCTTGAGCCTTGAACCGTGCTTTAAGTTTCTCCAACAAGTTTTGTAAGTTGGAGGCCGTCTTCAAGAAAAAGCACAGAACCTGAAGGAACTTTGAAGCTTGACTTTTACTAACTGTGGTGAATCTTCCTCTTCTCTGTCCCCATATCTCAGTTGAAATGGTTCCTTCTCTATCCCTCCACATCCCCCCTATTCCACAGATCTCTTAACCAGTTCCAAAGACAATTTACAGGCATGTGCAACCCGAGGCTCAGAACAGCTGTGAATTCAGCCGGACACAAAATCATGAACTTACTGAAAGCATGATGATCTCTAAATTATTTTTTTAAGAAGACAGAGACAGAAAAGGCTTATGGATGCACGCCACGTGCTCGGTGGAGGTCAGAGAAGGACTTTTGGAAGATGGTTCTCTCCTTTCACCATGTGGGCTTCTGTGGACAGAACTCAGGTCTTCAGGTTTACAAGCAGATATTTTAGCCACTAAGATATCTCACCAGCCCTTTCTTGATTATTACCATTTATTTTGAGAGAGAGAAGACTTTTTGTGAACTCAATTGTGCTGTTCTCTAGCATGAACTTCATAGGTGATAACATTGTGTCACAAGGTCAAAAGGTTGGGTGGAGTGTCTACTGCCCTTAACTCAGGCAAACAGGACCCTAAACCTTCAGAGGACTTCACACATAACAGACACAACGGATTTAGCTATCTCTCTTTCTCTCTCTCTCTCTCTTTCTCTCTATCTCTATCTATCTATCTACCTACCTACCTACCTATCTGTCTGTCTACCTAACTACCTATATTTTATCTATCTATCGTCCATATGTCTAGGTTATATATAATCCCTGACTTATTCAGTGCTGGGATTGTGTGTACTAGAAAGCAGTCTATCAACTACACCCCAGCTCCTATCTCTCTATACTTTAGACAGGGTCTTACTATATAGTGCTGACTAGCCTGGCATTTATTATGTACCCCAGGCTGGCCTTGACCACTTGACCAAGCCACATGCTTCTTGCTTCAGTCTCCCCAGTTCTGGGATCGCAGGTGTGCACCACCGTGCCCAGCTAACAGATTTGTGTATCAAACAATGTCAATAGTTCTGGCGCACCAGAACCAAGAAGTTAAACATCTGTCCTTGTGTCTTACATCATTCACATCCCAAGCAGTTGCTTCCCTACATCTCTAGCCCTGCGTCCTGAAAAGGAAAAGAGAAGAAACCAGTGTAGCAAAACTTCCAAGTTGGGCTGCTGCCAACACAGCTAGATGCTACCTCGGAGCTCAGAGAGGAGGTGGCACTTGGAAAGAAAAAAGACAAAGCAATTAGCTTGTCAACTCCTCCCAGATAGCAGGATGTGATGGATTGTTGTGTGACAAGGTGTCATCTCTCAGTGGAATATATGTGGCTGAGGTATTTGCAACAGTTGCAAAAGACAGTTGATGATTCACACTACTGTTGAATTTGTATAGATACAGATCTAGATGCACCATCCACAACACATGATACCAATTGGCAGCTAGATCAATAAATACAATGGCAATGAGATACACACTGAATACTAGAATTATATACATATTAGATCATATAGAAGCATATATGAGAGTATATATATTGGAAACATACATACAGAAGGACACTATATATATAATACACACACACACACACACAAACATATACATACTTTTTTAAATGTAGTGGTGTGGATTCAGCCCAAATCCTATAGTATTCCTAGGCAAACATTCTACCACTGCTGAGCAACACCCTCAGCCAAAATTATAATGTAGTCTTTAGAGTGTATGTGAGGTATATGCTTATGTGCACTGTGCACATATGTGTGCAAGTATGCTGTCATAGTTAGGCACAGAGGCCAACTTGACAGTTTGACAGTTGAGGGTTTGAGCTCTGGACACAATTGTAGAGGATTAGTGGTTGAGTTAAGCCCAGAGAAAACCTGCAGGAGATTGTCTAGCTGAGGGGGAAGGCCCAGTCCATGGTGGATGGGATTAGGCCCTGGAATAAAATACAGAGAGCTGGTTAAGAGAGTTGACATCCATATGTACACCTGGCCAGATATGCTGGTCTGATAAGTAAGGATTGTTCCTCTCTCAGCCATTATGTGGTAATGGTATGGCCAGTTCCCTCTGCCCTGGTGTTTGTATGAGCTCTCCTGCAAAGTTGGATGAGGAACTGTAACCACTGTATTGTAAAAGAATAAATCCCTTGTTCCTTTAAGCTATTTGATGGTGATTTATCAGCAACCATACAGGTTAACTGCAACGTATGCTCACCAATGCATGCTTATGTGGAGACCAGAGGTCAACGTTACATATCCTCTGTTATTCTCTACCTTATCTTTTTTAGAAAAATATATTTTATTTATTTATTTTATGTGTAGTGTGTGTATGTGTGTGTGTGTGCGTGTGTGCGTGCATGCGTGTGTGTGTGTGTGTGTGTGTGTGTGTGTGTGTGTATCAGGGCACTGTGTGTCCCTGTGAAGGACCAAGAGTAACTTCAGGAACCATCCTAGATTTCTTCTATGTCCTTGCTTTGCTCTGGGATTTCCCAGGCTCCACCCACCAGGCCGGAAGTGCGGGTCCTACAATTTCTGCTTGGTGTTTTTATGTGGGACCTGGAATCCAAACTCAGGACCTTCTGCTTGTAAGACGGAATCTTAATCCCCAAGCCATCTCCAGCCCCCTTATCTTTTATTCTCTGACAGTTTCATTTATAAATACAATGAAATTTGTGTCATTTTCATGCTTTGCTACTCAGTCCCATTACTTCTTCTCCCACAACTTCCTTCTTCCTAACCAGTCTCTCTCCTACTTTTTGCTGTGTGGTCCACTGAGTTTCATCTGCCTGATCACTTGCTGGAGCGTGAATGACATATCAGTGAGTACATCATTCAGGAAAGTAACTTCCCTTCCACAGCCAGCGTTAATCCTCACTAGTCTTCAGAGAGCTGTGGTCTCCACCTTGTCTTTTACATAGGGTCTCTCAATGAACCTTGAGCACCTCGGCTCCATTAGGTTGGCTGACCCAGAAACTTCTAGGATCTACCTATCTCCCTGGCCCCACGCTGGGGGTACAGGTGTACATTGGTGCACCTAGCTTGTTGTACACGGGCTCGGCAGATTGGCATTCAGGACTTGGTGCTCATGTAGCAAGCACTTTACAAACTGCCCTTTCGCCTCAGCACCTCCCCCACTTTTCTGTTAAATTGACACATAGTCCATATTTACAGGATACAGTGTGACATTTCAATGCATGTATACAATGTATAATGATCACATAAGGATAATTGACATGTTTATCACCTCAGACATTCATCATTTCTTTCTCCAGCTACTTGGAAATAATCAGTTATTGTCAACCCTACTTATGCTATGATACTACAGAATTTCAGGAAGTTATTCCTCCCACCCAAACACACTCCCACCTAAACATCCTCTCTCCATCTCCCCTCCTCTGTACTCTTCCCAGGCTCTGAGAACCCTAATGGAATTTATGAATGCTGATGAAAACATTGACAGGAGAGATTTAGATCTCCTAGAAAGTTAAACAGAAGTCTCATCATCATTTAAATAATTGTAAAGGCCTGCCTTGGTCAAGACCACCTAGAGACAGAAGCTGCAGAAGTGGAATTTACATAAGAGATAGTCTGAGCAGCCAGGAGAGACGAGAAGGATGCAAAATCTTTCTTTCTTCTTTTTCCGTGTGTGTGTGTGTGTGTGTGTGTGTGTGTGTGTGTGTGTGTGTGTAGACCAGCAGGGACACTGAGTGTGTATGCCTATGGAGATTCAAGAGTGACATCAGGAATCATCCTGGATTGCTCTACCTCCTTATAAATGCTTTGCTCTGGGGTTTCCCAGGCTCTACCTTCCAAGGCTGGAGGGGCAGGCCGATGCCATTTCCATCTGGTAATTTTATCTGGGATCCAAACTCAGGTCCTATTACTTTCAAGGCAAAGGCTTAACCTCTGAGTCATTTCTCAAGACCCTGCATAAACTTTCTAACCTAGAAATGGTGGCAATAAGCCTTCTCTGGCTATGTCTGACCCACACGGGACTTTACAAATTCTTTAATTGGTCCTATTCACTAGCACGTGAGTGAAACTTCGTATGGGAAACTGTGACTGACTGTGAAAGCCAGAGTTGGCCATGCTTACTAGAAAACAGGCCTGAAAAAACAGTTATTGTGTTCTCTGACAGCCTAAATACCTAGCAGAGCAGAATCCAAGTAAAATTCATGGCTATAATTTCCATTGCCTGAACACGCAGAAAATTTTGCATTTAATTTTATACCAAAATTATTTTATATGGAGAAAGAAATTATTATTAACGTAAATTTTTTTCTTTTTTTTTTAGAGCCTAAGAACAAAGTACATATTTTGTTATTGCAGTAAGAGTTTTACAGCCAGTGTTTGAGGTCAGGTTTTGGCCAACTAAAGAATTTGTTTCTAAAAACACTGATTTCTTAATACAAATCAGACATATATAGTTACTGGAGTCATTTTCAATTTTTAGTGCTTTTATCTTTGAATTATTCAAAAGATTTTTATTTAATTATTTGAGAGAGAGAGTAAAAGAGAGAATGCATCTATGTGGAGGTCACAGGACAACAGTTAGCATTTAGTTCTCTCCTTCAACCTTGTGAGCTCTAGGGATGAAATCAGGTCGCTAGGTTTGCACACAGGTATTTTTACCTCTGAGCCATCCCTGGCTCTTGAATTAACTTTTTAGAAGATGGAATGTCAGTATCTTCTTAACACAGCAGGACAGTATGTTGTGCGTCATAAAAGACTAAATAAAACAAAATAGTACTGAACACAAACGATGTTATGTGAGATGAAGAATGCTCTCACAAAGCAGTATTAGTGACCAATATTTAGTTAAACATAATGGTGTTTTGGGTGGCAACAACAACTCAATCTTTACAGACAACAATAAAAAAATTCTAGTTTTCCTAGAAAGAATTTGCTTATATGCACACCTGTGAAGGCTAGATGTCAGCCTTGGATACTGTTACCAGCCGCCTTCTGTCTTGCTATTTGAGACATCATCTCTCACAGGTGTGAGACTCATTGAGCAGACCAGGGTGGCTGGCCAAGAGCCTGTTTCTATCTCCCCAGCAGTGGATTGATTGCAAGTGTACTCTACCACACCAGACTTTTTTCTTTTTCTTTTTTACATGGGTTCTAGGGATCAAATTTAGGTCCTCTTGCTTGCACAGCAAACACTTCCCCCACTGGTCTATTGCTCCTAAGTAAAATTTAATAAGACAAAAAACAATTCTGTTTCTACCCAGACCAAATTACTATAAAACTTTGGCTTACTTTCAGTCCTTTGTGTGTTGGTAAAATGGGATCATACTACAAATCCTTCTTGATGGTTTCACTTTTGAACCTACACTACTGTAAGGGGCTTTCCAGGAAATGAGCTTCCCGCCATGCCTTTGTTCCAGTTATCCTTCTCTGGATGTGATTAAACCTCTGACGAGAGCAAGTTCAGGGAGAAAGGCGTCGTTACTTGACTTGCTGTTAGGGAGGGGATACAGTCCATTATGGCCGGGATACGCATGGTGACCAAAGCAGGAGGCGGGCTCACATTACAGCAGCCATCAGAGAGACAGAGAGAGAGAGAGATCAGATTATCAACCTCAAGGAAGTGATGTTTCCTCCACCAAGACTCTACCTCCTAAAAGTCCTATAACCTTTCCAAGTAGCACCACTAGCTGGGGACCAAGTATTCAAATACATGAGCCTATGGGAATAATTCACACTCAAACCACCAGAACCCTCTTAGCTGTTATTGAAAACAGATTCTTAACCTATGGCAGCTACTTTATGTGCCTCATACCATGCATCTCACTGATGCTAAGTCATGACATCATCGCCTCTGGAAAGCAGGTTGTTATTTCCATTTCACAGGTTGGGAAACTGAGTTTCTAGAGACATTGAGTAACTTCAAATATGTCACAGGGTCAGGAAGTACAAAGCACATGGGTCCAGTTCTCAACGCTGTGAAATTCAGGTAAACAGTGTCATCACTGGCAGCTGCAGCAATCTTTTGGGCAGAAGCATGAATAGGCCAATGGGTAGTAAAAAGACAGGCAATTGGCAAGCAGAGCCGCATAAGCCTATAACCATAGCTACCTGAGGGGCAGAGACAGGAGAAGTGTTGCAAAGCCTGAGGCCGACCTGGTCTGCATAGTGAGTTCTGAGACAGCCACAGCTTTGCATTAAGAATCTGGTCAGCAACAGACAGACAGAAAAAAATAAGATCCAAATCAGTGGGAACAAAAATACGGCCATACTTAATACTACTGAGCAGTATTGTTTAAAAATATACTCTCAAGGCTGGTGAGATGGTTCAGCAGTTTCCAGACCTGAGTTTGATATCCAGAAGCCCACATGGTAGAAGAGAACTCCCAAAAGTTGTCCTCTGACCTTCACTGGTATACCATGTCATGAATGTGCATGCCTTCTCTCTGTCTTAAGTAGATAGATAGATAGATAGATAGATAGATGGATGGATGGATGGATGGATGGATGGATGGATAGATAGATAGATAGATAGATAGATAGATAGATAGATAGATAGATAGATAGATAGATATTAAATAAGCATATACATTTAAAGTAGAGCTGGAGACATAGCTCTTTGGTAGGGCACTTGCTTATCCTTAATACTTTGATCATCAAGACAAAGAAAAAGAAATATAGAAGGAAAAGAAGATTCAATTGTGTCCGGGCCCATGAACCAGCATAAACCCAGACTTACGTGCAGGATACAGAAGTGGGAGCAGTAGGAAGTGATCAGGCAGAGGGAGCCTAGGATGTCCTCCATCATCCAAGCCAACTTTATTGTAGCATACATGAGTATTTATAGGAAAACAATCAAAGAGCAGGGCCAAATTCAGGAAAACATCAAAGACGAGCAGGACCAAATTCTTTACAGGATTATGTAAAATGTATACATTCCAGTTAACAAAGAAAAGTCAGGAGTGACATCTACTTGCTGTGGGGACCAGACATGATGTTGCCAGGTAAACAGGCATGGTAATTTGTTGCTAGAAGGGAATGGACAATGTATGCCTCAAAACAATTACTTGGTCGTGCATTAGCATATCTCAGATAAGCAGGAAAGAACTGTTGGGAGAGGCCCAGCCAGTTTCTAAGAGAAACAAAAGTGATCCAAGAACAAACTGGAGGCAAACTCTACCTCTAAGGGAAGGAGTTAGGCCTGCCATTGTCTTGCAGACAAGAGGCAAACTCCACCTCCCAGGGAAGGAGCCCCTAGCCCATTTCAGATGCTGATGTATCATCCTGAGAGCAGGCTTTGGGCCTGACAACCCCCACACAATTGAATTCACGTTATTCATATTTTACAACAATTAAAAAATACTAACAGACAATCAGAACCAGGGCTCTGTGGGTAAGTCCATGTAAATGATTCTGATGACAGAAACTATTCCTTCTTGGATGCATTCAGTGTCACAGTTAGATACAGGTATCATCTTGACAGTTGAGGGTTTGAGTTCTGGGCACATTTGTGTAGAGTCAATGGTTGAGTTAAGCCCTGAACAAGCCTGCAAGAGATTGTCTACCTGGTGGGTGTAGCAGTTACTGTCTGAGCTGCTGTGAGACAACACTCAAACTCAAGCAACTTGAGGGGAGAAAAATGGAGATTTATTCTGCTTACGGTTTCAGAGTCTTTTATGACAGGAAAGACATAGCTGGCTGGCAGAAGCTAGAGGTGACTCAAATCACTGTAGACATCATGGAGACTGAGAGAACAAATTACAGACTGCAAGAGCAGACACAGGGCAGGGCTAACCAACCTCAAGGCCGATCTTCTGTGATATACCTTCCTCTAGCCTAAAGGTGCCAAGGATCTGAACTCAGGACCTTCTGCTTTAGAGGCAGAGTCTTAACCCCTGAGCCATCTCTCCAGCCCAACACTTTCCTTTTCTAGTCTCCCTCCTCTGCACTTACACACCTACTGTCATGTTCAAAGGGACACGCTCTGGAATCCAGCAGGCTAGACTCAGTTCCTTGGCTGACCAGATTCTAGTTTCTAGAATCAAGCAAACTGATTAATGTTCTCGAGTCTCTGTTTTCTCCTTTGTAAAATGGGGGCGTAGGCAGCACCTGCTTCTTGTGATTGTTGCCTACAGCAAGTGAGACCCTTCACACGAGCATCCCAAAAACATGGTACGCTGAGCTTAGTGTACGTGGTACAGAGCTTGGTGCTGAGGAAATAATTTCTCAGGGGTCGGAGAGAAGGCTTATTCTGTAATGGTCTTGTTCTACAAGCTGATGTTGGGTCCCCCGTTCCCACCTATGGCAGCGTGCACCTGTTATCTCAAGCGCTGGGGATGCAGATAGGAGGATCCTTGGGGCTTCCTGGCAAGCCAGTCCAGCAAAATGGGAGAGAGACCCTGTCTCAGAAATAATGTGGCGGGCTGGAGAGTGGCTTAGGGGTTAAGACTCTGTTTCACAAGCAGAAGGTCCTGAATTCGAATCCCAGACCTCACATAAAAACACCAGGCAAAAAAAAAAAACATGGTGGCCTGCACTTTCTGGCCCTAGTGGGTGGACCCTGGGAAATCCCACAGGGAAGCAGGAAGGAGGTAGAAGCAATCCAGGATGATTCCTGAAGTCACCCTTGGTCCTCCACAGGGACATACAGTGCCCTCTGATACACACACACACACACACACACACACACACACACACACACACACAACTAAAATATTAAAAAAAAGAAAGAAAAAGAAATAATGTGGAGAAGGCTGAGGAGATAGCTGCCAAGACTGACAACCTTCAGTTCGGTTCCCAGAGCCCACAGGATAGAAGAAGAGAAGTAACTCTCACAAGTTGCCCTGCGATCTCCACACACACGTTAAAAAAAATTCATAAGCACAAAAGTAAAAAGTAGAACACTGGATGCTGGAGCTGGTAGGGGAGGAGATCCTGGTCAAAGGTATGAAGTTTCATCTGTAAAATGAGTGACAACAGTAAGAACATTGCATTATTTGCTACAAGTTTTTGTTGCTGTTTCCATTTATTTGTGTGTGTGTGTGTGTGTGTGTGTGTGTGTGTGTGTACGTGTTTGTGCATGCATATGCCCACATGTGAAAGTCAGATGAAGATTTGCAGGAGAGGATTCTCTCCTTCCAGCATGTGGGCTCCAGGAATCAAATTCAAGTCTCCCGCAAGTGTTTTCACCCATTGAATCATCTCTCCAACCTTCTTTGTATTTTGTTGTTGTTTGGTTGGTTGTTGTTTTTTGAGACAAAATCTTCCTACTTAAGATCTTTCTGTCTCTGCTTGTAATAGCTGGGATTATAGATATGTGCCACCATATTCTTCAGTAAGATCAGACATAGGGGTCCTCGCCACCCTGTGCGTACTCACCTTAAAGAGGTAACTATGGACAGTGGTAGATGTGTCGATTAACTTGATTAATCAATTGCTTATTAATTTGATGTTGTTCTTCATGACACAATGTATTAATTAGTAGGTTTTAAAAAAAAGCAAAACCATGGTGACATACAAACTTGGTGATATAAACCATTAATACCAGCACTTGGAAGGTACAGGCAAAAGGATCCAGCATTCAAGGTTATCTTTGGCTATGTACTAAGTTTGAAGTCATGAGACCTCATATCTTTGGCTATGTATTGAGTTCAGACTACATGAGATCCAAGTTCAATAAGCTAAAAGGGATAAAAGGGGACTCTGTGTTTCTTCCTGTTCCCCACTTTCCTGTAATTTGCCTCACATTTCCTCCTGTCCCCGAGGGACTGTGGCAGGTCCCCCAGCCGCTTGGCAGCACCCTAGAGTTAGACTCGTTCAGCTCCTTCTTCCGCCAGGACCTTTCACTATTGCTTCCCGCGCTCAGGAGGGAACTGGGTGTGTGCTGCAGACTCGCAGCAGGAAGCTGGCTCCCAAGGGTTAAGCAGTGAAAACGCAGCCTCCCCTGCACAAGGGGGCGGGGGCTACCGCTTCCTGCAGCCCTGACTGCAGCCACAAACGGGCAGTGCCCAGTCCCTCCCCTTCCCTCCTCACACAGCTGTGGCCACTTTCAGTCTGCCCTGTTCCCTCCTCCTCTTTGCGGAGGACCTCTCTAGGTGCCCCATTGCTTCTCCTGCCCGGGCAGAAAACAAAGGCGGTAAATACAAGGCAGTTGAGATGAATTGGCTCCCGTAGTAACTCAAGTATGCGCATTTTGTTTTGCTGTCTTAGTACTTTTTAAAAGTATTCTTTTATTGCTTCATACGTGAATACAGTGAATTTATGTGAGTTTCACGCCTTAATCCCCAGCACCATCTGCCCTCTCCTTTAGTTTTAGTTTTGTGAGACACGGTCCTTAACCCCAGTTGCTGGCCCAAACTTCCTGTGTGCCTGAGGGTGACCTTGAACTCTGATCCACTTCCGGAGAGCTAGAATTACAGGCCCAATTTATGCGGTGCTAGGATTGACGGTGGGGCTTCCTGCAAGTCAGGGGAGCACTCTGCCCTCTGACCCCAGCACTTCTTTTCCTCTTTTGTTTCTCTTTAAATGTTTAACATTACCTTTATTTAGTGTGTGTGTGTGTGTGTGTGTGTGTGTGTGTACCACAGTCTAAGCATGGAGGTCAGAGGATAACATGGGGGAGTTCATTTTCTCTTTCCACCATGTGGATTCTGGGGGACCTACTCAGATCACCTGGCTTAGCAGCAAGTGCCTTTACCTGCTGCGCCATCTCCCTGGCTCATCTAAAGAAATTCTATATTTATTTACTTACATTTTATTCATTCAATTTTTTTTATTTTTTTATTATTTATTCAATTGTGCGTGTATGCATGTGTGTGTGTGTGTGTGTATGTGTGTGTGTGTGTGTGTGTGTAAAACCAGGGACGAATTCGGGAACCACCATGGACGCCTCCACCTCCTCCTTGTTTACTCTGCCCCGGGATTCACAGGCTCCGCCCTACCAGGACCAGAAGCGCAGGCCCCCCTGCTTCCGCCTGGCGTCTATACGTGGGGTCTAGGATCCGAACTCAGGACTTTCCACCTGCAAGGCAGAGGCTTAACCCCTGAGCCATCTCTCCAGCCCCTTATTCATTCAATTTTGAGAATGAAAAGAGCCAGAGAAACACAGGTGCTAAGGAGTCAAACTCAGGTCTGGAGCTTTTAGGACAAACTTTCCCACTTGAACTGTCTGGTCCCCCTCCCCTGTCCTCCCCAGCCCACCAGTGCAGTCACAGCCATGTTCACGGAGTAGTTCCATCGTATCAAATGCACTTGTAATGTTCTTGTACCACTACTGCACCTATCTCCTGAACTCTTTTCAACTTGTGAGGTTAAAATACTATAGGATACCAATCAAATAATAAAACCCAGCCCTCCAGGCCCCTCTCCAGGCCCTTTATATTTTTGATTATTCTAAATACTTTGCACAATTAGAAGCACGCTTTGCTTCCCCAGTGTCTGGGATGGACACAGGTCATTGTGAATAGCACTGCAGTGGACGCTGGTGGAGGGATATCTCCTTGTGACCTCTACTTTCCGTCCTTCTGGGTACCAATCCAGAAGTGAACTTGCTGCGTCATATGCTAATTCTATTTTTGATATTTTGAGATGCTGCCATTCTGTTCTCACAGCAACTACACCATTCTCCATCACCACCCACGGTGCATGAGGCGCTGCTTCTTAACCTCCTTACTAGCATTTGTCACTGTCTAGTGCTGTACCACCTTGTGTTTGTTTCAGGACTATATGCAATGCAATGACATGCATTTCCCTAATAAGCCTCGATGCTGAGCATCTCTTCGCAGAGAGTTTCTTGGTCATTTGGATGTCTTACTGCAGAAATGTCTGTTCAAATCCTTTTTTTAAACTATTTTTTATCCGTGTATTTATTTGTGTGCGAGAGAATGAGTGTGCATTGTATGATGGAGCCCATGGGTAGAGATCACTGTCGTGTGGAGGTGTTTTTATGTCCTGGTTCTTGTGTTTCTTTTACCTTAGCTGGTGGAGTCTACCTCTCATCCCCTGCCTCCTGGCTGGCTCACCAAATGTGTTACATGTTCCCTCTGGGGTCTTCATGTGTCCAGATTTTTATGTTTACAAGTTGAAGATTGAAACTAGGGCATGCAATAGAGGATTAAGGCAGAGTTTATTAGAGGAGAGAAAGAATAGAATTCAGGGACATGGCTTCTTCAAGGGGCAAGGGAGCTGTCTGATGTACTGCGCCAAAATGTTGCATCCTTGTGTCAGGGCAGGGACTGAGGCAGGAGAGTGGTGTGGGAGGATTAAGTCAGATTTTATCAGAGAGAGAAATCAAGTCTATGAGGGACAAATGGGCCAAGAAGAACTTACACACTCCAGACATAGAATCTATAAGGGGCCAGAGAAATGCAGGAAGAAACTCATGGCTTTCAAACATGGAATCCATGAGACACAAGGCAGCCAAAGATGGCTGGCAGAGTCAGGGGTATTTATAGGTTTAGGCAGGCTCGGGGAAAGTGGCTTTTCCTCATTGGTTAGCTCCAGTTTCTGCAAACCGGATTGGAGCTTCTTGGTCCTCTACATCTCATTGGTCTATTCATATTGGGGCCTAACCCAGTTAATCTTGCGACCTACTTCATAGTCCAGCTGTTTGTTTTGAGGAACTTAAGCTTATCTGCAATGGAGAACTCATCTCTATATCCTTTCATAAACTGAGAGTTGGGGAAAGTTGGTGACCTTATTTCTGTGGAGTATTAAGCTAGGGTGTGTTCCTTCAGGGTAGTCCCAGCTCTAGGGATGGCCTTCAGGACCTTCAAAGACCTCCCAGCATGGCTGCTCTAAAACTGCCTTATCACTAGAGCACAGCTCACTGTCTGAATTGTCTGGCTGTTATTAACACAGCCTGATTTTGTAAAGCCTCCTATACCTTGACTGGAACATAGAGATTCCTGGAACGGACTGAAGACTCCAAATCCACGACTTCCCACCCTAATGATTTTGAGAGAGGACTGTCTTTTGCCTGGCATCCTTTCAGTCTCCACCCTGTACTGCTCTACTTCCTTAGGAACTCCCATTCAACTCCTTAGCAACTGCCTGATGCCATAAAAGAGCTGCCCCACCCAGAGACTCTCTTTCGACTTCTTCCCGTCCTGTTGTGCCTGATGGATCTCAATCACTCTTCTTTTATCTTCTCTGACTTTAAGCTATCTCTTGTGTTGTAATGTTCTCTCATCTTAAACTATGGTTTAAGGGCCATCCTTAAACCAGGCTTCGCACCCAGGCTCTCAGTCAATAAACTTGCATCTTTTAAGTCTTCCCTTTGTGTTTGTTTCTCTTTATTAATAGGCCTCCACGTTGACCTCACACATGAGCAGAGTCTCTCTCCATTCCTTTCCCCTCTAACCTGACTTGAGGTTTTTGAGACAGGATCTAGCTATATGACTTGGCTGGCCTCAAACTTGACTAATCCTCCTGCCTCATAGCCATGGGGTTCAATTGGGCTTGTTCTGCGGTTCTGTAGTGATGGCATCCAGTTTAATGTGGATGGATTAGAATCCAACCGAAAGTCACTATGGCTAAGCTACACTCAATTGGCTCTGCCCAGGGTTCAGCCAGGCTGGCATGTGATGATCTCTCAAGGAAGGATATCCAACTTTTGTTTGTGTCAGATGGGGGGGTCAATTTCAGCTTTATGTCTTGTTAGTCAAAGGAGGGAACCTTCTACTGGTGTTCATTCTAAAGAAAAAGCACTTCATGTCTGTGATGATGGCCATCCATCTGTCTAAACAGAACAGGACTTCGCATTTCAGTCAGGACGCTTCCAGTCATTGGTGGATCAAGCAAATCCCTTTAGCAACCCCAGTGGGCACTACTGGGTAGAGCTTTCCCTCAGCTGAATGCCATTTGGCATGGACTAGGCCCCATCCAGGCAGTGACCACTCCCCAAATCCAGATCCAGACTCTAGCTAAGGAGAGTTTTCCCCATCCTAAATAAACAGCCAACTTGTGATATTCTGTTCTCAGACATGGCCTCAATACATCTTAAGTGACGGGGAGAGATGGCCCCCAGGAGGATCTTTACCATCTTTCAACTAGATCTATTCTGCTGAAAGGGCAAGCAAATAGCAAAAAGTTTCCTACATTCAAACTTTCTTTTATCTTAGAGACCACAGAGAGGTCTGCCAAAAGTAACAGCTAGAAGTCCCGGACAAAACCTTGTCTCCCAATAAAGATGCCCTCAAAACTAAGACATTCCATCCCTCCTATCCAGGACCTTCCACCTCAGTCAAACCCTCTTCTCTTGAGACTAAGAAGGATCAATGTAATCTGGAGCTGGCAATAATAGTCTTCCCTCTTCAAGAGATGCCAGATGTATTTGGGTCAACTCAGGTACATGTCCCCTTTTCTTGCAAGACCTGGCCCAAATTAAAAAGGACTTAGGAAGTTTTTCTGAGGACCCAGATAAATTCATAGATTTTTTCAAAATGAAAGGGAGGAAGGAGCCCAGAAAGAAAAACAAAAACAAACAAACAAAAAAACAAGTTTGATATTGGCCTAAAGGAATAGAATAACAATAGGATCAAAGTATGTCCAAGCAGACAACCCAAAATCCCTTCAACAGGGAAAGAGAAAAAAAAAATGCTTTAAATGCAACCAAGTAGGGCACTTTTTTTTATTAAATTTTTTTATTATTTATTCAATTGTGTGTGTGTGTGTGTGTGTGTGTGTGTGTGTGTGTAGAACCACAAGCGAATTCGTAAACCACCACAGACCACCTCCACCTCCTTCTTGTTTACTCTGCGCGGGGATTCACAGGCTCCACCCTACCAGGACCAGAAATGCAGGCCGCCCGCCCAGCGTCTCTTTATGGGGTCTAGGATCCAAACTCAGGACCTTCCTGCCTGCAAGGCAGAGGCTTAACCCCTGAGCCACCTCTCCAACTCCAAGTTGGGCACTTCTGAAAAAATTGCACAAAAAACCCTCCGCCTGGCCCGTTCTGACTGTGGGAATTTCACTGGAGGAAGGATTGCCCTTTGAACCCCAGGGTCCAGGAGTCAAGTCCCCTCTGCCCAGGACTAATGATTAGGCCCAAAACTCTTGGCTGCCCTCCCATGGGAAGAAGGAGTTTGCTGCTAATGACTGGCGAAAGAGAGTCCAATGCAAGACTGATAGAACATCTTGAGAACTTCAGGTTAACATACAAGTGGGAAGGAAATTTGTTTCTCTTTTAATAGACACAGGAGCACAATATTTAGTGCTCAACTTCCTTCCTAGGCCTTTGTCGACCTTCAATGTAACTGGAATTCCTTCACAACATTAAATATCCAGTGGCAGGCTGGAGTCAGGGAGCTGCACTGGTTAGAAGCAGACAGCACGTTTCTCCATCTTGGGGTTTCACTGCTCTGCATGCCAGCAGGATGACCCACAAACAGATCTGCTACTCAGACAAGTACTTCAAGGAGCACTATGAGTAGCAGCATGTCATGTCACCCAGAGAACTTTCCAAGCAAGTATCTTAAACTCATCTGATGTCTGAAGAGGAGTGGAGGAGACTTGGTGTCCAGTAGAGTCTGAGCTGGGTTCATTACATGATTCATGAGCCAGAACCACATATTCTTCTCTTTAGATGGCCTCTTCCAAAAGAACAACAAAAATGAAGCACAGCTAGGATTGTCACAGTCTTTTTTCAAATTTAATGTATATGTGTATATAAGGTAGCATTCAGTGAATACTTGAAAAATGCACAAATCATTCATCTGCACCTGTGCATGAGCTGTATTCTTCACAGCAACAGAGCTCAGTTAAATGCAACTGAAAGTACGCTATTTTAAGGTGTTTAAGATAATTTTCTTCTAGTCAGTTTTTTTCTTAATATAACTTTACCTGTTACCTTTGATAAATGATGTTTGTATGTTGCAAAAAAAAAAAAAAAAATCCAGTGCTGGCATAATAAACACAGTCCTTGCTTGGGAGGGACCCCAGTGGAGGTCCTGAGTAGATCAAAGAAGTGATATTCAGCACCCGCTGGACAGAGCTCCAGGAAGTCCCTCCCACTGCTTGATGCTCCATTAACTCCCACTAAGCCCTGAGGACTGCCAGATTTAGCAGGTGAAATCAGACGATGCTCAATTGACTATGAACATCAGATAACCAATGAATACTTTTTTTTTTTTAAAAAAAGTACAACTTTGTCACAGGCACCTTCTGGGACATATTTACTAAGTCATTATTTATTGTGTGTCCTGCATTCAATTTGTTCCCTGAGACCCCTTTGAAGCAGAAGGCATGCTTAACATATACAGGACTCTGGGTTCAATCTCCAGGACTACACCAAAAACAAGCAAACAAAAATATTACAGAAGCATCAGACACTTTATCTAACAGCTTTTCCTCCCCCATTCCATCTTCACTAACAGTAGAAGGATTTTTGTTTTCCTGAGTCTTTGGCCGCATGACAGCTTGATTGACAGCCATGAAGCCATTCTACTTGCAGACATAAACATCACCATGAGCCTAAGCCATCTAGAGGGCAGACCATTCAGAAAACCAAGCTTTGTTGAACATTGTGTCACATGCTATAAACTCACCACTCAGTGTTAGAGTTAAAACACATATTAGTGCTACAATAGCAGGGTTGGGGGTCAGTAAGATGATTCTGTGGATAAAAACTCTTTTAAAAATTTATTTATTTATTTATAAGAGAGAATGAATACATATTATGACACATAGGTGGAGGCCAAAGGACAATTTTTGGAAGTCAAGAACCATGTGGGTTTCCAGGGATTGAACTCAGGTCATCATGTTTGCAAGGAACCTTACCTACTGAGCTATGTCCCTAGTCCACGGCAAAAGCTCTTGGTGCACACAAGATGGCTTAGCAAGTAAGAGAGCTTGCAGTGCAAGCTGAGATCACTTCCTAGAACCCACATAATAAGCCAGATGCAGTGGCTGGTATCTGTAATCCCGGCACTCCTAAAGCAAGATGGGAAAGCCGAGACAGGAGAGTTGTCTGCAGCTTCTGTGTCTGGGCAGAAACAATGAGAGACCCCACCTTTAATGGCAAGGTCAAGAACACTGGTGGCTGAGAGGCTTACAGACAGAGCACCAGATGGCCAGTCTAACTAGAAACTAGACAGCAGGAAGAAGCGGGCTCTGGGGAAAGCAACAAATTATATGTGCAGCCTCCAGTGGGTTCCCAAGGTGCAAGCATCATTGTCCTTTCTGCCAGTCAACTTCTCCACTCTATGGTAGTTACAACTTTATGCATCTCTGAGCATCTAGTGTAGCTAATCAGAATAGATTGAGATGTAAGAGCAGTTTCAAAGAAAGCCTCTATCTACTCCTGTAAGGAGACACTCCAGACTGCCCTGGGGGTGCGCAAGGGGAGGAGAAACACTAGACCCAGACTTATGAGCCCAGATGCCGGAGGAAGCTCTAGCCAACTCCTCTGCTGGGCCACTCTGGAAGGTGCACTTTTCCTTTCTCTTTCTTGTCTGCTGAAAATAAACTTTGGCAATTTGCTTTACCTGTGCCTGGGTGTTAATTCTCTCCCTGATGGAGCACACAAACCAAGGGTTTGGGGTTAGGATTAGGGGTTAGAGTTGGGGTTAGGGTTGCAATGGGCTGCTGTGGATGGAACAGGCAGGAAATTCAGGAATATCAGCAGCTCAATGTGTAATGTCAGAGGCAGAGGTGAGAGGAGCACTGTAAGTTTTGAAGCCAGCCTGATCTACAAAACGTGACTTCCAGGCCAGTCAGAGAGAGAGAGAGAGAGAGAGAGAGAGAGAGAGAGAGAGAGAGAGAGAGAGAGAATGAGCTTCATCTTGGCAGGTGTAGGCAGGAGGATCAGGTATTCATAGTCATTCTTGGCTACATAGTAGGTTTGAGGTCAGTCTTGGCTTCATGAGACCCTGTTTCATAAAACAAGGACAAGTGAGATAGTTTAATTGCCAAGACACCTGCTGGCAAACCTAACAACCTAAATTTGATAACCCTGAAATCCTTATGATAAAAGGAAAGAAATGACTTCTGAAAGTTGTCTCCTGATTTCCATGACATGCGTGGGTCTGTATCTTTCCCATCTCTGAAGGAAGGAAAGAAGGAAGGAAGGAAGGAAGGAAGGAAGGAAGGAAGGAAGGAAGGAAGGAAGGAAGGAAGGAAGGAAGGAAGGAAGGAAAAAATATTTGAAAAGCCAAAACAAGGGCTGGGAAGACAGCTCCGGTGTTAAACCCTTTGCAAAAAGAGCAAAAGACCCTGAGTTTGTATCACCAGATCCCATCTAAAAATGTCAGCTGAAAATGGTGGCGGTCTGTGCTTCTGGCCCTGGAAAGGAAAGCCTGGGACATCCCAGAGCAAAGCAATAAAGAGGCAGAACAATCCAGGATGATTCCTGGGCTTCTACAGACAGACAGACAGACAGACAGACACACACACACCTATAAATAAATAAATAAATAAACAAATAGTAAAATAACAGATCAAACAAACAAACAAAAAACACCAAAGAACTAGAACATTCTAAGATGCTACCTCCTGGTCCAGCCACCACCACTGCCCCACACTCACAATTGGACTCCTTTGGCCATTCCAGGGGACCAAGCAGTCCCCTACACAGTACTCTCTAAACCACTTGATCCACAGGTTTTGCAAGGGAATCTACGAAAGCCGGTTGAATTACTGGTGTTCAGTGGATAAGCCTCGCTGAGCCTCTGGTAAGGGAAGACAGCTCCATGTTCTGCAGACATCCCAGGGGCTACAAGTTGAATCAAGTTTCATTCTTCAGCAATCCTTTCCTGAAGAGCCAAACGCCAGCTGCTCACATTCCCCGAGTCCAACGGCAAGGTGATCTCAGCGAGCTCTGTCCAACTCTGAGTTTATTTTGAATGTGACACACTCAAGGACATGGTGGTAAGTCAGGCTGAATCTCCACCTGGGTGGGAGATTTGCTGGACCATGAACATCTTGTAAAATCTATGTCTTTGAAAAAGACAGCTCTTGGGTCTTGCAGAAAAAAACAAAAAACAAACAAAAAAACAGACTACCTGCATTTGTTCCTGAGACCCCTTTTAAAAAGCTGCCAGGGGGCTGGAGAGGTGGCTCAGGAGTTAGGCCTCTGCCTTGCAGACGGAAGGTCCTGAGTTCGGATCCTAGACCCCACGTATAGATACCTGGCGAAAGTGGGGGCGGCCTGGACAGAGAAAACAAGGAGGAGGTGGAGGCGGTCCATGGTGGTTCCCGAGTTTGCCTGTGGTTCTACACACACACATGCATACACACACGCATGCACAATTGAATAAATAAATAAACAAAAATATTAAAAAAAAAAAAAAAAGCTGCCAGATGTGGTGGCCCGCATCTGTAACTCCAGAACTCCCATGGGATGGGAGGTAGAGATGGAGTCATCCTGAAGCTCGCAGGCCAGCTAGCCTGGAGGGTGCGAGAGACAAGATACAGGAAGAGAGACCTTGCCTCATAAACAAAGTGGAAAGAGAAAACCACCTCCCCAAAGTTACCCTCTGATCTCTACGTGGGTGTCATGACACATGTGTACCCTGCACGCTCATGCACTTGGGAGCGCACTCAAACTACAACAAGAGCGCGCACTCTATATTTTCAGAGCATTTTATAGCTTTCGATGGCTCTTCCATGCATGTGGTTCTATTTTGTGTTTCAGGGTGACAGACCGTCTGGGTGCAAATCTCACAGTTGCTGGTTTAATCTTATTTATTTTTATGTATTTGGTATTGTGGATCCAACACAGATCTGTGTGCGTGCTAGGCAAGTGTACCATTGAATTATAGTCACAGCACAAGTCTTTCTTCCCCACCCCCATCCCCACTTTATTCGAGACAAGGTTTCATGAAGCCCAGGCTGGCCTCAAACTTGCTATGTAACTGAATATCTGACCTTCCTGCCTCTACTGCCCCAGGGTGGGATTATCAACATGCACCGCCACAGCAAACACCAGGATCAGACACTCAGAAATTTGTGCATGCTAGCACTGACTGAATCACATCCTCAGCCTACAATTGATGCCTTTTTTGTTTGGATTTAAAATATATTTTATTTTTTAAAATTTTTCTTTCTTTCTTTTTCTTTCTTTCTTTCTTTCTTTCTTTCTTTCTTTCTTTCTTTCTTTCTTTCTTTCTTTCTTTCTTCTTTCTCCCTCCCTCCCTCCCTCCCTCTCTCTCTCTTTCTTTCTCTTTCTTTCGTGTGTGTGTGTGTGTGTGTGTGTGTGTGTGTGTGTGTATCAGAGGGTACCGTGTGTTCCTGTGGAGGACCAAGGATGACTTTGGAAATCATCCTGGATTGCTTCTACCTCCTTCTTGCTTTGTTCTGGGATTTTCCAGGTGGAACCACCAGGGCCAAAAGTGCAGACCACCGCCATTTCCACCTGGCGTTTTTTTTTATGGGGGATCTCGGATCCAAACGCAGGATCTTCTGCTTGCGAGACAGAGCCCTAACCCCGAAGCCATCTCTGTAACCCTTAAAATATATTTTAATGAAAACACTTTCTTTTAAATAAAAACGATCTGCATTTTTTAACCTGAAGCTGCTGTGGCATCAGGACTTGGCTTCCTGTCCCACTCACTACTTGGGAAGTCCGTGGTACTCCCAGCCCAAGTACCCCCATTTTGCTAAACATGTTGTTTGCCTTGCCTTAAGTCCCTCCTCTATAAAATGAGATTAACAGTCCCACAATTAAAAATTATGTGTGTCTGTGTGGTGTGTGGCATGAGTGTGTGTTTTGTGTATGGTATGTATGTTGTGTGTGTGGTGTGTGTATGTGTGTGCTTGATGTGTCTGTATATGTGTATATATGTGTAGCATGTGCTGTATGTGTGTGTGTGTGGTGTGGTGTATGTCTGTGCAGTGTGTATTGTGTGCACATGGGTTCTTGCATTAGGAAGCCTGAGGATGATGTTGCTTCTCTATTTAAAAAATTTATTTATTTATTTATTTGTTTGTTGTTTGTTTGAGAGAGAGAGAGAGAGAGAGAGAGAGAGAGAGAGAGAGAGAGAGAACTTGCACACGCGCCATGCTGCATTTTTCTTTCCTGAACTAGGAGTCGGCTGTTCTTGGCCATAGACTCCTAGGAATTCTAGAACCCTTCGGGAAAGTCAGATAATTAAGATCTCAGGTTTGGAACCAGGCAACCCCACTTTTCCTGCCTCGACCTTGGGTGCTTCACATCATAGCTTCCTGAATCCCTGTTCTCTCCTGGGGTCACAGCCCACTGGGGCTCTGCTTCCCGTTGTGTCCAGCAAGGTGCAGGAGGATATTCCTCTATTTTCTCATCCCATCAGCAGGCTGCAAAACCTGGCACCCACTCCACTTCCCAAAAAGAATTTGTTCACCCATGCCCACCGCCCCACGAACAGAGACAAACTGTCTGACAGTTCCACTCTGAGTGTGTCAGGTGTGGAGGCTCATGCCTGTTGTCCCAGCGCTTGGGAAACAGGAAGATGTGGGGTTCAAGGTTGTACTTGGCTACATGCCAAGACCCAGGCCAGCCTGGGCTACATTTGAGAACCAGATAAAACAATAACAAAACCCAGAAAGAAAGATGTTACCAGGGAGATAGCTCACCAGGTAAAGAGCCTGCTTGCAAGCCCGGTGGCCTAATTTTGATTCCTAAAAGCTCCCCCCTCATACATAAATACATAAGTAAATAAACAAATAAAATATTTTTAAAAACAAGAAAGTTCAATGGCAGAACCACTTGCCCAGCATCTCTAATATCATAAAAACGAAAAGATAAGCAAAAACATAGAATAAGAAAACAGATACTTGAGTTCTACCTTTCTCTTCAGTCACCTCCCATTTGTTCTGTAGTTTCCCTCTCAGCCTTTCTTTTTCCCCTCTGGGTATGTGAGTATGTGTCCAAGTAGTCACACATGTACTTCAAGGTCCATATGTGTGTAGAAGCCAGAAGACAACCTGAGGTGCCAAGCAGGTTCCTTACCTCACTCAGAAACACGGGTTTCATGGCTTTGACATGGGGGTTCCTCAGTGGTCTGAAGTATAGAGCAGGCTGGTTGGCTGGCCTGAAAGGTCTAGAGAGCTATCATCTAGTGACTTCCAGGGATAGGGTTACAAACGAGTGCCAGCAGGCCTGACTTGTTTCTAAAGCATGGATTCTGGGGATTGAACTTGGGTCCCCGGGCTTCGTTGACAAGCACTGTACTGACCAAGCCCTCTCCTTAGCTCCATCTTGGCTGTTTCCCCACACCTGGACAGGAGGAAGTGGTCTGGACAGAATTGCCTGCTTCTTTTCACTCCACTCCCCACTTCCACCTCCTCTTGGGAGTCTTAGTCTCTCACAGCCATCTTTCCTTATCCAGTACTCCCTTGGGTACCCTTTGCAATCCATATACACACACTACACATTACACACGCTACACACACATACACACTACACATTACACACACCACACGCACCACACACACACACACACACACACACACATACACACACTACACATTACATATACCACCCCCCCACACACAATACACATAGATACCACCACCAGGTGGTTGTTGTTTGTATTATTGTTAATGTGTTCCTTTCATGGAAGAGTGGGTCACAAAGAGCAGGGAATGCATGGCAGTGGACTGTGCAGCCCTATGCATGCTGTCCCACCGCACAGTGCAGGGAATATCACGGAAGAAAGAGCTGGAATAATGTAAGAGCCTGTAACGGTTACTCTTAACTCTTGCTGTGAGAGAGCCCTCAAAGTCAAGCAACTTAAGGGAGAAAGGGAGGTTTATTCAGCTTATGGTTCCAGAGGGAAGGTACAGTCTCTCAAAGCAGAGGCGGCATGGCTGGCTGGCCAAAGCTGGAGGAGGCTAAGTCACTGCAGACATCTTGGAAGCTGACTGCAGACTGCTTGTTACAAAGGTAGACTTCTCCTGGAGGGAGGGTGGGACTAATCCACCTCAAGGCCCACCCCTTATGACTGCCTTCCTCCAGCAAGACTCCACCTCTCAAGGTGCCATGACCTTGCCAAACACATGAGACTGTGGGGGACACATTTCAAGCCATGACAGAGCCCAAGGGTGGGGAAGGGTGCTGAGAGATATTTTCCTCTGAACGTGCCAGGGCTACTGCATCTAAGAACTCACTGCCCCGTGGATGTCCACAGAATCTATGCAAGATTTTGGTCAGTCAACATTTTGCCAGGGAAGGTGGAAGATCTCAAGAGGCTCCTCACTTTCCTGAGAGACTACGGAGGATTAATGCTGATGTGGGGAAGGAGAGTCTCTTTTCTCAATGACATACTCTCTGCTTTATTGTCTGTACTCCAGCACATGCGCAGACATGGGCCATTAAAGGCAACCATGAAACTGAGGCCACACTCGCAAAAAAACACGAAAGTAGGAGAGAGACTGGTTGGGAAGAAGGTTCGCAGTGGGAAAAGGAAGAAGGGTGGGGTGGGGTAGTAAGGGGTCAAAGTGACCGAAGTTCATTGTATTCATGTATGAAACTATTCTTAGAATAAAGAGGGAGGAGGGGTGTGGGGCTCAAAGCTGGTGCGATGCCTCAGCTGGTAAAGGCACGTGCTCAGAAGCCTTGACTGCTGGGATACTACGCGCTCGAGAACTGAATTCTGAAAGCTGTCCTCTGACCTCCACTCTCATGCCATGCTGTGGTGTGCGCACATGGGCCCGTTCTCTCTCTCTCTCTCTCTCTCACACACACACACACACACACACACACACACACACACGCATACACATGCACACATGTGCGCGCGCAGTGCAGGACTATCCCTACAGCATCCTTCCTCAGCACTCCTTTCTCTATGTCGATCTCTCTCTTCATCTCTCAAATGAAATAGAAGCGGGGAGCTCTCCCTGCAGTGTCCTTCCTCAGCAGCCCCCCCCTCCCCCGCCATGTGCTTTAGAGACCAGAAGGTGATGTGGGAAGGAAGATGTGCATCCTGATGAAAGCACGTCAAGCTGTGCTCTGAAAGAGGGGCGCTCAGCTAAGCTGCCTTTGCCTGCACTGGTTTCTTCTTCCTCCTCTCCAGAGGTCACTGGTTTCAAAGGTCTCCTGGAGTCTTCCTGGGCTCTTTCTGCTCCTCAACAGCAAGAGACATTTGTCCCCAAAGGTTGCCGAAGGCAGGGGCAGGAACTCTGGAAGAGCAATTACCTTGAAGCGCCTTTGCTTGGCAAACACTCTTTCTCTCCCAAGTTGGAAAGCCTTCACCGCGTGCCAATTAGTCCAGAGGGCACTTGGAGCTTTGCCTGGTGAAACATGCCAGCCTTAAAGGGAAAGCGAGCAAGGAACAAAGAGCGTTCCTGGGGCTGTGGCGGCAGGTGGGCAGCTGCTAAAAAAAGCACAAGCTAATGAAGAATGCGTCTACCCTGGTGGCAGAAACAGCCACCCATGAAAAAGACATTCAAGACAGCGCCCCCAAACCCAGAGAGGGTGCAGTTCATTAGCACATTCTCCAGCCATCCCTTGAGAAGACTGACATTAGAAACATCCTAAGCCTACAGATAAATAGATACCCTGATCAGCTGAAGGTCCAGTTATTCATGATGGTAGCAGAGAAGTGGAAGCTTCTTTTTAATCACATTGGCTTTGGGGTGATATGTGTGTGTGTGTGTGTGTGTGTGTGTGTGTGTGTGTGTGTGTGTGTGTGTGTCCGTGCCCCAATGTATCAGAGGGCACTGTGTATACCTGTGGAGGCCCAAGGGTAACTTCCAAAATCATCCTCAATTGTTCTATCTCTTCTTTACTTTGCTCTGGAGTTTCCCAGGTTCCACCTTTCAGAGCTGAAAATGCAGTCCGCTGCCATTTCTGTCTGGCCTTTTTATGTGGGATCTGGGATTCAAACCCAGATTTTTCTGCTTGCAGGGCTTACCCCCTGTGCCATCTCTTCAGCCCCACTTTACCTTTTTTTTTTTTGAGAAGGGTCTCTTACCAAACCTATGGCTCACTGATTCAGCTAGATTGACTAGCCAGCGAGTCCCAGGATCCTCCTCTTTCTGCCTCCCCAGTGCAGCGATTACAGATCCGTGTCACTGCATCTTGGTTTTTCATGTGGGAGCTGGGATGAGACTCAGATCCTCAGCTTGCATGGCAAGAGCTTTGCTGACTGAGCTGTCTTCCCAACCCTGAACCGGGTGATATCTTTGGAAGCAGATTGCTACCTCTCCAGCTATGCTAGGACAGTGTTTACCTTGGCTTGCTTCCCTTGGTGAACTGGCAGGCGTGGGCAGGCTGGCAGGAGGAGGTGGCATGGGTCTACCTATTGCTGCTTGTGACTGCAGACAGAATGATCTTCCACTTGGTTGAGAGGGGACAACCGAAGCTTGAATCCAGCATTAGTACGGAAGAAGGAGGGAATCCTACAGATTCCCTGTCACTACAGGCTTGAGAGCAACCAGGCTAAGGCCTCACTGGAAGCTTGGCAGGCATGAAGTCAAACAAACCGGGTGCTGACCTATGGTAAGTTTGAATCCCAGAGCACCTTTATTTGAACCATATATATTCTAATATGACACATCCCATTCCTAGCTTACTTCCTCTCTCCCTTCCTTTCTTTCAGTTTTTTTTAAAACTAACTTTATTTATTTATTTATTTATTTATTTATTTATTTGTGTGTGTGTTTCTGTGTATCTGTGTGTCTGTGTGTATGTATCAGAGGATACTGTGTCCCTGTGGAGGACCATGGAGGACCAAGGGTGATTTCGGGAATCATCCTGGATTGTTTCTACCTCCTTTTTGCTTTGCTCTGGGATTTCCCAGGCTCCGCTAACCAGGGCCAGAAGTGCAGACCACTGCCATTTCTGCCTGTCTTTTTTATGTGGGATCTGGAATCTGAACTCAGGACCTTTTGCTTTCAAGGCAGAGTCTTAACCCTTGAGCCATCTCTCCAGCACTCTTTTGGTGTTTTGAGATGGAATGCTGCTATATAGCTGAGGCTGCTGGTAGAATGGCCTATCTGTAATTCCAGTCAAGGAAGGCAGAGACTGGGAACCCCCAGAACAAGCTGGCTAGCCAAACTAGCCCATAGGTGAGCCCTCAATTTGATTAGAGACCCTTTTTTTTTAAAGGATAAGATGCAAGAGTGATTGAGTTGATTCTTAGTATCAATCTTCATACCCTTGATTTTTGGACATTCATAGACATGCACACATACATGTAAGACTATACACATGAGAATGTGCATACACTTAAGTACACACGCACACACACACAAACATGAAAAAGGAAAAAAGAGGACTGGAGAGATGGCGCAGAGGTTAAGACCCTGTCTCTCAAGCAAAAGGTTCTGAGTTCGGATCTCAGGTCCTATGTAAAAACGCCAGGTGGAAATGGCAGTGGCCTGGAAAACCTCAGAGTGAAGCAAGAAAGAAGTGGAAGCAATCCAGGATGATTCCTGAAGTCATCCTTGGGCTTCCACAGGGACACACAGTGCCCTCTGATACACACACACACACACACACACACAGAGTAAATAAATAAAATATTTATAGAAAGGAAGAAACATAAAACTAGGTGAGATCACTCAGCGGGTAAGGCATCGGCTCAAAAACCTGGAGACCTGAGTTTGATCCCCAGAATCCCACATGGTTGAAGGCGAGAACTGACTTCTGAAAGTTGTCTCTGACCTCACCCATGTGTGGTATGCACAAGTATTCTCTCTCTTCTTTCTCCTCTTTCTCAAATGAATAAAATGTTTTAAAAAGAATCATAGACCTCTGAGCCAAGCAGACCATTCCTTCCTTAAGTTGCTTTTGCCACAGCAACGAGATGAGTAACGCATAGAAAACTCACTATTGCATTTCATCTGCCACACATGCTAGGGACATGGGTGAGCGATGCCACAAGGTCACAGGTGGTAGTTTTGGCAGAAGTGGCATGAGCGATGAAGGCAAATGTATGTCCCCAGCAAGTCTCAGTTCCCAAAAGAACAAAGGGCTGCCTCTTCCCTAAAGAAAGCGGTCCAAGGTAATCAGCATAACACCAGGTAGCTGGCTGATCTGTGGGGCAACGATGCCATATTCGGGACTCAGTGTTGTCGCTTCTGCCCTGACAGATGAGGTCCCCGGCATGGTTATAGCCAGGCCGGCTGATCTCCATTTCTGTCACCAGGGCTGCTCTGTTCATGAGCCAGCCACAGGAGCGTGCACAGAATCTTTCGCACTGGATTGTTG
The DNA here is from genome assembly GCA_023101885.1 of Typhlomys cinereus. Classification (NCBI taxonomy): domain Eukaryota; kingdom Metazoa; phylum Chordata; class Mammalia; order Rodentia; family Platacanthomyidae; genus Typhlomys; species Typhlomys cinereus. The sequence continues at coordinate 1,180,140 of JALPQD010000352.1, read as the reverse complement.
CTGCGATCTCTCCCCCCCATACAAATGTAATAGGAACCCCTGTCCCCTCCCTCCCTCCTTCCACACCTCCCTGGACCTCCCTGCTCCCTCCCCCCTTTTCCCCTTCCTTTCCCCCTTCCTCCCTTTCTCCCAGTTCCCCCTCCCCCCATCTCTGAAGCATCCTTTAATGTGTATATCAAACTTTCCTCTGGGTCCTCCTCTCTGATGAGGTGTAAGGACTCAGTGGCATTTCCTAGAATTCTTTCTTGTGTTCCCCTTAAGTATAGGAACACTATTGTGACTGTTAATCCCTTGCTTCTAAGGATCCTAGTGCCTTTAATCCATGCTAGACTTTGAGGGGTCAATGATATGTTGGTCATTGCGCAGATCATGCAGAGACCTATTATAATTGCTTTGGCCCTAACTTGTGTGGAGTATCTTGCATTCCTCCCATCCTTGTGCTCTTACAATCTTACTGCCCCCTCCTCCAAAAATTTCCCTAAGCTTCAGGATGGGGAGAGATTAGGCAGGCCTGATTCCAGGTGATTGATATAGAGTCTCTGATGTTCTGAATTATGGTTTGTTGATTTTTTTTTCAGCTTTGCTGCTCCTGCAATCCCCTTGGCTCCATCCTGATAGGTATTGGATGTCACCCCTGGCCAGAGATAAAAAGCTGTTAAAATAGAGTCTTATTATAAGGATAGATTCAAAGGTAGATGGAATAAGAGTAGGAGACTGCAGTAAGGAGTGGGTCAGTCTCCCATTGCAATATGGTTACCGTCTATCTGCCAAACTGTATGCCCTCCTTTCTGGTAAGATCATACTCCATCAGTTGCAAGTGACCAGGAAGAACAGTCTGTGAGCTTATGTTGTTGCGATCTTTACCCCTTTGCTGAGTGCAAGGAACATGGAGGGCCTGTCCAGTGTTCTTGAGATGACCTTGAAAGAACTGCTGGGCCAGCAGTCCTAGGTCACCAGTCACCGGTTGAGGTTAACGATTTCCTGCTGTTTGCAGGCTTCCAAAAGGGGGCCAAGTGTGGTCCTCGGAGCATTTTGAAAGGGACCAGGAACTAACCTGTTTCTCTACACCTTCCTACTCCCTGTACTGCCTCTTTCATCTAGGCATGCAGGAGGACGAATGTACGGCTTAATGTATATATAGTTCAGCACCTATGCTTTTCTGCTGGCACGATGATTGTCTTTTGCCTTCTTCTTTCCTTGTACTACGCACACTGTATAAACTGAGCTATCCTTGACTAAAACATCTTCACATGTGTGTCGTTCTTACCAATCCCACTTTGGACCGACACAAGAACCTAAAGTAACCACGGGTGGTTACAGTTCTCACCAGTTCCTGCCTCTTTCGCAGATCTTACTTCCATTTTCCAATCACGTTTCCAAGACCGAGACCACCCAGCCAAGCCAGGATTGGGCACGGATCCATTCTTCAATCCATCTCCTTTCAGGCCAGATGCGCCTAGAGCGCTGTTCTGGCTTCCGCCCACGGGGAGGCTGGCTGGGCATCAGGGCTGTCACACAGTGGGGTTACAGCGCTGCATCTTTGGGTGATGCCTGTGGAAGGTCAGACTGTGTGAAGGAAGCCTGAGAGCTCCCTCCTCAGTGCCCTGATCCTAGGCACATCCCGGTGAAGGCACGCTTGGGATGGACTGAGTGCAGCACAGCAGTTAGCAGGCCATCTACCTACATGGCAAGCCAGCGCACACACAATAAATAAAATATTAAAAACATTACAGGGGCAGTGAGAGAGCTGAGCAGCTAAGGCACCTGCTCACCAACCTGGAGACCCAAGTTCAATCCTAGAACACACATGGCGGAAGCAGAGAACTGCTTCCAAAAGTCGTCCTTTGACCTCCACCAGTGCACCATAAGCCCTCTCCCCCCCTCATAAATAATCATTCAAAAAGTCATATTTAAAAAATGCTACAGAACATTTATTGGCAGAAAATTGGGTTCAAGGAATGCTGATACGTGAACAAAGTACACAGCAATATAACATACAGTACTGATTCAATTTTTGTAAAAATATATATGCATATATATAACAAATAAAAGACCTACAGGCTAGACACTGGGTTGGCAGCAGTGGTATCCCCAGGAAGGGAATATATAGGTACTGATTTTTGTTCTTAATCCATTTTTTTTTCTGAGATTATATCCTGTCTCCTATAGCCCAGACTGTCCTTGAACTTGCTAAGTAGCCAAGGATGACGCTGAACTTCTGATCCTTTTGCTCTTCCTTCCCAAGCGCTGGGATTTACAGGCAGGCACCACCACTGCCTGGCCATCATTTGCTTTTGAAGGAAGAAGAGGTCGAACAATCAACAACCCTTCATTTGATTGAAACAAATCCATTGCTAAAAACGTAAAGACTGTTCAAGCAGCAGATGTGATCGGCAGGGCGACACAGGGGTCCGAACTCATGATGTGCAGAAGATGGCGGGAGCCTCCAGTCCTGGCGCGTGCTGGCGTCAGGGACAAAGAGCGCTTGCTACCTTAGCACCTGTGTTCTGGGTTCCAGTGTCTCCACGCACGCCAGCTCCATTCAGCTCCCGGCACACTACTCCTGTTGAGTCACCAGCCTCATCATCTTCAGGGCCATGTCGCCTTGGTCTGAGGGCACCTAGAAGCAAGCAGAGGCTGAGTTAGTGCTCCTGGCGCTAATCGTGCTTGGACCAAGAGCTGTGCTGCGTGTGCTTCTGGAAGGCGGCCGGCTCTGTGACAGCCACCTAGGATGAGGACTGCGGCTGGATTCCCTGTGGAGAGGACCCCCTTGCTGGACCAAAGCTCTTCTGGAGCCTTAAGACACTGAGTGGCCTGGAGAAGTCACCATTTGGACCTATTCCACTTGGGGATGCTCTGCTGATATCTCTCTCTCTCTCTCTGCACATGTGTGCACACGCTTGTGGGGAGGCCTGATGTTGACACAGCGTCATCCACAACTGCTTCCACCTTATTTGTGGAGATGGCATCTCTCTGTGGACTCATCAGTTCAGCTAGGGTGCCTGAATAATGAACTCCCGGGATCCTCCCATCACTGCCCTCCCCCGTTCCCCCAGCTCTGAGGTTGCACCTCCAAACATGGTCTTTACCAAGTTCTGGGGACCAAACTTAGGTCCTCAGGTTTGTGCTTTACAGACTGAGCCAACTCTCAGTCTCTAGAATAAATCCTCCCAGAAATTTTCCCACCTACCACCAAAAAAGGAAGGAGGGTCGAAGACCTGTTTCTCCCCTATAAAGAGGCCAAGAAGATGGTCTCTAGGTCTGAAATCCCAGGTTCCCTGATCCTCTCTGCCACACTGCGTGTCCTGGACTTACCCCCAGAGCAGGAGTCCCTGGGAGTCAAGGCACAGTGGGGAACCCTAAATTTCATCAACTAAAGGGGGTAACTTAATAATGGTCTCTGAGGCTATTTTAGGCCTGTCCCCACTGGCCTATTGTTCTATATGTGACAAACCAAGAGGAAATGGGTCTGAATTCCAGGCTGGAGCGTGGGGTTAGCACACTGTGCTGCTTTAGACTTCCCACTAGCTTTGCCCCAGCCATGGTGAAAGGAGCTTGTTCCATAGCTGCGAACTCAGCCCTCCTAATCTGCTGCAAGTGTCCCTCCTTCAAAGGGGACACTTTTATTCTTTTCTCTTTCTTCCTCTTTCTTTTTTCTTCCTTCCTCTTTCTTTTTCTTTCATTCCTTCCTTTTTTCCCTTTCTTCTCTTAATTTTTTTCTTCCTTTCCTTCCTCTTCTTTCTTCCTAACCTCCTTCCCTCCCTCCTTTCCTTCCTCTTCTTTGGAGGCAGGCTCTCCTATAGTCAAGGCTGGCCCTAAGACTTGCTATGTAACCAAGGATGACCTAGAATGTTTTTTCTTGCATGTCTGGGCTCATGAACCAGCATAAGCTCAATCTTATACACAGGAAACAGAAGTGGGAGTGGTAGGAATTGGTCAGACATCGGTCAGAGGGAGCCTAGGATGTCTTCTCATCATTTAAACCGATTTTATTTGTAGCATACTTGAGTATTTAAAGAAAAAAATAACCAAGAACAGCGAGACCAAATTTTTTACAGGAACATGTTAAACATACACACTCTGCGCTAGCAAGAAAACACCTACGTGCTATGTGGGACAAACAGGTGTCTCCAGGTAGAGCAAACGGCAGGCGTGACAGTTGCTAAAAGGGAATGGACAATGAAAGTCTCAAAGCAGGGTTTCCTCTTACTGTGAGTATGTGCAATCTTGTGATCATGAATTAACATATTTAATGGTCTCAAAATGCACAGGGAAGAAACTGCAGGGAGCAGTTTTCGCCTGTCACCAGTCCCATGAAGAACAAAAGCAACCTGATTGAGAACAGACAGGAAGCAAACTCAAACCTCTCAATAAAGAGAAGAATCTGTTCACAATGTTCTATTCCAGATGCTAATGCATCATTCTCTAGAGCGCAGGCCTAGGCCTTGACGACCCCCACACTTGTGATGTGTGTGTGTGTGTGTGTGTGTGTGTGTGTGTGTGTGTGTGTGTTGTGTGTGTGTGTGTACCAGTTGGCATTGTGTGCCTGTGGAGGCCCAAGGGTAACTTTGGGAATCATTTTAGATTGTTCTACTTCCTCTGTGCTCTGCTCTGGGGTTCCCAGGCTCTGCCTTTTAGGGCAGGCAGTGTTTTTCTGTGGGATCTGGAATCTGAACCCAGGTCCTTCTGCTTTTGAGGCAGAGGCTTAATTAAGCCGAGCCCTCTCTCTAGCCAGATCTTGAATTTTTAATCCTCCTGCCTTTACTGTAGGATTGCAGGTATGAGCGACCGTGCCTAGATTATGAGGTGCTAGGGATTGAACCTAGGGCTTTGTGGCTGCTAGGCAAGCCCTCTGCCCACTGAGCAACACCCCAGCCCTGCTGAGCCGCTTTCCTCCATTGCAAGGACTCTCATCTCCTCCCTTTTGCTGCCCATTTCATTCCTCCGACCGCTCCATCCTGCCTGTGAGCCTCCCAGCCCACTAAAAATGCCGTGATCGGCAAGACACCAGCAGAACAAAGTCACTGCACTTAAGTCCTTCGTCTGGGTTCCCGGCCACACGTGGTGGAACTTGACTGGTCCCATCCTACTTTGGATGTCACAAGCCCTGGACTCTCCCAATTCTCTCACAGCTCCGTTCTCAGTGTCAGGCCACCGCCACCCTGGTGTATCCTGTTGTACATTTAACTCCCAAACTTTCAATTCCAAGAGCATATCTTTGCAATAGGTTAATTAATACTGCCTCATCGACTTGCCAGTTGGCTGTTCCGCTGGAAATTCAAACTCAACAGGCACAAGCTCCCTCCCTCTCCTGAACCACAGAGCTGAACCTGAAACTGGGATGCTGCCCTTCATTCCTTTCCATTACCAAGTCTTGCTAATTACCACTGTCCTCTCATCAAATTCATCGGCTTCTCTCCCTCCTGGGATTCCATGATGCTCACTCATCCCCTCTGCCCAAGTCTTCTCCCATGTTCTCTGCTGCTCAGAATACTGTTTCTTAGATAAATCTGACAATCACACTTCTTTGTGTGAGCCCTCTCTAGGGCACCACGGCGCCTGAACTCTGCAGCAAGGTGTGCAAAGATTCCTTTCCCTGCCTCGCCTGTCCCCATGTCCCCAAAGGTCTTGCTGTGTGAAGGCAGCTCCAGGCCTTGTTCTCCATGTTCTCCTTGTCTCTCCTCTTTACCCAGCTTGCTCTGGTTCAGCCTAGGGCCCAGCTTCCACATGCCCACATCTGGGCCTGGCCCCTTCCCGGACTCGACCCCATCTTAGCATTGGAGTGCAGTAGCCTGGCAGCTCATCTTTGATGCCAAAATCTCTTCCAAGCAAATTCTAAGACCATCATTTCTTGGAGGCACTTCCCTCCTGGTGTCACCTGTGTCACTAGACTTCTCAAAGCAGCCAGCCTTTTGTGTTGTGTTGTCGAGACAGGATCCCATGTAGCTCAGGCTACATGGCCTCGAATTCATTAAGTAACCAAGGTCAGCCTTGAACTCCTGATCCTCCTGCTTCTGTCTGTAGAGTGCTGGGATTACAGGCATGGGCCACCTCATCCTGCTCAGCTTTGGTTTTCGCACCCCGAAAACAAGCCTAAGAAAGGCAATGCTCCTTATATCCCCGAGGGCAAATTGTGAAGAACAATTATCTTATTCATTTCAACCAAAGAATGAAGAACAGAGTTAACTGTCCTTTAGGGTAACTACTGAGCCAGGGAGATCTAGTCTTTACAATGAGATTCTGGGGCCTGCTTGCAAACTTGACTTTAATTCTTAGATGCCCATATGGTAGAAGGAGAGAAGCGACTTTTAAATGATGTCCTCTGATCTCTACCCATGTGCCATAGCCTCTTTGCCACCCCCTCTCCCCCCATCCCAAAGGCAGGAAGCACTAATACAGGTTAAGCATCCCATTATCTGGAATACACAGGACTTGGGAGTTTCTTAGACTTTGAAATATATGCACATGCATAATGAGTAATCACAAGGAGGACTCGAGGCTACTGCCACCTAAACTCATGGGATGAAAATGATTTTATGCAGCGGTTCTACTGCACGGCGTCTTGACTCTTTGTCACACCACAAGAGATCAGGCATGGATCTTTCTACTTGTGCTGTCGTGCCGGCTCTCAGGAAGTGTTGGGTTTTGAGAGCATGTGGCATTTCAGAGTTTCGAAATAGCAATGCTTAACCTATAAGCAGATGCACTCCCAAGCCTGAAGCATCTCTTCCATCCAAGCGGTGGACACAAGTGCGACTCCACCTTCTGTGGCCTCCCACTCAGCTAGATTGGTCATCCAGCCTGGGACCAAAGGTGACACTCTCTCACCATGTGACCAGCTTTTAGAATCCAGTAGAAAGCCAGGTTCTCGTAGGACTTGACGAACGCCGACGTTTCCTGTGATTTAGGGTCGCTGTACAGGGCCTTCCATTTCAGCTGATTAAACTTGGACAGCTGTGGCCACTTGAGCTTGCGAAGCCAGGCCTCCTGACCTAGCAACAGGAACAAAGAGGCAGGATCAATGCTCAGAGCTGGGTGAAGAGAGGAAAAAAATCTAGGTCCTGTAACCCGGTGCTTCCAAACCCAACATGCATATAACCCTCTTGCAGATAAGTAGTGTTGTTGGGGCTTCTGCATTTCTAGCAGGTTCCCGTCCATACTTGGGCTGAGCAAGAAATTTAATAGCTTTGAGCTGGCTAGTTTTAAGCTCTGACTGCCTCGCTCTCTAAGCTGCTTCCAGGCTGCACTGAAATCAGAGAAGGCAGGCAAGGCAGGAGGGTGCTACCTGGGACCCCAAGAGACCACTTCCCCTGGGGTCTCAGGAGAGTTTGTTAAGGGTAGTGCTGTAGTGCTTAATGTCTACTGTGATATATTACAAAAACAAGCTTTCCCTTATTTGCCCAAGAATCAGGAAAATGCCTTCTTTCAAATTTTTACAGCAGAGGCAGGCGTTGTTTGTTTCTTCAGTCATACCCAAAAGCCTTAAAATTGGAGGAGCCCAGAATTCCTGCATGGGTCACAACTCAAGAGTCAAATGCAGGAGCATAAAAGGGAACAGCTTTACCCCTGGCATTATGCCACCGACCCCAAGACTAATCGTGTCCAAGGCCATCTCTTCGTAGCTCGACCCATGAACCCACGTCCCTCAAGGTTGGTTCGTACCCATGGTGTCCACGATGAGATCAAGCTGGCCATTGTATACCGTCACGTTGACCCCAGCTTCCAGCAACTCGTCCACAATGCTGATGACTGGCTTCATGAAATCCTCCTCCATGTTCATGAAGACATTTGGAGCTTGGGCTATGCGCAAAAGGAAGGAGAAAGAAACAGCAGGTTGGAAGGTGCCAGAATAAGAGGTGACCTTTAACCCAAGCATCCTTGACTCTGGCGCAAATGAAGAGCAAAACCCAGGCGAGAGAGCGGCTCACGAGCATGACTCCTGATGACTACTGACCATCTTCCCAGTCACCACAATGAATGAAAACATTAACAGCAGCCATGATTGTCTCTCTGCCAAGCGCTGGGCTGGGCGAGCATTTGAGAAATAGTTCCCATTGTTTACTCACTATCCTGAATAATACAGAACCTTCCACAATGTGGAAGGCCAAGGGCCACAGCCAGGGTGAAACAGCTCTCCAACGGTGGGCTAAGACTTGAGTCCAGGTCAGGCCTGAACACGTATATAGAATTGCAATTTAACACCCCCGAGGGTACTGCCCAAGGATAGATTGTCCTCTTTATTTATCAATCAAAGTCATTTATACTTATTTACTTAATTGTTTTAGCCAGGATCTTATGTATTCCTGGCTAGCTTAGACTAGTTTACAGTTCAGGCCAGTCATGGAACTTTCACTCCCCCTGCCTCCCCTTTCAAGAGCCAGGAATGCAGCATGAGCAACCGAGGCTGGCTCACTGCAGCTTCTGACACGATATTCCAGCTTCTCGCTTGACACAGGGACATGAGGAAACCAGGTCTAAGATGAGTCTCTGGTGCCTGCAGGTTGGGATAGAGTGGACCCCTGGAGACATCAGGAGCAGGGTCAAGTTCCACCCTTCAGCATCAGCAAGGGGCTGGTGAGACCCAGGAAAGAAGCTTCCTTGGCCGGCGATATAGCTCAGCGGGTAAGGTGCCCGCCTGCTCACAAACTTGGCAAGCTGAGTTCCATTCCTGGGGCCCACATGGTAGAAAGAGGGAACTGCCTTTTGAAGGTCACCTCCGAAGGCGTTCACTTGCTCTCTTTTCTCATTCTTTCAAACAAAATAAATGCATTTTAAAAGAGAGAGGCCTCCCGTTGTGAAAGGTCTCGAGTACCTCAGCTGCAAACCAAACCAAATCCATCTGCTGGTGAGATAGTTCAGTAGGTAAGGCATCTGTTTGCAAACTTGGCTTCTGAGTTCACTCTCTGGAAGGCCACATAGTAAGAGAGGAGAAAACAGCCTTCTGAAAGCTGTCCTCTCACCTCCACCCGTGTGCCGCGGCATGTATCCATATCTCCCCAGACTTGAGAAAAAAAAAAAGAAAGAAAGAAAGGAAAAGAAAAGGATCCATCTCAGCTTGCTTAGAGTGTTTCCTTCCAGAATTCTGAGAGTTTACTTTGCTCAAAACCCTAGGGACTACAGAGGAACTTATCCAGGATTTTCACTTGGTTCTGGTCTCCAAAGATTCTAGTATTTCTACACTATGACCTCCAGACCAGAAAAGACATTGCAAATCACACCCACAGCAGGATATTTGGGAGGCCCACAAGAGAGCTGGCCTAAACCTATGTAAGCACATGATTCATCTGATGTCCTTCCAAGGACCTTTAGCTAGAATCCCATCTGTGGCCACAGCTAAGCCAGAAGCTTAGGCCTAGCCTTTTTTTTTTTTTTTTTCCTATCTGAATTTTAAAATAATTTATTTTAAGTTGCCCAGGCTGAATTCAAATCTTCAATGCTCCTGCCTCAGTCTCCTAAATGCTGGGACCCACAGGAGACACCACCAGGTCCCCTCATCTTTTCAACTGTGCTATAAAAGTAAAGTGCACAGTGGTCTCCATGCATTCACACCAGACTTCCACAATAGCTGAGCACAACCAATCACCTGCCCCTTCTCTCCACCCACCTCTGCAGCAACCCCTCAATTTTGGATCACTTTTTGCAGGTCACTTGTCTAGTTCTATACATGTTTGTAGACAATAACTTGTTTGAACCTGCAACACACTATCGCCACCAAAGATACCCATTCTACAAATTAAGGGTGCTGAATTCACATGACCCACACCCAACTCTACAAATGATTATTAGGTCACTGAAATACCTCCCCAGGAGCAATCCTCAGGAATGATTTTGAGCTTCTTTCTGATGGGACCGTTCATGAGCAGACTTAAGGCGTCTCCTTGGAGGTGTCTTACGTGGCGTTGACAAAGGCGAACTAGAAACAAATTGGCACACAGTGAGTCAAGGGACTGGAATCGGAACCCTGGAGACATTGTCCTTGAGCCTCTGGAAAGGTTTTTGTTTGAAAAAAGAAAAAATGTCACTTTGATTCATCGAAAGTGGATCCGTTCTTTTTTTTTCCTCCCATGTGTTCATGTGTGTGGTGTGCATGTGTGTGCACACAGGCTCAAGGCGGATGGCAGGAATCATCCTCGATAGCTCTTCCACCTTATTCCTAATTGCAGCATCTCTTAATTAAACCCAGGGTTCACCAATATGGCTAGTGTTGCTAACTAGCTTCCTCTGGTAATTGATCCCCCATCTTCTTCCTTTCAAGCCTGGAATTACAGGGTGTGGAGGGGTCCATGTCCACCAATCATTTAGTGGGTTCTTCGCATCTGAATTTTTGCGTAGTAGTCACCTTCCCAAGCCCAAATCTATTCATATTGATAGTTGCACTATAAGCAATTTGGGGCCGCTGGGATTACCTGAACAGACAAGGAAGACAGCTGAAAATAGGAATAGGGGGGCGTTTAGGAGCCTGCATGTGCTTCTTTTGGAAAGAGGGAGGATTTCAGGCATTTTGCAATCAAAGCCCAGCTAAGCCAGCTGAAGGGCCACTAAATTCAGTCCTTCAGGGATCTGATGCAATTTAGTACACAGAAACTGGTTCCTCTAAGTCTGGGGGTGCAACTTGGTGACAGAGCGCATGCTTAGCATACACAGATCCTGGGTAAAATCCCCAGTTCCCTCTTCCCAAAAGAAGTCGCTTACCATTGCTTCTCGACCTTCTTGCTAAAATAAAATACACAAGTTGACTCCCAAACTTCAAACACATTATGCTAAGCAGCAGAAATCAAATGCCAAAGGATACTGTATGATTCCGTTTATACATAATGTTCAGAAAAGCCATCACAAGAGAGAAAACAAGCAGATGTGTGGTTGCCTAGGGCTGGCAGTGGGAAGGAGAACTGACTGCAAACAGATGTGGGGGAAGCTTCAGGGGTGAGAGAAATGTTCTAAAACTGGATCGCAGTAATGACTCTAGGACTCTGTGAATAATCTGGAAACCACACTTAAAATCTGTGAGGCTTATAGCATGTAAATCGTATGCTGATAAGGCTTTTAATGGGATGGGTCTTTTCTTGCACAGAGGCTGAGGCAAGAATGATAAGTATCAAAGTTCACTCACCTAAGGGGTTCCGGAAGAATTCGAGGCCGGATTCCATGGCAGACATGGGAGTGCTTTTAGTTAAGATGTTATAGAAGTTCACCCCATCTGTGTTCTGAAACACACAGTACATTCGACTGGTTTCTTTCTTTGTCCATCATGGAAGTTGCAAAACAATAAGCACTCAGCTCTCAGAAAATGACCTTAACTTATTAATTTACTCCAATCAGGAAGACAGCAGTTCTGAAGCAGCTGCGTCTGCTTACACTCCTGGGAATAGTGCCTGGGGGCCCTGTGTCAACGTACAGGGAGCAGACGAGCATCCTACACAGAGTCCTCTGTGAGAATGTTCTTCCTTCAGCTTAACTGCAGATAGACTACTGCTTGGCAAGGACCCAAATAAGAAAATAAATCATATCAAGTATATGCTCACCTGTGGAAGACAGTCTTTTTTGTTTGGTTTTGGAGACTGACTCTATCTATCTATCCATCTATCCATCTATCTATCTATCTATCATCTATCTATCTCTTTCATTTTTTTTCTTTCTCTCTCTTTCTTTCTCTTTCTTTCTCTCTCTCTCTCTCTCTCTCTCACTGAGGCAGAGAATTTACTATATTGTCAAGGTTGACCTTGAACTTCTGATCCTCTTGCCTCCAGAATCTCAAGAATGCTGCATCCAATTTATGCAGTGATACCTACAGTCCCTAGTTTCCTTCCTTCCTTCCTTCCTTCCTTCCTTCCTTCCTTCCTTCCTTCCTTCCTTCCTTCCTTCCTTCCTTCCTTCCTTCCTTCCTTCCTTCCTTCTTTCCTCCCTCCCTCCCTCCCTTCCTCTCCTTTCTCCCTCCCTCCCTTCCTTTCTCCCTCCCTCCCTCCCTTCCTTCCTCTCTCCCTCCCTTTCCTTCTCTCTTTCCTGACAAAAGTGACAAGGACTTTGACTTCCTGATTGTCCCGACTCCCCCTCTCCCGAGCATGGGGGTTACAGGTGTGCACCACCATGCTCAGCACTAGACAGGGACATTCAATCAGGGACAAGCCAGTCTTGTGGATCCAAGTGGACCCCAGAAGGTTTCTGCTCAGACCATTCCCATTTACCGCTTAACACATAATTGTCTCTAGATCTGTAGGAGACACAGGATGGAACCGGACCCTAACACCAACCACAAACCTTGTGCCCACAGGAAACAGCCGAGTCATGCTGTTCCCAAGTGTGTCCCTTTACCTTTTCAATAACCGTCTCTGCTTGCCCCCACAGCTGGGTGGCCTCCTTGTAGAGACCCTTATTTACAGCATCCAGGACTTGCTCTGCAATGTTAGACACCTCGGCCAAGCCTTTGTCTTCGAGAAGAGACTGGAATGCAAATGGAGAGCACAAAGGTCCACTTTACTAGGGAACACAAATCTGGTGTCGCTGCAGCTGGGGGTGGATGGGAAAAAAAGAAGGGGGGGGTTTTGTTATGGGCAGGACGTTGCTATAAGCCACAAAATCGTGGTGGGAATCCAACCAGAGCTGTGAGCATGCTAGGTAAGTGTTCTACCACTGAGCTACAGGCTACAGCCACAGCACAGACTGGTTGATGGACGAAACAGAGAAGACTGTTAACTAAATCATGATGGTAGGCAGCTGGAGATTTGCCATGATCTTTTGACTCTGGGGCATATTTGAAAATTCATGTAAGAAGGAAATTAACAATTGTCTTTTGCATGGGGGGGGACTGTAGCTCAGTCCGTATAGTATTGTCTAGTATGCATAAGGGCTCAACGTCTAGTGGCACAAAGCAGAACAAAAATTTTAAACAAATTCACGTTAGTGAGACCCGTGAGGGCTTTTCCAGAGAGGGTTAGCTGAGTGGGAGGAGACTTGCCCTAAATGTAGGCGGTACTATCCCTACTGGCTGGGATCCTGCACTGCATTAAAAAAAGGAAAAAGGAGGCGGCCTGAGGAGAACTAGCATTCATCTCTCCGCTGCCTGGATGTGAGGGGGCGGCCTCCTGTTCCCGCTGCTGGGGCTTCCCTGCTGCCTCTCAAACCACAAGCCAAAAATAAATCCTTCCCTTAAGTTGCTCTGTCAGGTCAAATAACAGGAACTAATGCAATCTTCCTGGACCCCGAAGGAGGTCAGGGCTACTGCTTACCACAGAGGGTACAGAGGTGAGAACCCACCTACTGACTCACCATGCTGTACAGGTAAGGTCCCCAGGACAGCACGGAATCTAAAGAAAAACAGACGTGTACAAATCAGGGTGTCATGCCTGTAGGACCAGCTCCCTAGCGTGCATCTAAAGCATCAGGAGACACTAGCGTGAGGGCTCTGGAATGTTCTAGTACCCGAACAGGAGAGGTCTCATTGGATGGAAGGTAGAATGAGGGCGGGATCCTTTCTGCTGACTCTGAGGACCAGTGGCACAGTCATCTGGCCTGACGTCACAGTAACACGCTCCACAGGGAAGCCGGGGGTGTGAGGCGGAGGCTGGCCTCTGACTTCTAGGCTTCCTGACATCCAATTATTTCCCCGCCCCCAAACTGCCACTCCACACCCAGTTTGCTCCTCCATCAAGGAGACGCTTGCTTCTGCTGGAAACTCACTCAGGAAGATTAGCATGTTTATAACTCAAGAGTCTGTGGCTCCCCTGTATACACACACGCTGAGAAGTTACTAAAGTCCAAGTCAGTAGCTCTAAAAGATCGGAGGTAAGTTAGACAACACTATCCACAAGGTAGGCCAGTCCCTAGTCACCACAGCCCCAGGTGAGACATGCACCACACCACAGTACCAAGGATCCCAGTGGACGAAGCACATTTGAAAACGTTACTCTTTTGCTTAGAAACCTTCAGTGGCTCCCTATAGGCCACGTGTCTCATTGAGTGTCGGCCTTGGTAAATACGTAGATTTTCAAACAACAACAACAATCATAATAATAATAAAATTTTAAGTAAACACATAAATTTCATGCTGCAATTTGCCATCCTCTAAAGTATACTGATCCAAAAAAAAATAAAATAAAATAAAGTATACTGATCCAAGAAAACTTTCTCCAATAATTGAACTGAGTGGTCCAGAATAATGGCCAAGGATCACGTTTCTATTGACTCCAAATATACATGGTGCTTGGAGAGCAGAATTAATTAATTAATTAGAGATAGGTCTGAATTTCTTATCCTCTGCCTATATGCTAGGGTTACCGGTATGTGCATTTAGGCCCAGTTTGGTTGTTACTTTGTTGTGCTTTTGTTGTTGTTGTTGTTGGTTTTTAAGGTCATACGGAGGGCAGAACCTAAGGTTTTTGCACCTGCCTGGCGAGCATGCTATGGCCAGAGCTGTGTCCTCTGTCTGAGAAATTGTCCTTTCATTTAATTAATTTTAATCAGCACGGTCCCATGGGGACTAGTTCCCACAATGAAAGATTCACATGTGATCAGTGACATGGCAGAGTAAAACCTTCTCGAAGACAAGAACATATCTGCATGTCTTGGTCTAGCACCTAGCAGGGATCTAGTGAATTAGAAGCAACTGAAGTTTTCCCTCAAGCAAGAAGATGTAGGGAGGGGTGATCCACAAGTAGACGGAATGGATTACCACCTGGACAGACAGGCTGATTCGCAAGTGTAGTAGGTGATGGCGAGCAAGAAAAAGACAGATTTAGACAGAATGAACAGCACTTACTGACCCACAGGACTACACCAAGCAGTGTTGCAGAGAAAGTATATCGTAGTGGTTAGTGTCAGGCCATAGCTCCTAGCTGCATCTCTCAGAAATCAGACCTCAACCCCCTGCGGCCTCTTTCTCTGCTCCTGGGTATTCTCTGCCTTTCACGAGCAGCTATAAGCAAGTCCAGCCTCCCTCCCCACTGTGGAAGGATTTACATAACTTTAAATGATAGCCAGTCCTTATCAGTACCTTCCTAACTTCTGACTTAGGCCAAGCCAAACTATATCAAGTGCTACAGAGTTTCTCGCCCACACTGAGAAGGTTGTAAAAGTTAGAAGCCCCCTTTGGGGTTCTGTGGATTCTGAGGCTTTGGAGAGTTATCACTGAAGACTTTGGATCCAGCTCCTGGCCATGCTGTTCATTGCAGCTGACTCTTCTACTCACCTTTATTAAGCTTTAGCTCTCCCACCTCGAGGCCAATTATGGCCCCACGGCTGCAAGACATTCTGTCCCAATGAAGCTATTTCTGTCCCAATAAAGCTATTCCAGACAATCTGGTTTTATTGTTTGTTTGTTTGTTGTTTTAACAGTTAAGAGTATGGACTCAGCACCTACCTCCTGAGTTCAAATCCCAGCTCTACCCCCTTCAGCTGTATTAACGCTAGGGAAGTTTCTCAATCTTTTTGAATCGCAGGTATATCATTCTACAAGATGTAACAAAAGTGTCTGTCCTGTTTTTTTTTTTTTATAAGCTTTTTAAAAAATTTTTTTTTATTATTATTTATTCAATTGTGCGTGCGTGCGCGCGCGCGCGTGTGTATGTGTGTGTGTGTGTGTGTGTGTGTAGAACCACGGACGAATTCGGGGAAACACCATGGACGCCTCCACCTCCTTCTTGTTTACTCTGCCCCAGGATTCACAGGCTCCGCCCTACCAGGGCCAGAAATGCAGGCCGCCCCCGCTTCCGCCTGGCATCTATATGTGGGATCTGGGATCCGAACTCAGGACCTTCTGCCTCCAAGGCAGAGGCTTAACCCCTGAGCCACCTCTCCAGCCCCTGTCCTGGGGTTTTTTTGTAAGGTTTAAATGAATTGAGCAAAGTGTTTGGTGCTCTGGTAAAATAATATTGAGTCTCCTATAAGAAAATACAGAGATAATTCTGAGTTATAAACAACTCATAACTGTGTTTCCAGCAAGGATGTAGAATGAAATTGCAAGGTTCAATGTTAAAGATTCCAAGATTGCCACAAGCATCATCTGACAGGAGGAACGCAGGGGCTCTAGGCCTCAGATGGAGGCATCTGCGATTCCTGAGGTCCTTGGAGAACCCACTGGGAGGGCAGAGCCAACTGCAGCCCTCCTCTCCCAACTAACTAAGTTTTATGCCATTTTGGTCCTAACCTATCTACTTAAACCTAAACCTCGCATCGGAACCTTGAAGACAGACTTGGGGCAGCGGGATCCCTTCCTCTTCCCAAAGTGGCCACATTAACTAAATCATTTTTCTACTTTTCACTGTTGATCTTTTTAAAATTAACTCATGGAGGGTGGGTGGCTAAACTGAGGTAGCCACCACCCCAGACTGGGAATACTTAAACATTTGATTTTCCCTGTCAAAAGTAGCAAGGCATGATGGCCTAAGCTGGGAATCCCATGACACGAGAGATGGAGGCGGAGGACCAGGAGTTCAAGGCTAACCTCAACTCAAAAGCAAGTACGAGGCCCAGCCTGAGCTACAATCAACCAATCAATCAATCGATGAAGTCACTTCTTGCTAGGTTAAACAATGGTTCCCAACCAGGAGCCATCTCTACCCCCAAGGGACATCTATCTGGAAATACCTTTTGGTTGACACACTGGGAAGGTGCAATTGGTATCTCATGAGCAGAGAGAGGCAAGGAAATTGCTAACAAAGTCCTAAAGTGCCCCAGACAGCCTCCCGCAACAATTACATGGCTCCGAATGCCTGTGGTGTCTTAAGTGGACCGCACTGAGATTCTGAAGGAAGATTGGCCCCTCCTCCATATACTATCCAAAGAATGGAACCCTGAGAAATGAGAATTTCCTCCAAGGATCTCTCGCTGGGAACACAGAGACAGACTTCACAAAGTAATGAGAAAAAAAAAAGAGAAGATAGAGAAGGAGTTTGCCTCACAGAAAGAAATTCCACACAGCTCTGACAACTTGTCAGACTACCTTGCAGGAGCATGAGCCAGCCCCAGTGGGCGGAACCACACCTGCCGCAGAACTGCTTAGATAAGCATCATTCTTGCCTTGCCTATCTAAACCTAAATCTCATGTCAGAACCTCGAAGGCAGACTTCGGGGAGGAAGGCAGACTTTTCAGGCAACACTGGATGGATTTCCCTGCTTCCCATATGGCCACACTGAATACATTTCCTTTTGCTGCTTTTCACAGTTCCTTTGTCATTTTGATTGACTTATGAAGGGCAAGTGACTGAACTGAGGCACTGACCAGATACCAGAGGGGAAGTAACAGTGTTGGGACCCGCCACAGTGCATCTTGGTTTGCTTCTTCCTAGGCCACTGTTCGATAGCGCGGACTCCACCGCTCCCAGTGTGAATCTGTGACTGCCAACTGTAAGTCCTTTACTGGGAAAATCTCATCTGAGAGCCCAACTCTGACCCTCCGACCTCCCGTGGCTGGGATGTTCCTAGGGAGGACACTTTGTGATAAGTTTGAGGAGACCTAGAACCCGATTTTGGTTTTCTTTTAGTTCTTTTTAAGTATGTTTCTCCACATGTATATAGTTTTCTTATGTGGCCCAGTGGAGCTCTCATGTGATCTAGTCAGAGTGGCCATTAGCTCTAACTACAGACAGGCTGGGAGTTTGGAATGTGGCCCCACGTGCCCAGCTGCAAAGAGCAACGTTTCTGCTCCCACCCTGTTTCTCCTCTTACCTAAAAGTCCATGAGGTGTCCCAGGGCAGCACCGGCCTGGGCACGGGCCAATCGGGGAGGAAAATTCCCCGGCCTGGGAAATTCCATTGGCTGGCTGGATAACATAGCCCCGGAGGACAACTGTTTGCTCCAGGCTCCACACAACATTACCATCCCAGAGCAGAGTGGCTGCTGTGACTTGCTAGAGACTTGGGCCCGTAGTCATGGCAACCAGATAAACACAAGTTCACAGCAGGCTGTTAACATTGCCTCTAGACAGAGGAATGCAACCAATTGTCGGCAGCAGAAGAGGAAGTCCCAGGTGTTATGGGAAACCCCAGGTGTTGTGGGTAATACAGGTTGCAATTCAAATTGCTCACGGACAAGGGGGGACCAATCCCTGTGTGCCGAAACTGTTGGCTGTCAGCCAATCATGTAACTACTAAGTTGGAAGTCCCCTCCCCTTACCAGTAAGCTATAAAAACTTTGCCCAGACAAAGGGCCACGCTTTTGCCTGATACCGCTGCGCCCGTGCAGTGCCGGTCAGTCGGGAGCCCGGGTTCGAGCCTGCAATAAAGCCCTCATGCGAATTGCATCGGTGTCGGTTCCATGGTCTCTTGGGATTCAGAAATCTGGGCCCAACAACTTCTCCAAGACCCCTGGGAAATTCCATTGGCTGACTGGACAACATAGCCCTGGAGGACAACTGTTTGCTCCAGGCTCCACACAACATTACCATCCCAGAGCAGAGTGGCTGCTGTGACTTGCTAGAGACCTTGGGCCCGTAGTCATGGCAACCAGATAAACACAAGTTCACAGCAGGCTGTTAACATTGCCTCTAGACAGAGGAAAGGACATCAGAAGACTCTTCCCTGAGAATCCCAGCACCTACCTCCGGCACCCAATGATGTTAGAAATTCTAAAATATATGAGGTTAAATTTGCCTGATGGAAAGGGTGAGGGTGGGGGGGTTAAGCCAGATGGCTCAATGGATAAAATGGTTGCCGCATAAATCCACTGACCTGAGGTCAATCCCCAGAATTCATGGAAAAGTCAAAGGAGAGAACTAACTAACTCCACAAAGTTATCCTCCATGCACATTTGTGCCATGTGTTCCTGTTGCACCCATAGAAATAAATAATAACTTTAAAAAAAAAAGCCTGGAAATGGGCCTTTTTGGTGAGTCACCCTGGCTCTTATAAGTAACCCTGATAACAAGCTAGACGTGAGAGAAACCTTTAGGTTTGCTGATGCCCTCTCTATCTAGGGTGAACAGACTTTTCTTTACATCTCCCCAAGAAAAGTAACACAAGCCCAAAGTCCCAGATAGGGATGGGAAGAGGCGAGAAAGAAATGTCTAAAAAAAATTCCATACTTACCAATAGGGGAGATCCAGGCATCACCCAAAGCGACCCCAGAGAAGTTGCACTTGATGGTCCCTTGCTGAACAGCCTGAAAGAGGAGCCAAGGAACATCGTGACAAAGGCACGGATGTCTCCATCCCTTCTCAGCTGTGGCAGGCTTAACACGCTGCTGCTCCTGAGCACACAGCCTCTCGGCCCACCAGGTCTAACTAAGGATCTCTCAGAAGATCAAGTGTGTGCACAAGGCAGTCAGGGTGGCCGCTGCCCGATGCCACTGAGAGAGTGAAGAAGGGCCACTTAGCTTCTCTCTGCCTTATTCATGGAGTGTTGGCAGGAACGTTGGCAGAATGTGTATCGAGTCTGTCCCTAGCTGTCCCTACAGTCTGCGAGTCTCCCACTGTGCTTAGGGGCTTCTTGGGTACATGTACCATTGCAAAGCAAGTCACTGCAGACTAGGGCTCCTTGGGATGCCCTGAAGGGTGGAATCAGCACAGGGCAGGAAGCCAAGCTCCTCTGCTCCTTCTAGTCATTAAAAAAAACATACACCTATCCTACAGCAGAAAGGGGGAAACTACCTAAACATTTACCACTTGGATGTGCTACAATGAATCACGGTACATGAAGAAACTCAAGAAAAAGAACAGGAGCCATTGAGTTGGCCGGGCAAGTAAGGTGCCTGTGCAGAAACCTGGAGACCCGGGTTTGATCCCCAGACCCACACAGTAGTAGGAGCAAACCAAGTTCTGAAAGCTGTCCTCTGACCTCCACACATGTGCCTGCTCACTCTCTGTAGTGATAAAATAGTAAAAAGAAAATACTTCACGTTTATTATTACAGACACGTACAAGGTCTATTTAAAGTAAATTCACGATCAGGAGGGTGTACGAAATTAGCAATCAGTTTTTTTGTCCAAAACCATCACCACGAAGTCATCTTCCTGTTACCTTGTAAAGTTCCAGACCGATGCCGGCGGCCATTTTTCCTCCATAGGATTCTGAGAAGATGTAGAATGGAACTGACTGGCAAGAAAAAGAATTGACAAAGCATTAAGTATCTTGACTGCCTTTTAGCTCTCCCAATTTATTTTTCAATCTCTTTTTTTATTTGTTGTTGTTGTTGGTGGTGTGTGTTTGTCTACCAGAAGACTTGCTCTACCTCCTTACTGCTTTGCTCTGGGTTTTCCCAGCTCTATGTTCCAGGGCCAAAATTACAGGCATCTTTACATTGGGCCTGGAGATCTGAACTCAGGTCCTTTCGCTTGTGAGGCAAAACCTGAACCACTGAGCCCTCCCTCCAGCCCTTGTCTTCCAGTCTCTACTGTAATATCATGGTCACATTAAACAAATCTGCTTTTGTCTTCCCCCCTTCCAAAACTGATGACATCTTGTGAGATGACAGAAACTAAAGTTTACAATACAATCTTGGGTTTAGAGGACTTCTCTGAGTATCCGTGGCTCAGCTGGGCCCTGCCTGTGCTTACCTGGAGTTCCTTGTGGCCGTCAAAGAAGGCCTCCAGGAGCACCAGCATGTCGGAAGCCACCGTAGCCAGATCCTTTGCGTATGCATCGCTCTTGTTCACGTAACTGAAGCCTGTGCCCACGGGATTATCCACAAACAGGAGACTGGCAGACTGGAGCTGAAGGCCACCAGAGAGAGCCAAATGTTACCATCAATGGCTGGCCACTAGTGACTTTTCTATCATCTGATAGGAGCTCAGCGAAACCCAAGGGGGGCTGATGCTGTGGTGATTTCCTTAACGACTAAAAGGGATTTCTGTGGGGCCGAGATAGCTCGGTAGGTAAAGGGCTGCCTTACAAGTACAAGGATCTGGATCCCACGGAAAAGGGGAAGAGCAGTAACTTAACAAGGTTATCCTCTGACCTTCATGTGCGCACTGTGGTGCACACGCGCACACACACACACACACATACACACACACACACACACACACTCAATGTTCTTTTTCAAATGTGTACCCTAACCTTGACTCCTTAGTTTTGTACCTCCTGAAGCTATGGAACCAGAAAAGGTAGGTTACCCTAAGGAAGGGGAGTGTAACACATAAAAATGAGGAAAGAGAGGGGAAATACAATGTGTGTGGGGAGATTAACTAAGGAGTAGGGAGATGGACTGAGGTTGCTGGGGAGTTGGGGGGATTGATTAGAAAGTGTGCCAGTTAGATATAGGTGTCGATTTGACAACTGAGGACTGGGCCTTTAAGCATACCAACAAAGAATTATTTAATTAAGTCAAACCCTCAGCAAGTCTGTGGGAGATGACCCCGCCCACAGTGGGTGGGACCATCCCCCATTCCCCATGCAGGTAAATAAGGAGAGATGGTTCAGTATTTTACATACTGGCAAATGAGAAAGTATTCCCCTCTCTCGACGGTTCTGTGACTATGGCGTGGCCAGTTCCCTCGGCTCCAGATAGTGTTATGAACGCTCCTATCATGCTGATGAAGTGTAACCAAGAATTAAAAGAACAAATAAACCCCTAGTTCCCTTAGGTTTTTTTGGAGGGGGGTCTGTAGTCAGAAGCCACTGTGTGGAGGCCCAAGGGTGAATCATCTTGGGATGCTTTTGCTTGCTCTGGAGTTTCCCAGGCTCCGCCTTCCAGGACCAGAAGTTCAGGCTGCTGACATTTCCACCTGGATGTTAACTTGGCATCTGAGATCTGAACTCAGGTCCTTCTGCTTACAAGTAGTCTTAACCCCTGAGCCTTTGCTCTAGCCCTACCTTCCCCCCATTCTTAACATTACTTCATTCCTTAATCTCTCTTTTAAAATTACTCTTCATACTGATGATATGACTACAGGACCCCCCCTAAAAAAAAGTCAAAAGTCACCCTTGGGCCTCCACACAGTGGCTTCTCTCTCTCTCTCACACACACACGCACACACACAAACAAAGAATGGGGGGAGGTGGGCTGGGGAGATGGCTCAGGGTTATTAAAGCCTTTTCTTCATAAGCAAAAGGACCTGAGTAAAGATTTCCAGATCCCAAATAAAAATGCAAGTAGATATGCAGGTGATCTGTACTTTTGGTCCTAGAAGATGGAATCTGGGAAACCCCAGAATAAAGCAACAAGGAGGTACAACAATCCAGGAGGATTCCTGAAGTCTGGGCATCCACAGGCACATGCACCAAGTGACCTCTGGTACACACACACACACACACACACACACACACACAACAGATGGAGGACGCGAACCAGAGAGACATGGAAAGAGGAGGAGACAAGAACCTTGAAGCCTGATGCATGAGGCAGCAGAGGGAGGGAAGGACTAGAAACTGTGACACTGAGTGAAACCTGAGGTTTGCATGTGAGTAGGAACGGTGTTCTCAGTGTGCGTTATAGGAAATTTTGTTTTGTTTTGCAACAGGGTCTCATGTGACCCAGACGAGTCTTGAACTCCCTGCGTAGCCAAGGATGACTCTGACCATCTATCTGCTCTTTTTGCCTCTATCTCGGGAGTGCTGGGCTTGCGGGTATACACCACGATGTATACCACAATGTCTGGTTTGTACATGCTGGGCAGGTACTGAGCTACGCCCTGGTCTCAGCTAGAGAAAGCTTCTGCAGGAGGAAAGAGATAAGTGTGGGACACCTGTCCCGAGACGTTGGAGCAGGCTGTGGGAGAGGCACCCCATCATGGAGTGATAAATCCATGACCCCAGCCTGTGATGGGGGGGTTGACACAGGGCCCAGCTTCTGGGAGGCCAGAGGGCAGGGAAGGGGGGGGTGTCCTCGCTGTACCCAGGTGGTTCTTCGGGGCTTGAGTTCGGTGTCGAGAGGCCCAATTTCCTCAAAGTTTCCAAAACCAGTGCTGGATCCTCCTGGACCACCCTGTGGAAGAGAAAACAAACATAAACCCGGAGAAAATACAACGAAACCCTAGTTGAGATGATAGACCCCCACCCCCATCCCTTATCATCAACTTGCGATTCAGTGACGGCTGGATCACCCAGCACAGAAGACATTAATGTCAGGAAAGCACTGACATGCACGTCACAATTCCGCATTTGGGGAAGTGGAGGTATGAGGATCAGGACTTCAGGATCATCCTCAGCTGCACAGCACGGTGAAGGCCAGGCCGTGAGCCTGTTTCAGAACAAGTGCTGGGAATGTGATGTTAGCCCAGCATGCGCAAAGCCTGGGGTTCAAACCCCAGCAGCACAGAAACCAGGTATGGTGATGCACGCTTGCAATTCCAGAACTTGTGAAGCAGAAGTGGGAAGATCAGGTATTCAAGGCCACCCTCAGCTGAGTTTAAAGCCAGCCTGGGACACAGGAGACCCCGTCTCAAAAGCAAAACCAAACGACAAAAGACATACTTCCTCCAGGGTGCTAGGGATTTCTACACCCACCAGACTCCCGCGGTTACTGTGGAAGTCTTTCTCCAAGAAAAAACAGAAGTTGAGACTGGAAAGACGACTCAGGGGTTAAAGACTTTGCCTCTTAAACAAAAGGACCTGAGTTCAGATTCCCAGATCCTACATAAA
Organism: Typhlomys cinereus; assembly: GCA_023101885.1. Lineage (NCBI taxonomy): Eukaryota > Metazoa > Chordata > Mammalia > Rodentia > Platacanthomyidae > Typhlomys > Typhlomys cinereus. The sequence goes on along the minus strand of JALPQD010000352.1, from coordinate 1,156,634 downwards.
AATGCCAAGTGGAGGGGCTGGAGAGGTGGCTCAGGGGTTAAGCCTCTGCCTTGCAGGCAGAAGGTCCTGAGTTGGGATCCTAGACCCCACGTATAGACGCTGGGCAGAAGCAGGGCAGAAGCAGGGCGGCCTGTGTTTTCGGTACTGGTAAGGCGGAGCCTGTGAATTCCCAGGCAGAGTAAACAAGGAGAAGGTGGAGGCGGTCCATGGTGTTTCCCGAATTCACCTGTGGTTCTACACACACACACACACACACACACACACACACACACGTGCATACACGCACAACTGAATCAATAATAAAATTTTTTTAAAATTTTTTCAAATGCCAAGTGGAAATGACAGTGCCCTGCAATCTGACCCTGGAAGGCAGAGCCTGGGAAACTACAGAACAAAGCAAAAAGAAGGAAGAACACACTCCAGGAGGATTCCTGATGTTCCCCTTGGGCTTCTATAGGCACATACTCAGGTGCCCTCTCATGTGTCTACACGCATATCCAGAGGAAAGAACAGAGATTGGTTAAGATGCCTTCAGGGTCCATTCCTGCCTCCTGGTTCTTCATGTTTGAGTCTTGGCACTTGAAGATTCCTTCAAATACACTTCCTCCAACACCTCTCATTCAAAGCACAGTAAAGTCCAGAGAGAAACAGAGCTGGCCTTGGGTGACTCAGCAATTAGGGGTCCAATTAGAACTAGAATCTGGGGCCTTTAGATTTTCTCCCCCACCCAAAGTGGGGAGACTCTGTCCTCTGGCACTCTGTAGACTGAGAAGGAACCAAGATTGATTTGGTGTGGGGAGACATAGTTTGATTAGGCCTATTTTCTGGGGTGCAAGGGGAGAGCACGTGATGTTATAGGTATCCAAAATTAGCAGAGAAGCAACATTTTGAATTGAAGTTCTATTCTGGGTTTCCCAACTGAAACAGACAGAAGTTCTAGGGGCTCCGAAGGGCTGACCATGATGGGAGAGGGATCCTTCTGGGATGATCTGGACAGACCCAGGCAGGCAACTGAGCATCAGCTGCGGAGGCAGTGGGCAGATCCAGGACTCAAAGTAAAAGAACGCAGCCTCTCTGTGCAAGGTGGGAAGAAGGCCAAGGAGAAGCCAGAGGGATTTACCTGGGGATATGTAATGCAAAGAAACAAATCAGGACGTGTCCATGCAGGCTGCCAATCCCAGCATTGCAAAGGAAGGAGGGGTGGCTGAGTTCAAGGCCAGCCGGGGTGACATGGCAAGACCTCGTTCTCTACCACCACCACCCCAAAAAGAGGAAGGGCGAGGTGAGGCGGTAGAGGCCAGGCGATGGACTGGCTGGATAAGGCAGCAACAGCGATTGGGAAAGGCTTTCCACACAGGGATTCTAAACTGACACTAACTTCGTCATGATAAAATCAGAGGCTCCGACTCCCTTCAGTGACATGCGCTTTGCATCTTGCGATTTCCTAACAGTGGTGAAAAGTTCACAAACCAGTCGGAGATGCCCATTGAAAAGCCACTAATAGCAGCACGCAGGGGAAGGGCGCAATCGGAATATTCCACAGCAAGGAAACAGGTTAGTGAGCCACGTCCCCAAGGTAAATCCAGGTGCCATTTAGAATCACGAACTGTGGAAAATAAAGTGGCAGCCCTTAGAAAAGCTCATAAAGTTGTAGGCGCAACATAACGATGAACGATAGGCTCTCATGACAGCTGGTCCTTTCTTCCTAGTGGACTAATTTAGGACAGGGCAGGAGCAAGCTGAGAGCAGGGAAAGACGGTGTGTGCGCGTGTGCGTGTGTGTGTGTGTATGTGTGTGTGTGTGTGAGAGAGAGACAGAGTGGGAAGGGATGAGCTGGGAATCCTACGGACTTGGTCTTCATGGGAAAAATTCTATTTCCCTGTTCTGCTCCTTTCTGGAAAGATGGCTAGAAGAGGGTGCTAGTCTATATGTGTCTAAACGTTCATATGTGTGAACATGTATCATGCAGGTATGCATACCAGTGTGTGCAAGTAGAGGCGATGGGTTGATATCAGGTGTCTGTCTTCCTCAGTCACTGTCCATCTTATCATCATCATTATTACTATTATATTATTTCATTTTTTAATACAGATTTTTAAATTTTTATTCTTTTATGTGTGTGTGTGTGCATGTGTCAGAGGGTACTGTGTGTGCCTGTGGAGGCTCAAGGGTGACTTCAGGAATCATCCTGTGTGTTTCTTATTTGCTTCATTCTTATTTGCTTCACTCTGTGATTTCCCAGGCTCCACATTCCAGAGTCAGAAGTGCAGGCCACCACCATTTCCATCTGGTGCTTTTATGTAGAATCTGGAACTCAGGTCCTTCTGCTTTCGAGGCAGAGTCTTAACCCATGAGCCATCTCTCCAGCCCCATTATTTCCTTTGTGTGTGTGTGTGGTGGTGGGGGGGAGGGTTGCTACAATGAGCACGTGGAGGTCAGATGACAACTTCATCCAACTCAAGTCACCGGACTTGCATGGCAAGTACATCATACCACTGAGTCATCTCATCAGCACCGTCTTATTTTCTGAGACACAACTGATTTCTCACCAAACCTGGAGCTCGCCAAGTCAGCTAGAATGGCTGACCACCAAGTTCCAAGTCTCTCCCTGGCTCACCAGCTCTGGGCTTACAGATGTGCACCACTGCACCCTGCTTTTACCCGATGGTGGAGAATTGAACTCAGGTCCTTAGTTTTCAAGGCAAGCACTTGGCCAGCTGAGTCATTTTTCTGGCTCCTGCTATTCCATTTCAATTAAAAAAAAACACACACACTCACAAAAATCTTCCGTCTGGAACTTTGGAGACAAATGGCTAGAAACAAAATTCTTTGGAAATATGATAAATGCAACTGAAATGCTTAAATTACTTGCAAGTGTCCCTAAAACACCCTGCTTACTGCTCTCCAAGACCTCAATTCTCCAAGAATCCTACTCCCCAAAGAAGTTAGTGTATGAGTCCTTGATGGGCGGTTAAAATAGGTTTCCTTTTATTTTAAATGAGTTGTTCCTTCCCTAATCGTAGTTATTACTCTTTCTCAAGCCTTTGAGAAAATGAAAAAGAGCAACTGTGTGCTCGCAGGTACTACTGTTCAGAGCGCATCTGATCTTGGAGGGTTACTGTGTTCAACAGCCACACACTTGGGCACCTAGAAGACCAGGCAGAGGAAGGGCAGAGCGAATCCTGTGGAAGCGGAGGGCCCTCTACGATAGCTCCTGCCCTCTTTGAAAGGGTGACAATTGGGCTGGAGCGATGATTCAGTGGTTCAAGCCTTGCCTGCAAGCAAAAGGACCTGAGTTTCCTATCCCCCGATCCCATGTAAAAATACTGTACAGTTATGGAGGTGGCCTGTAATTCTGGCCCCGGAAGGAGGAGCCTGGGAAACCCCAGAGCAGAGCTATAAGGAGGTAGAGCAATCTAGCATGATTTCCTTATCTTCTTTGGGCCTCCACAGGCGCACAGACTCAAGTGCCTTCTTGTACGCACACACGCATAAACAAAAAGTAATGTCCCAACTTAAAAAATGTTGGCCCCTAATTAAATTAAAAAGACCAAGCAAAAGGATAGCTTGCAACTTCTATTTGCTTTGCTCTGTTTTTGTTTGTTTGCAATGCTGGGAATGGAACCCAGAGCGTTGCACCAGCTGGCAAACTCCATACCACTGACCAGCACATCTTCGACCTATCAAATTCATTGCTGATCACACTGTTTTCTGGAAAGCCTAGAACGTTCCCTGTGGACAGCTAGAGACAAAGGGAGGGCTACATACCCAGGGCTCAGCACCCTGCCATGCCTAGATTCAGCACTTCCGCTTTTCTTTCTATGGAAGTTTTCATCTGGGTGAAAAGTTCTGCTAATGAACCAAAACTTTTCAAAGTTGCCAAAATCCCCTAAATCAGAAATCTAACCCTGGAAGAGGACAAGTCTCGCCACAGCTAAAAATGGCAGGAAGGCTGTGGTTGCAGCAGTACTTATAAAAGCGGAAAAACGCTAGGATTCCCTGACCAGAGGCTCAGGTTTGTCAACACCAGGCTCTGCCTGGTAGCCGTGGCACACATTCACAGCTGGCTGCTCGGCCTAGGCTGACCACACAGGTAACTCTTCTGAGCATTTCTGACTTGCACCCTTGTGCCTCAGAAGAGGGAGGTACTTTCGTGTAGCACTCTACTACCTCAGTCAGTAGAGCATGACTCATTCTCAGGGTCATGGGTTCAAGCCCTACGTTGGGCACTCAGTGGTTAAGTACAGCTCCTAAACCTAGAGACCTGAGTTCCTTGAACTGAAGCCTTGGAAGCCCACCTGGTGGAATCCCCGTGTTATCTGTGTGTAGCATAGCATGCATGCCTTCCCCTTTCCTTCCCTCCCTTCCTTTCTTTCGCAAAAATAAGTTTAAAAAATATTAAGAAAATAGGCTGGAGAGATGGCTCAGGGGTTAAGACTCTGCCTCACAAGCAGAAGGTCCTGAGTTTGGATCCTAGGTCCCATGTAAAAACGCCAGGCAGGCGGAAACAGCAGCTGCCTGCACATCCGGCCCTAGTGGGCAGAGACTCGGAAATCCCAAAACAAAGTAAATAGGAGGTAGAAGCAATCCAGGATGATTCCGGAAGTCATCATTGGTCCTCCAAAGGGACACACAGTACTCTCTGACACACACACACACACACACACACACACACACACACACACACACAAATAAATAAAATGTTAAGAAGAGATGCTTATGAAGATCTTGAGAGAAACCCTCCCACCCCCACCCCACCTCCACTGCCCATCCTCCTTCATCTCAATAAGGGAGTCTGCAGAGGTGGGTCGGGCAGGCTAAGTCTGCACTGGCAGGCGTTGGCAGAGGAAGCCTCAATTGCATGGGGGGGTGAGTACCAGGGTGCACTATTTACTATTGAGTCATCCTAATCCCCCGCTGGGCCACCCACATCTTCTAGAGGCTGAAGCAAGACCATACTCTTCAACCCCTCCCTGACAACTAGCCTTCCAAGCGGATGAGGCCACCCCGGCAGGTCCTCTGCCTGTCCCTCAACAGATCAGACCGGTCCTGGCCTCAGGTCATAGAGGCAGAGCTTAAGGTTAAAATGTAAGCACATTCAGGAAGAAGTGGATAGAAGGTTTCCAAAGGATGGGCTTTTGTGAAAGAAAGGTTAGCATCCAGGAAAGGACCATAAGGGGTTGGTGAAGTAGGGGGGGTTGGGGTACCTCAGTCTTTGCTCTGGATCCTTTCAAAACATTTTCTGTCAGTAGAGAGTCAAATGTAGCATTGGCAAGTAAAGGTCCTTCAGTAAAGGTCCTTGTAAGGTCTGTAAAGCAGGGTACCCTGGTGCACACTTATAAACTCAGCAGACTGAAGGCAGGACTGAAGCAGTAGAAGTTCGAGACTAGCTTGAACTACATATATGTGCAAGACTTGTCTCAAACAAATAAACAAACAAGCAAAACCTGGGGGAAAAGGCCTGTAAACCAGGCCCCTTTCCCTCTCCTGTAGCTTCCTCTGCTATAACCTGGTCTCAGCCTGGGTCAGAAGGACAAATATCCCCATGACAGTCTGGATCAAAGCAGTCCTTCCACGTCGCTGAGGCAGATGCCTCAAAGCCAAGGAAGAGAGTTGGGTGTGGCAGCTGCGCCTGTGATTCCAGCACTTGGGAGGTAGGAGACCAGGAATGCTAAGTCATCCTTGCTACCTAAAGTTTGAGGCTGGCGTGATCTGCAACAAATGAAGTTCTGTCTCAATAAATGAGAAAACAGAAATAAAAAAGGGAGACCCGGCCTCAACCCAAGGCAGTCGAGGAAGTTAAGTTACCTGAAGCCACATGACCAGGGGCAGTTCTGAGAAGTTCTTGCAAGGGTTGGTGGCATAATAGAGCCACCAGAACATGTGGGCATCTTTGCGGACAGTCACGTAATCCCATGCCTCCTTGCCTTCTTGTGCGGACCAGTCGAGAGCAGCTCCTGAAACAAAGCTCAGTGTCATCTCCTGAAGAATGTCTTCACAAACAGGTGGATTCTGAAGCCTGGTGGAGACCGGAAGCAAGCTAGAGATGCTGCTTTATGTTTGGGGAAGTTTACCCACCCCAATATATGGTGGGCATAAGGGGGAAAAAGCAACAATGATGATAATAACAGCAACAACAGAAACTCAACTATGAAAACAGAAACAAAACGCTGTAAAGCAACGCTAGCCCAGGCCACATTAGAACAGCTGTAAACAAGGCTGAGGGTGTCGCTCAGTTAGTGGAGCACTTTGCCCTTAATTCTCAGGCAAGTTGGTGGCAGGGGAGTCTAAAGAGGAGAATCCTCTGCGGAGTTCAGTTTGCTGCCTTCTACTTCCTCCTTTCATGCTTCTTGAGCAAGAAAAAGAACAGAAACTGGACCCACTACGTAAGAGATGGGAGTAGCTCTCCTGTAAAAGTCCCGAAAATGACAATTGAAGGGAATGGTAGCCGGGCCTGTAAAAATGGAAAATGTGTGTGTGTGCGCGTGCGCACATGTATATGGGGGAAGGGGGGGGTCCAAGGCCAACTTCAGCTATTTAGGGAATTTGAAGCCTGCCTGGGCATCACAAGACCCTATCACAAATAAACAGATAAATAAATAATCCAGAAAGTAGGGATGGGTCAGTAAAGTGCTTGCCTTCCCAGCATAAGGACCTGATTGCAATTCCCGGAATCCTCCTTAAAACAAAATAAAATAGGCGTAATCCACGGCAGAAGGAGTACCCTGGCACATATTTCCATAGAAGTAACCACTGTTTTAAAAATTGGGGGTGGGGTGGAGGGAGGCGCAACGTAATTCACATTTCTCAAACGAATCTACAGAACCATGGCTCCCACTTTCCAAGAGAGAAGAAAAGATTGGTATGAAACTTGCCCAAGGTCAAGGGTCTTTTGGGGGCCAGTTTGAATTCTCTCTTTTTAAAAAAATATTTTATGAGAGAGAGAAACAAAGAGAACAAGAGAGGGAAGGGGAAGAGGCACGCATACAGGCCACAGTCTACCCTTGGAGGTCAAAGGCCAACTCTTCTACCTTGTGAGCTTCCGGGGTCAAACTCAGGTGGCTGGGTTTGCAAGCATACACCTTACCCACTGGACTACCTTCTGGCCCAGCTCCACTTGCTCTTGATTTAGACCAGGAAACATATTGCTGAATGAATAACGGATATTAATTTGCAAGTCATACTAAACACAAATTTGTTTTCTGGCTGAAAAAGAGGAAAGTCATTTTTTCTGTTCTGCCCAGGCAGAGAGAGGCCTTTGTCACTGTGCAGGTCCCATCGGAGTTAGAACTTTCTGGGATCGCTTCGGCGGCGTATCTTAGCTCAAAATAAAATAAAACAAAACCTAAACCTCATTTGGCAGCCAGTTACGTAGAAAAGGGAGGAGGCCTTCAGACCCTCATTGATCAGCAGTTTCCTGAAATTCATGCGTTCCTGAGCAACTGCCTCACCTACATGTAAAAGGAGGAAATCTCTGACCCCAGTTTCAGAAAAGGGTAGAAAAAGCACTTAGAATTTTTTTTTAATGGGGAAGGAATAAAAACAGGGGTTCAAAAGCAATATAGATTACGTAAGGAAGGAACCTAGAGAAAGAAATAGGTTTTTAAAAACACAAAACCCACTAGCAAAATTGCATCCCTGGAGCGTAAGAGAGACACGGAGCCAGCCGTGCGCCTTTTGCTCCAACCTACCGGCGCTGAGACCGAGCAGCGACAGCAGCAGCAGCAGCCACAGCGGGACGGGACAGCTCCGCAGCGCCAGCTCCATGATGAAAACCGCGCGGCAGCATCAGCAACAGGCTGGACTCGGTGCTCGGCACGTGACTACGGGGGGGCAGGGCCTGGGAGGGGTGGGGCGTGGCCAGAGGTGGAGCGGAGGCCGTCGGGGGCGGGGCCGGGGCAGGCTGGGAGGTTCGCATTGCTTAGCGCCCTCTGCAGCGCAGGTCGACCCAGGATCCCAGTTTGACCTGGGTCACGTTCTTTGCCTTTTAGGGAGGGTTTGCTTTGAGTCCAACACTGAGAAACTGCAGGAAGGAAACAATCGTTCTTCCTGCCTTGTGGCTCTCTGCCTTTTCCAGCAGTAGGCCTAGCATTTTAAACAGCTCATCTGCCTGAATCTGTCCGTCCTTCGTTCAAAATTGAGCTGTGTTTTTAAATCATTGCTTTCTGTAGAAACATGACATACAGTTATGCACATTTGCAATATGAAACAAACAAACAAAAAATCACAGCCCTGGGTAAAGGCCTCTGTGTGCAAAATGGTGATTTGAGTTTCATCCCTGAAATCTCTATGGTACAAACGTAGAACTGACTTCTGGAAGTTGTCCTCTGAACTCCACAGGTTCTCTCTCTCTCTCTCTCTCTCCCCCCCTCTCTCGAGTGTCTCTCTTTTGATTAAGTAAATATTTTTAAAATCTTGTACAACTATTATGTGCACTTGGGACCATTTTCTGTAGTTTTTTATTTCTTCTCAAAGGCAGTAATAAAAATGGAGTTTCCCCTCCCTCTGCAATGTTGTGATCAGCTTTCTTTTTTTAATTGTATTATTTTCAGAATAGTCATTTAGAAGAGAGTGTCGGGGGGGGGGCTTGGGAAGAGTAATAAAAGTGTGATCACAGAGGGGCATATGTGTGCGTGTACCTAGAGGTGCCTTTTTTGTTTTGGGGGTACTGAGTCGCCTCACCCAGCTAGGAAACCAAAAGAGCTAGACGAGATGGGAGGGGGCTGATATGGATGGGTTGGGGACTGGAAGAACCTTACAGCAGACTCTTCTTTTTTGGAGCTTCCCTGAGTGCCCTTGTGACTCATGCGTGCTGTGCTACCCCTGTGAAATGCTTTGGCCAACCCTCCCTTCCCACACCAGTCTATTTACTAAGCTCTTTTTAAAAAATTTATTATTATTTATTCAATTATGCATGTATGGTGTGTGTGTGGTGTGTGCATATATATGTGTGTGTGTGTAGAACCACGGACGAATTCGCGAACCATCATGGACTGCCTCCACCTCCTCCTTGTTTACTCTGTCCCGGGATTCACAGGCTCCGCCCTACCAGGACCAGAAACGCAGGCCGCCCCCGCTTCCGCCTGGCGTCTATATGTGGGATCCGAACTCAGAACCTTCCGCCTGCAAGGCAGAGGCTTAACCCCTGAGCCACCTCTCCAGCCCCAGTCTATTTACTAAGAGTCCTTCACCTGCCTGTTCCTTCCTGGACCGCCATTCCCTCCCTGCACACTAGACCAAGACTGGGACCCTTCGAATATGTGACAGCAGCACCTCCTTCAATCTGCTCATCACACCTGTTTATAAGCAATCACGGTGTGCATTCACTTTCCTTTTCATAAACCCTGACGACCAGCTCCATGACGTTGAGAATCAGGCTGTCATCGACAGCTGGCCAAGTTAACTGACCCTAAGGTTGCATTTTGAGATCTTTCACAAAAGAGCCAGGCAGGCTTATCGGAGGATGCTCTTCCATGATATCTGTGAATCGAGTGGCTATTTTGCTTTTGTCCAAGTTTGGCCTAAGATATCCTCTTATTTTGTGCAAAAGCAAAGAAGCTATGAGTGATTTAAAAAAAAAAAGATGGGGGCTGGAAAAGTGGCTCAGGGGTTAAGACTCTGTCTTATAAGCAGAAAGACCTAGGTTCAGATCCTAGGTCCCATAGTAAAAAAAAAATGTTCAATAGATGTGGGGATGCTGGTGAGTCTGGACCAGAATGCAGGATCCTGAGCACAGCCGTGCATCCAGAGAGAGGGGAAGGCAGGCAGCCACATGGACAGATTTTCTGTGTCAGTCAAAATTTTGATATGCAGGCATGAGGAAGAAGTGTCTTTCCTTTCCTCAGTGCTAATTCCACAGGAACTACGGTAATCAAAATAGAGTAAAAACAGTAGTGAAATCATAAACGAACCCTCTGGTCAAGGCAGAGGCAAAGTGAAAATGCTGGACAAAGGTAAGTGAGAACAGGAAGGCAAGAGAGGACTGTGTTAGAGATCAGAGTTAAGAGACAGGAAATTCATGGAAGCCAGAGGGCCTCTCTTCCTCTGATGGCTCTTCCAGAAGCCGAGTTTAAGGAGCCTTTCAAAATGATGTGCTTTTTAGCTGTTGCTTTATTCCAAGTAGCACTCTTGAGCTGCTATGCATATGTCGTGAATCAGCAGAAGCTGGAGGAGGCTTAGGTCACAGCAGCCATCATGAAGGCAGAGACAGCAGGGCCACCCAACTTCAAGGCCCGCCCCGTGACATGCCTTCCTCCAGCCAGGCTTCATCTCCTAAAGGTGCCACGACCTTCCTGAACATTAATATCAACTAAGAATGCAAATGCTGAGCCTGCGGGAGACTACTCACATTCAAACCATGACGACATCCAAATGCAACTTCGTTGGTGAATTTCACACTCCAATAAGAGTAAACCAGTGTCATGGTTAAGCACAGGTATCAACTTAACTGCTGAGGATTTGACTTGACTGTTGAGGGCACAACTGTAGAGAATTAATGGTTAAGTTAAGCCCAGAGCAAACCTGCAAAAGATTTTCTAGCTGGTGGGGAAGGTCCAGTCCATGGTGGGTGGGACTAGGCCCTGATCAGGAAGAATAAAATACTGACAGCTGGTTGAGGAGGTCGGCATCCCTTCTGTACACTTGGCCAGATGTGCTAGTCTGGCAAGTAAGGATTGTCCCTTTCTCAGCCGTTATGTGGTGATGGTGTGGCCAGTTCTTGACATGCTCTCACTGTCAAGCTGGACTGAGAACTGTAACCAGACTGTCATAAGGAAATAAACCCCTTGTTCCCTTAAGCCATCTGATGGTCATTTATCAGCAACCATGCAGGTGAATGGCAACAACCAGTAACCAAAGAGAATGAGTTCACTGGAGACTTTTTATATCCAGTAGCCAGTATAAGATCTGGAACAAGGAGCCACTAGAGAGAAATTACAAGAATCCTCCTTCATTACACATTGTCTATTCAGTTCCTTTATTCATTCATTTATTTTTTGTGTGTGAAAGTGTGTGAATGTATGTGTGTATCAGAAGGCACAGTATATGCCTGTGGAGGTCCAAGGGTAATTTCGGAATCATCCTAGATTCCTGTACTTTCTTTTTGCTTTACTCTGAGTTTCCCAGGCTCTAACTTCCAGAGGCAGAAGCGCAGGACATTGCCATTTCCACCTAGCATTTTTATGGGTATCAGGGATCTGAACTCAGGTTCTTCTGTTCGTGAAGCCCACGCTTACCCAGCGTCATTGTTTAGTTCCTTTTGATGGGCATTTACTTTGTTTCTAGCTTGTTGCCATTATAAACAATGTTGCCAGGTTGTGGTATTGCTTGCATTATAGTGCTTCTGCCTAGCAGGAGCACAACCCCTGGGTTCATCCCTCCAGTACTACAAACCAAAGACATCATGTTGCAAGGCTGAGGAGATGACTCAGTGCATAAGGCCCTGACTGGGTAAGGACTGGTGTTTCTAGCAGGTGCCCGGAATTCCATCTCTCAGGAGGCAAAAACAGGGAATTCTCAGGGCAAGGCTGCTGTCTCTATTAGCTGATTGGCAAGCACCGAGTTCAGTTGAGAGATCCTGCCTTAAAAATAAAAGTGGAGAGTGTTGAAGATGTACACATATCTACGCATACAGTACATACACTAGCACGCGCGCGTGCACACACACACGCACACACTCATACATGCCATAGTCATTGCACAGGAGTCTATGTACACAAGTTAACACATAATAAATGCCTAAAAGAGAAGTGGTTGGATCAAAGTATACATACATTGAAAATTTAGACATGTATTGTCAGCTAATCATGGCAGGTATCCAAGAAGCATCAGTTTTTGTTTCTATTTGGCATTATTAAATTCAAATTAACTGTAAGGGATAGCACAGAAGAATCTACTTTAAGTAACACATGTAACAGTGATCATTAGAACATAAAGTGTAGGAAAGTCTTGAATTTGAGATAACGGCTTCATTTTATTGGAATTTACTCCTTTGTTAGATGTTGACATATTGTTCCAATTCTATCTAGTGTATATTCATACATATAAATATATGTATTATTAATACATGTATATTCATACATGTAACTGTATATTCATACATGTAATTCATAGGTTTGTCTATGAGACTAAGTTGCATACTTCACAAATGTCTCTTCTCTTTTTCTCCTTTGAAGTGTCATGAACATATGATTTTAGTCAAATTGCCGTTTTTATGGAATTGGAATTTTTTTAATATTTTATTTTATGTGGGCGTGTGCGTCGATGTGTGCATCATAGAGGCCGAATTATCCTGGATTACTTTTACCTCCTTTTTTGCTTTGCTCTGGGGTTTCCCAGGCTCTGCCTTCCAGAGTCGGAAGTACAGGCTGCCATCATTTCTTAGCTGGAGTTTTCACATGGGATCTGAACTCAGGTCCTTCTGCTTATGAGGCAATCTTTACTCCTGAGCCATCTCTCCAGCCCCTATTTGATCCCTGCATACCTGTCTGTAAAGTAAATTTGAATCAGACATAGGATGGCAATATGTCCATAATCCCGGCACTCCAGGAAGGGGTGCAGAGTTGGAGGGCTGGGCTGAGAGGCAGAAGTGAGTTGGGGGGTAGCCTGAACTGCTCAGTGAGACAGTGTCTCACAGAAATGAACCAACATGAGGACACTTATCCTGGATTGCTGGACTTCCTTATTGTTTTGCTCTGGTATTTCCCAGGCTGCACCTTCCAGCCATTTAAAGTGGAAGTTCAGACCACCTCTCCTGCAAGTTTTTTATGTGAGATTTGGGATCCAAACTCAGGTATTTATGCTAGTGAGGCAAAGGCTTAACCCTTGAGCCATCTCTCCAGCCTCGAGATACACCTTTTTAAAAAGTCAGTTGAGTCCTAATCCTTTGTTTTCATTTATTTTTAAAAAATCTTTTTGAGACAGGGTCTCAAACCTGCAGTGTGGTCGAGGTCAAGCCTAATCCTCCTGCCTCTGCCCCCCAAGTGTTAGAATTACTAGGATGAGAAGTGTGTGCCACGGCGCCCGGTTTCATAGGATCAAACCCGAGCTTTGTGCATGCTATGCAAACCATGCACTTCCCCGGCTCAAAGCTACTGATTTTAAAGCCTCTTTTTCATACAGGAGTAAATATCGTAGGAGACATTTCTCCTAGTCGCTCGTCTAAATTCAGAGGCGAGGAAAGCCATTGGTTGACAGCCCGCTCCCCGCGCGGCGGCCTGAGGCTGCAGTGCACGCCCGCCACCCTTAGGCGGCGCCCGCAGCGGCCGCGGGGGCCGGGCCGCCCGAGCACGCCTCCCGCAGCCCCGTGGTGTCTCTCGGCTTCCGTTGCACTATGCAAGATGGCAGCTTCCGAGACGGTTCGGCTACGGCTTCAATTTGACTACCCGCCGCCGGCCACCCCACACTGCACCGTCTTCTGGCTTCTGGTGGACCTGAACCGATGCCGAGTGGTCACGGATCTCATCAGCCTCATTCGCCAGCGCTTCGGCTTCAGCTCCCGGGCGCTTCTGGGGCTCTACCTGGAGGGAGGGCTCCTGCCCCCCGTCGAGAGCGCGCGCTTGGTGAGGGACAACGACTGCCTCAGGTGCGCGGGCACGGCGGGCGGGGAGGGGCGAGGGGGGCGCGTCTGCGCAGGCGTGTTTGTGTGTGCGGAGGGGGGTCCTCCGCGGCGGGGTACCGCGATCGGGTAGAGGCTGCAGCGCTGCACCCGCGAGAGCCGGGGTGCCCCTGCACCGGCCGGGCTCCAGACAGAGCACCCTTCCTTCCTGGGAGTTTCTGATTCCAGGTGGACCAGGCGTGGGACCGCTCTCCTGCTCACGTTGAGCGGCGTGGGTGCAGCTCTCAGCCTGCAGGTTTAGGACTCTGTACACGCGGTAGACCTCCGCGTTCCGTCTGCACCACGCAGGTGTATCTTGCATCTCTTCCCTGGGCTGTCCCCAGGGATCAGGCGTGGGGAATCAAAGCAGAGAGAAGGCACAGTGTGGATTCATAACGTGTGGCTTCCTCCTCCCACCGTAGCCCCAACCCTTGGTGTTTGCAGTCATGTATTCTTCACAATGTGTGGATCCACACACACAAACCTCACGCCTTCGTTCTCGTGCGATGTCCATCCACCCAGACTTCTGGCGAGTGTCTCATTCAAGTGTCTTTCCGATAGGCATTGGGGGTCTTCTTTTCATTTGTGTAAAATGGAGTCACATAGAGTCTGAGGATGCAGTCTGTTGCTAGAGCCTGCGTAGCATGCACGAAGGCCCGAGTTCCATCCGCAGCACCACCTGAACTCAGCTTTTAGACCCAGGAGGTGCAAGGAAAAGGATTCGAGGTCTAAGGTCATTCTCAGCTGCACAGTAAGTTTGAAGCTAGCCTTAACAAAACAAACCAAAAAGCAAGGAGGAACACACTTCCTGCTTGCTATTGGTCGAATATTGCTTTCCTTACAGTATGTCAGATTCACAAGATTTCTTCAGAATATGGGAAAATTTAATTAGAAACAATGACTATATATGATTGAATCTTTCTCTTAAACCAAGAACGCAATGATTTATTAGCTATGCTCAGCTGTGTCAAATGACAATTTGAAATAGCCCAAATTCAAGAGTTCTTTTTCTTTTTCATTGTCTGAAATAGTCTCTGTGCTCATCCCAATTGAAGGGCTATTTAAATATTACAGGTAGACGAACTGTGTTCCCTTCTATTAAATTTACTTTCTGAACTGTCCCCTGCCTAATGAATTAATAACGGGCTGCTAGCTTACTGCAGTTATACCTCCATTATTGAATCATCTGGGAATTACACACTGTACTGAAATTAACAGTGTCAAAACCAACTGTGAAAGGTGTTGTAAGTAACAATTACAGTATAAGAACAGGCAGATTTCTCCTAAATGCCTCATACACACAAGTGCCTGTGGAAATCGGTGACCTCTTTTGGACTGAGAATGTAGCTGTGTTTGAATGAGTGGTTGCCGAGGAGTTCTAAGACTCTGAGTTCAGTCCAAGGGGATGGGGATGGTAGGGCAGATGCCTTCAGTTGTAAACGGTGCAGCATGTAAAAGAAAACTAAATGCACACACATTTCGGTTTTTTAAAAATTATTGTTTATGTTGTTGTTTTAGGGTTTTGTTTGTTTTGTTTCAAAAATTGCCCTTCCTTGACAAAATTGTTATTTTTCCCAAACTGCAGAAGAAAACTTATTTTCTGTTGCCAGGGGTACCTGCTATTGGAGTAGGCAAAAATAAATAGCTTCATGCCTCAGAATCTGATCTTCTTGTGAGTTTTAGGCAGTTAGACTGAGTAGCTAGGCCAGTTTGTGTTGCTAAGAAAGAAGAGGGTTTAGAAAGGAGAGACCGGGAATGGTGCAGCCCTTAAAGGATGGGGAGATGTCAAATAGCTGAGCACAGTTACGGAGGCAGAAGCCAGCCTGACTTGGTAGAATTCTCAAGGCCCAGGGACCCTCTTGGGCTGATGGCATTGTGCTTCTAGAGGTGGTCTCCCATGGTCATGGAAAAAGTGCTCCCCTGTGCTTGAGGCCCATGTTAGTTTGTGTAACAAAATACCACAGTCTGAGGGTCTTGAAAAAGACAGATTTCTTTCTTGTCATCCAACATTAGATGTCATCAGGTAGCCTAGCCAATGGCTGCTGTCTTTGAACCTATGTGCTTTTATGTTTGTTTTTGAGACTGGATCCTTCATGTAGACAAGACTGGATTACCTGATTCTTCTACTTCCAAATTACTAGCTGAGATTATAGGCATGTGTCACAGATCTGATTTTTTAAAAGGTATTTATCAGAAAAAACAGAGGGAGTTGGGGGGGAGAGAGAAAGAGAGAGAGAGGGAGAGAGGGAAACATTTGCCATGGTGCATGAGAAGAGTTAGAGAGGACAACTTTTGCAAGTCAGTTTTCTGTTTCCACCATGTGAGCTTCCAGGGATTACTCTGCCAACAGGTGTCTTACTTGCTGAGTTATCTCACCAGCCTTTAGAATCTCCTCCTCCATATCCTTCCGGGCCACTATTCTCTTTTCTATTTCCTTGAGGTCAATTCTTTTTTTGGTTTCCTCATATAAATGAGAGCATATGGTATTTGTCTTCCTGTAGCTGCTTTATCTTACTTAATATATCATCCTCTTTAATATATCATCCTCCTGTTCTATCTGCATTGCTGCATATGAAGGAATTTAATTTTTCTTTAAAGTCAAATAGTATTCCATTAGGTATATGTGCAAGACTTTTTCCTTATTTATCTGGCAGGGAACACTTACAGTGATTCTATGCTTTGGTTATTGAACTCTCATTTTTTAAAAAAGCAGTACTCATTCTAAAACAAAACCAGATAACTAATGTGATCTCCTTTTAGTAAAATGTACTCATAGTAGAAAAATCGTGAGTTTTTTGTATCTATTTGAGTACAATGTTATGTACACATGGTGTATATGTGGAGGTCAGAGGACAGCTGTCGGAATTCAGTTCACTCCTATAATGTGGGCTCTAGGGATTGGCATCAGGTCACCAGCTATGCATGCAGAGACCTTTCCCTGCTTAGCCATCTTGCCAGTCCCAAGGTGACTTCTGAAGTTAGACAAGCTCAGGACTGAATTACCTTTTTTCTGCTCAGCTGTGGGTCTGTTGTGTGAATAATTTTCCTGGGGAGACGCCACACAACCATCTATTCACCCCAGATACAAGTTCAACAACAGACCTAAGAAATGATTATGCCAAGGTCCAATTTGATGAGCTAACAAGTTGATTGGGATTACTTACCTGGATAGTGAAGGGGGCTTGTTCAGGGGTTCCCCCCTCCAGTGTCCGGCATAAGCAAAGACCATAGTCCGTGGTCACTCAGGAGATTTATTGCAGGAACAAAGTGGCTGTCCCAGCACAAATGGACGGAACAGCAGGAGGGTGTCCTGTTCTCTCGGTTTATATACAGTATACAGCATTAGGGCGAAAGCTAGGGAACAGACACTGGGGTTTGTACCCTGTAAGAGAAGAGTCCAGTTATCTGAAGAATGCGCGGGGGAGCTGGAGCCTGCCAGTGGGAACACACAGGAAGGGAAGGAAGCCCGGGGAGCGCCATCTTGGGTGCAGAGGAGCACGTACACGTCACTCACTACATGATGCAGTAGCCCAACGGGAAGGGTCACCAGAAAACCTCCCCACAGCATGGAGGCTACACCCCAGGACTCTCTACTAGAGGATTGCTGGGAGCGTCTCCTCCAGGCTTCTAGACTGCTCTGGAGTCTCTCTGACAGTTGTTCCTGGCCTCTCTCTTCCAGTGTCTGGCTGGCCTGGTCAGCAGACTGCTGTCCAGCTCCTCCTAACAACTGCTTGGCTGTGCAGCAGTCTCCGCTGAGCGTGTTCACTGCTTGGGGGTCTCCTTCGGCCTGAACTAGTTGGCTTGACTGCAGGCCAGCTCCTCCGTGGGCTGTTGTAGTTCACCACCTTTCCACATCCTGGAGGGAGTCCCCCTCCCCCCTCCTGCAGCCCCTTGTTAGTTTCAGTAACTTCCTTAGCTTAGAGAGTGGTTTACTTTGTAGGCCTCCCTCCAGGATAGGAAGTTTCAAATCGTTACATAATATCTTTCCTAGACTAGGGAAGAGTCTAGCATGGAAGCACTGGCTGTGTACAGACATTCTTGGAAGAGTTTTCTGAGCCTAGTTTTGAGACCTGTAGCATGAGATACTTACTTTGTTGGTGGCTTTTAGGTTAGAGGAAACGTGTAGAAAATATTTGTGACAGTACGTATTTAATAAAAATAAATAAAGCTAGCCCCACGTAAGAATAATGCTGTCGCAGCTAATTGCCAAGTCTTTTGTCTTCGTGTGTTTCCCACTGACTGGGGAGCATGGCGGTGACTCCACCCTCAGTGACTCCAGCGGCTCGAACCTTCTCTCTTCTTTCAACAGGGTTAAGTTAGAAGACAGAGACAGTCCTGAGAGCACGATAGCAGTCGCCAACGGTGGCGACTCTCCTGTTACCCCCCGGAAAGCAAGGAAGCGGGCCTTTAAGTTGGTGGAGAACGAAGAGGTGGAGCTCAGCTACAAGTGTTCCAAGAAGCACTGGAAGCGGCCAGACAACTGCAGCCCCAGCGACAAGGCTTTGGATGTGGAGCAGAAGCCGGTCCCGGACCACGTGGGCAAGAAGAAGACTAAGGGGAGAAACAGGAGCATCGACGGCTCCGCAGACGGGGACGACGATGAGGTCAAGAGGAAATCACGGAGGAGAAAGGAGAAATTCGAATGCAAGAAGAAGTGCACCAAGTCTCCCAAAGCGCGGGCGTCCAAAGAGTGGACTCTGCAGAATGACAGTCCTCCCAAAGGCTCCCCCAGAAACAGCCCGGGAAAAGCCCGAAAGAAGGGCAAGCCAGGCGCCGGGCCTTTAAAACGGAACCCCAGCTCCGAGTCGGAGTCGGGGTCTTGCCAGGAGATGGACCGTGACGTTAGTCCCCACAACATCACGGTGAATGTGGTCACCTCCACGGATAAACTACTGCCCGAATTATTAAAGGAGAGCCCCTCCGGGAAGACCCCGGCGGCGGGCAAACAGGCCGTAAAACCCGCCTGTCCGCGCAGCCCCAGCAAGGGCAAGGTGGTCCCAGCCGAGTCTTGCAGCTCCGACTCCAGCTTCGAGTTGGAAGACCCGATGGAGGTGTCCAAGAGCACCCCAGTCGATGCCTCGGGCATCTTCAAGACGGGTGACCTCTTCTCCGGCCGAGGCTGCCCGGGCCCCGGGCTGGCATCTCAGGGTCGGAGCCCCGCAGCCTGGAAGCCCTTGAACCCAGGCAGCGGCAGGCAGACCCCCGGACCCCTTCCAGCTGTGCCTGTCCCCACCAACTTGGGAAGAGGCTGGGGGCGAGGAGAGGACCTTGTGCCCTGGAAGGGACCCCGGGGCCGGGCTGTGCGGGGCCGGGGCCGCGGTCGGGACAGTGGGAATGCCATTTCCAGCCTCTTGAACCGAAGCGCCGAGTGTCAGAAGCAGCAGCAGTTGAATGAGATAGTGACGAACTCGTCCACCTTTATTCAGGTAGGTGTTTCTTGTAGTTGTCTCTGGGCGCGGTACCTGCATTCCGTGGCCCAGCCTCCCATTTTCACACGACGGATGTGTTTTTCAGAACCCGGTGGCGCTCCCGAAGAAGGACTACAGCCTGTTGCCCCTGTTAGCAGCTGCCCCCCAAGTAGGCGAGAAGATCGCATTCAAGGTACCTGTGGTGCGGCCGCAATTGGACCGCACAGGTCGGCTCCCCTTCCGCAGAGCGTTCTCGGGAGAGTCTTGCCCAGCGATGTTTGTGAAAACTCTCTCGCTCAGAGTGGTGTGGGGCCTCAGACTGGTGTCGTTTGGCACCTTTGCATAGATGGTTTCCCAAGGGGTCGGGAGAGGGACCCAGGAAACGGGTCTGAGAAGGGCTTGCAGAGTAGCTGGATTTTTTTTTCTTCTTTTATAGCTTTTGGAACTAACATCTGACTATTCTCCGGATGTCTCCGACTATAAGGTAAGGAAGTTTATTTCAAAAGCAATTAAGTCGGCTGAGTGAGATGTCCAGCCTGCCTGCAACTCGGGAGGTTGAAGCAGGATACCAACTGTGCCCAGGAGTTGACAGTTTGGACAGGCAGCATTGTAGGCCTTGATCTCTAAAGAGAAGTTTTTTTTATTTTAACTTTTATTTTATTTATTTGTGTGTATGTGTGCAGATCAAAGGGCACTGTGTGTCCAAGGGTGACTTGAAGCATCCTGGATTGCTCTACCTCCTTTTTGCTTGCTGTGGGGTTCCCCAGGCTCCACTTTCCAAGGCCGGCAGTGCAGAATGCTGCCATTTCTACCTGGCATTTTTATGTGGGATCTGGGACCCAAAGTGAGGTCCTTCTGCTTGGGAGGCAGAGGCTTGACTCCTGAGGCATTTTCCCAGTTCTCTGAAAAGAAATTTTAAAAAAAATGAAGGGGCTGGGGATGTTGCTGTTTAGTGGAATGCCTGGAGCCCTCGCTTCTGTCCTCAGCGGCACTTAACCAGGCTCTTTGTAATCCCAGCACTTGGGGGGGGATGTGTGGAGGGAAGGAGATGAGGAGCTCAAGAACACTATGTTTCTGTGTCCAGTTGACAAGGGATGGAGTGTGATAGTCAGGCACAGATGACAACTTGACAGTTGAGGGTTTGAGCTCTGGGTACATTTGTAGAGAATTAATGGTTGAGTTAAGCCCAGAGCAAACCTGCAAGAGATTGTGTAGCTGATGGGGAAGGCTCAGCCTATGGTGGGTGGGACTAGGCCCTGAACAGGTGAATAAAATACTGAGAGCTGATTGAGAAAGTTGGCATCCTTCTGTACACTTGGCCAGACATGCTGGTCTGGCAAGTAAGGATCACCCTCTTTCAGCCGTTATGTGGTGATGGTGTGGCCAGTTTCCTTGGCCCTGGTGTTGGTGTGTGCTCTCCCATCAAGCTGGACTAAGAACCGTAACCAGTAATTGTAAGAGAAAATAAACTTTTTGTTCCCTTAAGCCGTTTGATGGTCATTTATCAGCAACCATGCAGGCGGACTGCAACAGAAGGAAAGAAGGAAGGAAGGGAAGGGAAGAAAAAAAAAGAAAGGAAAAGAAAAAGAAACTATATTCACAGAACTTGCCAAGCATAGCGGCACAGACCTGTAACTTCCAGCCCTGGGAAGAGTGAGGAATAAGAATCAGAAGTTTGAAGCCAGTGGAGCTATGTAGGGAGACCTGCTTCAAAAAAACTTTTTAAATTAATAAATGAACTAAAGATTTTTAAAATACTACTTGCATAGATAGTATCTAGTCTTTTTAAATAAGCAGTGTCATCGAGTAGATGAAAGCACTGTGCACGTGTAAACCATTTAATGGTGTCACTGTGGACCCTCGAAGCCTCACACTTCTTACACTGGAGAAGACCATGTCGTGGGGGCAGGATCCAGGTCCCGAGGAGCCATCCTGGCCTTGTGCATGCTGGCCCCGCGCTGCACCCCGTCACGCGGTAGCTCCATCATGTGACACTATCACACATGCGGCCTCACTGATTTGATGTGCTTTCTTCCACGTTACCAGTCAGCCACAGGAAGTTCACCGTATTGAATTTGGAATTTTCTCAATATATAGATGAAAAGTTGTATTAGCAAATGAACTTGTTAAAATCTTATTTATTTTTCTGGTGAGACATGACACAGTCTGTAATCTCAGTGTATGGAAGATGGAGACAGAAGGGTTGGGAGTTCCAGGTCATCCTCAATAAGTTAGAGGCCAGCCTGGGCTACATGACCCTGTTTAAAAAGAGAGAGAAAACAAAGGAATATTGGTAAGCTGCTCAGTTTAGCCTCAAAGTTTTTTGCGTGATCTTAGAGTAGTTGAGATATAGGCGTGTGCCTCCACACCCAGCTGAGAGAATCTTTTTCAGGTAGTAAAACCTTGATTTGGCCACTAAGATCAAATAGTAGCGATTTCAATTCCCCCACACACTAAAATCTTGT
Organism: Typhlomys cinereus; assembly: GCA_023101885.1. Taxonomy (NCBI): domain Eukaryota; kingdom Metazoa; phylum Chordata; class Mammalia; order Rodentia; family Platacanthomyidae; genus Typhlomys; species Typhlomys cinereus. Next base: position 1,135,167 of record JALPQD010000352.1, on the reverse strand, counting down.
CAGATTTAGTCATTGTTGCTTTTGTTTTGTTTTTATTATATAGGTCTATGTAGCCCAGGCTAACCTTGAACTCACTATGTAGCCAAGGTTGGCCTTTAACTCTTAATCCTCCTGCTTGATGCTTTGTTTCCATCTCTCAAGTGCTGGTGTTATAAAGTGTGCCGTCACACCTAACTACAAATTGTCATTTTAGTTGGTGAGCTTTAAAGTTTTAAGTTGGCACTAGTCATCAATTATATTACCTTGGAAGAACGTGCATATAGCTGGGCATGATGGTAATGTATCTTAATACTTGGAAGGTAGAGGCAGGAGGGATGTGAATTTCAAGCTAGTCTGGGCTTCAGAACAAGATCACACTGACTGGGATGAAGGAATGGAGGAAATAAGGAAAGGATGAAAAAAATAAATTTCTGAACATTTCTTTTTAAAATTTTGGATCTGTTTCAGAAGCATTTGTGAAGATCAGTCTCATGCTTTTGCTTTGACTTCAAATGCTACTTTCCAGCTGATGGTCTCTTAATCATTCAGCATGTCCTCAGCAGTCAACTCTGTCCTTGAGTGCAGTCTCCCAGGCTCCTGATCTCCATGGAATGTGGTCTTGAGAAAGCACCTGTTACATGTGTGGATGAGATGGCTCAGTGGGACAAGTCACTTGCTGCAGTGCACAAGCCTGACAACTTAAGTTCAGTCCCCAGAACCTACATAAAAGTGGAATCAGTCAGTCAATATCTACATAAAACAAATCTAGATAAATAAATAGTACCTCTTATCTGTGTCCAGGAACATAGGGTAGGTGCCAGAAGAACTGACGACCAGCTTAGTGTGTGCCCCAGCGCGGCCCATCTGTCTCACTGTTGCCTCCCATAGTGCGTGGGGCGGTGCATCCTTATTTTACTTTTCGTTTCAAGGCAAGATCTCGCTCTGTAGCACAGCCTGGTTCAAGTTCTAGAGAGTAGGATCACGGGCCCACGCCTCGCCCATCAGAGCATCTTCTTGGTGCATTTGAAAACTGCCTTCCACATCTAGATGCCCGGCCGTGTCAGTGGCCGGCGCCTCTCTGTCCTTCCTGGGGCTGTGCTCGCCCCTCAGAGCCGCCCTGACGGCCAGGAGTGAAGAGCAATCACCAGTTCTGCTGGTGCCCAGTCGTCTCTCCAACTTATCGCCCTTGTCGCTTCTCTTTTCCTTCTTTAGTCACTTTCGGCTATTTAGTGTCACCCTTCTTACCATACTGTACTGTACGTATTTGCTGAGTGACGCACATGTGTTTGTTTTTACCTCCGAAGGTGTGTCTGAGTAGTCGGATAGTATTTCGGATTCTACCATTTATTTTTATCTTCCTCAAATGTTTGTTTATTGTTGAGATACTGATAAAATTTGTATCACATAACTTTTAACTTCAACAACTTAATGGTTTTAGGATATTACATTGTTTTTTATGTTGATTTTTAACTTCAACTTTTATTTTTGAAGGAAGGAAAAATATTAAGCCACAATCCAGAGACCCAGCAAGTAGATATAGAAATTCTCTCATCCTTACCTGGTGAGTCTTTTAGAAGCTACTTTGAAACTTTAGACTTCATCTCTGTGGTGGTTTCTAAATACTCTTTACCTTGTCGATGTCTCTTTATTGGAGCCACTTGAGTGACAGCTCCACTGTCTGTCAGCACGCCATAGGTCCTCGGACCTGGGCACCTGCTCCTTGGTTTGAGTGTCTAAGAGATGTTGGATTGGTCCTCAGAGCTATTGGGCTAGTTGTTCTTATCACTGCAGTGATATGCTTTCATAGGAGATTATGTATACCCGTGAAACTGATTGCAACAGCAATGACTTTGTGGGAACCCAAGTTGAATGCTGACTCAAAACCAATACTAAAATGCTATTAAATTATATGCGGATAAATCAAGTTCAAAAGGATGGTTTTTGGTAAATAATAATAATAATAATAATAATAATAATAGACATTTATTTGAGAGTGGGAAGGGGAGCGAACATGCACATACCCAAGGGCAAACATGAACACATACATGTGCCCTGGCGGAGTGTGGAGGCCGGAGGACAACTTTCAGTTCCCGCCTACCCTGTGTGCTCCAGAAATCAGACTTAGGTCTCCAGGTTTGCACACAGGCACTTTCACACACTGAGTTTGAGCCCCATATCACGTAAAATTCAGACAGAGTCTGTACTTGGATCATCTTGAGCAGTTTTACATTGCTGCATCGCTTTCTTTTATCATGCATGCATGCGTGTTCATGTGTATCAGAGGGCATTGTGTGTGTCTGAGGAGGCCCAAGAATAACTTTAGGAATCTACCTTCTTCTGGCTTTGCTCTGGGGTTTCGCAGACTCCGCCTTTCAGAGTCGGAAGTATAGGCCGCAGCCATTTCCTCCCAGTGTATTTACATGGGATCAGGGATCTGAACTCAGGTCCTTCTGCTTCTGAGGCCAGAGGCTTATCTTCTGAGCCATCACACCCTTCTTATATCTTTTTTTGCATATTGGGTATGGAACCCAGGACCTTTATGAGCACTAGACAAGTACTCTATCTCTTAGTCACTGTAACGATTACGCTTTACTATTGCTGTGAAAGAGCACCCAAAGTCAAACAACTTATGGGAGAAAGGAGATTTATTCAACTTACAGTTCCAGAGGGGAAGTAGATATAATCTTTCGAGGTGATGGAAGCATCATAGCTGAAGCTGGCAGGCAGCAGGCTAAGTCACAGCAGACCTCCACATAGCTTGAGCATTCCTGGAAATGTCTTTACCTATATTCTGTGGTCCCTTTTATATGGTCCATTACTGGGAGATTCCTATGGGATCTTTGAAGTTCCCATGGAATTTAGGGCGGTTTAATCCTTTTAGGTGGTCTCAGTTGATCCTTCCAGGTGTGGTCTCATCTGATCTTAGTTAATACCGGGTATGTCAAGTTGACACCCAGGCTTAACTATCACAGCCACTATCCTAGCCCTCTGGTATCACTTTAATAGAAACACCACTGGGAGGCTGGAGAGGTGGCTCAGAGGTTAAGCCTCTGCCTTGCAGGTCGAAGGTCCTGAGTTCGGATCCTAGACCCCACATATAGACGCTGGGCAGAAGCGGGGGCGGCCTGCGTTTTTGGTCCTGGTAGGGGCAGAGTAAACGAGGAGGTGAGGCAGTCCATGGTGGTTCTCGAATTCGCCTGTGATTCTACACACACACACACACACACACAATTGAATAATAATAATAAAAAAAAAACTTAAAAAAAAAAAAGAAACACCATCGGGAGTGTGTGGACACAGCTGTAATCCAGGGCAGGAGGATCACAAGCTTGAGTCTGGGCTGAGCTGCAAAGGAGACCTTGTCTGAAAAAAGGAAAGAAAAGGAAAGAAAGGAAGGAAGGAAGGAAAGAAAGAAGAAAGAAGGGAGGGCATGATGGATATTAGGACACATTGTATGAAATTGTCAAAGAACAAATAAAAAATCAAGTAAGATAAGATCCTTACCTTGTAGGAGGTTGAGATAGGAGGATCGGAAATTCAAGGTCCTCCTCACCTACATAGCAAGCTCCAAGTTAGCCTGGGCCAAGTGAGATTCCGTCTCAAAAAAAAAAAAAAAAAAAAAAAATCAAACACACACCAAATTGGCAGTCACAGATAGTATATGGTGATATGAAAGATGTATCTTTTCAGTGAACTTATGAGACTCAGAAGGTGGGCAAATGAATTCACTGTTGTCTGTGGGAGCGGGGGTCCTGGAGAGTGGACCCAGGGCCAGGTGTGTGGCAGGGAATCATGCACTATTTTAAATTCTTCTATGCTTCCTTTCTGCTTAGCCTCACCTGTAACTGGCTCTGAAAGGCAGAAATGAGGCTTAATTGTATATACCCTGGAGACCCTAACCAGAAAGTAGGGGAGAATCCTTTTCTACAGGTCTGAAGCAATTGATTGCTTTCTGTTTTTAAAGATACGGTAGTAAAAGATGCAAAATCCCAGTGGACATCAATCAAGGAGCTTTCCAACTTTTCCCTCTCTGACAGTGAGTCTGTGGTTGAACGTTGCGTCCTCTGCTGTCTTCAGACGAGCTTTCATCTGTAGACCGAGTGGTGGGTGCCGCTGGTCCCCTTGGTCAGGGTCCGTGGGCACAGCCTGACTGCTGCTTGCCAATGATGACCTACTATAGTTTTCTTCTTTGAGGCATCAAGAAATAGGTTTATTTTTTCTCTTAAGAGAAATATAAGGCGTGGGCCCAGTGAGATGGCTCATTTGGTCAGAGCACTTGCCATTAAGCCTGACGATCAGAGTTCAGTCCCCAGGGCCACATGGTGGAAGAGGAGAACTGACTCTTGCAGGTTGTCCTCTGAGCCCCACAGCGTGCTGTTGCCCATATCTACATACATATACATGTACAGTAAATAAATGTTAAAAAACATTGAACTAGAGAAATGCAAATAGTTCTGAATTTGCAAAGTTCTTGTATTACATGAATTTTAGTTACTGTGGTCTGCTTGGCACCACTCTAGTAATCACGTTGAGTGTATTAACTGTAACTGCACAAAGTACTAACAGCTCCCAGGCCTCGGCCATATAAAACCATGATGAGAGACCAGGCATATCATTTCTCTTCAGCGTCTGTCATCCAACATCCACATTCAGCGTTATGGTGTTGCTTTCCCTATTTCTGGATGGTAAAGACACAATCTTTTTTTTTTCCAAATGTGTAATTGAGAACTGAGGCGGTGCAAGGACGATCAGAGTGTGCTTTCCAGAACATTAAGTGTAATAACAGTGACAGTAATGATAATAAAGGCCAGGTATGCTGGCACATGTTATGATCCCAAGGATGGGGAGGTAGAGACAAGGCAGACCCCTGGGTCTCACTTCTGTTGCAGTTCGCCTGCATGGTTGCTGATAAATGACCGTCAAACGGCTTAAAGAACAAGGGGTTTATTTCCTTATGACAGTCTGGTTAAAGTTCTCAGTCCAGCTTGACGGGAGAGCACGCACCAACACTAGGGCCAAGGGAACTGGCCACACCATCACTGCATAACAGCTGAGAGAGGAACGATCCTTACTTGCCAGACCAGCATGTTTGGCCAAGTATACAAAAGGATGCCACTTCCTCAATCTGCTCTCAGTATTTTATTCTTCTGCTCAGAGCCTAGTCCCACCCACTATAGGCTGTCAGTCTCCTGCAGGTTTGCTTTGGGCCTAACTCAACCATTAATTCTCTAGAAGTGTGCCCGGAGCTCAAACCCTCAACTGTCAAGTTGACACCTGTGCCTAACTCTGACAACTTCAAACCAGACTAGCTTACTTGGTGAGTTCCAGACTAATAAAGAAATCCTACTGAGAGAGAGAGAGAGAGAGAGAGAGAGAGAGAGAGAGAGAGAGAGAGAGAGAGAGAGAACACCAAAGCTCACAAGATAATTCACTCAAGCCTCCTAAGTCTGAGTTTGATCCCTAGGATCTACTTAAAAATAGGAAGAGAGAACTGGAATCATAAAGTTGTCATCTGACTTTGACATTTACCTATGTGCTGTGGTATATATACCCCCAATCATACACACACATGCACAAGAATAATAAATGAAGTTTTCTTAATAAAATAAAGTGGACCACATCTGAGGAATGGCACCTAGGTTGTCATGCCCTTGCCCACGTCAGCATACCCACACATGAAACAGGTGAAACACAACAGAGAAGCAATGACAGCCGTGTTTCAGGGGCCAGCCAAGCCAGGTCAGCTGGGAATGCCAGTGATGTGTCAGCTTCTTAACATTATTGCAATGGACTGTGATGAACAAGATGAAGATGTCCTGAGTGACCCTTTGCTGCAAGCTCACACCTGCAGCCCCAGTCTGTGCTCCTAAAGAAACAAAACAAGACACACCAAAGTGAAATAGAAGCACTTCAGCTCCTTGCGTGGCATTCCAGCGCCAGCCCAGGCGCTGACGGGCATGCAGCTCTGCAAGCTGAGAAGCAGCGCTCGCTCTGTACTGTAGAGTAGCATTGTTCCAGGCGTCTTTCCCGAGCGTCTTATGAAGTAAAACAGATTATTTCTCAGCTTCTGTTTTAAATTGAAGTGTTGCTGTGTTTTCATTTCCCTATGCAGTAAAAGTTTTTGTTTTTGAGACAGGATTTCGTGTGTCCCGGACTGGCCTCGACTTCCAGTATAACAAGGGTAGATAGCCTTAAGTCTGCAGCCTGCCTGCCTCGCTCGGTGCTGGGATTGCAGGTGTGCGCCATCGTGCCAGTCTTCAGTGCTAGTGATGGAACCCAGTGCCTTGCACATACTGGGCCATCACTTTATCAGCTGAGCTACATCGCCAGCAAGATTTTTGGTAAAAAATCGTAAAGATTATCAGATGATCAAGATTTCCCTATTGATTGCTAACTATCTTGTGTAGTTTTAGCTTGTGTGCACATTTTTCTGACCCACACTGATTGCACAGGACTGAGGCCAGCCTGTGTTATGAGTACAGCCACGTGTGATTTCTCAGGACAGTGACATTTCTTGTCGCCGTCCCTTGTGAAGTTGGAATTACCTTTGGGGATTATTTCGTGGCTTGATACTCTGTTCTGGGCGTGCAAAGTGACAGCTCATCCAGCCCGTTTTTTTGCGATGAAGGAGAGACGCTCTCTGTGCTGCTGGCCCAGGCTTCCTAAGGAGGCACCAGGCGTGTGCGTGTGTGCAGCTCTCGTTGACTCAGTGGACCGGGATTGCTTTCCCAGTGATGCGAATCCTCCAGAGGGACTTACAGCTCCCGAGAAATGACTCAGCCTTTCCTTCTGCCTTCTGCTTTCAGATTTTAAAGAACCTGGAAAATTCGACTTGGTTTATCACAATGAAAATGGAACTGAGGTGGTGGAGTACGCGGTGACACAGGAAAAGCGGGTAGGCGCATCTCCCTCGTACTGCTTCATGTGTGGCTGGGATGGCATCGCCTTGTCTTTGGACTGGTAGTGTGGGGTGTAGGAGGTCACACTGCAGCTTCACGAAGTGCTCGTTTCAAATCATGACAGGGTGAGACTCTGGAGACGTCTAGTTCTCCTGTGGAGTAGCAATCACCACGAATCAGATCACAGCGCCCTCAAAGGGCCGTGTGACAAGGCGAACGGATCCCATGGTCTAGTTTAGAAGCATCGCACCACTTTGCAGTCAGAGCTGTGTGACACTTCCAGCCAAAGAGGCACAGGAGGCTGCGTTGGTATATCATGACGTGTTTGTACAGATGATCCGGGCGCACGACAAACTGGATTGGGACACGACATGAGCAGCCCAGGGAAGCGTATGTTGTGAGTCCTTATTGTTGCAGCTGTCCCTCACTGGGGTAGGAAGTAGAGCTGCTGACTTAGGATGGTACAGGTGGCACCAAGGATGACACAAAATGATGACTTTGCACCAGTTAGACAGGTATGAAAGAGGGAGGAAAATAAGAGAAAGGGGAAGACGGAAAGGGTGAGAAGGGATGAGGGGAAGTGGGGATAGTAAATACGCAATGAAACATAAATTCATGGTTAATACAATTAAAAAGTAAAGCATATTTTATAGCTTCACAGAGCCAACCATCCCAGTTGCTGACAGTGGTAGCCTTCGGGTACACAGAACACACAGCTGTGTTACATATTTGTATTTGGAATGTTATGAATATTATATCGTAAGCTTCAGTATTGAAAATTATCTGAAATAGAAACCCTACTGGACTGTTTTGTTTGTTTTTGTAGATGACTCTTAGGGATTTAGTCCAAAGATAAATTCTTCAGATCTGAGCTAGGATCAGCAGATTTGGCCCAATCTCCTGTACTTCCTTATTTGCAATCTACATGAGCTCCACTTTTTTGTTATTGTATCCTAGAAAAACTGCTTTGGGAAATTAAACCTTGGAGATGTTCAAGGTAGAAAGCCTGGAGTTTCCTCTTTTTGACACTAGATGGCGCTCATTATTCATCAATGCGGCCATAGATTAGCTGTGTCTTGGTTGATGTATTTTAAAGTGGGTGGAGGCAGCACACAGCGGGGAGTGAGACCCATTTGGCCAATATCTGGCTCCCAATGGGTCTGAGGGCCACAGGCCCACAGGGCACTTCTGACATACTGAAACTTAACTTCCCACATGCCAGCCCCAACTTGAGATCAAAGAAGGATAAAATATGGTTAATGTAAAATTTAGCTGCAGTCTAAGAAATTGAACTCCATTCACTGACACTGAAATTCGTCTCATTAGTCAACCATTCTACACAAACACATCTTAGTTTTTAAAAATTTTATTCATTTATTAAGAGAGAGAGAGTGAGCTTGTGTATGCCATGGCACACGGGTCAGAGGACAACTTTTGAAGTCAGTTCTCTCCTACCACTGCATGAGCTTCTGGGGATTGAACTCGGATTGTTAGGTTTGCAGTCAGGAACCTTATATGCTGAGCTAGCTCGCCAGCTCCTAAATCAACTTACCAGCGTTGCTATGATCTTGAAATGAAGTGCATAAATCGAGTGTTCTGTTTCCCCTCAGATCTCTGTGCTTTGGAAAGAGTTGATTGACCCAAGACTGATGATTGAATCTGCAAGTACCGACTCCAGTACAGAGCTTGTGTGATCACGACCTCTGCGCTTCATGGTTTATAAATGTATTGTTTCTGAAAGTGACCATAGCCTGAACTTTTTTTAAAAAGAAGATGTGGAGATTGTATGGATTTTTTTTGTGTGTCATTAACTTCACTTTACCAAATAGTTAGGAAAAAAGAAATCTACCTCATCATTTAATGTAATGTGGTATTGGTTTGTACACCTTTGTTTTCCCCCAGGTTAATTTCAGAAACAAAATTTAAAACATGACATTCCCTGCAGGCATACTGATGTGGTAAACACACCGGTGCATTTCATTTTCTTCTGTATCTATTTTTTTTTTAACCATCAAGTAGTGATCGTCAGTAGGCATTTCAGATGTCAAGTGCAAGAGCACACTGCGTATCTTGCTTCCGTGAGTCTTGTGAAGTAAACGCTTTAAAGAACTAAGGCTTGTTACTGGACCTAATTTTTTGATACATGAGTTGTTCCACTGAACATGGAGCAGCTTCAAGTGTACTTTATACTCACAATTCTTATACTCATAACAGGTAGCATTTGCTACAGGTGATGAGTTAGGAATACTTCATATTTCTCCCAACTCTAAAAGGATTTTCAGGGTCCTGAGTGCAACAGCGAAAGTAGAACTTGTATGTGACTGGAGGAGTCGGTGCTCCATGTGGCCTCGAGCTTCACAGCAGGAGGGCGTCACCTTGCGACAAGATGCAAGCACCTGACTCAGCCTCTGAAGCGAGGGTCTTGGATGGAAATGTCCTCCTCTGTTATTACACAAAGCCAAATGGCCAGATATAAACTGTGATCAGACCCCTCCTTTGGCTTTGCAGATTTTTAAATAAAAATACTGGAAAACAATTGGGCCTGTTGCATCATCATGTTTGAGAACTGCAAAGTGCTGTCTGTTATCATTTTTATCATTTGCCCCTGGGAGGCCGAGGCAGGAGGATCCCAGGTTCAAGGCCAGGGTGCACCTCACAGAAAAACCTTGTCTTAGAAAGACAGAGAGATTTGCTTGGACTGAAGGGTAACGTCAGAGTCCAGTGGTGTTCTGTAACATCTGGCTCAGCGAACATGTGGTGTAGGCTTCATTTGCATGGTGTGAAGAGGAGAGTTAATGCAGGAAGTGAGAGTGGCCCTGAGTGGCAGGCTGAGGGGCTCTGTGGAGCACACCATCTGTCCAGCATTTGAGAGACAGATTGAGATCACTAGTCAGGTTGTATAAACCAAAGGGAAGTGCTGCACTGGGGTGTGTTTCTGAGTCAGTGTACGAGTTATCTTTTTCCTCCATAGTGATGAAATGTGACCACTAGAAAGGTGATGAAATCAGGCGTCTGCCCCCCATGGCACCCCACATGTGGAGTCCAAGTTCCTTTCCAGCTTCATGCCCCTCATGGATTCCATGCCCGGAGTCTATGAATTGTATTCTTTCTGTCCTTTAATAAACTCTACCTTAATCCTCAAAAAAAAAAAAAAAAAAAAAGTTCGGATCCTAGACCCCACGTATAGATGCCGGGCGGAAGCGGGGGCGGTCTGCGCTTCTGGTCCTGGTAGGGCGGAGCCTGTGAATCCCGGGACAGAGTAAACAAGGAGGTGGAGGTGGTCCATGGAGGTTCCCGAATTTGCCTGTGGTTCTACACACACACATACGCACATGCACACAATTGAATAAATAATAATAAAAAAATGATGAAATCAATTTAGGGTTCATAGTGAGCTTCTGGTATAAGAAAAGACTAGAAAAAGAAGTACATAGCCTCCAATGAGTCTGAATTTGCTTCATGAAACTTTTGCTTCATGTATGTGTGTGTGTGTGTGTGTGTGTAACCATATGTGTATGGGATCACCATATAAAATGTATGTCTATTTCTTAACTATAAGAAATTAGGGATATCATTGCCATGTTATCCTCAGTCTTGGAAGCTCAACATGACACCATTTACCTGGGAAAGAGGGGGGTCAGATGAAGCAAAGGTGCCAGCAAGAGGCCATGCCAGGGGCCAAACCTCTGTCTTACTGCTCCTGTTGGGGCTTCGGAATCACCATTCTAGATGTCCAAATGCCAGTTCTTCCTGTTACCTGTGGTTTAAAGTAGTAACTCATCTAACCCCTCTCAACCTGCTATGGTCAGTATTAATTGTGTTTAGTTTCCGTTGTCAATTGACACCTGAGATGGATTCTGTAGCTTAAGGCCCGTCCCTGGACTTGCCTGTGAAGGAATGTCTTGATTGTGTAATTGATGTGGGAAGATCCCATGAGTAGTGGGCAGGACCATTCCCCTGGACAGATGGATGAAAAGAAGACCCAGCCCATAGTGGGTGGGACCCATAGTGCCTGGGTGCTGGCATGCAAGCATGCGTCCATCCTTGTTTTCTGTTCTTGCCTGGCCTGTCCCCTCGGCTCCTACTGCCGTGATTTCCCTGCCTTGATGGACGGTTCACCGTGAGCTGCAATGAAACCTCTCCTCCCCTTGGTTTTGTGGCCCAGGCACTTTGTCACAGCAACACACAATGAAACTAAAACCAAACAGGTCGAATAACTGCTAAAAGCACCCAAGGAACTCAGAGTGTGTTGTTCAGCTTTCTATCCCTGTGACAAAATACTTGAGGTAGGCAGATCAAAAGGAGGAAGGAGGCTGAAGCACTGTGGCGGAATGCTTACCTGATGTGCCGTGGGTTTAAGCTCTGGCTCCACACACAGTGCAGACACAAAATCATTTGGGCCTGTATTTCAGAGGCTGTGGGTATGGCAAGGGTGTGGACGTGGACACCACTGTGCATGTGAAGAATGGAGGATTGTCAGTTCTTCCACCATGTGGGCTCTGGGGATGGCGTCCATCATCTGGCAGCCAGCACTTTTACCTTCCAACTCCCCTGTGCCAGCTTAATCCTCCTGTTGCTGGACCAGTATAGTACCCAAACAGCTTTGGGGAACGGGATTTATTCTTGGTTGCATTCATTCATCAGTATGGCAGGAGAGTTCGTGCCAACATCAGGAGCCAACCTGGCCATACTGTATCCCCCACCACGCGCTGACAGAGGGACATACTTTCTCACCTCAACCCTCATTGTCAAGTTGACATCTTTCACTGGCATATTGTCTCCCCAGACCCCTCGGTCCCATGACTTTGCATGTATGATGAGGCAGTATGTCATGGTTTAAGTGACCCCCTTCAGGTTCGTGTGTATAAATCCTTAGTTGTTGCTAATGTTTGGAAAGATCGTGGTACCTCCTGGAGGAAAACACATCGCAAGGGGTGGGCCTTGAGGCTCTGTAGCCTCCCTGCTTTTTATTCTCTTGCTGTCTCTGCCTCCTACTTTGGTCCCTGACTGCTATGCCTTCTGCTATGCATTTTCCGCCATACATGGACTCCATATAACCCCTTCTGGAAGCCAGATAAGTAGCCTTTTCTCCTTTGAGCTGATTGTGTCCAAGTGCTGTCTCATGGTAATAAAAGAATGATTGCCACAAGGTACATCATGTTGACGGGTGTGTGCGATAAGATTTCTCCTTCCACATGGGGATGCAAGAGGAGGGAGAAGCAGGATCTCCTTCAAGATCCTGACCCCAAGGACTTCACTTCCTCCTGCAAGGCCCCACATCTTTTTCCCATTTTTCCTGGCCTAACTGGGGACCAATTTCCACACCTAGCCTTTGGGAGATATTTAAAATCTAAACCATTGAGAAATCCAAACAGAGAGAGAAACCTAGTATAAAAAATGACTTTTGAGCTGGAGAGAGTTCTCAGTCAAGTGTTTGCCATGAAGACATGAGTTCAGATTCTCAGTGCCCATGTAAAAAACCTGGGCACAGTGGTATGTGCCTAACATTCTAATACTGAGAGATAAAGACAAGAGGATACCTGGGGTCTGCTGGCCCGGCAGTCTGACTGACTCAGGTTCAGTGAGAGACTCTGCTTTAAAAAATAAGGTAAGAGAAATGGGGCTGGGAAGATAGTTTAGTGGGGAAGGTGACTGCTCCCAAACCTGGGAACCCAAGTTCAAACCCCGAAAGCCCACATGGGTTGAAGAGAAAACTAACTTCCAAAAACCTGTTCTCTGACCTCCATCTGTATGTTTTTAAAGTATGAGTGGTCGCTCTATTTCTGTCTTTGTCACAAATAAAATATTAGAAATGTAAGGTAAAAGCAATACAGGAAATGTAGCCTCGTGGGAGGTTGATGACATGTGGGCCTCCATGTTCGTTCCCTAAGGTAGACAAAGAATTGCCTGCCCTGGCAAGTTAAGTACCAAATCACAGAGGAAGCAGAAGTTTCAAAACTATTTTTAAGCAAGTGCCAAAGCTTCCTTTGTGGGGGGAAGGGCTCAGAAAGTGGGACACCTTTAAGGGAAGGTTGTGTCTTGTCTTTATCCCTTCTTGGGGTGGGGGTTGCCCCCTCTTTTGGTCTCTTATTGGTTTGAGTTTTTGGTAATCAGGATTGAGTCACAGTCAGGCATATATCCAGTACTGCTGAACTTAAAAAAAAAAAAAAAGAAAAAGAGGAACCGTCCCCACCACTGACTCAAGAGAAACAAAAGAGAAACCTAGTCAGGAGAGAAAAATAACCCAGCCATCTGTCCCTAAAACTACCTGCTAACTATCCCTTCTAACTGTCCCTCAAGAGCACATCTGATGCTGACTTCTGACCCCCGCATGCCTGTATGTACACACACACACACACACACACACACACACACACACACACACATGTACAAACCTACATGCACACATTGGGATTTATTCCTTAATTAAAAAGTAATTTATAAATTTTAAAAAATTATGTGTGTGTGCATGTGTGCATGCGTGCATCAGAGGACACTGTGTGTCGCTGCCAGGGTTGCAAATAACCTCATGACAATAAGCTCATTCATTTCAAGGAATTAGCAGACTCCTTAAAGAAAAAAAAACCCACAAAAATGGACATAAGAGGAAATTAGAATTCAGAAAATCCTCATGCCAGCTAATGAAATTGAATTTCCAAGGCTGGAAAAATGGCTTAGCAGGTAAGGTACCTGCTCACAATCCTGGTGACCTGCGTTCAATCTCCAAAGCCCATGTTATAGAAGGGAAGAACTGACTTTGGAAAAAAGTTATCTGGCCTCCACCCTTGCACCTCATGGCATACATTCTCTCGCTCTCTCGCTCTCTCTCCCTCCTCCTCTTTCCCATTCTCAAATACACAAAATATTTTCCAAAAAGGGAGCAGAGACTGGGCTCTAGGGACATGGCTCCATCTGTAGAGTGCTTGCTGTGCAAGTTTGAGGACTCGAGTTCAGATCTCACCACCCACACAATGCAGCATAGCTGTAACTCCAGCACTGGGATGACCAACTGACTTCCAGTCCACATGCTAGAACCCCTGTAAGTCCTGCTTCTGTGCTAAGAAAGAGACTGAGGAACAAGGCTTCAGGGAAGAAGAAAACGCAGACTCCCCATCTCTTTATGCCCCCTCCAGTTGGATCAGATTCTCTGGGAGAGGGCCAATGGCCAGGTGATTGACAGGTCAAACTGCATTAACTTAAGGGTCCCACAATAGGTGCTTCCTAGAACTCAGACTCCACCCCCACTGTTACTAGGGAAACTACAGGTGGGGCTTATATAATCCACAACACACTGGTGTCTATAATAGGTAATATTATATTTGCAAGCAAATGAGCCATGTTACTTCACCTAGTGGGAATCTGATTACAGTGGCTAGCTATCTGTTGGATGAGGTCATAGTGTTTCCTTGTGACCAGCTGGGTCACATCGTCCTCTGGAAGTTACAAGTTATCGATGATAAACAAACACACCCTCCAATATGACTTACTGTTCATGGTGCCCAGTACTACCTACAGTGGGTATGTTTTGCACATCAACCCCACAGGAAGGGTATATTCTGGGGCACGTTGTGTCTCAGATGAGAACTCAATGCCCCTATCAGGAACGGGCCTTTCAGGACATCCCCTCCCCTACTTTGTGTTTTCTCTGTATTAGAAGGTGGAACTACCTTTGATTCTCTCTTGTTCCTTCCGCCCTCAGCTGGTTACATGCCCGTTGCAATGGGCAGTCTTTGTAAATATCGACCCTTTGACATTTGATGATGTCTAGCCCATCCAGTGATCCTTGCTGACTGACCAACTTTACCCAACCTCTCGTCCTGGAAAGAGAATTCTACATCCTGGAATGAACCATCAGACTACCCCACCCACAATAATTAGGTTAGAGGTGGATTTGGCTGTGTTTATTTCCTGGAAATGGCTCTCCTCTCTTGGGAGGCAGCATTTTATAGAAGGAAGTATCTGCCTTCTGGAACCAGATAGGCAAGATGCCAGTATCCATTGTTTCAGGCAAGTCACTTCGTTCCTCTAAGCCTCGGTGTTCGGTTGTAACTCTCTTTGTGAGACCATCTTACCTACCTCGGAGACTTACTGTGAGGGTTAAATGCAATGTTCTGTGCAAGTCTCCATGCCCTGTCAAGCCAGCCTTCCATCTTCCTCTCTCCATGCAGATGATGAACAAAGCATGAGAGAAAACAGATGTGACGATGAGTCTCAGGAGGGGGGATAGAGATGAGAGGAACCAGCTCTGGAAAGGTCAGCCGAGAAGCCTTGTTGTACAAGTTGTGACCTTCATCTGTAAAAGGGACACTGTTTGGACTCAAGACCTGCTTGTCAGAATGGTGCCCATCCCTGTTACTGTTAACTAGAACAAGAACCTAAAAAAGGGAAGGAAATAGATCAATAGGGAAAACAGCCAATGAACCTATAGGTAGAAAGAGTACATTAAACTGCTCTGTAAATAGCTGCTATTATACCTGTAGATTGGAAGAACATTTAACATTCAGCCTAGAAGTCTTCTACAACAGAGATAGAGGATCTCAACACCCTGATGGGATGAGCTTAAGGCAGTTGAAGAGCAGTGAAGTGGACAGCAATGGTCACCATAATGCAGAATATCAGCAAATCAGCAAGGCTCACCCAGAATCAGGCCTAAGGCTTTGGAAACCTCGCAGAAGAGGGGGGCAGTGAGATTGTAAGGACCTCAAGGTGGGAAGATTCACCATTAGACAAGACATTCCACTCAAGGCAGGACCGCTGCATCTATGTGGTGAGCAGAGGAAAAAACGTGGAGCCAGACACCATACAGAATGCGAATGTCCGGAATGTGAACAAAATGATTGTGATTGTGGAGAGTGCAGGGAAATCATAGCGTAGTGGTAGAAAAGTTGAAGAAAAGCAACTTTGTGTGCCGCAGACCAGAGTCGCGGCCTCGAGACCAGGGCTCCCCAGGACCGGGTGGAGAACAGAACACACGCGGCTCCCTCTCGTCCGAGTGTATCCTGAACCCGTTTATTGAAACTTTCGTGACAACTTTTATACAGAAAATTTTGGGGTAAAGAATGTTGCATACACAATAGATAATCAGCAAAGTCACCTTCAGGGTGGACCCTTTTTTCAAGAACCTAACCCATTGCTTCAGGGCAAAGGCACTTAACAGAAACATTCTCTCAGTATTTAAAAACTTATCTAATCTATAATGCTTCACCGGATAGCTATGGGGCTGAGCCCACATTTTAACAGAGACTGCTTTCTTTTAAAATACAGAGGCAGAATGTTCTCCTATTGATTTTAGCAAGGAACATATTTTACAATTAACTATAGGAATCCTCAACACCCCATAAGCCCCAGCGTGAGCTTTGGCTGTTGTCCTCTCCAGGTTGATACTCTCAGTCAGGCAGGTCGACATGGGCACCAGGCATGGCAGCAGGTTATAACTTGGGAAGATATATGCAGCTCATGTAGTCTCTACTATCCAAGCTTAAACCACATCTCTAAGGGGGGGGCCTTGACTTGAATACTCAAGGCCCATAAGCTATAGCTGGTTCTGTCGATGGAGCACTGAGGTATGCACTGAAGAAAACACTTAAGCAACATAATTATTAAAAGAATAACTTCTATAATAGCATCCTTCTATTCCTTTAATAGTAAGGTTGCTTATGTCTTCCTTTGAGGAATTCCAGAAGTGTATTGCCATCAGTTAGATGACCCATCTGTGAACCATGCATACTCCAAACCTGGGGTCCAGTCAGGCCCCATATGCCCATATGTCTCTTTCGGGGCAGAGGCGATCATTGGTGGGAGTGCACTCAGATGGTCCATCTCTGTGATTTCTCATAAGAGTGCTGTTTGGGGTAGGAAAGACACGGCCCCCTTTGCTTCTGACATGGATTCTCCCAGTTTGGATTGCAAATACCATCTCCAGGGGCAGTCTTGGCATCTAGACTTTCTGGCATGATGGTCTCTTCCTTGGCCTTCAGCCAGGGTAAGAGGGTATCACAGCTTCTTTTAAGGTTCCAGTGGACTGAGATGAGAGCATAGTCTTGTACTTCTGAAATTTCTGAGTTAGTACATAGGTGGGAATCTTACCCAACCTATGTTTTAAGACTCTAGAAGTTATTCTCTAATTTCCTTAAAATCAGTGCACCCATTTTGGCTAACAAGTCTACATATTATAAATGACTAGACATGAAATTTCCATTTAGTATTTGACTAAACTTAAAAAGCAGGCTTCCTCTCTAGAACAGAGAGCAGGAAGCTAGTTCCAAAAAAAACTCCTAAGAGCAGGTAAAGGGCACTCCTAATTCTCTGAAGAATTCTTCCTGCCAGAGGCAAAACTCGAATTATCTAGGAGAGAGTGTCCAGCCCCTGTTTATGGGCGTTACTGTGACCTTCCTCAGGGGACAGGCTTTAGGCCTGAGCTGGGAAGAAACACCAAGGCCTGACAATTCCCATATTTTTCCTTATTTCTCTAAAATAAAGCCATGTCCTTATCCCAAAACATGTTACTTTGAATCCACCTTTTCCAAACTGAGACATATTCTACCAGATTAGTTGGATAGGGACGCGGCATTTGTGTGTACTGTGAAACTTGCAGTGATAAACACATTGGTGTGTGAAAGTGCCCTTGCATTGATTGTAACCATGACAACCTGAGCTTGTGACCCCAGACCCCTTATCAATGTGAACATATGTGGGCTCTGAGTTCTCTGGGCGATGTATTCTCTGAGTGATGTGACTGGTTGAAATAAAGTGGCACACACCTAGGCAAAAGGGGAATAAAGATGGGGACCTGAGAGAGCTCATGGGATCCGACTTCCCACCGCTACCTGGGAAGAGTGGTACATCTGGCCTGTGAGCGTATTCAGTGCAGTGCCCGGTGTTCCAGACATGGGACTCCTGGTGACCGACGACCCACCGAGGCCCAGGGGAGTAGACCTGCATAACAATTGACATACCAACATGTCCCCATAGACTATCTAGGAACTCAAGAAAGATAAGAATATACAGTGGAAATCTTTGGGTCTAAAGCTGGATTAATGCTCATATCAGTGTGGTGGCCTAAAGAGAGGTAACTTGATATACCACAGAGGCCTGAGCCCCTACAGGAGTAGACAAGCCAGAGTGAACTCTGGGGTCCATAGACACATATAGGCAGGAGGGTGGGAGGGAATGGGAGGGATTGATGTAGGGAAGGGACAGGATGGGAGGGAGGGGGGATGGAGGGAAGCAGGGATGACTACTCAATATACTTTTAAAAGTAGAAAAAGAAATTAATATTAAAAAAGGGACACTGTGACCACATCTAGCAGGGCTTACTACAATTTTGCGACCCTACATTCGATTTATCAGGCCCAGGGCTGGTGGTGCTGCTAAACACTGGCCACCAGCTCCTCGCTTCATCCTAATTGTTGCTATTCACCCCGATTCCAGTAGCAACTCCGACCGCTCCCAAACTTTCTTTTTCCTTGGTCCTGTAGATCAAGCACCTACATGATCTATACCTCAACCAGAATGAGGGATTCAGAGCTAAAAATAAACCTAAATGAGTCATTATAAGAAAAATGTTTCAAGTTCCAATATTGTGTGTATGGACAAAAAAACCACATCTGTGACAGCTTAGTGTCTCCAAAGCCTAGACAGATAGAAATGGATTTTTTTTCCAGGACTGGGAATTAAACCTAAAGCCTCACACATGCTAGGCAAACACTCTATCACTTATTTATATGTCCGAGTCTTTTTTTTTTTTTAACTGAATTTTTTTAAGTAGGATCTAAGTTGTCTAGATTAGCCTTGAACTCAATCTGTAGCCCAAGTAGTATTTGAACTTGCAACTTTACTTTCCCTGAGGATCTGGGATTACAGTTGTATACTACAGATTTAGCAGAAACGGGAATTTTTGTTTGTCTGGCTGGGGTGTGTGTGTGTGTTTTTTTTTTAATAGTTTTTTGCTACTTAGCCCAGGTTGGTCTTGAATTTGAAATCCTCCTGCCTTACTCTCCTGAGTGCTGGGATTACAAATTGCCCCCCTCTTCCAGTTTTTTTTTTTATTGCTTTTGATTTTTTTTATTCAATTGTGCGTGTGTGCGTGCGTATGTATGTGTGTGTGTGTGTGTGTGTGTGTGTGTGTGTGTGTAGAATCACGGACGAATTCGGGAACCACCATGGACCACCTCCACCTCCTCCTTGTTTACTCTGCCCCGGGATTCACAGGCTCCACCCTACCAGGACCAGAAACGCAGGCGCCCCGCTTCCACCCGCCCGGCCTCTATACGTGGGGTCTAGGCTCAGGACCTTCCGCCTGCAAGGCAGAGTCTTAACCCCTGAGCCACCTCTCCAGCCCCCCCTTCCAATTTAAAAATGGGATTTTTTTTTTCCTCTTTTCTAAGTCTTGTACCATCTGGTAGAATGAAATTACTAAGTCTGAGTGTGCAACTATGGAGTCCCGTCAGAACTGGAATATTGCTGTGTCAGAGTCTGGGAAGAGGAAGGAAGGGGAGGAGAAGAGAAGAGGAAAGGAGAAGAATAGATAAAAGCAAAGAGAAAGGGGGGGGAGAAACGAAGAGAAGGGGGCAAAAATGCTTTGTTGTTTTTTCTCTTCAGGCAAAGCTGGCCTTGAACTCATGGCGATTCTAGGTATGGGAGGGGTGAACTCCCATGTCCTACAGTATTGCTTTTTCGCTCTATTTTGCTTTTTAAAAACCTGGACTGGCAAATCCTGTGTGCTCACCGCGGGCAGCTGGGACCCTTACGAACCGAATTCTCCAGGGGGAACCCGCTGCGAACTCTAGCATGTTTGATCCGACCTCAGGTCTGACTCCGGGGGGTCTTGGATTCCCCAACCTCCCCGACAGTTGACCTAGGGGGTCGTGAGCTCGCTTGCTCAGAAATCCGGAATGTCAAGAGCACAGCCCCGCCCTCGCCCCTGAGAGCCTCAAAAGCTTTTCAGGTCGCTGACCTTCGTCCCCCAGTGCCACGGTCAGTAGGCGGCGGCTCGGCGCATCAGGACCTCGCGCTCTGGGAGGGGGGTCCCCCCACCCCTCGGCCCGGCCCCCACGGCCCCCACGTGACTTCCTGAAAGCCCAGGGCGCCGCCTCTCTCTCGACTAGTTTCGATTCTCTCGCAGCTTGGGGTGATTGTGGTTCTTGCTGCTGTCGCTGCGCGTCCCGTCCGCGGGCCCCCGGAGCGCGATGGCGGAGCTGTTCCCGCTAGCCGAGGAGCTGTCGTGCTCCATCTGCCTGGAGCTCTTCAAGGAGCCCGTCACCACCCCGTGCGGCCACAACTTCTGCCGGTCATGCCTGGATGAGACGTGGATGGTCCAAGGGGTGCCGTACCGCTGCCCCCAGTGCCGCATGGTGTACTCCACGCGCCCACAGCTGCACAAGAACACGGTGCTGTGCGCCGTGGTGGAGCAGTTCCTGCAGGCCGAGCAGGCGCGGGCTCCCGCCACCGACGACTGGACGCCGCCCGCCCGCGTCGCGGCTTCCAGGCTGGACACCCAGGTGGCCTGCGATCACTGCCTGAAGGAGGTCGCGGTGAAGACTTGCCTCGTGTGCATGGCCTCCTTCTGCCAGGAGCACCTGCGGCCGCACTTCGACAGCCCCGCCTTCCGGGACCACCCCCTGCAGTCGCCCGTGCGCGACCTGCAGCGCCGCAAATGTTCCCAGCACAACCGCCTGCGGGAATTTTTTTGTCCGGAGCACGGCGAGTGCATCTGCCATGTCTGTCTGGTAGAGCACAAGACCTGCTCCACCACACCCTTGAGCCAGGCCAGCGCCGACCTGGAGGTAGGGGCTGGCTCGTGAGGGTGCAGAGGGTAGTCGGGGCCTGCTGAGGTGTTGGGGGGGCACTTTAGGTATCTCTTTGGACCTCCTGGGGAGAGGAGCGTTGCTGAGCCTTCGATCTACTCCTTAGCATGGCCTTAGACCCTAAGTCACAGAAGTATTCGTTGGTAATCAATGGATGAGCATCCCCATTGGCGGAGCAGAAAGGACCAGGAGGTTCTTTTGCTTCCCCCTCATCGATCCCCTGCTCCCCCTCTCCCCTCACACCCATTCTATTTCCCGCTTCAGAAAATGAGGCCCAGGGACGTCATCTTAGCAGTAAGGGAGCAAGCAAGGGTGGGGCCTTGGGAATCAAGCGGGTTTGACTCACAGTTGGTAGTTTCTGATCTCTCCATAGATGCAACTCATATCACATCTACAGAATGCAGAGCTTAGCGCATTCTCAGAGGCTAGAGCTCATGTGTGTTCAAAAGCCTGTGTGGAGTTGGAGAGTTCTAGTGGACAGGGAGGGTGGGCAGAGCCCCAGGAATCCCTGGTGGCAGATGTGAGAGCCAGCGTTCTTGCTCCACAGTGTACTACTGCTCCGTGTGTGACTTTGAGCCAGCGATTTGGTGCACGTGGGTCCCCTACTGGTAAAGGCTGGATGAGGGTCTCTGTGATGTTTTTAGTGGCTTAGGGGCTCATCCTGTCTTCCTGTGGGCTAAATG
The DNA here is from genome assembly GCA_023101885.1 of Typhlomys cinereus. Taxonomy (NCBI): domain Eukaryota; kingdom Metazoa; phylum Chordata; class Mammalia; order Rodentia; family Platacanthomyidae; genus Typhlomys; species Typhlomys cinereus. The sequence continues at coordinate 1,113,801 of JALPQD010000352.1, read as the reverse complement.
CAAAAGTTGAAATGAGCAGAACCTGCCCCTTTTTGTTGGTCAGTGAGGCTCCATTTCTTTTTACCCGTTACAGTCATTGTGGGGGACGAGGCCTGAGCTTATGTTGAAAGCAGATGTGAGTGCGAGTGAGGCTGGAAGCTTTGCAGGGCTGTTGGATCAGGAGCTGGACTCCTCAGGACTTTCTCTCTGAGACACACTAGTAGCAGAACCTCAAGGTATATCCTTCAAATTGATCTCGTCTCTGGTAAGACCCATGCATGTAGAGACACCTCAAACTCTCCCCCTCTCAGGAAAACACCTGCCCCGTCTTCAGAGTGTAGAGCCTCATTTTGCCCTATAGATTTGTGCAACTTGGGACAAGTCACTACAGATCTCCGGGCAGCCTTCCTTTCCTACCAAAGCAACCCTTTGCCACCTCCACAGCCGCTAGCAACGTTTCCAGTGTGGTGCGTGGAATGTTTCAGAGACAGGATCCACGGTCAGAAGGCTGCTGGCTTGCTGGGCTGTCACCAGAGTGGACGCCAAGGGTCTGCGTTTGTGTCCTGACTTGGATCTTGGCTCCCAGCCACTGGTTGCAGAAGGTGTTATTAGAACCAGCTGTGTCGACTCAGCATCTGTAGGCCCAGCCCTTGGGAAGTGGATGCAGAAGGGATCAACTGAGTTTAAGGCCCACTTGGACAACATAGTTCAAGGTCAGAGACAGGGTGTGAGACCTTTGTCTCAGAAAATAAAAGGAGAGGGGGAGTACAGACATAAAAAGCGACTTTCTGCAAAATCTTTATGTGGATTTCTTCCATTTCTGTTCCTTAGTGGAGGGGAGCAAGCTAGGTAGATGAGGCACCCTGAGTTCTGGAGCAGCCCCAGTGATTTCTGCTTTGGTGGCATAGGCCAGGCCTGCCAGTGACCCTGGGGTGGCCTGGCTGTCAAAGAGGGCACTTTTAGAATTTTAAAAAGTTATTTATGAGAGAGAAAGAGAAAGAATATGCAGGCATTTTACCCACCGGGTCATCTTCTTGCCAGTCTTCTTTGAGACATTTTAATCTACAGAGACAGTAATAAGCAAGAAGAGGTCGCCCCCCCTCCCTCCTCGGTCTAGCCAGAGCTACTGCTGCCCTTTGGGCCTCTGCCCTGAGCCAGGGCGCTGTACTTGCTGAGTTTTTAATCCCCATAGCAGGATTTCCCTGCTGACTCCACACCCACGAGCCTTTTCCAGACAGCTGCCACTCTTTCTGCTTCACTGCCAGTTCCTGTCGGGCAGTGCCCAGCCTTGGGTCTCTTGGCTGTTGGTATTGGGTGCACACCCAGCATTCTGCTGCCTCCCATGTGGAAGGTGGCACAGCTTCAAGAAGTTCTTTACCCTTGGTCAGTGGCATCTCACCCCCTAGGCTGCTTCTCTTCAGATTAGAGTCAAGTGGGTGCCCGGCCTTGATGAGGTCACTGTTGATGTCTATGTTTGACTAGTAGTAGATCCAGATCTTTCGGCTTGGAAGGCTCAGGGTATAATGCTGAGAGCAGTTCTTGCAAGTGAGCTGGGTGTGTTTTGGAGCTCCTGCAGCACTGGGAGGCTGCGGGAACCTGGCTTTGTCCTTTGGCCCCAACTGTTGGAGGCCTGGTGGGAGGCCGGGTCACAGAGTTCCAGTTTGCACAGCCTTGATCTGTGTTTCCAGCCCTTTCATGTGACTGTCACTGGGTTGTGTCAATTCAGACTGAGGTCAGATTCTGTCCCAAGGGTCTCTGGTGGAGTAGGAGAAACAGGAACGCGGGGGTGGGGTGGGGGGAGCGGGGCCATAATATGTTGAGCCAGCCTGGTTAAAAGAAGGAATTTTTTTTTTTTTTTTCCTGGAAATTTCCAGTACACTCAGTTTGGTCACATGTCTTTTAAGTTTTGAGTGTTTTTTTGATATAGGTTCTCACTGTGTAGACTGAAACTAGCTGTGTAGACTAGGTTGTCTTTGAACCCCTCTGCCTCTGAAATACAGGATTATAAGCATGCGCCATTGCGCCTGGCCTGTCTATAAAGTTAATACCAGAACTTTATCTATGTCAGTGAACAACAACACAATCTTCAGACGTGGCCTGACTGCTCTGCAACTCAATGTTCTTGCCTATAAAGACTGGGTAAATCTTACCTCACAGTGTGGTTTTTAACTTTAAAAAGTTAGTAGTGGGCTGGTGAGATGATTCAGTCAGAGGAGAAGCCCCAGAACCTACATGGTACAAAGAGAGACCTGACTCCCACAAATTATCCTCTGGCTTCTATATACGCACGGTGGTATATGTGTGTGCACTTGTACATACACAGTACACACAAAACACGAATTAAAATGTTAAAGAACAGTGCTTGGTATCTGCCCAATGTTGGACCAGGGTCTGGTGTCCTGCAAGCATGTCATGGCTGCCCTTACCGTGGCGGTAGTGATTTCCTCCTTCCCATTTCTGTGTGCTGCTGTTTCCTCTCGGCAGGGATGCAGAAGCTATATTGATACGGAATTTACAGAAATAATGTGATCATCCTTCGCGTGTCATCTGCCCTTGCTTGTGAGGTGACTGGGAGTCAGATGATTCTGAATTAGGGTAGCTTGGGCTGATTAGGGGCTGCTGCGTGCATTCTGACTTCCATTCCTTGCCTTGATGGGGATAACCTCACTGGAGAAGAAAGGGAGATAGGGCTTCCCAATTTCCCAGAGATGCTTCCTAGGCAGGCATCGGGGGTGTTGAGCTGCCCTTTCCCCTTTCTCTCTGGGTTCCCTTCTCCAAGCTTTTCAAGCTCTGCAGCGTCTTGTAGCAGATCCTCCCCACCCCCTTGATATTTCACTTCCATGGTTGTTTGTAGCCATAGCGTGTCTGAGTGGCCGCATCCGCCATCACGGGAGCAGCTACGGTAGCGTGTGCGTCTCCATGCGAGCCTGACCACTTGCTGTCTTCCTTGCTTGGGTTTCATCAGCTCTAAGATGAGTAGCAGCAAAGAAGTGCATCAGAATAGAAGCTGACATTTAGCGTGGCTTTCAGGGAGTCCGGCAGTGTAGTGAGCACACACTTACATCGATGGACCCGTGAGCCTGCACAGCCGTGTCTATTTATGGCCAATGACACTGGCAGGAGACACTCACTTGCACAGCTGCTTTGAACCTAGGGATTCTGGCTCCGAGTCTTAACTTTTCTGCATTGCTCTCCCCCAAAGGGACCAAGAGAGGCAGCACATATAAGAGTGTATCAAAAGAAGCGCCCGGGATAGATGGGATAGATGCAGAGAATGTCCCAGGAACGGGCAGCTAGGGAACTGAACTGAGAGGGGTTCTCTCTCTCTCCTCTCCTCTCTCTCACCCTCGCATGTTTCTTCTGCAGAACAAACTAAGGAATAAACTCACTGTCATGTACAGTCACATCAATGGAGCAACGCGCGCGCTGGAGGATGTGAGAGCCAAGCAGCAGATTGTCCGGGTGAGTAGTGACACTCGCACCCCGCCCAGCCCAGCCCTGGAATCGTCATCGTCTCCAGGTGGACAGGCATGACTCCTACCCGACCAGGTGCGCTCAGAAGTGTGTGAACAAAAACAGCAGTCTTGCAAAGCATGGCTGGGTTTGTGGATAAGTGGGTAGAAGGCTCACCTGACTTGCGTGGGACCCTGGGTTCTGTCTCAGCACCACATGAACTGGATGTTGCAAACCTGTAATCCCAACCCTTAGAGTTCAAGGCCCTCCTTGGCTCATAGTGAGTTTGAGACTAGCCTGGTCTACCAGAGACCCTGCTTCAAAAATAAACAAATGAACAAACAAGCAAACAAACAAATGAATAAATAAAATCTTGCAACGTGTGCAAAAAGTTATGGTGCCTATATTAGTCAGGGTTCTCTAGAGTCACAGAATCAACAGAATGAATATATTAAAAAGGAATTTATTGAGTTAGCTTACGAGATGTGGCCAAGGTAGTCCAACGATAGCTGCCAGTTTAGTTGCTCAGTCCAGTAGTTCAGTGGGTGACAGCTGAAGGCTGGATTCCTAGGGAGTGTTCAGTCACATTGAAGACTTGGAGAGTTGAAGAAATGAAGAAACCAGTTGGCAGGACGGGAGAGCGTTTTCTAGCACAGCTTCAGAGAGTCTCCTCTTCAAAGTTCTTTTCAACTTTCCCTTACGGTACTTGGTTGACTCTTGGTCTTGTGCCGGTATTTAGCCTTAGGTGGAGTTTATCACCCACTTTGGGCTGCATTCCCAAGCAACCCAACTCTGAGAAGACCCGGACCCAGGGGCCCGGCGGCTGCTACCGGACTCACACCATCCATGGGCTCAGACCCCACCCGTTTACCTCTTAATGGTTTCACACCCTCCTGAACTCTCTCTTCAGGTGGTCTAAGCTGATCTTAGTTAATGCCAGGTGTGTCAAATTGACACCCAGGATTAACTATCACAGTGCCGAAGAAATATCCTTCATAGAGCAAAAAGATTACTTGTTCGTCTAACCTTGGGAAAAATCGTGAAAAAAATTAGGGTCAAGCCTTGTGTGGTGGCACATGCCTGTGATCCCAACACTTGGGAGGCTGATGCAGGAGGATTGTCATTAGTACTACTTCAGCCAGGTAACATAGGTACCAGGCCCAGCCAGGGAGGAAAAAAAAGGAAAAAGAATAAAAGAATAAAAGAAAAATAAGAGTTGAAAAGTAATCATCTAGAAAGGTGGTTACTGTGTAAAGCAGGAGAAACAGGAAGTAAGAGTCTGTATCTGGAAGGGCGTCTGCTTATGAAAAGGAGGAGTGTTTCCTAGGGCTGACGTATTCCACAAACACAACAATAGAAGTTGATTGTTTCACAGTTCTGGAGGCCAGAAGTCCCGAGTGTTTCAGGGTCACACTTCCTCCAAAGCGTGCAGAGGGGGGATCAGTCCTGCCTCTTCCAGCTCTTTCCAGCTCTAATGTCTTCCAGCCTCCTCGTTCCAGCCTTGGCCTCCACTTCCGCCTGACCGCTTTCCCCTCCAGCTTCTCTTCTATATCATTTAATAGGACTCTGTCAGGGGGCTTAAGAGCCCACCTGGGTAATCCAGGAGGTTCTCCCTTAAGTGTGTCTGCAAAGATCCATGCTCTTTTTTGTTCTTTCTTTTAAAAATTTTTTTGATTTTTTTTTTTTTTTAGCATTTCATCATGAATACATCGAGTTTGACATTTTCACACCTTCATCCCCAATTCCATCCCTGCTCCTATCTCTACCCATCTCCCTCCTGTTTTCATGTCTTTTTTGCATGCGTGGCCCACTGTATTTCATCTGGGCTGCCTTTGATGGCACGAGCCTGAGTACTAGCTGAAGCATTGATCATGTATCAGTGAGTGTACCACTGAGGAAAGCATCTTCCCTCTCTCCCTGCCCTCCATCAGGAGTCTCAAAGGGAGGTAAGGGGGTTTCTCCCCATTATTTAAAGGATTGCTAAGTTCCCTTCAGTGGAAAGACAGCTGCTTTCTAAGTACCCATCCCTGCCGCTATGGCTTTATAGATGAGGCCTGGGTTCCAGTTCAGGCGCTGTCATGGACCAACGTATGTGGCTTGGGTGGTGTTGGAAGATCTCCGAGGCTTCCCTTTCCCATCTACACAGTGGAACCTCAACTCTTCAGATGGCGATTGTGAGACTTAAACGAGAAGCTGCAGTGAAATTGTGGATACTGGCTAAAGGGTAGATTAAATTGAGAACAAAGATCTACCCCCCATACTTAAATAAGGCAGTTTATCTCACTTGCTGTAACAGCCCAAGCCTAACTAGTTCCCTGACTGGACTAGTAGGGGCACTGTGTTCTACTGGTCACTCAGAGATTAAGGACCCACCCTTCTTGTGGTTTAACTGCTCAACAGTGCGATGCTCTCAACACCTCAGTGGAAGCTGTTTGGGTGTTTTGGGGGAAAAAAAAATCAATGTTTGGAGTATAACCGACATTATACTGACCCTCAAAGCAGAAGCGTCCAAAAGAACAAACAAAGAGGCACGCAGATCTAGGATTGCTTAAAGTACAGTGGGTTTAAGGATTTGTGGACAGAAGTGTAAATAGACTATCAGCAAGACAAGAGGATCCCTGTGCCCCAAGGCAGGACTAAGGCCAGGCAAAGGTGGCCTGTGGCCAGCTGGCACAGACCCAGTCTTTCTCAGAAACTATTAACATGAGGAATGTCCGGTAAGAAACAGCTTGGATACCGGTGGCCTGTGCAACGTGCTGGCTGACTCCCTTAACGATTTTGTTTGTCCTGTAGAGTTTGGGACATCAGGCTGGATCCTTATGCTGGTCACCTTTCCTTGTTCTGGCCTGTGTGCACACTCACATGCACACACCCAAGTGAACAAACAGATAAATAATCATTTACCCAGCAGCTGCTTGTAGCTTAAATAAATATCCCCAGTGCACCCTCTCCTTCCTCCCCCGTCTCTATCTACTGTCTCCTCCCCTAACTCCCAGAAGGAAGCACGGCTTTGAATCATTGTTCAGTCCATGAATTTCTTCATACTTGAAGGTTTAGCTTTGCATTTCTTAATTCATGCACACCACCATTCTGTTAGTGTCTAGGCTGTGTGTAAAAGCACCATATGGCTCCTCCTATAGGTTGTCTTTCTCTCATGGATGCCGGCCTGTGCCTCACTCCAGTTTATTACACCTCGGAACTTCTTTTATTATCATTATTATTATTAAATAAGGAACGTTTCACAAATCTGCATGTCATCCTCACGCAGGGCCATGCCAATCTTCTCTGTGTCATATCATTCCAGTTTTAATATAGGTGCTGCCGAAGCGAGTGCTCGTAACTTCTTAATTCCATCCCATGATTGGGTCTTCATTTTTGTATCAAGCCTCCTGTGTTCACATTATTTCCAGGTGTTTGTTTTTATTTTTCCTCCTATGGTCTTGCTGTGTTGCCTAGGGTAGCCTCAAATGTATGATCTCAAGTGATCCTTTCGCCTCGGTCTCCAGGGTGACTGAAACCACGGCCATGTGCCCACTGTGACCTGCTTTCATTTTGCTGTTTCAATGTGGTTCGATGGGTAGAAACGCTTGCTGGGAACTCAACATTGTGAAAGAAGAAGAAAACTGACTTCTGAAAAGTTGTCCTGTAACCTCCACATATATGCTATAGCATGCATGAGCGTTCTCTCTCTCTGTCTCTCTCTTTCTCTCTCTCTCTCTCTCTCTCAATAATGTGAATGCATAGCATCTCCCTAGGAGTAGAGTTGCTGGGTCTCTGAAGGGAGGTGGGGTAGGTACCTCTGAATGGACTATGCATTGCCAAGTGGCTGTTCAAAGTCACAGTGTGAAACAATGACATTAGTATCCCCCCATCTCACAACACGTGAGGGGTACAGCTCACGACATGTGGGGGGTGCGGCCTTAGTATTTCACCTAACTGATAATACCCCCCTCCCCCGTCCTCTAGGACTCTGCAAACAGGAAGCTGGAGCAACTGAAACAAGAATATATGGAAATGAAGGCTCTCATCGACGCATCAGAGGCCACCGCCACACGCAAGATGAAGGAAGAGGAGAAGAGGGTTAGCAGCAAGTTCGACACCATTTTCCAGGTCCTCCTTAAGAAGAAGAGTGAGATGCAGAGTCTGAAGGCTGAGGTGGAGCTCAGCCTCACCAAGGAGGACGAGTTCGAGTTTCTCGAGGTGAGTCATGATGGGAGTGCTTTCTTTCTAAGCCCCCCCGAGGCTGCGTGGAGGGGGCCCTGCAAGAGATCATCAGGAGCATCCCTGATGCGTGATGAGTTTCTGAAGCATTTGAACTTAATGGACTCGGAAAAGCATCCGTGTATCCTCCCACGGTTCCGCACCCCAGGATTCTGGTAGAGCTCCCCAGGCTGTCTGTCCTGGGTGTCACAAAGCTGCGTGCTGTGCAGAAGCAGGATGGGCCCCATTGGTTTTGGAGCTCAGCCCTGTCTGCCAAGTGCACCCGGGGATGGTACTGGCAGAATCTCGTTCCTTGTGGATGTAGATCAGAGATCCTTCATTCTTGCTGATTGTCAGCAAAGCTTACTTTGTCACACCAGCAGGGCAGTTTCTCACTCTGTGAAACTCCTTGATTCTTTTTTTTTCTTTTGCGTGTGTTTGTGCTGTGTGCTGTGTATGTATGTGTGTGTGTGTATGTGTGTGTATGTATCAGAGGGCCCTGCGTGTGCCTGTAGAGGCCCAAGGGTGACTTCAGAAGTCATCCTGGATTGCTTCTACCTCCTTTGTACTTTGCTCTGAAATTTCCAGCCTCTGCCTTCCAGAGCCAGAAGTGCAGGCTGCTGCTATTTCTGCCTGTCATTTTTTACATGGGATCTGGGATCCAAACTCAGGTCCTTCTGTTTTCGAGACAGAGTCTTAACTCTTGAGCCATCTCTCCAGTCCCCCTTTCCCCCACAGACATCTCCTCATTCTCTTTTAACGACTTTTACCTGGTTAAACCTGGCCCACTCAGGAGAATCACCCTTTTGATGAATTCAGTTGACTGGTTTGATGTCATATACCCCTGCCATGTTCCTTACCAACTAATCGCAGAAGAATGTCCTTCACATTCGCCCTCTTGCCTGCATGCAAAGGGATGGTTGCAGAGGGTGTGCCTAAGGTTGGGAATCTTGGGACTGCCTCAGTAAGGCTGATGCTATATCGGCCTGCAACCTGGCCTCCCACCATTCTACACGGTTCTTGGAAGGGCCTTTCTAAAGCATTGTTCCTCTTTTCTTTCTGGCCTCATGCCCCTTACATGGTCCATGAAGTTCTTGCTTTTGCCATTGAGCTCGTCTCTCTCTGGCATACCTTGCCTGTGCCCTGTGTTCTGCCCACAGCAGGCACTGTTCATTCCCCAGACTTAGTGGATACTGGGTAGAAATGCCTTGCTGACCTGTGCTGCCCAATGCTTTTTCCCTGGGACAGTTCTGACCATCCCTACCCCTTGGGTACCACTATCATACACTCTGGGTGTTGCACAATGAATTCATCCCACCAGCTTTACTGCAGCACTGATGACATCACTTCAGATGTGCTTGCTTTCTGTCTGTCCTTTGGCTGTAGGCCATCCCGTGTCACTACCATCCCGTGTCACTACCCTGTCCCTCCTTTGTATGTCGATTACAGAGTCCAGAGCCAGGCACAAAGGGGCTGTCCAAGGAGCCACCGGCTTTGGTGATTTTTCACTCCCATGTCCCAGATTCTTTGCCCGGTACAGGACTGATGGAATCTTGTTCTCTCTGTGCTCAATGTCCTCCAGTACCTAGGCTAGCAGCATTATGCCTCCCGCAAGGGCTCATTACCGTGACTTACAGCAGCTGAGCTTTCTAGAATGGATTCCCCTTGGGTCCCTTTGTTCCATAGGAACCAAGTCAACCTGATAGCTTGGGACTTTCAGTGACCCTCCCATGTGGTAGAATATGTCAGTCTTGCAGGTCATGAGGCATCCCTGCCCACTGTCTGACCTGGGGTTTAGGACTGTACTAGGGGAGGTGAGAGTCCCATATTCCCTGAGAGCAGGAGAAGAAATGACCATGCGTGTCCATGTCTGTCATTGGCACAGTTTCTGGCGAGCCACGTGTCCTGTCTGGATTTGTTTCCCACTCTGCAAGATGAGCCTCTTCGGAGGCTCTTGTAGCTGCAGGTCTTAAAGGAGTGCTGGAATAGCTGGCAGCCTCAGGCTGGCGATTGGAGGTGGGCGAGGATGGAGCCCCATCCTTGGCTTCTCTGAGAGTCACCTGTATTTAACTCCCTGGCTTATTCCAGAAAGCAGCGAAACTGCAAGGAGCCTCCACAAAGCCAGTCTACATTCCTAAGGTGGAGCTGGACCATGAGCTGATAAAGGATGTCTACCAGGGCGCCTTGGACCTCAAGAAGGAGCTGAAATGCTCCGTCAGGCAGCTGAAGGAGAAAAAGGCAGAGGACGCCCTCAGCTCAGGTAACACCCGCCTCCTACCCAGCCCTGAGAGAGGGTCGCTTCATAACCTGGGTAGTGCTTCAGGGGTCCTGAAACTATGACCTCCACTGGGGGAGTCTGTGCTTTATCTTCAACATCATAGTCATCCTTCCAAAAGAGGTGTTTGGGACTCGATGCTGTGAAGAGCTCTTTCTGAGGATATCTGAGGTAGATTTTTGAATGGACACTGGCTTGCCGGTGTGCTTGGTGGAGAAATGGCTAGTCACAGAATCAGAGAAGCCTGGAGTTCTCCTTTGCACCCCTTTCCTTCCCCTGTATCTCATCCACCACCACCACCATTTCACTTCCCTTTCCTCCCTACAGGACTGAGGATCCCTTCCAGGGCCTTGTCCCCACTAGGCAAGCACTCTACCACTCATCTGCAGCCCTGGCCTTTGGTTTTCCAAGGCAAGGTCTCTGTGTAGCCCAGGCTGGTATGGAATTTGTGATCCACCTGCCTCCACCTTCCAAGGGCTGAGATTAAAGGCATGCGCACCACCACAGTTAGCCGCCAGATTTTATTTCTTTTCAATTTGTAACATTTCATGGACTTTTTTTCCTATTTTTACAAGCATATTGAGTATTTATCCCAGTTTCCCTCCCTCCTCCCTCCCTTCCATCCCCTTCCTTTCCTTCACTGTTCTCTCCCACTCCCACCCTCCCACCTGTGTGCTTCTATGGACTCCAGGGTTCACTCTGGCTTGTCTACTCCTGTGGGGGCTCAGGCTGTGGTGTATCAAGTTACCTCTCTTCAGCCTCCCCCCCAACCCCCACTGATTTGTGCATTTCCCTTCACTCATCCAGCTTTAGACCCAAAGGTTTCCATTCTAAGTGCCCATTCTATGGGTATAATAACAGCTACCTACAGAGCAGTTTGATGCCCTGTCTTCCTGCCTATAGGTTTGTTGTCTGTCTTCCCTATTGATCTTTTTCCTTCTCTTTTTCAGGTTCTTGTTCTAGTTTCCAGTAATAGGGATGTGTATCATTCTGACAGAAAGGTCTTGAATCCAAGCAGAAAGCTGTTGGTTGTCTCCTTGATACTCATGCCACTATTACACTGGTGGTCACTGTTGCTATGGTGATTGTATTGCAACTTACAGATCTCATGCTGTTTATGGGGCTTGTGATTATTTCTCTCCCCCAGCAGCTTTTACAGTATTTCTTGGTACTGTGTAAGCTATCCAGCAAGGAGAAAGTCCTCAGACCGGTTCCATTTGATATATTTTGCCCATGTTCTGTGATTCATTTGTGTTGCATCTTCAGTAATAAGGTCTTAAGAGTTTTTGGAGGACTACCAAGAGTGATGGCAATAGCCTGTGATGTTTGGGGGACTTTATGACTCCTCTGACCAACATTTTATCAGAAGTGTCACATTCCTGTTACTCACTAGTACATTTTTGGAACGTCTCATGAATTTGCATGTTATGCTCGCTGAGGGACCATGCTAATCTTCTCTGTGTGGCTCCAGTTTTAGTACATGTATGGCCAAAATGAGCTCCAGATTTTGTTGCTTTAACTTCTGACTCTGTCACCTGGTCCCAGTGCAGCCAGTGATAGAGGGAATGTCCCATGTCATTCATGGTACATCCATTGGCTGTGTAGTCATCCCTCATTACTACCCTTTTCCTCCACGCATGTCCAGTGCACAGCCCAGAGCCTGGCACACAAGGAATGTCCAGGGAGCCACCTGGTTCAGCAACTTGGCACTAACCCCCAAGGACCCAGATTCCTGCTCAAAACAGGACTGGTGGTGGAATCTTGTTCTCTCTCTTTGCATGGTGCCCACTAGTCCCTAGGCCAGAGGCATTATGTCTTCCTTATCTGCTCATTCCTGAGTCTTGGGGCCGCTGGACTCTTTGAGCAAGGATTCCAAGTCCTCGACACCTGTTCCCTTTGGCTATCACCCATATCCCAGGGCCAACACCCTAAATGGTCTCTCTGCATCGACTTCTGTAGCCAGAGTTTTTCAGGGTGCAAATCTCACCTTGTTTCCTCCTAGAATCCCGCAAGATTACCAAGCCAGACCCTGGACCTAGCCTACAGAAGCCAGGTCAGATGCCTATCTTTCTAGTCTCGTGTCCTACTGACCACTCACATGTCTCTCAGTGCATGCTTCCTGTCACAAAACCTTTATATGTACTCCCCCATCACCTGGAAGGTTAGCACTCCACCGGCTTTGCCTACTAATTCCCCTTCACTCTGATTTGCTGTTTTGTATGGTACTATGGTCATGGGGATTTATGAATCGAGGGCCTTGCATTTGTATGAGGCACATGCTCTACCAGCGATTATCTCAACAGCCCTTTGTTATTTCGAGACAGGATCTTGCTAAATTGCTTCGGCTGGCCTTGAATTTGTCATCTTCCTGCCTCAGGCACTGAAGTAGCTGGAATCACCAGGCCCGGCTGTCTTCTCACTCTTGCAAAAGTCATTTCAAACATTGCATTTATCTGCCAGGTTTGCATTGCGTTTATCTGCCAGGTTCCCTTGATATTAATCCCTTATCCTTTTGGGACCCGTCCTTCGAGGTTCCCATGCGTGTCCCTCAGCAGAGGCGCTGACCACGATGAGGTCAGGGGTGTGGTCACTGGTTGCTGTTCCGCAGAGCCTGGCACATCTGTTGCGTAATTCAGGGGATGGCTGTGAACTTTGCTGTGGCCAGCAGAATGTCCTTGCAGAGAGAGGGGCTTGTGAAATAGATGATGATAGAGCCCCTCTGTGGAAGGTTCTAGAAGGACTTCCCAAGGAAATTGTGGATGTTGGGGGGAGAGGAGAAAGAAAAGAAGCAGTGGACAAGGAGTTAACAGTAACCGAGTCTCCATTCCATCAGGTTCCTTGACCTCATTCGGGGGTCCTGTCAGGCTTATCAGCAGGCTGGTATCCACCTCACTGTACGGCCAGGGAAACCAAAGCTCAGCGAGGCCTCAGGTTGAGTATTGGGGGAAGAAGAACTTCACCCCAGTTGCATTTTAAGCAGAGAAGACAGGGACTAGACCCAATTGGTCATCTTGGTACTTAGCACTTTCTTCACTACTTCAGGTCTCTTGTGCAAGCGACTGGATGGGGTGGTCGGTGAGGCCGCTGTCTTTGTGAGCGCTCTGCCACCAGCATGGCAGCGCTGACCCCCAGGGTCCGTGGGGGAGAGCCCCACACAGTGACTCTCTATGTGACTCTTCCCTCTGACACAGGTATCGCGGACGACCAGGGTCCAGAGTCCACGGGCAAGACCGCACGCCCTGCAAAGAAGGTCCCACGTAAGTAGCCCTACCTCGTCTGCCCGGTGGGGGTGTGGTTGAACCTAACAGGTGCTTTGACTGAGACCCTCCCAGGGAATCACTGCAGCTTCCAGAAGGGCACAGTCCATCCCAGGTGACCACGGGGGCTCAGGTATCCACAGGAGAAAAGTCAGCTAACCCAGCACGGCATGTAGAGCTGCCCTATGGGCGGAGCTCCGCTGGGGCAGGAAGGGAGAGAGTTCTCCACGTTGGATAGCCAGACTGTCTGGAATGACAGGAACGACAGGGTCCCCAAAACCCCAAGTCCTGACCCAGTGCTTAGTCCTGCAGGAGATAGCATGGGGCTAGATGAGTGGAAGCCACAATTCTCCACCGAGCAGCCTGTCACATGCTCTGCTCTGTTGACATTTCTCGTGGCATCCGCTCCTACCCTCTTCTCTTCCCCCAAGCCATCGTAGATTTCCTAGTGATCCCAACCTGTGAAAATGTGATGGCTTATATAGACAGCATATTGGCTCATTCATTCAGAGAGTGACATTTGACTTCCCTCCCTCAGACATCAGTTTTGCCCCCTTTCCCACAAGGGTGACGTCAACATCACTGAGAATGTGTGGTCTGTAGCCATGAGGCTGAGGAGACAGTGGTCCTTAGTTTCATTGTCTGTCACATTTGGGCATGATGGCATTGAGTCCAGGGGATGGCATTGTGAGGTGCTAGGTTGTAAATAGGCAAGCTGTGATGGCTTTCCCAAGGCTGCATGAGAAAGCGGTGGTATGATGCCCCCATGCTGGGCATGAGAGAGCTCCCGATGAGCCTTTCTGGGTTGTAGCATTTCACTCATCTTCATTCCCTCTGTGGACTAAAGCAGCTAGTGTTGGGGCTGGGGCTGTGCTTATCATTGATAGAGGAAGGACCTTGGGAAGGCAGGCTGTGTGTGTGTGTGTGTGTGTGTGTGTGTGTGTGTGTGTGTGTGTGTACACACAAGCAGAGGCTAGAGGAGAACATCAAATGTTCTATCACATTCCGCCTTATTCCCTTGAGATAGGAGTCTGTCATTGAACTTGGAGCTAGGCTCTCTACTTCACATGATGCTAGGGTTATAAGTGGGTGTGGCCATGCCAGGCTTTTTTTGTTTTTTTCATGGGTGCTGGGATTTGAACTCAGTTCTCCATGCTGGTGCAGCAAGCACTCTTCCTCACTGAGCCTTCTCTTATCTCAAGTCTTTTCTTAATCAGTCCTAGAAGGGTGATTTTTAATTCACTGTTGTGATTCTTGACCATTCTTTTTTCTACTCCCTCTTTTTTTATTTATGGTTCACTATGTTTTAATGGAATAATTACCTCAGGAAAATGTGCATGTCTTAAATGTACACTTAAGTACATTTTGATAGACGATTCAGGTGTTACCATCACTGAAGGCAACTGAAGCATTCCTCATTACCATATCAGATTCCTTTCTGCTCCCTATGAGTCATTCCCTTCCCTCCATTGCTGACTCCTAGCATTGTAGGTGTGTGCTGCCTTCAGACCCTTGAATGGTCAAGAGGAAACACCCTTTGTTTGAAAGTGTGAGATGTATGCCAGGGAATGTTGTTAGAGTCTTTGGAAAGTATCATGGTAATTGTGCCTTGAAATATGTTAATCCTGAAAACTTTGTTTTTCAGAAGATAAGAAGTCCAAGAAACCATGTAAGTTGACCATTTGTGCCTCTTTTTATTATTGTGACATGAACAAGTACAGAGCTAGTGTGGACGGCAATGGTACCTGCCTGGGACGTTCTTCCATGGATCCAGTTTGATGACTATGTATGGCATGAGGTGGGAGGGGAAAGTCCAAAGTAAATACTAAGACAGATAAGGTCGGTGGTGCCTTATGTGAACTCCTAGCTGGTCAAGAGTGTGTGTGTAGAAGTGGCTGTTGCCAGTCAGCTTGGAAGGAAGGAGACATCTATTTCTTTATGCCATATTGCCAATTCATGTTTCTTCTTTCCCACCCGCAGCCCCTGCAGCCAGTCCTACCGCCTCACCTCCTAAGTTTGGAGCTCCTGGACAGTCAGTGGATCTGAAACCTGACGGTAAGTTATCATGGGCTAGAGGTAATGTGAAGTATCCACTGTGACTTTGTCCTGACCACTAACCACTCTTTGTGTGTTCTCTCAGCTACAGCTAATGCTACCACCGCACAACCAAACTCTGCAGCTCTCAGAGCTAAGGTTCTAGAGAACTTCTTAGCCAAGTCTAGACCTGAGCTCCTGGAATGTGAGTAATGCACCTATGTGGATAGATGAGTGGGTGGATGTGTGGATAGAGGATTAGGTGGATGGATGGATGGATAGGTGCACAGATGAATAGATGATATGAATGTGTAAGTGAGTGGATAGATAAATTAATGGATTGGTATATATGTAAGTGAGTGGGTTTGATGGATGGATGAGTAGATGAATGATGAACTTGGGTTGTTGGGTAGATGAATGGGTGCTTACCTGAGTGAGTAGATGGATGAATGGATGGATGGATGGATGGATAGATGGATAGATAGATAGATAGATAGATAGATAGATAGATAGATAGATAGATAGATTGGGTGGTTGGATGGGTGTATGTATGAGTGAGTGAGCAGGTGGATATGCCAGTGGATGGGTAGATAGATAATGGATATGTGTGTGGGTAGATAAATAGGTGGGTGGATATATGAGTGTGTGGGTGTCTCTGTGTAAGTGAATAGGTAGATGGATAGTTGGATGTGTGGTTGGCTGAATGGATAGGTGTTTGCGTGAGCAAGTGGTTGGGTAGGAAGATGGATGGGTATGTGTGTGGGCAGGTGAATTTGTGTGTGTGGGTGGATGGATAGTTGAACGTGTGTATGGATAGATGGATGTTTGTATGAGTGGGTGGCTGGGTAGGTAGATGGGTGGGTATGTGTGTGGGCAGGCAGATGGATGGAGGATGGATGGACAGTTGGATGTATGGTTGGGCAAATGGATGGATATTTGCACGAGTGGCATTGGGGTGGGTAAATGGATGAATATGTGAGTGGTTAGTTAAGTTGGCGAGTCGATATGTGAGTATGTGGGAGGATGAGTGGCTGTGTAGGTAGATGGATATGTAAGCCCATGGATGAACGCATGGATGGATAATTGGATGAGTACGTGAAGTAGGTGAGGAGATGGACCGAACAAATGTATAGATAGGAAAACTGTAAAAATGAGAGCACTTTGGGCCCCTTGTCATTGGTTTCTTGGGGGGGTGTTTTCTCAGATTCTGTTAAAGTCATCCTGGACTACAACACCGCCCACAATAAGGTGGTTTTGGCAGACAACTACACCACTGCTTCCGTGGCCGATGTGCTGCAGACCTACCGGTCGCACCCCCAGAGGTTCACCTACTGCTCCCAGGTTCTGGGCCTGCACTGCTACAAGAAAGGCATCCACTACTGGGAGGTGGAGCTACAAAAGAACAACTTCTGTGGGGTAGGCGTCTGCTACGGCAGCATGGAGCGCCAGGGTCCCGAGAGCCGGCTGGGCCGCAACAGCTCCTCGTGGTGCGTGGAGTGGTTCAACAACAAGATTTCCGCCTGGCACAACAACGTGGAGAAAACTCTGCCCCCGACCAAGGCCACGCGAGTTGGCGTGCTGCTCAACTGTGACCACGGCTTCGTCATTTTCTTCGCCATCACTGAAAAGGTCCATCTGATGTATAAGTTCAAGGTGGATTTCACTGAGGCTCTGTACCCAGCCTTCTGGGTGTTCTCCGTGGGTACGACGCTCTCCATCTGCAATTCCAAGTAGGCAGCTACCGGGCAGGCCATGGACACTTGGACTGGGCATCTGGGGGAATTTACACGATTAGTGAAAATGCTGTAAGTGGGACTCCCTGGAGACCTTCTCCGAGTCCCCATTAAAAAGAGGGGAGAGATGGGCTGGAGAGATGGCTCAGGGGTTGTGACTCTGTCTCACAAGCAGAAGGTTCTGAGTTCGGATCCCAGGTCCCACGTTAAAAAAACAAAACCAAAGAGGGGAGAGGACGGGAGGGCATTGAAGGGAGGGGTGGGGTAGGGAGGATAAAAGGGGGCAAGGCCTGGGACGGGGCGGGGTGATTATCCTTTGGGTGGGGAAGCGAGTCTACCTTGTGGTATTCATCAAGGCAGGGTGACCTCCTCTTACTGTTTTCAGAAATTTCCATAGGAAATCTATGGTTGTGCGCTTTCTCAGATAATAGGTGGGCTACTCTTTCATATCTCAATATTTTTTATGATATTTTAGGTTTGTAAAAAATTCCAGTCATTGAACCTCGGTGTATATATTATCTCTTTGGTGCTGGGGATTGAACTTAGGGCCTTGTAGATGCTATACTGAGCTTCGTCCTTACTCT
The DNA here is from genome assembly GCA_023101885.1 of Typhlomys cinereus. Classification (NCBI taxonomy): domain Eukaryota; kingdom Metazoa; phylum Chordata; class Mammalia; order Rodentia; family Platacanthomyidae; genus Typhlomys; species Typhlomys cinereus. The sequence continues at coordinate 1,096,286 of JALPQD010000352.1, read as the reverse complement.
GGATTTCATTATAGCCCTCCTTCCCAGGAGTTCTTTTTTTTAGATAAGGTTTGAACACTATGATCTGAATCAGCCAATGTTCATTTCGTGACTGGGCGCAGGTCCAGGTGACCCAGATCCAGTTGGGATAGAAATCTCTCTCCCTCCCCCATGTTGAACTAGGTATTCTCAGTGCAGATACTTCGGCTGCTGCGCTGACTAGAGCAGCTTCTTACAGACTAGGCAAGGGGTTGGGGGTGGAGGGGTGAGAGGAGGGACCAGAAGCGTGATGGCTCGCCTGACAGCTGTCCCTCTTCCTCTTAGATTGTAGATGCTGGGCTGATGCTGTAACCCGCCACCATGGTGACTGCAGTCAGCCGGCCAGTGAGGCCAGCTACCCAAAGCCCTGCTCTCAGGCAGATGGGTGGCTACTGCAAGGTCCACAGTCAGCCACCTGCTGGGGTGGCTTCCACCTCAAAGGACCTTCTAACAGATCCATAGGAGATGGTAACTTTGCCATTGAGCCCTCCCAGGCCACAGGCTTCAGGCCCTCTGCTGACTCTGTGGTCTGTTGTTTGCCCTGTCCCCTTCTGCTGTCTTCATTCGAGCCAATTCCAGATGCTCATATTGACCAGGGTAGATAGAGGTCAGGAAGACTTTTAAGGCTCAGGGGAAGGACAAGTTAAGGAGAGTCATTGGACCAGTGGCGGTTTTCCCTGCAGTGTTTCATGCAGTGAAAATAACCCAGTCCATTAAGGGGCAGGTTGCTGTAATCTCCCCCCATGCACCTTCTATCCTGAGGGAATCGAGTTCCCATCTAGAAGGTGTGAGAATCTGGCCTCAGGAGTCCACGCTGATTTTTCCCAAGAAGAGAACCTCCCTTCAATCAGCCTTCTATGAAAAGAGGTCACCGTTGGGAAAACAGGACTCCTGGACCTTTTCCTACAGATATTTGAGAATTTAGTCCATCTCAGGCCCCCAGTACTAGGTGGTCCTGCTAGATGTGCTATCTGAGGCTTCTCCTAGAGCTTTGAGTTTCCTGGGGGAGAGAACCTTTCTTCGTAGGGAGCACGTCCCTGCTGTAGATGCTGTGTGGACTTTGAAAGACTTCTTTCTTTGCTGCCTAGAAGTTCCCTGTTGATGTTTCTCCACATTCAAAGATGTCCACATGCATCTTTGTTGATCTGAAACAAAGTCTCATCTGAAGCCAAGTCCTACTTGGGAAATGGCTGGGCTTAGAGGAGTGGAATGCCAAGGATTAATCCAGGGCCCCTGCTCGGGCTCTTCTCAGAAATGAGGGCAACGGAGAGGGCTCTTCATAGCCAATAGCGACTCGGGCTAGGGAGACATGGGCCCCTGTGCTTATGAGAGTCAAGCAACCAAAGCTCAGTGTGGTACAAGGTGCATTGGAGTCGAGTGGAGGAGCAAAGCCTTGCTACCAACGTGTACCTTTCTGTTTGCAATGGTTAGAGCTTTGCCTTGTCTTGCCTTTCACGGGTACTGTACCTAGGGCCCTAGAGTGGGCAGGGCCTCCCTCCCTTTTCCTCTTCTCATTTTGCAGAATCAGGCAGGTGGAGGGTAGAGCTACCCTTCACTTCTCTTGCCATTCCAACATAGAGGAGGTTGCCTTCTAACATGAGTGATGGGGAAAACCCTGGTGCCTTAGGGAAAGTGTTAGAAATCCCTACAAGCTTTGGCATAAAATTCTGCCCTAGATACAGATAGTAGGGACTATCTGTCACTATGGTGTGATTAAACCAAAGGTCAAAGTCAAGCCTTTGTTTTATTCAAAACTTGTTGGCTATTTATCCCTATTTTAATATTCTAAAATCAATATTTGATCTATGACTAATACGAATATTTTATCTTTTGTATCATTTTCTCACCCACTGTGGATTTTTAACTAATAAGTAATATTTAGGCTACTATTTCTCAAGATTAGTACTTTTTCAGAAGTAATTTTCAAAGGAAATAATCACTGTACACAGGACAAGACTGTGCCTCAGATACTTTGAAGGTAGCATGTGGCCATTCTGTCTGGCATGAAGGCACCGGTGGAAATACTATTTGTCTATCAAGCTGGAACCCGCTGGTGAGGGGTTCACCCCTGAAGGCCGTTGCCCGGATTCCACCCAGCTGCCCCGAGACCGATAGCCTCTTTGAGGCCTGCTTGGTGCATGTGCTGTCCTGCAGAACCTTTGGGTAAAGGATGCTCAGGACAGACGCAATGGCTTCCTGACAGTGCCAGGGTAGAACATAATGGCAGTGTAAGCCCCACACGGACAACTGTGGGACCTGAACCAAGAAATGCCATTTTATATATGTACTTGTTCACTTGTCCTCACCAAGAAACACCGGATATGTCAATGCTATACATAGACTGTCTGACCCAACTGTGTATGTGACTCTAGCCACAAAAGGTCAGCTTCAAATTAGAGAATACTTTACACTCCTGAGCCGCCACTAGCTAGGAGGACAGCCTTGAACGATAAGGTATAAAGATTATGAACCGAGCAAGTGGAACTGTGCAACCAAAAGCCAGCCACTAGCTGCTTGGGAAATTCCAAAGACCGTAAGTAATGTAGGAGGTATTAGAAATGGCGCTAATGGTCAGAGCTGACCAATCTCCACTCGCCAATACTCTTTTTACTTTTATTTACCCAATCGTGTATGTGTTAGGTTAGAGACACCCTCCTTCTATTGAAATAGTTTATAAAAGAATGTGTAAAACAAAGATGGGGCTCTCTTTGGGATCTGGAGCTCGAGCTTGTTTTGCATAATAAAGCCCTTGTGCTTCAGCGGTGTCTCTTGGGATCTAGAAATCTGGGCACAACAGCAACCAGTGAGGGGCAGTAGGAATGGGGGCTTGTTTTCGCGTTCATTCTCCTGTTGCCCAGATTGGAATGTAACAGAAAGCTAAAAAGTGAAACAGAAAACAGTTCCAGTCCACAATGGGCTCCATTCAGGATCTTGTCCCTGTCCAGAGAGGAAAGATGTAGAATTGACTTCGCTGGAGGTTAAAGAAATGGTCTTTGTCCCTGGTTAACTATGGGAAAGGGCCCCCAAGTGCTTGGAATTTCACAAGAAATTTTTCTTGTGGGTCTGTTACTCATGTCCCTCTTGGGTCACACCTGAGTGTATTTCAAGGGAAGAGATGACTCAGGATGGTAACTGGCCAGAAGGGTCAACTTGGTGATTAGAGGGTTGTGGTTTTGAACTACTAGGACCTCCTGCAGGAAGAGAAGGGGCTGCATTCAATTACAGGACCAGTGATTGACTCCCACCTACATAACGATGTTCTAACTCCATCTCTGGATAGCACGATGCAGCTTCCTGCCTGATATGCATGTGGCTGCGGTGCAGACTGGTGTGTCCTGCCTTCTTGAAGACAGGGCAGTGAAGCTTTGCCCTCAGACCTGCCAGACCTTGTCCTGAATGTCTCTTTATGTATCTGGTTTTAACTGGTATCCTTTATAATAAAATCAAAATTATAAACAATCTCTTGATTGTATCCTTTATAATCAAATCAAAATCATAAATTACCTCTTGATTTGTATCCTTTATAATAAAATAGAAATCATAAACAATCTCAAACCCACGTGTTATCCTGGCATCTGTAGTTTCTAGAAGATGGCTGAACTCAAAGGCAATCATCATAGCTTCAGAATTCACGGCCAGTCAGTCAGCAGTGGGTCTCAGGGCAGTTGGGAGGGCGGCCTGCGTCCACCAAAGTGGAACCGGAGCCTGGAACCTGGCCAGGCATGTGGGACTGGTCCCTCTACTCGGGGATCACATGTAACTTCTAGTGGCTTGCATCACCCCCATTTTGGGGTTTAGCACTGGCTGTTGGAAGACTGGCACAGGGACCTACGAAGTGTGAATGACACCCACAGGACTGGCCTGACTCCGAGGGAACTGCGTGCAGGTATTTCTCATATCTGCAGTGTCCCTTGGCGGCTTGCTCTTGCATGCAGATGCTGCTTCAACGGTTGTCAGACCTCTGGGGTCTGGGGTGGGAGGACTCGAGTGCTCTGAAATAACACAGACTTGGAATTGTGGGAAACGGGGCCAAGAGTTGCAAGCACAAGGCCCTGAGCTTTATTACAAAGCATTTTGATAGAGGTCTGGTCATGTAAGCAGCAGGAAGAAGAGGGTAAACTTAAACATAAGACAGGACGTGTGAGGATAATTAACTTTGTGGGAACAAAACAGCACGCAGCTGCAGATGGTAAGGAGTTCAGCTAAACTATCTCTGTTCTCAACAATATTTGTGAACAGCAGATAATTGGGCCCTGTCCTCAAACATTCTCTCTGTGTTTGTGTTAGGCGAATCCAGGCCTGTCAGGAACCTGGCTGGATTTCATTTGCATTAGATACTCTGGTAGGAAGTATATGATCGGATTTAACCTTCTTTGTGATCCTTGGTGGTTACTTTAACCAAACCAAAAAAAACCCCCAGTTCATTCATTCACTTTGTGTGTGTGTGTGTGTGTGTGTGTGTGCGTGTGTGCGCGCGCGCGCGCGCATCAGAGGGTAAGTGTCCCTATGGAGAACCAAGGGTGACTTTGGGAACCATCCTGGTTTTATGCAGCTGGCTCCTTTTTGCTTGGCTCTGGGATTTCCCACCAGGACCAGAAAGGTGGACCACCGCAGTTTCCGCCTGGCGTTTTTCCGTGGGACCTGGGATCTAAACTCAGGACCTTCTGTTTGCAAGACAGTCTTAACTCCTCAGCCATCTCTCCAGCCCCCTTGGGGGTTACTTTTAACCCTGTTTTCTGAGAGCATTCTCAACAAACCAAGGTTCACATGGGAAGAGCTTGATGTCACATGTTCCAAGAACATCTTTCTCTGTTTTCCTCCACAGTTACAAAACAGATGAAAGTGTTAGAATAGCAGTTCAGTAAAGATCAAGATAAACTGTAGGAGTTAACTAATTTTAGGCAGCTAATTAGGGAAAAGAGATTTGTAATACATAGTCCAAGTCCAATTTCGTGTAACGCAGGCATATGCAGCTGGCTCCCAGGAAGCTCCCATCCCTCCTCCACATGTGCCCTTTCACATATCTTAATGCACCTAATTGCAACAGACTGATGAACCATAAGAACGGTTCTAAGAAAGCTTCCAAGAAGAAGAGCACTCCAGACCGCCTGTTAGCAAGGAGATGAGGTAGCCAGGGAAAACTGCAAAATGTCACTTTATGGCTAAATTTTTTAAGATGACAAACACTAGATATTGTTTATTTAATGTTATACATAAGCCACACTAAAATGTCCAGAAGCTGGCTTGTCTTGCTTGGTGCTATGTGGTAGTGGGAAGACTCAAAGAGGACCTGTGAGAGACAGTAAAAGTTCTCTCTTCCCCCACATTAGCAGTTGAACAGGAGCCCCCTTTCCCTGTTGTGGTCCTTGAAGAGGTTGATTTGTTAATATGGAAGGGCCAAGTGTCTTTCAATAGCAGTTGGTCATCTCTGGTGAGTTACAGTTTATGAAGTTTAGTGTAAATAATGCTTTCATGCTTGGGGTGCAAGATTCCTCTCTAGGTTCCTCTTTTTCATTTGTGCATTGTGATGCGAGGAGGCCACTAGCTCTCTCAACTATGACTGTCCTGTGGGGTTGTTTTTTGAGGTGTATACAGGTCTGCTCTTAATTTGAAAGGGGGGCAATAATAGCAGATAGTGTTTTATTTTGTTTGTATGTGTGAATACCAGAGGGCACTTGACAGGCCTGTGGAGGTCCAAAGGTGACATCGAGAATCATCCTGGATTGTTCTACCTCCTTATTGCTTTGCTCTGGGGTTTCTCAAGCTCTTCCTTCCAGGACCAGAATTATAAGGCACTGCCATATCTGCCTAGCATTTTTATGTGGGATTTGTGGATTCAAACTCAGGTCCTTCGCTTGCAAAGATTTTAGCCATCCCCCCACCCCCATCTCTCCAGCCCCAGATAGTGTTTCTTGTTTTCTGGGTTTTTTTTTAAAGCATATTTAACACTGTTTATGCAGTTGCACGAGTAACTCAATAGTCACATATAAATATTTAAACTGCCCAGAAGGTTCACAATGAGTGACATTCGTCGGCTGGGCTCCGTTTCCTTTTACCCCCATGAGGGTTGGTGCCTCTGGGGGAGTTGATTTAGGGTATCTCTGGCAATCAGGGAAGGCACGGATAATATCTATGTAGGGTCTATAAGGAATGTGGTAAAACTGTATTAAAGCTTTGCCCCTTCATGCAAATACTAATGGGAAGTGACAGTAACTTGAAGTGTATTAGCCTGCACAACCAGTTTGCCAGCTCAGTCATCTCCTTTGGTAATTGGTTGGGTGATCCAGAATAAGACCTGATATGGATCACACAAGACAGGACAATTCTAGCATACACTAGTTTTTGTAATTGTGAGAACATTTTTTTAAAGGACAGAGTCATTCCCATCCTGAATAAGAGCATACTCTCTATAACTTACAAGATACCCACCATGTAGGCAGAGTCGACAACTAGGTTTACAGGCTGTGAGGAAAAAAAATGACTTAAGGTTGCTATGGCAACAGCCAATTCTGCATGTTGCACAGAGCAGTGATGAAGGATAAGAAGATGTTTCCAAACAACCTGTTCTTGCCAAATAGCAGGCAGTTTGCCAGACTTACCATAGGCTCTCAATGCAAATGGGAGTGCCCAATAAAAGCCTTCAAAACCTCAACGTGGGATAAAGAGAATTTAAATGTCTGTGAGAAATCCGCTAAAGTGCATGAAAGGCCCCAGACTTCCTAAAAGCAGTTTGCAAGCCCATATTGGTTAATCCAGGATTGATTATATCAGGATTATATCTTACAAGTGTTTGACAGTGATGTCCATGTACTTTCTAGTAGACCAAGATGTTCCAATTGCATACATAAGTTTTTCTTGGGACAATGAATTCTAAAACTAAAAATCCCATTCAAGTACTCCCATGTTAGTGCAGAATTGACCTAAAAGACCAATCGGGGTCTGTGGAGAATTGAAGATAGTGAGATGGATAGGATTTCCTGAAACTACTCAGTCCCATTGTAAGGAGCCGATTCCATGTTGTTTTGCTTGAGTTCCTCCTTAACTTGGAGAAAGAAGATTCTTGGGGACACCCAATCAGGATTTCCTTTTAGGTTGTGAAATAAAGGTTGTAACTGAAGAGTGGAGATACCCAAAGATGGGCAAAGCTGTTGGGCCTGCCCAGGATTTGCCCCAGGGCATGGCCGAGCACATGGGACTAAAGATGGCGCTGAGGGCTAGTGTCCTGGGTGTAACCCTGATCATATTTTTTTAAATTATTATTTATTCAATTGTGCACGTGTATATGTGTGTGTCCGTGTATGCGTGTATGTGTGTGTAGAACCACGGAGGAACTCGGGAACCACCATGGACGCCTCCTCCTTGTTTACTCTGCCCCGGGATTCACAGGCTCCACCCTACCAGGACCAGAAACGCAGGCCACCCCCGCTTCCACCCGGCGTCTATACGTGGGGTCTAGGATCGGAGCTCAGGACCTTCTGCCTGCAAGGCAGAGGCTTAACCCCTGAGCCACCTCTCCGGCCCCGTAACCCTGATCATATTACAGGGACCCCTAATTGGCTTTTAGGTACTGACCTGCCTCCTGTGCTGAGTGACATTGGACTTGACCACTAGCACCTGAAGGATGTGTTGACCTTTGACACAATTGGGTGCCCATTTGGTGCCTTGTGGCCTTTTGTCTATATAAGCTCCTTTGTTACCCCCAATAAACTTGAGATTTGCTTCTGACAATCTCCCCGTCCTGTGGCCGAGTCTCTGGGGAATTGAGGCGGAGGTGGGGACGGCGGAACCTACCTTTCTTCGTTACCGCAGCAGGCTGCGCAGTCATGTGAATGAGTGTATGAGTGGGTAGTGGACTCTACACAAAGCCATTAACATGGAGGAACAAGGAGGCTTTCTAAGTCACTAAAGGTCAGATAAGTAGAAATGAATAAGGAGACTCACTGTGGGCCTATTCTCCTTTATGTAATAATATAACCTAGGCATTCATTTCCAAAGTTCTGATATTTTAATGGGCTATTTGAAGTTCTACCTTTTGAGTGCGTTTTTAAATAAGTAAACATGAGAAAGTACTATTGACTGTTTATGAGCAATATATATATGGCTCATATAACGGCAAATTAAAGAATCAGGAAATACCACTTGAGTGTGACAAAGCACAGTCCATAAAATCTTGTCAGATGCTGGGACTGTTGGCCATGTCCTGAGGAAGGACCTTCTTCTGTCGCCGCCCTTGTCAGGAAGCACCTGTGCAGAGAAACTTTTGTCTTTTTATGAAGACAGACGGTAAAGAAACAGTCTTTTAAATCAATAAGAAGAAGTTGATGTCCCTTCAGAATAGATGTAAAAGACAACCTTAATCTTTTGGTTGATAGAAACTAGGATTCTGGTTGTACATTCTAAAGAATTTACCTAATCGTCACCAGATTATTAGGTCACATACATATTGGGGGGGACTGTTACAGTTACTTTGCCTACTGATGATAAATTCATAGCCAAATGGCTAAAGGGGAGAACAAGCTTTATTCTGGTTTGCAACTGTCTAGTTACAGTTTTTTTAAATTTTTTATTATTTATTCAATTGTGTGTGTGTGTGTGCGTGTATATGTATGTGTGTGTATGTATGTGTGTGTGTGTAGAACCATGGATGAATTCGTGAACCACCACGGACTGCCTCCACCTCCTTGTTTACTCTGCCCTGGGATTCACAGGCTCCGCCCTACCAGAACCAGAAACGCAGGCCGTCCCCGCTTCCGTCTATACATGGGTCTAGATCCGAACTCAGGACTTTCCGCCTGCAAGGCAGAGGCTTAACCCTTGAGCCGCCTCTCCAGCCCCTAGTTACAGTTTTTATTCCCGCTTGGCAGGAGTGTCCAGACTAGCACCGGGAGAGAGGGGCACCTTCCTTGCCAGGCAGCATGACTGTCCAAAGATGCTGAAGATGCCAATTTCCTTACTCAGTTCCCTTCCTCTTATTCACCTGCCCAAGGCCTAAACCTATCCACCATGGGTCAACCCTTCCTGTCAATCAGACAATCTCCTGCAGGTTTGCCCAGGACTCAGCTCAACTACCAATTCTTAGAACTGTGCCTGCCCAGAACTCAAACTTTCAACTGCCAAGTTGACACCTGTATGTGACTATAACAGGGGCTAAAGATGGTCCAAGATAATTGGCTCTGGACTTGCAACATTCCAGACCTCTCCATATCATTGAGGCTGGAATTAGTCTATTAGCGGTTACAGCTTCTTTTATAGGTTCTTAACTACTTACAGCCCCATAACCTTTAGGCCAGGGTGGTTTTTGTAGTTTGATGAATTCACAACTGGGTGAGATTGTTGCTGGATATCCTGCCTGCCCCCTGACAGTTTCCATATTACCTTCTGGTACTATGAAAGAAGCAGGGGGGAGTTTCCAAACCAGTTTCAGCTTGGCTTGTTTTCGCCAGTGTTGTTCTATGATCAGTACGTGTGGTGTCTTTAGCAATAGGGTCTCACTGTCTGTGATAATTAGATACAAGTGTCAACTTGACAGTGACAGGCTGAACTTTGGGCAGGAGACTGTCTGATGGAGAAGACCCCAGCCCATAGTGGGTGGGACTATTCCCTGGGCAGATGGATATGATGAGGGAGAGCTGGTAACACCACTGAATTCCGTGGCATGAGTTCACTGCCGTACTGCTTCAGGGAGCTGGCCTTCTTCTGCATCCGTGGACAGACAAGGTTGTCTGGCAAGTAGGGTTTGCCACTGTTTCAGCAGTCCTGTGGGTATGGTGTAGCCAGTTCCCTTGGCCCCTGGCATCAGTATGAACTCTCTGGTCAAGCTGGACTAAGAAATGTAGCCAGATAATCATAAGCCAGAATAAAACTCTTTGTTTCCCCCACCGTGGTTTTAAATGTCATGGTTTTAAAACAATTTGGTGTGTTTGAGAGGCACCTTTAGGAGGTGGAGCCTTGCTGGAAGAACGCAGTCACAGGAGGTGGGCCTTGAAGTGGATCAGTCCCACCTTACTTCCAATAGAGGCCTGCTTTGGCAGTGGTCAGTCAAAAGCTCTCAGTCTCCAGGATGTTTGCAGTGACTTAGCCTGCCTCCAACTTCCGCCAGCCCGCCATGTCTTTTCCACCATGAAAGGACTGTTTCTCCCTTCTAGAACCATAGGCTGAATAAACCTCCTTCTTCTCCCTTAAGTTGTTTGACTCTGGGTGTCCTCTCACAGCAACACAAAGCGTAACCAATACATCCCATAAACCATTTGTCCGTGTATTTATCAGTTATGTGCAGGCAAACTGACACTATCTGAAAGGAACATTAGCAGGCGTTGAAGTCAGAAAACAAGAAGGGAAACCTCAGCAGCCATGGGCCAGACTTTTATTCAAGCCTGGAAGGGCACCTCCAACTTGAATGGCCACAGTGACAGGAGTCAGACTGGAGAGAACAGAGAGAGGGTTTTTGCTAGTAGTGGGTTTAGGGGACAGTCCCAGACTTTTCCAGTCCTAATCTCCAGACATTTTGGGGGTAAGTTAGTTACAGACTGACTCTTTAGATTTAGCAGATTCTCTGGAATCACCAAGTCAAGTATTCACTTTTACCACCTTCACTGTCACGTTCTGGTGGGCAGACAATAGGTTCCTTTTAATAGTCTCTTTGAGGATGACCTTTTCAGTCACACTTATAACAGTGTGGCTACTAAGGTTTGACCTTTAAAGGTCTCTCTACCAATATTTTCACAGAACTTTGTCATTTCTGTGAAGGATTTTTTCCCTTTTAATGGCTTTAACATTTTTTGACAGCCACTGTCTTAATTTATTTTTTTGTGGCATGTATATGTTTGTGCGTGAGTGTATGTGTGTGTGTATGTGTCTGTCTGTATGTATGTCTATGCATATCAGAGGGTACTGTGTTTGCCTGTGGAGGCCCAAGAGTGACTTCAAGAATCACCCTAGATTGCTCTATCTCCTTTTTGCTTTGTTTTGAAATTTCCCAGGCTCCACCCTCCAGGGCCGGAAGTGCAAACCACGGCTATTTTGCCTGACATTTTTCTTGTGAGATCTGGGATTCAAACTCATGTCTTCTGCTTTTGAGACAGAAGCTCAACCCCTGAGCCATCTCCAGGCCCCGTTTGTATTTTCATAGGCTGGCTGAAGAGCTAAGGTATATGAAGCCTGCAAATGTCTAAATTTATTGTTAAGGAACATGATTTTCCTGACTAGGACAGCTTTGTAACTGATAACAAAATCTATGTGCAGTTTTGTGGGGTTTCTGTCTAACAGCAGCAAACAATCCTGTAGGAGTATTAATTTCGGAGTCCTTGCTCTAGGCTTTAACCACAGCCTCTGAAATCTGAACAAAGAGCCGATTATGAAGCCTGGCCTGATCTTAGGGTTTAACATATGCTCTTTCTCTTATTAACCTGTCTATACCTGTCAGAAGGTTTTGTTTAAATCCTGTATGGAGATTAGCGAGGGCAATCTCAAGAATGCTACATTGGGTCACTGTTAACACAGTCTTAAGAAGGGCTTTCCAATGCCAGGCTGCCATTTCATAATCATTTCAGATAGATTCCATTATTCCCTTCATCAAGGAATTCTGGAGACCATTTTCTGTTGCTTTTGCAAACTTCTTTGGAGACTTGTGAATGGTAAACTTCTGTGTCCAGGTGCTTGATTCCTTCCGTATGTCACCATAAGGAAAGGCTTGTACTATTTCCTCTTCAGAGTGCTGTCCCTCACGAAAACATCTCTCTCCAGGAGGGACATATAGTGGGATGCAGCATATCTACCAGGGAAGGCGAAGACGAAGTTCTATGGTGCCGAGGAAGCTGGGGTTTCTGACTTTCCTATGGCAGGAAATATCTTTCTTCCTTGATAGGTTTCAAGGCTATTTTGCATAAATTTCACATGCAAGATGTGAGCTCGTAACTGACTAAGAGCATGCCTTAAGCGCGTGGCCAGCGCATTCCCATTCTTGCAGTGCCAAGCTTCCCTCTCATAGGGGCCAAGGACAGTGTTGTTCACAACCAGCAGAAAAGCTCCACAAGTTGCCTTTTGGTCACCCTAAATTCAGAGACTTTAACTGCAGCTTAGGTTAAGTGTCTTCTTTAGAGAAGGAACTGCTCTTGCGCTGGAGCTAGCCTGGCAGATAAGGCACCTACTTGCAAACCTGGTGACCTGAGTTCCATTCCCAGAAATCCACATAGCAGGAGAGAACTGACTTCTAAAAGTTGTCCTCTGACTCCAGGTATGCACTATGGCATACGTGCATGCGTGTGTCTACCTTCCCTCTTTTTCTCTCCTCACTCTCTCTCAAATTTTATACACACACACACACACACACACACACACACACACACACACACACACACAATGAATTACTTGGGCAGAAGAAATGGTTCAGGGGTTAAGCCTTTGTCTCACAAGCAGAAAATCCTGAGTTCGGATCCCAAATCCCATGTAAAAAGTCAGATGGAAATGGCGGTGCCTTACACTTCTGGTCCTAGAAGGCAGAGCCTGGGAAACTCCAGAGCAAAGCACAGAGGAGGTAGCACAATCCAAGGTGGTTCCTGACATCACCACAGAGTCTCCACAGGCACACGCAATTCTCTCTGATATACACAGACATATATCCACAGTACACATACGCCCCTGCATGCATACACAAAAATAATAAATAAAATAATTTTAAAAAGAATACTCATAGCATTATCCAAGAAAAATATAAACTAAAGAAAAGAAGACATCTGGGTGAAGAAACCTAAATTAGTCCTTGCTGAAGCCATACCAGTTTAACCCACAGCCACCTATTTTCCCTTACTAGGATGGATGCCCTTTCTAGGCACCAGACTTTGGAAGCTTTGCCCTGTCACTATGAGCAGTCCTTGCATGTGGCTTCTTTAAGTGCAATGGGGATGTAAGGATTACTCAGGGCCCATTACTTCAAAGAAGGAACAAAAAGTCTGGAGACAAGCCTGCTTAACACAGAAGCAAGGTGCAGCCCCAGCCTGGCCTGCACTTGGCTTCTATCGGTAAGATTTGGAAGTACAGAAAAGAGTTTATGCCTAGAGTCCGTAAGAGGGACAATGAGGACTTGGCTGTGTGACAATCTCAGTGTGATATCTTGACAAACACAGAGGAGGGACCAGGACAGAGAAGGAATGATCTCATTATCATCTACTGACAAGGTGGAATTTTAACGGCTGTTTTTAGCACACGCTGCTTTCAACCTGGGTCTCTGCATCAGTGACTAAGATTGTTGTCCTTCAGCGCACTTCCTTATTATCCATTCTATGTATGGCTCCCACACTTGCCAGCCCATTACCTTAGAGCATGGGGCATTAATAAGGAGAGACACACTCTGGAAAAGGCCAGCACACGCTCAAGAAAGACATGGGTGGGGCTGGCGAGATGGCTCAGGGGTTAAACCTTTGTCTCAAAAGCCAAAGGACCTGAGTTCTGCCCTGGAAGGCGGAGCCTGGGAAACCCTAGAGTAAAATAATAAGGTGGTAGAACTTTGTAAAGAACACTTTTTTTTTTTTTTTTCAGGAAAAGGGACTAGAGGCTGTGTCCTGAGAACACAATAGACAGGATTCAAGAGTGATAAGATCTTCAAAACCAGTAAGTGACAAGAGTTCAAACATCCTCCCTCTACTGCGGCAGGGGTCATAAACGAGATTTATAATCTTGTTTGTGAGATTCCAAGAAGTTACAGGGAAAGGCTAAGAAGTTACTGAGAAAGGCTAAACTCCAAGGCTGTATACATTTTGGCTTCACTTGCCATTTTAACATTCTTAATTGAAATAGTATCTCTTAGAAAGGAATATGGTCTCGGCATAAGCAATGTTTACAGCAATCTGGTTCACAGAGGCTCTGATTCTTACCTGGAGAAGTTTCAACCAGACTCCAGGCCAGGGGCTCCTTCACTTCCCATATCTCCTTAACTTTCATCTTTTTGCTGTCATTGTTGACACACAGCCCTGCACATGCTGTAGAGCCGAGGATGACTTTGATCCTCCTGCCTCCACCGCCTGAATGCTGGGCAAACAGTCAAGTACCACCATGCCCACTTTCATAACTGTTGCCGGTGAAAGTACCCAGCCCACCCAGCCCATTAACTCCTTGCACGCTAGGCCAGCGCTCCATGCCTGAGCCACACCCCCAGCCTAATTTACCCCGCCTTGCTACCATGTGTCAGTCTTGTCAGTCATGGAGTGGTAGTCTCTCTGCATTGTCTGGAGGCTCACGCCCAAGGCATAAAATCCAGATACCACTAACAGCAGGATTCAGAGCAAAGCAGAAGAGAAGATATATAGGGAGACAGGTTTGTTGAAAAGGGGGAACCTTGGGGAGTTGGGGAGCAGTGAGGTAGCTCAGTGGTTAAGGTGCCTACTTACAAACCCGATGGCCAGAATTTGATTCCTGGAAACCCACATGATAGAAGGCAAGAACTGACTTCCAGAAGTTGTCCTCTGACCTTCATCCATGCATGATGGCATACATATGTGTCTCACCCCCTCCTTGAGAATAAATAAAACTAAACTAAAATATTATTATATTATTATATATTATAATATATTATATATTTATATGTAATATATAATGTATAATATAATTATATAGCATAAAATAAAAATAAATAAAAGGACAACGAGGGGTGTACGTGGGACAAATGCCCAGAACGACACAGGATCGATCACTTTGCTGATGTTCCTGCCTTGGGCTTTGGCTCCGGCTGTTTGTTGTCTCCATGACGTGGAGCAGCATAATTTTGGTTGAGAACAATATCCTACAATCTCAGCCTCCAGGCTGTCTTGGGGTCGCCATCTCCTACTTCTGAGCAGCTCCAATGCCAGGGTCACTGGGTGGGTAGATTCTGACAGGGACAGTCAGGTGACCTCCAGCCCCAGGCGACCCTAACGGTTCCCTTTGTTCAGATCAGCAGAGCTGGTTAGATGGTTTCCAAGTGCTCCTACTGTGTCCCTGCCTGCATTAAACGACACACACCGCCCAGTGCTGCTCTTCTGGAGTCACAGCAAGCCGCTGCTGGCGGAAGCTGCCTCAGCCAGAGGCTGTATGTGGGGGTGGTGGGAATCTCAGCACCATACGAGGGCTTTGGGGCGTGATGAACTTGGACTTGAGATCTGAGTTTTCAGTGCACTATTGATCTCTGAGAAACGGCTGAGATTTTGGTTGAGAATGGAGCCGGCAACCTACCCGGAGGGCAGGAAAAGGCTATACGTGCTGGACAGCGAGGACGCAGTGGCCTCTCTTGCTCCCTGATCCACTTGGACTCTTTCACCCGCCTGGACTACAGATTGTGTATTCTCTGTGTGGACCGCACATAGAGGCCAGAGGACAGCCTTGGGAGTCCTTCTGGAGCTGTCTAGCGCGTGGGTTTTTTTTCGTTAGTATTTTATTTATTATCAAAGAAGGGAGAGAGAGAGAGAAGGAGGGAGAGAGATGGGAGGGGGAGGGAAATGGGGGCGGGGAGAGAGAAGGCAGTTCTCTCCCTCCACCATGTGGGCTTCTGAGAATCAGACACGCTTTCGAGCGGCTGCCTTACAACTTAGCATGGTGCAGACCCCCTCCCCACCTTTTTCGAGGTAAGACTTTTTCTGACTCAGATCTCAATGATTAAACTGGGCTAATCGGCATTGAGCCCCAGGGATCTATTTGTCTTTATCCAGTGCTGGGATTGCAAGGATGCACCATGCACGCCTGACTTTTCTATATAGGTGCTGGGAACCCAACCCAGGTCTTCCTGCTTGCAAAGCAAGTACTTTACACAACTGAACTATCTCCCTGGCCTTAGGCTCTGAGACAAGGTCTTGCTATGTATCCCAGGCTGATCTTTAAGTTGCAATCCTCCTGCCTCCACCTCCCAAGTACTTATCAGGCGCCAAACCTCCACTTCCTGAGACAGTTCAGTAAACCACAGATGAAATGTTGCGCCCGCACGCCAGCTGAAGCCTGTCTGCTGTCCTTCATCCATGGTTTTATGGGAAGGCCAACCACATCCAGCCTAGATAACTATTTTTTTTTTATTCCTTTCGAATTCACACACTTGTCTGAGAATCTGTCTGTAGTTGAAGCAATCCAGGATGATTCCGGAAGTCATTCTTGGTCCTTCTACTACAGGGACACACAGTGCCATTGAATACATACAGATACAGTCACACATGCCAAAAAAAAAAAAAAAAGCTATAAAAGCACATAAAAAAGTAGCATTTGACTTTCAGAAATACTGTCCACAAATAAATTGGATTATTAGCCAGCTTTAGTGGGGATGGCAGGTGCTAGAGATGCAATGGCGTAGATGCCGCCTGTCTAGAGCACAGAAACTACATTCACTAAAAGAAATAACTGTTACAGAGCCGGTGAGATGGCTCAATGGGTAAAGGTTGACTATGCAATCCTAACGACCTAAGTTCCGTTCTTGGAAGCCGCATAAAGGCGAAAGAAGAGAATCAACTTTACAAAGTTGTCCTCTGAACTTCATGTTATACATCTCTCTCTTTCTTATTTTCTTTATGATTTATTTATATGTGGACACGCACACTGCGCGTCCCTCTGGAAGACCAACAATGACTTTGGAATCATCCTGCATTGCTTCTACCTCCTTTTTGCTTCACTCTGGGATTTCCCAGGTTCCACCCACCAGGGCTAGAAGTGCAAGCCACTGCTGCCGGTTCAGGCTGGCTGGTTTTTTTTTATGTGGGACCTGGGAACCAAACTCATGTCCTTCTCCTTGCGAGGCAGAAGCTTAAGCCCTGAGCCATCTCTCCAACCTCTGTTTCTCACACATATATACACACACATTGATTCCACAGGCCCCACAGGCCATCCTTGGCTGCTCAGGTCAGGGCTGCTTTTCCCCTGCCTGGCAGGCCGCAGTGGGGTCCCTGCTGTGAACTCTGCCTCTCTCCATACAGTGCTACTGTCGCACGTGCATTCAGCAAGACTGTCTGGAGGACCCGCCATTTCTCAGATACACACACACACACACACACACACACACACACACACACACACGAAAGAGAGTGAGAAAGAAAGAGAGTGAGAAAGAAACAGGGGCCCTGGGAGCTAGCTCGGTGGTAAAGTGCCTGCTACTAAACTCAGAGAGATCCCAGGAGCCGCCTGGCCTCCGTCCGCATGCCGTGGCATGCGTGTATGAGCCTTTTCTCCTTCTTCCCCTCCCTTCTCTCCCAAATAAATTAAATATTAAAAAAATAAAAAGAGCACAAAATACCTGCTGGAGTGTCTACATCCTAGGAAGGGAGAAATATTAATTGGTGGGGGGGGGTATGAGCTATAAAAATTATATAGGTGGGAAAGGAAGAGAAAGGAAAGAAAGAAAGAAAGCAGACAGATTGTAGCATGACAGACACATATGTGACTCCAAAAACCATTCTGCAGGGGCGATCCTTCTCAACCCCCTGAAGAGGTAAGGAGGGGTCAGGCCAGGCAGAGCCGGTGTGTGTGTGGGGGGGATAGTTGGGCTGGAGAGTGCGCAGGTCCTGGGGAGTCAAGTGTCGGTGTGTCTGGTGCTGGGACCACCCAGCAGGCCTTTCCCTGCCAACTCCAGAGGAAGGAGTCTTGTCTCCTTTCACTCTGCTGTTTCCTAAGCTTGAAGAACAATGGACGCAGCAGGAGAAGCTCAGCCACAGGTGACTGAGCCACAGTGTAAGCATGGGTCCAGTGTGCGCTGCCAGCTGGAGGTGTGGGGATCCCCCAGAGGAGCCTGTGATAGAGGAGGGAAAAGCCCAGTGTGGTGGCCCGCACTTGGATGGGAGGGTCGAGAGTTCAAGGTCAGTCTGAGTTACAGGGGCAGAAGCTGCTTCAGTCCGGATGAGGCCCGTACTCCGGAGTCCTGGTCCCTTGCGCTTCTCTGGAACTTTCCATATCGCCCCTCACCTCACCCCCCGGCCTGAGTGGGTGAGTCTACTGACCCCTGGGGAATCTGGACATGGCCTTTTGTCATTGCCGAGCAGGATATGGAGGAGGTGATGCTGTAGCTTCCAAGGCTGTCACTTGAAGACACAGGGCTTCACGTTTCCCGTGGAGAGCAACACCACGTTGCTGGGAAGCGAAGTGACTTCCAGAGAGGCTGTGGGCGTGTGAGGCCCCAGCGACAGCCAGCTTAGCCTTCCGAACGAACCCTTCACTCTGGCCTCCAGCCTTTGAGTGGCACTGGGGGAACATAGTTTTATGGCGGGGAAAGTTGCCCAAATTGCCAATTCAGGGGAAAAATGTTATTTTCACCACAAAGATCCTTGTCACACAACTGTTTGCTCTCTCTGTGACCTGATACTAACAACCTAAAGGAGGATTTATTTTGGCTCATGGCTTCAGAGGGTTTCGGTCCATCATGGCGAAGAGGGTGAGGTGGAGTATCCTCAGGTGCCAGAGGACAAGAAAGCAGAGGGAACCAGACTGGAACCAGGCGCCAGGTGCCAGCCTTCCAAGGCTGCCCTGAGTGACCTGCTTTTGCCAGCTAGGTGCCACCCTCTCATGGTCCCACAGCTTCTCAGGCTGCCAGCGTCTGGGAACCAGAGTTCAGAATATGAGCCTGTAAGGCACGTCTCAGATTCAGCCCACAGCAGCCCTGGTGACTAAAACACATATCGAGTTAAGCAATGGAGCCCGGCCCTGGCCTCAGGACCTTGACGCTGACTCTCAGACACCCAGCCTCTCTGTACACAGCGCACAGAACCTTCAGCTCTGACCAGCGCTAGTCACATGCTAATGTTATCTGTGCTGTGTCTGTGTCTAAAACCAGGTTGGCCACGGCTACCCCCAAGCCCAGCACTTGAAGGGCAGCTTAACTGAGGCTCGGCCGAATGCCTGGTGGCCATCCTGAGCGGGGGCGTTCGGGAGTCTGAACAGAACTGCTGACAGGGAGCTGTGGTTGCTGCCTTATCTGTCCCGGGAAGCTGCCACGTCTCATCTCTTGGGACTTCTTGTGAGGCAGGGATCTTCCTGTGCCAGGCACCTCAAGCTGAGCTTCAGAGTCAACCGAGTGACACACTGTCCCGATGAAGTCATCAGATGCCTTTGGTTTTGGTGTTTCTGCTTCTGCGGGTATGACAGAAATCAAGGGGACCCGGCCCCTTCGGTTCGCTTTACTTTTTTAAAAAGGTATTTTTGTTCTGTTTTGAGACAGGGTCTGTCATTTAGCTCAGGCTGGCTTCAGGCTCGCTACATGGCTGCAGATGGCCTTGAACTTCTGGTTCTCCTGCCGTCAACTGCCAGTGCGGGGAAGGCAGGTGTGAGCCTGGGCGTCTGAGGCTGGGGATGGAGCTGGGGGCTTTGTGTTTGCCAGGCAAGCACTCTGCAGGCTGAGCTTCGTCCTGCCCTGGTTTATTCCTTCAGCTGTCTGTGTAGGGAAGGAATAAAGTTCAACGTGGCTCCATGCAACTTTATAGTCAGGAATTCTTGGCCTTCACTGTGTTCATGTGATTGTTTCTTTTCTTTTTTCTTTCTTTCCTTTCTCCTTTATTATTTTTTTATTTTTTGGTGTGTGTGTTTTCCCTTTTCCTTCCTTCCTCCCTCCCTCCCTTCCTCCCTCCCTCCCTCTCTCCCCCTTCCTCCCTCCCTCTCTCTCCCTTTCCCTCCCTTTCCCTCCCTCCCTTCTTCTCTCCCTCCCTCCCTCTCCCTTTCCCTCCCTCCCTCTTTCTCCCTCCCTCTCTCTCTCTTTCCCTCCCTTTCCCTCCCTCCCTTCCTTCCTTCCTTCCTTCCTTCCTTCCTTCCTTCCTGTCCTTCCTTTTCCCTCCCTCCCTCCTTCCTTACCTCCCTTCCTTCCTCCCTCCTTCCCTTCCTCCCTCCTTCCCTTCCTTTCCTTCCTTCTTTCCTTCCCTCCCTTCTTTCTTTCCTTCCCTCCCTTCCTTCTTTTCTTCCTTCCCTTTCTCTCTTCTCTTGTTTCCTGTTCCTTTCCCTTCTACTTGCTATGTAACTAATCTGACCTTGAGGTGCTAATCCTTCTGCCTCCACTTGTGGAGAGCTGGGTAATCGGCATGTACCACCACACCTGGTTTCACGCGGAGCTGGGGATTGAACCCAGGGCTTCATGTATTTTACAGTAGCACTCTACCCACCGAGCTACAGCTACAGTCTGAGTAACCTTCTTAAGATGCTGTTTTGTATGTGGCACCCTAACATGCACAGACAGGTTTGATACGTTTAACCTTCTCTTCTCCCATACGGTTGGGTTGCTGGCCTTTCCCTCCTGCATTCTCCTCTGCCAGCTCCCTTCTTTTCTGCCACCTCCAGCACATCTGTGGGTTTACCAGGTTGTCATGGCGAGGTTCGTATCACTTTCTTTTTCCCACTAGCTCTTCTGACCCTGCACACGGGCTCTCTCTCTGCGGGTTGAGTCAGCGTCGACAACAGAGGTTAACCAGTCAGAACAAGCTCATTGCCAGTTAGTGCTGAGTGTGTCTGAGATACACTTGTTCTTGGTTCAGAGGTTCTTAACTGAAGTGCAGGAGACACCGACAAAATTCTGCTTTATGGGCCAGGGAGACAGAGCAGTCGGTAACGCGCTTGTGATGTGAGGAGGAGGATTTGAGTGCCGTCTCCAGAACAAGTGTTAAAAAGCTGGGCACAGTGGCCAACGCTTGTAATCCCAGTGGTGGAGACAGACGGATCCCTGGGCCTCACTTGCCAGCCTGCTTAGATTACTCAGTCAGCTCCAGGCTAGTGTGTGACCCTGTCGCAAAAAGCAAGTGGATGGTGCTTGACTAACTCCACCCTAGGTTGGCGTCTGGCACCGCATATACACGCACCTACACGAGCAGGCACATGCAAGCACGCGCGCAAAACTCTGCGTTATGTGCACAGTTGTGAGATGAGGGAGGAAGGTGTCTTGTCCCGACAGGCAACTGACTTTGTACAGGAGTTTTCCTGTGGTCCGGTGAAGGCTAGAAACCTCCGAGCGAGGCAGAGGAGGGTATGACAGTGAGGAGGAGGAGGAGGAGCAAGTCCACTAGATTTCAGAGGCATGAGACACTGTGCACTACCCAACACTGACACGCCATTAACTTTTCTGAATCACCATGGAAAGGAATCCTATCTGCTGTTTATGAAATGAACAAATAAAATCCTCTTCATACACGTCCAAAGGCTGCACGAAGGTCACTATGCCATTAAACCAAGGGCCAAATGGTTCTGTTTACATGTCCGGTTCCACGTAGTCCCTCTTTATCTGGGGATAATGACTTCTTACGTAATTTATGTTCCCTCGGGTGTCTCACTGGTCCAGAGTCCATTGCGTCCATGAGCCAAGCTACCGTGGCACCCGATATGGGGGAGTCCCCCCCTCTCCTAAAGGAAGTCAGAAGCTATTTAAAGCAGTGTTTCTCGAACTATCTGTGGCAAAGGAAGAGAGGGCTTTGGTTTTTGCCTTCTGAAACGTGGAGCGTCACTATAGATTTTAAAAAGATAAGAGAAGCTGGGAAAAGCACTCATCCGGTGAGGTCGATCTCCAACATGGGTGAGCTGGGCGAGGTGGCATGAACTTATTATCCTATCACTGGGAGGCAAAGATAGGAGGACCCCTGGGACTTACTGCCGTCTCAAAAAAAAAAAAAATTAGGTGGACAGTTGCTGAAAAATGACACCCGAGACCTTCACACATATGCACCCCCACACAGACACAGACACACACGGGGCTGGAGATGCGGCTCAGTTGATAGAATTCTGACCTGAAGTGCCTTGAGCTGGATTCCCAGCAATACATACACTGCGTGTGGTGGTTCAGGCCTGTAGTCCCCGCACTCAGGGGCAGAGGTGGGAAGATCAAGCTGGTAGGATACGTGCATCCCACGTCCCCGGCCCCAGCACTGTGTAAGCTGACAGGGGTGGTTCCCACCCTGGGAATCTCAGCCGAAGCTGGGGGCAGGCAGATCAGGGGCGCAGGGTCATGCTTTACTAAATATTAAGTTCGAGCCAGTTTGGGAGACACAGACCCTGCCTCAAAAACAAAAATAAAAGGCTGAGACAGTAACTGGTCCCACATTAAACCATGGGGGCTGGGCTTCATACCTAGACCTGTCAGATTCATTGGGAACATGCATGTACAGTCTGTGCCTCCAGGCCATGAGATCTATGTAATCTACAGCGGGGTGGTGTGTTGAGACCAGGTCTTGCTGTGCTGGGTGACAGACAGTGCCAGTTCCTTAAGTGCTGGCATCACAGATGTGTGCCACCGAGCCCAGATGCAGTATCAACTTCCTACTTCTTTTTCTGTTCAAAACTACCTGACTTAGAACCTGACACTAGGTACGTTTGCCCCATGATAGACCCATGATCGGTTGCTGGACGCTCAACGTTCAGTTGATTTTATTGTTACCTCGAAAACCAACCAACCCACCAACAAACCAAATAAAACAAAACCCCACGAGATCATACTTTTTCAGTGATGCATTTTAAATTTTATTATTTTTTAAAAAGCAAACCTTCCCAACACATCAAATGCTTTAAATTCACATTTCTGGCTATAGGCACTGAGCACACAATACAGACCCAACTCAACAAACACCGTTAACCCAGCACTAAGTGGTAGGTATCAGTACTCTGGGCAGAGGGGGGTCAGAAGTGCAAAAAGACCAGCTGGCTGCTCAAGACACAGCTGGCTGCGGGGTCGCTAGGAGTGACCCGAGGGCCATGGGCTCAGACATTGGGGTGCTCAGTTCTCTTGTGAGAGGGCTGAAGTCTAGGCCCCTGTATAGATCAGAACAGAATAGCACCAGATCTGGAGAACTAGATATAAGGGTAGCTCGAAGAGCCCTAAATCCCAGCGTCATCACTCACGCCCTGCCTCGCCCTGCTCTGTATGTCTGTCCGCTGCCTGCACAACGCTAGAAAGGGCCAGGAAAGAATCTAACTTCCCACCTCTTTCCTTTCCAATGTTCTCTGTCGGTCACTGGAGAGACTGAGAGTTCTGCCTAGTGCTTCTGCCCGTCCGCCTTTGTTTAGGAAGCCCAGGCACCCTCACGGACACCTTTGGGGTACCATAAGCATCGTGGTGACTGTTTTGAGTGCCTTATATTCTGCGGTTATTCTCAGAGGGCTAAGCGCAATCACTTCCGAATTAGAGGGTGACCTCGGCATCCTTCCTTCAGAACTTTGGAATATATAAGACTGGAAGGCTCCAGGCACTTACTGCACAGCCAGGAAAGACGTGAGAGTAAACATGTGTGCACTTACATATGTAAAGTAGCCAGGGCTGGGGAGATGGCTTGGGGATTAAGACTCTGCCTAGCAAGCCGGAGGTTCTGAGTTTGGATCCCAGGTCCCACATAAAAATGCCAGGCAGATAGGGCCACTGCCCTTTCCCACCCTGATGGGAGGAGCCTATGAAATCTCAGAGTGAAGCAGGGAGATGGAAGGAATCCAGGATAATTCCCGAAGTCATCCTTGGTCCTCCACAGGGACACACAGTACCCTCGAACACACACACACACACACACACACACACAGTAAATAAAAATACTTTTTTTAAAAAAATAAAGTAACCAAATAAGGGCTGGAGAGGTGGCTTTGGGGTTAAGACTCTGCCTCGAAAGCAGAAGGTCCTGAATTCCAGATCCCAAGTTCCACCTGAAAACTCCAGGCAGAACTGGTGGTGGCCTGCGCTTGCCGCCCTTGTGGGCGGAACCTGGGAAACTCCAAAGCAAAGCAAGGAGGAAGTAGAACAATCTGAAATGATTTCCGAAGTCACCCTTGGGCCTCCACAGGGACACACAGTCCCCTCTGATACACACACACACACACACACACACACACACACTCAATATATAAATAACATTAAAGTAACCAAATATGCAGATAACATTCTAAAATCAGCAACATGAGGCCACAAAATGCCTTTGAAAACTACGACATAGTCAAGTGACTGCATTCCAAGCAGCAACTGAGACCTGCAAAATAGTATCTTCAACCAAAATACAAAGTTTTGAATATGTAAAAGTGGAAAATCAACAGGTGAAAATTCATCATGGCTTCTGAATCCTTCTGGAAAATATATTTTGCAAAACATATTTATTGTGTGCATGTGTGTATCAGAGGGCACCATGTGTCCCTGTGGAGGACCAAGGGTGACTTTGGGTATCATCCTGGATTGCTTCTACTTCTTTTTGCTTTGATCTGGGATTTCCAAGCTCCACCCATTAGGGCCAGAAGTGCAGGCTGCTGCCAGGTTTTTTTTTGCCTGGCATTTTTGTGCAGGACCAGAATTCAAACTGAGGACCTTCTGCTTGTGAGACAGAGACTTATCCCCTGAGCCATCTCCCAGCCCAGGAGTCATTTTTAAATGGTGCAAGAGTTACCTACTGAAGTCTTATATAGCACTTGGCTGTCTAATGTGGTCTAGCGCATTGCCTTAATCGCGGTGACTCCACAATCAGTCTAAGAACTGTAGTTCCCCACCCACACTTGGTGCTATTGATTTTAAATCAATAATAAACCTATGGATAGGATAGAAACACTTTGTTTTTTTTCTTTTTTAAGTCTCTGTATGTAGCCAGGTTGGCCTTGGACTCAACTTTGCAGTGTTGGGATCACATTTAGCTAGAATAAGTTTTCAGAGTTCTTTCACAAGAATGATTCTTGGCAGAAAGGAGCAGTTAGCAGGGTGAAGGTAGAAGTTCAAGGTCACCCTCAGCTGAAGAGTGAGCTGGAGGCCAGCCGGGGATACACCAGGGCCTGCTTCAAAAACCAATTAGACAGACAAACCTAGCTTTAGCTTTCCTAAATGGTATCCTCTCAGCAAAGCCGGGGCAACAAGATGCTCCACCAGTCCTTTTCATGGTCCACATGGTCTGGAATTCTGTGGCTGTGGATTTTTTTAAAAACAAAACAAAACAAAACATTTCATTTATCTGTGTGTGTTGGGGGTGGAGGGGCGAGGCGCACATGTGGAGGTTAGAGGATGAGTTTTTGGAAATCAGTCCACTGTTTCCACCACGTAGGCTACGGGCACTGAACTCGAGTTGCCAGGTTTTCACGCAAGCGCTTTTGGCAGTTCAGCCATCCTGTTGGTCCTTTTTAGGTGTGTTAAAAAAAAAAAAAAAAACTGTTCTGTCCACTAACCAATGGCCGGGCTCTGGAGTCCACCCCTTAATGCCCTGCTCTGCACACATCCTGTTGAGCACTCATGAGAAACAGGAACCGGCCTTCAGCGTAGGATTGGGGGATCTGAGAAAGGCAGAGATGTACTTCGTAAAAACAAGAACAACGTCAGGTAACTTACGCACCTTCATTAGGACTGGCGCATAGCAACAAAACTGCTTTTCCTTTAAGACAAATGGACAAAATCCCCGGAAACCTGCCATCACACTTCAGAGCACAAAGTGCTGGTTTTCTCGCTCCAGTTTACTCTGAAGAAAAATATCATAAAATCCCATTCTAGCAAACTTTTTGGCAAAATTATGTATGTTAGGTCCGTATTCATTTATAAATTCATCTAACCTTTAAAGTTTTCTAGTTACTACAAATTAAGAATCCCATAATATACCTTAGAAACAATTTTACTTTATGTTACAAATGCAAACTATTTTTTGACATGCTGGTAGAAGTACTCATTACGGCACAAAAGGACTTTACAATTGGGTTGCAGTGAATATTACAACTAAGTACACAAATGGATTTCAAAAAGCAAATACTACATCTTTCACATATTTTAAAAAATAAAAATAAATAGTTTTCACTACAAAATTTTTACAAATATTAGCTACATTGCGGGTTCACAGCTAATTGTTGCAGAAAATCTAAGGAATCTGTCATCTTACTGCTAGACAACATTTATTTTAAACAGAAGTGCCTTTGACCTCTGCTAAATATAACGAAGCTCTGAAATTATCCTCGCTTGCCGAAGAGATTGCAAAGAGCTGCCAGGCGTTCAGTATGTAAGCCCCTAAAATGACCAAAATTAGGAATGTTACTATGGCAGTAAAGATAGAGAAATGTGAAACTAGAGAGGAGATGATTTACTTCCTATATTTCTTCCTGAGAATGAAGAAGCTATATTAATATCAAGACAATTTTAAATGAGCAGAAAATTCTTATGTGGATTATTCGGTCAAGTACAGAATCCCTGGTAATACAAACTACCACTACCCCAATATATAAATGCAAATATGAAGTCCTATAAATTATATTTAAACAAGGCACATGCCTATACATTTTTATGGAATGCTGGATAGACTAGCGCCTAATTTTGCTAGACAAAGTAACAGCATGTTTTTAAATACAGTATTCTTAAAGTAGTCATAGCATGTTTTATAATACAGTGTTCGGAAAGTTATTCTGAGCGAATAAGGCAGCAAAAAACTTCATGAAGAGTAGAGAGGAAAGACAACCTCGGTGGGTTACAGATGAGAAACCATTTTGCTTAAATAAATGAAGACAATGGACACAAACCTGTTCTAAATCCAGTGTAACATTGGGGTTATAGTAGTTTAAACAACTAAAAAAAAATCCTACAGCTAATTTAAATTCTTTTAGTTGGCAGCCCAAATTATTTACTTTGTTTCTGCTACAGACCAGCATAATGAATTACAGGTACAAGGCAGAGCAAAGTGAATTTAGCAGCGTCCCTCAGAAACATGCTGTCTGTACCAGGTCTAATTATGAACTGAAGGATGGATGTCACAGTATTTACAACATGACCAGCTCAGAAGGACAGTTTGCAGAACTATCCCTGCTCCGTTCTTCCGTGGTTCCCAGGGTGAAAGGCCAGGAGACGCTGAAGGCAGGCCCGTGTAACACACTCTTCATATTAGAACTTAGCATCACCTGGGAAGAGCTGGAAGCTAATGTAGCAAAATAAAAGTACTTTATGGAACGCACTCATTGCTGTATACATTACTACGTTTGCCCTTTCGAAGCCTGAGGGAACTCAAATTGAAGTTTATGCAATTCATGGGTAATAGATTCCTAACAGACCCTTACAAGGAAGCTAGTGGTATTTTGGGAAATACATTCTGCTCTTCAGAGATTAATGTCACCAGTGTTCGCACAGGCCATTGGTCAGCAGGGTCCACCAGGTATGCCTACCTCGGGGCAGGCTGCCTGGCACAGCACGGGAGCATCCTCTAGTGGGCAGTCAGGGAACTGCGGGGCAGCAAGCCGTGAAAACGAAGCTTAGTCACTGTCCCAAGACATTGAAGAAGGAGAAAAGGCCAACAATGTTTGTCGTGAAACTAAATGAGGATTTTAGTTAGTTGAAAATTTATGTGATTGTGCCCAGCAGAACTGATGTGACTTTCACTTGTTAAATAAAGCTGTTTAATAGACTGTAAACACTAAACACAGACATCATAACATCAGGTGAACAATAAATAAGTTAAAAATAGATTATATCTCTCATTTTAAAATAAATATGATAAAAACCCTCATCAGAGGTTCCTCTTCATTTCTTGGCAGCGGCCGCCTCCTCCGAGACACGCTGCGGAAGAACGCTTCCTTCACAACACTCTGAGGCCGCTCAGTCTTGAAACACTCATCAGTCCTGAACTGTTCAGAGCGACTAGTCTGGCTGGGACGCTCCACTTAAAGCGCATTTTTCTGTATTGCCAACAGTGCCTTTAACCACAGGAGAAGTTAGTGACTGTTTAGTTTTGGAACCTGAAGCTTTCGATCCAAAGTGCTGTTTAGACATCACTTTAGAGCAGCCCACCTATTTGGTTCACATATATGTAATCTCACTGCTGGGATGTAGTTGTGTGGTAGAGCACTCCTATCTTATCCAATGAACCCACTGACCTGGGGTTCAATCTTCAGCACAGCTAAAACAAAAAACAAAGAAAAGAATCTGAATTTCAGCTCAACGTGGTCATTAACTGAGCTAACCAAATACCTGGAGGTCTAAAAATCGTGTTGAAATAGAAAATCTAATACTGTGAAAATTGTAAGCACTGTCTTTCTTCTGCATTTCTCTGTTGGGGTGTCTACAAATCAGGACACAGGATCGGTTTGGTTTGGTGTGGAAAATCTAAAGAAGCATGCTGCAGGAAGAAATCCAGGGTTAACCACGCCAGCTCAAGAAAGCAAGATCATTAAAAAAAAAAAAAAAAAAAAAAAAAAAGGTGTGTTGTCACACATGAAAAACTCAGGGGGCAAGGATCTCTTCATCAACTATCAGTCAAGAGCGAGGAATGACGCAGCATATACTTCAGAGGGAGTCTCGCCCTCCAAAAATCCAGCCATGACAAACACCTCTTTGTTTCACTTTCTGTGCCCCTTTCTTCAAAGATAGTAATATATGATCAGAGAATCTTGCTGAAAAAGGAACAAGCGTTTGTGATAAGCTGGAAGTCTGGCTGTAGGGAATGCTCCTTACATAATTAGACACTCACTACTGCACGAGTGGAGAAAGACTGGGTAGCTAACGAAACCTCTTTCGGGTGGAAGTGCGTCTACTGGTTGGTGCGGATGCCAGGCCTCCGCTCGTCTACTCGGCTCCCTTCGTGTCCTCTTGGTCCGAAGCACTTGAGATGTCGTCATCGGTCTGTTCCCCAGAGAAGTACAGCATGGCAGCGTGGGTCTTGTGCGTTATGGTGATGGTGCAGGGCCCCTGTGCCCACGGCTCCCCGTCCACCTGCATCGGCATCTTGGAGCACTTCAAGATCAGCTGACAGGAGGAGGAGGGAAGGGGAGGAAGGTCAGCTCCATGCGGCACGAAAAGGTGTTCTGCTCTCGCTCACGGCCCCTAGGACTTCTGGGTTTTATTTTTTGAAAATCAATTTGAAGGTTGGGATACGGCTCAGTTGGTAGAGTATTTGCCTAGTGCGCTTGAAGCCCTGGGTTTGATCCCCACCACTGCATAAAAACCTGGATGTGCTGGTGACACCTGTAATACTAGTAATTGGGAGGTAGAGGATCAGGAGTTCAAGGCCATCCTTGGCTACATAGAGAATTCAAGGCTTGGGATACCTGAAATCCTAGGAAACAAGGAAGGAAGTAAGGGAGGGAAAAAGAGAGGAGGGAGGGAGGGAGGAAACAAGGACAGAAACAAGGAAGGAAGGAAAGAAGGTAAGAGAAACAAAAAAAAAATAAAGAAAAAAGAAAAGAACAAAAAAATAGAGAAAAACAGAAAATTACTGTGAATACTCTATTCATGAACTGTCTAGGGATTCTTTTTCAGTGGACACTCTCTTTCTTTTCCAGTGGATTGAGAGCCCTCTTTCCTGTTTCAAGTCTCTGGCACATGCTGATCAACAGTGTGGGCAATGAAGGAAACAGCCCACTGCAGCTCTACTCCACTTACCCGCACTGTGTGCGCCTGTCCTATTCGCAAAGGGTTTGCCAATTTCACTTGAATCTGGGCACAGTGGAAAGACCCGTAGACCCCAACAACTTCCAGCAAGCCATCATCGTGCCTGACGTTGGAAGAAGGAAATACTGATTACAGATGTAATAACGTACGATCGGTCATGCAGGGGCAGTTATATAACTTAATGCACGTTTATACTGACATATTTGACATGTTCATACTGACACATACAGAAGTGAAATTCTGCAGGAGCCATTGAGAACACACAGAACAATTGAGCCCTTTAAAGAAAAGGGACCAGAACACACCGCAGCACTAGGGAAGCAGAGGCAGGTCTGAGACTAATCTGGTTTGCGCTGCAAGCCCTTGTTTTAAATAAAAATGAAATAAAATAAAACATCCCAAACCAAGCAACCAACCAACTAAACAGCAAAGTACCCACCTGGCTAGAGGGTAAGTTTCATCTCCCATCCCTTCCCACAGTCTGCAGCCTCCGCCCCAGTATCCAATGTTGAGAACGATAATACCTTCCAAACTTGGCAGTTCAACTTGCTCACCATCCAGTTCTAGCTTTAAAGAAATTAAAGACGTCAGTTACTACCAGGCATAGTATTTCCACACATATCTACTTAGAATCCACATTCATGGTAACATGCATGTGACAGATAAGAGATACACTCAGAGAGACTGTCCTGCTTACTCAATGTAACATGACCATTGTTTTCCAGGTCTCCAGTGGAACTGCTTTTGTGAATATGTGTGTGGGGGTCTCCATGCCTTAGGATGGGGAGAGATTAGGTTGACCTCGTTCTGAGTGAGCCCTGCTGGGTTGCCGGTACTCTGGCTAGCCATTGCTGTCCACTCCAAGTGATACTGTTTTTATCAAGACATCACTGATGATTTTTCAGGGTCTCTGTCAGCCCCTGCCTTAGTCCCTTGAGACACGGCCTCGCTGAGCCTGGGGTTGCCTGTGTTTTTTCCTTCTTTCCTTCCTTCCTCCTTTTTTGCTGCTTGGCCAGAGAGCCCCCAGAGTTTCTTCTCTCCATCCCGAGCGCTGAGGTAGCCGGTAGGTACACACATCAAACACATACTCACTGATTAGATTGAAAAATCGGTATCACTCAACATATCCAACAGATTCTGGCGACAACCTGGGTTCTAATGTTGACTCCTTGGGGCCACTAACAGTGAATCTGGGCAAATTACTTAATGTCAAACAGTTTGTCTTCTGTGTAATGGAAATGTAGGGCTATCGTGCTTATAGGGTTGCAGTGACAGTTTAGCAAATGCCTGGCACTCACATGAATACCTCATCTCTATAAGCAAATATGCAAACAGAAAATTCAGCATTTAGGAAAACACCTTTACATTCAGTAAGGATGTCAGTAGCTTACCTCAACTTTTTTATTCAAGTCTTTACATTCTTGCACTAAACAATCTTTGGTTCCATAGAACAAATAAACAGCCTATAAAAAAACAGACGAAAAATATGACATTAAAACATTCTCACTAACCCAGCACACCCCAGGAAAGAGACGTCAAACAAATTCCTGCTCTGCCTGTTGGGTGCTGCTTCCTGAGTGGACCGGGTGCTGGACAGGGCATGCTGCTGGTGAACCCTCTTTGTGTGTGTTTATGTGGACACACCTGTGTCATGGTTCATGTGTGGGGGTCAGAGGACAACCTTGAGTGTTGGTCTTTTGCCTTGTTTGAGACTGGGGCTCTTCTTTGCCACTGTGTACACGGGGCTGGTTAGCTCATAAGCCTCCAGGACTTCTCTCGTCTGACTCCCCAGTTCCCTGGAGAAGAACTGGGCTTACAGAGGTATGCCACTGTACTGGCTTGTTAACTTGGGTTCTGAGGATTTGAACTCAGGTCCTTCACGATTGTACGGCAAGCGCTTTTCGCACTGACCCATTTCCCCAGCCCACTTTGGTATCCTTTAAATATCCCATTCTGTGGTGCCACTCAAGGTTAAGAGTTCTTGGAGTGTGTCACAACACAAAATGTTAATCATCCTGCTCTTAGTTTTGAATCAGGGTCTTAAGTGCACTCGGTAGCTGAGATGACCTTGAGTTCTTAATCCTCCTGCCTCAGTGTTGGGACTGTAGTCATGGGCCAGCATGACCAGCTTTATGAGCTGGAGACTGAGTCCAGGACCATGCATGTGAGGCGGGGTTCGCCCTTGAATTGGTGATGATTCTCTTGCCTCAGCCCCCCAAAGGCACCCTTCTTACAAAGCCACCCCTCTTTAGGAAGTGAATGAAGTCCTTAACCTCTGAGTTCACCTGCTCTGTTTTTCAGAGGGAATGTGATTTACCCAAAAAAGTTGCATTTATAAAGAAAAACTATGCTAAAATTAGAAAATTTTGTGTTTTCCTAACACTCCAGCTTATTTAAGGAAAATGTTGATAATCGAGCAAAGATTTATAACTATTTTTAATATAGAAAGGCTGAAGTGCCAAGTTACCAATGAAACAGTGATACTTACTGCCTTATTAACAATATTATTGAAAAAAGGGAACTATTACAAAATTTGAAATATTTCTAGCACAGAACCTGAATACAATTGCTCTGCATTTATTGCTCACGGTCAAATCATTTTTAAAATTCCTCAATTCTTGTGCCAGCCCTGGCCGAGCAGCACAGCGAGTGGCTGCCGTCTCGCCAGCTCGCCAACCTGTGGCTCTCCCAAGGCTTCGGACACACTGCTTCCAGGAATGACGCAGCTGAAAGTCTTCCCTTCCTATGGCTTCATCCCAGTTTTAGCTGCCAATTAGGAGAAGCTATTCATATTCTGACTAGTGTCCATCCAAGCAAAAATATCCCAACTTTGAATTTTAAGACTCTGGTTACACATTTCAGGATCTCAACACCAAAGCCCTACGTGAAATGGGCAAGCGGATCCTTCAACGAAACACTTCAATCGGATCCTAAATGTGCGGAATATAAGCGAACTATTGATTTTTACTGTACTTTCGGTGATTAGCAGGAAATGTTATTTTATCCAACACACCTTGTTAAGAATTCTGCTAGAGAACAGAGATGGCGCCTTCTCACGATGAGCGTGAAAATTGAGAGCCATGAGGGCATCTGGTCCCACAGAAAAGTAGTTGTTCATTGTGAATTCCTAGGAGAGGGCGACAGGGGGCGCTCAGGACGGCTGACGGGCGGCAGGAATCCTGGTCCGCATGCTCTTCTTCACAAGCACTAGGGTCTCTATTTTTACGGGGATGATTTTATTGTCTGGTGAAGTTCTGGACAATGACTACAAATAAGAATCCCACTTCCCACCGCTGCTGGACCGGCCACGCCCCAGGCTTGCCAGCCGCCACGCTCTGGCTTTCTTTCCAGCTGTGCTCTCCCGCATTTGCCTTGTGCCCTCTGTATAACTCACACTCAGCGAGGCCGACACAGGCCCTGTGTGCTCTTGATCACTGTGCTCCCCTGTTCTCATTCCTAGCAAGATCCCCAATCTCACCACTGCTCATCCAACACTCCAGTCGTCTGGGCTGACACCACAAGTAATTCAGTTTCCATCCATGTCTAAAATCTATTTCCTGATATATTCATATGTCCTTAGAACCTGAATAGTAGTACATCTACTCTCTTTATTTTATATTTTATTTATTTGAGAGAAGAAGTGAGAAAGGGGAGGAGGTGCGGGCAGCAGTACCTCTGTCTCACCAGCTCGGCCTTCCTAGCAATGAACAAGTCCTGGAGCATGTCCTTAAATGCCTCTATTGTTATCCTAAGTTTGCGGCAATCATGGACTTTGCATGCCGCGCAATGTCAGCCACTGTTGCCCTCATAAAGGCATCTGTTAGGGCACGGAGACCCTGGAGGCAAGGGATTCATGTTATCTTATCTAAGGGAACAAGAGAAAGGCTTATGAATGCCTGTCCTTAAGTCATCGGAGAGATGGACCGTGAGAGTAGGGTACACATAAGGACTCTCTGGGAATTGGGGGGGGCACTGGGAAGAGAGGAGGGGGGGGACGGGGGAACTGGTAAAAATTTTTGTCTATAATAAAAAAAAAAGATTTCTGCTTCGCATAGACTTGTAAACTATTTTCACACTATCTTCAGAATATGCATTTGTGCATGTGTGACTGTGTCTGTGTGTATCAGAAGTCACTGTATGTGCCTGTGGAGGTCCAAGGGTGACTTCAGAAATCATTCTGAATTGTTTCTATCTCCTTTTTTGTTTCATTCTGGGAATTCCCAGGCTCCGCCTTCCAGAGCTAGAAACGCAGGTCTCTGCCTTTTCTATCTGGTGATTTTTTTTATTACATGGGATCTGGGTCTAGAACTCAGGTCCTCCTGCTTTTGAAGCACAGTCTTAATCCCTAAGCCATCCATCCCTAGAATATATACTTTTAAATACAGATTTGGATTGGGGTGCATCTCAGTGGTAGAGTGCTTGCCTAGCATGGGTGAGGTCCTGGGTTTGATTCCCAGACCAGAAAACAAAAACAAAAGAAAAAACACAGGATCACTCTCTTTGCACCGTGTGCCAATCATCTTCCCCTCTGTTCTTCAGCCACCCCAAATTCACCTGATCTGCCAGGGCAGAACGAAATGTACTTGGATGTTATTCTCTCCCATAGTACATGCTGCAATCTGACTAAGGGGCTGTGGATGTGGCAGAGATCAGTGCAACATGCAAGAGGCTCAGGGTCCAATCCCCAGCACCCCCACACGAAAGGACCAATGGGGAGAACAATCAATCAATCAATCCACGATCAGTCCTGCTAATGAAGCAGACGCGGGAGTCACTCTGTTCTGTGTGACTCTGTTGAGGTCGACGCCTGAGTACCCCACCAGAATGGACCTTTAAATAATATGGGCGCTCTGTGGACCCTGCTGAAGCTACTTACAAGCGAAGAAACACTATACCGTACCTTGGCTTTTCTCAAGTTGTAGTAGCCTTTATTTGTTACCTGCACTTTCCACCTTAAAACAAAACAAAAGAGAAATTAAAAGCAAAGTACTTTTTACTGAGGAACCTGCACTCTAGACACCTAACAGATGATGTTTTTGTATCGAGATAGCATGTGAGAAAGTAATCACATCTAAACAAGGGTGTGAATTTTGGGAATGTACTGAACATAATTTATGACTATGAGTTGTTCACAGTAATGAGACACGAACAGCTGTGTATGGCTCATGTAGTCCTTCGCATTTAAATTACATTTAACTTTTCTGTTTTTGGTTTCTTTTTTTTTAATTTTTTTTTTTATTATTATTATTATTTATTCAACTGTGTGTATGTGCACGCGCGCGTCTGTGTGTGTGTGTATGTGTGTGTCTGTGTATGTGTAGAACCACGGACGAATTCGCGAACCACCATGGACGCCTCCACCTCCTTCTGCCCCGGGATTCACAGGCTCCGCCCTACCAGGACCAGAAGCGCAGGCCGCCCCCGCTTCCGTCTGGCGTCTATACGTGGGATCTGGGATCCGAACTCGGGACCTTCCGCCTGCAAGGCGGAGGCTTAACCCCTGAGCCACCTCTCCAGCCCTGTTTTTGGTTTCTTGACGCAGGGTCTCACCCTGTAGTTCAGGCTGTCCTCAAATTCATGGCAATCCTCCTGCCTCAACCTCCCAAGTATTGGGATTACAGCTATGAATCACCATGCCTGACAAATTACACTGAATTTTATAGCTACATACGTCTTCATTCACAAGCAAGATAACATTCCCAAAGCTCAAGAAATGAATCTACTGGAAAGTGTAACTTACCTATCTAGCTTGATTCCATCTGCTTCCATTACATTTCTTAAGACCTGTGCAACCGGGATTTCTCCGGCATAGCCTGTGCCCCAGCCAAGTGTATTGGACAGGTCGTTGCCTGTTCCGAGAGGCAGAACTGCCACCTGTGGAATGTATTTTTCTTGTCCCTGGAATATAGAAGCTACAGTTTAGATTTTTCCCTTTAGTTATTTATAGCACAATAGTACTTTGTAAAATTTAAAGACCAAAGCAATGAAGACACAATTGTCGGTTGTGCCGACTATTCATAGTAGCTCCCTCTCACTTATCCAGACTGGCTCATGTTCTAATGTCACCTGTTAATTTTATTACTTTTTTCTTGCAGTGCTGGGATTGAACCCGCACATGCCAGTCAAGGGCTCTCCTGCTGGTCTCCATCCCGAGCCCCACAGCTCCAGCTCGTAACCACAGGTACCTTAATCTTCATCTCATCAACCGCATCCAAGACCCAGCCCACAGTGCCATCGCCGCCACACACGAGGACTCGAACTGAATCGTAGGGAAGGAGGGTACAAAGCTGCAGGGCTTTCACTGGCGGAGTCTTGGTCACATCGAACACCTGAAAATGAAGGAACAAAGCAGGTAAATTTTACCCAGCACCATCCAGTCCTCTGAGGACGAGCAGAGCCAAGCTCAGGTAACAACACTGGCCAAGGTGTGGCATCGCTGTTAATGATCTACCTGGCCCGGGCCAGACTTGACACTTCTGAGGCTCTTCCCTCACGCTGACCTACAAAGCAGCAGCAGCCTGATGAGGCTGGGGGAGAGGATGTCCATCAGTGGCCTGGGATTCTACAAACCTAAAAATGCAAGGACTCTGGACAGCTACAGATTATATGGAAAATAAATGCTCTGTGTATGTGTCTCAGAGACAATCTCAACTTGCAACAGTAGGAACCTAGATAAGCTGTGATTTATCTGCTCAACTATTTTAGTCGCTGGATATGTGATTAATATGAGGCCTATATTCCAACAGGGACACTATCTAGACCACTAAGGAATGCAAACGTGTACCTATACTACAGGGCAGCACCTTCTCTCTGTGTTGTGGACTGAATCCAGGGCCTTGCAAGTTAGGAAAACACTTTATCCCTGAACTACCCCCCCAAAAGTTAAAAACTACAAGTTGGAAGAAAAAAAAAAAAACTGCATTTCTGATTTGCACACTAGATTGTTATTTAATAGCATGTACATTATCTTTTTTTTTAAAATGTGTTTCTGGGATGGTTTCTTACTGTGTAGCCCAGATGTGCCTTGAATCCACAGGGATCCACCCGCCTACGCCTCTTGACTGCCTCTTATTTGACAATCAAGTCATCATTTAAGTATCATGAAGTTCAACCACTGAAAGTGAACAAGTCAGTGTTTTTGCTTTTGTTTTCATAAGGTGTCTCAATGTCCCTTTGGGCTCACTCCCTGTTTCCAGCCCTAATCCCAGGAAACTGAGAGTCTACTCGCTATCTGTACTGGTTTCTGCTTTTGTGGACAGATCACATGAATGCAATTACACAGAAAGTGGCCCCTTCAGCCCAGTTTCTTCCATGTAATATATTGGTTTGTAGGTTCATTTATCACATATAGTTTGTTTCTTTGTATCACTGAAAAAATTTCTACTTCATGAGGACATTCACCTACAATGGATAATTAGGCTTCTCTGATACCAAATTCTGTCGAGCAGTTTGCCTGCATGGCTGCCAATAAATTCACAACTAAATGGCTTAGAGAACAAGGAACTTTATTTTGGCTGATTGGTCACAGTACTTAATGAAGCTTGGCAATAGATCCCACACCAACACCAGCGACCAGAGGAACTGATCACACCAAATCTGGACCAGCTCTTGCCAGACCAGCACATCTGGCCAAGTATACAGAAGGATGCCAGCTTCCTTAATCAGCTCCTTCCATCTTATTCACCTGCCCAGGGACTAGTCCTGCCTGCCATGGGCTGGGTCTTTCCCATCCATCAGACAATCCCCTGCAGATTTACGCAGGGATTAATCCAGTGTCCAGAGCTCCAGCCCTCAGTACCTGTATTTATGACACTCCCTTTAGGCTGTTGCAGACAATGCTGTAGGAACACTTGCAACTCTTCAAGAGATAGGTTGTTTCATTCCCTTCAGTAGACTCCTCGGAGTGGGATTGCTAAGTGATATCTGAATGGCTTAATTTGTTGATAACTATTAATCTTTCTTATAAATAGGTAAATAATGACTTAAGTATCAATAAGCATTGCATTTTAGGGAAAACAAAACGTTCAAGTGAGAAGACTTTATTATAAAGAAAGGTTTCCTTTGTAGTTACCTGGACTGGATTTAACAGGATCCTAAATTCTCCCAACAGTCCTTCTCCCATATTAGTTCCACTACGAGAGTTGGCGAGGATTATTAAGGGGGTCCACTGCTTTCCGAATTTAGAGGATAGCTAAAAACATGAACAGGAGTGGAAAGGGCTTAGCATCTGAGAGATGGCAAACACAACACTTTTCATTCCCTGGTAACGATGGTGCTGGTACTATCAACACAACAGTTAAGACTCAAATCTAAGAAGAGAAGATTTGCATAGCTTTACTATCCACTTAATACTGTGTGTGTGTGTGTGTGTGTGTGTGTGTGTGTGTGTGTGTGTGTGTAGGTGGTGGTGTCCATCTCGTGTTTTCAAGACAAAGTTTCCCTGGGGTCCCAAGCTCATATATTAGGCTGGGCTATCTGGGATTATGAACCGGAACCATTCCTGCTTTAATTTAATGTTGGGGATCAAGCTCAGATCCACGTGCTTGTGTAGTAAGCATTTTACCAATTAAGCCATCTCCCCGGCCTCCACAGAATTATTTCCTACATTACTCTTGTAAGTGGTTTAGGCTTATTTATCTTAAAAAGGAACTTAGGGGCTGGGGAAAACCCCAGTGGGTAAAGCACTTGCAGTGCAAACACGGGGGCCAGAGTTTGGGTCTCGAGCACCTATGTAAAGGCCAGCAGACATGGTGGTCCATGGGTAATCCCAGCCTTCAGGAGGCAGAGACGGGATCCCCGGATCCATCTGGCTGAATCAATGAGTTCTGGGTTCAACTGAGACGCCTTGCCTCCATATGCGCGGTGGAGAATGACCAAGGAAGACACTGGATGTCAGCCTCTCCACGTTCACCTGAATGAGCTGAAAATCCAGTCTCTCGGTAACTGTCAATGATTTTTATAATTTTATGTCATAAACTCTAGGGCTGGCAAGATGGCTCAGTGGATAAGGGTGCCACCAAATCTAACCCACATGCAGAGGGAGAGAACCAATTCCAGCCAGTTGTTCCCTGATCTTT
The DNA here is from genome assembly GCA_023101885.1 of Typhlomys cinereus. Taxonomy (NCBI): domain Eukaryota; kingdom Metazoa; phylum Chordata; class Mammalia; order Rodentia; family Platacanthomyidae; genus Typhlomys; species Typhlomys cinereus. The sequence continues at coordinate 1,057,928 of JALPQD010000352.1, read as the reverse complement.
TTTTTTCTTCATTCATTCATTCATTCATTCATTCACTTTGTGTGTGTGTGTGTGTGTGTGTGTGTGTGTGTGTGTGTGTGTGTGTTGTGTATGCATGCATGTGTGTATCAGAGGGCATTGTGTGTCCCTGTATTTTGGTCATAAAACCCAAGTCTAAATATGACATTCATGAATGTTACATATATACCTTCCACACCCAGCGCAAAGGTAATTTTACTCAACATGTGTAGTATGCCTGCGTTCTGACCACACCCCTTCTCATGAGATCAAGCTGTGCTGTGTCCTGTCTGTATCTAAAATACAGACAGGACACAGCACAATTTCTGGAGTAGGGACATCCAGTCTGAACATTTCTGACTTTGTCCCCAGCCAATACATTTCTGGGTTTTGCAACCTTTCACAGAATGGATGCTGACTTTCCTTTTCTGGATTTATTCTAGTGTAAATTAGCTTGCAAGATTTAACTTGGCTGTGGTGGTTGTTGGCTTTTACGCCCAAGTTTTGCTATGTAGCCCAGGCTGCTCAGAACTTGCTATGTAGCCTAGGCTGGCCTTGAGGTTCAGACTCTACTTGCCCCCAAGCTTGGTCCTGGTTAAGGTTTTATGGCTTACCATCACATTTTCTATTCCTTGACTTTTTAAATTTTATTCTCCATTTTCCTCAAATGCAACTCATTAACACCTTACATGCTGACTTGAATAACTATTGAAAAACAAACGTAGAAGAAAAATAAGCTAGTTTTACCGTTTCATAATTTGTTTTTTTGTCTTTGCGCATCTGGTTAATGGAAGTTAAGTAGCCTGGTGGAATGATAAGGTTCCTGAATTCCCCGAAATCACACTCTTCATTCTTTAAGCTGCCTTTCATGCACTCGTCATGGACTGTTTTCTGACACCAAATGCACCTGAGAAGAAGAAACGAGTATTAGTTCAGTTAAACTGTAACCTTACTAATCCATGAGCCATGTTTTTGTCAAACATTAACTTGGTAATTTCATTATTACTGAGCGTAACATCTGACAAATCAAAAGCATGTTATCAGCAGGGCCAGGGCTATGGTTCAGTTGGCAGAGTGCTTGTCTGGCATGCATGAAGTCCTGGGTTTGGTTCCTGCATGAACTGGACGTGGCGACACATTGCAGCCTGTTGTCCCAAACTTTAAGGGGGGGGGGGAGTAGGGAGGACCAGAGCTATCTTCCAACCCCTATTTGCTGGGCAGTTTTAAAAAAGAATAAATACTTCAATAATTTCTTGTTCCAATTTATATTATGGAGGGTGGCTCAGTGGAGAAAGCATTTGTTTGCAAGCTGGTGACCTGAGCTCTATCCTAGGAACCCATGTGGCGGAAAGAGAGGACGAGCTTCGAAAAGTTGTCCTCTGTGGCTTTCTTGCCTCTGTGAGTTCTTTTTGGCTTCTTTGCTCCTCACAGACTCCATGTCTGTGAGCATCATCTCTTCTCTCCTCTCATAAAATCTGCCTTAATCCTCAAAAAAAAAGTTGTCCTCTGACCTCTACACACAAGCCGTGGTGCACTATCTTGGTGTCTATAGACATAATCAACACAACCAGTGGCCCTAGTGTAGTGGCCACATGTGTGAGTTCATCTGTGCTTCATCTGAAACCCAGGTTTGGAGGTCTCAGAAGCATCTGAAGCCCTTTTTGGAAGACTTTAAACTGCAACAAGTGAATAGCACCCCCCCCCCCTTTTTTTTTGGTAATTGACGAACAGTTCTGTGCTTGCCTTTAAAACTAAGTCAGAATGACACGCATTCAGATTTGGAGCCTGGGCCAATGGTGGGCAGGGAGTCATGCTGGGAAGACTTTGGGGTTTCTATTATTATCTGCTAAGTATTTAATCCACTCACAGATAAGACTGGACAAAAGCAGGCCACCAGAACAGAAGGAATTCAATTAATTAATGAGAAGAGTGAGGGAGAGAGAGAAAGAGAGAGAGAGAGAGAAAGAGAGAGAGAGATTTTGTCTGAATGGTTTTTCCTTTCAGCTGTTGAGATTTACCAAGCAATTACTGCTGTTTACTGAGTCCTTTTCACTGCTAAAAATAGTCACCTACATGTGTCAGACAAGTGTAATACAACTTGGATTGGGAAGGTTTAAGTGGGGAGTGGGGGGCAGGGACATGGGAAAGAGGAAGGCAGGAAGGTCAACCAAAATTAAAGATGAAAAGACTGTAAGGAAGGAAAGCTGGTGCTTGGTAAGCTAAGAAACCAAAACCAAATGGAAAGCCCTTAGTAGTTGAATAGGACTTGAGACACTCGTCTACTTACTTCTGGTTGCACAAGTCGGGGGCCGTTCTGAGGAGACAGTTTCCCACTCAGAAGGTGGTGCCTTGCATGGAAACAGTAGTGTTAAAACAAAGGCAGAACCTGGCGCAGGCCTCCTAGCGCAGTCTGCACACGATGCTGGCCTCACAAACAGGGACCAGGGTGGGCCTCAGTGCAAGGTGCTTGCTGCACAAGCAAGTGGACCAGAGTTCTAATCCCCACATCTTGGGTAGAATGCAGGTGGGAATGGTGGTCTTACTCTAATTCCAGCCCTGGGAGGGGAGCTTAGGAATCCCCAGCCACCCGATGAATAAGGCAGAAGAGTGACCAAGGGTCGATGGTCCCCAATACCAACCTTGGGCCTCCACCAGCACACACATGCACATGGGCATCCCTCCACACACACACGAGAATGGACAAAGAAATAAAAGGACTACACGCTAAAAATAGGGCATCAGTATTACTGAAAGTAAAAAGAATAGCTTCTTCTGGGAAAAAAAACCTGAGAATATGAAGAACGCACTTTTAAGTTCCAAAAAACCCAGAATAGATCCATAAACTTCTTAAATAAGTTTTTTAAGATTTTACTTTAAATAATACTAGCTTAGGCTTGAGAACTTAGAAATATAGAAAGATATAAAATAAAAATCACCTAGAGAAAATAATTCAATTATTTTGGTACTTACTCTTTGTCTTACAGTGCAAACATGTTTTTTCAGATAGGAACATGATTTACAAATTTTTAAAAATATTTATTTTTCTAGCTTTACAAACATATTGAGGGACACACTTATTGAGTACTTATCCCTGCTACTCTCCATTCTTCCTCCTTCCAATCTCCCTCCCTTCCCTTCATCAATCCATTATACTCCCTCCTATCTCCTGCCTGTCTGCTTCTATGGATCCAAGGGTTCCCTCTGGCTTGTCTAGTGGGGATTCAGGCCTCTATGGCATATCAAGTTGCCTCTCTTCGGGCCACCCCACTGATAGGGGCATTTCCCTTCACTCATGCAGCTTTAATTCCTAAAGTTTCCACTGTATGTTCTTATTTCTCTTGAGTTCTTCGATACTCTACGGGGGCAAGTTGGTATGTCAGCCATTATGCAGGTCTGGTAAGGACAAGTCTTATTGTATCCTGCCTTGAATGGAGTGTTTTGTCCAATGGTGGACCTTCCCATTTTTAGTTCTTACCATCTCACTTCCCTTTCTTACACAAGGTTCCCTAAGCCTTAGGATTTTTTTTTTAATAAAAAAAACTTTATTATTTAGCATTGTGTGTGTGTGTGTGTGTGTGTGTGTGTGTGTGTGTGTGTCCCTGTACAGCACCGGGGTGACTTCAGGAATCATCCTGGATTGCTTCTACCTTCTTTTTGCTTTGCTCTTAGGATTTCCCAGGCTCTGCCTACCAGGGCCAGAAGTACAGGCCGACACTATTTCTGCCTGGCATTTTTATGTGGGACCTGGGATCCAAACTCAGGACCTTCTGTTGCCAGGCAAAGTGTTAATATGTGAACCACCTCTCCAGCTCATGATCTATATAAATTTGCACGTGACTTTTCTTCCTATTTTGTAATCATGCATGCCTTCAAAAGCTATTAAATATATTTTTAAAAACATGGTTATTATAATGTATGGTATTACTTCATGTGGATTATTTAACCACCTTTTCTGTTTTAATTTTGTTGTTATTTTAGAGAGAGAGAGAGAGAGAGAGAGAGAAACCAGATGTGTCATGGTGTAAATGTGGATGTCAGAGAATGATTTCTGGTTTTCTTCTACTAAATGGGCTCCAGATATCGAACTCAGGTCACCAGACTAACACATAGGTGCCTTTACCCACTGAGTCATCTTGCTGGTTCCATTTATTGTTTTAAGTATTTTATTTATGAGAGAGAGAGAGAGAGAACACATGTGTATGTCACAGTACCTGACGGAGGTCAGAGAATAACTTTTAGGAGTCAGTTCTTTCCTTCCACCACGTGGGCTTCTGGGAATCAAACTCAGACAGCCAGATTATGCAAGCGGGTGTTTCACACATTGCGCTATCTTGTTGGCCCCTCATTTTTGAAAAAAAATCTTTTGGAAGAAAGTAAGTCTGCTCATTATGTCTGTTCAGCACATAACACTGCCCACTGGATCTAACATCACTTGCTCATTAGCACCTACATCTCTTTCTTAATAAAATGAGAGAGATAATCTATTGTTTTCATTCAGAGGTGTCTGGGAACATGGGCAACTGGAATTATTTTCACCTTCTATGTGAGCTCAATTATACATTACGTTATCTTTCACTTTTTACATTTTATTATTATTGTGCGCATGTACGATATGAATGTTTGAATGTGGGTGCAGGTGTGCTTCAGTATGCATGTGGGAGTCAAAGGACACCTTTCAGGAGTCAGTTTGGGTCTCTCTTCCACTAAAGGCTCTGGGAATTGAAATCAAGTCATCAGGCTTAAAGAGCAAATAATCTTATCCACTGAATCATCTTGCCAGCCCTTTCACTAGGTTTTGATAACTGCATACACTTTTATTATCCAGGAAAGCAATCTCTTGTCTTTCATAATTATAGAAAACATGCATCAGTTCTGTGTCTCTCTCTCTTTTGAGACGGTGTATCAGTTACTCTTCTCGGTTGCTGTGAGACACCACTCAAAGTCAAGCAACTTAAGGGAGAAAGGGAGATTTATTCAGCTTACAGTTACAAAGGAGAGATACAGTTCATTATGGTGGGAAAGGCAAGGCTGGCTGGCAGAAGCTGGAGGTGGCCTAAGTCACATCCATCAAGGAGGCTGAGAGCTGCAAAACTGCAACTGCGCGAGCGGACCGCTTCTGGAAGTAGGTGGAGCTAATGGACCTCAAGGCCTGCCTCTATCATTACCTTCCTCCAGCAAGCTCCACCTCTTAAAGGTGCCATGACCTTCCCAAACAACTCACGATTCAAATACATGAGCCTGTGGGGAACAACTCACGTTTCAAACCATGTATCCCAGGCTGGCCTTGCACGCTGTAGACAACTGAGCATGAGCCTGAACTTGACCCTCCCGCTTCCGTCTTCCTGGTGTTGGGATTATAGGTGCGCTACCATGCCTGGTTAATGAGCAGCAGAGAACGGCCCCAGGGCTTTATGCCAGGCAAGCACTCTACCAACTGAGCCACATCCACAGTCCTTAGTCTATCTTCATCTACACATCCAGATTTTCCTCTGTAGTCTTCTTAAGTGCCGATAAATTTAGTCTCTTACCATTTCCAGGTCAGAACCTCATCTACAGTGACCGCTACAGTGATTGTTGCCAACCAATAGCATTTGTCCTGTTACAGTTCATAACACAATGTTTTCTTTTGCCAGTGATTTTGGATGCAACATTTATCATTTACTAAATTCTCATAAATTTCAGAAATAAAGTTCGGAAATTCTTTTTTGGCAATCTTTTTCTTCTTCTTCTTTCTTCCTCTTCTTCTTCTTATCATTATCATCATCATCATATTTTTTAGTTTTACAAGCACTAATCCCTGCTTCCCTCCATCCCCCCTCCTTCCCATCTCCCTCTCTTCCCCTCATCAATCCATTCCACTCCCTCCAAGCCTCCTGCTTGTTCATTTCTATGGACTCCAGAGTTCCCTCTGGCTTGTCTACTCTTTTTTTTTATTATTATTTTATTCAATTATGCATGTATCGCTTCTCGGCCTTTTGGCTAAGATCAAGTGTAGTATCAATTATGCATGTGTGTGTGTGTGTGTGTGTGCGCGTGTGTGTATGTATGTGTGTGTGTGTGTGCATGTAGAACCATGGGCGAATTCGGGAACCACCGTGGACCGCCTCCACCTCCTCCTTGTTTACTCTGCCCCGGGATTCACAGGCTCTGCCCTACCAGGACCAGAAATGCAGGCTGCCCTCGCTTCTGCCCGGCGTCTATACTGGGGTCTAGGATACGAACTTAGGACTTTCTGCCTGCAAGGCAGAGGCTTAACCTCTGAGCCACCTCTCTAGCCCCTGGCTTGTCTATTCTTGTGGGGGTTCAGGCCTCCGTGGCATACCAAGTTGCCTCTTTTCAGGCCACCCCACTGATAGGGGCATTTCCTTTCACCCAGCTTTAGTCTCCAAGGTTTCCACTGTATGTTCTTATCACTCTTGAGTTCCTCGATAGTCTATGGGGGCAAGTTGGTATGTCAGTCATCAATGCAGGTCTGGTAAGGACAAGTCTTATTGTAGTGAGTTCCTGGATATAGCAGTCCTGCCTTGAATGGAGTGTCTTGTCCAGCAGTGGACCTTCCCATCTTTAGGTTCTTACATTCTGAGTGAGCATTGCTGGGTCACATTATGGCTGGCCATTGTTGTCTACTTCACTTCTCTTCTACTGGCCTAGGCTCCATCCTGTCATGGTGTTGAGATTCTCTACCTGTATTGTAGAAGAAGACTTGTAGGCTGAATGTTAAGTGCTCTTCAAATCTATGACTATGAGTATAATAGTACCTACTTACAGAGCCATTTGGTATACTATCTTCCCACCTATAGGTTCATTGGCTGTTTTTCCCCTATTGAGCCATTTCCTTCTCTTTTTTCAGATTCTTGTTCTAATTAACAATAACAGGAATGTGTTCCATTCTGACAAGCAGGTCTTGAGTTCGATCAGAAAGCTGTTGGTTGTCACCTTGATACTCATGCCACTATTACACTAGGTGGTCCTCTGTTACCCTGGAAATGTTCTTCTTAAGATGAGTTCTTTCTAGGTGGCTCTGGCTGGCTCATAGCGCATAACCCTTATGCCTCAGTTTGTGGAATGCTGGAATTTCCACCATGACCAGTGCAAAGATTCTTCCAAACAAGAAAATTGCCACAGCGGGGTTAGATGGTGCAAACCAGCACTTTGGAGGTAAAGGCAGGAGGACTAAATAGGTATCTCTCCACCATGCCACCCTCCTGACTGATTACTTTTTTTTTTTTGAGACAAGTCTATATACCCCAGGCTAGCCTCTAACTCCTGATCCTCTTGTGTCAACCCAGTGCTAGGCTTATACGTATGTACTGTCCACTTGGCTTCTGATTGTGTGTGTACACGTACAGGCATGTGTGCTGCAGCTAGAGGCTATTTTGGGTGTCTGCTTCAATTGCTCTCCACCTTATCTTTGGAGACAGGTCTCTTACTAATCCAGAGTTCACCGATGAGCTACATTGGCTGGCGCAGACAGCTCTGGGGATCTGTCTGTCTCCACGACCCTATGCTAGGTTTACAGTTACGTATGGCCATGGCTGGCTTTTTTATGTGGTTTCTGGGATCTGACTCGGATCCTCTTGTTTACATAACAGGTACTACAGTCGTCTCCCAAGCTCCTCTCTGGTTAATTAAAAAAAAAATGTTTAGCAGGATTGAGGCTTGATTGGCAGAATGCTTGTTTAACATGTACAAGGTCCCAATCCCTATTACCACCTAACCTGGCATGGTGGCATATGCCCACTATGCCAGCTCTCAGGAGGGCAAGGGAGGATCAGAGATTCAAAGCCACACTTGGCCACATAATAAGTTTGTGGTCAACTTGGGTTACATGACATCTGGTATTGAAAAAAAAAAAAAAAAGGCCCTAGCAGCAAAATCTGTCCACAATGTTTATTATTTTCTGATAGGTTACTTGATTACAATAACAGCTCTCTTTAGTAAGTTGGAGAAGGCTGAATTGTAAATTGAGATGGTCACTGATAAGATTCACACCACAACTGCCACATGATGTTGTATAAAGTGTAGTGGAACACTACTCTACCCAGTCCCTGTATATTGTCCACAGGTGACTTTGTTCTAGGCAGGGTTAAGTAACTACAGACCCAATGCTTCTGAAAGTCCAAGACACTTACTTCTGCCTCTTTACCATAAGTTTGTCCACCCCTGCTTTAGAAGATTTACTGTTTTTCATTGCTTCTGATAATAAATACATTAACATATAATTGAATAAATTAATATAAAATTTAAGATGATAGCCAATGCTTAAGTGGTCAAGTCACTTCAAATCAGTTTTACTGTTTTCAAATTGTTTTACTGATCATATGTGTTTGGGGGTATGGAATGCAAGAAAAAAGCTTTTAAAACACTAAACTTGCTCTCTTTCTGACAGACTATTATAGGGAACAAAAGTTGATTTAATATAAGTGATGAATCATTACATGCAACTAATTCAGTCTCTTATTCTGGTCTAAAGCGAAGCAAGAACAAAAGGAGGAATGGGAAGGGGTTAAGGGGGGGACTGCAGATGTTGTACTTGCAGTGTGGGAAACAGGAGGGACTCCGCAAAAAAAAGAAAAAGCTCTAAGAGAAAGTGTAACTGCGGGGCTGGAGAGGTGGCTCAGGGGTTAAGCCTCCGCCTTGCAGGCGGAAGATCCCGAGTTCGGATCCCAGATCCCACGTATAGACGCCAGATGGAAGCGGGGGCGGCCTGCGCTTCTGGTCCTGGTAGGGCGGAGCCTGTGAATCCCGGGGCAGAAGGAGTTGGAGGCGTCCATGGTGGTTCGCGAATTCGTCCGTGGTTCTACACATACACAGACACACACATACACACACACACACAGACACGCGCGCGCGCGCACATACACACAGTTGAATAAATAATAATAATAATAATAAAAAATTAAAAAAAAAAAGAAAGAAAGTGTAACTGCACAAATGAGTGGAAAAGGATTAATGAAACACTTTACTTTGAATACTAACCCACAAAACAATGGAAAAACAGACATCCAGATTTGGGCATAGGGTGTCTTTCCATTTTACCGTGGCTGTCCTGATTTATGCTTATTTTCACGTAATTATTCATAGTGCTCCCTTCTGCTCTCAGACATGCTCTAGTGTGGACAATACATTGACATATAACAGGAAAAAAAGAAAGGAAGAAGGGAAGAAAAAGCAAGCAAGCGGGCAGGCTCTAGTGCAGTATCTGGCACAAGACAGCGGGTCTTCCTTTGTCAGTTTTCCTGCAGTTTCCGAGGGAGGTAGGCTCAGAATCAGTTACCACCTACGTCTAGCCTTTGAGGTGCTAAGTTGTTACCAGTCTCTTGACTCTACGAACTTCTCTAAGATGAGGGGCAGAGAAGGAGCCCTCCTCATGGACACTTCCAATCTAGGGAGGGACAGTCTGGTTTGTGTGCAAAGGTCCTATGTAGTGATGGCTTGTTCGTCTCCTTCCTACAGATCACAGCAGACTAGAATCTTGCATAAAATGATTGGCTAAAATAAATCCATTTGGAAACTGCAGAATCCATACAACTTCAGGACACTATCCTCTGTTCTGGAAATGATAAACATTTCCTAAATTATACAGAGCATTTCTGCTATGGTGAGGGACAGCAGGTTGGGAACAGACTGTTCAGGAACTTGTAAGAGCAGGCTACTGAGCAGGCAATCTTGCATTACAAACATCTATTGTGTCCCCTGGGAGGGCAAAGGCTCATGTTTAGAAGACACATGCTAATATAGCAGAGACCCTCCACTTCAGAAGGACCTGCCGCAACTTGGTTAAAACGAAGATGGCTGATCTCCAGCCCAAGCTTCAAATTCGGTGGGTTTAGTGTGGGGCCAGAGAAATGTGAATTTCAAGTACACAGGAAATACTTTTTGGCACATGTCCCAAACATTACCAACAATTCAAATGGGTGTGGCAGCTCCCGCCTTACTACCAGCAAACAGGAAGATGCTTCAAGTTCAAGGCTAGCCCCACCTACACAGTGAGACTCTGTCTCAAAACAAAAACAAACTTTGTTTTGCTAAGTCTGATGACCCTAAAATGAGCATTTCAGGGAGATTTTTTAAAATTTTTAAATTTTTAAAATTTTTTTTATTATTTATTCAATTGTGCATGTGTATGTATGTGTGCCTGTATAACCACGGACGAATTCAGGAACCACCATGGACTGCCTGCTCCTTATTTACTCTGCCCCTGGATCCACAGGCTCCGCCCTACCAGGACCAGAAACGCAGGCCACCCCCGCTTCTATACGTGGGGTCTGGGATCCGAACTCAGGACCTTTCGCCTGCAAGGCAGAGGCTGAACCCCTGAGCCACCTCTCCAGCCCCTTCAGGGAGATTTTTGAAGTGATGCTGGTGTTGCTGCTGGTCTAGGGACCCCGGGTTGAGAACCCAGCATACAGTTATTAGATCATTAGCAAGGAGAAATTTGGAGAAATGAAAGCTTTGGGCAAAAGGGCAAGAAGAAAAGATGTCTCTTCGACTCTATATCAATCACATAGAACTAGGACAGCCTAATCTCTCCCCATCCTGGAGCTCAGGGACATTTGCGGAAGAGGGGGCGGTAAGATTGTAAGAGCAAAAGGATGGGAGGAGCAACGATTTGCAAGATTCTCAACAATAGTTGGGGCCAAAGCAATCATAATGGGACTTTGCATGCCCTGCGCAATGTCCAGCGCACTGTTGCCCTTATAAAGTCTAGCATCTGTTAAGGGCACCGAGACCCCTGGAGGCAAGGGATTGACAGTCATAGTAGTGATCTTATGCTTAAGGGGAACAAGAGAAAGGGCTTATGGAAATGCCACTGGGTCCTTATATGTCATCGGAGAGGAGGACCCAGTGGAGAGTTAGGCGTACACAATAAAGGACTCTCTGGGAATTGGGGGGGGAGGCACTGGGGGAAGGGGAGGGGGAGGAGGGGGGAGGGAGGGAACTGGTAAAAAATTTTAAAATGTATAATTAAATTTTTAATAAAAAAAAAAAAAGAAAAGATGTCTCTTCAAGGGAACTATAAATAGCTTTGTGTTGCTGGTGTGTGAAGTCAGTGCATGTGGCCTCGGACAAGCTGAGAAGAGCCCAGTGGCCAACAGGCACATGCTAACCACGACAGGCACAAGTTAACCACGTGGAATTTACACAGCCAGGTCAATGGGGTAAAGATCTAAACAACTGAAAGCAGATAAGGGGCTCGAGTGGATCTTCAGTTTAGAAAAATTCCTTTGAGTATTAAAAGCATCATGATTACCTGTTAAGAAGTATCTGAAATAATTACTTGGGAAACCCATTTAACCTAAATTCTGCACACAGAGAAGGGAAAGAAATACATCAGTACTGAGCTCATAGTGAAATTATTATATTATCAGCACTCACCAATAAAGACAAAAGACAAAGAGTCACACTAGAAGGGCCTAACATTTAAAGCTACCGAATAAAAAAAGAATGGTTATAAAACTCTATACTTGCCTATACTCCTTTGGAAATTTACTTTTAAGACTAAATCTGATAAGTAAATGATTTAAACTAAAAAAAAAAACAAAAACCCCAAACCCGAACAGGTATTGACATACAGTGTTCACAGTAATGTAAAAAAAGGAGTTTATCTTCTCTCTAAAAATGAGCAAAAAAGAAAAAAAGAGCAGTTTCCTACCTGCTACCGCCCTTCTGCTTTAGCTCTTAAGCCATGTTTACACAGTTACACTCTAGTTTCTCTTTAGATCACATAAATCTTTCGCCTTTAAAAAATATGCTTACAGACCTTTCTACTTGTCAGAAAATAAAATTATGTTTATTACACAATAATGCCCCGACTGAAGGCTGGGACAAGCTGGGAGTCAGGATTCCTAATCTCACCCCATCCTGGGTGTTAGAAACCCTGGAAACTTATTTATCTCCAACTTTCTCAAATGTGACCAGAGATCAGACAATCTGCAAAGCACTCTCCCCTTTTACCAACATCCCACACTAGCACATATTTCAGACAGTGGTTAACAACAACAAAGTGCTATTCAATGTATATGCAGAAGTCATGAACGCAAAATTGTTTCTCTAAGATGCTACAGTTCCCAAAGACCTGACAACAGCAACATTCCCTTTAGTGGCCTTTCTTCGTTTATATGTTTATTTTACTGCAGCACCAACAATAGGCATTTCAAGTGTCCCTTGAGAATGACACTTGGTTTCATAGTGCAAATATAAGAATTAATCAGCTTATGACCGAGAGGAAGTTACTCTGCATTTTTCATTTTCCTTACATAAAATGGGGCGCTATGCGGTGACCATGAAGCAGGCCTCTAGAGTTGGGGAGATGGTTCAGCAGGCATGAGGATCTGAGTTCAAATCCTTACAATGAAATTAAAAACCCTGAATGGCCTAATGTGTAGTTGTAGCCTCGGTTGAGAAGCAGAGATAGGAGAGGAATTTTGGGGCTTGCATATCACCTGCCTAGCTCCAGATTCTGTGAGAGACTGATATTCTTTCTGGCCTTTGCCAGTCAATGGTGTGCACCTGCACACACACCACATATACTCTCATACACACACACACAATTATTTGAGATAAGGATTAAGAGGTGGAGGCTCAGTTGGTAGATTGCTTGCTTAGCGTGCACAAACTCCTGGGCCGGATCCCCAGCACTGCCCCAAACTGGGAGAGGTGATTGACATTTGTAATCTCGGCACTTGGGAGGAGACAGGAGATTCGGAAATTCAAGCTCGTTTAACTGGGTTACTTGAGACTGTCTCAACAAAGAGAAAGGGAAAAGATTAAGACCCTCCGATTATTATCCTAAAGGATAGTTGGCTGAGGGGTGGAGGCGAGATGCGACGTTTTAGCCTAAGGGTGCCTAAGAGTTCGCACCATATGCGTCTGTGAGCGGGCTTGGCCGTTTGCTGAGATGAACACAGCGGCCTGCGATCCTGCCCTCTAACCCCAAGGGCCGTACCTGTAATCGCAGAGCTTGGGCTGACTGCCGCACTGCTGCTTGCAGACCACACAGTAGCTGCACAGGGGCACGTTGCCGCGGATCCAGTGGTGGGGCATGGCATCCGGGGCCTTGCCGTCGCTCTTGAGCATGATCTCCTTGCACTGGAAGCGCTTGTCGGCCTTCTTGAGGCAGCCCTCGTCCACGCGGAGCCCGCAGCAGTCGCAGAAGGCGCCCTGCAGGATGTGCTGCGCGCACACGCAGCAGTAGGTGGGATGGCTGAACAGGTCGGTGTCCCGCCACCCGTGCTTGCTCTTGCGGAAGATGTCCCTGCGGTGCAGCTGCCGGCGCGACCGCTGCAGGCTGCACCAGAAGGTGATGATCACGGGCAGCAGTACAGAGCACAGCGTCCACAGGACCAGGTGAGCGTCGGCGAACAGGCCCTGAGCAGGGGGACCCGGCGCCGGCCGCTTCTCCCCTTCCATCGCGTCCAGGCCCGGAGAGGACCAGGAGAGAGCAGACGGCGTCCACCGGGGCTCGCTCGGGGGCCCGGGATCGCCGCCTCGCCTGGCCGCGCGCCGGAGCCCGGGAAGGCTCGTTCCACCCGCAGGCCCGGCCGGCGGCCGCTGCGCTCACAACCGCCGGCAGGCGTGCAGCCGTTCCCCGCCGGCGCGCGGCCTCCTCGCGGGCCCCGCCCACGCCCACGCCCCTTTGGAGAGGCCCCCTCCTCCCCGAGACCCACGTCCAGCCCAGGTCTCGGGCCGCTGGCCCGCCCTCGCGACGCTGGGCCGGACGCCGGCCTGCGAGAGACGAGATCGCCGGTGGAAAGGGCACCGGCGCTGTCGGCACGCACGCCGCCGGCCGCCAGGCGTGGACTAGGCGGGGCCTGCGGCGGACGCACCCTGGCCATGGGCTGGGCCAGGTGTGAGGTGGGGCCTGCAGTGATGCGCCCTGTCATGGGCGGGGTCAGGTATGAGGCGGGGCTTGTGACGACTCTCCTTCCTCCTCCAGGATTGGCGGGGTCAGATTTGAGGCGGGGCCCGCAGTGATGCTTTCTTTTGCATGAGCGGGCCAGATCAGGGGCGGGGCCTGCTGTCATGCACCCGGAGCATGGGCGGGGTCAGGTATGGGGCGGGGCCTATGCTGACTATACCCGGAGCGTTGAGGGTGACAGACCTGGGGCGGGGCCTGCGGCGATGCGCCCCGACTACAGTAGGATTAGGTTTGGGGGTGGAGTCTGTGGGGGTGTACCCCCACCGATGGGCGGAGCCAGGACGGGGAAGATCGGAGGTGGGATGGGGTCTTAGAAAGCTGAAAGCCGGTTGGAAGGGACCGGACTGTGTGAATAGGGTGTGGCTTAGGAAAATGAGGGGGAAGTAACATTGGGGGTGTTAGAGTGAGTGTTTGAGCATCAAAAACTTGTAATCACAGGAATTTCTAGTATAAGGTATGTGACCTTCATCTTGACCCCCTGTGGGAATAGAGAAAAGCTCTTCTGAAAGTGTTACATACTGAATGACATAAATTAAACATTTGTAAATGTCACCAGCTCTCTTGCTGTTATTTTTATTTATTTAACAGTGCTGGCTCTCAAACCCAGAGCCTTCAAATAGCTAGACAACACTTCACTCAGCTGCACTCCCTCCCACCTTCTTCCTGGCATTTATTATATGCATGCTGGCTGATGGCTTACCAAATGTTACAGGGTAGGCAGTCCCAGTTTATGTAGGGCATCAGGCCTTTTGAAACTTACCTAACAAGTATCTGGTTTCTAACAGTTTACCATATCCCAGATTGGTTTGTTGTGATTTGGTTATCTAGATCAGTTTTAATCTAATAAACCATGAAAAAATTTTTCTAATTTATATTCCTTCTTCTGTGGAAATCTTGTCTTTGGGGATTTTGTTAAAAGACAGACTCTGATTCATTTGTTAGGGAAGGGGCTGGAGATGCTTTTAAAAATAAGTCTCCCTATGTTCCCTAGACTGATCTGGAATTCACTGTTGGTATTTCGGCAGGGGAGAGGAGCTGAATGATTCTACTACGCAGTGTATGAGGTCGACACGGAGGTCCGTTATAAAGAGACGCTGACACAAAGAAAATAGGAGTTTTATTAAAGCTGAGGGCCTGGTGGCCAAGGGAATCATAGTTAAGCCTTAAGACGGGAGTGTTAGAACAGAAGTGAGTAAGGAGAGTGTGCTTGGCCAGTACTGTGGGACAGTCTGCAACAAACCCTCAGGTGGGAGGGAAATCTCTGGACCCCCTAGCAGGGAGACTGAGATGTGTAGAGCACTGGACTATCTTTTATAGGGTGTGTGTGTGTGTGTGTGTGTGTGTGTGTGTGTGTGTGTAAGAATGTCAGTCAAAGCATATCCTCCTGAAGGCCATTAGGGTGGGAGGTCAGGGATTACCGATGTGCAGTAGGTTCTTGGGATTGCTGGGTTCCATGGCGTAGGAGTTTGACAAGGTAGCATGGCTATCTATGTAGCCAAGATTGGCCTTGGACTTGTGATCTTCCTGCCTCTGCCTCTCCAATATTGGGCTTCACAGGCATGTGTGAGTGCCCCGGGTTGTGAGAGTGTGGGCTTCTAACAGTTCTCAATGACAGCGGTGAGCTGGTCCAGGACCACACTTGAGTATGAGATTGAAGCATTTAACTGCCTGTCTGACATGGAGCACGGCTGCACGGGAGGCATGTCTGGTGAATGCTGGGAACAGACCCCTGCTCTCACATCTGGCCTCTTGGGCTCATCACTTCACCTCTGGGTCTTAGATCTTCATCTGTGACATGGGAGAGCTGCGGATGTCTCCAGCAGTCCTTTGGCTCTCACAGCTCGCTCTGTGTGTGCACATGCCACCATTTGCTATAAATTTTAGAGGGTGCAAAGCTCTTAAGTTGGCTTAAAAGGTGGCAAAAGAACATACCTTTAAAAAGTGATTTTGTTTCCCCTCATTTCTGTTGTAGAATAGTTGAAAAACACGTAATATAAATGAGAAGAAAAAAAGAACCAGGACTGGAAGATGATTCAGTGTTTAAGGCACTTGCCACAAGCAAAAAGACCAAAGTTCAGATCTCCAGTTCCTACATAAACATATGCTATGAACCCTTCACTCAAACACACATGAAAATGGAAAAAGAAAAAGAAAAAATATCACTAGGGACAACCTGTATTTAGACATTTTGGCCTGTTTTTCTTCTGTCATTTTCTTTCTTCATATGTTTGTATATACAGGATGCGTCTATATGTTTTCATATGTGTAGGTATGTGGGGGGGAATACACAAGCACATGTGTGTGTAGGGGTCTGAGATTGATAAGGGGAGTCATCCTTAATCACACGTCTACCTTATTATTTTGAGACTGAATCTCTAATCAGTCCCAGAGTTTGCCCACAGGTTTAGTCTGGCTAGCTAACTTGCCCTGGGGATTCCCAGTCTCTGATTTCTGAGACTGGAATTACAGGTGAATTGTCACACTCACCTGCTATTTTTATGTTGAATCTGGTGATCCGAACTCTGGTCCTTTTGCTTGCCCAGCAAGGGCTTAACTGCTGAGCCATCCCTCCATCTCTCTATCTTTCCAACTCTTTCCTTCCTTCCTTCCTTCCTTCCTTCCTTCCTTCCTTCCTTCCTTCCTTCCTTCCTTCCTTCCTTCCTTCCTTCCTTCCTTCCTTCCTTCCTTCCTTCTTCATTTCTTTTCCCTCATCTTCTTCCTCTCCCTCCTTCTCTTTCCCTTTCCCCTTTCCTTCTCCTCCTCCTCCTTTGTTTTCTCATGTCTTCCTGCCTTTCGCACCAGAGCATCTCAGGGCCCTGACGGACCTGCATGTAATTCTCAGCACCGTGAGACTGGAGAACTGCTGTTGGGGTTTCCTGATCTCTGAGAAGTTTGGTTAGCCCGACTCAATTGCCACTGAGAAAAACAACTTGCATCTGTCTCTTTCAGTTGCAGCCCGGCGCTTTTGCTGAACGAAATGTAAGATGACAGAAGCCTTTGGAGCGGCTTCACATGCCCCACGCCTGGCCTGTGATCATCTGCATTTTCCATTCCTGTCCTTCTGCCCGTGTTCCTCTCCTTCCTGTTTAGGTTGGATGGCAGACTGGCTGTGGCCAGCAGCAATGATTGCTGACCTTGGCTGTCCTCACCTGTCCAGCAGACCCAAGTGGAGGCCAATATCCAGATCCGGAGGAGAAATTAAAATCTATCTGTGGAAGCAAGAAGGGGGCCGGAAAGGCCCCTGCTCAGGGACAAACGTCTTACCATTGTGTAGCTGCTCAAAACAGGAAGGGGAGCACTGAGGGGGCGGGCGGGCGGCCAGGACGCACGCTGAGGAGGGATCATAGTTTCTTTTCTGACAGACAGTGCATCCAGTTCTGGTGCTTGATGTGTGCTGCATCTTTGTTCCTCTGAAGCTATTTCAACTGACTTCGTTTTTTTTCTATGCCGCATCGCATGTTCTTCAAGCTGGCCTCAGGCTGGCCTTGAACTCCTGCTCCTCCTGACTTCATCTCTCAAATACTGGGATAACAGGTAAGGGCCACCACGCCTGGCTGCTTGTATGCACTTTCTAGCTACTGGCTGGGGATGGGGCACTTATACAAGCAGGAAGAGAGGGAAAATTGGGACAATGATGTTCTTTTTTCTCCTTCTCCTCTTTTTTCACCTCCTCTTTCTTCCCCTCCCCCATTCCTTTCTTCTTTCTTTTTTTCTTTTGGACAAAAGGCCTCCAACTCCAAGGTACCTCAAGCTGGCCTCCAACTTGTGACCTTCTGACTTCTATCTCCAAAGTGCTTAGATTACGGGCCTACCACTCTTGGCTAAACCTAAATCCAGTGATGACTCTTCAGTCTACCATTGCAGTCATGTACCATCCAGCCTACACAGCACACATTCATTTACACTTGAATGGACCGTCCAGCAGGCCCCTATTACTAAGACCACTGCAGGTTTGGGCGGGTTGGCTCAAGAGGTTGGGTTACTTTACATGCACTGACTTCACAAATACACTGCATATCATCGCATTGCCCAGAGCAAATCTCAGGTGTGTCCCAAGCCTCTTGAATTGTGGGATCCTTAATATTATCTGGATGCAGGAGTATGAAAAATTGGGTAGCAATAAAAAAAAAAGTTTCCCAAGGCACAGTAACCACGAATGAATTCAAAACCACATGGGGAGTAAATTCAAGGCGTTTCTGGCTGTACTCATCCACATGACTCCAGGTGATTTCAGTGCAGCCCTGGTTCTGAACACACAGCATGCATCGTGCTATGCACCACCAAGAAACACTGTCGGAAACACCTCAGCTCACATTTGAGACTTTGTGCAGTATTTTTTTTAAATAAAAACTATATATACAAAGTGTTCTGCTCTTATAGAAGCATAGTGTTCAATTACTGTGCTAGTTAGATCAGTGTCAACTTCATAATTGAAGGCTGAGCTTTTGGGCAGAGCTGTGAAGAATTGATAGTTAAGACAAGCCCTGAGCAACCTTGCAGGAGAGTATGTGATACTCTGGGATTAGATGTGCGAAGATGCAGCTCATGATGGACGGGACCAATGTCCAGGCAGGTGGATAAGATGGAAGGAACTGGTTTATTAGTCTGGTACACTTCTGCTTACTCGGACAGACTTGCAATCTGGAAAATGAGGTATGTCCCTCTCTCAGCAATGGATATGATGTGACCAGTTCCCTCCGCTCCTGTGTCGGTTCTATCAAGCTGGGCTAAGCCCTGTAACTGAGAGTCATCAGGAAGAGTGAAACCCCCTTGCTTCCCTAAGCTATTTGGTTGTGGATTTGTCGGCAACATGCAGAGTAAACGGCAACAATTATGGAAAACAAAGACTTAGGCTACTCTCTTACATTCCTCAGCAGGGCGGCATCAAGTCAGGCTGACTGCATCTTGTGAGTGAGAGTGCCTGATTTCAAAAATTGCTCTTTGAGTTGCAGACTTTAGTTTCATTTAAAAAAATCATTAAATACATTTTTGACTTGGAATTAGAACAGAATTTCTAAATTTCTAAAATGACCCTAAACATACTTGTGTCGCTTGATACTATGTATTTATGCAGAGGGGTGTAGTCAGCACTGACAATGATTAGATTGAAATGTTGATCGACTCTGAAAACTGCTGAAGATGCCCTGTGTCTCATAGTGCCAGAGATTCAGCCAAGATTGAGTTTTTATGTAAAAAGGAACAAGAATAACCGCCTCATTAGTATGCAAATTTGCTTTCTGAACATATAGTTTTATACACACACACACACTCACACACACACACAATAATTGTGTTTTTTTGTGTGTGTACCATGTTGTGTGTGTGTGTCTATGTATGAGTTTGGACTTGCATATGCCACCGCATGCATGTGACAATTGGGTCCTGCTTTCTGCTTTGGTTGAGACAGGGTCTCTCTGTTGTTGCAGCTGCATGTTTGCAGGCTGGTTGTCCCTGGAGTCCTCAGGGCTTCTCCTGTCTTTGCCTCCCCTGTCAACAAACTCAATGACCTACGTACACGCGCGCGCGCACACACACACACGCACATGCGCGTGCACACATATACGGGATAGATAGATACAAAACAAATCAACAAACAAATGCCTCACATTTCCTATGTCTTTAAGCTCATGGATTTTAAAATCTCTTGTGCTGTTAAACTACCTTTTATGGGTGTGGGGTGGGAAACTCTTTTAGCGGGTCTCACAGTCCTACTGCATCGTCCTCTGAGGGGTGGGGTCCACAGGCATACACCCCCAAACTTGATGGCGGCATCTTCTCATATGTTTTTAGATGTTGTCAAGTTGGTCTTTGCCTTAGTTTCTCTCATGTTGCTGATATGAATACATGACCAAAACAACTGGGGGAGAGTGGGTTTAGTGTGACTTGGCATTCTCTCAGGTACGGTACATTATGATGGCAGGAAGGTCGTATCTACATCAGGAACCGAGGGCATACTATATCCACAGTAAGAGCTGACGGGGGCATGCTTTCTACCTGACCAGTCTGCCAAGGCCAGCCAGTTCTCTCTCCGTCTTATTTAGGGTCTGGGGTCTGGGCTCTGGGTCTTCGCTTGCAAATTACATAATCTCTTACAGGCATTCTCAGAGACTTGCCTTACTAATTATTCATCATAGGTGTGCCTAGAGGCTTGGTCCTTAATTGTCAAGACGACACCTGTAATTAACTGCCACAGTAATTCAACTTTCCTGGGCCCCAGCAGCTGAGGAACGCCTTTGAGTAAGGAGCTGAGGTGTAGCTTAGTATAGAGCACTTGGTGAGCATTCTCAAGGTTCTCGATTTAATCCACAGGATTGAAAAAAAAAGACCTCAAGTAATATATCAGCTAAAATAGTAGGGAAGTTGTCTCTCGGGCACTACAACCTGTGATTCCCTGGGACTCCTGATGTTTCTGGAATAAGCATCCTTGGTGACCTTGGGTTTATTCTCCTTGGTTTAGCTCAGTTCTCTATTTTGCCACCTAGTGGATATTTCGTGAATTGCATCCTCTACGGAGCACCGGACTCACCTAATTTACCCAGCAACTGATTTCCCAAGGGTGGGAAAAGGTGAAACTCTCCCCATCACAGTGCCCCTCCCCCACAAGAGACCTGTTCTTTCAGTCGTCCTATAGTCCCACCCACCCACTGGTTCCCAGGACAGTATCCCCAGAGACAGGATGAAAAGCCTTTGAATGTCCCTCCTGGTTTCCCACCTGTGGGACCCTCTCCCCCTGAGACTTTCATTAGCATCCCGGTGTGTGATACAGACTCAGACTCTCCAGGACCACCTCTCCCATCCAGTAAGGAAGGAATTCAGGCAGAGTTGAAGCTTACAGCCTTTAAAAAGCAAACAAACTGACATGATATTGACATCTCGTGGTGAGTTGACAGTGATTGACAGCGATGGGAGTGGGAAGCTGGGAACTTATGTAGAAGGCGGACAAGAGCCTGAGCAGAAGGCAGAAGGCTGTGGCTGGAGTGGGGTTGGGAAGAAGCGCTGCAGGCCCAGGTGGTCCCGGGGTCCTGTGGTGTATGGTAAGGTCTTGGTTTGGTTCTGAGTCCAGTGGGCAGATCATGATGCGGTCATTTCCGTTTGGTAAAGATCATCATTGCTGCTGCACGGGGAGGATGGATTGAGGTGAGCAGTGGGGATTCTGGGAATGCAGTTGGGAACCCAGTGCAGAAGCTAGATGAGCCATGGGGTTGGGCGGCAAAACCGGTGAGATGACTCAGTGGGCAAAAGCGACTGTATGCAAACCTGGAGACCTGAGTTCTAATCCCCTGAGCATACAGGGTAGAGAAGAGAGTAGACCTCTTTCTTATTTTTTAATTTACTTTTTATTAGGGGAGAGAGAGAGAGAGAGAGAGTAGATACACATGCATGCCACACAATAGGAATGAGGTCAGAGGATAACTTTCAGAAGTCAGTTCTTTCAGAGTAAATTTATACCATGCACATTAGACATTTCTAGCTAGGTCTACTTCTCTTTCTAGCCAGCGGAAGATGTTTCTTTGCTAGAGGAAAATTACTCAGTGTTCTATCCAACCTTTTGTCCCAAAAGAAGACAAATGACAAATGAGCATACACATGAAAAACTCAAGATACTTAATGTGACAAGGGCTAGTGAGATAGTTTAGTGGGTAAGACACCTACTCAAAAACCTGGAGACCTGAGTTCGATCCCAGGAAGCCCACATAGTGGAAGGAGAGAACCAACCTCCGAAAGTTGTCCTTTGACCTCCTCTTGTGCACCATGACATGCTCGTGTGAGTCTCTCTTCTCTCTCTCTTTCTCTCCCCCAATAAAAAAGCTACTTAAAGTGACAAATATACCTATTCCCAAGATAACTATGAAAAATCCTTAGTTCTTTAAAATGATACAAAAACAAGTGGGTGTTTAAGAGCAGCAGGCCACAAAACAACCACACCCCAAAATTTGAGCAGATTGACCTGAAAGCCACTTTTTTTCCCTTGTTTACAGTCAGGTTGAAGTATCTTTATACCACCCAAGTAGGCAGAGGAGTTCAGTTTTGAAAATTTGTTTATTTTTCTTCTTTCTTTCCTTTCTGGGCACAGTTCGTTTTAATATCAGCTGCCCAGACTCAGCACAAACTTCTGCAAGCACCCGGAAGGTTTTGTTTGCTTTGGGCAAAGTCACCACAGACATAAATAATCACTTTCTTTCCTTTAAATAGATTTTAACTTATTATCTATCTGAGAGCAAGTGAAAGAGAGAGGGGGGAAGACAGAGACAGAGAGAGACAGAGACAGAGGGACAGAGAGACAAGGACAGAGAGCGCCTACATCCCATGGTGCACAGCTAGAAACCAGAGGACGACTTTAGGAAATCGGTTCTTCTCATCTACCATGTGGGCCTCGGGGATCGAACTCAGGTCCATCATGGTGAGAACACAGAGCAGGCTAAATGGCTCATATCACAAGCCAGGAAAAAGAGACGGGGAAAGAGAAGGAGAGAAAGAGAGAGAGAGAGAAGAGAGAGAGAGGTGAGAGGGCCCTTTGAGGGCATGCCCTGTGACCTTGGGACTTCCCATGTAAGCTCCACATCTTAAAGGTTTCATCATCTCCCAATGCTGCCACCCGAGGCTGGGGGGGGGCAGGAAAACTTTAACACGCATGCCTTTGCCTACCACGTGAACTACAGCATGGGGCACGATGGGAAGCACACGCATTGCCCATTTGAAGAAAGAGGACTTGGGCTTTCTCTCAGCGTCTGCATGTGGACTTGGTCTTGATTTCACATCTCTGGATCTCAGTTTCCTTGATTTCAAGAAGGAGATGGATCCTAATGAGTTGTCACAGCTGCCGTGATAGTCGTGGTTTCTCCCTTGTCACATCCACAAGGTAGACGCTATCAGTTCCTTTTTGTAGAGGAGAAAAGAGCCCGCGTGGTGGAAGAAGAGAACTGACTTCTGAGATGCTGAAAGTTGTCCTCTGTCTACAACCGAGGCACCATGGCGTGCATGAGTACCCCCCCTGTCTGTCTGTCTGTCTGTCTGTCTCTCTCTTTCTCTCCCTCCCTCCTTCCTTCCAATCAACAATAAATAAAGTTAAAATGTTAATGAGAGACACTGATCAGATTTGAACTCTGGTCTGCCTGGTTCCAAAATTAGTTTTTTTCTTACTACATCCTTTGCTTGGTTCCTGGCCCACTCCTGATATTATTGTGTGGTGTGTGTATGGTGTGTGTGTGTGTGTGTGTGTGTGTGATGTTATAGTTTGGAGAACAGGTGGAAAAAAACGTAATTATGCAAATCTGAAATGATGAATACCCAGCGAGTCAGAAACATAGTCCTGAACTTCAGAGAAGCACTCAGAAGAATGCCCGTGGAAGGTACTAGGTTCCTCTGCTTCCGAGAAATGACGATTGCATGCAGCTTTCTCCCAAGCAAGCTGGGGAAATCATATGACAGAGGGATAATTTCCTGCCTCAGGTCAAAGCGTCCCAGGAATTCAGAGGAAACTATTTTAGCTGTTGTTATTGTGAACCCAGCGTCAGACACACTTAGTGTCACACAGTGAGCCTGTTAGGCGCCCCACAGTGATGGCCTCACGTGGTCTCTTCCTTCAAGTAGCTGGCTTAAGGGGCACAGGGCTGAGTTGGTGGCAGGGAGAGGAGCTGGCACCATGGAGAAGCTGTGTGTGCTGCTGCTGGCTGTGGCCTTGTGGGCTCTCTGCTCAGGTAGGCACCTGCTCTAGGAGCGCGTGATAACCGGCAACAGCAGGCGCTCCCATTGGGTCTTTAAAGAAGGTGTTTTGTCTGGAGGGAGGAGGGGTAGCTATGATCAGAGACAGTCACTGTTCACATGCATGAGATCATCCAAGAATAAAAAATATTATTTCAAAAATATTTTTAAATTTCAGATGGTATATAGTGTACACCGTCTAGATATTTCAAATGCTTTTTCTTTTCTCTTCTTTAAGAACAAGCTCCTAGAATTGCTATCATTGGTGATAAATTTTCTTTTTTTTTTCTTACAAAGGCTTTTACATGTTTGAGCACTCAAACATGCTAATAAGTCTTCTAAGACTTCTCTCAGAGTTCATAGGCAGCTCGGTGACATCTGAAACACTTTAATCATGCTGGTATTGTTTTAAATTTTTGTTTTATTTTATTTATTTTTTGAGTCCAGCAGCTGACCTCAATTTGCTACGTAGCCAAAGATGATGTCAAGATCCTCATTCTTTTTCTTCTAACTCCTGAAGTGCTGGGATACACACCACTGCACTTGGTTTATTTTGTTAAATTTTTCAATATTCGCACATGACTACCCGAGCAGCATAATTTTATCAGAATATGTTCTCGGAGATGAATGTGTGAAGTTTGAGTTTAATAGAATCTCATTTGCTGCCAGGAATCTTCCTGGAGTGTGATTTTGTTTTTCGAAGGTTAAAAAAATAAGTTCTACTAAAGCAAACCTAAGGGAAGAGGAATTCAAGCAAGAGAACATTAAACATTTATTTCTTGAGAGATCCGTGCCTGTCATGGCGCATCAGTGGGTGTCGGAAGACAACTTTTGGAAGTCGGTTCTCTCCTCCCCCTACGTGGGCTTCCTGGGATCAAACTCAGGTTACCAGATTTGCAAGTGGGTATCTAAATCGCTGAGCGATTTCACTGGCCCTGAGAAGATTGTGTGTGTGTGTGTGTGTACAAGACATTTGAGTGTATGTGCCTATAGAGGCCCAAGGGTAACTTTGGGAATCATCCTGGATTGCTCTATCTCTTTATTGCTTTGCTCTGGGTTTTCCCAGGCTCCATCTTCCAGAGCCAGAATTATAAGCTGCCTCCATTTGCATCCCTCCTCCCCCCAAGAATTTTTATGTGGGTCTAGGGATCCGAATTCAGGTCCTTTCACTTGTGAGGATTTTCACCCCTGAGCCGTCTCCCCAGCTTGAAGACAGATTTTATAAACTATATTTGTTACGTGAATGGCCACTTCTAAAGGGTTGGGCCACAGCAGTAGTAAGCAGTTTAAATCTTAAAGCCTTTGCCTGGATTAGATATTGGAGAGACCTAGAATTCCTGAGCCCGCCTGACTATCACATCCCTTGGGAAAGAACCTCTGTGCTTTAAATATTTTATTTATTTTGTGTGTGTGTGTGTGTGTGTGTGTGTGTGTGTGTGTGTGTGTGTGTATCAGAGGACTGGATTGCTTCTATCTTCTTCTTGCTTCCCTCTGGGATTTCCCGGGCTTGGCTCACCAGGGCAGGAAGTACGGGGCTGCTGCAGTTTGTGCCTGGCATCTTTAGGTGGGACCTAGGATCCGAACTCAGGACCTTCTGCTTGACGGAGACAGAGTCTTAACCTCTGAACCTGTGTCTGTTAAGGGAGACTAAACTCTCAGACTCTTTGCTTTGGCCTGGGGAGCTGGAGCGTGTACTCCTGGGGTTGTGAGGGTCTCAGGCTCCTTCCTGACTTTTTCAGAAGCCTCCCCCATTCTGCCGGAAAAGCAGGCCAAGCAGCTGCTGAGATCCCGGCGACAGGACAGGCCCAGCAAACCCGGATTCCCGATGAGCCAATGCGGGTGAGTGACGGCAGAGGAAAGTCCAGCTTGCCAATGCTCAGTGGTTTGGACACGAGTTGGCGCGCTGGTCCCAGCCTGCGCTTCGAGGAGGGGAGGTACCCTCAGCCTCTATCCTGTGTGTCTTCTCTCCTGCGTCCCTACTGTGTGCAGAGGCTTCCGACTGTAGGGAAGGGGGGCCCAGGATCCCGAGTAGGTGGCTAAGTTCCTCCTACCTGGTTCTCTTTGGACCCCTGGCAGGTGAGTCCAAGAACCGACAGCCAGAGATGAGCTCACTGGGCAGGCAGAATTTTGGTGCTAGCTGCCTGTCAGTGTGGTCTTGGGCCTTAGCTCTGCCCTGTGAGTTATGACGTGCACCTGCCTGGTCCTCCTGAGCCAGGTCACCTGTGAGGGAGAATTCCCATGGCCCGCTTGACAGAATCTAGAACCTTCGGGGAGACAAAGCCCCCAGGCACATTTGGGCGGGATCCTTGAGAATATTGTTAATTGAGCTGGCATGACTAATTGTGGGCAGCACCATTCCACGGGCTCAGGCCCGGGCTGAAGGCAGAGGAGCTGAGCTCCAACCTCATCTTCTTCACACTGACTGTGGATGCCTGAGGCCAGCCATGCCATGTTCCTGCGGTCATGCCTTCCTCACCATGATGCCCAAACCATGAGCCAAAGTAGACCTTCCCTTCTTGAAGTTGCTTCTTGCCGAGCATTTTGTCACAGCAACAAGGAAAGCAACTAATTTAGAGTAGCCTTTCCTGCCTTCATTTTGGGGAGTTTCTGTCTTGACTGAAACAGCCCTGACCCTCCTGTACTGTCTGGTGGGGCCTCTGTGATCCAGGTTAGTCTTCCATTCTGAGTCCCTTCCACTGACTGCTGAATTCCTCTAATTTGGTGGCTGGGGGGGACTCTTCTCTCAGTGACCCTGGTTGGCTAGACTAGCATCTGCCACCAGTTCAATCTCTTACCAAAGAATCTGTATGGCAAGGCCCAGAGGGACCCAAAGCCACACTCACTTGCAAAATTTGATAGTTTCATTGAGAAAGTTTTTCCTGGGCTGAGGGTGGAGCTCAGTGGCACAGTGCTTGCCTAGCATGAATGAGGCTCTTGGTTTGATCTCTCGTAAGGCCTTTCCCCGGGATTCATAGGCCTTTCCCCGGGATTCATAGGTCCTACCAGGACCAGAAACGCAGGCCGCCCCGCTTCCACCCAGCATCTATATGTGGGGTCTAGGATCTGAACTCAGGACCTTCCGCCTGCAAAGCACAGGCTTAACCCCTGAGCCACCTCTCCAGCCCCAGTACTGCCATTCTTGAGAAGTGCTGTCATAAGGATGAAAATGCTGCTGGCTTCAGGTCCACTCCATTTTCTCACTGCGCCACCTTGAGGAAGTTTCCTTACATCTATCGCTACACCTTGCTATTTATTCTCTTCGAGAAACTGGAACTAAGAATAGTAACTGAGCAATTATGTAAAATGCCTGCCTGGTGAGGATACAGTAGTTTGCTTATAGTTCTTTTAAAAATTACTTTATGTGTGAGTATATGATGGGTACATGTATGTGGAGATCAGAGGACAACTTTGTGGAGTCAATTCTTTCCTTCTACCTTTATGTGGGTTCCGGGGATCGA
This sequence comes from Typhlomys cinereus, assembly GCA_023101885.1. Classification (NCBI taxonomy): domain Eukaryota; kingdom Metazoa; phylum Chordata; class Mammalia; order Rodentia; family Platacanthomyidae; genus Typhlomys; species Typhlomys cinereus. The sequence continues at coordinate 1,030,850 of JALPQD010000352.1, read as the reverse complement.
ACTCAGGCTGTCTTGCTTGTATGCAAGCACCTTTACCCACTGAGCCATATTGTGACAGTTCTTAGCATAGTGCTCAGCACTGATGAGAATCTCTGTAGTGGGAAGTGCCAGTGCCGCAGGGTGCTGAGGCTGCATAGAGAGGCTGCCTTGGTCTCTGCTCACAGTCTACTAAAGCTGGAGGAAGGAGTGGCTGAAAAAGGAATCCAGGACTTCAGGCTGATGAAGGTGACTGTGGCATGGAATGTGTTGGAGGGAGGGAGGGTTGGGGAGGGGCAGAGGCCTGGTCAAGCAGGGTTTGAGTTCAGAAGGGATCCTGGGAAGGGCTTCTGGAGCGAGCAGTGCAGATCCTGCTGCGGACAGATGCTGTGGGAAGCAGGAGAGAGGAAAATGCCCAGGATTGTAATCTGCAGACATCAGCGCCCGGACAGCAGGGAAGAGGACCGTGGGGGCCTGAGGAGGGAGAGCAAGAGGAGGCAAGGCCCGGAGGAAGGGCAGGGACAGTGTGGGCTCGGGACCCTGAGGGGAGGTTGGGGGGCATGATGAGAGCATTTCTCAGGAGCCCTGGAGGCTAGAAAAGTTGGTTAAGGGGACTTAGAAGAACCTGAAGCTACTTTGGGTGCTCAGGAGACAGACTGATTCAAAAGTCTGCTGTTTCAACTTTTCCTTTACCCCTCCTTCCCCTCCGCTCCCTTCTGCACCCCTCCCCTTCCCTCTGCTTCCCTGTCCTGTCCTTTCTTTGGTTTTCTCTTTTTCCCTCCCCTCCCCTCTCCTCCCCTTTCCTTTCTTCGCTTTTCTCCTTTTCCCTCCCCTTTTCCCTCCCTTCCCTTCCCCTGCCCTTTTTCCTTCCTTTCCCTTCCCTTCCCTTTTCCCTCCCTCCCTCCCTCCCTCGCTCTCTTCCTTCCTTCCTTCCTTCCTTCCTTCCTTCCTTCCTTCCTTCCTTCCTTCCTTCCTTCCTTCCTTCCTTCCTTCCTTCCTTCCTTCCTTCCTTTTCCTCCTTCCTTCCTTTCGACAGGGTCTTATATATTTCAGGCTGTTCTCAAATTCAGGAAGTAGCGGAGGCTGACTGTGAAGTCCTGATCCTCCTGCTTCCACCTCCCAAGTGTGCTACTCTGCCAGCAAACAGTAACCCCTCTCTTTTTTGCCTCCTGCACTGGGGATGGAGCTAAGATCTTGCGTGTGCTGGACAAACGTCTACCGCTAAGCTCCATCCCCAGCCCTGGAGTTTGGTCTGGCGACACCTGTACCAGGTGAGCGGAGCTCCGTGGAGCGATGCCCTGGTCTCTGATGGAGGCCCGCGGCCTTCACTGGCAGCTCAGCCTCCTGCCCTGCAGCTGTGCTCCCCTAGGACTCCAGATCCTGCTTCACTTCGTAGGGACCTGTCTCCCTGCTCAGAACATATACCTTCTCTGACCTCATGCCTTTTCCTAGTTTGTGGCTTGGGGCCACCCCCTTGAGAACACACACAGTTGAATGAGTATAAAGCATGGTGTCCACTACTTGTCAAGAAGGCCACGAGATGGCAGCAGGTTGCACCTTCGACCACAGGAAGTCAGAATTGTCCCACAGGCTCACACAACCCAAGGACCATGCCTTCCTTCTCTCTACTCCTAGCCAAGGGCACCTCCCATGCGCCCCCCATCTTTGTTTGCAGATATCTTCTTGCAGGGAGAAGGGCAGGATGGATGTGCTTCCTGCGCAGTTGCATAGGGGTGTGTGTGTGAGTGTGTGCACGTGTGTGTGTATTCACACGAGCGCACACGTATGTGTAGTGTATGAGAGATGTGTATGTGTGCTTTGAGAAAGGTTTGCAGAATATTTTGTTTCTTCTGCTTTAGGCGTTGTGTTGAGCCCCTGGGCTACGTTGAGTGAGCAGAGATGGCAGTGGGAGGTCAGGCTGGAAGACTCTGGATGGCATCAAGACAGGGCTGGGTACCGGCGTGCCGGGGACCCACGTGATTAAGGCTGGCTCGCAGGAGCCCGCTGGCGGCTCAGGCCACGCAGTCTTTAGATGCTGATCTTCAAACCTTGCCAGATGGGAAATGAACAGTGACGCAGTTGGACTGTTTTGCACCTCCTTGTCGTGGATTCCAGGAGGGGAACGGATGAACCGGGCACATCGACACCCTGGTCTCTGGGTGAGGCATGTGCCCTGGGCAAGAGGCTGCTGACTCTTGGGCTACTACCAACTCTGGATGACCGAACGGTCACTGGTGGGATTGTTTTATTTGGCCTCTTCGGAAGGCACTGGGTAAAAGAAAGCTGGTTCAGAGAAGGGAGAGGCCATGGAATGCTTTGGGGAGACATTAATTCAAAATGAAGCTGTTCATGAAGCGGGGCAGTTTCTGCCCATGAAGAGCCATCTCGTGGCACTTGGCACCTTGACACTGGGCTTCAGCGTAGGCAGAGGTTAGCTTCCGTGGAGTGACTAGTTTTTGGAAACAGGTTCAGACATGCCGCCCCCTGCACACAGGGCCTTTGTGTTTGCCACAGCTCCTGCTGATACTGTCTTTGCAGTACAACTGCAGAGAACACGCATGCTCCCTCCCTGGGTTGTAGGGAGGCCCACATCCGCTCAGAGGAGCGGGGGGGGGGGGGCAAGGACCCTGGCTGGAGGAAGTTGGGACCCAGAGGAGAAAGGGAGAGATCAAGCAAGAAGGGAAGGAATTTTTGAATCTGTGGAGGGAGCCAGGGAGACAATGTGAGATGTGAAGAGAGGCCAGAGACGGGTAGGTGGAAGGTAAGGGAGAACACCACTGAATTCCCTGCCCTAGGAGCAGCTGATAGGCTTGTTTGTTTTGCATTTATGTTTGTTTGTGTGTGTGTGGTGGTGTGTGAGTATGTGCATGTGTGTGTGTGGTGCATGTATATGTGTGTATCTATGTGTCTTTCTGCATGGTGCATGTGTATGTGTGTATATGTGTGTGCCTGTAAGGCAAGTATATGTGTATCTCTATGTCTGTGTGGTGTATATGGTGTTTGTGTGCCTGCATGCACACATGTGCCTGGGTGTGTGTGTCTTTGTGTCTGTGGTATATATGGTGCATGTGTGGTTACACGTGTGTGAGCGCCTCTGTGTGGTATACATGTGTGCCTGTGTATTTGTGTCTATGTGGTGTATGTGGTATGTGTGTTTGTCTCTGTGTCTGTGTGTGCATCTGTGTATGTGCTTGTCTGTGTCATGTATGTGTGTGTGTGTATGACATGATTATGTTTCTCTGTGGATATGTGTCTATGTGTGTGTCTCTCTTTCTTTTTGTCTGTATGTATGTTGTGTATATGTGTGTGTAGTCTGCCTCCCCACAGACCTCTCTATATGTGTATATAGAGACACATTGCCAAAGAAACATGCCAGTGTTTTCAGGGTGATACGATCTGGGGCACATCTCACCTTCATCCTTACACTTTGTGTGGTTTATGTGTTGTTCATTTCTCAAGGCTGCCACCGTGAACTGCATTTGCCATGGTGAACAATGTGGCTTCATTCTCTCACGACTCTGGAAGCTGGAAGTTCAGAACCAGATGTTGGTGGGGTTAGCGCCTTCTGGGAGCTCCGAAGGAGAGGCTGGCCCCTGCCACCTGCCTCTCTCCTTGCTCCTACTGGTGGTTGGTGACCTCACTGTTTTCTGGCTGATGGCTGTGTCACTCCAAGCTCTTGCTGTCACATGGCCTTCTTCTTGAGTTGGGTTTCACAAGTCCTGAGCAACTACCCTGACTACCATGCTGCCCCCATCTCCAATCTCTTATCCTTCCCTGTTCTTAAAATCGGAGCACTCAAGTGGGAGACAAAGGAACCACTGATTTCTGATCATGGGGCCAGCAAGATGGCCCTTTGGGTAAAGGCAATTGCGTGCAAACCTGGTGACCTGAGTTCGATCCCTGGAGCCCACAAGGTAGAAGAAGAGAACAGACTTCCAAAAATTGTCCTCTGAGCCCTACATGAATGCTGTGGCATATTCTCTCTGTGTCTCTGTCTCTGACTCTCTCTCTCTCATGAGTGAATAAAATAATAAAGTATGCCTGAATCCATATGGTCTCATTCTCACTTGGTAAACATCTGTAAGGCGTTCTGGAACCAAGGACCACATTTCCATATTCTAGCTGGCCATGCATTTTGAGAGCACATTATTTAACCACCAATTTAGAATCATTTTCACATTTCTAGGTGTGATCTTGAAAAAAAATCTTAGGATCAATAATGGGCGCCAGTTGCCTGGTATAAACCTGGCTCTGCGTCGACTGTCTGTCACGTCTTGGCCAAGTCGCCTCAGCTCTCCGGGTCTCAGCTTTCTCAGCTAGAAAACGGGGCATAGGAACTGTGGCTCCTTTTGAGGATGAATCGAGAGAAGGTGAGCAAATGCTAAGCACAAGGTTCTTTCAAAAAAAAAGTAAGGGCCAGAGGTGGTGTAGTGCGTGAAGGCGCTTGCCACCAAACTGATGATCAGAGTTCTATCCTCAGAGCCCTGCTGGTGAAAGGAGAGATCGATTCCTCTAAGTTGTCTTCTAACCCACATGCATATGCACACTCTGTGTGTGTGTGTGTGTGTGTGTGTGTGTGTGTGTGTGTGTGTGTGTACATGCCTACACACAAATGGTAGATAAGTAGAGAAAAAGCTTATTTTAGTTGATAGTATTGAATTGATTTGCATTCGGACAATTACGTCTTCCAGGGGAGCCTTTAAGGAAAGTGACGATGATGTTCACTGGCCTGGACATCTGTGAGAAGTGGCTGTGTGCATTTGATGGTGGTTTCGAGTTCTTCTCCCTCGACATCCGTCTCTATACTGCTACTTCTGTCTACCTGGCTAAGTCTTATTTATATGATGGATTTTCTTTGTACAAATGTATTTATTCATCTTGTGCGTGCGGTGGTGTGTGCATACCATACATTGTGTGGAGGTCAGAGGATAACTTGTGGTCTCCTGGGAACAAACTCAGATCAGTGGGCTTGACTGCCCGTGCCTTTATCCACTGAGCCATCTTGCCAGCCCTGGTCTCACTTTAAGTGGGCACCTTTTCAGCAAGTCCTTCCTGATATCTGTCTTCCTGCTGTTGATTCGGAAGCCCCCTTCAGCACAGCAACTTAAAGTATGTAAGATGGCTATTTTGGCATTTTTACACCTTTCCTTGTTGAATGTTCTAAGTCGCTTGAGGAGATGGACAATGTAGCCCACTTTGGGGTGCACAGCACCGAGCCCAAAACTATCATTCATCAGATGTCCACTCTGCCCATTTTCCATTCCTCCCCTTGCCGCTCTTTAGGAGGGCGAGGGTGCATGTTGCGGGCTACAACTCTACTGTAGAACTCGGAGGTTATTTCAGAGAAAGATTTTCCTGTTGCCTCATTTAAACTCATTAAACTTCTCTTCGTCTTCTCAAATTTTCAAGAAGAAATTGCTTGCCAAGTGCCCGGGGAGGAGCATGGAAATTCTTTAAAAAGATGACATTCGAGCTTTGGTGCTGTCTTTGGCGACTGTATTCCTGAGCACTTGGGTGCCCTGGGAATTTGCCTCCTTAGGAAGCCGGCCATTTTGGCTTATGTTCCCTTCTGGAACGTTCTCCTTAGACACGTGTAAATCATATTAGCCTCGTGGTCAGCAGTCATGGTAAAATATGCTTTCATACTGAACCCCTTGAGGAAAGTCCTGGCAACTCTCTGATTCTCTTGTTCCACAATGAGCTCAAAGATGGCTCTGAGGAACTGAGATGTAAGTTGCACTGAGCGCATATCTGCCTTCTGGTGGGCAAGGAGCCTTTGGGGGAGCGTCCTAGGATGGTTCAGTTCTGACATCCTTCAGACCATGTGGTGACCTTGATTTCACTAATGAAGGCAAAGAATTCTTCCAAACATAGATGGATCTGTAATTCTGCCCAAATATCACAGGAAGGGGTATTGCCATCTTAGATAAAATTTCTGCCTCCATACCTGATAGAGTCTCCATACCTGGCCATGAGTCTCAATTTAGGTCAGTTTCTGGTGGTCATTTCCTTTCATTACCATACTACTCCAGAGCTCGACTGAGGGTCTACTGGTAATTTCCATCCCAATGGCCCCAGAGATGATGTACTTGAATCTAAATTGCCATGGGCATGTGACACGGAACACCAAGACCGTGTTTTGTTTTAATTTCTTCTCTCCCTAGAGAAAGGAAGCTTAAGAACCGAGAACCTGTTTTTCATCTCCCCCCTTCTTTCTGCGTCCAGGAACATTTGAGATGATCATTAACACCAGGTCGTTTTCTAACTCGGCCAATGCAATGGCTGGATTTGTGGTTTTTAGCAGCTTTGCAGTTTGGCTCCTCATCTTTGACGGATGACCACTTGCAGGCCTTGGTGGCATATTGGTTTCCCTAACGTTTTCAATAAATAGTGAAGCGTCATGGAAACCATGCTGGCTTCCTTTCTTGGGCTCTGTGTGGGTCTGTTTTGGTGGTTCAGCTTCCATGATGGTTTCAGCCGCTGTGTAGGAGTGTGGAATAAGATACTACCTTTTGGTTTTTCATGTACATTCGGTGTGGGCTGTCAAAATGGGAAGACTGACACAAATGTCCAGCAACGTTCCAAGGAGGGTTTAATAAGACGATGGAGAGAAAATAGTCATTTCATGTTTTCATTCACACGCGTCTCCAGTGAGCGGTCCGGGGGGGGGGGTCCTACTGTGTGCCAAGCACTAAGTGTCACACCTGGAATCAACTTGGTTTCTGGGTTGGAGGCTTGGCACGTGCCATAGTTCCAGCAACTAAGGAGGCTAAGGCAGAGGATCTCTTAAGCCCAGGCGTTTGAGGGCAGCCTGGGTATTGCAGAGAGAGAGAGAGAGAGAGAGAGAGAGAGAGAGAGAGAGAGAGAGAGAGAGAGAGAGAGAGAGAGTCCATATCTTTAAAAACAAAGCACACAGGCTGTTTCAGTTTATTTTCAAGTTGTTGACCCATTCACAATGGGTTTTATTCTTGCTTATAATTCTGGTTACAGTTCTCAGTCCAGCTTGAAAGGAGAGATCACATCAAGGTCAGAAGTTGAAGGAATCACACCATATTGCTGAGAGAGGGGTCAACCTCCTCACTCAGTCACACTGTTGAACCAACCAAACTATTGAACCAGCTCTCTCCATCTTAGTTGCCTGCAGAGGGGAATAACCACACCCACTCTGGACTGGGTCTTTTCTCATCAATTAAACAGTCTCTTATAGTCTTCTTCACGGTTATCCTTAACTACTCATTCTTCACAAAAGTGCTTCAAGGCTCTGTCCTCAATTGTCAAGTTGACATCTGTATCTAACTAGCACACAAGCAAAACAAAAACAGAATGAATCAGAAAACAAAACAAAAAATCCAGTCTGGGTATCTGGTTAAGTGGGACTGGGTTATGATGAATAAGGGTCCCAATGACTAGCTAATTGCAGAAAGTGCTGCTTCTCACTGGGGACACTTGCTACTACTCCCTGGGGCTCGTCAGTACATCCTAAAAGTGTCAGGACATTGTGACTCACAGCAGCACAAGCTTCTGGTTTCTGATTTCTTCCCAGAAGCTCAGGTCAGATCGTCTAAAGCAAAGCCTGTTGACTGTTTTCCCGAGTGGCAGGCTCTCTTGGCTTATTTTCAAGAGATCTCTCAGAGGGAAGAGACAGCCTGCAGAGTGGGAGAAAACCTTTGCCAAACTACGTAACCAAGCAGAGGATTCCCATCTAGAATCTATAAAGAACCCCAGAAACAAACCCTTGAAACTCTAAATTTTCCTATCTAAATTATCCTAGTGAATAAGCTAATGAATCGAGTAGACAACTTTCAAAGAAAGAAAAAATCAAATAACTAAGAGATAGCCAACATCCTTCAACCACAGTTAAAATCACATTGGGATTTGAGCTCCCCAGCAGAATGACCACCATCGAGAAAACAGACGCCAGATGCTGGTGAGGATGTGGAGCGCCAGGAGCCCTGATGTTCTGCTGGTGGGAATGTGAACTGGTGCGGCCATGGTGGAAACCACCGTGGAGGTTTCTTGAGAATCTAAATCTAGGACTAGCATCGGGCTCGCTCGTACCGCTCCCAGGGGTATTCCCAGCTTCTAGTCAGTATAGACTAGATACACACAAGCTCATTGATGATGCGCTTCACATACCAATAGATGGGTGGGTAAAGAGAAGGTGGTACATACGCACGGTGGAGTCCTATTCAGCCGTGAAGAATAAAATGATGTAGGAAGTGGATGGGGCTGGAGGCCTGCAGGTGGGATCCTTTCTGCCATCCCAGGGCGTTTGGCGCATTCCAGTGCTCTGCTGTCAGGAGCATATAGCTGCTCCACACATCTGAACGGTCATTCCTTTTTGTTTTGCATATGCTTTGTGGGCATGTGTATGTGCATGTGTGTGTGTGTGTGTACTCACGCATGCATGTGGGGGGAGGGGCATGCATACAAGAGGGCACTTGAGTGTGTGTGCCTGTGGAAGTCCAAGGGTGACACTAGGAATTGTCCTGGACTGCTCTACCTCCTTACTGCGCTGGGGTTTCTCAGGCTCTAGCTTCTAGGGCCGGACTTGTAGACTGTCACCCCATCTGCCTGGCATTTTTATGTGAGACCTGGGATCTGAACTCAGGTCATTTTTCTTGTGAGGCAAAGGTGTTAACCTTGAGCCATCTCCCCAGCCCAGCATTGCTGTTCTCGAGTCCAGCCTGATTTTGAAGTTGCACCCATCCTCTTGCTTTAGTCTCCAGAGTGCTGGGATTCCAGTGTGCGCCACTACGACCAGCCAGAGCAGAGGAGAGGAGAGAGAGAGAGACAGAGAGAGAGGGGGGGGGGGAATGCCATAGTCCAAACATAGAGGTCAGAGGTCAGAGAAACCTTCAGAAGTCAGTTCTTTCTTTCCACCATGTGGGCTTCTATGGGTTTGACTCAGGTCACCAGATTTGCAAGTAGGCACCTTATCTACGGGAGCTTTCTTTCTTTCTTTCTTTCTTTCTTTCTTTCTTTCTTTCTTTCTTTCTTTCTTTCTTTCTTTCTTTCTTTCTTTCTTTCTTTCTTTCTTCCTTTCCTTCTTCTTCCTTCCTTCCTTCCTTCCTTCCTTCCTTCCTTCCTTCCTTCCTTCCTTCCTTCCTTCCTTCCTTCCTTCCTTCCTTCCTTCCTTCCTTCCTTCCTTCCTTCCTTCTTTCTTCTCTTTTTATCAGAATGTCTTTTTTTAAAATTTCCACTCATACAGACTTAACAGGTACACCTGTCCCCTCCCTCCCTCCGACCTCTCACCGCCCTGTGCCCCCTTCCCTCCCCCTTCCTCCCCATCCCCCAGTGCCTCCCTCTCCCATCCCCGGAGCATCCTTAAATGTGCATGCCAAACTCTCCTCTGGGTCCTCCTCTCCGATGAGGTGCAAGGACCCAGTGGCATTTCCCAGAACCCTTTCCTGTGTCCCACTTAAGCACAGGAACACTACTGTGGCTGTCAATCCCTTGGCTCCAAGGATCCTAGTGCCTTTAGTCCATGCTAGACTTTCTTTTTTTTTAATTAAAAATTTAATTATACATTTTAAAATTTTTTACCAGTTCCCTCCCTCCCCCCTCCTCCCCCTCCCCTTCCCCCATTGCCTCCCCCCCAATTCCCAGAGAGTCCTTTATTGTGTACGCCTAACTCTCCACTGGGTCCTCCTCTCCGATGACATATAAGGACCCAGTGGCATTTCCATAAGCCCTTTCTCTTGTTCCCCTTAAGCATAAGATCACTACTATGGCTGTCAATCCCTTGCCTCCAGGGGTCTCGGTGCCCTTAACAGATGCTAGACTTTATGAGGGCAACAGTGCGCTGGACATTGCGCAGGGCATGCAAAGTCCCATTATGATTGCTTTGGCCCCAACTATTGTTGAGAATCTTGCAAATCGTTGCTCCTCCCATCCTTTTGCTCTTACAATCTTACCGCCCCCTCTTCCGCAAATGTCCCTGAGCTCCAGGATGGGGAGAGATTAGGCTGTCCTAGTTCTATGTGATTGATATAGAGTCTCTGAAGTTCTGGATTGTGGTTTGTTGATTTTCTTTTGCAGTTTTGCTGCTCCTGCAATTCCCTTCACTCCATTCTGCTGGGCACTGTATGTCACCCCCTGGCCAGAGACAAAAAGCTGTTAAACTGGAGTCTTGTTGTAATAGCACATTCAAGGGTAGATGTAATAAGAGTAGGAAACCTCACTGAGGGAGGGGTCCATCACCCATTTGGAAAATGATTACTTTTTATCTGCTAGACTATATGCCCTCCCCTTCTGGTGAGATCAGGAAAGAACGTCTGTGAACTTAACCAGGTTTCTCATTACTTACTTGTAGACCTTGATGGTGGCCTATTTTCTCTGCTGTAACATGGTCTCCTCTCTCCTTGTTTCTGGTGTGGCCCTCCTAACCCATCTCTCTTGTTCATAATCCTTGCAATTACTGTGTTACATAGGTTTACTTTTGAGTGTCTCAATGTGGGCAGGGTGAGTTTGGTACTAGGAGCCACCTATTAGGGAGTACATACGGTGCTTAATTTTCTGGGTTTGGGATACTTCACTTAATATAATTCTTTCTAATGACATCCATTTCCCAGCAAATTCCAGTAATTCATCATTTTTGATGGCTGAGTAGTACATGCTAGACTTTCTTGACACCCCAACAGCTTGAGTTTCTCTTGCTTTCACAGTGACCCCAGTAGCTCCCTCTGCTGGGAGCTTGTTAAAAAACGCATTTTCTCCAGCCCTGCCCCTTCTCAATGAATCAGGAACTCTGGCCTTGACATCTGTGGTGTGTGTGTGTGTGTGTGTGTGTGTGTGTGTGTGTGTGTGTGTGTATGATGAGTGGGGAAGTCGATGCATGTATGGAGTCAGAGGACAACCTTTGGTGTGGCTCCCCACGTTTTTACCTTGTTTGAAAACGGGTCTCAGACAAATGCTGAGTAGGAGGAGGCAAGGCTGGCTGACCTGAGCGCTTTGGAGAGTCTCAAGTCTCGCACAGGTGCGCTGGGATTACAGTTGCTCACTCCACTGTGAGGGCGTTTGTGTGGGAGCTGGGGACCCCAGTTCAGGTTATTGGGCTTGCATGGCAAATACTTAAACCACTGTGCCATCTCTCTAGCCCTGCATCTATGAATCCTTGAGGGCTCCGGGTGCCTCTGATAATGTGTGGCCCCACCGCTCTGAGTAGCACCAGTGTCTTTCACTGTGCCTGTGGCCTGTTAAACTCCACCAGTAGTGCCTGCCCGTGGGAACCCACCTGGCATTCCTACCTGTCAGACATCTTTATCGTGTTTCCTCCTGGGTGGGTCTGACTGGTCTCCCCCACCAGAGCAATGGATGCAGGAGAGTCCTCCCATCCCTCAGTCAGACTGTGCCCGGGTCTCAGCAAGCGGAGCTGCAGCGCCACACAAACAGGTGCTCTGCTGCTTGCACAGACACAGCCTCCCGTGGGTTGTCCCAACAGGAATATATGAACCACCTGCTGGCCCTGGAGCACCGTGCAGAGGAGCAGTTTCTGGAACACTGGCTGAACCCCCACTGCAAGCCCCACTGTGACAGGAACAGGGTCCACCCCGTGTAAGGGGCCTGGGCCCGGCTCGGTATGTCCCAGGCCTTCTGTGTGGGGCAGGGGTGGGGGTGGCCGTGGACAGCATATGCACTGGCTGGACGCTTCTGGATTGGGGTGCTGGGGAAGTCACAGCCTTCCTCTGCACCAGGGACCTTTGTCTCCTGTCACAGGCAACTGTCACTTGCTTTCTCCCAGAAATCAGAACTATGGAGTAGTTAGTTAGAGATTCAGACTTTGGAGCTGGCCAGCGTGGTCTAGCCCCTGTGGGATTCTAGTCTAGCCTCATGCCAGCTGCCTCACCTTTCTAAGCCTCTGTTTCTGCATCTGTACATTGGGGCCATGGCGACTCTGGGCCTGGTGTGTAGTGGATGAAGCTTATCTCAAGCTCTCGTTGGCACTGTGTAAGGCTGCGAGGGGAGGGGTGCTTGGGCGCATGGCCTCTGTGGCGTAACCCTGCAGGGGAGACTGAGCCTCTTTCTGCTCAGTAGCAAGACAAGCCCTGCTGGGGAGTCAGGGGTCTGGATATTACACCAAAGGGTTCAATGAAGTCTCATCCCAGACAGCACCCACTTACACAAGGAGGAGGCGGCTGGAGGGGGTGGGTCGCCTGGAATCTGGAGTCAAGCAGCTTATAGATCCTGAGTCCGCCAGTCACTGGCTGAGTGGAAAATGGCTTGGCTTTTCTGTTTCATCTGTACCACGAAGCTAGAAGAGCTTTTTCCTTCCTGAGGATGCAGAAAGGCAGTGTGTGGGGAGATGGTTCTGTGGGTAAGGCTCTCGTCCTGCAAAAAGTTGGTACATGACCAATGGAGGTGCTCTGATACACGCGAAAAATGGCAGCCAGGCAATTATCTCCTTTGCCCTTTTCATTCACCCCCATCACTATTACTATCATCATCATCAACCAACACTTCCATCATCACCACCATCATCATTATCATCACCACTACCACTACCACCATCACTATCATCATCATCAACCACCATTTCCATTATCACCACCATCACCATCATCACCATTATCATCACCCTCCTCACAACCACCATCACCACCATCAGCATCACCATTATCACCATCACCACCACCATCATCATTATCATAGCCACCACCATCACCACTATCACCACCACCATCATCATCATTATCATTATTATTTGTACAACCACCCTCATCACCATCATCATCATCACCTTCAGCATCACCACCATCACCATCATCATCACCACCACCATCATCATTATCATCATCATCCTCACAATCACCACCATCACCACCACCATCATCAATACCACCATCTTTATCATCGTCACCACCACCATCATCATATCATTGTCATCCTCACACCCACCACCATCACCACTGCCATCACCACCACCATCATTATCGTCACCACCACCACCATGACCACCATCCTAACGGCATTTTCTGATTCTTTTCCAGCGAGCATCTTGACAGGCCATGACCTGGAAAATGCTGAAACAGGGCCGGGCTCTATCTTCCACGACACTGCAGAAGAGGATGTCTTCAGACCTCAGGGACCTGTGGCTCCTCGGGCAGGCCAAAGGTTGCTTTGGGGATGGATACAAACATATATTCTGCTTCATTCTTCTAACCTGCAGACATCATTAAAACTAATAGCCTAAAGTGGAGTGCTCTAAATGGCTTCCTACCTGTTTCTAAGTGTGGGCAGAACCCAAGTCTTTTCCCTGGAGTAGGGGGCTGGGGGCTGTGAACCAAACATTGACCAGGTTATCTGTTCTGGGGGTGTTGGGAACATCTTGTTCAGAGGTGGGACTCATTGTTCAGGGCTGCTGAACTTTTAGTTAACTGTTTTTTCTTCTTTTTGCTTCATTAATAAACATTGGTGTTTGATCTGCTTCCTGTGTATCTTCCTACAGGTAGAGAAGCAGAGATGTCCCTCCTTTGTTCATCTTTGTGAATCCAGTATCAGAACACATACCGCTCTTTAAATACATATGTGAATGGATAAACTTTGAGCACTCAGCTATTTTGCATCTCCCCTTTTTGATAGTTTTTGCCCAAGGTGAACTCAATAGGACCGTAAGTCAAGACCAGGTGCAAACTTGACTTTTATTCATTAATTTTTTTAACTATGGAACGCTTCATGAATTTGCGTGTCATCCTTGTACAGGGCTCATGCTAATCTCTGTATCATTTCAATTTTAGTATATGTGCTGCCGAAGCGAGCACACACACCTGACTTTTAGCAAAGAAGACATTTCCTGTGGAAAGAGGGATATTGCTTTGCATCCCATCTCTCTCGCCTGTACCTTAGTCTCAGAATTAGATAATCAAAGGTCAATAAAAGCAGATGCTGGGCAGACAGGTGAAGTGCCCTGCATGATTTCAGGAAGGGACAATCTGGCATCCTTCAAAAGGGGTCTGATGGACCTCTACATAGGGGAGGGCCTGCTTCTAGGGATGCTGGGAGAGTGTGTAGGAGCAAGTTACTGAATGATACTTCATAATAATGTGAAAGAAAGCCGAAATAAAAATGGAGTCCCTTATGTCACTTTATCCCATAATCTCCCCTGCAAAAGCTGGTAGATTATTCTATAGGAGGGCTGTTGCACAAGGTTATTACAGAGAACTTCTGTGGACCTCTAGACCTCAAAGCAAAGGTACAGAAAGATATCAACCCAATCAGTAAGTTGGAGTTGGGGTAGGCAAAAATATGCAATTGGGTACCCATGGAGACGCCTCCTAAACTCCAAGAGAATAATCCCAACCTGAGAGTCACCAGGGAGCATTGGCTGGACACAACACAGCATAGCACGACACAAAACAAAAGGATGTGAATATAGAAGGAAGGCTTGAGGGGAGTGGGGGATGGCGGAGGGAGATGGAGGTGGACAGAGGGGAGACGATATAGAATGTTTTTTATACAGGTTTTACATTGCCAGAGAGCAAAATTCATTAGTAAAGAGAAGTGAAAGGGGGGGGGGGACTTCTGTCCAGCCTGGGGCTGATGGGAATCTTGTTATCAGTTACTGTGACAAGGATTAGTGATTGGACATGATCTCACTCTTATCTTTGAAAATGTCTCATTTCTACCTCTTAGAACCTGTCCTGGTTTACTGTAGTGTGCACGTTCCCTTCGCAATACTGTTTCTTTCTTTCTTTCTTTTTTTTTTTGCCAGCATAAAACACTTTTATTGCAATAATAAAACTTGAACCTCATACATGGTGCAGAAGGTGGGGATGAAAGCATAGTTTCTCTCACCAGATCACTCCACAGAAAATTTGCAAAAAGTGAGAAGGATCTGAAGGAGGATAAGCCAGGAAAGTGAGATCAGCAGAGAGCCAAGCATCGAACTTGGAGATGCGGAAGCTGTGATGACCTGCATCATTTCCTAGAGAACATGAGCCAGGATGTGTCAGGTGGCCAGGGCTTTCTTTGGGTGGTAAGGCTGCAAGCAGTATCTTCAGTTGAAACTTTCAATTGAAGTTCTTAAAATTTTGGAAGTGGAGTTTGAATAGTTACAAGATTACAAAAGTACTGAGAATCCATTAGAAAAACCATAGGATGAAAACAAAGTTAAGCCAGGTCACAAAGAAGGTGTCAGAGTCCAAAGATAACTTTGGTGTCCAGCCTTGCATGAAGAGACCTGCTCTAGAAGGCAGAGGTTGCAGGGGAAGTGGGAAGGGCCAGAGATGAAGGCTCTCTCCCTCCCTCCCCACTTCATTTTGGAGAGGGTTCTGAATTTCACAGGACATCTCCCATACTAGAGAATAATTCATCCCACTACACCATCTCATACCTGCTATGGCTTTACAGTGCAGCAGCAAGAATGTCTTAATATATAATACATATAAATAAAATAAAATAAAAATTCTTGCAAATCCCAACATCAATTCAATATTCTAAAGTTAACCCACTTCTTGTGCTTGACAATATACTTAATTGGAATCCTAGATCCAAAAGGCAGAAATTGAATCTTCACCTCAAAAGAAAATGAGTCATTCTGGGAATTGGGGCGGGAGGCACTGGGGGATGGGAAGGGAGGGGGGTGGGAAGGAGGAGCAGGGGTACGGGGGGGAGGAGGAGGGAGGGAGGGAACTGGTGTACCCATTACGTATGTATGAGCTGAAATAATAATAAAAAATGTATTAAAAAAAAGAAAAAAAAGAAAATGATGCCTCCCTTTTCACCCCACCCCGCTCTGCCGGTCGGGACGCGCGTGCCCTAAGACCCCAGGTCAGCCCACAGGGACCCGGCTCCGACTCCCACCATTCAGCCGGAGCCGCGCGGGGGCCGAGGGACGAGGAGGACCTCCCACTGCGCCCGGGCCCCGCCCCAGCTGCCCTCGGGTTAAATAGCTCCACGCCGACGCGCCCATCCTCCCTTTTCACCCCACCCCGCTCCGCCGGTCGGGACACGCGCGCGCGGTCCAGCCGGGCCTCACCCCGCGCCCTAGGACCCCAGGTCAGCCCACAGGGACCCGGCTCCGACTCCCACCATCCAGCCGGAGCCGTGCTGGGGGCCTAGGGACGAGAAGGACCTCCCCCTGTGCCCGGGCCCCGCCCCAGCTGCCCTCGGGTTAAATAGCTCCACGCCGAGGCGCCCATCCTCCCTTTTCACCCCACCCGGCTCCGCTGGTCGGGACACGCACACGGTCCAGCCGGGGCCTCACCCCGCGCCCTAGGTAAGTCCCCATTCGGGCCCCGCCCACCAGTACCCCAGGCCAAATAATTCAGTTTAGTGAAATTGAGAGATCTTAAGAGTTAAAATGACAATGCCAAAGTCAAAGTGCAAATCCATGAGAAGCAACACTCAAGTAAACACATTTCCCACTGAAGAAATTAATCCCATGTTAGTCTCTAACAAGAACAAACCCGCGGAAAAAGGCCAAGAAAGCCTCACCCAGGATAAGGTCTTCCAAAATATGATCATTACCATGTTCACTACTATGAAAGAGGAAATCCGGGAGGAATTACTTAATCGAATCAATCTCTTTGAAGAGGAACACAACAGACATCTGGAGGAGTTGAGAAAAACAGTGCAAGAAACAAAAAGTGGCATAGAGCAGTTAAAACAAACTCAAGCAGAGTTTAAAACTGAGCTAAAAGACAAGTTATCTTCAACCCAGAATGCCACAGAGAGTCTTATCAACAGAACTAACGAAGCAGAAAACAGAATTTCAGACCTTGAAGATAAAGTGGGAGTACTAACCAGCTCAATGGAAGAGGTTGTTAAAGCCAAAAAGATACTTGAGAGAAATATCCAAGAGATATGGGACACCCTGAAGAAGCCTAACATGCATATTCATGGAATACCAGAGCAAGAATCTCAAAATACCACCCCTGAGGAAATTTTTCAAATGATCATCAAGGAAAACTTTCCTCATCTAAAAAAAGAGAGGCCCATCCATATACAAGAGGCATTCCGCACCCCAAACAGATACGACCAAAATAGAAGCACGCCGCGGCAAATAATAGTTAAAACACTCCACATTCAAGATAAAGAACTGGTGCTGAGAGTTTCAAGGGAGAAAAAACAAGTCACTTTTAAAGGTAAACCTATTAAAATAACAAATGACTTCTCAGTTGAAACAGTAAAAGCAAGAAGAGCTTGGAGAGACATACTTCAAGTATTGAATGAGCAAAAATGTCAACCCAGGCTGATTTACCCTGCAAAACTATCTGTCATGATCGAGGGAGAAAGAAAAATTTTCCAGCACAAAGACAACTTTAAGGGATACATGTCCACCAAACCAGGCCTTCAAAAAATGCTAGAAATTATACTTGTGCGTGAAGAAAAAAACAGGCATATCCAGGAGAACAGAAGGCAAATATAACACCATTAAAAGCGAAGCAATATACTTATAAAAGCTACTAAACATAATAAATGTCTGGAATTAATAGTTTCTCCATTATAACACTAAATGTTAATGGACTTAATTCACCGATCAAGAGACACAGATTACAAACTTGGATTAAAAATCACAATCCATCAATCTGCTGCCTGCAGGAAACCCATCTCACCACAAAAGATAGGCACGCTCTAAAAATAAAAGGCTGGTCAACAATTCTACAAGCAAATGGAAGCAGAAAACAGGCAGGGGTAGGCATTATGCTATCAGACAAAGTGGATTTCAAACCAAAGAAAATTATAAGAGACACGGATGGATACTACATTTTAGTCACAGGTACAATTCACCAGGAAGACTTCACAATACTGAACATATATGCACCCAATACGGGCCTCTCCACATTCATTAACAAAACCCTACAGTGTCTAAAGCAAGAAATCAACCCCCAAACGATAATTCTTGGGGACTTCAACACCGCCCTCTCAACATGGGATAGATCAACAGGTCAAAAGCTTAACAGAGACACTTTGGAACTTAATCAAACCCTGAAAGAAATGGACCTTACAGATCTCTATCGAACTTTTCACCCAAGCACCAAAGAATACACATTTTTCTCAGCAGCACATGGAACTTTCTCCAAAATAGATCACATATTGGGCCACAAAATGAATCTACACATATACAAGAAAGTTGAAATTCTAACCTCTGCCCTATCAGACCACCATGGCCTAAAGCTGGACATCCACAACACATCAAACAAGAGAAAATACACTAACTCCTGGAAACTTTAACACTATGATGCTGAATGAGAACTGGATTCAGGAAGAAATTAAAAAGGAAATTCAAGATTTCCTGAAAGTGAATGATAACGAAAATACAACTTACCAAAATCTCTGGGACACAATGAAAGCTGTTCTAAGAGGTAAGTTCATAGCTCTTAATGCCTACGTCAAAAAAATGGAAACATCAGAAATAAACAACTTAACAATGCAGCTTAAAGCTTTAGAGAAACTAGAGCAATCTGATCCCAAAAGTAGTAGAAGAGAGGAGATTAGCAAAATAAGGGGAGAAATATCTGAAATCGAGATTAAGAAAACGATAGAAAAAATCAACCAGTCAAAAAGCTGGTTCTTTGAAAAAATCAACAAGATTGATACACCCCTAGCTAAACTAACCAAAAGCAAGAGAGAGAAAACCCAAATTAACAAAATTAGAAATGAACATGGAGTTATCACTACTGATACCCAAGAAATCCAGAGAATTATAACATCATATTTCAAAAACTTATACTCTGTGAAGTTTGACAACACACAAGAGATGGATGAATTTCTAAGTAAACACAACTTACCTAAATTGAATCAGGAAGTTGTGAATTATTTAAATAGTCCTATAACATATAAGGAAATTGAGGAAGTAATCTCGAATCTTCCCACCAAAAAATGTCCTGGACCAGATGGATTCAGCACAGAGTTCTACCAGACATTTAAGGAGTTAATAACACCAATACTCCTTAAACTGTTCCATCAAATAGCAAAGGAAGGAACACTACCAAATTCCTTCTATGAAGCTAATATCGTTTTAATCCCAAAACCTAATAAAGATTCACTTAAAAAAGAAAACTATAGGCCGATCTCCCTGATGAACACAGACGCAAAGATTCTCAACAAAGTCTTAGCAAATCGGATTCAAAAACATATTAAAAAGATCATTCATGGGGACCAAGTAGGCTTCATCCCCGGCACACAAGGTTGGTTCAACATACGCAAATCAATAAATGTAATTCATCATGTAAACCAGTCCAAAGTCCAAGACCACATGATACTCTCGATAGATGCAGAAAAAGCTTTTGACAAGATCCAACAGCCTTTTATGATCAAAACGCTAGAGGCAGTGGGAATGGAAGGAACCTTAATCAATATAATAAAAGCTATATACAACAAGCCCACAGCAAGGATTATGCTCAATGGGGAACAATTGGAATCATTTCCACTTCGATCAGGAACTAGACAAGGCTGTCCACTCTCACCACTTCTATTCAATATTGTACTTGAAGTCTTAGCTGAAGCCATAAGACAAGAAAGGGACATAAGAGGGATTCAAATCAGCAAGGAAGAAGTCAAGCTATCCCTATTTGCAGATGACATGATCTTATACCTGAGTGATCCCAAAAACTCCACCAGGAAGCTCCTGGAACTAATTGAGAAGTTCAGCAGGGTGGCAGGATACAAAATAAATGTGCAAAAATCAGAGGCCTTCCTATATGCCCAGAATGAAAGAAGTGAAAAAGCCTTGAGAGAAACAATCCCATTTACTATAGCCCCTAAAAAAAAGAAATACCTTGGTATAAACCTAACTAAGGAGGTAAAAGACCTTTACAATGAAAACTTTAAAACCCTAAAGAAAGAAATAGCAGAAGACACCAGAAGGTGGAAAGACCTCCCTTGTTCCTGGATTGGCAGAATCAACATCGTAAAAATGACCATCCTACCAAAGGCAATATACAGATTCAATGCTATACCAATCAAAATCCCAAAGCAATTCTTCAAAGAAGTTGACCAAACAATCTCAAAGTTCATATGGAGGCACAAAAGACCCAGGATAGCAAAAACAATCCTGAGTAACAAAAACACAGCTGGAGGTATTGCCATACCAAACCTTAGTCTATACTACAAATCCATAGTTATAAAGACAGCCTGGTACTGGCTCCAAAATAGACACACAGATCAATGGATAGGGATTGAAGACCCAGATATAAGTCCACAAAGTTACAGCCATTTGGTCTTTGACAAAGGG
The DNA here is from genome assembly GCA_023101885.1 of Typhlomys cinereus. Taxonomy (NCBI): domain Eukaryota; kingdom Metazoa; phylum Chordata; class Mammalia; order Rodentia; family Platacanthomyidae; genus Typhlomys; species Typhlomys cinereus. The sequence continues at coordinate 1,010,698 of JALPQD010000352.1, read as the reverse complement.
GCCCAAAGAATCCAATGGAAAAAGAACAGCATCTTCAACAAATGGTGCTGGCAAAACTGGATCTCCACATGCAGAAGATTAAAGCTGGACCCGTACTTGTCACCATGTACAAGACTTAATTCCAAATGGATCAAGGACCTTGATATCAGGCCAGAGACTATAAAAACCATAGTTGAAAGATAGGGAACTCCCTCGAGCTGATTGGGCTAGGCCAACAGTTCCTAAACAGACATCCAATGGCACAGTCACTGCTACCAACTCTCAACAGTTGGGATCTTGTGAAATTAAAGAGCTTCTGTTCAGATAAAGAGATTATCACATGAGCTCAAAGGCAACCCACAGAATGGGAGAAAATCTTCACTAACCACACATCTGATAAAACTCTGCTGTCCAGAGTGCACAAAGAACTTAGAAAACTAAACACCAAGGAAACCAATGGCCCAATTAAAAAATGGGCCCTGGAACTTAAAAGAAACTTTACCAGGGATGAAATTAAAATGTCTAACAAATATCTGAAAAAATGCTCCACTTCCTTAGCCATCAGGGAAATGCAAATCAAAACTTCCCTGAGATATCATCTCACCCCGGTCAGGATGGCAAAAATCCACAATACAAACAACAACAAATGTTGGAGAGGATGTGGAGAGAGGGGAACTCTCCTACATTGCTGGTGGGAATGCAGGCTCATACAGCCACTCTGGCGAGCCTGTCTGGAGATTCTTAAAGAAATTAAAGATTGAAATGCCATATGACCCTGCTATTCTACTTTTGGGAATAACCCCCCATACAGCAGAGGTTCACCTCGATAGCACAAGCACGACCATGTTCATAGCAGCACTGTTTACAATAGCAAAGTCATGGAATCAGCCCAAATGTCCAACAGTTGACGAGTGGATAAGGAAAAGGTGGTACATCTATACAATGGAGTACTACTCAGCCATCAAAAATGATGAATTACTGGAATTTGCTGGGAAATGGATGTCATTAGAAACAATTATATTAAGCGAAGTATCCCAGACCCAGAAAATTAAGCGCCGTATGTACTCTCTAATAGGTGGCTCCTAGTACCAAACTCACCCAGCCCACCTAGAGACAGTAATTGCAAGGATTATGAACAGGAGGGATGGGGTAGGAGGGCCACACCAGAAACAAGGAGAGAAGGGACCATGTTACAGCAGGGAAAATAGGCCTCCACCAAGGACCCAAATAAGTAATGAGACATCTGATTAAGTTCACAGACTTTTGTTCCTGATCATTTACTACTGAGGGGGTGTGATCTCACCAGAAGAGGAGGGCATATAGTCTGGCAGATAAAAAGTAACCATTTTGCAAATGGGTGATAGACCCCTCCCTTAGTATGGTTTCCCACTTTTATTACATCTACCTTTGAATGTGCTTTTATCACAAGACTCTAACAGCTTTTTGTCTCTGGCCAGGGGGTAACATACAATGCCCACCAGGATGGAGTGAAGGGCATTGCAGGAGCAGCAAAACTGCAAAAGAAAATCAACAAACCACAATCCAGAACTTCAGAGACTCTATATCAACCACCTAGAACTAGGCCAGCTTAGTCTCTCCCCATCTTGAAGCTCAGGGAAATTTGCGGAAGAGGGGGCGGTAAGAGTGTAAGAGCAAAAGGATGGGAGGAGCAATGATATATAAGATACTCTATACTAGTTAGGGCTGAAGCAATCATAATTGGACTTTGCATGCCCTGCGCATTGTCCAACACACTGTTGACCTCACAAAGTCTAGCATCTGCTAAAGGCACCAAGATCCTTGGAGGTAAAGGATTGGCAGCCACAGCAGTGTTCCTATACCTAAGGGGAACACGGGAAAGGGTTCAGGGAAATGCCACTGGGTCCTTGTATGTCATTGGAGAGGAGGGCCCAGAGGAAAATCAGACATGCACAAGAAAGGACTCTCTGGGAATTGGGGCGGGAGGCACTGGGGGATGGGGAGGGAGAAGGGTGGGGAGGGGCAGCAGGGGGTATGGGGGGAGGAGGAGGAAGGGAGGCAACTGGTGTACCTAATAAGTTTGTATGAGCTGAAATAAAAAAAAAAGAAAATGAGTCATTTGAGGTTTATGGAATATAATTTAGGTCCGCCACGTACAAGGAGAAAGGGGAAGATTGTCCAAAGCAAAGCCGAGTGACCGAACACATTCAATTGGGTGGATTTCTACACAAGCAGTATAGTGGGACCAGGAAAAGCTCGGCGTGGATTCCTGTGCGTGTCTGGAGGCATTGTATCTCTGCATGGCAGATCCACGTGCAGGAACTAAGGGAGGAAGCCACTTGTGTCATTCCAGTTTGAGAAGTTCCACGTAGAATACTTGAGAGGCATGGGGTGGGATGATGCCTGGGCGCCTCGTGGCTCCACAGTCCAGGGAGGTGGTCAGCTTGTCTCTCTGACCCACATTCATCTGCACAAACCCCTTCTTTCCCAGCCTTGGATCACCACCTGCTCACCTAGCACAAACTTAAAGGGCTTGTTTCTGTCCCGGAGGAATCAAATTTCTTTCCATCTTCAAGCATCCTGGTGTAATGCACCGCACAGATCTGGCCTCGCTTCAGGAAGGTGCGCCCCTCTCCATCGTACTCCCCTGGTGACAGCAGTGGTGAGCTTAGTGACATACGGCGTGGACCCGGAGCAGACCCGGCAGGAAGTTGCTGCTTCTTGGCAGGAAGTTGCTGCTTCTTGGTTTTCACTTCTCCGAGGAAAGTAGATAGAGCTGTCCGCAATACTATTTCTAAATAATTGCTGTTATGTTTCGAAGAACCTCTATGTGATATGCTGAGCCCTCTCCCTGACCCCTGACCACCTTATTTTTGAGATGGGGTCTTTCACTGACCTGCAGTTTGCCCACTAAGTCAACCTAGTGGGTGGTAAGCCCCAGAAATCCACCTGTTTCCCCAGTGCTGAGATTAGGATACGCGGGCCACCATGCATGACTTTTCTGGACATGGATTTTAGGGATTGAACTCAGGTTCTCACGTTGGCATTGCAGACTGAGCCCTCTTCACACCCTCTATTGAATGTGTGTGTGTGTGTGTGTGTGTGTGTGTGTGTGTGTGTGTGTGTAGTAAATGCATGTGAGTATGCATATCTGTGTGTGTATGGGCCCACGTGTATGTGCATATGCATGTTCATGTGTGTGGCCGAAATTGACATCAGGAATCATCCTCCATCACTCTTCCATCTGATTCTTTTGAGACTGGGTCTCTAATTAAACCCAGAGGTCGATGATAATGCTAGTCTAGCTAGCCAGCCTGTTCTGCAATTCCAAGGTTTTGCCTTTCTTGGGGCTGGAATTACAAGTGGGCTGCCACGCCTTGTTTACCATTCTGCATGGAATCAGAATCTGAACTCCGGTCTTTGGTCTTGTGGGAAAGCTCTTTAAGGCCAGCCATCTTCCCAGTCCAGCCTTTCTTGAATCTTTGTAGAAGCTCTATTTCCCACAGCACATTATATTCCTATCAGCCACACGCAAGTGTCACAGCTTCTCCATGTCCTCAACAACTTATTGCTTTCCATTAAAACAATTAAGCACTCTAAAAAACATTTTCTTTACATTTGTTTAAGTGTGTGTGTGTGTGTGCATACGTGTGTACACACACGGGCCATGCCACATGTATGGAGGTCAGAGGATGACTTGCAAGAGTTAGTCTTCTCTTTCTACTCTGTAGGTCTGGGGATTGAACTCAGGTCCTTGGGCTTGGCGGCAAGTGCCTTCATCCACTGAATCATCTCTCTGGTCCAAGGTCAAAGCTTTTGTTCCCTTGCCTGGCCTGTGCCAGATCTGTGTTGTGGAGCTGATTACAGGATTGCATGAGAGGACACTACCACGGGTAACTGAACAAGACGTTACCAGAGATTAATAACTGCTGGGAAGTAAATAAAATGGTGATGCAATCGGGAGTAACTGGAAGGCTATTTTAGGTTGGGTGGACAGGGAAGGCTTTTCGGAGGAGGTGACACTTGAGCTGACACCGGAATGACAGGAAGGAGCCAGCCGAGTGAAGATCCATGTACAGGAAGGGCACTCCCGGCTGAGGGAATGACGGGCGAAAGTCTGAGGGCAGGAACCAGTCTGCCCAGCTCACAGAAATGCTGGAGGGGAGGTGGGTCGGGGAGGGTGAGCATACCCCCCTCCTGGTGAGGGTTCTGGTTTACAGTGGGAGCATTTGGATTTAAAAACAAACAAACAAACAAACAAACAAACAAACAAACAAACAAACAAACAAACAACAAACCAATCAGGGTATGAGGGAGCCCCTGCCCCTTATTTAGGAAATTTGAGACAGAAATTGAGCTAATTTGGCAAAGTCCTCCATTTTCCGAGGTTAAAAATTGAGGGTGGGGACCATGGCTAAGGGGATGAAGTGCTTGCCGCACAAGTGTGAGGGCCATAGTTCAAATCCCCAGAACCGGAATGAAAGGTAGATTAGCATGGTGGTCATTTGAAAGGTGGATTAGCATGGTGGTCATTTGAAAGGTGGATTAGCATGGTGTTCGTTTGAAAGGTGGATTAACATGGTGTTCGTTTGAAAGGTGGATTGGCATGGTGGTCGTCTGAAAGATGGATTGGCATGGTGGTCGTTTGTAATCCCAGCCGTCTGTGAGGCAGTGACAGGGAATCCCCAGAGTAAACTGGCTAGATTGACTGGTTAAGTTTCAAGTTCTGGGTTCCATCGAGAGACCCTGCTTCAATAAATAAAGTCATCGAGGAAGATATATGTCATCAGCTCTGGGGCCACCAGACACACACATACACACGCATCCTCACACATGTATCTTCCCACGCAAATACACATACATACATACATGCACATATGTCACATGTGTACACATGAAACAAACAAAAAAAACCCGAGGCTGGTTATGCTTTCTTGATGGGGCAACTATGAAAATCACATGAAATAAGTTACAGAGGCAGGCACACGTTTCAGGCAGTGTGAATCACAGCAGTGTGGAGCAGGGGGCACTTAGCTGAGGTTTAGCACATTCCTTGGTCCAAAAGTGCAGGCATGGCGTGGGTGTGTTTGAAAATCCTTCAGAGAGTGGCCACGGAGAACCCAAGGGGGCATTTCCACCTCAGCGTGGTGGTTTGCCTGGCTCTCTGGCTCTCACCTTCCTTTCTGGCTTTTCTGTCTTCTTCCAACCTTCCTTCATGGTCTGTCCAGCTAAGCGTTGATTGAAGACCCCCCCTGCACACAAGGTATGAGGCTCTGATTGCGAGAACTCATAATACCGCCTGCTTTTTTGCTTTTGCTCCTTGTACTGCTATAGCTGTGTTCTTGAATGAAGGAGGTGTGCAGAGAAGACCTGGGGGACTAGAGACTTCTGGGAACAGAGCAACACCCTGATCTCCTCTTGGTTAGTACTCACCCACAGAGCCAGTGCAGGGTCTGAGATCCCCCCAACCTGTACTGCCTGGACTTCCTGCTTTTCTCCTTCTCACCAGTTACCATCTCCCTTGACCTTGATTTGGTTATCTGTGAGATGTGAATAGTTAAAAGATTAATTGAACCCCCCTCTCTCCTTCTGTCCCGTGTATGTGTGAAGGTGTGCATGCTCTCCTGAGGAGGTCAGAGGGTAACTTTCCAGAGTCAGGCCCCGTTGTCCCGAGGCCCAGTCTTTCTTAGTTTCTCTAGTCTTTGCCTCCTACCTCATGGTAGTTCTGGGATTACCGATGCCCAGCAGCGCAATAACTTTTCACACGGGTTCTGGGGACTCCGGTGGTCAGGCTAAGCACTTTTACCATTTGAGCCACAGCTCCCAGACTTTTTTTTTTTTTTTAAAGCACACGTGAAGAGCCAAAGTTTTAGGTTGTTGGCAAAGCCATCTGAAGGTAGGAGCCTCAGTTTCCAAGCATGTACCTGGCTCAGCAGTGTATCATGTCATGTCCCTGGAATTGGAGAAAAGGTTCGGAGGGGGAAAGGAACGTGGTGTGTGCGCGGGGGCGTGTGCTGGAGCAAGTGGTGCCTGGACCACACCTTCCGCCCGACAGTCGCTTTGTGGCAGTTTACTGAGCCCGGGTCGCGGAGCGCCAGGGCGAGCGCAGGGTTGCGAGGGCCCGGCCGGCCACTAGGGGTCAGTGTGCCTCCGCCGCACGCGCCCCGAGGCGCTCACCTGATTGCCGCAGGCTCCCGCTGACAGTTCCTGACCCGCTGCTGCATGCAACGGCTCCTGCCTGGCATTAAAAAGAAAAAGTATCTTCCTCCGTAGCAAAGAAGAAAAGCCCAAGACAACCCCAGTAACAAGCCGACTCTCTCTGCAGGAAAATGCAGAGAAGGGGGCTACACTGTTCGGTCCTTCGCCTTCCGGGGAGTAAGGATCCAATTGTGGTTTCTGCTCTGGTTATCTCGGTGCCGCCGAGGGTGGCGGGGCGCGCGCCGGGGGTTGGGAGGGGGTGGGGTCACCGGCTGAATTCTTCCTTTTCTATTTTCTGCCTCGGCGGCGAGGAGGAGGGCGTTAATGCCGGCTGGCAGTTACATGAAACCGAGATGGATGGTGATGGGGTGTGTTAACAAACAAGGGCAGGAAATACAGTGTCATGTTTTCTGGAGAGGGAGCCGCTCCCAGGAGACAGATCGCAGGACCGGACTGAGAAGATACTTGGAAACAAGGGGGGTGAAGGCGGGGGTGGGGAGGTGGGGAAGTGGGGGGGGGAGCAACCCTACAGAGTTGCCTGTCTCTTCCTCGGCTCTCTGGTGTCTCTTTGGTGACGCTTAATTCAATTTGATTCCCCCCACCCCCACCTCTGTCTGGCTATAGCCAGATAACTGTGCATAAAAAAAAGATAATCCTCTTCCATCCACTTTGCTTCAATGTTTGACTTTTTTTTTGGCCCGGAGCTGACTTTGGAAATCAGGAAACTTCAGGACTTGAGTTATCTGAATGGAACCGAGTCCTAAATTTGACCTGTCTCATCTCCATCCTTGAGCCCAAACACTGGATAGACCCAATCTTGAGGAGGTCTCCTTGCTTCACACTCAGCTTCACCCGGTTGGGGTATCGGTGGTCATCCACCTCCAAGACATTTTTCCTGACAGGTGTGCTTTCTCTGTCCTCATCCTGACCCTAGTCCTGTGAGATAGGACGAGCATGTCATTACCATCACCATCATCGTCAGTATTATTTCCATCATCACCATCAACATCACTCTGCTTTGTAATTGATCGTGATGGGGTAACTGATGCAGTGGGGCTGGGTCTGACCAGTTTCAGAACCTTATAAGCTCAAGGCAGAGACACAGCTCCGATGCTTCCGGTCCTCTCCTGCTGGGACAACTAGTTCCACTCCGCCTGCACCCCCTACCCCATGTCTCCCCACTGCTCCTTTGTATGGTCGAAAGTCACCTGTGCTCTTATTTCTGAATCTCCCTTCAAAGACGCTGGGCTGGTGGCTTCAGCTTCTCTGTAGATCCCGAGAGAGGAAGGAGAAGTGAGGGTGGGGCCCAAGTCTTCTGGCAGGAGGCTGCGGGTCTGGTTTGAAAAGATGGCTATGGTGTCTGACTCCTTCTAGAGTCAGTGAGGCTGTTTGGACTCAAATTCTGGCTCTCCCAATCACAACCTGTGCCTCAGTTTCCTCATTTGCAAAATGAGGAAAATAGTCTGCCTCGTAGAGTGTGGACCAAATGAGTTAACGTATTTGCTTTGAAGTGTGCTTGGTACATCGTTCTTATTTGAAGACATTGAACATAGAATCTGCCCTCTTAGCTGCCACTTCTGAATTGTTTGTTCATCAAATGACTGACAGCTTCGTACCTCTCTCTTTGGAAAAGTAGTCATCCCAATCAAAAGCAAGTAATCTAAGCTGGGCCTGGTCTAGAATCACAGCTTTGCAGAAGCTGAGGCGGGAGGATCGCATCAAGACCACCCTTGGACTACAGAGCAAGTCCAAGCCAACCTGGGTAACTGGGTTGAGACCCTGATTAAAAAGAAAATAAAAAGAGTTAGGGATAGAATTTGGTGGCACAAAGCCCATGTAGCATACATGACGCCTTAGATCCTATCCCCAGTACTGCAAACCAAACCCAACCCCAACCCCAAACAATGCACTAAGGAGTTCACAGCTTTGAGAAGACAAAAGGAGGCAGATATCACAGGTTCCACCTGAGCCCTTCACTCCAAATGTCTCGAGCAAAGATGAAAAGCAGCAGGGAATGCCCATCTAAGGCCTGGTATTCGACACATTCAGGGCATGGCTACTTTGAGTGGACACACGCTCACGATTAACGAAGCCAGCCGGCGTCTCCGGATGGATATAAATACTCTAGGAAGAGAAACTCAAGACCAAAGCCCGGGGTCATCCTGCGCCCGCGGCACCAGCTCGTGTTCTTCCTGTGTGTGAGGCAGTGTGACCGATACTTACTCCTTCCTGAGAGCTGAGTGAACACACACGGCCACATTTTTGTCAATGTTCCCAGTGGTGTCTCCAGATGCCACGTTCTCTGGGACCAGAAGGCACGCCTTCGTCTGAAGAGAAGGCTGATGAGGAGGAGATGCTGATCTCAGGGTGGGCGGGGGGATCAGTCTGCTTGGGAGTGGTTCTCGTGGTTAGCATCCAATCTCCCAAATGTTTATGGAGGGTCTGCTCTATCATAGGGCACCAGAGTAGAGGTGGGGCTGTTGGGGTCCCTGTCTCCCTGGAGGGCACATCCTGATGAAGACAGCTAAAGTGAAGGTGGCATCGTTATGCAAGAGGGCCAGAGGTTTGGGGTGCAATGGAGTTGACGATGGAGTGAAGAGGCCTAGCTTAGCAGAGGAATTTTAGCAAAGCTGAGCTAGTTAGGCAAGGAGAGGAAGGAGGCAGCTTGCATTACATAGTGCGACTCTGTTTTCTGTTTGTGTGCATGCGTGCGAGTGTGCATGTACAAGTGTATGGACGCCAGAGGAATATATATATATGAGAGAGAGAAAATGAACATGAGAGAAAGAGAGAACACATGTTCCATGATGCACTTCTCTCTTTCTAGCATGTGGGCTCCAGGGATTGAGCTCAAATCACCAGGTTTGTGCGTAGGTGTCTTTATCCACTAAACCATCTTGCCAGTTCTCCACCATTTGTTTTTTGAGACAAGGTCATCCGCTAAGTCTGGAGCTCATCAGCTCAGTGAGGCTGACTGGCCAGTGAACCCCAAGAATCCTCCTGTTTCTGCCTCTCTACTCCTGGAGTTACTGACGTGCTCCAACATACCTTTTTTTTTTTTTTTTTTAAACTTGCGTCCTAGTGGATCAAACTTAGAAGCTTTACCTACTGAGCTGTCTCCCCAATCCTCCAGCTCTGGTTTATAGAGATACGTATTGCCTCAGCTGACCTGGCTTATACTGATTATTAGATGCAATGAAGTCAATAAGTCTTTAGAAACAGATATTTGAGTAGTTTTATAATTCCACACAGCTATGGCAAAATATAGGAAGGTGGTCATATAAATGGTGATGTTTGGAAAACAATTATGGACTTTTTTAAAGGGGTTGACTGTCAGCCTGGCCTGCCATCTTGGTTTTCCTGTAGCTGTATTCTCTGACCCTAGAACTTCTGGTTAGAAATGGGGAAATCCAAGCCATCTGTAATGAGATGAGCTGGTGCTAAATGAAACCGACCAGTCATCTCATTAGCTTCTGTTAATCCAAGCAGGTTGAGGGGATAAATGGGTGGGTGTGAGTGGGGGGAACTGGGTATGGCCCCTTAGAGTCTCCAGGGAGCACTGGAACATAGAAGGGAGTCAGTGGGTCTTTGGCAAGACTCCTGATGGATATGGTTGAATTCTCTTACCTGGCTGAGGAGGAAGCAGCAAGCAGGAAAGCAAGGAGCGTACTTTTCCTGAGTTCCTAATTCAGGAACTTTCTTACTCTCTTTCTCCTTTCACGGCCCCTCCTTGCTCCCAAGGTCTTTGTGATAACACTAAAGCAGTTGGCAACACCCTGGCTTTTATAAGTCAAGACACTATCCTGAGAGCTTGGGATCTATTCATTGCTGATCTTTACAATAGCAAGCTGCTCTTGATCCCTTTGAGATGAAGGGGTCAAAGGGTTAAGCCTTTTGCCCAGGGTCATCCAGCTCCTAATGGCAGAGGTGAGACTTAACAACCCAGGCGTCAGACTGCTCCTACCCGCCACCCCACTACTTGTGAGATGGCAGTTATTCAGGATGCTGTTCACATTGTTGCCACAGGTTGCTATGGGAAGGGTTGAGGGTGAGCATCACAGGGCCTGGGTTTGAATTCTTGGTTCTGGCATTCACTGAAGATTCTGTTACATCTGAGAAGGAGGAAGTCCTTCCCAGCATCGTAATCAATAATATCAGTCTGTCTTTTTTCTCTTTTCTGGCCTGTCATAAGGATCACACTCAAGTCTATTTAAAAACGAGCCTGTGAATCACAAACTGCAATACAGGCACCGGATAGTTTCTGAAAAGCAGACTGGACAAAAGGAGACGCTGGTTCAAGGCACAGCGAAGAGCAAAGCCCTCCGTGCAAAGGAATTGACTGGGGCAGCGACATCGTTCAATGGGCAAGGCAGCTGCTGACCATCTGAGTCTGGCTCCCAGAAGTCCACAGGGTGGAGGGAGAGATCTGACTTCGGAGAGTCGTCCTCTGATGTGTGTTCTTTCTCTCCCCCTCCCTCTCTCCTCTCTCTCAATGCCATACGCAAAATGTTAAAGAAGAGAAAGACCAGACAAGTAGCATCTGTCTTTCCTTTTTAAAACTTTATCTCTCTCTCTTTCTATAGTTATCTATTTATTATCTATCTATCTATCTATCTATCTATCTATCTAGTGTGTGTGTGTGTGTGTGTGTGTGTGTGTGTGTGTGTAATGGAGGGCACTGTGTTAGGACCAAGGGTGATTTTGGGAACCATTCTGAATTGCATCTACCTCCTTTTTGCTTTGCTCTGGTATGTCCCAAGGCTCCACCCACTACTACAGGCCTGTAGCCTTTCTGCCTGGTGTTTTTTATGTGAGACCTGGGATCTGAACGCAGGACCTTCTGCTTGTGAGGCAGAGGCTAACCCCTGAACCATCTCTCCAACCCAAAGTAGCGTCTTTCTTAAAAAAAAAAAAAAAGAAAGAAAGTTGATTTAAGTCTACACATGCAGGAGGCCCTGGGTTTTATCCCCAGCACCACATAAAACAGAGCATACTGGCACATGCCTATAATTTCAGCATTCATGAGGTTAGAGACAGGCGGATCATAAGTTCAAGGTGATCCTCATCAAGTTTGAGGCTATCCTTGGCTACATGAGACGATCTCTTTAAAATTTTTAAAAAATGTCTAGACAGATGGGATATAAACTGTAAATGTCCAGAAACACTTGTGGAAGACAAATGATGCTAGTTGGAATTGCTGATGCAAAACAACAGACCAACAGAAAACAGCCAGGTGAAAACGAAGGCTGTTTTCCCACTGTTCTTTTATATTGCTTATTTATGAAAGAAAGAGAAAGCGAGCGAGCGAGCGAGCGAGAGAGAGAGAGAGAGAGAGAGAGAGAGAGGGAGAGACTCATGCATGCCATGGTGTACAGATGGAAGCCACAGGATAACTTTCAGTAGCTGGTTCTTTCCTTTCACCAAGTGGGCTTCTGGGGATCGAACTCAGGTCTCCAGGTTTGCACACAAGCATCTTTCCTGCTGAACCATGTCACTGGCTGCTGTTCTTAGGATCGCTTTGCAGATGAGAACCCAGGAGACTCACACCAGCCTATGCTGCTGCTCTGATTCCTAGTCTACACTGTTGTAGACTGGGTGAGACTGGGACTGTAGGCGTTGAGTCTCGCTTTCTCTTTTTGACCTTCCAGATGGTGTAGATTAAGTGATGTGTCTCATCTAAAGTCTTCATGGCCTGGCCCTTGGGAATTGCTGACACTATTAGCTGTTACTATGAGTGAGGGAAGGACCTAGTTTTAAAGCAAATCAATATACCCTGGTTTCTCTTTGGACCGTATAAATCTTTTGCCTTTTAAAAAGTGAACCAATAGCGACCGCCTCCAACGCAGTGGTTTGTGTTTCTCCATCTCTGCTGAGATGCTGGGAAGAGTCCCAAGAGGGATAGGAGCAGGGCACATGCCTCACGTGCATGCTTGGATGGCAGTCCCAGGGCTGGTGGAGGGGTAGAGGAAGGTGATGGAATTGTTGCTAAGGGCAGCTGTGAAATCTTCCTGTAGGTTTCAAAACCTCTCTGATCCATTCTCAGCAGAAGGATGTTGTTAAGACACCTGTGGGTGCGAACCTCTTTTCTGGCCAATGCTGTAACGTCTTCATACTTGAGTATATGAAATGATCTCTTTGCCCCCACAGAGAGATCAGCTTCACGTCGTCTCCTTGCTAATTCTCTCTAGCCAAAAGATATCCAGTGCTAACAGAATGTCTTTCAGAAGCTCAGGGCCTGAGAACATTGGCTTCCGTTTCTGGGACCAGTGTCTATCTTGCCCTCTCTTCTTTCTCTACAATCTCCCCCCCTCCCCAGCTTCTTAATGGGGACTGAAAAACTCAACAAAAACAGGTCCCATCTGGCGTTGAAGTTGTAGAAGAAAATTCATGTGATGAATTTGTGGGTTCCCCGAGGGACCCTCTCATTTTCTGTAAAATGACAAGGTGTGTAGGGACATTGTTAGGCACAGGTGTCAACTTGACAGTCGAGGGTTTGAGCTCTGCGCAGATTTGTGGAGAATTAGTGGTTGAGTTTGGCCCAGAGCAAACCTGCAGGAGATTGTCTGGCTGATGGGGAAGGCCCAGCCCATGGTGGGTGGGATCAGGCCCTGGAATAAAAGACGGATGGCTGGTTGAAGGAGTTGACATCTTTCTGTACACTTGGCCAGACATGCTGGTCTGGCAAATAAAAGATTGTCCATCTTTCAGCCGTTATGTGGTGATGGCGTGGCCAGTTCCCCCTGGCCCTGGTATTGGTGCGTGCTCTCCCATCAAGCTGGACTAAGAACTGTAACCAGTAATTGTAAGAGAAAATAAACCCCTTGTTTCCTTAAGCCATTTGATGGTTATTTATCAGCAACCATGCAGGCAGACGGCAACAGCCACATTGTACAAAATTTCTGCTTTTAACACCCACGTTACGTGCTTTGGACTGTTTATTTGGAGTCTGAGGGTAATTCACCATCTAAGCAATATCGCAAGCTGTCAAAGAAACCTACTCAGAGCAGGACATTTGTGTGTCTCGCCCTTCTAAAAATGATGCTGGCCTCTTTTTTCTTTTTAAAGTAAATCTTTTTTTTATTATTTATTCAATTGTGCGTGTATGCATGTGTGTGTGTGTGTGTGCATGTATGTGTGTGTATGTATGTGTGTGTGTGTAGAACCACGGACGAACTCGGGAACCACCATGGACGCCTCCACCTCCTCCTTGTTTACTCTGCCCCAGGGATTCACAGGCTCCGCCCTACCAGGACCGGGACCGGAAACGCAGGCCGCCCCTGCTTCTGCCTAGCGTCTATACGTGGGGTCTAGGATCCGAACTCAGGACCTTCCACCTGCAAGGCAGAGGCTTAACCCCTGAGCCACCTCTCCAGCCCCAAAGTAATTCTTTTTAGGCCCTATGTTCCCAGTGAAAATAGCTCAGAAAGGATACTGGTACAGAGTGAAAGTTTAAGTCAGGGCAGATGTGTGACATGAAAACAAACCTCTGTCCCTGGCTTTGACAAGAAAGGAAGATGCCGCCTGTCTCCGGGGTTCCCACTGCTCTGAGCTCCTGAAGCAGTTGATGGGGGACCATGGAGTATTTTTTTGCTGAGTAAGCACCCCAGGTCTGAAGGCTCAGGTTGCTACTGACAGCAAAGGCGGCTGGGGGTGGGGTGGGGTGGGGTGGGGAAGAAGAGCCGCATAGGGTGGGGGTGTTGCCTCCGAAGTCACTAGCTGAAGGAATGCTTTGGAGAGGCGGGGGAGGAGATTCTGACATTAAGACTGGGTTCTGGTGGGAGGGTGCCAGGACCAGGTTGAATGGCTTTTGAAATCCGAGGGGCTTTTAGGACCAAGCAGTATGGATCCGGCGTGGAGGTGAACACTGGGAAAATCGCTCTTTGGGGTTTGCTGTCCCGAAGATATTGGAAAATTAGTAGGCGTTTTACTAGGGGAGTCTGCGATGTCTATGAATTTGGAAGTCTTCGTTTTCAGCCTGGTAAATAGCCAAGAAGATTTGTGGAAGGTCATTGCGGGCCTTAGGCCAGCTAACAGGGCACAAAGACAGGCATCCTGGCTGCTCTGGGTTTAGTTGCAAGTTTCTGTTCCACACATGTGGTCACAGGCTCTCAGGACCTTGAGGTTGGGTTGAGGGACTTTGTATCCCCGGTCCCAGATGTCTTTCTAAGGTCCTCTATTCATGTCACTTAGGGACTTAGGACCCTTGGCAGCAGCTAGGGAGTTGCAGCTTAAAATCCTCAGCTCTTGGTGCGACCTGGGTCTTGCTGGTCTTTGTGTTAAGTTCTCCAACAGTATGGAGCCCATTCTTCCTCTATCCTCTGCCTATATACCCTCTTTTTACACAATATTTTCTAACTTTTTAAATTTTATTTTGCTTGTGGTGTGTGTGTGTGTGTGTGTGTCTGTGTGTGTATCAGAGGGCCCTGTGGGTCCCTGTGGAAGACCAAGGATGACTTTGGAAATCATCCTGGATTGCTTCTACCTTCTTTTTGTTTAGCTCTGGGATTTCCCAGGCTGTAACCACCAGGGCTGGAAGTGCAGGCCCCTGCCATTTCTGCCTGGCATTTTTTTTTTTTTAACACATGGGACTGGTATCTGAACTTAAGATCCTCTGTTTGTGAGGCAGAGTCTTAACCCCTGGGCCATCTCTCCAACCTCCCTTGCATATCTCTGCCAGTCCTAGCTAGATTAGGCTCCCTTTCTTAAGCCATTTCTATGTGGGTGTTCCCATCTTATTCTGGAGTGGTGTTTGTCCTTCTTGGTATTCTAGTGTCCACTATATGTGCAGAGTAAAGTACATTATATGTACGTACACCAGATCATAGGGACAGATGATTCTTCAGGGGCATGCCACAGTAGGAATTAAGGACTAGATCAGGAAGCTATACCACAGGCAGGTGCCACCTAGTTGGCTTTGCAGCCAGGCTGCAAGCTCCACTGGAGCACTTTTGAATTTTATTTCTTGTGGAAAGATGGTAAAGGGGCACCACCAGCTCAAGGCAGGGGGTGACATCTATGAATTCAAGATGGAGACAGAAAGGAGGAAGAAGGGGAGAATTGCCATCAATTGTAGGGACAAGGTGTGGATTTATACACGCTATGAACCAGAGATGACCTTTGTTTGCTTTTCCACTAGAGGAAGATCAAGAACTATTGTACCTTATTCATCTTGATCCTTAGCACTTAACATAGATATTCCTAGCATACAGTACTGGGACTCAGTGAATATTTGTTTGTTGAATGGAAATGATGGATGGATGGGTGAATAGATAGGCCAATGAATGGGTAGATGGATGAATGGACAGACAGATGAGCAGATAAATAGGCATGTGAATATATAGAGATAGATGGATGAGGTGGGATGGGTGAATGGATAGATGAATGGGCAGATAAATGGGTGGATGATGATTAGATGGATGGATAGATGCTACATGCAAGGGCAGATGGATAGATGTATGAATAGATAGGTGGATGGGAGATGAATGGACAGATGGATGGATAGAGTGGCTGGCATGGAGTGTGAATGTAAGAGTGAAGAGATATTACAAAGATGCAGACTGCCAGGTCATGACCTCCCTCTGCCCCAGCAGTTTTTCTCCAGCTCGCTATTTCCTTGGCCAGTTCGGGAATAGAGACCCGAAAGGCAGAAGGAGCAAGGCCCACCAGGGAAGCGGCAAGAAGGTATCTGTGGCTAGGAAGCGCGCTCTGAGGGAAGGGGCAGAGATAGGCAGTGCAGCTAGAAAATTTTATTGGGGTGGTCCTGGAGCATTTGTGTCCCATGTCTTTGCCTACTTGTCTTTTGAAACACGTGTTGACCTGAGCTGCTCAGGGAGCAAAACTGTCATTCACAGCAGAAGTCAGGCTGGCTGGACATTAGTTCAAGTCCGGGAGCTGGACTTGGAGTAGGGGGGTGGGGGTCACTGGGAAGTTCATTCAGTTGTTAGTGGGGTGACAGTAACAGGCTCATTTCACTAGTGCCTCGGTTTCTCCTCCATGCAGTGAATTTACCCGAGGCTGAACTCATGTCTTTGAGACTTCCATATTCACTCAGGACCTGTGCTTACATCAATCCTTGACTTGATTTATGTATGTATGTGTGTATTATCATCTATCTATCTATCTATCTATCTATCTATCTATCTATCTATCTATCATCTCTTGTCTATCTTCTATCAATCATCCATATGTCTATCATCTATCTATGTTTATATATATGCACATAAACACAGATACACATATACACCCATATAAACATAGATAGATGAGCTTCCTTTAGAAGATTGATATACCTTGTGTCATTCAACTGTCATCTATCTTATATACATGTGCATATTACCTATTATCTTTCTATGTTTTATCATCTATATTTGTATGTTTGTGTTTGTATTATCTACTATCTATCTATCTACCTATCTTCATCATCATCTATCATCTACGTATATGTGTGTGTATTATATATTATGCTACTCTATCTCCTCTCTGTCTTCTGTATGTATGTATATATGTATGCATGTATTATCTCTCTGTCTCTTGCCACCCTTACATTTCATTAGCCCTTGCTTACAGATCCCCTCAATGGAACGTGAGTCCTGAGCAGCACTAGGAAGTGGTTGTTTTGTCACTGCTGCAATTTTGACAAGAGCTCAAGAGTATTTGCTGAATCTACTGAAAGAGTCACTCGGCGACACCAGATGGATGGATGGAATGAATAAATAGTTTGTGCTGTCTAAGGACTGAGGATCAGACCCTAGCTGACAGGAAAGGTCAGGCAAAATTAAGACCATTGCCAAACCCTGTATTATCTTCAGAGCTTGCTTCCAGGAGCAACGTAAATATCCAATAAACATGTATGAAAAACAGAAACATGGCTCAATGAGATGGCCCGGAAGCTATTGCCCCACTTACCAGTTTGGGGATAGCTGTGCGATGTAAAATCGAATCTGTAATTCTGAGCGTGGCTCAATGGAGTAAATAAAGGTGCTTGTGTTTGGACTTGAGTTCAGTTCCTGGAGTTTTCATGGTAAAAGGAGAATGACAAATCCTGAAAGTTGTTCTTTCGCTTTTACACATGCTCCATGGGCACATTTGCGCGCGCGCGCGCACACACACACACACACACACACACACACACACACACACACTGCATTTAACTTGCATGTACACAGCACACACAACAAATAGAAAACTATAAAGAGCTTGAATTTCATCCTTCCCTGGGGAATGCCTGTATCCAGCTGCTGCCGCCCCACTCCGGGGTACGTATTCAGATCTTAGGAGCATTTCTGAGGCTTCCAGGCATTTGCTGATATAAAACCTAATTCTCCTCAAGGATGCCAAGAGCTTGGATTTTGTTGTTGTTGATATTATTTTGTTTTAAATGTACTACAACATGAAAACACACTCCTGCCCCCTTGTCTGTCATGTCAACTTCCTAGCTCTCACCTCCCTCCTCCGCCAACCCGAATCCACATTCGACGCTCAGAATTACAGATTCGATTTTACATCGCACAGCTATCCCCAAACTGGTAAGTGGGTAGTTCTTTGTTCTCTTACAACATTAAGGATTATGCTGTTGGCCGGACTCAATTTTCTATCCAGAAAGGGGAAACCTGGGCTGTTCTCCTGGAAGCACCTCCTAGGGGGAGTATAAGAGGAAAGAATCTGAAGAGTCATCTGATTCTCCCGCTTACCTCTAGAGTGGCCCGGAAGCTATTGCCCCACAGAATCAAGGATCTAAAGTTCCAGAGAGATTGTGATTTCGCAGTCTCCCTAGGAGCCCCCCTTTTCATGGTCCTATAAGCCCTTAGAGTCAGGAAGTCATTTCTGGGTCTGACCCACATTCTTACGCTGCATTAAACCCTGCTGATCTTAAAGCGTCCAGTTTTCCTGGATGGCACCTATCTGGGGCTTGCCTGGGGCCCCCCTCCAAGGTAAATGAGCTGCCTTTAAAGGCTGGCTGTAGAAGAAATGTGTCTGCCCTGTCTAATGGCCGCGCATCCCTGCTGCTGAGCCTTTGATGATTTCCTAGGATGCTCCGGCCCCCAGCAGGGAGGCTTTCCAGTGTCTCCCCAACAGTCTGGGGATGGGCTCTTAAGCCAGGTTGAGGGGGGAGGGCTCCTTACACAATATCCCAAACCATAACCTTTCTCAGAGCCACCTCTCAGCGCTGGCTTCATTTTGCTCTGTAATTGTGTTACTAACCAGCTCTCGTTCCATTCCTTACGTCTTTCCTTTAAGATGTCTTTTGTGGAAAGGGATCTCCAATGAAAGACCCTGCCTCCTCCTACCGATTGGTCTCGTGGCAGTCTGAAGGCACTGGCTCCATTCTCATTGTTGTATCCACCACTGGCTACCTTTGCAGTGCCAGTGAATCATCTCAGCCTAAACGCCCCCCCCCCCAACCTCAGGGGACAAGACAGAGTTGTTTTTCTTTTTTCAATAATTAAAAAAAAACAAACTAAAGTGTAATAACAATGAATTTATGTGTTTTCATCACCCACTACTTATCCCCACCCCCGTGCCATCCCGACCCCACGCATTCTCTGCAGGGGAGCGTCATTTCTCATGGGATCTACCCCCTTCTATGCAGGTCACAGAATTGTGAATGGGAAGAGCATGAATGAATGGGACAGGGAGAGCTTGCTAATACCAGACCAGACACACTGGCATTTTGGGTTGGCATGTTGCTTCCCTGTTTAGCAGTGGGTTTTCTGTCTCCCCCTAACTGAGATCACAAAGCACATTTAGTAAGTGGGAAGCCACCAGTTACTCAGGACAGAGAGACCCAGGTAGGAATCCGGGAAAGAGTTTGACCAAAGTTTGGCTTGGGCATTGGGCTGTGACCCAGGCAGGAGACAGAAGTGTCTCTTGTATGGTGGTGTTAGCGACGAGGTGCTTTTCTGATTCTACCTTTGGGATCCAGCAAACTCTCCCATCTTCCTTCCCTCAAGTCCCCACTTCCACCTCTACACAGCAGAGACCAACAGAAGTGAGTGGTGCTGGGTTTATTTGTTTTTTTAATTTGTGTGTGTGTGTGTGTGTGTGTGTGTGTGTGTGTGTGTGTGTGTGTGAGACTGTGTGCATGAGAGTGTATGTGTTTGTGGAGGCCCAAGGGTAATTTCAGGAATCATCCTTAATTGTGCTACCTCTGCTGTGCTTTGCTCTGGAATTTCCCAGGCTCCCCCTTTCAGGGCCGGAAGTACAAATGCTTCCATTTCCACCTGGTGTTTTTATGTGGGATTTGGGACCCAAACTCAGGACCTTCTTGTAAGGTTTAATCTCTGAGCAATATCTGCAGTCCAGTGCTATGTTTAAATAACTCATCTGAGAGGACAGCCCACTTTCCTGAAATTATTAATACTGATGAGGAACACACCAGAACTATACCATCTGCATTTTACTGCCTTCCTCTGGTTTCTAGAATAATATATAATGATGCAAAACTACTGGTCACGCTGGTTATGCTGGGAAAGAGACAGGAGGATTGTCATAAATTCCAGGCTAGCCTGATCTGCATAGCAAATTCCAGGCCAGCCAGGGATACGTGGTTAGACCCTGCTTCAAACAATAAGCAAGCCACAAACAAACAAAACTACTGACTGAAAACAACGAACTTGGGAGCAGATTATCCCAGGAACCAAATCTCTCTGGGTAAAGTAAAAGGAATTTCGACACCAGCAGCTTCTTCTCTAGGCTGGGGAATTAATGAAGTGTTTGCCTTCCAAACATGTAGACCCAAATGCGATCTCAGAATCCACATCAAAAATGCTGGGTGAGATGGTACGTGCTTGTCATCCTAGCTCTGGGGAGCTGGAGGCAGGCAGATGCCTGAGCTTACTGGCCAGCTAGTCTAGCCTAATTGGTGATTCCAGGACAATGAGAGACTCTATCTAAAAAAAAAAAAAAAAAAAGGGAGAGGTGGCTCAGGGTTAAGACTCTGCCTCTCAAGCAGAAGGTTCTGTATTCAGATCCCAGGTTCCATAAAAAATGCCTGGTGGAAAGGTGGTGGCCTATTTCAGGTCTTGGTGGGCGGAGCCTGGGAAAGCAAAGCAAAAAAGAAGGTAGGAACAAACCAGGATATTTCCCAAAGCGACTCTTGGTCCTCCTCAGGGACACACAGTGCCCTCTGATACACGCACACACAGACACACACAGACACACTAAATAAATAAATGAATAAATAAATAAAGTTTTGTTTTTTAAAGTGTGTGATGTGTCTGAGGAAGGACATCCAAGGTCGTCATCTGCCCTGCATATGCACATAGACATCTGGGCACCCTCCCGCACATGAGTGCATGTGCACTCACACATATACACATACCACTGTCTACCCTGTCATGGAATGGGGAAGAACTAACTCATGGTCCCCCCCTTCCCTGAATGTGCATGCACTCAACGGTTGATGGGGGAGAAAGACATTTTCTTCAGTGGTATAGTCTGTGCTTCTGCAGGCGAGGCCTGCCCAGGCTCCTGTGAGCAAACCTAATGAAACACGGCAAACGTGCATTTAAAAATAAAAAAAGGACATGAAAGTCAAAGAGGGAGTAGTTGGGAAGAGGAAGGGACTGAGTGGGAGTGGGAAGTAGACAAGGAAGAATAGTGGGGAGGGCGGGAATATGATCAGAATAGATGACAGACCTGTGTGAGAGTATCTTGACAGACCCATCTCATATATAATGAATAACATAGTTATACGTGCTAACAGAATCATGATATACATTGTCGGTCATTCACATCGTCTCAAGCCCGCACCCTGTCCCCCTAGAGCAGAAGAGACCAGACAATACCTCCTGTCTGTACCTCCTGTCTGCTCATTGGCTGAGAGAGCTCAATACCTTTACTCTCCTCCTCCCTTTCACCTTGAGAAACCAAAGACCTGGGGTGCTGGCTCTGCTGGTAAAGCGCTTGCCCTGTGAGCCTAAGGATGGGGGTTCAGATTTGCAGAACCCCGAGTCAGTGACAACGGGTGTGGTGGCCCACCTATGATTGAAAAGTGGAGATGGGGGAGCCCTGAGACGAGCTGGCTGGCTCCAGTCAGTAAGTGCAGCCCCTCACACCCATGCATAGGTGAGCATGTATACGTGTGCATGCATACCACACACACAATGAAAGAAGATCCACTGGGTATATCTTTCTTTCTCCAGTGGGGCTTTGAACACCCCATTTTTCTCCGCCCTGACTTCCTTTCACTCCCAGGAATAGGAAGCTGCCTTTAGGACAGGATATCTCCTTGCTTGAGGTTGCATGAGCTCTGCCAGGCCCTCCTTTTTAACCTTGAGGTTATTATTAAGTTTGCAGGCCTGCAGAAATTATCGTCACTGCAGGAAGTAATTTTTTTCCTGCCTGAATTTTACCCCATTTACTAGATTTGATGCTTCCTAGGAGGAAAAATTGAAAAAAAAAAAAAGATACCGTTTCCTAAGAAACTAACATGCAACTCCACTATGATTTTAATTTGGCTAGCTCTCCTTAATTTGAGCCTTTTTGTTTTGACTGGCAGTTCCTAGGTGGTCAGTGGATCAAGACAATACCCCTTTCCAGCAGGATAAAAAAACAAAAACCATAAACAAACAAACAAACTTTTTGACACAATTAAAGATGTGAATCTGCAAAGAAAAAGGAGCAGTATGTCTCTGAAAGAATTATGGACATGGTTTTGAGTGTTGAGAGTCAAATAGAATCAAATCATAGACGACTAATGTAGATTTAGAGAGAGCTTATTGACAGAACTTCCCACCTGATGGATTCAGGAGAAAATCAGGAGATCTAAACACGGAGTCTGGCTTCCCCCACAGGCTCATGTGTTTGAATCCTTAGTTGTTATTGCTTGGGAGAGTGGTAGCATTTTCGGTAGCTTTGCTGTAGGAAAGACTGTCCCAGGGGACGGACCTTGCCGTTTGGTGGTCAGCCCTGCTTCCTCCCTGCTTGTTCTTGCTCTCTCTACCTCCATGATGTTGGGGTGACCAGAGCCAGCTTTTGGATAACCAGATACAGGTGTCAAGTTGGTAACTGAAGCCTGAGCTTTGATCACATCTGTGAAGAATTTATAATCACGGCAAGCCTTCAGCAAATCTGCAGGCGATTGTCTAATTGATGGGCAAGAACCAGTGGGCGGGACCATGCCGGGTGCTGGCTGATAAAATAAAATGAGGGTAGTTGTTGAGACCACCGAATTCCATGGGTGTGAGTTCACTGCTGTACTTCTTCAGCCGGTTTAGTGAACTGGCATTTTTGGGGGCATATTTGGACAGACACATTGTCTGGCAAGTGAGGTTGGGCCTTCTCTCTAGTGTGGGTCTGAGTTTTCCCGTCAAGTTGGACTAAGAAATGTAACCAGACAACCGTATGTCAGAATAACGCTTTGTTCCCTCTTAAGGTATTTGTTTCTGAATTATTGGCAATGTGCAGGTACACGTGGAAAGCCTCCTGCTTTTCTGCCTCCGAGCCATACCTTCTGCTATGAGATTCTGCCCTCACGGACTGCATCCACTCTGGAACTGTAAGCTAAATCAATCTCCCTTTCTCCCTCGTGTTGTATGAGTGTGGTCTCTCAGCAGCACAGAGAGTATCTGCACCATGCAGTACCTGGGGGTCCTCATTTCTAGGTGCAGGAAGCAGATGACAGCTTCCTGTCATGTCACAATCTCCCACGTGCCCGTCTAAAGGGGTGTCGGTGGATAGGTGGGGAAGGCTTCCCAGAGGACAGAGCCAAGAACCTCAAGAGAAGAAAGGTCTGGGGGAGCTAACCAAGGGACAGAGCAGGGGCTGGGAGAACAGACTCGGGAGACATCCCCAGCCGAAGGCGGAGGCTGCAGGTGAGCGAGGGTCGCCGGCCTCCCGTCTCTGCCCTGCTGCCGTGCAGTGCTTTTGCATGCGTTTGCTCGGTCTCATGTTATATGGTTGTGAGAAAACAACGGGTCTTTGGTTCTTGGGTCCTTACCAAATCATGAAGAGCTCAGCGAGTTCGGGTGGCTCAATGCCCGGGCTGGCTAAGATTTTCAGCCTGTCTTAGGGGTTCTGTGAGTGTATTTTGAACGAGAGAAGGAGCAGACACTTGTGACCAAAAGGCAGAAAGCGGAGGAAGGTCCTTTGCGTTCGGCTCCATCTCCACGGGGCAAGTACACCTTCCTGCCCCTGACTTCCATAGGGCACCAACAGAGATTGGAACCCGTCTTTGCCCTTGGGTTGGCATCTTCCGCTTCTGCCACCGCCGTGAGAAAAATCTGACATTCGCCCGATGTGATGAGCACTGTGTGGAGCCAAGCCGTCCCAGGGGACCTGGAGATCCGAAGCCTGAAGTCAAGCTTGTCCCATGGGACCCGCAGACCTCTGGGTAAGAAGTACATGTTGCTGCAGGCCGCCACCGCGTTTGCGGTTCGTTGGTGACGCGATCGTCGCTGACCGAGCAACCCACAATAGGGAACCTAGGGAACCATGACTTCCCAAAAGGTAGGAAGTGGATAATTAACACCTAACAGTGTGGGGGGGGAGGGGGCAGTGGCAAGAGGAAGGAGGAAAGACCACAGGCTTTGGGATGAGCTGGGGGAAGCTCTGACTGTCTGGTGGGCTCAGCAGAAGCAGTAGTCCCTGGGGCAGTGGGAGGCCACGCAGGAGAGGCAAGTGCACCTCTAAGTCCGGCCAGGCCGGTCAAAGGCAGGGCATAAAGAGCCGGTTGAGACTGTGGGTGAGGTGAATAGGTTTACAGACTGAGGTTTCCCAGGAATTCTCAGTGTATATATACAGTGCACATACTTCATGTTTGATATGTTTATTATACAGCAAGTTTCTGATAATTAAACTTCTTAATATAACTTTGTGGTAAGAATGCTTTTCCCACATTCCAGAGATTACCAGGAGTCTAACTTAAAAAAAAAAAAATTGTGCCGTATTGTATGTATTTTTAGCAGGAGGTAGAGTAAAAATAAATAGATTAACCAGGAGTGCTGGGAAAGGGGGTTGGGCAGGAAAGAAAAATGCCATTCAGAAATAGACCATGAAACTAATTGCCTGTAAAAACAAAATTATTGTTTAAGACAAGGGTCATAAACTCGGCCACCTTAGGGGCCCCGTGGGTCGCATAAACAAGTAGGGCAGGCAGCTGGGAGCGCGGTGGTGTGGAGTGTATGTCCTGCTCCAGGGGGCCCAGGACGTCATTCCCTTGATATCTTGCCGGGTGGCCATGGGGTCAAGAGCTGTCAGATCTTAGTCTGGAGAAGCAGGGCTGCCTCGGATGCCTCCTCACGTCATGGGCTGACAGGCGCTCGGGTGAGAGGGCACCAGGCGCTGGGCACTTAGGCTCTGCTGACCACGCTCTGGGCCAAGACATGTGACTGTGGGGGGGTGGGAGGCAGAGCTGGCTAGATTTTAGTCCCTTCTCACCTTCTTCAGCCTACCTGTGTGTGCTGTGCAAACACCCTCCCCTTCCTTGTGCTGCCCCTTTCCTTCCTCCTCTTCTTCCTCCTTCTCTTTTTTTTTTTTTTTTTGGTGTGGTATTCTTGGTTGAATCCAAGACCTTGCATTTGCTAGGCAAGCAGTCCGCTACTGAACTATATCTCTACCCTCTTAATATGCATATTGTTTTTAGTGTGTGCGTGCGTGCGTGTGTGTGTGTGCATGTGTGTGTGTATGTATGTGTTTGTGTATATGTGTGTGTATGTGTGTGTGTATATGTGTGTGTGTATGTGTGTGTATGAATGTATGTGTGTGTATGTGTGTGTATATATGTGTGTATGTGTGTATATGTGTTTGTGTGTATGTGTATATATGTGTGTATATGTGTGTATGTGTGTATGTGTGTATATGTGTGTATGTATATGTATGTGTGTGTTATGTGTGTGTATATGTGTGTGTGTGTGTGTGTGTGTGTGTGTGTGTGTTATATGTGTGCAGCTGGGTACAGAGGGCAAAGGACAACTTCAGGTGTTGTTCCTCAGGAGTCATCTACTTTTTTTTGCAACAAGGTCTCTGACTTTGTCCTTTCCAGTTTCCGGGGTTGACAAGGTCATTCACTAGGCTGTTTGGCCAGTGAGCCCCAGGAGCCTTCCTATTGCTGTCTCCCAGTGCTGGGGTTCCCAGTGCTGGGGTTCCCGGTGCTCACCCCTATTCCTGACTTTTTTTTTTTTTGACTGGGTTCTGGGAAACTGAACCCGAGTCCTTTTACTTGCAGGATGTCGGAGGAGGTGTGGGCCCAGCCAGCGTCCTTTGTCCTTTATCTTCTCTCTGATTTGATTCCAGCCAGGTGCTGTCAGATGCAGCTGTCAGGTGAGCTCAGGAACCGATGGGGACTGGCTCTGGGTGAGACCCGCACCCAGATTTGTGCTTCTTCTCCCTGTTCTGTACCGACTGTCATAATCTATGTCATATTCTCTTATTATACCAATTTTCTTAGAGGGGGGTTATAAACAATGCTACAAAAGACATTCATGTACAATGGTTCATACCAAACGTAAGAGTTTTTCTAAGGCTCATATTTAAGGATGAACTTTCTCAATTGTGCCGCATGGATATTTTCAGCTTTGCTGGGTAGCAATACATATGCTCTACAGGGTTGCATCCATCCTACTTTGCAAAGATGGTGTTTCAATTAGTGTTTTTCTTTTTCCATTTTTTTTTTTTGAATCTTACTGTAAGAGTCTGACCATATACCAACATATGAAGACATTCTCTTCTATCTAAAAAAAGTAAAGCTTGGATCTGGAGAGATGGCTTAGGGGTTAAGCTTCTGCTTCGTAAGCAGAAGGTTCTGGACACCACATTAAAAAATGCCAGGCAGAAATGGCGGTGGCCTGTATACTTCTGGTCCTGGAAGGCGGAACCTGGGAGATTCCCGAGCAAAAGCAAATAGGAGGAAACTAGGTACGATTCCCAGAGTTACCCTTGGGCCTCCATAGGCACACACAGCGCCCTCTGATATACACAGACACGTATAGACCCAGACGCAGACACACACACACACACACACACACACACACACACACACACACGCGCATGTGTACAAACACAGCAAAAAAGTAAAGTTTCCCTTGAAATCTTTAAATAATCTTTCAAAAAGATTTGTGTGTGAGTGTGTGTGTGTGTGTGTGAGAGAGAGAGAGATAGAGAGAGAGAGAACATATGGTTGGAAGCCAGTAGACAGCATTCAGATCAATTCCTTTCTCCCACCATGTGGGCTTCCGGGATTGAACCGGGCCACTAGGCTCATGAGCGTTTGGCTTACCTACAGAGTTGCCTCTCTGCCCCTCCCCCATTTAACTTCAATCTTTCTGAAATTTATTTCTCTTTGAAAAGTAGACGAGACATCTTATTTTGGTTTTTCCATACCTGTAGTTTTTCAGTTCGGTGCCATTTATCAGACAACTCATTTTCCCCACTGATCTACGTTCTCCACCATTGCGTGCGCTTAGTTTCCATCTGCTTGTGTCTGTTTTTGGGCTTTTGATTCATTTGTATGTGAAAAATATGTGAATTTCATTACTGTACTTTCATAGCTTACTTTTGAAAGCATGAATCATTCCTTGTCGCCTCAAAATTATCTCAGCTAAATATAGTCTTCTACATTTTATGTATTTATATACATGAGCAGTATATAAAGTATACAGAATCTTTTATACTTTATATATTTATATTCATGTACATGAACAGTGTATATATAGTATACATAGTCTTTTACACTTTACATATTTATATACATGACCATGACAGTGCTGGTTTTGTAGGAATGCAGAATCAAAGAATTGCAGGGCCTTTGAAGTTTGTATTGAGATTCTTAATAAAATCTGGGAGGTCAGGCAGGGTCAGAGAACCTACAAGGAGTCGTAGCTCAGTGGGCTGTGCATGTGGCTTTGAAGGTGAAGTCTAAGATGCAGTGGACACTAGTACATCAGGGACACCAAGGATGGGTGACATCTGCCAAGGAAAGCTGTAGATACTGAGAGTGAGGCTGTGCTGCAAGTAGAAGGGTCGTGGGGTGAGGATGCCCAAGCCCATTGGGCTCAGATGATGCCATCACATGCCCTGGATGAGGGCCATGGAACCAGAAGAGGCACCATTTGCCCTTTTGCCTTTTCACCCTTGCTTTGGTCCAGTCTTTCCTTGCTAGCCTCTTGTCTCTTTCTTTTGGAATGGGAGTGTTTATTCCGTGTCACTGAAGATTGGAATATGTAACTTTCTTTTTGACTTCATTGGGGTTTATAGCTAAGGCATTGCTTTGAGCCTGAGTCTCAGTAGATACTTGGAAATGGACTTTTGAATAGTATTGGAACTATTTTTTTTTTTTTTGGAAAGCAAACAAAGTTTATTGAAAAGTACAGTAACAGCTCCCTGCAACAGGTAGGAGTCTTGAAAATAAGTTGTCAAGTTGTTCTTTAGATCAAATGTCATTTGGGAATAGGCCAATTTGGTCCTTCTCTTATGCAAATTAGCCACTGAGTTGGGATTCATCTGCTGGCTAATTCAAATATGTATGGGGAACTCCAATTGGCCAAGGAATCAGAGAAAGTGCTCAAACTAAGATAAGCCCACCAATGGGAAAACAAACAAACAAACAAACAAACAAACAAACCACCACCAAAAAGTTCTAGAAGAAGGAAGAATCAGGAAGTAAAAAGAACAAAGGCTGGGGATTGGGTGACATCTTTCGGAGCCAGGATTTTTTTGCATCAGGTTCTGAGCTCATCTCTGTGATTCTCAGAGTTGCCTACTTCTTGTTTTCTTTTTAAATGTGTAGACACTTTGCTTTCCTTGGCCTACAACCCTGACTAATGGCCTGTAGAGCCGGGATGCCTTGCTCCTAATTCCCCAGATGTAATTGCCATTAGGGACAAGGGGAAAAGAAGGTTCTGGCTGCTTCCTGCTACATATGAGTATCATTTCCGGGAAACCGCAGCTAAGGTTTCTCAAGGGAGAATCTGTCCATAGGCCCCAGACAGAATGGCTTTTCTAGTTTGCCTTATGAGTCTGTCTGAGAGCTCATCATCACCCGTCTTTAGGCCTTTTTCTTTAGATTCTTTCCTTTGAACCTGCAATAACATTTGCAAGAAACTAATAGGAAATATTGTGATTACTATTCAGATAGCGTAGGACTCAGTCTGCCGGCAAAGAAAGTGGAAGTACTGCATCTTAATTGTTTACATCCTAACTGTTGTGATTTGCTGGTGGGTTGCCGATAAACTTGACCAAAGAGCTTGGGGGATCCAAGGAGGCGTAATCCTTCTTAGGGTTCTTGGTTAGTCCAGCTTGGCAGGAGAGTTCATACCAACACCAGGAACCGAGGGAACTGGCCACAACATAACCACAGGATGCTGCGAAAGGTGGAAAACCTCACTTGTGGACAACAAGATTGTTAAAGTATGCCGAAGAATGCCAAACTTTACCAAACCTTATCCACCTCCCTCCATCTTATCCACTGGCCCAGAAATGGTCCCACCCATTATGGGCGGGGTCTTCTCACATCCCTCAGTCTCCTCAGGCTCCTTCAGGGCTTGTCTTAACAACTAATTCTCTACAAGTGTCTTCAGAGCTAAGCCTTCCATTGTCAAGTTGATGCTATATATCTAACCTGAACACTAGCTAACCAAAGAAAGTCTCCCTCTGTGTCTATGGCTGTCTATACTTCATGAAATGTCTTGCTTGTAGATTTAGTCTGTGAACTTTGGGTTTCTTTTACTAATGGATACAGGAATCTGACAATTCCTCCATAATGGCGTGTCTGAAGTCCTCTAAGCCGCCTGGGATCAAGGACAAGAAAGAGCAAGCACTGTTCTCTCCTCTCCTGATTTTCTAGTGCCCTGGGCCAGGATTGGACGTAGATATTTAACAGAGGACTTACAGAGTTGGGCTTTAGCTTTTGAGAATTCATATCTTCCCTGTCTAGCAAGGAAGTTGAAGAAGAGCCTGATTTCCACTTGAGAACATTTTCAGTCAGAATACAAAGAATAACGTCACCTATAGACTGTAAAACTTCAACCTCTGAATAATGTAAACGAACAAAGTCCTGTGATAGAGCTTAGTCAGGTAGATAAGGGTTGTCTCTGAACTGCACAGACTAGTCCAGTTAATTGGATAGACTGGTCTCGGAGTTCTTGAAGGCAAATAGGTATTGTGAGTTTGCCTCCAAGGAAATGCTGAAAAAAATAAAAAGGGAGGGTCTTTTTGATTAAGAACTGTACACTAGTCACTTCCCCCTAGGATTTGGGCTAAACGTGGAGGGGTGGGAGGGTAGGCACTACTCTATGAATGGGAATTATGATCTCATTAAAAACATGGAGTTGCTGGGGCTGGAGAGGTGGCTCAGTGGTTAAGCCTCTGCCTTGCAGGCAGAAGGTCCTGAGTTCGGATCCTAGACCCCATGTATAGACGACGCCAGGGCGGAAGCGGGGGCGGCCTGCGTTTCTGGTCCTGGTAGGGCAGAGCGTGTGAATCCCGGGGCAAAGTAAACAAGGAGAGGTGGAGGCGTCCATGGTGGTTCCCGAATTCGTCCGTGGTTCTACACATACACATACACACACATGCACAATTGAATAAATAATAAATAAAAAAATTTAAAAAAGATGCTGTTCTTTTAAAAACAAACAAACAAACAAACAAATAAAAAAAACATGGAGTTGCTATATACCAGCTTCCATTCTCTCTTTGGAGTTCTGGACCCCCAGTATGGGAATGCCAAATGGGCTGTGATAGAGGTTTCATTGGAAGGTCAAGTGATCTTTTTGAGTAGAACAAAGGCTGGGTTGACTCAGATAAAAGAGGCGTGTTCTAGACAGAGGGAGCAGCATGTGGGAAGGTGCTGAGGTGGAAAAAGTTGATGGTTGCTTTAACGTGGACCACAGCTCTTGCTGGAAGGGGGTGCGGCTCAGCAGCTGTGAAGTGGTGTAAGAGTCCTGAGTGGTCTGCCAGCTCCCGGGTGATGCTGAGGCAGCCAGTCTGGCGCTCAGGTTTGCGCTTAGGGTGACATTGTGTCAGAGGTGCTGAGAGACATGGAGAGGTGGCCTGGCATGAAGAACTAGGTAAGAGCAAGGAGATAGGTGAAGGGAACGTGTGGACACTTCCTGCTGAAGTCTATCTCCCAGATGTAAGTGTGAGAGCTGTGGTGTGAACCTGCAGTTGATGACGACTTCTTAGACGTGTTTAATATCGTAGAAGACTGGTATTGGGTGACTCACACACAGCCTTGGAATTTTACATTCCTGGGTTTGTTCTTTGATTCCAGACCACTTTGAAGACCCAAAGGGTCTCCAGAGTCATTTAATCTGGAGCTGCCAAGACATGCAGTCAGAAATTTCCCTCTGTTTATCTCCTCTCCCTTTATGTACCATCCTCATATCTGACCAAGGCGACAGGCTAAGAAGAGGAACCTAAAAATTTATGGTGAATCTCAACCCACTACTAGCCAACCATATGCCTACCCAACCTTGGATTTGCCCTCAGCCCACCTGAGTGTTGGCTCCATGTTCCACATCTGCTTTTGTACTTGTGAATCAGGTATCTACACATCTGAGACATTTCTTTATTGAGGATTTTGTTTTCAACTAAGCTAGTAATTGGAATTAGTATTAGGATAATGGAAAAATCTCACTGCAGGTCTGCGAATGACCTACAGATTCAGCCAATGACATGGACTTTTTAGATTCCTGCTCTCAAGTAAATGCTCACATCTTCTGTACCAGCCTTGTAGGATAGACACACTCAGGCGAAGTGCCAGCTTGTCAGAGCCTAAGTGGAGAACGGTCCCTGGTTTTAAGTCATCTAATAGAATATTAGGCTAGAATCACAGGATGCAAATCAAAGAAAGAAAGAAAGAAAAGAAAAGAGAGAGAGAGAAAGAAAGAGAAAGCAAGAAAGAAAGAAAAAGAAAGAAAGAAAGAAAGAAAGAAAAAAAATATTTGTAGAAAAAGACAATTTTCCATGGAAGGTAAAAACAAGCTGAATTTCTCTGCACAGCTTTCCACTGACCTTTCCCCTCTGTCTGTCTGTCTGTCTGTCTGTCCTTCTTGGTTATAGTTATTTCTATCCAACAGGATGCTTTCCTTCTCCCTCCTCTCAGCTGCAAACAAGCCCGGAGCCGCTCTGTCTGCGCCCTGTCTCTGTTTAAAGGAACAGACACCCATTTCTCACCAAGGAGCTGCTAGGTAAACAATATTATATTTTTTTAAACTCAGAAGGTGGCTCAACACACTCAGCGTGTCTCAAGCATTCCAGGGCTGGTCTCGGGACAAAAGTTCCAAGGAAGGATGTGTCCTTTCTTTAAAAGAGTATAAGAGGGACTTGGGGAGACGGCTCAGGGGGTGAAGTATTGGCCTTACTGGTATGACCCACGTAAGAAACTGGGTGTGGCAGCCTGTACCTGTGATCTTGAAGCTAGGACGGGGAGATGGGCTGATCCCAGGGGCTTGTTGGTTAAATACTGTAGTTGAACAGTGAGCTTCAAGTTCAGCGAGAGACCCTGTCTCAAAAAACAAGGCAGAGACTGACAGACAAATGTTGACTTCTGGCTTCTGCATACTGTGTGTGTGTGTGTGTGTGTGTGTGTGTGTGTGTGTACACTCATATGCCACATGGATACACCAAATATATTCACAACCAACCAACCAACCAAGCAACCTCAAATCAAAAAACTTATATAAAATGAAAAAATAAAAGAAGACAACAGGAAGTCCTGTCCATAAGAGGTCAGAGCCCTCAGGTCATAGACCGAGCTTGTTTCTGCCTGAAGAATCCTGGATGTGTTCTGTCATCCCCTGGCCTGGGTGGGCAGGAGATGATGACTTCTACACCTCTTCCTCCCCCGCCATATATACTGTGCCCTTCCTGATGCCTCACCTCACACTACCTTCCTGATGACTTCAGACCTGCTTCACAGAAAACTGGCAGATGAACTAACTTGTTCTTGGCCACACAGCAAAAAGTTTCTCTCAGGACTTGAACCTGGGTCTCATGGACACTGAGGTCATTTCTGTGCCCCCCTCCTCCCCGGCATCTAAGATCTCACTTTCTGCGTGTTTGACCATGCCCTGGGGCTTTGCCAGAGGGGAAAGGCCCATTTTCCAGAGCTAGAGGCCCAGAACACAGAGCTGCTCTGGTTATCTATTGGTGGGCTCAGGGACGGGGGTCCTGGGATCCCCACTTAAGTCCTTGTTGCTGGTGGTTTCAGTGAAAGGATAAGATGCATTCAGCCTACATCCCCTCCTGTAGACCGTGCTCTGAGATTACCCTTTGCTCTGTCTCTCTGCATCTTCTCCACGACCAGCATCCACAGTGACTCCATATCGACGTGTTCAGCTTCCCTTAGCAGAAAAAAAAAATTATAGACTGGACTTTTGAAACAGATAGAAAAACAAAAGTGGACCTCTTAACAGAGCAACTGCCTAAATGGGGGAGGTGAAGGAGTGGGCCAAGGACCAACACCGAATGCTTTGGACCAAGGCAGGCTTGGGTTCGAAAGCAGTCCCTTTTTTGCTCTCCTTTCTTCTTCATCTGCCCTGGGAGACAGTGGCAGGTCTCCCCTGTGCCAGGGCTTGTTCGCTGTCCTCATAGAAGCTTCATGCGACATCGTTCCTGAGCTATCAGGAACACCTGGGGGGGTGGGGTGGGGGGAGGGGGAAGAGAAGTCCACGTGTGTCCAGGGCTGACCTGCCTCAAAGAGAGTCATTTTTTTTTCTTTCACGACTGGGATGGAGCCCAGGGCCTCATGTAGTCCAGACAAGTGCCACAGTTACCTCGGAGCTGCTCCCCTAATCCCCAAGTGAATGCACTTAACCAGAGTGCCACACCGGACGTGGCACAGAAAGTGCTAGATACCGGGGGGGGGGGGACTCAGTCAGTGCCAAGTCATTTCTGTGGGCAAATAGGGGGAGCTCCTGTTGGACACTTTGGGTAGGCTAGACAAAAGGTGAGGGAGGAGTAGTCGTTTCGGCTCCCTCTGAGCCTCTAGTAGAGCTTAGACAGTGAGACACGGAGTGAAATGTGGTCGTTAGCATGGAGTGGAGGCTTCCATCTTTGTCAGTGGTTTCTGAGGCAGGAGGTCTAGAAGAACAGAACAGAACAGGGGGCTGTGCTCATGTAATCGACGTGCAATGCAATCAATCATGATTGATTGACAAGGACAAGAACTGACAACTGGCTGGTGCTCAGTGCTCCTTAGGGAGTGCTGTTCTTCCCCTCCAGACCCAGGCTTGACCGGTCTGTCTATGTAAGGAGTCAACTTTGTCAGTTTTTTTTTTTTTAATTCAGGGGTGTGTGTGTGTGTGTGTGTGTGTGTGTGTGTGTGTGTGTGTGTGTGTGTGTGTGTAGAACCACAGGCGAATTTGGGAACCACCATGGACGCCTCCACCTCCTCCTTGTTTACTCTGCCCCGGGATTCAGGGATTCACAGGCTCCAGAAACACAGGCCGCCCCCGCTTCCGCCCGGTGTCTATATGTAGGATCTGGGATCTGAACTCAGGACCTTCTACCTGCAAGGCAGAGGCTTAATCCCTGAGCCACCTCTCAGCCCCAAACTTTTTCTGTTTTGAGACAGGATCTCATGTAACCCAGGCTGGTCTCAAACTCGCTTTGACCTTGAACTTCTTCTGATCCTCCCTCTTCTATCCCCTAAGTGTTGCAAATTACAGATATGCATCACCATGCTCAGCTTGAGGTGGGACACTTCTCTTTGCCCCTCTGTGCCACAGCTGTGGATGTACCTTCTAGGACTGATTCTCTCTGAGTCTCTAACTCTTACTGCACCTTTCAGCTCTGGGCAGGAGACTGTTGGTAAGTCCCTCAACAGCTCACCAACTTTGCTGGTGAGCAAAACCCTG
This sequence comes from Typhlomys cinereus, assembly GCA_023101885.1. NCBI lineage: Eukaryota > Metazoa > Chordata > Mammalia > Rodentia > Platacanthomyidae > Typhlomys > Typhlomys cinereus. Next base: position 976,748 of record JALPQD010000352.1, on the reverse strand, counting down.
TCCCATTGGGAGAAATAGTTTCTGCATGGTGTTTTTCTGAGATCACCCCCACCATGTGTTTTCTGTTTTCCAAGAGCTTGGGGTGGGTCACGCTGAAGGGTTCTTCCGCTGGTCCTCAGAGGACAAAGCTGAGCCCAGGGCGACAGAGCTGGGTGGGGGTACAGCGCTCATGGGGGCAGAGGGAGACCGTCCCACCTCTATCATCCAGAGAAGCCGCAGGCGTGGGCTGCAGGTGGACCACTGGAGGTCTCTGCCTGCCACTTCTCAAGCAAACCCCATGGAACTGCGGGGAGGTGGAAAGCAGGTGGGAGTGAGGGATGTGGGTGCAGGGGGTGTCGGGGAGCCTGTGGGGAACGCAGACCAACTAACCGTTGCCTCTCACTGTGACCTGTGGTGGGAGCAATGGTACTTGTATTAGTTACATCATGGCAAGTACTCGAAAGAAACAAGTTAAGGGAAGACTGATTGATTCGTGCTCTTAGGTTCAAAGATGTTAGTTCATGGTTATGGGCTGCTTTGGGCCTCAGGTGAAGCTGCCTGGCCATGATGTGAGACACAAGGCACAGCAGGGGTATTTGGTTCATGGAAGTCAGGAGAGAGAGAGAGAAAGAGAGAGAGAGAGAGAGTCTTGGGAGAAGATAGGATATCCAAGAACATGTCCCTGTGGCCTCTTTCACTCAAGCCCCACTTCCCATTGGGCATCCAAGAGTGGATTCATCCACTGATTTTGTCAGAGCCCCTGAAATCCAGTCACCTCTCACTGGATCACTAGATCAATTGTCTGGGGACTAAGTTTTCCACACAGGAGTCCTCACGTAACTTTCTTTGCAGGAATGGTCACACTCATTTCTATCCCCTTATAGAATTGAAACACGAGTGTCCAAGAATTGGACATTTGGAATTTTCCCAGGGATTTGGTAATGAGGAGGAGAAAATGGCTGAAGTCTGGTACCAGCCAGAGCAGGAACTTAGTTACACATACCTCTTGCCTTCCACTTAAACCTAAACTTCAGGACCCCAAAGATGCATTTGGAGGGTCCTCAGAACTGTTTTTCCTTTTTTTTTTTTCTGGCGGTCATATTGAATAAATCACCTTTTAAAGCTTTTCTTCATATTTTATAAGAGGGGGGTGCGTGTACATGTTGGCCAGACACAACTTTCTTGGACCTTAGTTCTATCCAACCATGTAGACTGAACTTGGGTTCCGGGTTTGTGCAGATATCTTTACCTGCTAAGCCATATCGCTGACCTCTTGTTTTGCTTTTTACTCCTGTTGGTTTAAACAGCTTGTCGAGGGTTGGTGGTCCGGCCTAGTTTGTTAGGGTTGCTGGCGCCTGAGCTCTGATCCCAACAGCTTCAGTCATATTTTAGGAGGATACTTTACATCCAAACCACAACAGCATTATTTTGCCTGACTGGGTTTGGCATGAGTGGGCACCATGTCTGCTGGCCTCCTGTTGAGAAGCTTTGAGCTGCTGGGAGCAGAGAGGATGGGTGGACATTGTCTCCGATATGCTCATAGCCAGCAAGTATTGAGTTCATAGTTCGGAATATTTCTAGGGAGTATCTGGCATTTCAAGTGTCCCCCTTGCTCCTCTGTTCCCCGGCTTCCTCCCCTCATCCTTTGTAGCCAATCTGGTGACAACTTGGAGCTATTCCCTCAACCCACTTTTCAGATGAGTCACAGGCTTCGACAGATGCCAAGTTGGCCGGGAGGGCAGCAGGAGGCTCGGCCGAGGGCATTGCTGCAACAGGACTGGTGGCAGAGATGAACAGTGACTTCAACAAGCTTTGGCAGAGAATGGAAGAACTGGGATTTCTATTTTGGATTCAATATACCCACCTCTCTCCTACCACATTGTGTTTGCTGAACCACCTCGTGGCACCGCACCCATTGTCCAGGTGACAAAACAGAGGCTTGGAAGAGGAAGCCCACTGTCTACTTATTTGCTCCATAAAATGTGCAGGCCAACTAGAGATTTTACCAGCTGATCAGCTGTGTGCTGAGGCTGAAGTTTATCTGCCTCCCAAGTCCTCTTGCAGTAACACCGTCTCTGTGGAAAGAATGAGGCAAGAAACAGAATAGAGGACTGAGGGAAGCTTGAGTTGGTCACTTATTACTAGGTATTAGACTGAACATTGTAGTAAAGGCAGCCTGGGTTCAAATCCCCACCGTTTTATGTACCAGCTGTGTGGCTGTCATAGTTAGGCACAGGTGTCAACTTGACAGTTGAGGGCTTGAGCTCTGGGCATATTTACAGAGAATTAGTAGTTGAGTTAAGTCCAGAGCAAACCTGGAAGAGATTGTCTAGCTGATGGGGAAGGCCCAGCTCATGGTGGGTGAGACTAGGCCCTGGGATAAAATACAGAGAGCTGGTTAAGAGAATTGGCATCCTTGTGTATACTTGGCCAGACATGCTGGTCTGGCAAGTAAGGATTGTCCCTCTCTCAGCCGTTATGTGGTGATAGTGTGGCCAGTTCCCTCGTCCCTGGTGTTAGTGTGTGCTCTCCTGTCAAGCTGGACTACCGACTGTAACCATGTAGGGTGATTGCTACAGTGGTCTGGGGCAAGGTGCTTGACTCTTCTGTGTCCTGCTGTTTTGTGCATAAATGGATGCGATGCAAGTACCTTTCTGGAGAACTGCTACCTATGTAGGTCCCAGGTCTAGTAGCTTTGGTCTCCTTTCTATTCCTTTCCCTAGTTCTTCATCAAGTGGGACAGGGTTAGATGAAGGTCTCTTTCACGCAGGCTGTGCTTGCCCGGGTCCTGGGATCTCTGGTTGCCAACAAGGTCTAGCCAATGGAAGGTATGGGAGGGAATCAGAGAGAAGCCAGAATATTTCTTCCTTGATTCCTGGACCCAGGTCCCTTCCCTGGAAGCAAATGGTTCCCTTTTAGTTCTCCCTTGCTGGCTGGGACACCATGACTGGTCCTCCATGCACCCGCTTTCCTTGTCTTCCCGACTGTGACAGAGGCAATGGTCTCTGGGCTCTCCTTCTTGGGGTTTCCTATTCTACCACACTAAGAAAACTATTTGCTTAAATCATATTCCTTCTGTTTTAAATCAGGGATAGTATACTCCTATAATTCTGGTGACCAGGAAGGAGCCTGAAGCAACTGATCAAGAGTTCAAGACCAGCCTCGACTACATAGAGAGTTCAGGGCTAGCCTGGATTATATGAAAAGACTTTCCCACAAAATTAAATAAATAAGGCTGGTGAGATGGCTCACTCAGTGGGTAAAAGTGCAAGCTTGATGAACCGAGTTTCATCCCTGGATCCCACACAGTGGCAGGAGAGAACTACTCCTGAAAGGTATTTTCTAACCATCCACATCCATGCTATGTATGGCGCGCGCGCACACACACACACACATACCAGTTTAAATAAGTAACTCCTCTATTTTAGATTCAGATTGATTTCTGTTTCCTAATTGGCTCTGGTAACCATGTGCGCAACATTCATTAGTGCCTATGCACTTAATACCAGTCCCTGCCTGGCTCTGGGTTGTTCATTCTTTGTCGCCAACAGCTTCCTGGGTCTTCTGATCCTGTGGCTCTTTGCACTGAGGGGAAGCTGGTTACCCTTCACCTCTCCTGACCAGACACGTCCATGCCAGTGAAAGGTATCAACCCCTGAGGTAGAAGGGCGGGGCAGGCAGTGTTGCTTTCGGGTACAAGCAAGGCTGGTCCGAGGGTCAGGAGAGAAGTTCAGGGCCTAGTGGTGGCCTGGAAGCAAATGGAAGGCAGATAAGGTATGGGGGTCAACAGTAAAAAGGGGAATCCATGAAGACAGGACTTAACCTGCCATTGGCGCCCAGTACTGGGAAGTCTTCCTGTGCTTCCAGCGGAGGCCAGTCGGCACCACAGGGTGGTAAGTGAACAGAGTGTTCCTTGGACAGCAATCTGCATGGCCAGGGGGACTCAGGGAATGTGACTGTGTACTGCAGAGATTCCTTCAGCAGCAGGGAGGAAGGATGACAGGTAGGAAAGGAAGAACTAGACACCCAGGAAAAAGTAGAGATGGAGACCGTTCAAGCAGAAAGAGAGCCAAAAGCAGATGCCTCGGACAGTTCCTGGTCTTTTGGGCCTGATCGCGCTCAGAGAGACCCTTGAATGCTGAAATGCATTCAGTTTTACTCGACAGGAGGAAGAACGGGGGAAAGGGGCAGGGAGGAGGGAAAGGCAAGCTCACTGCCCCTTTGCTGGGGACCAGTTTGGTCAGTGACAGTGTGTCCGTCCAGCGGTCTGCGGGTGGACACCAGGGACAGTGTCAATCTATACTGGTTGGCATGGAAAGATGCCCATGTACAGTGAGAAGATCAGGTTCCAGAGTCATCCATCAATAGGACAAGCCTGTCCTGCAGAGAGTAATTTGTGCACATATCTGTGAGGCGGATGCTAGCAAACCTATTTCTGTCTGGTGGGGGAGATTTAGACTTTGGGTTTTAAATGTTCTTCCAGGGCTGGAGAGGTGGCTCAGGGGTTAAGCCTCTGCCTTGCAGGCGGAAGGTCCTGAGCCTAGACCCCACGTATAGATGCCAGGCAGAAGTGGGGGCAGCCTGTGTTTCCGGTCCTGGTAGGGCGGAGCCTGTGAATCCCGGGGCGGAGTAAACAAAGAGGAGGTGGAGATGGTCCATGGTGGTTCCGAATTTGTCCGTGGTTCTACATACACACATGCACACACATACACACAGGCACACACGCATACACACACAATTGAATAAATAATAAATAATAATAAAAATAATAAATAAAAATTAAAAAAAAAAAAGACTTTTCCTTGGAAGGACCTGAGTTCAGATGCTGGATTCCACCTAAAACCTCCAGGTTATGGTGGTGGCCTGTACTTCCGACAGAACCTGGAAATTCCAGAGGTAGAAGCAATCCAGGATGACTCTTGAAGTTACCTTTGGGCTTCCTACAGGCATAAGTAGGGGTGTGTGTGTGTGTGTGTGTGTGTGTGTGTGTGTGTATGTGTATGTGTGGAGGCCTGAGGGGGACAGTAGGGATCATCCTTGATTGCTTTTTCACCTCAGGCTGGGGCTATAAACCCACAGCTTATCCATAGGGTTATTCTGGTGAGCCAGCTTACTCTGGGGAATACTAGGGATTACAGGTGGGCTGTCACATATGTGGCATTTTACCTGGGGATCTAAACTCTGGTCCTTTAGCTGTATGACAGGCAGTTCAACCACTGAGCCATACCGTTTTATTAATAGAAAGAAAGAAACACTTAAAGATTCTCACTTTTAAAATCTATGAGTAACAGATGAAGAAAATGTCAGACTAGGACTTGCTTTCAGTTTTCTTGACTGGGAAGAGAAGTGGTAGATAAATTGCCACAAAGGGCAAAGGAACAAGTAGAGAATCGTGATCTACGCGGCCAGAAAGGACAAGGACAGAAGCGTCAGACTTTTGGGAAAGGTACATGAGTGGCAAGAGAAAGGTACCCGCGAGCTGGGTAAAGGACACAGACAGAACAGAGGGTGTCACTTCTGGGGGGACAAGGGTTTAGAGAGATGGGGGTGGGGAGGAATCTCAGGCACAGCTGGTGGGATTAACCCTGCTTCGGGTGGAGCACCCCTTCCACAAGGGAGAGGGATGGCAGGAAGGATGATGCCCGGCACAGAACCGTAGGTGGCGGCAGGAAGATGAGGGGGTCTTTTCCTGCTTGTCTCTATTTTCTGCGCTAAGGAGGAGGCGAGGTCATCCCAGGAGAATAATGGGCTGTTTGTCAGGCTGGGGGATTGAAGGGCCCCGGGTGGGTGGAGTCTGGGAGACTCCCTGGGGGATAGACAGACCAGCAAAGACCAGTGGAGAGGGCTGGGCAGTGTCTTTTCAGGGCTAATCATGGTAAGTAAGGGGCCTTTCATCTGCCTCGACAGTTGTCCACAAAACTGGAGGATGTTTTTCTGATGCGCTTCTGGGAGAAAACAAGGCACTTGATTAGGTTGACTTTGAAGTTAGAAGACTGTATGGTTTAAGTGGACCCAAGGCAGATGGTAGTGAGGGGTTCTCAGTGACAGCAGGAAAGTGGCTTGAGGGAGGAATGGGACCCTCAGATGAGCAAGCACAGCAAAGAAGGTGGGAACTCGGCGTATAAGAGAGAAAGGTCTTGGTGGAGACAAAGAGTGGGCATGGTGGGCGGGGGAGATGGCTCCGAGGTTAAAGCAAAAGGACCCGAGTTTGGATCCCCAGATCCCATGTAAAAATGCCAGGTGCAGTGGATGTGGAGGTAGCCAGGCTGACCCAGAGCAAAGCAATAAGAAGATAGAGCAATCCAGGATGATTCCTGATGTCATCCTTGGGCCTCCACAGGTGCATACACTTAAGTATCTTTTTGTATACACACACACACACATACACACACACACACACCCTCAAAAAGAAGCAAAAGGGCTAAGGGTAACTACTACCATGTCTGGGAAGGAGGGTGCTGCTGGTGAGGGTTCTAGAAGATTCTCCTTGTGATCATGGGAGAAGGAGTGGAAATAGAAAAGTAGAGGCCAGGGTGGTGGATGGGTGGAGGGAACACTAAGGGCAGAAGACCTTGGGGAAGCCACATGGGGAGGGCATAGATAGAGAACAAAGCAGCGAGGAAGCTCAGAAAGGTAAGGAGGGGACGTTCTTGCACAAAGCAGAAAGAGCAAGAGCACAAGATGAAGGGGCAGGTCCCTTGGAGAGGTCTACGCGCCCAGTGGAGAAACTGAGGCCAGGAGAAGTGGTGCTAGCTGCTCACGGTTGGCAAGACCCAGTGCTACCCTAATGGGGCATCTTTGGTGGGTTGAGATTAAGGAGTCCTTAGTGCTAAAAGCCACCTTAGAAATGAGTGAGAGAGAGAGAGAGAGAATAAAGATATGCAGATGTAATTATGTGTTCAGGCCAGAGGACAGCTTTGGAAGTCACTTACCTCCTTTCACCATGTAGGCTTCAGAAATCAAACTCAGGCCGCCAGGTTTGCTTGCAGGTTGTTAAGCCACCGCACCCCAGGTCCTTTGATGTGAAAACTGAACAAAAGAAATCTAGGAAAAAATAAGTGAGATAGTTAATGGAGCCTGGGACCAAATCCTGACTCCTGGTGGACATTGGTGATGGAAGAGGGAAGAATGTGTGTTGGGAATGGACCCAGAAAGGCTGCACATGCATGTGGGAATCTACATGCATCTGTGCACGTGCAAGTCTAAGTGCGTGTATACATGTGCGCTTGGGCATTTCATGTTCTTGGTCTGTGTTTGCAAGCAGCGTACACCAGGTTTTGTAAAGAAAACATGCTGTTCGCTGTATAGAAGGTGAAGTAAATACTTTCTCTTGCTCCCGGCAGCGGGGGGGGGGGGGAGGGGGGAGGGGGAGGGAGGCGGGGGAAGATGGGAGAAATGAGTCACCCGCTTACCTGTTGCTTGCAGGATGCACACACAGGGCAGGCAGCTGCTATGTGCCAAGGGAGTCCCTTGTGCCTTGTACGCACTGCAACCACCCAAGTTCTCCACCCACTCTGGCCAGTAGGCTCGCAGGCAGGCCCAGACTGCTCGCTGCCTGTGTTAGCACCGAGACGCATTTGCTGGGCACGGGGGCTGAGTCAGGGCTTGTAGTAAGTTTTTGGGGTTGCCACAACAAATCCTCTCAGACTAGGAGACTTCAACAACAGAAATTATTAATATTATTATTATTTTTTTAAGCTCTGGAGCCTGGAAGTCCAGAAGAAAGTGTTGGCAAGACTGGCTTGCCCCGAGGCGTCTTTCCTTGGCTGGTGGACAGACATCTCTTCCTTGTGGCTTCACGTGGTCTCTCTGTGCATATCTGTGTCCTGTTTTCCTTCTCTTGTAAGAACCCTGTTCATATTGGATCAGAGCCTGTCCTAATGACCTCATTTTAACTTAATTACCTCTTTAAGCACTCTGTCTCCAAATATAGTCACATCTGAAGTACTAGGAGTTAGTATTTTAGTGTGATTTTTTTTAATTTACCTTTTTACCATGTGGAAGTGCATGTGTGGTATGTGTACTCGTGTTCTTATCATGTATATCAGGGCACATGCACACCTATGTATGTGCTTGTGTGTGTGTGTGTGCCCAAAATTGATATTGGTGTCTTCAGTGGCTTTCCACTGTTATTATTAAGGCAGGGCCTGTCAATTGAACCCAGAGCTTGTTGATTGGCTAGGTTAATTAGCCAGCTTGGCCCAAGGATTTCACCTCTGCCTCCTGAGTGCTGGCACACCTGCCCGGCTCCTCTGTGGGTTCTGGAGATCCAAAGCTAGTCAACTACTTCAACCACTTTCCGGGGGGTGGGGGGGTGGGGCATCTCCTTGACCCTTACCATGAATTTTTGCGAGGCCCAGTTCAGTCCACAACAGGGAGCAGAGACCTACAAATATGCCACAAGTGTTTGTGTGTGTGTATATGCATCTGTGTATATGGCTGTGTGTAAAAGAGAGCCCTTGCGTGTATGTACCTATAGAGGCCCAAGAGTGACTTTGGGGATCATCCTAGACTGCTCTACCTCCTTACTGTTCTATTCTGGGGGTTTTCCAGCCTCCGCCATCCAGAACTAGAAGTATTAGGCTGCTGCCATTTCCTCCTGGTGATTTTATGCAAGATCTGGGATTCAAACTCAGGTCCTTTTGCATGGGAGCTTTAACCCCTGAGCCATCTCTCCAGCCCGTTTTTCTTTGCTTTTCCTGTGATGTTGGGAGTTAGTCATGTATGCTAGGCAAGGGCCAGGTACTCAACTGTTGTCTGCAGTGGGAGTGTTTCTTTCAGGAGACTGTGATGTAGACAGTCGTCCTTCCCACCTCTCACGCTTCAACCTGTGGTCACAGAGTCTTTAACCCTTCTTCCACGGAGAGGTGGGACCTTCTAGATCTGCCCTTGAATCTGGGTGGGTTTGTGACTGTTTTGATCAACAGAGTATGGTAGAAGGGATGCTTGCCACTTCTAAGCTAGTCTTGCTGAAATCCTTGTGTCTTCCTGGAGCTTCCGCCGGCACTGCTCAGGAGTCCAGCTCTTGGGGAGACCCCAGATAAGCTCTCTGTTTACAACCCACTAAGTCTGTTATTTGAGCTGTCCCTGTCAAGGTGTACAGGTAAGTCATCCTGGATACCATACCAGCTCATCTGCTAACTGAGTACCATGGAATATCTTCTCTTGATTCACACTGAAAAACCACCCAACTGAGCCTTGTCATATTCCCGACCCACAAATTCATGACACACAAGCACACAAGGAACAGGACACTTTTTTTTTTTTTTTTTAAGCAAGCTTCCTTCTTACAAGAATGTCCACCATTGTCAGATCAGGGCTTTTCCTAAATCAGTGTGTCCTTCTAACTCATGACATGTACAAAAGTCTGTTCCCAAACACAGTCATATTCTGAGGTTCCAGCTGAGAAATACATTTTCCTTGGGTGGGGGAGGGGTGGGGGAATAGGGTCCAAAGACCAGCAGGTTTTCCCTTCTTCTCTCTCTTACTTTTTCCTCTTCTTCCCTCCCTTCGCTCATCCTTCCATGAGTAATTAATTAGTTAATTAATCAATTGTGTGTATGTGGTGTGTAGGTGTGTGCATGCATGTTCATGCGTGTCTTATAGTGAGCTTATGGAAGTCACCTTTGGGAGTTGGGTCTTTCCTTCTAGTTTCTATCCTTTTTCGTCTTGTTCCTTCTCTTACTTCCCCTCCCTTCCTCTCCTCTTCCTTCTCCACTTCCTTCTCCTCTTTCCTCCCCTTCCCTCCCCTCCTCTCCCTTCCTTTCTCTTTCCTTCCTCTCTTCTCCCTTTCCTTCTTCATCTCTCCCCTCCTCTATTCTTCCCTCCCCTCCTCTCTTCTTCCCTCCCTTCCCTTCGTCTCCTCTCCCTTTCCCCTCTTCTTTCTTCCCTTCCTCTTTCCTCTCCTCCTTTCCTACGTTCTTTCCTTCCCTCCTGTCTCTTCTCTCTTCTCTGCCCTCCCCTCTTCTCCTCTTTATCCTGCTCTCCTCTATCACCCCCTCCTCCCCTACTCTCACCTTCCTTCCTTCTCTTTATCCATTTCTGAAGCAGCACTAGCTCTGCCTGGGCTCCATCACCAGCGTCAACACCAGCATTATCGCCTCCTGTTTCAGCCAAGAGAATTGGGCCACCGGGGCAGGAACATAGGACACAACCCACAAAAATTTCTGCTTTCAGCTCTTCCCAAAGCCTGTGGCTGGATTCTCGGTGACTTACCCTCTGCCAGCTGCCAACAGAGCTTTGCCTGCTGGAGGGGGTGGGGCCGGGCAGGTCTCTGAGGAGGACTCCTTCCACCTAGAGCCATCCCATCACACTACGTTCACACATGGTTTTGGAATAGAATAAGACTACCAGCATCCAGCATTTTTTTTTTCTTTTTCTTCCCAAAAAGCACTTCCATTGCATCAGACCACCAAAGCATTTCCCCACTATTTTTTTGGCCACCAAATATTTTTATGATTTTCCACATAAACAGCAAGGGAAAATGCTAGCAGCCACTCAGGCGGCAGGGCAGACACACTATGTCTCCCATGAGAGTCGGGGATTAAAACAACAAAACAACAGGACCAAACCAAAGCCTAGGGGCTGGGGGGGGAGGGGTGGTCAGGCAAAGAGCATTAGTCTAAGATACAGGGAATTTCTATGAATCCTCCTTGGGAAATCTGGGAGAAGAAATCGGAACTCACCGGTGGCTTTGGGCACCAGGGATCTACTTTTGGAACCATTCAAACATTTGCAGATGAAATTAGCCCCTGCTGAGGTTGGGGGGTGGGTGTGGAGGGACCCCACCCATCTGAGGGCTGACCTGGTCCACCAGAACTGTCTCTTCTGGGCCTTACTTTCTGACCGCTGTCCTGAATCCTCAGGGTGTGAGAATCTCCCTGAAGTGAGGGACCTGCCTCCCAAGGGTTCCGAGGTGGCGACTATTGATTTTTTTTTTTCTTTTTGATCTGCTCTTTCCTCCACTCTTTCTGATTTCCATCCCTAGCTGGCTTTCCCAGAGACAGAGTGGGGCCTCTTAGCCAGCCAGCTGCTCTGTGCTGAGAGATTTAAAATCCTGCAATTGCCTCTGACTGCGTCCAGAACAATAGGCGTCTGCGCCTGATTTATTAATCTGCTGGGGAGGGAGGGAGGCAGTCTTCCGTCTTCCTAGGGCTGTTTACTGTGATGACAGTGGGCAGGGCTCCGACTTACATTTCACTGGGTTTATTGTGGCCTAAGGCATGGGAGTGGCAGACCCCAAGACTCAGGGAGAACCCATCCTGCATGGAATTAGGAAGCAGTGGTAGAAAGATACCCCAAGTGCATGCCCCCCCCAGTGGGCGTGGCTCTGGGTGGATGCTCAGCACAGTGTATTCCACTCTCTCTCCTTGTGGTTGAAAGATTTGGAGTAGACATGTGTGGCTCAAGGTCCCCGATGGTGGGCCAAAAGATGGATGGAATGACCTTTGTGAAGATTGACAGCCATGCAGCATGTGGGGGCTGGGAGGGAGGGGAGGCCTCTATTCAACTCCGTGAGGTCTAGGGATCTAGATTTGAGTGACTGGAGGTATGGCAGTAATGCGATCATGAAACTGAGAAATTCTGGCCCACTGAGGCAGGGAGCGGGTTTGAGTATTCCAAGACTTGCAAATAGATGACAGAGGGCAGCTAGAGCATCCTATGGGAGGGCACCAGAACTAGTTTCTGCATCGGCTTGCTAGGTGGGAGTCCTCATTCTGCCACCTGTTGACTAGGAAAGATGGGGTGAGGTACTGAATCACCCCAAGGCTGCAGAATAACCTATCCCTGGGGTTATTGGGAAGATTTGATGAATCGGTGCACGTGAAACTCAGCACAAACTAAGCAGGGCCCCCTGTTGCTGTCCTCGTCGCTGGCGATTCTGAGCAGCCTCGAGGACAGAAGCAGAAGCAAATGGGCGGCCAACGCAGGAGACAATCGTGACTCAACCCAACGAGGAATCTTCTGTTGGAGCTATAGAAGACAGGGATGGGAAGAAGGCTTAGAGCAGAGGAAGGGGCATGGAAAGAGGTGGGCAAGATGGGAGGGAGGAACTCACTTTCATATATACCTTAGTGGTCTAGTGTGCAAAGGACATGGATATCCTGGAGGAGGCAGGAGACAGGCATAGGCACCCATAACCTGGGGCGAACCTCAGCTTACATCATGGGGAACCTCCTGAGCAAAGCCCATGGAAGCTTCCCTCGGCCACAGTCCACAGAGGATAGAACTCATGGTGCCTCCTTCCCCTTCTCTGGTTCTCTAGACAGTGGGACCCTACCCCAAGACTGGCTGGGTGACCGACCTTGGCAGTGGGATGACCATATATATATTTTTTAAAATTTTTTTCCACTCAGACAAACTCGATAGGTACCCCATTCCCCTCCCTCCCTCCACCTCTCCCTAGATCCCCTTGTACCCTCCCCCCTTTTCCTCTTTCTTTCCCCCTCTCCCTCCTTTTCTCCCAGTGTCTCCCCCCCCCCCCGCCCCCAATTCCTGGAACATCCTTTACCGTACATGTCAAACTTCCTTCTGGGTCCTCCTCTCTGATGAGGTGTAAGGACTCAGTAGCTCTGCCCAGAGCTCTTTTTTGTTCCCCTTTAGTAGGGATGACCATATCTTGAAGGTTGGTTTCTTTGGGATGTTCTGGGCTGTCTCTTTAAGGAGAGCTTCCAGATCAGTCCCCATGGGTCAGGGAGCTTGGCACCCTCTGAGAAGGAACCCGGGTGTCCTCTGAGCGTGTCTTCCCTAGCAGGACCTCCTGGAAGGCCTTTGCTCTGTCTCACTTGGAAAAGGACTGGCTGTTCCCTATAAATAGCTCTTCCGCTGCCTCGGGGATATCCTTCTTTTCCTCTTCCTTCATCCCTCTCTCCACCACTACCTGGTGGATGCCGATTCTCTGCTATCCATCTCTTTTCTTTTCACTCATGTCATTGCCCTGTCTGGTCCTCATCTGAACCATCTCACACAGTGCTATCAGCTCTGGGAGTCCCCACAACTGTGCTAACCTCAGCCTCCAATGACCTTCCCGTGGAGCACCCCAGTTCCTCATTTGTAAGAGGCGGCTCCCGGAGTACTCAGTGAGGGCTTGGATATGCAAGTGCAAACAATGAACCTGTTATTATCATCAAACTGGGAGGCTCTGGAGCCGAGCCCTCTGCCCAGGCCGAAGCGTAAGACCCAAGCCTAGAAAAAAGGTGGCATGAACTGTGCGAGTGGAGCACAGGGCAGGAGACCGTGCGGATGGGAGGGAGGACTCACTGATGTGAAAGAAGTTCATGCTAAAGATACTTGGCGGCAGCCAGGCCGCAGGGCTGTGGCTGGGCGCCAGTCCCAACCGCGAGCCTCATTTCCATATGCAGGTCAGGCTGTGGCATGTTTATAGCTGGCCTCTCTCTTGGGCAGGCCTTGCTTTACCAGGAAGGCTCGGCCTCTGAATCTGTGGGAGGCCGGCAGCCCTGGGCTGTGGGAGGTGGGCTGCATGCCTTTGGCAGGCGGAGGACAGTTCCCATCAGAGTCAATTACAGGGCACACAGTCCCTGACGTGAGGTCAGGAAGCAGGCCTCGGGCACCTCGGGGGATGTGTGAAGTGATGGAGGTAAGATCTATGTGTGGGGCTGTCCGCACATGGTTGTGTGGTTTTAAATACACACGACCTGCTCATGGGAGCACGCTGGGCGCCCACATAAGCTTTGCAAGCAGCTGTATATGAAGATGTAAACACACACAGACAGGATGACCGCAAGGCCCCGCTCCACCGTGGCAGCATCTCCTTCCGCGATCTTAGTGGCGGCAGCTCGCATACTCGGGGGTTGTTAAATCTGGAAGTCTTCGAGAAGGAATGCGCAAGAAGAATCAGGGAGAGCCAAGCAGAGCTGAGCTGAATCGAGTCAGAGGTTTGAGGTGATTCTTTACGCTTAGGTCTTTCTCTGGTTTGGGGGTATCTTTCTCTTCCTCTTCTCCTCCAGCCCTTCCAGTGGAGTGTGATTCTGCTCTCATTATCTCCTTCCGCCCATGAAGAACATCACTGGCTTGTCCTCGTCTCATCTTGGACTTAATGCCTCCTTGGTAAATGCGGGACCACTGAACTGAGGTGGGAGGCTGGGTAGGTATGTAGGGTTTGTCATGTCCCACAGCATACTCCCACCCTCAGATTTCTAGAGAGTTGTCGAGTCACTGGACAGGAAGTTAAGAAGAGCCAGATGCACGCACACACACACGACACACACACAAACACACACACATACACACACACACACACACACATATACACATACACACACACACACACACACACACACACATACACACACATATATTTGCGAGAGGAAAGACAATAGTGAAGTATCATTAGATGATGGGAGTAGTGAGGACATTTTGAATAATTGTCATCTTTGTTTTAAACATAACTTATTTAATTGTAACATTAAGTGATGAAGACCATGCATGGCAATATATGCCGTAATCCCAGCACTGGGAAGATGTGGAGACAGGAGGATTGCAGTAGCTTGAAGCACACAGGGAGTTCCAGCTAAGAAAATACAGTGTGACCCTGTCTTGACAAAAGCAAAAGCAGTCCATGTTCTGCTGCTGACTTAAAAACTGGCTTACTGACTTTTTAGACTTTGTAGGCCAGCAGGATTCAGATCAACACTGCCCACACTGAAGCACCCACATCCAGGCTCCCAGCGCCCAGTTTCTTCTCTTCTCTTTCATGTATATGTATATATGGTGTATGTGTGGTGGAGGCCCGAGAGTGATATTGAGAATCATCCTCTATCGCTCTTCCACCTTACTGCTTTGCGGCTGGGTCTCTAAACCCAGAGCTCACCCATGGCTTTATAGATTCTACCTTCTGGGGCTGGAATTACCAGTGGGGTCACCATGTCTGCCCAGCATTTTGTGGGAGCTCTGGGGATCTGAACTAAGGTGGGCCGATCATTTGACGTATGTGGCAAGCACTTTACACGTGCTGAGCCATCTCCCCCACCAACTCTTCCTCATGCATCGAGTTCTTAAAATTGCCTTAGTTTGAATTCAGAGCATTTCTGAGTTGTGTAGTTTAATAGATAGGGTCTGAATGACTATGTTAGTTTCAACCACTTCCAATTCCTACCTAGACTCTCGATTTTCCAAATCACTTGTATCTTTATATGTTGTATAGACTTTGCTGAGGGCCTTTGCTAAGACTGATGACAGCATAGAAAACTGCCTCCAAGAGCATGTAGGTTGCAGGCAAACACAAGGTTAGAAGCATCTGCAGTGAGTGGTCCGTGTGTGAGAGATTGGGGGTCTCTATTCTAGGGCCTGGCTGCATAGATGGACAGTCAGAGGTGGAGTCTGGTAAGTCTTCCAGGACAGAATCTGCAGCATAAGGGATGCTTCCAGATTCTTCCTTCGAGTAAATGGGATGTTCTGGCTAATGAAGGTCACGTGGGGTAAGTTAGAAGGAGTATACTTTGAATGTGACAAGGTTGGCATATGAAGGGTGTTAAATGAATACAAGATCAAACTCAGGGTTGGATTCCGAGTTTTGTGGTGAAAATAGGGGAAATATCACATGCGGTCCCTTGCTGGCTTGACCCTGTCTATCAGTGACTTGGATTAAATGAAGTCACTTGGAGCACCAGCTGCGAGAATGTTCTCTTCTGTCCAGAGGGTCATGTACCAGCAAGAACCCTGAGATTGTAGGGAGGTCGTTAAAACAAAGATCTTAACTTTAACTTGGATTGTAAGCGCAGAAAACAGCATGAAACCCTGAGCAAAGGCTGAGGGCTGTTTTCAGAGGCTTTAATGACCATCACAGATCAAAAACAGAACTTAAAACCGGCACGCTGACTCCTGGCTCTTGGGTGTACATGGTAGCTACTTCTGGATGGCAAAGTGTTTTGCCAATGACTTGCTCTTGGGAAAGCAAGAGCTCGCGAGGGTCTATACCGCCGTCCTAGGGATCCAAGCAAGACCTGAAGTCACAAATGGAGTAGGAAGTTCTCCTCTGACCATACTTGGAACCCTCTACCCTCACTTTCTCTAATGTCACCAAGAAGCCAGACTTGCAGCCTGCTGATGAGCCCCCCTCTTCCACCCAGTGGTGAGTGACTCTGGCACCAGTCACAGAATCAAGCGACAGGTCGTGGATGTCAAGTCAGGTCTCTGTAACACCGTGGCCCAACTCGAGAGGAGTAAATCAAAGTCCCAAGCAAGTCTTTTAATCTTCGGTGATGTTTGAAGTCGAGTCACTATAAACTCCGTTCTGATAAAGATCAGAGTATTAATAATTGCTTCTCCTTTTTGAACTCTCGCTCCAAGCCAAGAAGCCAGTGTAAGCACTCAGCACCCCATTTCCTTCGTCCTCCCAGCTTCTCCTAGCTTTCTACTTGTATGGTTTTCAACAAGATCACGTTTCTTCACTCTGTGATAGCATATGCTGTGAAGTCAAAGTCCAGAGATAATTCTTCATCTTGGGCTTTATCTTTTTTTTTTTTTATGAGTTTACTCTTTTCCAGAAAGAAAGGAGCACAAGAGGGAAAGAATCAAAACTTCCATTTTTCTTTCTTTCTTGTATATGTGATGAGTGTATGTGTGCATTTTACATGTGTGTGTGTGTATGTGTGTGTGTGTCTATGGAGGCTCAGAGATGACATCAGGAATCATCCTTGACAACTTTTCTGCTTTATTGTTGTGAGTCTGAGTCTCTAATTAAACCCATTAGAGAAAGCTATTAGGACTAGTCTGGCTGATCGACTCGCTCTGGGGATTCCCAGGCTGTTTTCCAGGGCCAGAATTACAGCTGCGTTGCTACTCCTGCCGACATTTTCATGTGGGTGCCGAGGATCTGAATTCAGGTCCTTGTCCTTTTGCTTATGAGGCAAAGGCCTTAAATTAAACCCCCGAGCCATCTCCCCAGCCCAGAACCAGAAATTCTAATTCAACCTGACAATTTGAGTCCAAACCAAAGAGTAAGTGTCTTTGGGAAGTAATATGCACTTACATCTTATTCTTTTTAAAAGATGGTGCCAGGTGAAGCCCCTGCAGGGAAGGCGGAGAGCCTGGTAACCCAACCATCACTTGGTATCGATGCCCCTTAGGGAGAAAAGTGCTGTACTTTTCACAGACACGGGTTCCAGACCAAATTTAGTGAGAGGGATTCCCGAGCTGTGCCCCTGTCTCGAACTCTGCCCCAGAAATGTGTATTTCTTTTTCTTCTGGAACCAACCACTGAGAGGCGGTAATCAGGAGAGGGATGCATTGAGGCAGAGTACTGGAAGAAGGTGGAGTCAGGACTGTAGACAAGAGAGTGCAGTCACTGGAGCAGCAGCAAGTGCCAGGCATGCTTCTCGTGGGCGCTGTCAGAACTCATCACGAGTCACAGCAGGCTGACCAGAACTGCCTGTCATTATGCTCGTAGACAGACGACCCCAACCTTCACAGAGGTGAGGGTGTCACCTTCCCCCTGAGTCTACACTTACTAATCAGCATCCTGTCGCATGGAACCCTCATGAAATGTGGGATGGTGTGTGAAGAAGATGAGGTTAAGACGACGTGTAGTAGACGCCACTTCTCTGCTTCCCCCAGTTGTGAGAAGGAAACCAAGTTTGTCTTTTTACTTTCTCGCAAGGTACCAAATATGCTGCATCCCTCAGCACCTGGCTTGGGGTTTTTCTTGGTGTCTATAAGGGGAAGGGGCAGGTTCTCCAAGGGGATGGGGAGTGGTGAGAGCAGAGGCATGACAGTTAGGGGTTCATGAGTGTGCCGGGCTGGCAGCCCTGGACCTTGTGTGTATGTGGGAGCAGATGCATCTAGATGATTATAACTGGGTGGCTGCTTTGGTCCCTAAACCATCATAACTGATTTTAACTCCAGGCTCTGGGGGTGGCCGGTTTCTCTCTCCACATCTAGCCACGACCAAGGGAGGGCGACAGAGCCTCAAGGCTGAACTTACTCCTGGCTCCTGGGGAAGCAGAGCCCAGGGCACTTAGGGCTGTGCATGAAACAACCTCAGAGCATGGCTGGAGTCTGGCCATGGAATGCTAAGACACACAGGACCCACTGTTCCAGCCCATGTCTCCAGGGACCGGGGCCCCAGGGAACGAATACCTGAATGGTACCTCCTCCCCAACAACCCGAAAACCCTGTGCACAGGCTGGTGTTATGAAGGATAGAAGTAGGAACCGGGATGGAACTGGCCCACGGGCTACGGAGTCACGGCCACAGGGACACTGCACAGAGGCGAAGCAGAGTTGAATGCTACCCGATAGTAGAACAATGCACCCTTGTGGAAGCCCTGAGCAGAGAGGTCACGACGAGGGATCCGGCTGGGTTTGAGAGAACTGAGAGAAGTCAAAGGTGTGAATGTTCTCCCGAGATGCTAAAATGAGACATGGATTGGGGTCTTGCATTTGTTAGCTTCCCTTCACTGTGACAAAATACCCGTGGTCAACAACTCATAGAGAGGAAGGGTTTATTTAGGCTCATGATGTCGATTTCAGTTCAGGGTCACTTGGCTCTATTGCGTTAGGATCTGTGGTAAGATGGAGCATCATGGTGAAGAGTGTGTGGTCGAGGAGGCTGCTCAAACCCTACAGGCCCGGAAGTAAAAAGAGAAAAGGAAACCGACAGGATCCATCTCTGAGTGTCCTCTTCAAGTCAACAGTTAATCAGCATTGCTCAAAAACAGTTATCAGCTCTCAGGGCAAACTCTTTGCTGTGAGTTCCAGTGAAAATAAAAAAGCAAGTTATATACTTCCTGAAATTCAATAATACAGAATCGACATTCCCATTCCAAAAGGGTGGGCAGAGGAAGGAAGGATGGATTCAAAGCATCACCTAAACCCATCAGAGTGAAAGTGCGAACGAGCTGTAAAGACTTTGTCTTAGGAAAAGAGCATCATGGGGGTGGGGGGTGGGGGTGGGGGTGGAGGGGTGCCTAGGGAATTGCTTCCCCAGCATTGATGTCTTGTTTTCAGTTATTCAGGCACTCAAAGGCCACACAGCCATGGCCAGTTGTTGCAAGATCTCAGGGACATTCACACAGTGCTGGTCCTGCAGGTATTCAGAATGCAAGACTTGTTATGATGTCATGAAGGCTTCCGCCAGGATTCCAAAGGCAGGTGTGGGAAGCTACAGTCGGAATCCTCCCAGGCAGTCGCTGAGAGGGTGATGCAGGAGGCTGTGAGGATGAAGAGGAAGATGTCACGGGGGCTGTAGGTAGCAAGACATGTCAGGAACATGGAGCGTCTGCTGAGGGAGGTCTCGAGGCAGGCAGAACTAGTACCGGAAAAAAACATGTGTGCACTCTATCTAGCAAGGCCGTGGAGTCTCTTGGGTCCACATCTGTGCCAGGTATCAGGCCTGGAGCTATAGGATTCGTATCCCCCCTGCTGGGTTTTAGTCTTGCTTTGGTTCACTTCTTCCTCCCTAGTCTCCTCTCCTTCACTTTGTAATAGGAATGTACAGGTGGGGCTAGTCTATCTTGGAGGAATGCGACTTATGTTCTATGTATTTTCACAGGGCCTCACACCTAAGCGCTGGCCTAAAACCCTAGAAAAGGCATTGGGCTTCTCCACATGCTTTTTAAGCAATAAATTGTTAGAGTGGTGGGACCTGGGTGTGGTCTGGTCCTGCACACGTGAAGTCCCACATTCAGGAGGTAGGCGCAGGAGGCAGGCGGATCGTGGAGTCCAGGCCAAGCTGGGCTACAGAGAGAGAGAGAGAGAGACAAAATCTATGGGGCTACTTGAAGATGGGCCTAATACATGTCAGTTGCTATCTAAGCATAAAGAAGTAAAAGCACAAACACTTGGTTGCATCCATGTGGTGTCATTGACTCTCTCCACAGAACAAAACCTCAGCTAAATTTATATCTGACCTGTTGACCGAGTGCATTTTGCATTGTGAAGTGAGCTTCCGAAGCTGTCTTAGCTTCTTTTCCTGCTGCTGTGATAAAATACTCTGGCAAGAGTCTCTGGTACCTTCAGTCCAGACTTTTCAGTCCAAATCTTTTTTCTTTTTACATTGTTTGTCTCGGCTTTTTATTGTAGCACCAGAGAGCTTGCCAGCAAAAATGTGGTGGAGACTTCTGTGCAGAATTGACTGACTCATCGCCCACTAAACCACTTATTAATTCAACACCATGTACGAAGTACATGAGCATGTATTGATAATAGTGGGGTGATATAAAATCATAAGGTCCGTTCTTCTGATGGCTTCCATCTTCCA
Source organism: Typhlomys cinereus (assembly GCA_023101885.1). Lineage (NCBI taxonomy): Eukaryota > Metazoa > Chordata > Mammalia > Rodentia > Platacanthomyidae > Typhlomys > Typhlomys cinereus. The sequence goes on along the minus strand of JALPQD010000352.1, from coordinate 956,552 downwards.
AATATGGCCTTAGTAGGATCATATCATATCTTATACGAGTAGTGTGCAACATGTTGGCTTGTCTTGCACTCATGCCATTTGCTTTTTAAAAAAATGTGTGTGTGCGTGAATGCGTGTATGTGTATGCCTTTGGAGGTCCAAGGGTGATTTCAGACATCATCCTGGATTGCTTCTACCTCCTTTTTGCTTTGCTCTGAGACTTCCCAGGATCTACCTTCCAGGGTCAAAAGTGCAGGTCGCCACCATTTCTGCCTTGCCCTTTTTATGTGGGATCTGGGATCTGAACTCAGTTCTTGCTGTCTGTGAGGAAGAGTCTTAACCCCTGAGCCATCTCTCCAGCCCAGAATGTAAGAGTCGCTGTATTTTTAAGCATCTACCATAGATGCAACATAGGCTTGTTGTCATCATCTCACTTCATGTTCAGGAAAATGCTAGGAGAGAATCAAGATCTGGCAGCTTTAAAGACATTTGCTGAAGTAAGTATCCCTGCTAGTGAGAGATGGAAGTGGGTTAAGAATGGGGTCCCATTCTGAAGTCAATGCTCATGTGACCCTGTCCTATCTCCTCCTACCTGCAGGATTCTAGAGGTGACTTTTAAACTCCTGAGGGCAAAGCAAGGTCTTCTAGGGCAGTTGGTGTAGTTCAGCGATAGAGTGCTTGCCTAGCATGCATAAAGCCTCATATGACAATGAAAACAGGCAAGCAGTTTTCTCCAACACTGAAAATTGCCAGCGAGAGCTGTAGGGACATATCAAGTCACGCCCTTATTTACACAAAGACTTGGGTTATTTTTCTGGCTCAATTGTTGGGTTTTGGGCCCATTGCCATTTATTTTTGTAAGTTTGCTTAACTGTACTAACTTCCTAAGCGATGGAATTGCTGTGACAATTGAGTGAAATGACCGTAAGAAACCCTGATGCATGGTACACAGTGAGTGCTCAGTAGACATGGGCCATTGCATTGCCCAAGATGATGTCTCCCCAAAGATTCCTACAGCTACATGTTTGCAAGCCTTTCATGATATAGGTTCTTCCTATTAAAGCAAGGAAACACACAAAGAAATTGGTCCTTCCAGAGGTATTTAATGAACTATGCTGCTGTGTGCTTCAGCAGGCTATATGTAGCATCGGAAGTTGACAGAGAAACCAGCTTGCTAGCCAGACCCTCTGTTGGTGCTGGATGATTACTTCCGGAGCCTCCTTTCTGCTAGCTCTCCCCAGAACCCACCTGCAACCACAGCTACCCCCCATTCCACCATCAAGGAGTCATTATCGACTCTATGGCCCCTATGTGGTCCCCATTCCTTCTCTTCCTCCGCTGGGCCCAGGTGAGCGCCTGCAGAAAGGGCGGTGTCTCAGCATCTTTGGATCCCCAAGGCTGGCACCTGTGAGGCATCCGGTAAGTCCATCTGGAGGAATAAGGAAGGATTGCTCTGGCCCCAGGGTGATGACTTTGTGGCCTGTGTATATGTGACGCCAGCAGGAAGTCATACCAATGGAAACCAAGTGCATCAATTCTGTGTTTGGGAGTCTCCCTCGTGGGAGTAAATGACAAGAGTTGTCAAGAATGGGTGGACATGTTGGCAAAGGAATGGGTGGGGTGAGGCAGTGGAGACCCAGCCCCTTTGCCCCATCCAAGAGCCCAAGACCATTTGATTGGGATGGCTGGTTTCTGTCACTCTTTTTTAAACTTTTGGGCTTTCTGTGATGAAGGAGTATCATCAATACATCTCTGTGTCCTAACCCAGGACCAAGCATAGAATGGCCAACTCCATACATAGCTGTGGCCTAGAAAACCACCCGTGGGATCTGCCACCCCCAAGCTTCTGTAGGCATGCTTTTGTTCTCCCCAAACTAGCTTCCGATCCCCTCAGAGGCCTCTTCTGCCCAAGCCCTCCCTGGCCGCTTCATCTTCATCATCAACTCTTCCTCCTCTCTTTCGCTTCTCCCCTCTCCCCAAGAGAAACCTGGGGAGACAGAGCTCTGAAGAGAGTCGCCTGCCCAGATCTGATCAAGACTCAAGTGAGAGGCAATGACTTGTGAAGAAATCCTGGTCCCGTCTAATGGAATTTTCCCAAAATAAATTCATGTAAACAACTTCCCACAAAGAGGCAGTCAGGGGAGCTGGGCGTGTAAACGGCAGGAACAGTCGCAAGTACTATGGGCTCCAGGGGTGCCGTGTCGTCTGGAGGGGGGCTGTGGGGAGACTCCCTTTAGCAAAACACCTTTGGCTCCAGTCCTTCTGACATCATAATGTCAGCCAATTCATTAAATTAAAAAAAGTCCTTATTTTAGTATCATCCCCCAAACATAGCAACACCACTTGGTAGCTAAAGATGGATTTTGCTTTAAAAAAAAATTTTTTTTTTAAAAAATTGCACTTCTATCCAAATCAACTGGGAGATGATCTGGATGCTTGGAGAAGGTGGGGAACAGGGTTGGGGTGAGATGGGAGGGGGAGAGAATGGGGAAAAGAGAGGGTAGCTGCCGAAGTGGGAAACGATATATTTTTGTTGTTTTGTGATGAGTGTGAGCGAACTCACGCCATTCCTAGAATTAAGATGAAACAGCTACTTTTCTGAAGACACTCAGAAAGACACGGAATTCCTGTGGCCCGGATGTCCCTGGCCACGGCCCAATGGGGGGACTGCGGAGGGCTGGATGGTTCACAGTGGAACAGACCAAGTTTCCGGAGGCAAGTGTTTGCAGAGTATCTTCTTGGGACACGCCTTTCCCTTAGACATTTTTCCCAACCGAATTGGACTTGCCCAAACCCAAACTGTTTGCAGGATCTGGGTTAGGTGATTTTTTTTTTTTCCTCCTCCCTTTCATTACCAGGACTCGGAGAGAGAAGACATGATTTCAGGTTAGGTCTGGCCACAGTGACATTTCTCTCAGACTTTTCAGCAGATCACTTAACTCCTCGGAGAATCAGTTTCCTCCGCTGTACCCCGAGGACCTGGAAGAGTTACCCCTGTTCTGTGTCCAAAAGCGAAGCTCAAGCTAAGACTTAGCAAAAAGGTTCTGGGACTTTACGATCGGGTCTTTCATTTGGAGGTTTGCTTAAGCCCCATTTCTGATCAGTTGGGTTTCGATGACAACTCAGTTCTCATGGCAGTAGGCGGAATCAGGGGTAGAGAAGCCACAGAGAGGAGAGAGCTTGAGACATAGAGGTAAGAAGGGACAGAGGGAAGGTGAGGATACCAGGACTTCAAGACTGCTCTATTTTTCTAGCTAAGCTTGATGTCTGGCGCTTATGATGTTGAAGATGATGAGTCTGTCTGACTGGCTCTAGGTCTTCATTTTTCACCTCCTGGGGAGTAGGTAGGTATGTGTGGCTGCACTCAGTTCCACGTGACCTTACAGTGCCGTCTCACTGTGAGTGGACGCATGCCTTCCCACCCCGTCCATGTTGACTTGGCTACCTGATTTGTTTGGGCCAGTGGGATGCTAGAGGCCTGCTCAGAGGTCGAAAATAGTCTTGTGCAATGTGGCCTCTTGTGCTCCTGAGATCTGCTCTGAGAAGAACATTCCCTGGTCACTGCTGGTCCAAGAAGAATGTGTGGACCCATGGATAGGTCTGAACTCAACCCAGAGCCCGGAGCCAAGCCAGCCGACCTGCAGCCCGACACAGCTGCCCCAGCCAACTCATCCGAGAGGGACACAATAAGTGTTTGTTGCCGTAGGTCACTGAACTCTGGGAAGGTCCAGATGCAGCCTTCTTGCAGTCTGACCCTTGGAGGATGGCAACCAGGCGTATGCACGTGTCCTTCCACGGCAATAGAGATCGACGGGCCAGGGTGTGCCTGCGATGCCCAGGCTCTCAGTCAGCAAGGCCTCTGTGCAGAGTGAGGAGGCCCATGCTGACTAAATCCAGGTCCCCTTTAAAAAGCATCACCTCTCCTGCACTAGAACAGCTTGTGCCTGCAATAACACAAGTAGAAGATAAGATGTAGAATCATTTCTTGAGAAGAAAAGCTTGCTTTCTGAAGTCAGGTCATATCTGATTCCACGTCTGACTTTGCCATATTATAACTTAGGCAACTCGCTCAGTTTTGCAGAATCTTAGATACCTTGTCTTTGAAATGATGGATAGCGATGATCTTTATGGGAATGTGCCGTGTGAACATTTCTAGCATAGCACCTTGTGAGTACTTAATACATCTACCAATTAGTTTTAGCTGTTGTCCTCAATGGGAGATGATGTTTATGTCAGTAAAGCAACATCACCACCGAGGGTCAAGCATAGAGAAATTGTAGGTCCCGAATGCTAGAGGTCTTCTCTGAAGGAAGAGTCCTTGTAGGGACCTCCAGGAAGCTGGGGTTGAGTGCGATGATCTCAGTCCTGTCACCTAAGTGAGGTGATAATGTCCCTTTGGAGTTCTTACACTCTGTTCTCCACTGAAAGACGTCTGTCTTCCTTGTCTTCATCAGTAGAAGCCGAGGACTTCTGGGAACCCCCTACGTTGGCTTGAGGAAGGGGGTGGGGTCAAGGAGTAGAGACAGAGCCATTATTTTATTTTATTTTTCTCAAGACAGGATCTCTGTGTTGGACTTTGACGGCCTCTGTCCTCATATTCTCTGGCTTGGTGTAAGGGCTGGTGAACTTCATTCTTTGCATCCTTTCAGAGCTCTACCCACTCCAGCCAACATTGCCACGGCTGCTCACGAAGTTTCCGAGGCTAAGATGTCAGACTTCAGAGCAACTCATGGCTTCCTCTGAGACATTTGATTGGATTTTACACCTCGTAACTCTAGGAGGGAAACAGGAGAGGACCTTCAACCCCATTGTGGAAGAAGCTGTCAGCAATCATAAACTCAGCTGCACATGTGCTCCACTTGTGTGTGTGTGTGTGTGTGTGTGTGTGTGTGTGCATACATGGGCATGTGGAACCCAGAGGTTGGGTGTCTTCCTTGATTACTTTCAATTTATTTTTTGAGGCAGGGTCTCTTGTTAAATCTGGAGCTCACTGATTCAATTAAAATGGCTGGTCAGAGAGCTCTGGGGATCCATCTGTCTTTGCCTCCCCAGCACTGGGATTATAGGTACACGCCATCGCACCCAACATGCATGGGGATCTGGACTCAGGTCTTCATCACTCGTTACTGACTGATCCATCATCCTAGTCTTCAACTTGAATGTTGATTTCCAGCCCCTATTCTGTTGCAAGGGGTAAACTTGATCGATGGTCAGTTCTGTTTCCCTGGAGTCTTTCTTCTGCCAACAGTTTTATTTTTTTAGGATTTTGTTTCAGTTCAGAGAGGCAGGTCTTCCTGCTCAGGTCTCCACTGAGAAGTTTCCGGGCCCATACGGCCGGCCCTTGGATAATGCAAGTCACTTCTGTCTCATGACCTCGGGCTCAGGTGAAGGCGGTCTGGCTCCTTCAGATCTTCCCCGCTGGATGGGGACCAGTCGACTATCTGCTCTCGGGCTATGCTGCTGGTCTCTAGCTCAGCAAAGCTGCGTGGAGTCCCCCCTTCTCTGGACGTGACATCGTCTTTTCCAAGGCTCCATTTGGGAATCGAGGGACAGGTCTCCACGCTCAGGCTTCACAAGCAGGGCATTCAGAGCTTGTTATGTCCCCCAGCCCATCTCTATTGTTAGCGATCGTTTATTCTTCACTTGCTGCGTCTTGGATACTCTCAGTGCAGACGGAATTAGATGCTAATTCCCCAAATGTGTGATAGTCAGTCATGAAAGGTGCTTCCTGATCAGTCCCATGAGGCTCCACATCGGTGCGCTGAATCAGCCTGTGGTTCTCTAGGAGTTTTCCACTCGGAACTCCCTCCTTTTCAAGATGCAGCTTCCACGTTGCTGAATGTGTTGGCGTCAGGCCAGGGGTCCCTGAAGGGTATTAATTCATGCTAACAGGATCATATGTTATTGGCTAGAATTCAGAATGGTCATGTTTATCTGCAAAAGCAGCTTGAGGATATAGTTTATCTGCAGCCTGGGCCCAAGGGAATTGGTAAACACCTACGCTGTCTCTATCATATTGTTTCTTCTTCCTATGTGGTGTGTGTGTTTGTTTTGTGTGTGTGTGCATGAATGATGGACATTGATGTCAGATGTCTTCCTCAACCGTTCTCCAGTTATTTTTTGAGACGGGGTCTCTCCCTGAACCTGGAGCTTATTGATTCAGTTAGCTTGACTGGTCAGCAAACCCTAGGGATTCCCCCGTCACTGTCTCCCCAGCTCTGGAATCATAAGCATGTGCTACCACAATTAGCTTTTTTACCTGGGTGCTAGGGATCAAGTCTCAGGTCCTCATGACTGCATGTTAAGCACCTTTACTGATTGAACCGTCTCCCTAGCCCCTGAACTGTTACTTCTTTGTACGGAGAGTCCTTTAGTCGATCTTGGCTTAAATGACCTAATTCAGACTCATCATTTTGAAAATGGAAAACCTTTTTTTGGTGGTTGTTATTATTCTGATATAGTTTTCCTTCTCTGAGGAAACAGATACTATAAATCCAGTTGCCTGATGAATAAGGATCTTGAGACACAGAAAATATCATGGGGAAACAAACTGAAGAGTATTTCCCAATCTTAGGGATGAAGGCACTTGGTGATACTTGTATAACTGGTAAACGCCGGAGCCAGGGTCTGGTCTAGAAACCAGGGCTGTCTAATACAAAGTACCTCAGTCCTTTTTGAGTCCAGGAGAGACCAAACTCATCTGTGGGTGTTTCCTGGACACAGCGAAGGAACAGGGGTGAGACAGGTGAGCTCAGAGACCTGAAGACTCTCAGGAGGCTTTCGTGGGGATCTGCTTCCTGGTAGATTCATGCTGACTGGCCCTCTCATCCACTGGTTCAGACTACGGTCTCAGTTCTATTCACCCCATTGTGAAGAACCCCGTCTTTAGTAGCCCACAGGCTCCCCAGCACCCCATGCTCTGCTGTTGCTGTTGACAAGTCCAAAATGATATCGAAAGTGAGTTGGGAGTCACTGGTTGTTTAAAATCCACATTTCAACCAACATTTATTGCCCACCCCTATTATATGACCCATTTTGTGAGTTTTTAGGTCTATACAATGAAGAAGACTATCGTAAAATCAGACAAACTCATGTGTAGTAAACTCTGGTTTGGTTGCTCAGGAAGAGAACAGTGCGTTAGTGAGTTAACACTTCCAGGTATATCCCCCATCACTTATAAAGTGAGACAAATATGGGGGGGAGGCAAGGTACTTCTCTCAATGGCATGCCCACTGATATCTGAATCATGCTGTAGTAAGTACTCAGGCACATTCCATCGAAGGCAACCCGCGTGAAACCCAGTGGCCCACACGTGCGGAAAGACAAGATAATAGGAGTGAGACTGGAGGAAGAAGAAGGGTGGCAATGGGAAGAAGAGGGGAGATGGATTGGGGATTGAGGTGTAAAAATATTATAAATTTACTATATTCATGTGTGAAACACTAAAGGAATGAAAAAAGTATAATAAGGATTTTAAAAGATTTTATTTGTTGAGTGTGTGTCCATATTGTATCTATGTGAATCCGAGGGCACTGAGTATGCTTGTGGAGGTACGAGGATGACTTTGGGAATCACCCCAGATTGTTTACCTCCTTTTAGGCTTGCTCTGGAGTTTTCCCAGATTCTGCCTTCTAGGGTCAGAAGTTCAGGCCACTGCCATTTCTGCTTGGAGATTTTTACATGGGATCTGAACTCAGGACCTTCTGCTTGCGAGGTAGAGGCTTAATCCCTGAGCCACCTCTCCAGCCCACGATTTTTTTTAAAAGTGGGAGAAATAACCCCGCTTCTCAGAGATGCTTCTCACGGTGGCTCTACAGCTCAGTTCGCCCGTCCATCACAAACCTCCCTCTGCCTTCTTCTTAAAACAGTAGTTTCTCCTGGTTTTCCTTCTTCTCAATATCTTTTACCAGTTCTTGTTTCTCCACTTGCTTTCTGTTTGTTAGAGAGGGCAGGGTCTTCAATCTTGAGATCCTGATTTTCCTCTCTGGCCATTATCTCTGGTTAAGGGGAGCCTATCCATTCTCACGTTAATAGATGCAATCTAAATGTTCTAACAAGCACATAACCTTTAGATGTTTATTTCTCGAAAACATGCAGATTCCCTTGTGGAACCAGGTGTCTGGCATCTCCACTGCTGACTTGTGATTTCGCTGACCCTCAGGCAGTCTTTCTCAGTGAAGGGGAATCGTCATCCTTCCTCTCTTCCTCAAATGTCACACCCGGCCCATGGCCAAGTTCACTGCTTGTAATATTAATCGCAACATCTCCACCATGGCTGTGCTAGAACCGTCTGCTTTCTTCCTTAACGGCCACTTCCGTCCTGATGTTCTCAGTTCTACCCTTATGGTTATTAGCAGACGGATCTTTCGAAAGCACAGATTAAGTCATGTCTGCATTCCCTGTCCCCGAACACTCCCCTGGGTCTCCCACTGACACACGGTAAAATTCAGTCCCTCACGTGGCCCTGTGGGAGCCTGCAGGGGCTGGCTCTCTCTGCCTGATTTTCAAATTTGAGCTCGGGGCCACTTCTCTCTGGCTGACCACGTGGCAGCCACCCCGACTCTCCTCTTCCAGTTCCCGATGGCTCCCTGTTCTTGGAACTCGTTCTCCTAGCTCATCACCTCGTTTCTGCACATCCTTTTCGTCTCAGCTTTAAATGTCACCACTCCCAGCCTAATTCCATGACTTCCTCTTAGTCCTTTTATTCTTCCCGTTAGCACCACCCTTACAGCTCTCAGTCAGGGATTATCTAATCCTTTGCGTCCTTTCATAGCGTGATAGTTCATTTCCTCTGCTGATTGTAAGCTCCCTGCTTGATTGTAAGCTACCCGCAAGGCACACAGTAGATGTTTAAGAAATGTTTTTTGCGATTCATGTGCCCGGTCGCTCTGTGTCCTTTACTGTACGGACTTGTCTCATCTTTACAGCAACCTTATTTTTTTACTCTTAAAAACAATGGACGTCTGAAGGGTTTAAGTAACGTGTGCAAATGCACCCAGTTTGGAAGTAGTGAATTTGGATGTGAGTGGCAGTCCTGGGCTCTTCAGTTCTGTCTTTGCTGAAGAGTTGGGTGTGCATGTTAGGAGACGGAGCTGCCTTGGGGGGAGTGTGATAGTTTCTCACTTCTTTTGAGACCTGTCCTTTAGCCCCCTGCATCACACCTTCCTCCAATTGACTCGGGAGTTGTAGAGGTGGTGGTGGTGATGGTGGTGTGATTGGAGAGAGCTGAAGCTTCAAACCTGGGGAAAGGGGGAGCTTTAGATCACAGAGAGTAGAATCACTACTCAGAGGATTGGGGCAGAAGGTATCATTGGTGCTGAAGTACCTCCTGGGTAACAGGGTACAGTATCTCCTTTTCTGGGACCCTTGGGAAAAGGGACCAGATAGAAGATTAAAAAATTTTTAAAAAATATGGCATTGAATTTAAAAAATGCATTTCTGACCCTTCATGCAGGGGAGGCAGCTCAGAAGATGCTGCGAGCAGGTGTGGAGAAGCCGGTTCACTGACTCTGCTCCGTCTGACTTCCCAGCATCCTCTGCTCAGACTGTTCCTTTGTCCCCAAGTTCTCTAAGCCATACCCTCGCAGTCCTGGCCATGTGCCATGTCCTTTCTGCACCCGTCCCTTACAGGTTGATCTCAGCCTCTTCGAGGCCAGTGATTGGGTAGTCTTCATTCTTGAATTTCCCTCACACCGCATTAACGGCCTTTGATATGTTCTTTCACGTGTTTGCTGAACCCACCTGACTCCTCCAAGGTGCACATCTTCTGTGATATCTAAGCCATACAACTCAATAGATCACCTGGTCCATTGCATCCAAGCTTGTTGTTTATTCTTATCTCTCCCCAGTTAAATGACAGCTCCTTTGGGAGCAAGGGCCACAGCAAACCCGTCTTGGTATCCCAAGTGCCCAGCACTTGTGTTGAATGAATGAATGGTCTCTTTGCCTTGCTATTCTCCAAGAGCCTCAGTTCTGCTAGTTGCTTTCCCACAGGTCTGGCTTTGGAGCAGAGATCATGGGAAAATCTTAGGGTTTATGAGACATATTTAAGGTGCTATCTCTTGACCAAGTTCCCATTAGGATCAGACACATTTGAAAAATTATCTAATGCAAACCAGAGGGGACCCTGGGGTCCATAGAAGCATACAGGCAGGAGAGTAGGAGGGAGTGGGAGAGACAGAGGAAGGGAAGGAAGGGAATGGGAGGGAGGGGGAATGGAGGGAAGCAGGGATGAGTACTCAATATGCTTGTAAAACTAGAAAAATAAAAAAATTGTCTAATGCATCTACAAAATGTTCATCATGAGACCTTTATTTATTTCATTCTTGATATCTACAGATAAATAAACAGGCTCAGGGAACCGTCTTTTCTAAGATGGACTGAACATCCATTCATCTTCTTGCCCACCTACCAGCTCTCCTTCCTTCAGGGATGAATTATAAGTAGGTCAGCTTCTGCTTCCTTCCTGGCTATGGGGGCTCTTTCAATTGGATCCCATTAGGGGAGCAGCCTTCTTTTAGTGATGTGAGCCAGGCTATCTACATTCCTAGTTTTCAGGCTGGCAAAAGTGCCAAGTCACCTGGGACTCGTGCCAGATCATGTGCTGACCACCAGGTGGTGCTATTGGCCCAACATAGAGTCTCGCTGACTAGCAGCCTTTTTAAAGAATTGTTCCCCAAACCCCTGCCCCGAGTTGTCATCTGCCTAAGGTGTGTGTTCCTAACTCACCTCATCTGAGTCCCAGATCTGCCCAAGGAAGTAGTCACCTCCATCCCACAGAGGTCCCAAATTTCAGCGATTGGAGCTAAGGTGTCAGGGAGGTTTGGTTCTAAATCTCGATATTGTTGAAGCCCCAAAAGGCAAATCTACCTGAGCTGTGAGCTGCTCTACCTTTAGGCTTCCTGTTTCACTCAAGGAGAGATCCTTGTATAGGCTCAGGCATGAGCTTTAAAGATCCAAGGCCTTCAGTAGCTCTCGGGAGAAATAGGGGCATCTCTGTGCCATGCTGGAACTGGGCATGGATTTTTGCTTGAGAAAGTGGAAACAGCACACTCACTTTATAATTATGGGATAATTTATGTGACCTCACTGGAACATCTTCTGAAATTATACATCAGCTTTTCTTTCTTTCTTTCTTTTTTTTTTTTTTGAGATAAGATCGAAGGCATTCTAGATTGGTCGTCCACTCCAGATAGCCAAAGATGACCACCTTTCTACCTCCTTAGTTCTGAGATCACAGGCCTGCACCACATAAATGTGCAGGAGAATGTAGATAGCCTGGCTCACATCACTAAAAGAAGGCTGCTCCCCTAATGGGATCCAATTGAAAGAGCCCCCATAGCCAGGAAGGAAGTAGAAGCTGACCCACTTATAATTCATCCCTGAAGGAAGGAGAGCTGGTAGGTGGGCAAGAAGGTGAATGGATGTTCAGTTCCTCTTAGAAAAGATGGTTCTCTGAGCCTGTTTATTTATCTGTAGATATCATAAACCACCGGTTTATGCTGTATTGAGGGTTAAACCCAGAACTTCATGCATGCTAGACAAACACGCTAACAACTGAGTCACATCCCCAAACCTTCAACTTTCCCGTGTATATCCTCATTTCTCAAAGGCTTGGTGCTGGTCTATGTGAGCTGCTGACAGAAACACACTCTGCAGGGTGAGGGGAAGGTACAGGAGAAATAGATACCATTTCTTAGAGTACTAATAAAGTGATCGCTCAGAGGCTGACATCCCAGGACAGTGGGGGTGAGGCCATGGCATAGTCCATTGGCCACGAGGAAAGCGTCTGCGAGTGGCTTAAGATGTGTAAAGGATGATGTGCTTGCTGCTGCTTCAAATCCTCAAAACAGCCCTAGAGGAAGGATTATTGGTCCTCATTTTGTAGATGAGTAGGGACAGACACAGTGTGGTTTCAAGCTGTGGAGCCAAGTGTCTTAATGACAGGCCACTATATGCCTAGCACATCTCTGCACTGCTGTAGGTGCTCAGCTCTGCTGTCCAACCCACAGTCACCTGACTTGTACCCACAGAAGCCCCGAGGATTGGAAAATTAGTCGTGAGCCCTTGGGGTTCTCCTCAAAGACATCCTTGGGATAGGGGACATCCCTACATCTTACATGTCTTCTATCTCTTGGGGGCATCTCAGTGGTTACCTTCCCATGTCCCTTGGGATGCTAAACTACCCTGTGACCCCTTGTTCTCTCTCTTTTGCCCTGTTGCCTCAGGTTGCCTGACGACCTTTGGAAACTCCTTATAGGTCTGACCCTCCTGCTAGGACTTATTCTTGCTCATGAAGATGTTCTTCCTGGGCTGGAGAGCTGGCTCATTAAGACTCTGCCTCAAAGCAGAAGGTCCTGAGCTCAGATCCCAGGTCTCATGTTAAAAAAATGCCAGGCAGAAACGGCAGGAGGCCATACTTCTAGCCCTGGTGGGCAAAGCCTGGGAAATCCCAGAGCGAAGCAAGGAGGAAGGAGCAATCCAGGATGATTCCCAAAGTCATCCTTGGTCCCTTCATAGGGGCATACAGCACGCACGCGCACACACACACACGCACACACACACACACACACACACACACACACACACACACACACATACATACACACACATACATACACACGCACACACACACAGGCACACACACACATACACACGCACACACACACACATACATACACACGCACACGCACACACACACACATGCACACACACACATACACACACGCACACACACACGCACACACACACATACACACGCACACACACACATACATACACACGCACACACACACGCACACACACACACACGCACACACACACATGCACACACACACATACACACACACACATACACACACACGCACACACACACGCACACACACGCACACACACACACGCACACACACACGCACACACACACATACACACACATACACATATACACATACACACACACACACACATACACATATACACATTAAATGAATATTTAAAAATGAAGATGCTCTTTCTCCCTCTTGATTAATTTCTCCATGTTTTCTTCTTCTGCATGGGTTTATAGTCAACATCTGCAAAGAATGCAGTGCTTTTCTTGCTTATCAAGAAGGAAGTGAGCTCCAAGAGGACCGCTGGGACTGCTCATGACCCTCCTGCCTCAACCTCCCATTGCGAGAATTACTGACAAGCACTACAATGCCCAGTTTAGGGCTAACTCCCCCCCCCTCTCTCTTTCTCTCTCTCTCTGTCTCTGTCAGCTTCAGGTATAGTTCCTCAAGGGCCACCCACCTCGTTTTTACAGGCATGTTTTTACATGGGTGTTGGGGGTTGAACTAGGGGCTTCATGTTTCCAAGGGGCACTAGAGCAGGCTAGACAAGTCCTTTACGGACTGAGCTGTCACGGCTCCCTAGACCCCCAGGGCCAAGTGTTTTGAAACTGTGTTGCTCCCCGTACGTTCCTGGAGGGAATGTCACCGAAGGGAAAAGAGCACCAGAAAGGGGGCGGCTTCTAGGGAAGAGGTTGCACCACAGGTGGAATGAACGTCCCTGCCCTGCGTTTTGGGGCTGGGGCTCTCGTGTAGGATTAACTTGCTGTGGAGTTGAGCAACCCTCAGGCTGCAGGTAGAACTCAGCGGTTCTCTTGCCCCGGGGGGAGTCTGTGCTTCTGTACCTTGGCCCCTCGGTTCTCCTGGGTGAACTGAGAGGAGGTGACTGTGACAGGAGTCACTGGCTCAAGGGTCCTTCTGCAGCTGCTCTCAGCTGGCTTGGAGGGGGGGCCCCTTAAGAGCTGGGAATCCCCCTTTCACTTTATATCCCTCAACCTCATTGTGATGTTCAAGGTTTGGGCTTCACTGGGTGTCACTTATGCTGCTATTTACTTGATGTAATTCTTTATATCGACTTACTTTTATTTATTTTTAATTTTAATATTTTATTTATTTATTTTTATATGTGTGTGTGTGTGTGTGGGAGGCACTGTGTGGCCCCGTGGAGGACCAAGGGTGACTTTGGGAATCATCCTGGATTGCTTCTATCTCCTTTTTAGCACTGGGATTTCCCTGGCTCTGCCCACCGGGCCTGGAGTGCAGACCACTGCCACTTCTGCCTGGTATTTTTTTATGTGGAACCTGGGATCTGAACTCAGGACCTTCTGCTTTTGAGACAGAGTCTTAACCCCTGAACCATCAATCCAGCCCTTGACTTACTTTTAGACAGTGTTATTCCTTTCCTGATGCCTGATTAATTACAGTCATGAAATCACTAGCTCATTCATTCACTCATTTATTCCTGCAACAAATCTTTTTTTTTAAATTTTTTTATTATTTATTCAATTGTGCGTGTGTATGTGTATGTGTGCATGTATGTGTGTGTGTGTAGAACCACGGACGAATTCGGGAACCACCATAGACCACCTCCTCCTTGTTTACTCTACCCCGGGATTCACAGGCTCCGTCCTACCAGGACCAGAAACGCAGGCTGCCCCCGCTTCCGCCCCGTGTCTATACGTGGGGTCTAGGATACAAACTCAGGACCTTCTGCCTGCAAGGCAGAAGCTTAACCCTGAGCCACCTCTCCAGCCCCTGCAACAAATCTTTTAAAAATATTTATTTATTTGAGTAAGATGAGGAAAAGGAAGAGAGAGAGAGAGAGAGAGAGAGAGAGAGAGAGAGAGAGAGAGGAGAGAGAGAGAGAGAGTGAGAACACACATGTACACCACAGTGCACAGGTAGAGTTCTTTCCTTCTACTATATAGGTTTCTGGGGCTAGAACTCAGGTCTCCACATTTGTGAGTAGGCAGCTTACCTGCTGAGGGAAGTCTTACCTGTCCCTTGCAACAAATTTTGACTCGAAAGGTACTGTTCTAGGTACTAGGAACTAAAACAAGGAAACAAACAAAAAAGCAGGCACAATCTCTACATCTGAGATTACATGATTTTGGAAGACGTAGGGGAATAAATTACATAGTTAAGAGGACTTCAAGTGATACTAACAGCTCTGAAGAAATTGACAGGATAATGTATTAGATCCATTAACTTTTTTTTTTTTTTAAAGACAGGATTTGCTCTACACCATGTTGGACTGGAACTTACTGTGCAACCCAGATTGGCTTTGAATTTATGGCAATCCTCCTGCATTAGCCTATTAGCAGGAGACTCCTAACACCCAGCTGTCAAAAATATTGATCTGTGGGAAAATTGTGATTTTTTTGCATTTCAGCTCAATACATACACATACCACACACACACACACACACACACACACACACACACACACACACACACATTTCATCTCAACATACACAACACGCATAGCACACACATAACATGCACAATACATACAATGCATATACACTGAAAATGTTTAAGTAACATTATTACTTATCTATAATCCATAGAACATACCTTTTATGTTCTCTTATATTTTGTTTTTAACCATTCTAATTAGGGGCCACTGAAGCCTGATCAGTGGCTTGTAACCTACCAGTGGCTCGTAGCAACACTGGGACATCCGACTGGTGCGGAGAGGTCAGGCAGGTGGCCCGGCATAGGAGCTGTGTGGGGATCTGGGGGAAGAACGTCGTGAAGGGTCAGCACTAAAGGCCTAAGCGGACAGACTGTGCTGGCCTGCTTCTCTTTCCCCTTCTGCCTTCTATCCTTTCCTCCTCCTCTTCCTCCTCTTCTCCTTCTCTCCACGTATATTTTATATGGTCCATGCATTTTAACAGATGGTCAAAAATGTCTTTTTGCTGTTATGAGAAATCGCCACCAGCACAGGAGCTTACGCAGCAGATTTGTTGAGTGACTTTTCTGGCATTCGGGAGTTCCGGGGGGTGACTGGACTGCCTTCCTTCTGGCCTTTTCCAAAGCTGCCAGCTTCCTAGGTTCACAGCTCTGCCCTATGCTGGCCTTGCTGCCATCTGCATGCCCAAGCTTCTCTGACCTCGTGCAAGTACCTACATTGGGTCATCTGGGTGACTGACCCCCCCCATAAGTGATCATGACTCTTAGCATCTCTGATAGACCACCTTTGCTATGTAAGGAAATACAGTCACAGGTTCTGGAGACCCGGGTGTAGTTGGTTATCTCTGGGGCATGGTCATCATTCAGCTGTCCTCCTGGGTCCAGCAGCTGTGTGGCTCCTGGCCAGCCAACATCTATCACAGAGATTTCCCATGCGGGGCTTTGCACACTTTTCTGCTTGCAGGGAGAACTCATACGTATTCACTAACTACTTTTACAAGTGCCAAGAGCCCCTTTCCCCCTTGCCCTTCTTCCTCTGCATTTCTAGAAGTGCCACCTTGGCCATGGATAAACGGGCCAGTACTTACTGATTGGCTGGTCTGGAAATCTCACACCTGATCCAGTCCTGCATGAGCGACCCCACCTAAGCTGGGGGAACTTAATGTCCTACACTCAACCTCGCCCATCTGGGATATGGGCAGGGAAACACCCCTAACCCTTCTCCTCTGTGGCTTCAGATGGTGGGTGGATTGTGGCTCTTCAAGAGAATGGTTTTGCCCTCACGGTGTAAGTGAAAACCAGGCATCTGCTCTTCCTGCCTTACAGATGAGGAGCCCGAGGCGTTCACAAGTCAGCAAGTAAAACAGACCAGAGCACAGCAATCCCAGCTTCTCTTTGCTGCCGGCATTTATTTACTTATTTATCTATTCTCATGGTGCTGTGGATCAAACCAGGGCCTCATGCATGCTAGGAAAGTGCTTTACCGCAGGCCCATCCCATCTCTCATTTGTTCTTTTAATTAATGAGTTAATTAGTTTCTGTGTGTGTGGAGGGGTGTGCACACCCATGTGCGCATGTGTGGAAGCCAGAGGTTGACAGTAGATGTCTTTCTCTGTTGCTTATCATTACTTTTTGGGAGTATCTCATTGAACCCGAAGCTTGTCCTAACTAGGTTAGACTGGCTGGTCAGCAAGCCCCCCAGAGTCCTCCTGTCTTCCCCTCCCTTCTGTGTTTCTACATGAGTGCCAGGGATACAGAACTCTGGTCCACTTGCTTATGTGCCCAGCACTTTGGCAGCTGAACCGCTTTACCAGCCCCTCTTCTTTACTTGTAAGGATCTACCCCTGGAGCTTCAGGGGACTTCTAGAAGAACTTGCTAAAAGGAAGAAAGGGCCACTGTATTTTGTGAGGTGTCCAGGGACAAAAATTACTAAGCTGTGCATGGAGACAGATTGAGCTTGGCCTAGGGGAAAAACCTGAGTTAGCGTACACCAGGATCAGCTGCCTGGGGAGAAATAAGGAGCCAATCCTTGTCACTGTTTCTGAGCAGAGGCCGGACTTGGAAATTGTTAACCTGATTTAGATGATCTCTGAGTTAAAGGTTTAGCCACAGGCTTTGGGAACCAGCCCAGGATACGGAAGTCTTCCTCATCCTTCCCTCCTCCTCCAGCTTCCAACCCCAGGGCTTTGGAGGAGGGAACAAGAGAAAAAGGGGGTACCAGGATGGAGCCTTGGGTCTCATAATGGAGAGGGGCGATGTAAAAGAAAACCTGGGCAAGAAGCTCC
The DNA here is from genome assembly GCA_023101885.1 of Typhlomys cinereus. Lineage (NCBI taxonomy): Eukaryota > Metazoa > Chordata > Mammalia > Rodentia > Platacanthomyidae > Typhlomys > Typhlomys cinereus. The sequence goes on along the minus strand of JALPQD010000352.1, from coordinate 939,048 downwards.
CCCCCCTCAGGAGATAACAATCGAATCATGTACATTTCAAGTGGATTTCTCCCAGCCCTAGTAATTTTCATATGAAAACTCAGGGGAGATCTTGCCATCTGTTTCTCCTTTCAGGACAGAAACCAAGAGACTATTTACATATTCCTAGGGTCCTATCACCAATTAAATCTTTTCAGAGCCTCCACCCTCCCTGTCCCCCCTCTCTCCACTCCCTCCCAGTTGCCTCCGCATTTAGGATTAGGTTTCCTGGCAGAACTCGGTTTCTTCTCTCTTTGGTGATTTATTTCTTTAGTTGGATTTTTTTTTCCACCTCTGGCCTGGGCAGTCAGGCCTTGGTGTGTCCACATGCTATCCTCAGGAAGTGGCCCTGTTTGAAGATCCTCCTCGGACTCCGCAGCGGAGCTGGAGAGCTAACCTGGAGCGCATTCCTCCAGATTCTGTCGCCCGCCTGTCCCGAGGCAGCCTGTCTCCCTATCATTCCTCCACAGCGCCAAACCCCTCCTTCCCCCATTTGTATCCTGACCCCATCCCCACTCCTGGCCTTGACAGAGCTTCTGCGGGGAGAATGCACTGGGGGCCTATGCAGGGCCTGGGAAGGGCAGAAACAAGATGTCATAAGAGCAACTGGCCTGTTTTTATCATTGCCTGGAGACAGTCTTGTCCTGAGAGACCGAGGAATGTGCTGGGCTAGCTGAGCAAGTAGTACCTCACACTGTGTCGCTCAGCCTCAGGCGGCTGCAGCCTCCCTGTCCCATTCCTCAGTGCCTGCAGCTCCTGTCCTAAAGGTCTCTGGCGTCTCAGTCATTACCCCCACCGTGCATTAAGCAGTGCTGTGACCTGAGGGTACATCACACAGCCTTTCTGAGTCTCATCCAGCATGCCTGGCAAGGGACAGGGACCCTGCCTCAGGTGATTTGGACTAAACCAATGGGTGTTCATTAGGGCCACCAGGATCATTCCAGACACGACAGCTTCAGCTATGAGTAAGTTGGAGTCTGTGATTCCTACATCTCAGCACCATAGTGGGACAGTCCTGCCAAGGAGACATTCCATGGATTTAATTCAACACATCTGGAGTCTTGACTTTGTGTCTTGACGATGCTAGGTGCTAGGGACCCGGGATAGCCATGGGCTTCAAGTGCAGGGAGCCTTCGTGGATAACCCGATGGTTTGTCTATGAAGCAAAGGTATTCCACACCCTGAAGTGAGAAGATAATGGATGAGTTACTTAATTGACAGGCAGTACTGCCTAGTCAGGGAGACTAATCTCCAATAGTGCTGCCAAGGAGTGGGTAAACACACAATTCCATGTCGAAGGAGTTAGACGTCAAGCAGAAGAGATGAACTGAGAAACAGAGGCACAGAGTGGCCGTCCATAGCTCGACGGCCTCTAGGGCTGCTGGCCTGGCCTCTGTCCTCTTTGGCTGCTCATTAGTCTCATGACTTTGTACAAGGCATGCCACGTGTCCATTTCCACATGGAAGCATTGTCTGCGGCAGGGGCTAAACAGATTAGTATATTTAAAACTTTCAAAAATTTTTTGAGATAGTGTCTCACTATGTAGGTTAGGCTGCCTTAAGTGCCCAGCTCTCTGGCTTCTGCCTCCTTAGTGTTGGGGTGACAAATAGGTGTCACTGTACCTGACATGTTATAAGACGGGTGCAGTGCATGCGGTGACCTGAACCTGTCGCCTCAGTGCTCTGGAGGCTGAAGCAGGAGGATTGGGAGTTCTAGGCTAGCCTGGAATACACGGTGAGCCACTCTGAAAAACGAAGTAAACAACAGCTGGGGATGTAGCTCTGTGCAGAGTGGTGGCTGATGATGTGCAAGGCTCTTGGATCAAGTCCCAGCACCAGAAACCAACCAACCCAGATAGGGAAAAGATCACCAGGCGCCATATTGCCATTGAGCTCGGAGCATTGGCTGGCCGGCTCTACTGCCACTAGGAGGCAGTGGATTCTGCATGTGGTGTGAGTCTTCCCAGGAGGTGGAATGATGCTGGGCCTTGTCAGTAGAGGATGAAAGCAGAAGGATCTCAAGAAGATCCACATCCTTCTGAGAGACCGGTGAGGACTAATGCTGATGGGGATGAAAGGAGGGTGCTTTCCTCAGGGGTGCACCCATGGATCTGTGACACTTGCTGGCGCATGAAGAATGTCAGGCATGTGTCATCAGAGACAAACTAGAGAAGCACAGTGGGCCTCACAAGTGAATGATTTGAAAGTAGGAGCGCATCTGACAGGGGAGATGAAAGATTGTAAGGGGAAAAAGAAGGGGGATGGGACTTGGGACAAAGAGGTGAAATTTGAAAATATTATGGGATTCATTATATACATAGATGTAACATTAAAAAAAAAATAAAAAGAATGGGGTGGTGGTGGGGGAAGATGTCCTAAGTATGAATGGGAACCCGGGAAGGTGATTCAGGCAGAGGGCACAGTCAGAGTGAAAACTCAGGCTTCGATGAAGATCCACACTAATGGTTACAGTGTAAAAGGGCTGAAGCAGATAGGGCAGGCAGAGGCACTGGGTGGATGGGGGGAGTGTGTACCCCACCAGAGGATGTTGGTATCCCTTCTTTTGGACACATACTTTGGAAAGAGCAGCCAGGCTCAGGTGCCTCTCCTGGGAGCTTTGAAAAGTACCAGCGCCGTCTTGGAATCAGCCCAGGTGCCCATCCAGTCATGAATGGACGGGCTGAAGATCACCCTGTTAAGCAAAATAAGCCAGACTGAGAAAGGTGAGTAGGACATGTGAGAAAAAAAAAATAAAAGCAAGCAAGCTGGTGAGACAGCTCAGGTAGGGAAAACCTGGCAAACCTAGTGACTTGTCGATTCCTGGAAGCCCACAGGGGGGAGGGAGAGAGACCTGACTTTCAAAAGTTGTCCTCCGACCTCTGTGTGCCACTGGTGTGGGTGTGTTTCTCTCTGTCTGTCTGTCTCTGTGTCTCTCCCAACTACATACATAAAGTATTTAAAAAGTCATGAAAGACTTTTTAAAGATGGCTTTTGAGACTTTTAAAAGACTTTTGAGAGATGGCTCAGAGGGCCTCACAAGCAGAAGGTCCTGAGTTCGGATCCCAGGTCCTAGGTAAAAAAATGCCAGGGGTAGAAGGCAATGAGTGGCCTGCACTTCTGGCCCTGCTGGGCAGAGCTTGGAAAACCCAAGAGCTTAGCAAAAAGGAGGTAGAAGCAATCCAGGACGGGTCCTGAAGTCACCCTTGGTCTTTCACAGGAATACACAGTGTCCTTTGATACACACACACACACACACACACACACACACACACACAGAAATAACTAAATAATTAATTAATAGGAAAGCTGAAGGGGAATTGTGTGTGGGGGGGCTAGTAAGTGTACGTGTGTGTGCGCGTGCACTCGCACGTGTAACATATGAGTGTAGCAGGAAGGGTAAATGCAATAGAAGTTTCTTATATATACATGTACAAAAATGTCATAATGAAACACATTGTTTGATGCAGATAATACACATTAAAAAGGGTTAACTCCCCCTATACCCGGCCAGTGGGAATTTCTCTGGTTTGGAAGGAGAGAGAGGCTGCAGACCTTAGGGAAGGCCTTACTGCAGTCCACAGGCAGTGTGGCAAAGGAGTGGGACAGCGGGAAGGAAGGAGAGAGAGAGAGAGAGAGAGAGAGAGAGAGAGAGAGAGAGGGAGGTTTGCGGATTTTGCCAAGTGGCAATTAAAGGGCAGGCAGCAGGAGCCCAGGACGGTCCTCTGGTCCTCCTCTCCGGCAAGTGGCACCTCTCTGGAAGTACCCCTGGAGGCAAGGGATGAATGTTACGATCCAGGCCCTCGAATATGCGCATTGTGATAAGCAGTGGGGACCGTGAGTCTGGCCAGGGCGATTCCTGAATGCTCCCCATCAAGGCGCCGGTAACTCCATCTCCTCTGCTGTAGCTGCTGCTAATTCACCAGGCGCTCTCCCCAGGGCAGACTGATGTCGCGAGTTCATCGTCCTGGTGGTGGGGTGGGCTGGGGCTGAGTGAATAAGGATAAAGGGTCAGGCTTGTCAGCCTTTGAAATTAGAGCTGATTGTTTTTTAAGAATGTCAGATTTCAAAATGCATTTCTTGTGTTGATGCTGTGGAAAAATCTCACCCAGGTAGGGCAGGTGGTCTGCTTTTGGGGCCCCAGGGTCTGGGATGCCCCAATCCCAAGAATACTGGTCTAATCTTCCACTTTCAAGGTCCACAGACACCTGTCAGCCCTATGACGTCATGGCCCCGAGACTCCCTTTCCTAGAGACCCCCAAATCGCTCTTGTGAGGACTAAGCTGGGGCTGGCTGTGCATGGGGCTGCACTGTCGCTGGACTTTGTGTCTGGGCTGGCTCTTCTCTCCTTTGGGACGATTGTCTCTTGCCTTCGGCCTCCATTTCCCAATCACAAACTGTAAGAACAGCTGCTCTTCGAGATTTCTGTGTGTGCTAGCATCTTGGAGATTCCGGAGGATGAGGTTTTAGCTAGTGACAGGTTCTGAGACAGGAGGGCCGAGCTCTTTACTGCATGTTTCTAGACTATCCTATGGAGAGGACTCTAGATTTTTAAAAATAGAGAGATAAGTATTCGACACAGGTCCTTTGCACACCTCTGAGACAAGGGTTAGAAGGCCTTTGGTACAGGTGGAGATGCTGAAGCTTGGAGACCTGAGCAATTTCAGTAAGTTAAAAAAAGGATAAGTGCTAATTAAACCCCAATTGGAATCATAATGGCCCCAACTGGAATAACTGTAACTCGTGGGCACTGAGTATATATTACAGGTCATTTGGCCTTGCAGCCTGATGAGACTGGTCCTTCGAGGCTTGTCGTTAAGAGACCGAGTCCAAATCTGACAGGACCCTTGCTTGAAGCAGAGCACCTGGCCAGTGTCAGGTCTGGGATGCAGGCCCCGGTCTTGCTTGGTTTGGAAGCTAAAGACATCAGGACACGTCAAGTTGTGGAAGACCACCGGAGAGTGCCGCAGCGCCCACCACCCGTCAGCCGCAGGGCTTGGCTTTCAGGGTCAGCCGCGTGTCTCAGAGCCCTGCTCCGGGGGCTGCGGAAGAGGTGGCTGACAAATTCTGTGCCCTGTTCTCATCGCCGCCCTTCAGCACCAGGATTATACCAGAGGGTAGAGACTCAGTGGCATCCATCTTAGTCTACCAGGATGTGGCTTGGATAAAAGAAGAGGGAGTGACCGGATTTCCTCCCCAGAGGTTCTAAAACAGTTTGTTTTTATTAGCATATGTTAATTATATATAATCATAGCATTATGACATGTTCATGTTTATATATATATATATAATCAATGTATTTTATAGTCACCCCGATGCTCCCCTCCTGCTCCTGTGGAAACCTTCTGTCTTCCTGCCTAGTCCCTTTCTTTTTTTTCTTTTCCTTTTGTCTTCCTTCCTCTTCTCTCTCCTTCTATCCCTTCTTTCTACCTTCCCTCTTTCTATCTCCTCCCCTCTCCCCCTCCCCTCCCCTCTCCCCCTCCCTTCTCCTCTTCTCTCCTCCCCTCCCCTCCCTTCCCCTCTGCCCCTCTCCCCTCCCCTCCCCTCCCTTCCCCTCTGCCCCTCTCCCCTCCCCTCCCCTCCCTTCCCCTCCCCTCCTCTCCCTCTGTCATGTGAATTATTTTGGTAACTAGCCTTCATCTCAGGAAAGAAACTCACAGAGTTGAAGGAATGGCCTCCGAACTCATGCCACATCACTGAGGAAGTGTATCCACTATTTTTCTCATTGCTGTGACAAAATCCCTGAGAAAAGCCACTTAAGTGAGGGAGGAAAGGGGTTACTTAGGTTCACAGTTCGAGGGTCCTCTCCTCTCCGGCAGGCTGTGGCGGCAGGAACTTGAGGCACTGGGTCGCAGGCACCTGCAGGCAGGAAGCAGAGAGAGATGAATGCTTGTGTTCCGTTCACTGTCTTCTTTCTGTGCAGTCTGGGATGGCAACCAGCATTTAGGGTGGGTCTCCCCCTCAATTAAGCTAATCCAGAACCTTTCTGGTAGACTTGCCCAGAATTTGCTTCATGGCGATCCTAAATCTCATCAAGTTGACATTTAAGATGAACTAGTACAGAAAACGTGCCACAGAGCCTGTGTTTGTCATGAGGTGCTTGTCCTGGTTAGGAAAGGGAAGACATAGCATCGCCTCTGAGCATCTTTCATATTGAAGGCAAACAGGAAGACCTGATATGTACATAAATCTCTGTGATTGGCAGTCATAAATGTCAACCTAACAACTGGGAATTAGGCTTCTGCCGCATACCTGTGAGGAATTATCTAGATAAAGCAGGGCTCTGGTTGAGTCTGAAGGAGACGGTCTTGATCTGTAATTGATGTGAGAAGATCCAGCCCATAGTGGGTGGGACAGTCACCGGGCAGACCAGAGGGAGAGAGCTCTTCATGTACGTATAATGTGACTAGCTCCCTTAGCTCTTAATGTGTGTGTGACTCTCCTGTTAGGCTGGACTATAATGTGGAATTGTGGGATGAATAAAACCCTCATCTCCCCTAAATTGCTTGGGCCAGGGATTCATGGCAGCTACAAGCTATGAAACTAAAACAGTACCCATCTGAAGCAGTTCTTCTCTGCTATTGCTGTGAGACACCTACTGAGGCTAAAACAACTTAAAAGGGGAGAAAGGGAGATTCATTCGGCTTATGGTTCTGCGAGGAGATGCAGCCCACTATGGTAGAGAAGGCATGGCTGAAGCTGGGGTGGCTTAGTTAGCGCCATCAAGGAGGCTGAGAGCTGCAAACTGCTCAAGAGCAGACTCGCTCACTGAGGAAGGGCGGGACTAACCAACCTCAAGGCCCACCCCCTGTGACTGCCTTCCTCCAGCAAGGCTCCACCTCCTAAAGGTGCCATGACCTTCCCAAACAACTAAAGATTCAAACCCGGAGCCTGTGGGGGATAACTCACATTTTAAGCCACAACACTGTAGATCAAAGCAGAGCACTTGCTCTCTGTGTGAACTACTTTTCTCAACCCTGCCACGCAGTACGATTGTATTGTATGCGAGTAAGCCACGTGCCATACTTGACGGAAGTAACGGAAAGGATGGGAGGTTAATTTTGGCTCACATTAGAGTCCGCTAAGCTGGAGAAGGGATGGTAGCTGGAGTAGCTCATCTTGGTGGATCAGACAGCAGAAGACAGGACCAGAAACAGGGCCAAGTCACAAAAACTGGGCTCTGTTGCCCTAAGTGTGCCAGCTAGGTTCCCTGTCGCAAAGATTCCACAACCTCCTAAATCGGTGCCACCAACTGGCAACCAAGTGTGCAAACACAGGAACCCGTGGCAGGCGGTTCCTATTGAAACCATAAAACTCCGTCTGTTAACGTGGACGTCTCAGAGCAGATTCCGCACAGATCTCCCAGGGGGGACTGGGAGTGAGGCAGGGGTGGTAAAACCGCTGTTCCAGGAGGGATGTTGGGGCGACATCCCCTGAGAAAGGACAGCGTAGACCGCCAGAAGTCTCACGGATGTGCCACCGAGATGGTAGAAGGTCCTTTCCTCACGCAGGGCTGATGAACGGGACTTGATCTTTGCAGCCCACGGTGGAAGGGGAGAAGTGACTTCACGAAGTCGTCCTCTGACAGATGCAAGCCCTTCATGGCATGTGTGCATGTGTATACACACACACTCACACCCACACACTCATGCACACTCACACACACACGAACATGTAAAATAAATGTAATTTTAAAAGCCTGGTAGTTATTAGTAGCTACAGAAGGGCGCCTCTTCCTACAAGAGGCGGTGTGACAGTCCAGGGATGCTGGGTCTCAGCGACACTCTGCCTCTCCTTCCTTCCTTCTTTCTTTCTGCCAAATTGAAGAAGAGAATAGCTTCATTTTTAACCCACTCTTTCAGTTTTAAACAACATAAGCTCTGTCAAAGTCTTCATGGGACCTAAAAAGTGCATTCTTGGAACTTAAAGAGGAGGACGCTAGCGAGGGACACCAGGTTCAGCAACACAAGCATCAGCCTGACGTGTCTAGAATGCACATCGCACAGGGCACATTGATTCATATTCACCCGGGAGTCATGGCTCAGGCCGAGCTGCAGTGGACCACATCCGGCCTGTGTGTGGCTCGTCACGGACTTACATGTTTGGGGATAGAATTCATTCAATGACACAGTGCTGAGTCCCTGGAGCATATACCTAAGCCAACTGTTTGAAAAGGGGGAAATTAGCCAATTACGGACAGTTGGATGTTTTGTTCTGGGCACCCACTATAAGTCATGAATCCTTGGCAGTCATGGTGGCCAGTACTTAGTCCAGACTCCAGCTGAACATCTCCTTTGCTATTTTTGCCTGGTCTTTCCTTCCTTCCCCTCCTCCTGTCCTTTCTCTCTCTCTCCCACTTCCTTACCTTTTCTTGTTTCCTTCCTCCCTCCTCATTCCCTATCTTGATCTCTTTCTCTCTTCCTTTCCTTTTCTTCCTTCTTCCCTCCCTCCTCCCTCCCTCCCTCTTTCCCTCTCTCTTTCCCTCCCTCCTTCCTCCTTCCCTCCTCCCTTCCTCCCACTTTCCTTCCCTCCCTCCTTCCTCCTTTCCTATCTCAATCTTTTTCTTTCTTCTTCCTCCCTCCCTCCTTCGTTCCTCCTTACCTGCTTCCTCCCTCCCTCTTCCCTCCTTCCTTCCTCCTTCCTTCCTCCTTCCCTCCTTCCTTCCCTCCCTCCTTCCTTCCCTCCCTCCTTCCTCCCTCCCTCCTTCCTCCCTCTTCCCCCTCCCCGCCCTCTTCCCCCCTCCCTCCTTCCTCCCCTTCCCCCTCCTCTTCCCCCTCCCTCCTTCCTCCCTCCTTCCTCCCTCCCTCCCCCTCCTCCCTCCTTTCCTCTCTTCCCTCCCTCCATCCTCTCTCCTCCCTCTCTCCTTCCTTCCTTCCTTCCTTCCTTCCTTCCTTCCTTCCTTCCTTCCTCCTTCCTTCCTTCTTCCTTCCTTCTTTCTTCCTTTCTTCCTTCCTCCCTCCCTCCCTCCCTCCCTCCCTGCCTCTCTGCCTTCTTTCCACCAGTGAGTAGCTCTGTGCCTTTCCTTTGGCGCTCAGATTGGTGCGTGGTCCTGGACATGACCTCGAGCTTGCCATTATTTGTGGCTTCTGCCCAAAGATGTTAACCAGCTGGTTACAGGCCTGGCAGCAGGTCCCCAGCACAGATTTTTGAGATGGTGGCTTCAGAATCAGGGAAGACTGGTCTCAAATGCCAGCCTCCTGGTGATTAGCTCTGACATCTTTGCCAAGCCACGCCAGCTTTCCCAAGCCTCAGTTTCTCTGTCTGTGAGATGGGGATGGCGAAATGCACCTCCCAGCACTGCCGAGTGGCAGAGAGCTCAGCATGGACTGGCTTATGAGAAGTGCCTGCCCACTAATGCTTATTGGCTTTCCTTGTAGTGGGTGATTTGAGGGGCATCTTTGAAGGAGCAGTCGGGGTCACCCAGGAGACCATCTTTACAGCATTGTGTGCTCTGTGAATCTTCAAAGCTGCAGCCTCTGTCCCACTGTCCTGAGGTAGGGCCACAATCCTGATATACTAATGAGCTGAAATACAGAGACCCCCATCCTCCCGGCCGGAAAACAGCAAAGGCTGGCCTCGAACTCGGCTCTCTTGGTTCCAGAAAGCCACTGGGCTGGTTGCTTTGATCCCAAGGCTGCCGTCCACCATTGTGCCAGTGTGTGTGTATGGGGGGGGGGCTGCTCCCGGGCCCCTCCTCACCCGCCCAGGGCCGGCTGGCGGCCAGCGGGAGAAATGCCAGCGGCCGCCTGCCTGTGCTCATGCCTGAGGAATGTCTTGCGAAGTCGCGCCTAAGCCCTCTGTATCTGACTCATCATCTCCCCGTCTCCAGGAGTGTCAGAGAAGAGCTCCCTTAATCCCTGCTGTCCTCGGTCCCAGGCTTTCATTTGTCAAACTAAAAATATTCCCTTCAGGAACCTCCTCTAGCCAGAGGCTGCACGAGGTACCAGGGGGCAGCGCTCAGTGTGACTTCTTGACAGTGCCCGGGTGTTGTTTCCCTGGCCGGGGGCGGCGGGAGCCAGGGCTCCCTGTCCTGCTCGGGCCAAGGGCAGCCGTCCACCTTTCTCCTGCTGCCACCTTGCTCTTGCCTCTCTGGAGGCTGGGATGCCCCGTGAGCCTGATGACGGGCGGCCCTTGCCCCCAGTACCTTGGTGCTGCCTCGTGATTCATGCCAGGCGAGGGCTGCAGAATTGAATGCCAAGTTCATTTCCTTCGCAGCCCGAGGGGAGGGTGGGCTGGCACGGTTCGTACTTGTCTGTGAGGCTGGTTTTCCTACTGATAAAGGGGTGGAGAGCTTGGAGGTAAAGAAAAAATAAATACGAGCAAAGTCCTGGCTTCTTAGGTAAGACAGATGGACGTGGGGCTCCCCGCGTGGGAGACTGGCAAAGCTGGCAGTCCCTGGCAGTTGGAGAGGCTGCCCTTCCTTTCCTTTCTTCATCCTGTCACCCTGGCAGGCTCCATGCTCCCCTGGACTGATCCCAAGTGGCCATGACATTAACATGGGTGAAAATCTTGGCTCAGAACATAAAGCTGTCTACCTGGAGGACTCCCCTACCCACCCAATACCTTCTTGCTTAGTGGGAAAATTCATGGCTCATCGTGACTCCAAAGCAGCTCAGATTTTGGAATCTAGGGTCTACCTTCAAATAGCTGCAATCACTTGGGTTAGTTGTCTCATCCCGAGTCTCAGTTCCCCTTTGTGCTAGTGGCTAATAACTGCTCTACTCAGTATGAAATAAATTATGCACATAGTAGGGTCCTGAGCCTTCGACATTATTATTGTTATCCCTTTATAACTTGGCAACAAAGGCCACTCTATCTATCGTTGGAGTCAGAAGACTTGCTTCTGAGATGGACAGTGCAAGCCGTTACTAAACTGTGTCGGCAAGTCACATGTGTTCATTTACGACATGCAGAGTTTGGACCCGATTTCTTCTGAGATCTGAAATCTGGGATGGTGGAGGTACTTAGGACTAGCTGTTCAGGGGAAGTTTCTCTTTCTCTCCCTCTTTTTTTAAAACAAAGAAAAGAGATTTATTTTGATTCACAGTTCTAGAGGTCAAGGTCAAGGGGCTACATCTGGTGCCGGCCTTGCTGCTGGAGAAGGCGGCGCACAGTTCTCACAAGGCAAGGGCAGGAAGTGTCCGTGGATCTCAGTCTCTTAAAGAACACAGCAAGAACCTAATTGCTGGTTATGAACCAAACTGTGAACTGTGTGCTCCTTGAGCTCCCCCCTCCCCCCCATACACACATCACCACCACTGCAATGTGACTGCTTCTCCACTGGGATCTTTAGGGTGTAACTGAGGTTACTTGAGGTCATGGGGTGGGGTCCTGATCTAACTGGGACTGGCTGTAGGGAAAGAGAAAGACAAAGGCCTTTCCTCTCTCCAGGTGAGGACACGGGAGCAGGCGGTGTGTGTAAGCCGTGAGCCGGGACAGACCCTGACCTTGGCTTTTCTGCCTCTAGACTGTGACCAAATAACTGCGTATTGTGTCAACCACCCACGCGGGGTACTTTGTTATAGCAGCCTGAGCTGACTAATACGTGCTGAAGGGAGCAGAGTCAAACCTTGACCTTGTTTATGGAGCTAAGGTGTTTCTACAGGCGGAGGGAGGAGCCACACCCTCTGAACCCTGGGCAGCTAGGTACCACCAGGGTGCTGCTATGAACTGAAGCGACTCTGTTTTCTACCATGGGCCAGTGATTAATCCAGGCTCCCTGCCAGCTCTGTGACCATAGACGTCTCTGAATCTCGTCTCCTCACCTGTAAACATGTCATTGCTGCCACTTCCCAACTGGTAGCATGAAGTAATCAATGCATGGTGCAGAGAGGGTAGGCACTGGATGAGTGATGACAGCTATAATATCATATTGCCAATAGTTATTAGTAATTAAAATTTTACTCACAGAGTTGACTTCACCAAAAGGAAAAGGTCACACTTATCCTGACCTTAATTCCTGCTTCTCCTATCACAAAAATCACACTCTATTTGCCCTCCAATACTTACTTATTCATGTGGGATCCAGGATGCTGGGGAGTCTGGTATATGCAGGTATACCACAGGAAGCTCTAACTGAACACACTGGCGGCAACAGGCGGGTGGGGCAAGGTGTCTTTTGTGAGCCTCAGCTCTGACCACAGTGGAAGTCCCAGCCCCGCCTCTCCGCTCCCATTGGACATCAGGTGTCCCTGTTATGAACCTCAGATCTTCAGGCATTTGAATGAACTTTGAATGAAGACAGGGCTGGTGAACTGGCTCAAGTCCAGTCTTTCTGTGCAAGCATGAGCACCTGGGTTCGGATGCACCGTACCCATGGAAAAGACCAGTTGCAATAGCGTGTGTAACTGTAGGAACCCCAGCCCTGGGGAGGCAGAGACGGGAGGACCCTGGGGATTTTCTGCTTGGTAGAATTATCAGGAAAGAAGACCCTGTTGAGATCGACTCTATCCTGGCATGGTGAGGAGATGTGAGAAGAATAGAATAAGTGGGAAGCCCTGGTACCCCTCCATTCTCCCAAGGGCGTGGAGAGGTTTGTTTTTTTTAATTAGAAAATATTCTCACTCATCTTGATCTAGAGTAGCTTTTAGTGCTCTTTTGACTTTAAAATGGTGAGCTTTGGGCTCAGGAAAAGAGATCCTGACGCCAAAAATAATTATATAGACAGATAATAAAATAAAGCAAAGGAGTAATTGAGGAAGACATTTTGATATATGTAGACTTGTGCTGTCCATGCACGAATGAGTACATTCACAGATATGTGCATACATGTATAACACATACACACACACACACACACACACACACACACACACACACACACCTCCTTCTAATAGCCCTTCATTAAATGATCTAGAATGAATCGCCTTCACATGCAAAAAGAATGCAGTCAAAAATGTAACCCGAGGGGATATTAGGCTCCGGTGTGAAGCACAACTGTAAAACTCCTGAAAGGAGTCTCTAAAGAACATCTTGGTGTCATGGTGATTCTTCAGCTACAACACAAGGGCACGGTCCATGAGAGGATTCACGGGCAAGCTGGCTTTCATCAGAGGACAGACTCGTGATCTGTGAATGACAATGTCCAGAGAAGAAGAAGACAAGCCACAGACAGCGGGAAGGAAATACTTGCAAAAGACACATCATCAGACTGTGATCCAAAATACACAAAGGACTTTTAAATTCAGCAATACAAAAACAAACAACCTGATTTTAAAAAGGGGGCCAAAGACTTTAGCAGATGCCGCGGCACAAACAGCAAGCAAGCATGGGAGATGCTTAGAGTCCGACACCATTAGGTGAGAGATGCAGCTGAGAAAAGGAACACGTTACCACCGTACGCCTGTTAAAATGACCACCAGCCAGCCTCTGATACCACCAAACAGTGATGAGGATGTGGAGCCATTTATTTCTAACTTCTGAGAATGCAAAGTAGCACAGCGGCGCTGAAAGACAATGGAGCTCTATTTATTTATTTTTTAATTAAGTATACTCTTACCGCGCGAGTTGGAAATCCCATTCTTTGGTATTTATTCAAAGGAATTGAAGACTTATATACCTGCTCTCCCTAATCACACACAAAAACACAGTTGTAAGATATCGGTTTTATTTATAATTGTTTAAACTTGGAAACAACCAAGATGTCTTTCAGAAGGTGAATGGACAAAAATAAACTGTAGCCCAAAGGACTAACATATATTGTTTAGAGATGTTCTGGGGAGACCCGGAGGGGCCAGGGGTTACCTTGACTGTGTATTCTGAGGCAGAAAGCAAGCGGACTAGATGATTACAGCCTCATAGCATTCTGGGAAGGACAGAAGGGTGAAGACGATGGAAAGATCAGCGATGGACAGGGCTGTTACGGAGAGACAGAGGGAGAGTGAAAGTGTTCTTAGGGTGGTGGATACACACCACAACATACTGACCAAATCTCCCAGAAAGCACTCCAATCGGCAGCAAGCCCCGATGGACGCTGAGGATTCTGGGGGTTGAAGTGGAGTCATTTTGGGTCCACTGTTTGTGTTCCACTCAGGTGGGGAGGTTGGGGGGGAGGCTGTGTTTGTGTGCGATCAGGAGGGTGGACCCCTGCCCCTGCAACATCCTTTCATTTTTATTGCGAACCTAAAACTGCTGTAAAAGTTATCTTTATTCAGATCTTCTGCTCTCCTGGAAAAATATGCCCAGGCTTCCCACAAGACACTTTGAATCCTACAAATGAGAGCTACTGGAAAGGTGGCTTTTCTATTTTTTTAAATTATTATTATTATTTTCAGTTTTACAAGCATAGTATTTCTGCTTCCCTCCATCCTCCCTCCCTTCCATTCATCTCCCTTCCCTTCATCAATCCATTCCATTCCTTCCCACCCTTTGCCTGGCTGCTTTTTATGAACCCCGGGCTTCCCTTTGGCTTGTCTACTCCTGTGGCAAACCAAGTTGCCTCTCTTTGGGCCACCCCACTGATAGGGGCACTTCCCTTCACTCATCCAGCTCTAGTCCCTAGGGTTTCCACTGTATATTCTTATCTCTATTGAGTTCCTTGATAGTCTATGGGGGTATGTGGGTATGTCAGTCATTATGCAGGTCTGGTAAAGACAAGTCTCAGTTCCTGGATGCAGCAGTCCTGCCTTGAATGGAATGTCTTGTCTAATGGAATGTCTTCTCATCTTTAGGTTTTTACAATCTTATTGTCCCCTCTTCTGCAAGGTTCCCTAAGCCTTAGAATGGGGAAGAGATTAGGACGGCTGATTCTGGGTGAGCCTTGCTGGGTCGCTGGTATTCTGCATTTTGGCTGGCTGTTGTCAGGTGGCTTTTTTTTTTTATTAAAAATTTAATTATACATTTTAAAATTTTTTACCAGTTCCCTCCCTCCCCCCTCCTCCCCCTCCCCTTCCCCCAGTGCCTCCCCCCCAATTCCCAGAGAGTCCTTTATTGTGTACGCCTAACTCTCCACTGGGTCCTCCTCTCCGATGACATATAAGGACCCAGTGGCATTTCCATAAGCCCTTTCTCTTGTTCCCCTTAAGCATAAGATCACTACTATGGCTGTCAATCCCTTGCCTCCAGGGGTCTCGGTGCCCTTAACAGATGCTAGACTTTATGAGGGCAACAGTGCGCTGGACATTGCGCAGGGCATGCAAAGTCCCATTATGATTGCTTTGGCCCCAACTATTGTTGAGAATCTTGCAAATCGTTGCTCCTCCCATCCTTTTGCTCTTACAATCTTACCGCCCCCTCTTCCGCAAATGTCCCTGAGCTCCAGGATGGGGAGAGATTAGGCTGGCCTAGTTCTATGTGATTGATATAGAGTCTCTGAAGTTCTGGATTGTGGTTTGTTGATTTTCTTTTGCAGTTTTGCTGCTCCTGCAATTCCCTTCACTCCATTCTGCTGGGCACTGTATGTCACCCCCTGGCCAGAGACAAAAAGTTGTTAAACTGGAGTCTTGTTGTAATAGCACATTCAAGGGTAGATGTAATAAGAGTAGGAAACCTCACTGAGGGAGGGGTCCATCACCCATTTGCAAAATGATTACTTTTTATCTGCTAGACTATATGCCCTCCCCTTCTGGTGAGATCAGGAAAGAACGTCTGTGAACTTAACCAGGTTTCTCATTACTGGAGACCATGTTACAGCAGAGAAAATAGGCCTCCATCAAGGTCTGCAAGTAAGTAAGGTGGCTTTTCTTAAACCCCTTCCCCAGCAAGCGAGGTGCCTTGCTGCTTTGTAGATCTTTATGCCAATGGCAGGATTGAAGCAATCCTTTGCTCTAATAATAATAAAATAATAATAATAATAGCATATTTGATGGCATTTAGCACTCTTCAATTATAAAAAAGATATCTAAAAAAAGCCAAGGACAGGGGCTGGAGAGGTGGCTCAGGGGTTAAGCCTCTGCCTGGCAGGCAGAAGATCCTGAGTTCGGATCCTAGACCCACGTATAGACCCCGGGCAGAAGTGGGGCGGCCTGCGTTTCTGGTTCTGGTAGGGCGGAGCCTGTGAATCCCAGGGCAGAGTAAACAAGGAGAAGGTGGAGACAGTCCATGGTGGTTCCTGAATTCGCCCGTGGTTCTACACACACACACACACACACACACACACTTGAATAAATAATAAAAATAAAATAAAAAAATATAAAAAAAACAAGAACAAAAGCCTAACTCTTACTGTGACACTGAAAGACACTGTGATTTCAGAGATGTCAAAAACAACATACAATACATTCTTAGATGAAAATGTTCTTATGTAACAGTGCAATCATGTACAGTGGATAGGCACAATGAAAAGGCTAAAAAGACTTCATTAAAATGTGAAATCATGAAAATCCCAGAATCATCTAGGTAATATTTTGTAAGGATTTCCTATGTATTCAGTATTGATCCTAAAGCTTAATCGTAAAACTAAGAATGAATTCATCAGATTTGCAGAACGACTCCAGGAAGTAGGATCAGAGTGAACATAGGTAGGTTACATAACATGGTGTCTTATGGTGAGTAAGTGGTTAGAGTAAATCCCAGGAACTTGGAGGTTTATTATTAGACATGAAGCAATAGCAACTTTTAAATAGCAACTCCCCTACACACATGCTAGCGCACATGTGCGCGCGCGCGCACACACACACACACACATACACACACGCTCATAATATAAAGTCTTATCTTACTGGTTCTTTCAAGTGAAATTCTGCTACCAGCTTACACCAAGAGCAAGAAAACTGGGGTAGGAATGTTCTAGTAAGTTCCTCCCTGGGGCTGGGGAAATGTGTCACCTGCAAGTGTCATTCCCAAGATGATACAGGACAACCCGTATTGTGAAATACGTTAGAAATATACTCAGCTGCAAATAACAGGAATTTCAGTCAGAAGCAGTTTCTGCAGATAGGGTTTTTCTTTTCTCACCTGACTGGTGTTTGGAGGAAATCAGTCCAGCTCTGGTGTCTTCATGTTGTCACTTTAACTTGCTGGCGCGGTGCCCCACGGTTGTAAAAGGGCTTCTACATCTCCAGCCACGGGGTCTGTGTTCCAGTTGGAAGCAAAGTGGGAAGAATGGAAGTGCTTTGTCTTTCATGTTAGAAAAGGAAACTCTCCACAGGAGAATTCCTTGCAGTTGTTCAGTTAAAACTGGGCCATGTGTCTATATCCTTAAGCCAATTACTGACCAAGGGTCATAGATGACCACGGTCAATTTAGACCTGTTATGATGCAATGGCTGAAATAGGAGAAAGTGTCTCCTTTTTCCTGAGATCAAAGAACCTTTGATGCTACTTGAGAAAGAATAATTGGGGACTATATGGGGCTGGGAGGGAGGTTTTCCTTCACTCACTGTCTCTTTCTAAGTTCGTCCTCTATTCCTCGGTGCTTCTGTGGATTCAGAAAGATGCACGGGCTGGGGGGTCTACAGTCCCATCTAGTCATGCGGCCCACCAGAACATAGGAACCACGAAGAGAGGGAACCACGTTGTCCTCAGCGCTGATCACTTGCCTGACGCCTGGGAGACCCGCTGGTGCCAGAGAATGAATGAATCCTGGCCCGGAGCCCAGCTCCCTGGGCCACTCTCTCAGGAAGCAACAAGGGAAGATGGGCCTCCTGTCACCACGGGCTGTGTGTGTGTGTGTGTGTGTGTGTGTGTGTGTGTGTGTGTGTATGTGTGTGTGTCCAGCTCCTCCCTGCTTCAGATTGAATCACTTATAAACAGGCCCACACCAACCTGGCAGGGCCTGCATCTCAGCACAACAGTTCTCACAGTTCCCCAAATTCTTTTGATTTGGCAAAATCCAAAAATAAAACAAAGCCCCGCCATCTTCCGCTCAGCATGTCTTTCGGAGCCCCTGCCCTGGTGAGCAATGGGTTCCGGATGTTTGGGATTGATCCCCGCCGCCCGCCAGCTCATCCTCCTTCCTCCATGTCCCTGCCTGGGATTCCCGCCCTGCCCTGCACCTCTCTCTGCAGCCTCTTGTGAGGCAGGGAGGACTCGGGTCTCCAGGGCCCCTAGGGGTTCTGTGCCGGGTCCTTCCCACTGTGCGCCTCTAGACAGTTGAGGGTAGGATTCTCCTCTCAGGGGGCAACAGAGAATATCTTCCCTCTGCCTTCACAAGTGTCTTTCCAGTCCTCCATCTTCCCCAAACTCAGTGATCTGTGTGTAGATTAGTAGACACGGGGCATACAAGTTACTTCTCTCTCTCTCTCTCTCTCTCTCTCTCTCTCTCTCTCACTTGCTCTCTCTCTCTCTCTTTCTTTGAAAGTTATCTATACATATACAATGCAACGAATTTGACTATTTTCATCCTCTAAAGCCCCCATACCCCTTCCATCCCTACCCCCATGTTTTCCTTTTGGACTGTTCTCCCTCCCGTTTCCATGTCCCTCTGCAATTGTGATCCACTGGGTCTCATCCGGGATGCCTGTATTGGTGAGTTCTTGGGCATTCTCTGTGGCATGAGCAGCCCACCAGTGGGTCAAGGAAAATAAGAAGCTTCCCCTGTTCTGTCTGGCACCAGTCCCAGACTGTCTCTCAGGGCAGGGCCCTATCTCCTGGAATCCTCTCTCTTCTATGGTGAGATATTGATAGGCCAGCTATTTTGGAAAGCTATTGGAAAGAGGCATCGCTGCCGTGTGCTCTTGGGTATAGCAGCCTTGAGGTGGAGAGAGGCATTGTCAACAAGGTACTTTTCGCCCGAACCACACACGTCTAGAATTTTATATCAGTGGATCTGAGAGTTCCTTACCTGTCAATCATGGAGTTGGACTGGCCTGTCTCTGAGGCCAATGGACAACAGATGCTGTTCTTCACATAGAGGAGAAACCAGACTCTGAGGAGCAGGTCAGGGGCAGGACCAAAGCTGAAGAACCGAAGAATCTTCTCCTACATCACCTTCCCTCTTGAGTCCATTTTCCCCTGAGTCCCCAGGACTCAGAATCCAGTTTCTCTTCTCCCATCTTCAGGCCTCTGGCATGTGAACCAGGCAGGGCATATTTTCAGCTTCTGCCACAGCGACAGATGTGTCGAGGATGGGCCCCGTGACAAAGCACATCTGGAACACGGAGCCTGGAACTCAGGTCCAGTCAGTGGCCTGGAAATCCCTATTCAACCCCACCCTCCAACCTAACACCCAGAGCCATGCCTCCCTTGTGTCTGCGCTGATTAAAGCGATCCCTCTCTCAGTGTCTGTTTTTTGTTTGTTCCCCCCCCCCCAATGTATGGGCAAATAGGAACTGTAGTACTCTAATGGCTGGGAAGGAAATAGTGAAAGACTGGGGTTTGAGAGACAGGGTTCCAGGGCAACCTAGCATGGATTTCTCAGTCCCTTGACCCTTCAAGACTCAATTTTATCTTCTTTAACATGGGTGAGGAGGAGACTGGCTGGCCTGTATGCCGTCTTTTATCTCCAGCATGGAGTGGTTGATGATTGTGGAGTTGTGGGATGTGGTCTGAAAACTGGCATCTGTTGGAAGAATCTGTTGGAGCATCCTGGGTGTGGAAAGCACAGTGGCTTGGGTAGAGAGTAGACCCTCGGACAGCAAGCAATTGTGTGGAGTGCTTCTGATCCTCGTGCCGACTCCTTATTTAATGTCCTCTCTGAAATGCTATTTTGTTTTTATTTGTGTGCATGCACGCACACAAATAAAAGTATATGATCAAACATCCTCGTGAGAGTTCTTTTTTCCTACTCAAGCTTGAGAACCAAGTGTGTGTGTGTGTGTGTGTGTGTGTGTGTGTGTGTGTAGTACTTGCATGTATGTTTGCATGTGCACATGTATGTGCAGGTAGAGTGTGCATGTGACACCTGAGGTCGATACCGTGTGTTTTCTTTCCACCTTATATATTGAGACAGGGTTTCACTTGAACCATCTGAGCTGATTTAGTCTGGCTAGCCAGCTTGCCCCAGAGATCCCATCTCTGCCTCCTACTGTGCTGGAATTACACCTGCCCAACTTTTCTGTGGGAGCTGAAGATCCGAACTCAGGCCTCAGTTGATGCGGTAAGCACTTTATCCACCCAGCATCAACCCAGCCACTGTCTCCCACTCAGCTGATATTTATGGCACTTTCTGTATTGATTGAGCACTTACGACATTTTAGATTTCCATGTTGATTAACTCAAAGTCCTAATTTCATTGCATTCTTATAATGAGCCTGAAGAGGTGAAGATCATTCTTGTGATGGATATAGAGCCGGAAGCACAGAGATATGAAAGGATGTGGGGGGACGGAGGGGGGTTGAGTGGGAGAAACGAACATACAGGAAGCGGCAGAGAGAACTGGTTCTCAGGCACAAAGCTCCTAGTCCATTTTCCTGAGAGTGTGAGTCCCCTTAGAAGTGGACTATGTATTGGCCTAGAGAGATTCCCAGTATTTTCTGAAGACCAATTGCACGTGAGTTACCTGGCCTTCTTATTAAAACTGACTCCTGAGCCCCTCTCCCTGTTCCCTGGAATGGGTTAGGCGATGGAAAAGTATATGATCAAACATCCTCGTGAGAGTTCTTTTTTCCTACTCAAGCTTGAGAACCAAGGCAGTCAACAGATCTTCCCATTCCATTGACCGTTCTTTACGCACGGGACATTCAGACTACGGTGGAAGTTTCCAGTAGGGAAGTAGCTCAGGGTTATCCCTACCTTACTGAGATGCCTATGGAGTATAATTACTTCAAAGTAGTTTCCTGGAGAGAGGTGTTCTTTGTGATTTTTAAAATTAATTTATTTATTAGAGAGAGAAAGAGAGAGAGAGAGAGAATATTCAAGTGCTTGTGTGCTTGTGTTATGGTCCATGCACAGAGGTTAGGGGACGACTTTTGGGAGTGGTTGCTCTTCCCCCATGTGGGCTTCTGGAGATCAAATTCTGTCTCCAGGGCCCTTTACCCATGGAACCATCTTGCTGACACTTAATTGTGTTGTAACTTGAGGTAAACTTAATGTTCCAATTAGCTAAGTGTAGGTTATGAGATCGCTATAAGCAACCAACAAATAAGTATCTGTTGTTAAGAACTATGAAGTTTTTTATCCCCCCCATGCTACATGGCCTATGTGTGTTTAACGTGGGCGGGACTGGGGGATGTCTGTGAGGAGTTCGGGGTGACTGCGGGTCCTGCTGGAGCAGGGTCTCTTTTGAGTGCGCAGTCAGGGTGCCACGGTTTGTCATGGGTCACAGATTCACGTGCTCGAACCCTAGTGGTGTTAATGTTCCGGAAGGTAGTGGCACCTTTAAGAGCCTTGCCAGAGGAAGGCATGTCCCCGAGGGTGAGCCTTGAGGTCTGGCAGCCTGGCTTCCTCTTGCTTCCTCTGCCTCCTGAGGGCCGGGGTGATCTGAGTTAGTCTCTTGCATCTGCCTTCAGCCATAGCTTTGATGATGTGGTTTCTGTCATAAATGGACTATGCCACCTCTGGAACCCTAAGCTAAATAAATACTCCTTTCTCCTTTCGGTTGCTTGAGTCTGAGTATTTCCTCTCAGCAAAAGAGTGACTGCAACACAGGGTGTTGGCCAGTAGGGAAGAATCTGACCGCTTCTCTGGCAAAGTCTCCAGTTTCCACTTCTAAGATGGTTCTATGTCTCACGCTTCTCTACAGCCTCATGACACGGCACTCAGCTTCTTGCAGAGCGAAGGATCTGAAAAGGAGTAAACGGGAGGAGGCCATGGTCTTCTCCTGACCTAAATTCACAGCTCTCTGCTACGTCCAAGTCTCTAAGTCCATGGAGAGGAAAATTAGTTTCCAGCACTGGAAGGGAAGAAGACAAAAGACATGTGTGTCTGCCCAAACCAGCATCATCCACCCTCGGGTGGCAAGTTACTGATATTCCTGCCCCCTCCAGTCCAAATCCAATCACCATCTTCCAGAGGTGCCCAAGCATTGTTGGATCACGGCATCCACTGAGCTTGTTCAGCTACACCGAAAATAGATGAGGCTCCCGGGTGTAATTCCTTACGCTTGGCTCCTTGTCCATAGCTCCTCTCAAGCCACTGTTGAATACATGCACTCAAGGGCGATGGTGGGAAAGACCATACATATGCTAAAAAATGGGGAACGTGGTGGCAGAAAGGACTCACTGGTCCAAGGCGACTCTAAGATCTAAGATCCAGCCAGAAAAATGTTGAGGGCTCCTTAAGACTTGGTCTTAGAGCTTGACTCTCTCCTAAAGTTACTGTCAAGATGCTGACACTAACTGCAGGAACATTCAATGGAGTGGTCACGTGTCTGATGGCTGGAGTTCTGGGTTTCTCACCACATGAACTTCTCCAAGGTACCCTTGGCATGTAGGCAGCTTGCCTACATGCTGTCAATAAACTCATTATCAAGTAGCTTAGGAGAACAGGGGTTTTTATTCTGTCTTAACGATCACCCCGGTAGAGTTTTTAGTCCAGCTTGGCAGGAGAGTCCACACCAACAACGGGACTCCAGGGAGCTGGCCACACCATATTCTTAGGGATTGCTGAGAGAGGAGCAAACCTCACTCCCTAGACAACAAGACAGACTGTCAAAGTATGCTGAAGAATACCGACTTACTGAGCCAGTATCCCCGGTTTATCCACCTCCCCTGGGAATGACCCCACCCTCTATGGACTGGGTGTTGCTCTATCAACCAGAAGATCTCCGGCGGGCTTGCTTCCACTACTAATTCTTCACAGATGTGCCCAGAGCCCAGCCGGCAATTGTCAAGTTGACACTTACACATCTCACTAGCACACTTCATAACTTGGTTGTTGGACCTCCAGAGCAAATAATCCAGAGACAGAGTGAAGAGGAAAAGCTATAATGTTTTTCAGTCTTGGAAATGACATACCATAACTTCACCTTCTTCTGGTCACAGCAATGAACTCTGAGGCAATGTGGGAGAGAACTACCCAAAGATGTGAGTGCCAGGAGGCAAGAGTCATTGGGAGCCATCTTGCGGTTGGCTACACTGTGACTCTATGGCCCCGTCTCTCTGGGCCATGAAATACTGTGATATGCTACAATAGAGTTGGGAGGGACACCAACTTCAATTATTCACTGGGACAGAGTTTTGATTTCTCTCAGAATTTTAACAACATTAATTATTTTTTATTTTTACTCAGTCTGTCATTTCCTGGCATCTAGGCCAGGAGCCCATGAGGGAGCCTGGCCAGGAAACAAATCCAAGAGGGGTTCACAGTCTGAACCACCCTTCCTGTGAGCATAAGGATTCGCTTAGGCCCTGACCCTCTGCCTAACTCCTTGTTCTGTGCAGGGTGAGTAATTTCTTGGGAGTCCCTGTCTGCTAACTTCTCAGGCGAATAAATAAACTTCCAGTGGGACTTGGGAGCATCCTGGATACATGTCTGAGTCCCTCGAAACAGATACAATTTAGACTCCAGCTTGGATTTTGCTGAAAGGGTTAGGACAGCGGTAAGAAGGTAACCCAGGGGAAAGAGAATATCAAACTGTCTGAAAATGCTCTCAACATAGACCCGAGGTCCAACAGCTGATGCAGGAGCTGGATCTATTGCATTTACCTAGAGAAGACATGATACCCGTAGTTAGCCAATTAGATGACCCGGAGCATGTTTGAAGTGGTATGGCCATACGCTAGTTAGCCCATTAGAACTCACACCAGCAAATGGTTTGATGAGATAGTCAGGCTCCCCAATACTGGCTGCCTAGGTTGGTATGAAAGCTAGAGTTTTTGTTCCCTTCTGGCTGCCTTCAGATTTAAGGCTTAATTTTATTCTCTACCACAATGGGATATGATCATATTCTGAGTTTGGCTTCAGATTGCCTCTGTACCAGGGCAAGTATCGCACGTTCTATTTCATATTCTCTCAGTGTTTTATGCATGATTATGGTGAATTTATTTATTCATTTATATATTTTTAAATTTATTTAAGAGAGAGAACACAGGCATGCACATAGTCAGAGGACAGCTTTCAGAAGTCAGTTCTCATCTTCTTCCATGTGGGCTTATGGGGTTGAACTCAGTAGGTCACTGTATTTGGGAACAAGCACCTTACCCGCTGAACTACCTCGCTGGCCCAGGGATAATTGAATTTTGTTATTATATATAAAGGTAAATGAAATGTTGTTAGGCCAATTCCTGTGTCTGTTTTTTGGAAGTACACATAGCTATAGTGAGTTAATGGATATACAACAACCCTGTCATGTCAAAAGATACTGTCTGGCTGTAGATTGTGGTGAATTTATATTTTGACACCTTAATCCCTAATCCTGTCCCCCCCCTTCCCATCCCATTACAACTCTTCTTCTCTGTCAATCTTCCTCCTGTTTTTCTTACCTGTTTACATGAGTGGACCATTTCTTCTGGGTTGCCTTGGATGGCATATGACTTACTACTTGCTAGACTATGAATCGTCTATCTCTGGGTAGACCTTTGAAGCAAGCATCTTCCCCTCTCCCTGTCAGCACTAACTCTCATCAGTCCCTCAGGGAAGTGTGGGGCCTCTTGCGTTCTTTGGCCTTTCATGGTGAAATGTTGCTAGGACAAATCCTGTGCAGGTCTTCTGGAATTATACATAGCTGCAGTAAATTCTGTATGCAACAGCCCTGTCATGTCCAGAAGACAATAGCTGACCGTACCCCTGATTCCCTTTAGGCTCTTACAGTATAACTGCCCCCTCTTCCACGATGTTTCCTGAGCCTAGGGGTGGGTGAGTGGTTCAGATGTCTTGTTCATGTCTGAGCAGTCTGACGCCCCCTATTTTCTGAACTTTTGCCAGTTGTGTTTTTCTGTAATAAACACCTTCCTCTGAGGGAGGAAGCTCCAGGGTCGAGTACTGAGGGCTCCTCTAATCTATAGATATAATGACAGATATTTGAAAGGCAGTTTGATGCAGTGTTTTTTTTTAATAACTAAACCTTAATGGTTTGCACCCCCCCTTGGGTCTATGTCTTTCCCTTTCACAGGTCTCGTTCTGGTTTACAGTACCGGAAATGTTATCCCTGCTGAAAAGTGGGTTTTAAATCTAATCAGAAAGCTGTCAGTTGCCCCCCTTGACTCTCATGCCATGATTACACTGCAGCCTTCACGAATTAATGGAACTGTAGATTGCTTCCCCTCACATGCCATCTATTTTAAGATGTCTCAGTGACTTTTATTGTCATGACAAAATATCCACAAAAAGCAGCTTAAGGAAAGAGGCGCGTGCTTTGGCTCACAGTTGGAGGGTGAAGAAGACACAGTCTGTCATGGTGAGGAAGGCACACTTCAGGGATGGCTTTCACTGACGTGACAGGAACGTGAAATCATTTTGTAAACAGAAGGAGAAGACTGCTGGCAGTCCTTTCCCCCCTTTTATTTGGTCTAAGGACCCCCATCTCCCCAGATGGTGCTGCCCATATCCAAAGGTGGGTCGTCCCTTTACACTTAAACGGTGTCTCCTCAGTGATTCAGTCAGACTGACAAAGAAGAGCAACTGTGGCATGGGGCATAGTATCAAAGAGAATGACCCGGGAATGTTCCACTCCTAACCCATCCACAGAGGGACAGGTAGGAACAAGCAGGGAAGAGGACTGACTCTTAAGTGTCGGGTTACCTCACAAGCAAGTGGGATTGTGTAAACAGAGTTTTCTGATGATGAGTGCAAAGTATGCTGCCTTGTCTGTACATCACATGTGACGAAGAGCCCGACAGGAGCCGTCAGAGCTACCAGGACTACCTGCTTTTGTTGAGTCTTCTAGAAACCACCAAGGTAGCGAGTAGAATTCCAGACTCCAACAACCATGGCTAAGACACTGAGCAGCATGAAGCCATATTCATCTCTGTTTCCTCCATTTTCTTCTTGGGGATCCTCGGAACAAGGAATTAGAGCCCCTCAGAGCCATAAAACAAAGCAGGGTTTTGTATCTGTGACTGTAGCTTCGGATAAAAGAGGAAGTATCTGGGTGTGGGGTGCCTGGTGTTAAAAACCTAAGCAGCATATGTGAAAAGAGATTATCCACTTGATTAAAATATTTTAAACGGAGGGAGACGAAAGTTCAGATAAAATGGTGTCAGTTATATGAATGAATCAATTTTAAATCGTCTACCAGAAATTCTCTAAGGAAAAGAATGGTTTTGTTTAGGAAAATGCTCAGATGAACATTCTGAGATTAAAGGTAGAACTTCATAGAAATAACCTAGCAGGAGTTACAGAGGAAAACCGGGACTCCAGAGCAAAGCAAAAAGGATGTAGAAGCAATTCAGGATGATTCATGAAGTCGCTCTTGGCCTCACAGTGTCCTCTGATACACACGGATACGCACAGAGAGACAGACAGACAGACAGACACACACACACACAAAGAAAAAAAAGAAAATTGTAGTAAAACAATTGAAAAAGAATCACTTGTCCTGATTCTCTGGAACAGACCAAAGCAAAAAACTCATGGAGATCATTGACTTTCCAGCCATTCTTAAGGGGTGGAGTTCTTACTATCCTAAATGTTTGGCTAAAGAATTCACCTTTCATGGCAGAGGACAGACCCCCTGTATAAAAAGACAGGAGACAAGAAAGAGGAGTATTTTTGTGTACCCAGGTGGCTTCTCCCAAAGGAGTTAGGAGAATCTTGGGAGAAGGAAATGATGTCACATTGGAGACTGTTAGAGTGAAGGCAGGAGCCCAAGATCACGGTTAGACATATATTCCAGACTTTGGGAGGGTGGACATATATTAGTCAGAGCACTTTCGACAGCAGATAAAGGAATGGAAGAAGTTGGCGCTTTGTGACTAGAAACACTTGAGTGATTGGTTTTAGGCATTGCTCTGATAACAAGTTCAGGCACGATTATCAGGGCAAATTTTGTCTCTCCCACCTCATCTGGTCCCTCATATTGGCCATCTGCTCCCAGGCAGATGCCTGTGATTTTAGATTTTTATTTTCCTCATTTACCTACCTGCGTAGAAAGTTGCCCCACGTCTCTCTCAATCGCTATTTTTTTCCCCTGCACCCCAGATCTACTTCTGGGCATTTTTGGTTCCACATCCTCCTGTTAGTTTGTAGCATTTGTAAGAAAAATGGCAGATGATGACTGACTTAACGCGGGTCAGGTCAGGAGTCACGGTGGCTGCTCCCAGGAATGGAGGGCAGGGCAGGGATCTCGTGGGAGGTACAGTTCCATGAAGGGCTACACAGGTTGCTCAATGGGTTACTACCCATTGCCAGTGGCGTGAGGGTAAGCCTTTGGGACTATTGACAAGGCCAAGACCCAGAATCGACTCATACTTGAAGAGCAGGATGTTCTAACAACAATAAAAAGTCTTTTGGAATGGCAGTTAGCAAAAGCAAAACATTGTGAGCACAGACGTCCCGCTTGGACAAAAGGAGGAAATGTTAGATACGAGGATGGCTCCAAGAAAGGAGAAGTTGAAGATACCATGAGACATCTAAGTAAAAAGGAAGCATCAACCACGCGTAGGTGAGCCAAAACCCGGAGGGACACAGAAAGGGCCCACTTGGTGGCTTGGTGGTGATGTCTCTCCTCCCTGGGGGCAGGTTTCTGACTCTCAGAGTAATCACGCGAAGTGTGGCTGCCCAAAGCAATCTTTGGGGTTCCTTGTTCATTGTTGGCTTAAGACTAGGGATCGACTCACTTCTGATCAGTAAGATGTGGGACCCAGGGCTCCAAGAATGTGTCTTTACTGCTAAGAAGAAATGAGTGGAACCCATTGTCGCTTTACTGCTGGGCACGGTTGTGTTGGCACACATAATCGGAACTGCAGACACCATCTTGGGACCACCAGGGAACTAAACAGACCGCCCGAGGTTCCCACATCAGAAGGGTAGAGACATAGCTTCGAAGACATAATCCACCCACGGAAGTAACTGATCTCAAAGATGCTGTAACTATCGCTTCTCATTTTTGTGAGTTTATCAATTTTCCTTAAGCCAGTTGAGCCTGGGGTTCTGCTCCCCGGAGTCCTCAGAGCTTAAGAAAGATAAGATCAGATAGGAAGGGAGGAAGAGGCAGATTTAAGTGGGCCCAAGTAATTGGCCGGATGACTCACATTCCCAAGGTGTGGAAAGAACTTTCTGGTGGGATCGGGAACCTGGGTCAGGAACTCTCAACTAATTGTGGAGAATTGAAGGTGGTGCCAGAATCAAGCGCTGGGCACAGCTTATCTTGATTTTCATACAGGGCAGAGAGATAATTTCTGGAAACTCCAGACAAGTAAGTTTAAGGTAGATCCTTGACAACAGGGAGCAAGATGGATTAAGAAGCAGGAGGCCGGTGAGCATTTGGGAAAGAATGTGTCGGTCAGTTGAAAGCAAAATGACTCCACAAGAGCACAAGTTATTCCAAACCAAGCTCATTTCCTCGTCTGATAAGGTTGCCATGCTTGTGGATCAGGTGTATGTCACAAACATTGCAGGTCTTGATTTCGGCCTGGAGTCTGCAGTTTTTCCCACG
Organism: Typhlomys cinereus; assembly: GCA_023101885.1. Lineage (NCBI taxonomy): Eukaryota > Metazoa > Chordata > Mammalia > Rodentia > Platacanthomyidae > Typhlomys > Typhlomys cinereus. Next base: position 910,684 of record JALPQD010000352.1, on the reverse strand, counting down.
GTTTCCTTGCGGCTCAGATGGTGAAATTGGGGTTGGAGGAGAGCAGGGGTGTTGTGTATTTATTTGCAGCTGACTCAGCAGCGGAATCTAGAGTGCTGGGTATTGGATGCCTGTCACAGACCGTGTGCTGAACTGGGCAGGGTGGTGGGAAGGGAAGTCACACATTGGTCTGGCCCAGGGGCTTGGCTGGGTGTGGAAGTCTGACACTCTGGCTGTGCAAACTTTGAGCCTGTTACCCAGGAGCATATGGTGAAGCAGAGAGGATACGGGAAGGGAATGGAAATGAGAAGAGGCATCCAGGAAGTCCCAGACACGGGCAGGGCAGGAGGTGGGAGGCATGTTGGGAGATGGAGGGGAAAGTCACAGGAAGTCCTCTGGGTGGCTATCCAGAGAGCCCCATGTCCCTCCTCACTGCTCGAAGAGGACATGTCCAACACAGGATCATGGATGTCAACTTCAAGGGAGGTTTCTTGCACAGTGCTAATGGCTCCATCCTTGATCCCTCCTGATTTATCACTACATGAAAGCCCCGGGGGCAGTATTGATCAAAGGTGTAGATGTCACAGATCCGGAGGGATAGTTAATTCCAGAGGTGACAGAATGAGGACCCAGAGTGATCCTGACAGGTTGGAATGCTGGGTCAAAACCAAGAAGACCCAGCTTAGCAGGCCAAAGTGTAGCATCAGAAGGAGTGGCGCCATATTTTCAGTTCAATAGCATCTTGGGTATCATGCTCAATTTTGGCCATGAGATTTTTGATAAAGGCACTGAGAAATTAAGAATGCGTTCAGAGACTGGCTATGGAAGATGAACATTTTCCAGAGTGAGGTCAAAAGATCTGAGAACATTCCACCTGGAAAATCAACACGAGGCAGTTACATGTGCATGAGAGATGTGTGCCTGTGGAAGGAGGGTTTGGCCTGTCTTTTGAAGCAGAACTAAAAACCACAGGATGGATGACAAAAGGAAAAAAAAATTGTGAGCTTGTTTGTGAGGTGAGCTACCATTCCTGTGGTACTTGAGGGAATTGTCTGAAATGACAGAGAGACTATGTGCTGAAGCATGCTCAGTACCCGGAATGTTACCTGAGAATACTCATTTGACCGAGTGAGATGCTAGAGGAGTTGACTGCCTTTCCTGGGGTCGCACAGGTGGATTCTTGGGGGCTTTACCTTCCTGACTCCACCATGAGCTACTCTCTTGCCCGGAATACTCTGAGATGCTGTGAGCTGCCTTGGGAAGTCCAGATCTGCATAAGCAGACAGGAGTCTAGACGCGAGCGCCTGTCTGCTTGCATGCATGGCGTCAGGGGGAGGGAGTGGGGGGTTGGGAAGCGGGAGGGGGGTTAGGACTGCAAGTCCTCAAAAGCTCATTCAAGTCACAGGCTCCATGCAGAGTATTCCTAACCCAAGGGACTCAGTGCATTCAAGGGTGTGGACCTGCCTTCACTCAGACCTGCCAGTGGCTGTGGTTGATGGTATCTTCCCCTGGAGTCTGTGAGATCTCGCTATAGATCCATATCTGAATGGGGGCGTGTAGTGCTTCTAGATCCAGACCCCCAGGGAAGAATTGACACACACACCCGTTCTCCCAGAGGAGAGGAATCCAGCTCCCTGAGCTGCCTGAGGTACGCCTTCCTTCGTGTCCCACCCGGCCCTCCACTAAACAAAGTAGGTCTTCTTTGCCTTGGTGAGAGAGGGAATTCCTTCTCTGCCGAAACAGTTTCTGCAGCATGGAAGCCTAAGACCATCTCAAGGGAGTGCAAACATAGGCTCTTTCCACACTGATCTCTCTCGAGTGGGGGGAGGGGAGCTTGGAAGCTGGTGTTCTCTCTTCTATTCAGTCAAAGTTATGACATACCCAGAAGGTCCTCACCCCTTAAATTGAGTTGGCAGCTAGGTGGGCAAGCGAGGGCCAGGAAATGGATGATATCCTCTCAGGTATGTGCTAAGTTCTTCCTTCTCCAGGAAAAGTACAGTAGATGTCCCCGGTTGATAGAGGGGTTCCAGGGACCACCTCCTCAGGGTCAGGCTAAGTGGTATGCATGGTCTCCACTAGGTGGAGAGAAAGAGCGGTTATGAAATGTACAAAGCCCCAAATCAAAAACACAGTCCAAAGAGTAAAATCCAATTCTAAATGGAACTCGAAAACTTGAGAAGTAATTTAAGGGAACCACATTAAATACCAGAACGTTTTAATGGGGCCCATGTGTCCCGAGCAGAGAAAGAGAGGGCGAGAAATGGAACAGAGGAAACCAGGGAGACAATATGTCTGTACGACTTGTTCTAATTAGGGGCGCAGCGCTGCCGAGGATCATTCATTATAATTTGGTTAAATCTTCAGCACGGCCCAGGCACTCTGCGGAGGGGTACAAAACAAAGACTAGGTCCCATTGCAAATGGGGTGAGCGCCTCTCCGCGGGAGGTTAACGCCAGTCACTCGGGAGGGCCCAGGGTTGTACTTCACCCTCCTGCCAGCTCTTCTTTATGATTCCAGCGCTGGGCTCCAGCTGCAGATCTCAGCGAGGAGAAGGGAGCGGGGAGGCCCGGGGAGGGAGGGGACCCCGCCCCGCATTGTCTCCGACTTGTCTGTGGCTTAAATTCAGTATCTCTGTCTGTCGCTGGAGCGGGATGGGAAGAGTTCAAAGCAGGAAATCAAAAGAACCCACAGATCAGAGCTTGGGTGTGATCCGTGTGGCACCCAGAAATCTCCCGCACTCCCCCCCCCCCCCCCCCCGCTTAGATTTGAAATGGGGACGCACTGACCAGAGAGTGTAGGCGCGTATGTTGCGCTTTTTTTATTGATTTTTTTTTTTTTTTTAAGAAAAGGTAGCTAGAGGCTGGAGAGATGTATATGATGTGGGGTCAAGGGTCAGGGGTCAGGTTTAGATTAGAACTAAATGTGATGGATGTGTGGTTGGGCTAGGTCCGCATGCCCAGTGAGTATGTGTGTTTGGGTTTTGGACACAGCAGCTCTGTCTGTTGGGATCTCACTTAACGGTCAAACTTGAGGTTGCCCTGTACTTGCTTTGTGAGGCTGTCTTGCACCCCAACCCTTCAGCCATCCAGCTGGCCCTAGGTGGCTGGGACCTGCAGGTGTCTTTAAGGGTAAGGTGTCCCCTGTGCAGACAGGGAAAGAGCTTAACAAGTCTATGCCTCTCTTGAATCCCATAGAGCCTGAGTTGGCCTATGGCTTGTCAGCGAAAAACCCAGGTTGGGTTTCTACCTGCTGCTTGATCCTCCTATCTGGTATCTTCATGAAAAACAGAGGCTGTTCATTCTTAGGCTGTAGTCCTGGGCACAGTGGACTAATTAGTTCAAGGCATCCCTCCTACTGTGGAGAGGAACTCCAGGCTGAGTCTACGAGCAGACACCCCAGGGTGACGGGCCTATGCTGGCCACTGGGTCTGCCCATTCATTGTGGTGCAGACAGTTTACATTTCTTGGCTTCATCTCTACAACCAGGCGATGCACCTGCAATTGGATAGTATTGGTTAGAGTGACGACTAAGAGAAAGAATGCTTGGGGTGACCATCCCATGACCAGAAAAACCTTCTCCACGTAGAAGTAGTCCTGTTTGCTGAGCATGAAGGGGCAAAGATAAGAAGAAGGGAGTGTCTATCCTGCACGAAACCGAAGACTTGGGAAGGAGACAGTTATGTTAACAGATAAACAAGTGCTGTTCATGTGGTTGTATTGTATTTGCTGCATCTCACTGGGAATTCCTCAAGGAGGACAGGGCTCATGGGTGAAAAAGACACTAGCTGCAAAGCCAGGCTACCTGGACTCCAATCCCAGCATCGGTCCTTGCTGTTATTGAATGAGTTTAGGTCAGATACAGAGCTTCTATCCTGGAACTGATTGTCCTGGAACTGAATCACGCATTCAGCTCACAGCAATACCCTCCTCAAAGACTGGTGTAGATATTAAGCGAGCTTACATACGAGAGTCCCCGAGTGCATAGTAAATGCTCAAGCATTGTCAGAAAACATTACCTCGTGTTTCCTCATTGCTTCTTGTTTTGTAGCATCTCCCAAGATTCTCTGCAATTCCAAGTAAGAGGAGGACTTCCTGATAATTTCATAAGTAAACATTCATTGCATCAGGGCACCAAGATTCCTGCAATTCTTGCAGCTTGAAGCAATTGCAGTGCATTCCTCTGCATAGCAATTCATTCTACAAATGCTGCACACCTAGGCAGTGTCAGGTTTTGTGCTAATTGGTGGAAATGCATGTGGTCCCATGCTCTGATGAAACTCAGAGTTGAGAAGGTGTGGCAATTTACCTGCATGTTGTCACTAAACTCACATTCAAACAGTTTAAGGGGGAGCAAGGGGTTTTTATTATGGCTTGCAATTGTCTAGTTACATTTCTTAGTTAGCTTGGCAGGAGAGTTCATACCAATAAGAAATCAAGGAACTGGTTACATCATATCCATTGCTGAGAGAGGGACAAACCTCACTTGCTACACTGCAAGTCTGTCCAAGTATGCCAAAGAATGCCATTTCATTGAATCAGCGGGCTCATGCTCATGTAATTTACTGGTCTTACTAGCTCCTCTCATCCTATCCACATGCCCAGGGAATAATCCCACCCACCATGGGCTGGATCTTCCCTGTCGATTAGACAATCTACTGCAGGCTTGCTTAGGCTTTGTCAGGTTGACATCTGTGTCTAAGCAGCATAGGAGGCAAGGGAGATGAGAAGAGGTAGAAAGCTATGAAGGCGATGCAAAATGGAAGGATGTCAAGAAGCAGCAACTGACGTGTTGGGGAGGACCTCAGAGGGCTTCCCAGTGTGGGAACTGCTGAGCTGCATCCCGGAGATGGAAGAGAGTTGGGCTGTGTAAACCCCGATTTATCAGTGGATTTGAAGTTCCTGAGTCTTGGTTCTGCCCTCTCAGCTGCGTCCTCCAGAACGACTTGTGCACGTATGGTCTTGTGCACAATCATATAAAAGTCAATTTTCAGCCTGGCCAGTGACCTGCTTGTATGGCATTGAGCAAATCGTTTTCCCTTTCTGGGTCTTAGGTCACTTTGTGGTCCCAGCTGGAAGGAACTCTTCATGCATAGAGAGAGTATTACATACATGAATATAGTGAATTTATGACTTTTTCACTCTTTAATTTCCAATATCATTACCCTCCTTTCCCCCTTACAACTCTTCATCTCCCCTACCCGACTCCCTCCCATTCTCAAATCTTCTCACTTGTGTGGCCTACTGTGCTTCATCTAGTCTATCTTTGCTGACATATGCCTGACATGCTTCAGGCTCCAGCAAGTATCATAGATCAGTGGGTTGACCATTGAAGATAGCATCTTCTTTTTCTTCCCTATCAGCATTAGTCCTCATCAGTCTCTCAGTGAAGCATGGAGCTTCTTGAGATCTTTTACTAAAAGGAAACTTTTCAGATTGGATTCATTTATTCTACACAGAAGAAAGATTAGATCAGTACTCGCCACATGCCAGGCATGGCTAAGTGCCAAGAATCAAGTGTGGGATAGGTATCATCATCATATGTATCTATGCATAGAGCATAGAAACAGCATAAAACATACACACCAAGGGGTGAGGGAACTGCAACATTTATATCCAGTTGTTGGAGTGTGGTGTGACAAGTAGGGTAATTCAATTCTCTGTCACACATAGAGGCAGAGTGTTGTTTCAAAGCTAGGGGTACTGATGGGGACATCATGGCAAAAGGGAAAAATGTTGTCAATGCAAAAGTCAACCACAGACCCTCTTGGACTTGCTTCCTATAGCAGTCACTCTCCTATTGGCAATAAATTAACGATAAATGGATTTAAGTGGAAAGGAGGGGTTTGCTTCTTGGCTTACAGTTGTCTGGTTGCAGTTCTTACTCGACTCGGCAGGAAAGTCCACACCAACACCAAAGGTCGAGGGGATTGGTCACATCATATCCACAAGGCAGCTGAGAGGGGCAAACTTCCCTTGTCAGATAGCATGTCTGTTCAAGTATGCCAATGAACAACAACGTACTTAGCCAGCTCCCCCCACCTTACCCAGGGAACAAGTCCTACTTCTCCATCGATCAGACAGTCTCTGGCAAGCTTGTTTAGGACTTAACTCAAACACTAATTCTTTAAAATGTGCTCAGAGCCAAAGCCTTCAATTGGCGAGTTGATACCAGTAGCTAGCTATCTGCCACACTTCCCTCTTTGATGTAAGTGGACCCACGTGGCAAGACTTATGGTTCTAGACATTTTGTCTTCCAGGGAATATTTGATGATTTCTAGAGACATCTTTGGCCATCAGGACTTGCAGGGGTGGGGTGTGTGTGTGTGTGTGTGTGTGTGTGTGTGTGTGTGTGTGTGTTTGTGTGTGTACACACCAGTTACTAGCATCTATTATTGAGTAGAGGCTGTAGACACTGACACAGGACAGGGCCTTGCAACAAAGAATGATCTGCTTTCAATGTTGAGTTCCATGAAGATTGGTCATCCTTCTGAGCTGAACGAGTTCTCCATCACCAAAAGTTAAGCAGAGGAGTGGGGTAGGGACAGTGCAGGGAGGAGTGGGTGGGGTGAGAGCAAGAGGGTCACTTCTACATGTCCAGATGGCACACACACTTCACATGCATACACATAGAGGTATTTACATAGAGGTATCTACACACATGTGCACATGCACACATGCATGCCACGTACATGCATAAGCATGCATGTGTGTGAGCATGCATGGCCGTCCAATTTTCTTCTGCCTTCCTGACTCTCATTCTAGCTTCTCTCCCTTCTCTCTGAGATCCTAGGGGGACTCAGTGTAGATACCATACTGGTCAAAGAGATGATGGCTTTTCTACCTAAGAGGAAGCCCCATCTAAATGAGTGCTAGGAATCATCTCCAGTCCTCTCTTTCCAGTGTGGGACTATGATAGATGAGAATAGGACAGGTGAAGCTGGATTGAGGAAAGAACTTAGGGAACATCTACATCATGAAGCTGAGGCCAGGGATCCTCGTGGAGGAATAATGTTGAAAAGAAGTAAAGGAAGGCTTGTTCACTCAACAAAGGCAGGGAATACTAGAGCAAATGTCTTCTCTCAAAATGGTCTCAGCAATGTTTTCAGGTCCACCCATCCTTCTAGAACTTTCGAAAAGCAGAGTCTACTCCTGTTACCTTTTGTAACTGCTTGATCAAAATAGCGGAAGCAATGCCGTGAAGCTTGTCCTACAAGAAGACATCATGGCTTCCCCCGGCTCTCTCTCTGTGGGTTTCCGTTTGGCGTCCTCTCACTGTGCTGCAAGGAAGCACAAACCACAGGGAGGGTCCATATGAGTATGTGGTCAACAGCGCCCTAAGCTCTTAGCTAATATCTAATATCCCAAACCAGCTGGCCACTTGGGAATAGTCTTCTGACATGTTCAAACCTCCAGCTTTAGAGCTGCCTCAGTGGACCTTGAGGGGAACAGAGTCCAATCACCTTGCTGCATCCCTACTCACTGCACATAGGTGAGCACAACCAATACCATTATGGTTTGTTGCTTTTGTGTTGACTGTACCCAGGGCCTTGCATAGGCTAAACACTCTGCTACACGCTTAGTGATTTCGTTGTTGTGTTTTAAGACATTAAATTTTATCACTTCTCTACTTTCTGGTTAAGATCAAGTGAAGACACTGAAGTTTGAGGGTAATTGATTATGTAGCTGTAAGTCACATGTTACAGAATAGCTGAAGAAGGAGCACCTCACACTTTAAGGGCTCTTGAGAGTTCATAAAGGGGGCTCACACAGTGATCTTCTGTGGACTTGGAAGAACCCCAGGAGCTTGGTGTTGCCCTGTGAGATTCCAGAAGCACTGCTGAGGCTGGCAGGGATAAGGTGGGCGGCTTAGAGGACATACAGGGAATAGGTGGACAAGGGGGTTTCTCCACAAAGACAGGCTACCTGATCAAGACCCAATCCGGGAGCCTGAGATAGAGCAGACAAAAGTCCTGCCTGAGAACATCTTCCAGAAGGTGAGGACTGTACTTAGGACCTAACAGGCTAGATCACTGGATACAAAGGATGCATGACCCAAAAGATTCATTCATTCATTTAAAAAAAATAGTTACAGAAGATTGAACAGATAGGTGGCTTACAGGCAAAAGGACCTTCATTTGGATCCCAGATCCCAGGTAAAAATGCCAGGCAGAAATGGCCTGCATTTCTGGTCCAGGAAGGCAGAGCCTCAGAAACCCCTTATTGCAAAGCAATAAGGAAGTACAGAAATCCGGGATGATTTCTTATATAACCTTTGAGCCTCCACAGGCACCCACACTTAAGTGCTCTCTTGTACACACGCATACACACACACACACACACACACACACACAAAATAAATAAATAAATAAATAAATAAATAAATAAATAAATAAATAATAAATAAACAGAGGTGGACTAAGAAGCTCTTGGAGTCTGTTCCCGCCTCCTGATTCTTTGGGCACTTGGAAGTCTCTCCCTTTACTATATAAATACAAGCAAGTAGACACCTCTTATAGAATGATGGCACGGAGATAACTGGTTTCTTACATGCAAACCTGATTGCTGGGTTGAGGACTCACTTTCCTGAGAGTCCGAGACCTTCTGAGACAGAAATCAACAATCATCTCCCCCTTAGTTCCCTTTGGCTCAAAGGAATGTGATCCCAACCAAATCCAATGGCCAGATAAGTGGCCAGCTCCCTGAAATAAATCTATTTTGAGGGTGAGCCTTCCTGGGTGCTACATGGCTTCAAGGTTCCTAAGGAGGGTGGTTCAGCTTGTGGATGGCACTGCTGACCAGTCGTGACTGGCTGTAGGCAGCTCTGGCTGGGAATAGAGTGAGAACCGTAAAGACTTGTGTCCTCCCTGGGCATCATGACGTGGGACCTGGAGCAACAGGGACAGCTCAGTCACCATACACTGGTCCTGGAATCATACCACAGGGCAGAGAGAGGAGGTGACTGGCAAAGTCTAGGAATGTTCCACTTGCCAGGTTGCCAGGTAGGCCAGAGACCAGGCCCTGAGCCCTGAATGAGTCCCCTGAGTTCTTAGGAACTCAGCTGGAGTTGGGGTTTCCAGATACTAGACCATTGTTGTTGTGTGTGTGTGTGGGGGGGATGGTCAGTGTTCGAAAAAAATAACAGAATGAATGAAATGAACATGAGATATGTCTTTGTGTGCATGTTAAGAAGAGCAAGACACAGATATGAATGGTCAGAGCCAGGAGGGACTGTTGGGCCTTCCAATCTTCATTCTTTTTTTTTTTTTTGTGGCAGTCTCAGATGTAGCCTAGGCTGGTATCCAACTCACCACATAGCCCAAAACTGGCCTTGAATTTGTGATCCTCCCAGCTTATCCTCCAGCATGTTGGGAGTATAGGAATGTACTGTTAGCCTCAGGGTAAACCCGCTATGCTGAAGATTGTTGCCTCCATTTGACAGACAAAAATCATCAGGACTGTCTCTGGTATTCCTCTTTGGAGTGGAAGTTTCTAGAGAGCAAGGGATGTCTTGCTTTCATGGATATCGCTTGTAGCCCATGCAGTGGGTGGGATCAGTTCATGTCAACATAGGATCGATGGCTTCTCAACCCCTGCTGTTGTCATATGTGGACAGTGCCCCCCTCCCCCCAAGCCATCAAAGGCTAGGCACCAGGATCACCTTACAGTGCAATTCCCAGATACTTTCAGACAGGATTATCCTTTCTTCTTGTCTCTCTTCCTAGTGTCTGGATAGCCGGGACCATGGTGGTGTTAGAAGTCAGGTGGTCTGAATGCGGCATGCTAGGTGCCTTAGTTTCTTCTCTTTTGCCACAAGCTAGTCTGCTGGGATATAGACAGAGGACAGAAATGGCAGAGGGATATGATGTGCTCAGGATGGGGTGGCCTTATGGATGGATGACTGCTCATGGGTTGACCCTCATTATCACAGTTTTTCACCGTCTTCATATTCTTAAGTGATAACTTGTGATTTTTTTTTTTTGACCAGTACAATGGGGAAGGGCAATGAATTCCCTGAGGTTGGGTAGTCCTGCCCATTCCCCACAGAGACCAATGTTTTCGCTCTCTTACACTGCGAGGCTGGGTTTTGCTGCTTCCCAACACCACGGTTTCTTTGCTCATCATTGTGACTAGTGACTTGAAAAGGAGCATCTTAACAGTTTGAGGGGTGTCGTGTGACACCATATTTTCTTAGGGAGAAATAAACAAATGTCTGTTCAGCACAGATTTGGTACCTTGACACACCAAAGACATGATTCTACCTAAGACAGGCTTGGCAAATCAGTGAATTTATCCAGTTTACATGCAAAGGCTAGACTCAAACCCAAGATCCTCTTGCCTCAACCTCCTCAGTGCTGCTATCACAGATATACACCACACCTGCCTGCCCCAGCATCCATCTTATTTATTCATCGTCTCCACAGCCTGCCCGGGGAATTGAACGTGGTGTACTGGTGTTCTCACTGGGTCTCTGTCTGGGTGATGTTAGGGGAAAGGGATACAGAAGACTTTTCTTTGACAGGAAGAGCTAAGCACTCTACTATGCCTTTGCCTTTCTGTGAAGTAACGCTCCCTTGGGAATGTTTATGCCCTCATGAGACTCATATGTTAAAATTCTAATCCCCAAGAGAGTGGTATCAGGAGGTGGGACCTTAGGGAGAGGACTAAGTTATGATGAGATTATGTCTTTATAAAAGGGGCTCCAGAAAGATGCTTCCCCCTCCCCTCCACGTAAAGTATGGTGGGAACACAGCCCTCACCACATTCCAGAATGACTGGTGCCTTGATCTTGGACTCTCTGGTTTTCAGAACTGTGAAAAGTACATTGCTGTGTTGATAAGTCACCCTGTGTCCAGCATTTCATTACAGCAACCTGAATGGGCTAGCACAGCCTTCCTGGGTTCTCCTGTGGCCTTCTCATGGGCCCCGGCCACGCTGTCAAAGTGTGCACAGGAGAGAACAACAGCTTCTGTCCCTACGGCCCAGCGCTGGGGGCAGCCTCTCATGGCCCTGCCTGCAGGTGGGGGTGAGTCTCTCTTGCCCTCCCCTACAACCTGCCTTTCTTCTGGTGTGGCTCCCCACTACCTCTGCCAGACTCCTCTTCCCAGGGCAAGCAGAAGCAATGGGACACCAAGCCCAGCAGAGGGTCAAACATTTGAACCTCCTAACCAAGTTTCTCTCCTTCTTTGGAAATTGGTGAGTTTTGATTGGAGCTCAGCAGGCTCAGTGAGATCAGAAATCAGGCCCAAAGTGTGGGCTCTTCAGTGCGGAGCGAACTGACCTCAGGCATTCCTCGGGTCTGCTTAGAGCCTGTTCTGTGCCCACCTGTTTCTAGCCAAGCTTACTAGAGGAGGAGGGTTGACCTCTAAGTGCAGCCTGATGCATTTAGCTGCGGGAACCGGTCACCTCATTCTTTGGGTGGGCCTCTCAGAAGTCCATTTACTTTGCATATCTCAGGTCCAGTCATCCTGGGGCAGATGAGGGGCAGCTGTGGGTTAGAAAGTGTAGAGACGTGTAGACACTGGACAGAATGAGACCTGGCCCCAGGGTGGCCGTCCAAAGACTCTGCCTTGTGGGCTTTGCTGCCTGCGGGGCTCAGCTAGGGACAACTGGCTTCTAGAAGGACAGAGTGGGGTGCCTGGGTGTGCCTTGACGCCCCCCTCAGGTTAGTTTTCAGGTGCCACCGACATGACAGTGCCCCTGCCTTCCAGGGGTGATGCCCTCTGTGGGGGAGGAAATCACCATAAAATGTTTATGAAGTGCTGTGACAGAGGAGTAGAGAATCTAGTCCAGTGCCCTGAGAAGAAAATTAGCTCAAGAGCTTTCCCCAGACTACGACTTCTGAAACACTTGTCCCCGGTGTGTGTAATGTCCTGGCGACCCATTTCTAAGAGCACATGGGGCCTTGGCTGTGGCAAGCGACTGACCTTTGTGCAATGAGGACATGCCAGGCCTCTGAGTGCCTGTGGTTCACGGTGACTCTCAGGATGACAGGAAAAGGACTAATTTATGTCGTACACGGAACTCACTGGCTCTCCTGCTTCGCTTCCCTGCTTTTCCTTCCAGCCCTCCTTTCTCTGCCTTTATATCTCCTCCTCACAAGGCACGTACAGGATGGGCCTCATCCTTCCAGGGAGGGGGCTCAAAAGCCTGGGCAACCGATCCCACCCAGTGAAGATGTGCACTAACAGAAGGAGGAAACCTGAAGGCCTTGTAACCCAAAGACACGACTCACCAGTCACACAGATGGGAACTGTGTGTGAGTAACAGTCACTTCTACAGTCTCAACTGGATGGTGTCTCAACTGGATGGTGACTTTGCTTCCCCTGCCTCAGGAGACATTTGACCACATCTGGAGACAGCTTTGGATGCCACCGTGGAGGTTGGCTGCTAGCATCTAGTGAGGAAGAAGGGGATGTTGCCACATAGCCTATAACAAACAGGTGGCCGCTTAATAAGAATTACATGTCACTGTTGTGGAGGGGGAGAAACCCTGAGAGAGATGGTACAGGGAGCCAGTCATTGGCATAGGAACTCTGTGGAAGGCAATAGTAGGTAAACATAGGTGGGAAAAGAGATATTTACAGAGAAAAGTCATTTCAATGAAGGGATTAAAGTCTTTGTCTCACAAGCAAAAGGACCTGAGTTCAGACTCTGAGATCCCGTGTAAAATGCCAGGTAGTAATGGCGGCAGCCTGAAAGGTGGAACTTGGGAAACCCCAGAACAAAGTAATAAGGTGGAAGAGCAATCCAAGATGATTTTTGATGTCTCCCTTCAGCCTCCACAAGCACACGCACGTGCGCGCGCACACACACACACACTTTCAAGTGCCCACATTCAACACATCCACATGCGCATGCATGCCAAAAAGAGGGGGCATCACTGGGGTAGTCAAAGATGCTGACAGAAAGGAGGAGAAGCTGAACCTTGAGGATGATGGGTTCTCTAGACACAGAAGCTTGGAAGAGGAAAGTAGGCGGGTCCTGGTCTGGTATGGACTGCTTTAACCAGGTCCTGGGAGTTACTCGCGCCAATGGCACTGGCTGGCCCTAGACATCAGAGACAGGACTTGAAAATGGTTGCTTAGCAACTCTGCTGCCACATGGCAGCTTGGGCTGAGGACAGGCTTCCTTGAGTGGCATCACTTTGGCCTGGGACCTGGGGATAGAACTGGTGATAACTGATCATTGTCCTGTGAGCGCGACTCCACGAATGTGCGCTTTTTGTTTTTGTCCTTATGAAAATCCACTAGAGGGCATTATCAGTGCTCAGATATTCTGGCAGGTGGGACAAATGACATCTTGTGTGAACTCAGGTTCCTGTCCCTGGAGGGGAGGAAGGGGAGGGGCTGGGGACAGAAAATGAAGGTATTGATTCCTGCCCTTCCTGCTGTAGCTTCTGTCTGCCAAGTGGGGACAAGAAGGTGACTTGTGAATTCATGGACGCGACCAGAGGTGATTCTCTCAGCAGCGACAGCCACTGTTCCTTGCAGAGAGAAGCTGGGAGGAGTGGGGACGGCTGGGCAGATTTCCAGGAGCAAAACTCACAAAGGTGTGACACGCAGAAAAGGGAGTCCCTCTTGCCTGCCCCTTCTGCTCCCAAGAGCCTTATCTCCAAGGTCTGGGCCAGCCTGGCCAGGTGGCTTGGCCCCTGGGCAGAGTTGAGTGTGTGTGTATGGGGAGGGAGAGGAGCGCTGAGCCTCTGAGCCTCACTAAGGTTCTCAGAGTAGGAACCCAGAGTTTCATGGGCACAATCCAAACCCGCCTGTGCCGTCTTTGTGTACCAGCTTGGAGAGCCAGGATGCAAAGGCCCAGGGAGGAGTGACTGAGCTTCAAGTCGGCCAGGGTTCAAGGGAGCCTTTCACGCTTTGTCAGAGAGAATAAGGGAGTGGCTCCTCCCAGCTCAGCCCATGCTGGAGATGAACTCGGGCCTCCTCCATGCTAGGCGAGTGCTCTAGCACCTAGCCGCATCCCCAGCACTTTAAAACCGATATTTTAAAGAATTAAAAAATATTTTATTTATAAGAGAGATCGAGAGAGAGAGAGAGAGAGAGAGAGAGAGAGGGCGAGAGAGAGAAAGAGAGAGAGAGCGAGAGAGAGAAAGGAAGGGAAGAAAAGGAGGGAGGGAAGGAGAGAGGGGAAAGAGAGAGAGCAAGTTCATAGAGGGAGAGAACAATATATCACAACGTTTGGAAGTTGTTTCTCTCCTTCTACCCTGTGGACTTCCAAGGACTGATCTAGGTCACCAGATTTGTGATCTTAAGTCACCAGGATTGTGAGCAGGTACCTTACTCACTGAGTTATCTTGCTGGTCCCCACACCTGCCGTTTTTAATTTGGACGCACAGTCAGGTTGGAAATTAGAATGAGAATCTGCCCTTGTCCTTGGAGGAGGGTCTGTGTCAGAAGTAATAGACTATTTTGTCTTTCCTTACTGACACTGTTCAAAGGGAAGTCAACACTGGGCTGGATCTTTTGTTTATGAAGGTGCCTGGCTCCATGCTGGTCCTCCCCTGGCTAGTGCACGCTAGGCTCATCCACCAGTTTGTCCTATGACAGACTTCACTTCTTTCATCCAAATTGCACAGATTTGACTGAGCTCATGCATGAAAGTGCCCAACCTACGATGTAACTCAAAACAGGTGCCCAGTAAATGCTTATCTCTCTCTTTCTTTCGCTCTCTCTCTGCAATCTAGACATATGAAATCACCATTTGAGACCTAGGGAGATGACTAGGTTGTAAAGTGCTTGTCCATGCAAGCACTGAGTTCCATCCTCAACATCCACATAAATAGCCAGGCATGGTGGGTACACACCTGTAATGCCAGAGCTGGGGGCAGAGCAAGGTGTACTCCAGGCTCACCAAGAGACCCTGTAAAAAAATAAAGTGGAGAAGTGATAAAGGAAGACACTCGACATGGTCCTCTGACCTCCACATGTGTATATGCATTCTCACACACATGCGCGCACACACACACACACACACACACACACACACACACAGCCACCTAGCCACCAGGATAAAGGTAAAAGACCACATAGGCTCAAGGACAAGAGGCAGCAACAACAACTGGGGCTTAATACTACACTTACATTAGTGTACTGACAATCAATTGTCGTTTCTTGAAAGATCACTATTTTATATCTCCATTTATTCCTGTCAGTTCAAAAATAATAAAATCTCTGAGAAGGTCAATAGTTTCTGCTGACAGGGAATATAAGGTATATATATGTCTCAGAGTCTCCCAGAAATGATAAACAGTGATCTCTCTGGGGTGTACTATGAATTGCACTGAAGCTTGGGGCAGATGGAAAAAGCATTAATATCAAGCTCGTCGCTATGTGAAGTTTAGATATTTTTTTATCTTGGTTTTTTTTATGATTAATTTGATTTAAAAATTGAATTTGATCCTCTTAATCTTGACTATTTTTTTCATTTCCACGTGTACATGTGGTATGTGTATGAATGAGTATGTGCATTTGTATGTGTGGAGGCTCAAGACTGATGTTGGGAGTCATCTTTACTTTTTTCTCTATCTTATTCTTCTTTAAAAAGTTTTCTAGTGTTGCATATACAAATATAGAGATTTACGATATTTTACTCCTAAATCCTCAACCCCCATCCTCCCTCCTCTTCCTCTTGCAACCCTTCATCTCTCCTGCCAGACTCCCTCCTGTTTCCAAGTATGACTCCACTGTGTTTCATCTGCTTTGCCTTTGATGATATAAGCCTGGCATGATTCAGACTCAGCAAGGATCATGGATCAGTGGGTATACCATGGAGGGCGGCATCCTCCTTTTCTTCCCCGTCAGTGTTAGTCTTCATCGGTCTCTCAAAGAGGCTCTCCACCTTTCCTTTTTGAGGTGGGGATCTCTCTGTTAAGCTCAGGACTCCGTAGTCTCTCTAGCTAGTTGTACTCTGGGGATCCCACATCTCTGCCATCCAAGGCTGGAATTAGAGGTAGGATGACACGTTCACCTAGCATGTCAGTGGTTCTGGGGATCTGAACTCCCGTCTTCTCATTTATGCTGCGTTTATTGAGCTCAAGCATATGCTCACCCTTTGACTCCGAAGTCCTCTTGCAGGTATCCATTCTTAGAGCAACAGGCATCTCAGGCTTCACCTTCAGCTGCTTTAAGCCCTGGAACCATCCCCAGCCCCTCTCCTCATTCTTGAGTATCTTGGGCACCTCTTTCAACCTCTCCTGGTCTCTGTGTGCCACTGTGGTTCTATGTCAACACTTCTGGGTGGTCTGCCCTGGCCCGATGACTCGCAAAGGTGCAGAGGTCACTGCTCATGAAAGGAACTCAGAGGCTCCTCTGTCGGTCCTGAAGGAGGGTGGTCCCGAGGGACCAGAGCTGGCGAGTTCACGTCTGGAGACCTCAGGCAGGCAGGCTGTCTCCCTCCGCCATGAGGCCAGAGCAGGCGCTGACTCACATCAAGTAAATGCTGCCTGCTTATGAGCATAAAATGCCTCAAGTCTGTGAGCCATCCACACCCCTTATCAGAAAAAAGTGAAGAAATGAGAGTGCTTCTAGATTGTGGTTGGACATTTAAGTGGGGGTGGCTCTCTGGACAGAAGTTTGATTTTGTTTATCCAGCCTAAATGGACAGAGACCCTTCAATCCAGGAAGTCCCCCTGTAGATATCCATCCTACACTAAGAGGCATTTCAAACACGTTAGTCACAACTTCAAACACTTTATGTCTCCATGGATAGGGAAATGATCGTGTCCATCATAGCACTTCCATACTGTGGAGAACTAAGTTGCAATGAAAAAGCAACTGAACAGGTGTTGAAAAACCCCGATAGTCAAAAAAAAGTCAGAACATGAAAAAAGAATAATAGCTATTGTTTAGCTCATTTGCGTCCCAAGAGAATGCATACAGCAAAACCCAAAGCAAAACTAGGTAACTTTATATTATTATTATTATTATTATTATTATTATTAGGAGTGGGTGCTTGAGTGTATGTGCTTATGGAGACAACATCCTAGATTTTTCTGCCTCCTTATTGCTTTGCTCTGAAGTTTCTCGGGCTCTACCTTCCAGGGTTGAAATTGCCGGCCATTGCCATATTAACCTGGCATTTTTACATGGGATCTGAGGATCCGAACTCAGATCCTTTTTTACTTGTGAGTCAAAGGCTTTTTCACCCCTGAGTGATCATACCATCCCTGAACCTGGTAACTTTGCATGCATGAACACGTGTAAAATATCATGAAAGGATGCCAATACGGGCCAGTCAGTGTGGTTACTTTGGGTGGAGAGGGCACAGTGAGCGGGAATGGGCTTCTCTTCAACTCTTTGGGTTGATTAAGACAAGAAGATGATACTCATGTGCTGTATCTGTTATAAAGGAGAAAAGCTTGGAGGATAATAGAAGGAAACCATTATTTGTTCTTGACAGACCATTCTGGGTAGCACATGTGGGATGGAGATGTTTGCTCCTTCTCTAGTACAAAACTACCGGAACATCTGTTCCCTCGGGATGCTCCTGGGAAGGCTGTCTGTCTTCTGTCTCTAGGTTCTAGGAGTAGGTAATCGATTTCCCAGGAGGTAGAGGATTGGCCTCTGCCTTAGTTTCTTTTCTTATTGCTGTATTGAACTATCTGGACCAAAGCAACTTAAGGAAGACAGGATTTATTTCAGCTCACGGTTCAAGGGTACAAGCCATCACAGCGGGGGGCAAGTCTTAGTTGCAGGAACCTGAGGTGCTGGTCGTGCTGTATCCAGTGTCAGGAGGCAGAGGATGTTGAATGCTTGCGCTCCGGTGACTTTCTCCTTTCTCTGTAGTCCAAAACCCAAGTCTGGAACATGGCGGTCTTACCCAGAGTCAAGATGAATATTCCCACATCCATGAACCTGATCCACATAATCGCTCACAGCACACCCAGAGGCTAAATAAATAATCCTCGTGAGAGTGCCTGGGGGCTCGTCTCCGGGATGATTCTAGATCCTCAAATTGACAACATTCACCATCACAGCCTCGTCGGCCCCATACGACTGGGGCCAACCGCCTCTGAAAGCTGTCACTAACCTCTCCCAGGGTCGGTGCCACTCTAGAAGTCCTGATCTTGTCACCTCACCGTGCCGCTGTGGATGCTAACCACACCATTCTCAGGGGGATGATTTCAGGCTTTAGGGGGGAATGTTGGGATAGAACTGGCTCAGTTGAAAGAAATAAAACCCCAACATCGGAGGCTTCTTCCTCCTCCCCTGTGTCACCTTCGCTCTGCACCATCCTTCTGTGAGTCAGACAAATCTCTCCAGCATCTCTCTTCCCAGGCAGAGATATTGGCCGCTCCTCTCTTGAGGCTACACCATGACATCATGCAACTTCCATGATCCCTGAAGCCCATGAAGAAAGGAAAGGCTGTTCAGTAGCACTTGGGGTCCTGAGCGCAGGGACTTTCTTGTTGATGTCTGCCTGTGCGTCAGTCCTGCTGACTAGAAGGAGAAATTCACATTGCAGAGGGTTTTCAGTTGCCAAACGAGCTAATCTCTTTACTCCACACGTTTGTTTTTCATTTTCCAATTGGAATTTTTCTTAGCTGATCTATAATTGTATTTTGTGTTTATTCTCCCTTCTTTTGTCTCCAACCCTTAGCAAGTCAGCTCTTTTGAAAAGACATCAAAGTAAGTCAAGTCGGCAGTATTGGTCAAGATGAAATGCGAGGGCAGGTGAGATGCTCAGCAGGTAAAAGCACTTGCCACTCAAACCTGATGACCTGAGTTTGATCCCAGAACCACATAAAGGTGCAAGGAGGGAGCTGATTCAATGTTTTTCTTTGACTGTCACATAAGTGCTGTGGCATGTACATCCCCCCCCATGCACACACGTATATGCACGAGCATGCACATACATGCTTGTAAGCACACACACATGCACACACACTCATTAGCCAGATGGCTCATCCGTTAAAGTGCTTGTTGTGCAAGCAAAAGGCTCAAAGTTCAGATCCTGAAATCCCATTTAAGAAACACTTGGCGAGCGTGGTGGCCCACCTAGAATTCCAGCTGTGAAAGGTAGAGACTGGGAATCCCTACAGTGAGCAAGTTAACCAGAATAGTCTTAATGGTACAGTCTGGGTTTAGTTTGAGACCCAGACTCATAGGAATGAGGTGGAAAAGTGATGGAGGATGATTTCCCGTACCAACTTTGTGCCCCCACTCACATTCACACGCATCCCTCCACCACAGGACCATCCACGTACAAACACGCATATGCCCGCATACAACCCGCCTCCCTCTGCCCACGTGTCGTAGAAAGAACTGGAGTGTGGAAGTAGCAGCGCTCCGAAGAGACTTGACTGCACCCGGGTCCTGATGGGCTGAGGTGCCATTCTCCTTCTGAAATGTCTTTTGGCGTGGGACAGGCCCTTTGGATCCTGCTGCTTTGTCCTGTGGTATCACGCAGCCCCCCCACGCTGCCTTCCTGGTCTCCAGCTTGCCTTTAG
Source organism: Typhlomys cinereus (assembly GCA_023101885.1). NCBI lineage: Eukaryota > Metazoa > Chordata > Mammalia > Rodentia > Platacanthomyidae > Typhlomys > Typhlomys cinereus. The sequence goes on along the minus strand of JALPQD010000352.1, from coordinate 891,250 downwards.
ATGCCTTTGCCTGATTAATCTACTTCAAACTCCTTTCCATCACACACACACATACACACAAAACCAGGCGTGACTTTCAAAGCCTGCTCTCACGGCCCCACCCTACCTGCAGCTTTATTTTCCTCTGCCTCCCGACAGGCACCTTCTTCTCCAGGCACGTCTGTCTCCTTCACATCCCATCAACACACCATCTCGCCTTGTTGACTTTGTGCATTTGTTCAAGTTCCTCTGCAAGCCTGGAATGCATCGCAGGGCTTCTTGACTTTATGCGATGAATGGACTCCTGGCTCGTCCTTTAAGGTCTGCGGAAGGCAAATCCGTCTTCCAGCAGGCTGGCACTTAGCTTCAGAAACCTGTCTTGGTTTGTGATTCATCTTGGATTGGCTAGGAGCCCAACCCTTCGTTTCATATTTTTTCCCCTCTCTTAGTTGCTGCCAATCTATAAACCAACATGTAAATCCTTCAAGGAAGTTCCTTTAATAAAAGAAGCATCTTTAATAGAAAGTGAGGAAGTCATCCCTGCATGCTTCTTTTACATTTCATGTTGCAGGCTTGGATGGCTGCCAGCTGGGTTTTCTCACAACGGGCCCTACCTGGATACCAACTTGGGACTGTACGGTGGCATGTCTTAAAACCATCTGTAGGGATTTCTCTCAGCACATTCTCAGAGGTATTTTTTTAACATGCCTATTGTATAGGCTCGAGTTTTGATCATCCCACAGACATCTGGCTGTACATCAGTTGTATGTACTAGATGGTTTTGTCCCTGTGAAGATAATTATGCAAGCTATGGAGTCGATCATCAGCCTATGGATAATACTTCTTAACTACGGATTACAAGGTCACTTGGCCTCCTTAGACTGTTGCTTGGGAAAGGAGCACAGTCTGGTGGAGAGGGTGTCCTAACTTCTGTGTGGACATTTCTCGGGACCAGCAGAGGAGTATTGTTGGAACTTGGACTTGTGGCTTGATTCCCTGGGCACTGGTTCTGGACTGGAATCCTCTGAGGATGTGCTGTAGGAAGAGGGAAGGAAAGGGGGTGGTTCACCCTTTAAGGCAAGCAGTGGCCTCAAGACAACTGTGCCTTCTGATCGGCATATGTGGGTGGGTAGTGACTGCATCAGAAGTGAGGGCTACAGGTGACTTTTCAAAAGCTGACTCTTGGGACGCAGCCCCCACGATGGGAAGCAGTCCGAGCAGTCACGAGTGTCTACGTGGGAGCATCCTGACACCCGTTGCCGAGGTTTCGCATCACCTGCTGCGCGCGGGCTTGCAAGTGACTCCTGCTCAGCCCTCAGGTGAGCTCTAGTCCACACCTTCCTGGTTAAGCCCTTAGATACCAGAGCACACGTATCCCCTTCATGAGCCCTGGAAAACTTCTGACTTGCAAAACACTTGGGTACAATAAAATTATTTATGCAATATGAAACAGTAAAGGTATGTAGAGGTATAATTTTATGCTCCTCCCTCCCTTGCTTCCTTCCTTCCTTCTGTGTTTACTTCCCCTCCTTTCCTCCTCTCTCTCTTCTTTCTTTCTGCCTTTCCTCCATCCTTCTCTTTTCCCTCCCTCTCCTTCCTCCTTCCCTCCTTCCTTCTCTCCCTCCCTTCTTTCCTTCCTTCCTCCTCTGAGCCTGGGAAGATTTATTGTGCAATGATGCTAACTAACCACTTCAAGTTGGACAGAAAGGATTCGAAGGGCAATTGAGGTGTCCTGGACAGGACGACATTGTTTACAATGATATCTGGGGTCTCCTAGTATCCACATTACCCAGATCCTACTCATAGGATCTGTGAACCAAGGACTCAGATGGGAAAAGAAGAAAACATGGCCATTTGTGAGCCACATGGCCTTGATTCCATGGCTCAGCGCAGGGATTCGGATCGGGGCTGGGCAGTGGCGATTTCCTTTGGCCAGGGATGAGCCGCTTGCCTCCCGCCTCCCCATCCCAGTGTGCTCCAGCCACAGACCTCGGAAACACTGGCGGCATCTGTTTGTTATGTTCCGGGAGAGCTAAAGAGGCTTGGAGGACTCAACCTTGCTAAATCACCTAAGGCTTTGGTTGACACTTGAGATTCTTTCTGGAAAATTCCAAGAGAGAAAGAGAGAAATGGCCTCACCTCTCCCCTGTGGTGCTGGTTTGGTGCCTAGGTCACCTCCCTAGGACAGGTCCCCAGGAGGGGCAGATACCTCCGAGCATCACTGGGTAAATCATCGGTTACAACAACCTCCCTTCTCCTGCCTGACAGGAGCTTTGAGTGGTCTCGGAGAGAGGGAGTGTTTCTTGAGATCTTCCTCACCCATGGGGATATGTTGATGACCTAGTATTGCGCAGGTCTATCATTGCAGTGACTTCTTGGGGGCAGCAGCCCTGTCATGACCTATGCACCCTTTTGATCTGCATAGCACCAATATTTTTTAATTGAGAATTTTTATATATAGACAAATGAGTTTATGTTGTTTCCCCATCCCCTCCTCTCTCCCCTCCTCCTCTCCCACTCTCCCCTCCTTTCACCAATCCGGCTATGTCCCTCCCACCCTCTTCCTGTCTCTCTCCGTGTGTGGATCACAGGACTCCTTTGAGGGTACCTGTGCTAGTAAGGAAGCAGATCTCTGTGGTAGTGCATGTATATGTGGTAGTACATGCTCTTCGATGGGCAAACTCACAAGTGGGGTGGCAACCCTCATTTGTCTAGCACCTTCCCCAGAGATTCTTTCTGAGTGTAGTTATTTCTCCTGAGATGATCTCACTGGTCCATGGGTGAGTTGGAATTGTGTAGCTCTACATAGTACCGATCTTACCAGAGACATACAATGTTATGTTTCACTTTTATTATTTTTTTCTCTCATTGTGGTTTCAGACATATTGTCCCTGTGGGAACATAATTTCAAGCTTCAGACAACAATGTTAGCATGGGATACTTTAGCTGCTGCTGGGGTAGGGTTGGGGGTGGGGCATGCCTCCTTAGCTAATCTTCTCAGCTTTAAAGATAAGGTGTCATGGCCTTCATTTTACAGACTGAGAAACTGAGGCTCAAAGGACTGAAGCGGCTCGTCAGCGATAATCCATTGACGGACTTGATCAGTCCCTCTGGTACCATTGTCCACTGTCTCCCTGTTTTACATGACACCTCTGATCATTTTGGGTGATGTCGCCCTGTGGCTGGGGTGAATGGGCTTGTAATTTTTTGACCACGCCCCTCGGCGTATTTCCCAGTTGTCGACATTGGAAACAACCAGGGGATGTGGGAACATCACTGTGCTCTGTAGCTTTGGATTATCGCCTTGGAAGAGCGTCCCAGCAGTGGGCTCCTGGGTTAAAGGGTAGGGCCGTGTTTATGACTTTGGGTACTTGCTGCCAAGCGGTTTTCCCTGAGGACTTTGTTTCTGCAGCAGTCGGACTTTATAGGCCCAGGGGAGTCCCCCAGCTCCTCCAGGATGCTGAGCTCCCCTCTAACCACTAGAGGGTGTGAAAGGATGCTGTTAGAAAGCCGCCCCCCCCAAGGAAAGCCCCAAATGTCCTGGAGGAGCCTCAGCTGAGCCCTGGCTTTCCACCGAAGGCAGAACTGTGCATGCTGGGGACCCCACCCACACGAGAGCATCTCGGGTGCAGGGTTTGAGGTCCCTACTGTCCCCTTTCCCCATCTCCCACCTCCACCTTCTGTAATTCTCCATGCCAGGTAGACCAGAACTCTCTGAGCTGCAGTGTATGGGACATCTCTGCAGCTGCAGCCCAGCCCTTCCTCAAGGGCACAGGACACAGTGGCTGGCTGAACAGTGGACATGACACCCAGAGTGGACCCAGGGAGCTCACGGAGGGTCTGACACAGGCCCCCAACACCATGGATGGCTCACTGACAGGGGGGGTGTTGAAGGTTTAACTGGGAGATGCTGAGGATGGACAGATGCTGAGGGACCATCTTGCCCACATGCTTTGCAGATACAATTATCTTGTGCGAATCAGAGGACACGATGTGTGCCTGTGAAGGTCCGAGGGTGACTCTGGACATCATCCTGGATTGCTTCTATCTCCATTTTGCTTTGCTCTGGGATTTCCCAGGCTCTGCCTCCCAGAGTCAGAAGTCCAGGCTGCTGCCACTTATGCTTGGTGTTTTTATGTGGCATCCAGGATCCAAACTCATGTCCGCCTGCTTTTGAGGCAGAGTCTTAACCCCTGTAACTCCTGTAAAATATCATTAATATTTGTTGATTTTTAGGGCGTTCATGGGCTTGTGCATCAATCTTTCATTGCTTCTGCTTTCATTCTTCTGGGACCAACCAGCAGGCTACCAAGGGAATTTTTCAGAGGAACTGGAGGAGTAAGATTTGGGCTAGTCTACCTGGCTAATCCGTAGTCTCCCATGGCAGCAGTGGTTCCCATTATAAGCCTCTACCTTAACAGGAGCATGTGTGTGCAGGTGTGTTTATAAGATTTGACTCTGTCTACCTGTGCAAGTCCAAGGGTGACAGCAGGTATCATCCAGGATTGCTTTACCTCCTGGTTGCTTTGCTTTGGGTTTCTCCAGGCTCTGCCTTCCAGGGTCAGAATTGCAGGCTACTGCCAACCATTTCCTTGGGTAATTTTAGTGAGATCTGGGATCCGAACTCATGTCCTTTTGCTTGCAAAGAAAAGGCTTAAACCTCTGAGCTATTACCCCAGCCCTCTGCTCAGCTTTTTATGTGGGTTTTGGCCACCTGAAGTCAGGTCCTTATGCTCGAAGGGCAGGTACTTTATAGACTGAGCCATCTCCCTAGCCTCCAGTGCTGCAGTTCTCTTCTGCTGGGGATTGTAGTACGACGTTTTCTTGCGATGGAGAGCACTGGCCAGGAGGTAGAGAAGTTAGTGATATAGTCACAAGGCTTAAAAAAGACTATTTTACTGCATACTGTGTTCCTACTGTCTTTTGAGTATAAGTGGTCAAGATAACCATTCATTCTAAAATAGGCCTTGTGGTTGACTGCTTGACCCAACTGCGAGCTCATGCATGTGTTGCAGGACTGTGCAAGGCAGGCCATGCTGAGTTGTGATGTTCAGAAGGTTGGATGCATTTAATGTAATTCTGGCTTATAGTATTTTCAGTTTGTAATAGGTCTATGTGGCTGCAACTCTTGAAGCAGAGGAATGCCTTCATTTTAAGCTTTTTTTCTTTTATCATGCTAGGTTCCTATCGGTTGGATCAAGTCACGTGGCCACACTCAATGCTCATGAGGCATGAAAATATACTTTCGTCTGCATAGACAGGCGCCGTGAGATCGTGTCAAAGGACAGAGATACGGGAGGGATGAAGGACAGTGCAATCTAACACAATGGTCATATTGGTTTTGGTGGATTTCATTTATTTAGCGCAGGACTTTTCAGAGCCTTTACAGATAATTCAATAAAGCCCTTACTTTAAAAGAAGGAAATGTAAACCCGGAGGGGGGAAAATTACTTCGACTAGGATTTATACCCACTTAGTAGCAGAACTGTAGTGAGACTCCAGAACTTGTGGTTGTCAGATTCGGGCTCTTTACCTCACTCCAGACTGCCCAATAGGCCTTGGCCACACTGAATGTGTGTTCGTGTGTGTGTGTGTGTGTGTAGGGGTGGGTGGGGGAGTTGTGTGTGTTGGGGGCGAGTTGTGTGGGGAAGGCACTTGAGGAGGCTGGTGATCACAGGAGAGTTTTAGTGTAAAGGAGGTTGAGTTGTTGCTTTAGAGACCAGGGCACTCTCAAGGGCCCAGGAAGACCAGCCAGCCAGTCAAAGACAGCATTAAGCATCTGTGCTGTGAGGTCACCCCCAGCTCCAAGGGTAACCTGGGGCAAGTTGTTTTCATCTCACTAAGTGTCAGCTTCCTCATTTGTATGAAAAGGGAGGGAGGTATTCCTAGCTCCTAGGGTAGTGAACTCATACGCTCGGAACAGGGAGAGGGATGTAGTATCTACTCACATAGGCAGCGTGGGCATCATGGTATCATCACTGCTACTGTAACCTGTATCTGCCTCTCTGCCATCTTGTTCCCAGTTTCTGGACTTTCTCACCCCTCGGATCCTCTTCTCAGCGCCCCACCCTCCTTACTGAGCTGATTGGTACGACTACGCAAGTCTTGCTAATGTTATGTGAGACACTGCGGAAGCTCAAGGTCTGTTTGGGAGTAGGAATCTCTTCTACCCTGGCTGACCTTCTGTGTCCTCTGATTGTGCAGTGAGCATGGTTGAGTTAGACTGGGGTGAGGTCCATCCAACTCCATGGCCTTGAACACCGGCTGGGAGCCCAGCATCGCTAGGGCAGATGAAGACGGCAGCAACAGCTGACCCCCACCCCAGACCCAAGAGCTTCGACTCTCAGGGAGGTTGGGGTGGCTCTGCAGGGGGTGCTAGCCTGCGGCCAGGTTTGACAGTGCCGACACGGAGGATGGTTCTACAGGTACCACTGAGTCTGCATCCTAGCCCTGCTCCCCACTGTTCACGAGACCCTCAGCGAATCACTCCATTTTCCTGAACCTCAGTTTTATCTTCTATAAAAGGGGGTAGCGATGACCACCTTGGTGAGATTTTTGTGGGAATACAAAACCTATATGGGACCCCTAGTACAGGTTCTCAATCCTGTGAGAACCACGCCCATCACCCCTCCAGTCTTTATCTCAGTTCCCTAGTAACTCCTTAGCAACAAGAGGACGATAAAAGATTGTGGCTCTACCCATCACCGTCTCCTTCTTGCTGCTCTCCCACAACTCCCCCTCCAACCCCCCCACTGTCACACTGTGGCAGCTCTGTCCTTTTGTAACCATGGTCTAATGGCTTCTCTGCCTGTTCTCTCTGACTTTAAGCTTTCTCCTCTGCTCTAATGCTCTCCCACCTTAAGGCTGTGGTTTCCGCCTTCCCTCCCTTGGATAAGCGTCCAAGAGTTTCTTACCTTTTCTCTCATTTTCGATAAAATCCCTGCTTTAACCTCACAAAACAGAACAAAGCAAAGCAAAACGAAACACAGCACAACAAAAACCATTGAGGGGGCTGGGGAGAGGGCTGAATGGTTAAAGACTTTGCCTTGAAAGCAAAAGGATGTGAGTTTGGATCCCCAGATCCCATGTAAAAATGATAGGCAGTTATGGTAGTGGCCTGCACTTCTGGTCCTAGAAGGTAGAGCCTGGGAGATCATAGAACAAATTCAAAGTTGAAAGAACAATCCAGCATGATTCCCGTGTCACCCTTGGGTCTCCAAAGGCACATCCACTCATGTGCCCTCTTATATACGTGTCCATACATGCAAATAGATGGGCGAGGGTCCACATGTGCATACATACACATACACACACACACACACACACACACACGAAAACCCATTTTGTGAGCTTCCTCATTAAATCTGTGCTAATGAAATGGATGATGGTGGGTAGGAGCTACACTGGAGGCAAGATGTGACCCGAGGCTGGGGACATTCATCCTCTTTGCTGCTGAGTTATGGACGTCGGTCCTCACTGGCCTAAATCCACTTGACAAGTACCAAGATATCCTGGACATTTCAGTCTTTGCATGAGGATGTGTGTGTGTGCAGGTGCGTGTGTGTGTGTGTGCAAGTGCATGTGTGTGTGTGTGCAAGTGCATGTGTGTGGTGTGCAAGTGCATGTGTGTGTGCACCGATGTAGAAGCCTGAGGCTGATTCTGGGAATCTTTCTCAATTTCTCTTCTCCTTAACCATCTTTATCAAATCTAGAGCTGCCGGCATGGCCTGTCTCACTAGCCAACTTGCCCTGAAAACCCCTTGTCTCTGCTTTCCAAATTCCGAAACCACAGGCTAGCTGCCGCATCAAGCTCCTGGGTTGGGAAGTCTGGTCCTCACACTGGCACAGCAGGGAGCGGCCCTTCTATGAGGCTCCCTACTGCACTAGCCAGGCACCTGGGAATGCCCTTTCTAATCAGTCCTTTCAAATCTACCTCGCCAACTCTGGCCCTGCCTACTTCCTCTCTGACTGAGGATAAAGATGATAGGAGGAGTTTATTACATCCCCTGTGCCCACTTGTCTTACACCCTGACTGTGTCAACTGAGACCCCCTAGGAAGAAGGTTGAGATGCATAACACAAGGCTGGGCAGCGGCTTAGAGCAGCCGTATTGGGCAGCGTCTAGGTGCAGCCTAATGGGCTTCCCCAGTAGTGAGAAGCCTGGATTCTGCCCAGGTTCATGCTGAGCAGCTGACCATATCTATATTTCATTCTGAACATTTACTAAGAACTCAGGATATTCATGAAACCATGGGTTCCCATAGCTTCCAGCTCAGAGGTAGAGGGCTAAATACATCGAGGTCTCTGCAGCTGAGAACCTTTTCTAAAACCAAACAAAACTCTTGCTACTTGTGTTATCTTCTGCTCTGTGATTCCGGTCTAGAAGATTCTGTAGGTATCACTCTTGATAGTTTTGTATGGTAGAAACAATAGGTTTACTGACTTGTCCTGTGATGGTGATATGTACCCCTTGGAGCCTGCATGGAGCCTGGCATGACTCACGGAACCCTCTGGTCTTTCCCTTCAGATGTCTAGACGTGGCAGCCTCCAGAATGCAGCCCGGCCCTTTGAACCTGGTCTGTGATCTGTTCACACCGATAGTTAAACAAACAAAGGAATCCACATCAGCAAATTAGTTTTGAAAACAGCCAATAGAATCTGAACTCTCAAAGTGCAGTTTCCCAACAGGAGTGGGTGGAAATTAAGACTTAGTTGTCAAAATATGCTTCTAGTAAGCTGGGTTAACAATACATGTTTTTTTTTTTTGTACCTCCCTTATTAAGTTGTCAGATAAAAAAGATTTGAACATGCTTTGCCAAGCGAAGGGCCAAGCAAGTGCCAGTTGTTTAGGTTCGGGTGATTAGGTTGGGTTTATAGATCCTTGGGGAAACCGTGAATGAGTAATTCACTGTGGGAACCTAGTTTTGCAAGCAAACTTTTGCATACATGCACATCTCTGAATTTTGGGGGGGGGTAGGGAGAGAGTCCAGATTTACTTTCATCAGCCTCACAACAGTGTGTATGCCTCAAAAATGAAGAAGAATCACGACTTTAGCTGTGCCCTTACATTGTTTGCTAGGGAGAAGAATTGAGCATGCACCCAGAATTGCAAGCACAACCTGATATAGTCTCTTTTCATAACATGGGAAATAAGGTGTGCGCATTTGCCACCAAGCCTGATGACCTGAGTTCTAACCGTCCTGGAGCCTGCACGGTGGAAAAAGAGAACTGATCCTTGCAAGTTGTCCTCCAACATCCACACATACATCTCCCTGATGCTCAGAATAAATAAACAAATGTCAAAAACTGTTAAGATCTCACTCTTCCAGTAGTTGTAGACTCTAGAATTCAGAGAGAGAGAGAGAGAGAGAGAGAGAGAGAGAGAGAGAGAGAGAGAGAGAGAGAGAGAGATTTCTTTTTCATGAAATCCTGCTGCTTAGGCAGATGGTGGGGATTCGATATTTTTCAGGGTGATGAAGTGAGATTGCTCAGACATATGCTTTCAAAGTCTTGAACCTGTGAGGTTTTGTTCTGAGTTCAGGAAATAACAGGATATAAATTTGCCTGAATCATCTCAGCTCACGCAGGGCCACGGCGGCTCTGGCAACATCTTGTTCTTTCTATGTAATGACTTTTGATGCTGTGGATTTAGACGGATTAGGCCATTTAGGGGAAAGAGAGGAATATTAATATACAAAATTGTTAAAATGTCAAACGAAATCCCTTAATAATGTGCGTGTTTAAGACAAGCATGCAGGCGCTTTGAAAACATTTCTAGCACCAGCTCAGACATTTAAGAAATCCATTTTGCAAGTTCCAACAAATAGCTCTCCACCAATTAGACTATGCCCGTGCACGTGTGATGTGTGATTCTCTGCAGTCTTGGTTAGGAGCGGAGTCCTGTTCTCTCCTTAGTGTTGGTAGCCACAGCACGCCTAATTCTTCATCCGATAACGGCATGCTTAAATCCCTCAGCCGAGCACACAGCTTGTAGCCAAGACCCGGTTTTCCTATTTCCCACAAATTAATTACCCGAGTGGTTGATTTGACTTGTTTTAAAAGCTAACATGTGTTAGAAGATCTAGGCAGGCCCCACCCTGAAGATCCTTCCGTTTCAGGTCTTATAAGTGCTTGTCAAATAATTGCCTGGGATTTGGAATGCTTGGGGCCAGGGTGGGTGGGGCATGCAGGAAAGAGGGGACAAGCAGTAATAGAGAGGTTGTCAGCTTATCTCATGAGGTGATGTTATATTTCATAACTTCAGTGCATGTTGGGAACATAGCCTTTTTTATTATGGGTGCAAAAATAGTGTCTTTTTATCATGAACCTGGAAACAGCCTTGTATAAAGTTATCTTCAATTCAAGATAAGCCTTGGTAACTCCTCTAGTAGACATTCGTGATGGACTATGGGATGCAAAGGGAAAGATACCATGTGATGGGGGACAGGACAGCAGAGGTGTACACAGGAAAGGCATCTTGGGAGGTGATAGCATCTATACTCTACTGTGATGGGGCGGAGCTTTAAAAAGAGCTTCGTCCTGGGTTGGGGAGGTGGCCATGTGGGTAACCTGCTTGAAGTGCAAGCGTGAAGACCTGATCTCTAGCACTCACACAAAAGTTGGCCGAGGCTGAGTGTTCCTGGAACTCTAGCACAGGATAGTCAGTAAATGCTAGACAGAGGCTGGTTAACTAGCCAGCCTAGTGTAAATGATGAATTCCAGGTTCAGTGTAAAACCTTGTCTTGAAACATAAGGCCATTGGAGGATTGAGGAAGATGTTTCATTAATCTTTAGCCTCCACTCACACCTGCGTAGGGGAACACACACATGAATATGGATGTATAGGCACACAGATGCACAGACACACAGAGACACACACACACATTTTATTTTTTTCCTCTTATCTATGTTGGCCGAATTGCATGATCTCATTATGAAAGCAGCAGAACTATATTAACAATCATTTAAACAACAGAAAAAAAAATCAGACATATTTCATCCCACCAGGTCAAATTTGGTTGGTATCTTGCTGCATTTCTTGTGGGTTTGAGTTTGGCTTCTCCTTAGTGGTTGTTTTATCTTATGTTCACATATTCAGTTCACATTTAAGAATGAATCATTCATTGGAAACCTTTTTCCATGTCGTCACAAGTGTGGGCGGATTGAAGTGGGTGGAGATGGAGAGTGAGGATTCAGGGAAAGACCAAATGAAGGCGGGGGGGGGGGGTCGGGAGGAGTGGCACACTGGCAGCGCATGTGACTTAGTGTGGCCTTGTCTTGAACTATAAAGCAGTAATAAAAGATTAGGCGTGTAAGTCAGAAGTGGAGCACTGGACTAGCATGTATGAGACTCCACAGTCCTCCACACTGCAAAAATTTAAAAATCAAGTTAAGCACTTTTTATTCCATCTTAAGGTAGCCCAGATTGATACAATGAATCAAACCAAATGGACAGTAGAACAAAGAAAGAGGCAGAAGGAAGCTAAAACCAGTCTGTATCTTCTTAAAGTAAAATACTGATGCATCTAATTTCTTACCAACCTACCCATTCATCATCCATCCACCTATCACTCATCCATCTATCCATCATGCATCTGTCTTTCCATCTATCCACGTGCCCAGTCACACCCACTCATCATCCATCCACCCATCCATCTATCCACTCATCATCCATCCATCCATCCACCCATTTACCCATCATCCATCTAAACTATCCATCAATCATCCATCCATCCATCCATCCATCCATCCATCCATTGGCCCACCCACCCGTTCATCCACTCATTCGCCCTGTCATCTTTATTCTGAATCTACAGAGTACCAGGCAATGTATCGAGCTCTAGAGATATGGAGATGACTTTTATCTCCAGAATTCAATCTCTAGCAGGGTTGCTAGTAAAGAGACCCACAGCTAAGTTCTGAGTGGGGTCAGAGGTCCAGTCACCGTGCATGGCTAGAAGCAGGGCTTTCAGACTGGGCTGGGGCAGGGGTCAAGGTGAGGTCAGAGGTGTTCTGTGATTTACTCACAGACCTGAAAACTCCATGAATACCTAGTATCTAGTATATGGCTCTGCACATATAGATGTCGTTGCTGTTGAATGAACAAAGCGTCTAAGGCATAGAAGTAACCTTCAAAGGTCATCTAGTCCATCCACCTGCCTCGGGATTGAGCCACACCTAAACCATTCCTGGTGCTATTTCGGGTGAGGTTATTCTTAGCAGGCCTTGCTGACAGCTGGAAGAACCAGAGAGGCCGCTTCTTGCTTCTCTCTGGGGCTTTCCTGTCGCAGACTGCATGCAGCAAGATTCTGGTGGAAATGGGGCCAGGGAGACGAAGAAAGATAGGCAGGTCTGAAGCATGGCTGAAGGCAACTCAGAGGACAGCCTCCTCTTCCTCCTCTTGGGAGGTCTGTCTGGAGGAGAAAGCTGAGCAGTACCTCTTCAGGAGGGTGATGATCGCAGCCCCCCAAAGATGTCTCCTGACATCTGCAGAGGACCTGGTTAGTCCTTCCTATGGCTACCCCCTTCCCCTCCCTGCATATAACTTTGGTGAAATCGGCGACTCAGACAGCGGCTCCCTAAGGAGGGCTTTTCTTCCAGGATCTGTCCCCTCCACCCACCCCCAGAGTATTTCGCAGTAGCTGGAGCAAGTCAGGACCTAACACAGTCAGGCCGTACCAGGAGCCGGAGCCCAGAGTCTTATAATCTCATGGGAAGATAGGGAGAAATGATTAGTGTGCATTGAATAGCCTTGCTGTGAGCATTCTGAGCTGGATGGGTGGTGAGACAGAATCAAGGGCAAGTTCTAATCTCATTTTCAGGTAGGGGAAGGGTAAAGAAGGCACTTTCTGGGGCAGTCGTTTGGAAAGTAGGCATGAACAGGGAACAATGGTACCATTCCTTCCTGACCTATTCAACATGGTGCTTGATCCGAAAGGTGTGTGTGTGTGTGTGTGTGTGTGTGTGTGTGTGTGTGTTTGAGAGAGAGAGAGAGAGAGGCACTAAGCATAAACTTGTGAACCCTCTTAGGAGGCTAATGCTTGCTCCCAAATCCCCCCCTGGATAGGGATAGATTTGCCCCTTGTTTGCTTCTGAAAACCAATGTTTTCTAAATGCAGCGTACGAAGCATTTCCATGGAGCTACCTTTGAGCTATGGGGGAATCCTCCATGCCCACCCCGTTCTACCTTTGTTTCTTCTTCTGTCACCCAAGGCTTCTTAACTAAAAAATAAACTAGAGAACAAGACCTGGGAGACTTCTCCTGGGCCAGGGGGATAGGAGATGGGGGTGGGGGGGCTGACACTTGGCTGGAGCCCCACAGCCTGGGAGGGCAGACAGGGAGAGACAGCTGGTACTGAGTTTGGCAGGCCAGACTACAGTGCGACCACGCGCTCAGAATTGTGCTGTGACCTGGAGACCCACCTTGGCCCACAGGGAACGTTCAAGATCGGCGCCCCTGGCACTGGCTAGTGGGAGCCCATTAAAGGTCTAGTCAGATGCGCCCCTGGGGTGAACCTGGTGGGCAAGATGCTGCATGGGTGGCCGATGGCAAGTGCATGCAGCGGGCATCTCCAAAGCTGGCACTTCTGAAGCTCCAGAGGTCCCTCAGCTGCCTGTCCCCATCTCTATGCCAATGGAGGACACTGGTGCGTGAGACACATCCTGGTTTTGTCACTCAATTCATCTCTGTGCAAAAGCTGCTCTTGCTCTTTGGGGTCAGTTTCTTCTTCTCCCTCTCCAGTTCCTCCTCTTCTCCTTTTTGGGGTGTGCCTGTGGGTTCACATCTGGTGTGCAGGTGCATGTGGAGAACCAAGGTTGACGTTAGGCAAATTAGAACACTCTCCACTTTTACTCTTAGGCAGGGTCTCTCAGTTGAACCCAGAGCTTGCCAAGGCTAGTTGGCCATCCTTGCTCTGGGGAGTCCCCATCTTTGACTCCTCAGTTCTGGGAATGCAAACAGCCACCATGCCTGTATGGCTTTTTTAGGTGGATTCTTGCGGGGGTGGGGGTGGGGTCCAAATTCTAGTCTTCATGCTTGCAGGGTAAGTAATTTATCCCCTGAGCCATCGCTCCAACCCTGGGTTCAGTTTCTTCCTTGGTGTTGGGGTTCACCTTATACATTGCCATTTTGCTGTGTCCAAAGTGACGGGCCAGCGGTCACGTCGGACACACACACTCACATCTCCCTAATGCCTCTTTTATCTCAGATGTCTAAGACTCTTCTGATAAATATCCCTTCTTTCCTGCTCTGCACTCGGCACCTGACTGGGGTGTGTGTGCTCGCCGCGCTCCCGGCCTTAAGGTAAGTCTCCTCCCGGATTGGCAGCTGCTTCTGTGCTCTGGATCTGAAGTGACCTTAGCATAATCCTTTCCTGCTGAAGAGCCCTTTGCCCTCTAGGGTCAGTTCCCGTTCCTACCTGATCCTCTTGCCTGGAAATAATCCCTCCTTCCTACTTAGTCCAAGAGTCCTTCTCATGTGTTGGCTATGTTTTTTTATTTGAAGTGTAGATGTGCTTGTGGTAGAATATTTAGAGGTGGAAAAGCAAAGGAATAGGAATCATGTAACACCCTATCATTTGCTGTTAGTTTTGGATGCACTTCCTTTCAGTGTCTCAAAAGAAAAACATTATTTTTTCATTCATTCATTCATTCACTCATTCATTCACTCATTCATTCATTCATTCATTCACTCATTCAGTGTGTGTATGTGTGTGTGTGTGTGTGTATATTTGTTGAAGAAGGTACTTTCTGCGCCTGTGAGGCCCCAGGGTGACTCTGAGAATCATCCTGGATTGTTCTACCTCCTTATTGCTTTGTTCTGGGGTCTCCCAGGCTCTGCCTTCCAGGGCCAGAAGTGCAGGCTGGCACTACTTCTGCCTGGTATTTTTATGTGGGATCTGGGATCCGAGCTCAGGTTCTTGTGCTTGCAAGGCAAAGGCTTAACCCTTGAGTCATCTCTCTAGCACCTTTCAGTATTTTTTAGGTCCCTTATGAAGTGTACGTTTGGTTTTTTGACCCACCATCATCTTATAGAAAGGATTCCTTTTTGGCCCTCTTTCCTTCTTGCTTCTGCATCCTTCCTCATGGAACTCTGAAGGTCCCCCCAACAAAGGGTGGGTAATCCTCCTCTCCTCCAGTCCTCTGCCCCCACACCTCTTTATCTTTGATTTGGCTCTGTTACTTGCTTTGGCCAATGCATTTTTATTGTGTATTCTGTCAATGTGAGACAACCTTGTCACAATGTCGGGAAATTATATTGATCTGTTTTTCTAGTTGATTCATAAATTGGATGAGGTAGCTGTCACTCACTCCCTTCCCTTAGAGCCATTTGCCACAATTCAGAAGTGCATTGAGGTATCCAGTTGGTTATTAGTGTCCCTTCTCTGTAATAAGTTACCCCTTAACTTGGTGTTCAAAGCAGCAAAGGTTTATTATCTCACAGTCTGGTAGAGGAGGAATCTGTGGGTAGCTTAACCAAGTCTTCTGGCTCAAGGTCTCTGATGTGAGGGCTATATTCAGGGCTCCTGGAATCTTAAGGCTCAAGTGGGGAAAGATCTGCTTCTAGCCTCTCTCGGAAGGCTTCGAGGAGACCGAGAACTGATAGATGGAGGCAGAGCAGTATAGAGCATTCCCACTAGCCTTGAATTAAGACGTTCCAAGAGGCACATAAACCAGACTTAATGCTCTGAGGATATGCCAGGCAGCTTCTAAACTGACTCCCAGTGGTCCCATCTCAAAGAACTTGAACTCTTTCCTAAGTCCCTCCCCTCAAGTGGGAGCGGATCATCAGACTGGAGGAAGGTGTGATGGTTAGTATTTCAATGGCAATCTGACACCTAGGAGGCAGGCTTCTGGGCCTACCTGAGAGGGATTCTGTAGATTAAGGCCGCCCCTCCCTCTGGCACACCTGTGGGAGCTTGCCTTGATTGCATTCGTTGATATTGGAAGATGCAGCTTCGAAGTGAAAGGACACCATTCCTTGGGTTTGAGCTCCAAACCTGTATAAAGAGAGCTAGTCGCGCAAGTGAGCATGCGTGCAGTATCTCGCTGCTAGTCGCGCAAGTGAGCATGCGTACAGTATCTCGCTGCTAGTCGCTCAAGTGAGCATGCGTGCAGTATCTCGCTGCGCTCTGTTCTGGCTGTGAATGTGATGTAACCAGCTGCTTCAAGCTCCAGCCCCTGGAACTTCCCCAGCATGACAGACTGTAACCTAGAACGGGGAACCAGTGAAACTCTTTCTCCCCTGAAGTTGCTTTCGTTGGGCATTGCAGGCTGCAGCTGTATAGGAAACTACAACAGATGGTAAACAAGGCAAGTACCGGGATCTTTTCATAAACTAATATAGGAAGAGGCATCCACAGTGTGTTCCTTAGAACAAAGCCATCAGGTGCAGCTCACAGGTGAGGGGGAAGAGCGTGAGTTCTTCTTGTAGTGGGGCTACTCGGAGCCATGCTAGAAGCTGCCTGTCACATCCACCGAGGATTAGTGTGCGTACCTCTGTGGGTCTTCGCATTCTTGGGGGTGATGCAGAAAGTTGAGATTGGGGTAAAAGCTGTTTTAGATAAACTTCTTGCTAGACACCCTGGACTTCAAAGAATTGACATAGCCCCAAACAGTGGGTAGCACAAAATGATGGATTAGGTCTGGTGTTCCTCGATGTATGGGAGAGATCGGAGCATCTGTGACTTGGTGTTTATGTTACTTCGGGGTATAGGGCAGCTTTCATCGGATTTTTTTGGAAGGCCTTAACATCTCAAGGTGGGTAAGATGCCAAGACTCACAATTTAAGGCAGGATAAAATGCACAGGAAGCTGAAGGGCAGGTCACATCCCTTCCCAAAGCGTGCTTGGGTTTGTGTCAGAGGGCGGGACTTTATGCCTTGCCTCATTCTTTCCTGTCAGTTCAGGGGTAGCTCTTGGGAGAAGCCATTTTCAGATCATCCCACTCACCCAGAATGCTCCGTTGTTTCCTGGCAGGTCTGTGGACAGCTCTTCAGCTCAGCTGATTCTTGGCTTGTTTGTAGCCCTGAGGGGAGACCCTGGATGACTTTGACTGTACGTGCCCTCTTCTCTGCTGGCATCCCTTGATGTTCGCGCCTTCTCTTTCTAGAACTCTTATGGTAGGGTAGACAAAAATGGTTTTCCCATCACATCATCCTGAGTGTGTTCTGACTCTGTGTGTGTGTGTGTGTGTGTGTGTGTGTGTGTGTCTGTGGAAGCTTATTAGTGACTTTGGGAATCATCCTGGATTTTTCTACCTCCTTATTGGTTTGCTCTGGGGTGTCACAGTCTCCACCTTCCAAGGCAAGAATTTCAGACTGCTGTCACTTCTGCCCAACCTTATTATTACTATATATATATATATTTTTTTTATTTTGTGGAATCTGGGATCCTAACTCAGGCACTTCTGCTTGTGAAGTAAAGGCTTTATTAAACCACTGAATCATCTCCCCCGCCCCTGACTTTTTTTTAATTAGCTTAGAGTTTAATTTGAAATGAGTATTTAATATACTGTAGTCCGAGATGTAGGAAACTTAGTTTCTCTTTGTTCACTCCAACCCAAAGTCTTAAAATTATTACTGAAATGTGCTTCTAGGGCTAGGGAGATGGCCCAGAGTGCTTTCTATACAAACAAACGCACTGGAGTTTACGTCCCACGTAAAGGGCCAGGTGGGGGTGGCAGCCTGTTTGCAACCCTGCTAGTCAGACTAGTCCTGTGGATGAGCTCTGGGGTTGATTACACAGCCTGTGGAAGAGTAATGCAGGATGATTCCAGATATGAACCTCAGGCCTCTATGCACATGTGTGTTAGCATTTACACACCCATATAAGTGAACATGTACATAGACAGACAGACAGACAGACAGACACACACAGATTTATCTTCTCACATACCAGAAAATTGAAAAACAAATATAGTTTTGATTTCATTTCTTATAAGCTGTAGGGTGAGGAAAGTTGGAAATCTCTTGGGACTGCAGAGTGCCTGCCTCCCACCTGCTTCCTAGGGCAGCTGTGCAGGCATCGTATACAGACAGTGGTCACTCAGCACACGGTAGGCTGCAGGTAAGGGCAAGGGTCTTCTGAGCTCTTACAGCCTCGCATCTGCACCTGCAAACTAGCGAGAACAGCTTGTGAAGTTCAAGGATATGTAGATACCCATCTTGCATTGCCCATGGGTTATGAGCCCCCCCCTCTGGCCAGCAGAGAGCTGTGCCCAGCTGGAGTCTCGGCATCTCTGGTCAATCTTGCCTTGAGAGTTTCTAGTTGTGGTTGAGTCCTTTGAGGTTTGAGTTACATTTTCATTTGGCAGAGTCTAGTTGTGTGATTCAAAGAGAAAAGCTGTCAGAAAGAAAGAAAGAGCCGGGAAGATAGAAAGGGGAGGGAGGGGGGTTCCCGCAGCTCCCAGGACTTGGAATGACTCTGCTGCAAGCAGGCGGGATGCATGCAAATCAGAAACACATGCAGAGGCTGGCCTTCCTGCACATGCGGACTCCAGAATGAAGGCGCCAAGGACTCAACATGTCTCAGAACTGGCCCAGCTTGTGCTGGGGGCAGAGGACCCAGTCTGCACCTGTGTCCTCTTGTCCTGTCCCGGGTGAAAGGAGAGAAAGTGGGAGCCGTGGCTGCTTCTAAGGCTCCATGGGTGATTCTGGAAGATCTTGAGACTTTGAGACATCTTGGATTGGAAGGTCAGGAGAAGCTCTGTCATGGGGACTCTCTGGTAGTATAGGGTACTTGACTGGCATCATGGCTCATGTCTAGAATATCGGCATGCAGGAAGCAGGGGCAGGAGGATTAGTGACGTTTCAAGGCTAGTATGGGCTTCATGGTGAGACCTGGTGTCCACCATCATCAAAAAAAGGAAGGTAGGTTTGAAGGGAGAAAAAGAAGAAAAGAAGGAAGAAGAAAGGGTGGGTGGAAGGAAGGGAGGAAGAGAAGAAAGGGAAGAAGGAAGGAAAGTTGGAAGGGAGGAAGGGAGGAAATTAAGGAAAGAAGAAAGAAAAGGAGGACAAGAGGAAAAGAAGGAAGGAAGGAAGGAAAAAAGGAAGGAGGGAAGGAACAAAGGAGGGAAGGAAGGGGAAAAGAAAAAGAAAACAATGAATGAAAAGCCAAAGCTGGAGTTCTTGGGTTAGCATCTTATGTCCTCCCATAGGTAAGTTGCTTCCCCTCACTGTGCCAGAATCTTCTCACTGAAAACAAAAGGACAATGAGCACTATCCTAATGATTCGTGAGGTCAAAGTCAAATTCTGCACTTTGTTCTTTGTTTAATGATGGGCGGACTTGGTATTCTTAAGCTTTTTTCCACGAAGGAGATAGATTAGCTCCCTGAAAGAGAGGTAGCATATGGGAGAAACTGTGGAGGGAAAGCAAGAGAGCTGTGAGTTGGAGCTGTGGTAGGGCACAGACATGCACAGCTTGGAGTCTTACATTGAAACTAATTAGCTCAGCATTGCTTGTAAGATGGGCTAGTGGACACCCTGGTCACTTTCAGTCAGCGCTCCTCCCTAGAGCTGGACCTGGGGACAAGTGTTCTGGTAACTCTCTTGCATTGGGCTATACATATTGGCCTTTAGAGGAAGCCATGGGGAGGGACCCGAGTGCATCGTGGGTGTTGTCTCTGAGGGGCTTCATTTGGTCCAAAGGGTCACTGATCTCTGCAGAGGGCTGGCTGGCTGATAACTTTCATCCCTTAACCATGACTCCTGGATTGGGGTCCCAATCCTCTCACGTCTCCCTGACGTCTGAAGTTTTGTCACGCAGACCTGCAAGGCTGCTCCCCGGAAACGAGGTCCTCCCCCTTCTGCATCCTCAGCGCTGTGACATGGGAGGCTGATGCAGAGAGTCAACCTTGCAGTGCTCTCTAATAACTCGAGGGTCGAGCTCCCTCCTGCCTTCTTCCCTTTGTCTTTCTGTTCTGGGGGAATGAAAGGCAGAGTAAAAGAAAGTTTCCATTCTGATGGGAAAAACTCACCCCGGCCTTGTAATGAGCTAGAATAATTGATTTGTCGATGAAAACCCGGGGCTGTGGAATTGATGCTTGGTGTCAAAACAGTCCGGATCACTTTGGTACCCATTCATTGTGGCTAGGGAAGCCGTCAGCCAGGAGCCCAGCAAGAAAGAAAGCAAGCAAGCTGAGCCCAGAGGAGAAAAGATTTGATTGTGTTAAAGCTCCCCGGGGTAGCATGGCCCTGTCCCGCCTCTGATGGAAGGCCCTGGTAGATGTTTCCTTTCTCTTCCTCCTCATGTGGGTAGAAATAACTTAGCGATTGCTTTGTTGCAGCTACTGTTTGAACATGGGTATTGATTTAATTTGAAGGGCTGGTGCTCTTTACATAGTTAAGGTTTTGGCAGAGCCTTTTGCGTTATTATGACGGGACAGACAATGAGAGATGAAATTGGGATGTTTCTCCTGATTTCCAAAAGGAAAGGGAGACCTGGGCTTCTTCTTCCTGACCCCACCCCTACTCTCATTCCCTCAGCTTCTGACCACGGTGGGGATGGGGTTGAAAATTTTGATGTATACCCAGGGACCGTGGGGTGAAGCAGAAAGAGAATGCAATTTAAAACCAGATGGACCTAACAGGGGAATGGACGTTCAAGTCCTGGCTTCTCTCGCTAGGAGCTGTTAAAATCTGGGGGAGTGTTGAAGAGCTCTGTGTCCTGGACAGGACATGGGGTAGGGGTGGGATCTGTGTGTACCTCTTCCATAGAGCTGGTAAAAAGATCAAGTGAGATACAATGTGTATGTAAAGTGATCACTAGAACTCTTGTCTTAAATCTACGATGACCTTCTCCACTCCCAAAAGTCTTACTACCACATGCCAGGAGGGAGGCACTGCTTGTGGTTGGTCCAGGGGGCCTGGGTGGAGCCCTCTGAGCTTCAGGAGGATCCTTACAGACTAGAGATGAAAGGATTCAGCTCTGGCTTTATGGTTCCTGGAGAAAAGGGCACAGAAGACAAGTTTCTACCATTCTTCCAGCCAGTTGCCACCTTCCAGGACTCTGGGAAGGAAGGAGCATCTTTGTTTAAAAAAAAATCTATTTATTTCATGCACGTGTGTGTGTGTGTGTGTGTGTGTGTGTGTGTGTGTGTGTGTGTGTGTGTGAGAGGACACTGTGTGTCCCTATGGAGGACGAAGGGTGACTTTTCAGCAATCTACCTGGATTGCTTCTACCTCCTTTTTGCTTTGCTCTGAGATTTCCTAGGCTTTGCCCACCAGGGTAGAAAGTGCAGGGCCAACGTGGTTTCTACCTGACGTTTTTACATGGGATCTAAACTGCTTGTAAGGCAGAGTCTTAACTCCTGAGCCATCTCTCCAGTCCCCATATTTGCTTTTGAAAGTAAACAGTCCCAGATATGCTGAGCCCAGGTCACGGGTCTCGTGGGGACTGGTGGTTGTCTCCACATCTCTCTATCTTTCGACTCAGCTAGGATTCTGTTATAGCTTCTGATGGTGACAGGCAGGAAGGGGTTTCCCTGCCCAGAGGATTCTCGTGGTTTCATTATTTTCCAGGCATTTGTTAAACATCTACTTCGCGATAAGTCAAATGCAGAGTTCAGGGAACATGCGTGAGGCAGCGCACTTGTCCCTGAAGAGCTGAGCTCCATCAGAGAGACAGACGCGTAAGTAAGTGTTTACAAAGGAGAAAAGCTAGGGAGGAGGGTAGAGTGCTTTTCCTGAGCCTCCCACTTGTTATGCACACGATAGGGCCATGCACAGAGTGAGTATGTGGTTATGTCACCGATGAGTGAAGTCGCTCCTCTTCCTCGTGGTGGGTTCTCCAAGGCTGGAAGTCTCACTTTTGGTTTGCCTGGACTTAAGACATGGAATCTTCAGTCAGCTCTTGGATTGGCACTTGGGGACCCCTCCTTCACAGCACAGCCAGATTCATGCGATCCAGAGGACGTGGTTCCGCGTAACTGACAATAAGAACAAGAGCTGGGGTGACCCTGGAGGCTGATTCGTGGCTGCGTTGTGTCTGCACCTTCATTCGGTTCTGGCAAGTACCAGTGGGATGCTTTCTACCGTAGACTGAATTCCTCACATTTGTGTGTGGAATCCTGCCCTTCAACAGGATGGTGGCAGGAGGTAGAGCTTTGGGGAGGGGCTTAGGTCACAAGGACAGAGCTCTCATGAATGAGACTAGGATGTCTCATCACTCACTGTCACCACTGAGACCCCAACAAAACATAAGGCTCCCGTGAACCAGGAAGCAGCTCTTGCCAAACACGGATCTGCCTTGACCATGTCTTGCTTGTGGAATCCCTACCCTTCAGAACTATGAAATGACTCCTACTGGTCATAAGCCACACAGCCTCCTGCAGTAACAGGTGAGCGGTGGAGGGCATTGCCCTTCTTGCCTGATCTATAGACGAGGGCACGGGGCAAGTTGCTGGTCTATATCTCTAGGCACACAAGGGTGTTGGGGAAGGCTGACCTCAGGTCAGGCCCTAGGTAGACACTGATCGTGTATAGACACTTGGATGTGAGGTTGGTGGGTGTCTTGACCTACTCCAGAGAGGACGGCAGGAAACTCTAACACTCCTGAGGCTGAGCCTGGCATACCTCTTCCTTCATCAGCCTCTCATCTCACCCTTCCTACAGTCCCCTCTAGCAGCAAGATTCTTCCATGCTCCAGCCTCTGGGACAGGTCCAGCTCTAAGGAGCCCTCATCTCTTGGTCCTAAGGAGAATTCTAAGAACTTCTGGCAAGTTACTGCTTTTAAAGGGACCCATGATTTAAATGCTAAGAAGAGATCTGTTTTTGTCTTTGCTTCCTCAGTTTGGTATCTCTACTCTCCACCCCCCTTCTCCTCTTCTTGTAGTTCCTCTGATTTTTCCATCTCCCTTTTCTTCTCTACCTCCTTCACATCTTTTTCTCTTAAGCATTTTTTCCTTTTTTTATGATTTTCAGGAGTTGTCTACTACACTTCCATGTGTGTAAGATAGCAACAATATATTACATGTGCATATTTATTATGCAAATGCATGTTATATGTGTGCTTATTATGATACATACATAAATTGCATGTGTATTAAAATATGTATGTATACAAGTATGTACACATGCATAAAAATAAATGTATATTCATAAATTTGCATGCACAAACACAAATATGTATGCATATGTAGATGCAGAAGGACCCGAATTTGGATCACAGATCCCACATAAAAATGCCAGATGGAAAAGTGCAATAGCTTTCACTTCCAACTCTAGAAGCAGAGCCTGGGAAATCCCAGAATAAAGCCAAAAACAAGTAGAAGCAACCCAGGATGATTCCCAAAGTTGCCCTTGGGCTTCCACCAGCAAATGCAGTGCCCTTTGATGTACATAAACACAGACACACAGACACACACACACACACACACACACACACACACACACACACACGCATGTGCGCGTGCATACACACGTGTGCACACACACAAAAAAGATAAAAAAAACAAGGTAATTATAATTCTGGATGTGTCCTTCTGCTATCGCACATCCAGGAACCTGGGAAGAAAGTGTGGCCAGGTCCTTTCTGGGAAACTCAGAGGGTGTGTAGCAGCAAATGGACAGGAATTGCATCATCACGAAGGCATGGGCTTGCTGCAGTATCAGAGACCATTTGGGCTAGAATTTTCTGTCCTAAGTTGCTGCATGACACTGGGGGAAACTGCATTATCTCTGCTTCTTCCTCATGAATAGTAAAGTCTTCAGCCCTACCTGGGAATAGGTGGTCAAATGAGAGAAATACATTGGGAAAAGCACACACAGGAACTGTCTTTTTAAATGAGAGAGAGAGAGAGAGAGAGTTGCTTGTGACATGGTGCCCACACAGAGGTTAGAAGCCCATTTTCCTTTTCCACCACGTGGGTTCTGAAGATCAAACTCCGGTCACCAAGCTTGCATACAGCTGCCTTTACTGCTGAACCATCTTGCAGGGCCTCGGTAGTTGTATTTTCATGTTATGCTGTTATATACAGGCGCACTCCACTCCATCTGAAAGGACCATTGCACGGATGGGAAGGAAGAGAAGGAGGAGGATGGCGCCATGAAAAGCAGCACAGTTTTTACATAACCCTGTTGCTTGGCTGACCCTCACTGTCTAAGAAATTAGATCTTCATTTGTATTTTCCTGTTCCTTCTTTTTGTGTGTGCGCGCGCATATGTGTGCGCCCATTCCTGTGTGTGTATATGTGTGCAGAGGCCAGAAGTCAGTACCAGGTATCTATTTACCTCAGTTGCTCTCTGCCTTGTGTTTTCTGACCCAGGTCTTCTCATTGAACCTGGAACTCAGCTGGATGGCTGGCCAAGGAGTCCCTGGGGTCTCTTGTCTGTCTCGACTTCTGGAGCTGCAGGTGCACGGAGCCATGCCCAGCTTTTTATTTTTTAAACATGAGTCTGAAGGACTAAACTTAAGTTTTCATTCTTGCAAGACCAATGCTTTACCTCCTACACCATCTTCGCAGTCTTAACCGTCCCCCTCCCCTGCTTTTAAACAGGGTCTCATGTAACCCAGGTTGGTCTCAAACTCCAATATCATTGAACCTCTGAGTCTCCTGCTTCTGCATCCTTGGATTCCTAGCATGAGCCACTAAGTCCAGTTTGAATCATGCTGGGGATGGAACCCAGGGCCTCGCGCACACTAGGCAAGCACTCTACCAACTGAAACACGCAGCCTCGCTTTCTTGTAACTCGTGCCTAACCAAACATTTGTCTAACCTTTAGTAATTTGTATAATTAAAACAAAACATCTCTCTCTCTCTCTCTCTCACACACACACACACACACACACACACACACACACACACCCACACCACACACACACACCACACACACACACACACACCCCACACCACACACACACACACACACACCACACACACACCACACACACACACACACACACACACACACACACACACACACACACCACACACCACACCACACATTCTACAACACCTAGCAGGCTTTGTCAAACTCCCCCTACTGGAAAGGAGTTTCTGCCCTGTCTGGGGAAACCGACAGACTTTATCTGAATTCCTGTGGGAACCCAGTCTTTTCTGAGCTGAGGGTTGAGAAGCTCCTCAGCACCCACAGGCTTGCTGTGAGGCAGTGGGGACCCCCATCCTGCATGCCTTTTCCAAAGGGGTTTCCCATCAGGAGAGTCAGGTCCGATCAGCAGGGGCCAGGCAGGGTCCCTGGGTAAGACCTGTTTCTCTCTGGGGACTGTCTCTTGAAGATTTAGTGTGGTATTTTTTCTCACCCTCAGGAATCTGGCCACACTCCAGGGCCGCCTATCATGAGCAGTCTTGTTTGCTTGCAATTTGCAGAGTCGCGAGGGGTAAAGGACGGGCTTTGACTATTCAATCTTTCTGGTGGGGGCAGGGAGCTGCCTCAGGCTGGGGGTGTGTACTTTTCCCTCTTTTAGAAGCCAGAACATTCACTTACTCCATTCAGTGGAAATGACTGGTGTGTGTGTGTGTGTGTGTGTGTGTGTGTGTGTGTGTGTGTGTGTGTGTTAAAACAAGAACAGCACTTTTTTTCTTTTTACTCTTTTTGGGGGGTGACTACTTGGTGCCAACACCTTCTTCCAGAATGTCCTCTGAGTTATGATGTCAATCATGCTGCTTCTTGGAGACCTAACCTTCCCCATGTTCCCAACGAGACCCCTGAAGTTCAAAGGTGTTGCTTAAGGACCGCGCATCACCTGCCTCTGGATCCGCACCTAGGTTTGCTGCCTCCAGCGCGCAGGTGGGAATGTGGGAGCACAGGAGGATGGAGTGTTCCCAGGAACTCACTTCTGGGGACTGGGGTTAAGCCTTCTCCTCCTCCCTGCCGGCCCCCTCTCCGAGCAGGGCAAATCTGAGGGACAGATAACAACAGCAGTTGTGCCCCTCCAATGTCCTGGGGTTTTGAAGTTTACTCTCTAGAGAGCTCCCCATTCAGGATGGGTCACTCCTGAGAACCGAGGCCCACAAAGGTAGTTCAGTCCCTGCGGGTCTTTCTCCCCATCGGTTCCAGCTTACTCCTTGTCCTGGGAATGTGATAAAGAGTCCAGGGATGCAGGCAGAGGGGTGACAAAGAGCATGGGATGCCTTCTAGGTTGAAGCTGACCTCTGCACCTTCTAGACATGTGGCTTTAGGCAAGCCGCCATGCCTTTAAACCCACGTTTCCTCACCTGTGAAGGAAGGGGAGAGGGGGGAGGGGCGAATACCCTGTACATTGGAAGAATGAACCATGAATGCTCAGGATGGGGGTTCTGAGGGACGCGGGACAGCTTTCCTCTGGGGAAAGGAGAATTATGCACCGGAGACTCTTTGACAAAGAGAGAGCTCACCCTTCTCTACTTTCAGCTGTTCAGAGGCAATATAAAGAAATCCATACTTCCTGTCATAGTTTGATACAGGTGTCCACTTGACAGTTGAGGGTTTGAGCTCTGGGCACATTTGTAGAGAATTGGTAATTGAGTTCAGCCCAGGACTAACCTGTTTGGCATTGTTTAGGAGATTGGGGAAGGCCCAGCCCATGGTGGGTGGGACTTGTCCCTGAGACAAGTCAATAAAATGAAGGGAACTGTTGGTGAAAGTGGGCATCCTTGTGTACACTTGGCCAGACATGCTGGTCTGGCAAGTAAGGACTGTCCCTCTCTCAGCTGTTATGTGGCTATGGTAGGGCCAGTTCCTTAGGCCCTTTGGTGATGGTGCTGCTCGCCTGTCAGCCGGACTAAGAGCTGTAACCAGGCTAGTATTGTAAGAGAAAATAGACCTTGTTCCCGTAAGCCATTTTGATGGGTGATTTTATCAGCAACCATGCAAGCTAAATGCTACACTGTCCAAGCGCTAGTCTTCACTCGCAAGGATGAGGATGAAAGGGAAGATACGGAGGGTCCCCATCCACAAAGCTGTTATCAGTAGAGTGCTGATCCAACCCATGGTAAGATGGAGATGATCCCTCCCACAGTCCCAGCCTCTGCAGAGCTGCAGGCCCAGCGAGCCTGGTTTTACTGAGGAGACATGAAGCCCAAGTGGGGAGAGCCTGCCAGGCAGTGGCTCCCCCACTGCGACTGTCTGGAATTGAGGATCAGAGCACTGCTGGAGTTCCGGAGCCGACTTCACAAGAGTAGAGAGACACTTCTGTTTGTTTTTAATCAAGCCCTCCATGCTGACACTTGGGTCCCAGTCAACCATTTAAACAGTTCCACCAGCAAATAAACACTTGGCCAAATATTCGCCCTCATGTGCGTGGTTTCAATAGTAAATACCAGCTATATTGCTCATCTCCTTATATCACCCCGTGGGCCACCCCTGACTGCTTGGAGCTGAGCAGCTTTCTCAAAGATGGGTGGGAACGCCTTCCTGACCTCCCACCATGTTGGCCAAGAGTGGTGGCCTTTGTCTCTGGTGAGAGAGAGAGAGAGAGAGAGAGAGAGAGAGAGAGAGACCCTCTAACCCTGCTGGGCAGACCAGCTTAAGGTCTTTTTTGTGAGGTGTGTGGTGACGTGGCATGGCATAGGTTTCCAAGTCCCGGAAATGTATTCCCATGCCCGGGTCTTGTCCAGCTTCCCTCTAGCTATACTCGATAGCAGCTCAGCAGTTACTGGAACACTTCTGAGAAGGGCACTACCTCTCATCCCAGAAGACTTTAGGGAAAGAGTAGGGATTGGGAGGTGGAGTGGGGTAAGAGGTAGAGGGAGAATGGAATAGGGTAGGAAGGGAAAGGATGGGAAGGGATGGGAAGGGAAGGGGTGGAAGGGAAGGGAAGGGGTGGAAGGGAAGGGCAGGGGTGGGAAGGGAAGGGCAGGGGGGTGGGAAGGGAAGGGCAGGGGTGGGAAGAGAGATGGGAAAATGTGGGAAGAAGGAAGGGCAGGGGGTGGGATGGGAAGGGGTGAGAAGGGGTGGGAAGGGAAGGGGTGAGAAAGGGTGGGAAGGGAAGGGAAGGGGTGGGAAGGGAAGGGGAGTGGGGGGAAGGGAAGGGAAGGAAGGGAACGAAAAGCTTTGGCCTTATCAGGAACAAGGACTTCCTGGCACCTACACACTTGTGCACACACTAACGAACTCTCCTGCACAATAGCCGTGGTAGTGGTCCGCATTCATTGGCTGCCAGCCATAGCCACAAATACTGATGGCTGACTTCAAGGCATGCAAAGAAGATGAGAAGAACCAAGGACAGCTTATGTTCCCTGGCTTCCTGGCTCACTATGTGATATATTCTCTCTCTCTCTCTCTCCTCTCTCTTTCTCTCTCATTGTGATGCTATCTACCCTGAAGCATGACTAAGAAGCCAAATCAATGGGGCAGCCCAATCTTGAACTTGCAGCCTTCAAGACTGCAAACTTAGTAAACCTATTTTCTACATGAGCTAAAATACAAAAAGGCAGGTCATTGAGGTGGCTTGGAGGGTAGAAGAGATTTCCGTGAGTCTGACAACCTGAGTGTTATGGTTACATTTTAGTGTCAACTTGACAGCTGCAAATTGTTTGGGGCACAGCTGTGGAGAGTTGATGGTTGGAGCAGGGCCCGGAACAAGTCTGCAAGTACTTGATTAATTGATGTGGAAAGCCCAGCCCATAGCGGGTGGTACTTTCCAGCGGTGGACCTGATACTAGGAAGTGCAAGGAAGAGGGACTTCTCTTTCCTTTGCCCTGTGTCGACTTGTTATTGAGTTCACTCTGTGAGCATCATTGACTTTTTAGAGCATCGTTGCCTTCTTTGATACTGCTGCCACTACTGCCTTCCTCCTTGGCTGACTCAGAGCTCCATCCTTTCACCTTGCACTGTTCCAGCTGCCTTTGGAGCCTGGTCTCTAGGCCTTGCTGCTGTTCACAAGAAGTCAAAGATGCTCGACCCTCCAGCGAAGTAGAGGCTTGAGAACTTCTCAAGAGCTTTCAGCTTTATGAGACATTCCAGTGAAGAATGAAGTAGCTATGACAGCTACTTTGAAGGACACTACTTTTATTGTGAGTTAATTTGATTAATACTTTATATATACTTATCATCTACATGCTGCTGTATATATTGTAATGTAACATATTACATTCTAGAGATTCTGTTCTTCAGAGAACCCTGACTAATTTTGATGATCTGGAACCCATGTAAAGATGGAAGGATAGGACCAGCTCAACAGAGTTGTCCTGTGACTTCCATATGTGTACTGTAGTACGTGCATTGCACTCCATCTCTTCCATAGAGACACACACACAGTCAGATTTTTTTAAAAATTGAAAAAGGGTGCACTCAAGTGAAAAGGCTGAAAACCTAGTTTTGGAAAAAACAGGGGGTCAGGCAAGAGGGTTGGAAGGAGCAGAACTGCTCAGGCCCTCACTCGTGTGCAGTCACTGGAAGGAATGTTCTCTTACCAGCTCTTTGCTCTTGGACACTCTGCACATGAGCAGAGTTCTAGAGATGGACTCAGCCTCCACAGGGCTAATTCAGTTACCGTGGCTGGAATATTGTGCATATGTTCTCTCCAGATCGATGGGGAGGCAGGGTAACTTGATGAGCAGTCTCTCAGGACTCTATCCTGCCATTTCTTAGTCACTCCCACTTAGTCACAGGGGACAGAACATTACATTTATAAGATGCTCTCATAGTTAGGCACAGGGGCCAACTTGATAGTCGAGGGTTTGAGCTCTGGGCACATTTGTAGAGAATTAGTAGATGAGCTAAACCCAGAGCAAACCTGCAGGTTATTATGTAGTTGATGGGGAAGGCCCAGCCCATGGTGGATGGGACTAGGCCCTGGACAGGCAAATACAGAAAATACAGAAAGCTGGTTGAGGAAGTGGGCATCCTTGTGTACACTTGGCCAGACATACTGGTCTGGCAAGTAAGGATCGTCCCTCTCTCAGCTGTTATGTGGATATGGTGTGACCAGTTCCCTTGGCCCTTTGGTGCGTGCTCTCCTGTCAAGATGGACTAAGAACTATAACAGGATTATCATAAGAGAATAAATCTCTTGTTCCCTTAAGCTACTGGAGGAAGATTTTTTATCAGTAGCATGTAGATGAATGGCAACAGAAGGCTGAGAGGATGCTGCTCCTTCTCATAAGCTACAGCTACACTGTGTCCCTCTCCAGGGCTGAGGGACTCAACCCCTCCCACAGTCGTAACCTTTCATGGCAACTTCTGGCTCTTTGTAAGCATATTGTGAATAGACCCGAGATGCTAGGAACAGGAGCAGGTAGGGCAGACACTGTGAACCTATGGTAGTTTCTTTTCCTGTTGCTATAACAAAGTATCCTGACAAAAAGCAGCTTAAGGAATAAAAGGTTTATTTTAGCTCACAGTTCAAGGCACAGTCCACCATGGCAGGGAAGTCAAAGGTGCAGCAGCTTGAAGCATCTGCTCGCGCTATATCCACAGTCAGGAAGCAGAGGTCTTGAATATTTGTGCTTAGCTTGCCTTCTCTTTTATTCTGTCTAGGACCCCATCAGTTAATGTAATCGAGACAGTCCCTCACAGGCACGCCCAGAGGCCATCTTCTAGAGGATTCTAGAGAATCCTCTTACATGTGCCCAAGCCCCACTTCCTGGGTTATCAGGTCGATAACACTAACCATCACATTATCCCACCTCAACATTTACTATTACTTCGATCCTCATCCATAGAGCAAACAGAGCTCTTCTTCCACGTCTGCCTCCCCCCTTTCCTCATTTCATCGTAGCTATGATTTGCTGAACTCAACTCCCGGATTCCTTTTAAAGTAAAGGGTAAATGCATTTATATCTTTGCTTGATATGACAAATCTCTTTTGCCAGTAACCATAGGCACTCAGTAGCCTAGGCTCATTGGCACCTAGAGCCAGTCTGGAAGGAAGACCCCCAGATATAGATAAGACCTGTGCCAGGCTTACCAGGCATTTAGCCTCCAATCCGCACCACTATGTTTAGGCTCAAATGGGGCCTGTTTCACACATGAGGATGCTGCTGAAGGAGACCCCTGACACACACTGAGGGGGTGAGGAAAGAGAGCCGCAGGGAAGGTTCTCCCCCAAGAGTAATCAGACCAAAGCATAAGTAACTCCAAGACATTCTGCTGGTCTTGCTTGTTCAAAACTGACATCTGGAATCTCTTAGGATAACTTGATCCATTCTGCTATCTTTTTCTGTATCCTAGTGTCTGGCACAACTGTAATATCAAGGGCTTCTTTCAACTGATAAGCCAGGAGAGATAAAGACAGAGCTGCTCAGAGATGACCATACCCGTCGACATGGAAGTGGGATGGATGTGTTCACATTCTGATGGAATCTCAGGCAACCTCATGATGACTGAGTCTCTTCAGCAGGCGTGATAACCACCATCATGCAAATGAAACACCAGGGGAAAAGTTACACTTAGGTTTTTTTTTTTTTTTCATAAAGAATGGATTTGAGGGAGGGTTGGGGATTAAATTTAGGGTTTTAACCTCTGCTCCAGAGATCATTCCGCCCCTCTCAGAACAATCTGCTTGCTCTTTTATTAACATTAGTGGAGGGGGATTCCAATTTGGTTCCAAACTTGATTGCAATTCTTTGACCTGTCATCTTACGAGGGCACAAGAAGCTGATTTGTTATGACTGATCTCTCTCGGATACACACACACACACATGCACACACTCATGAGGAAACATACATGTGTACATGTAAGCACATGTACAACCATTCATGCAAGCATATCCATGTGGACGTAAGCACAAAGATGCAGATAAGGATAGACATGTGATAAGCAAGAACATGCATATATAAGCACACACACATACAAGCTTTCGTAAGTATTTACAAGCATGCACCTGAACATGTAAGCAAGAACTCGTGCAGGTAAGCACACACGTGCATGTAAGCACAATATACTTCTATGTAAGCACACACATGTAAGCACACATACTTGTAGCACACACATGCACAGACATGCATATTCATGTAAGCATGACCAAGCAGGAGATGAGCGTGTGTGTTACTGAAGTTCTCTTGACCGTCACTGGAAGGACACGGGAGGCAGACTCCCCTGCTAGAGTCACCTCGGCAGTGTGACAGTTGTGACCCTGTGATCACCTTGCAGCTCATCTGTGCAGTGGACCGACCCCTTGAGCAGCCGTGGGTGTGCATGTATGTTTACTGAGGACCCACCCCTCTCTGCTTCCTTATTGATAGAGTGTTCACAGTGTGCAGCTGGAAGTCGGCATAGTCAAATGGTTGTTGCATTTGTAAGCCACTGGGTGAAGGTTCTGGAAACACTGTGAAAAAGGATAGTAGGCATTTCTTCACTATTTGAATGAGATGCCAGAAGGTAGATCATCATTCCGGTGACCATGAGGCAAGAAACACGTGCTCGAGACAGAATAGAATAAGAGATCCTTGGTCTCTGCTGCAGATTGGGTGCTGAATGTCCCGAAAGGCCCATGTGTTGAAGGCTTAGTCTCCAGGATGGCTCCATGGGGAGGTGGTAGAGCCTTGGGAGGTGGGACCTGCAGAAGGCCCTTCGGTCATTGGGGGTGTGCCTTTTAAGTAGACTAGGGATATGCTAGCCCCTCCTTGTCTACTTTTACCTACTGGCATCAAGTGGCAGTACACTCTGTGAGGTGAGCCTGCTATTATGGGCTGGCCCACCACAGGCCCAAAACCCTAGGCTGAATTAATCACAGACTGGTAGCTCCAAAACTAAGAGCCCAAATCATCCTTTTTCTTAGTCAATCACCCATTGCAGGTATTTTGCTATAGTGACAGAAAACCAAGTCATTGAATTATTTGTTTAAAACTCTTTGTAGTGCCTTTGCACGTTAACTCAACTTGCAGCTTTCTGGGGGCAGAGATCAACTCCTCCCCCGTCACTCAGGAGTGAGCACACCACTGGCCAGTGGAAGATGAGCACCAGTGACACGTTCTCCACCAGGAAAGCAGTTTGGTGCCATCCCACGGTGCTGTCCTTGTTCATTTCCCTTCGGCATGGTGCCCCTTCAGGTGGGAACTCAACACAATGACTGTGTGTGGCGCAGCTCTGCTGTCCTGTGAAGGGCATTCGATGCATACAGGAAGCTGACCTTTGTTTCTGCAGGGCACTGAGATTTGGGGCCATTCAGCACCAGCTAGGGAGAGCTGATTAACATGGCATCTCAATGGCCTCTCATGTCAGCCTGCCTTCTCCTCTCCAGCCTTCTTGCTACAGGACAGAGGCGCCTAGTGAACTGAGCTGGAGTGAATGGGTGACTGTGGTCATGTTACCTAATGTCACAATTGGTACAGGTCCATTGGCTTTCCTTGCTGCCTCTCAGTCTGTCTCCCTAGACATAACCCATGTATCAACACCAAGCATTTTAATTCTATTATTGCTGGGATGTGGGTAAGGTGACTGAAGCATCATGGGTGCAAAATTTAAGGAGTCCCTCACTGGCAGGTTTGCACAGTGCAGAACTGACCCTTTCATGAATGTGAGAGTGAAAGCCTCCTTAAAATGTGCTTCCTGGGCACCCGGTTATGCATCATCCCAGTTGTGGCCCTGCTCTGCTTTGCATTCATGTGTGTGTGTGTGTGTGTGTGTGTGTGTGTGTGTATGTGTGTTGTCACTTTTAACTTACTATGATTTTTTAAAAACTCAGCAACAAATCTGGATTATTCATTTGTGTTAACTCCTACAAAACTATTTTATATATGTGTGTGTACCTTTGTATGTATTTGTACATGCCAATGTGTATAAGTATGTGTGGAGTTCAGAGATTGTTGTTGGACATTTTCCTCAGTCACTTTTCATAGTAGTGTGTGTATGTGTGTGTGTGTGTGTGTGTGTGTGTGTGTGTGTGTGTGTGTGTACTAGAAGACAGATCTGAGTGTATGTGCCTATGGAGGGCCCAAGGTGACATCAAAAATCATCCTGGATTGCTTTACTTGTTGTTGCTTTGCTCTGAGGTGTCCCAGGCTCCACCTTCCAGGGATGGAAGTGCAAGCCACTGCATTTTGGCTGGCATTTTTTGTGGGATCTGAGAATCCAAACTCAGGTTCTTTTGCATGTCAGGAGAAAGCTTATCCCTGAGTCATCTATTTCCCCAGTCCTCCACTGTAGTTTTTGAGACCAGGTCTCTTGATGAATCTGTGAACCTGCAGCTCACTAATTTGGCCAGCAAGCTCCAGGGTCTTGTCTCCGTGTCCCTAGGACAGGGATAAGCAACATTTACCACTATACCTTTATGTGGTCCCTGGAATAGAATGCAGGTCTAAGTCACCTGAATTTCATCTCAGTACCGTAGGTCCTCAGTCCCTATGTTAAACACTTTTTCTTGGCAGTATTGGGGGACTGAACATAGGGCTTTTTGCATACAGGCAAGTATTCTACCACTGCACTACCTCCCTGAACTCTCTGTCTCACACTTTCAATAGTGTAATATTCCATGATTCTGTATGATGAATGATCTACTGATGAGTTTAAATTTCCA
Organism: Typhlomys cinereus; assembly: GCA_023101885.1. Lineage (NCBI taxonomy): Eukaryota > Metazoa > Chordata > Mammalia > Rodentia > Platacanthomyidae > Typhlomys > Typhlomys cinereus. The sequence goes on along the minus strand of JALPQD010000352.1, from coordinate 856,876 downwards.
TCTTCTCTTAACATTCAATATAATCAAATGGCTAACAGGAGATATCTATCTGTCTATCTATCTATCTATCTGTCTGTCTGTCTGTCTGTCTATTTATCCGTCTGTCCGTCCATCTATCTATCTATCTATCTATCTATCTATCTATCTATCTATCTATCTATCTATCTATCTATCTATCTATCTGTATATAGATGTCTAGATGTATAGACATATAGATATACATATTTCTGGGGAATAGAGTCCTGGGAAAGGCAGGAATAGGTTAAATTTTTGCAAATCATACCTAAAGCATCCGTCGAAAGCTCTATCCTGATTCCTATTCACTAACAGCAGTGTGGATGGATAAAATAGTAGATATTTGTATGCTAGAATTATTGACACAATTTCTTTAAATAGCCAGTCTTCTTGGTACTCACGGTCTCCCCAAATTACACTCACACGCTGCCTTCTGTAGTGCTGCTGTTGCACAAATACAGTCTAGCTGCCATGTGTGCGGCCTTTGGATCAGCTCTTTCCCTGCCACCTGGAGCAGCTGGTGGGATTCGCGCTGGCTTCTCCTATAGGCCTACAGCAGGAGTGTGTTGGACCCGGAAGCCGGGCTGTCTGTGATGTTAGACCGTGAGTCCATAGTTCAGCATTGCTTTCCGTACCCTCCAGAGACTAGACAGGAGGGAGGGTTCTGCAGAACACCAGGAGCAGCAGCCATTAGCGACGGCTTCTCCAAATGTAGAAGAAGGGCGCTGCAGCTTTCTCCCTTTCTCTCTGTATATGTGTTTGTGTATCAGGACACTGAAGTGTGTGCCTATGGAAGCCCAACGGTGACTTTGGGAATCATCCTGGGATTTTTTTTTTACCTCCTTCCTGCTTTGCTCTGGATTCTCCCAGGCTCTGCCTTCCAGGGCTCAAATTATAGGCTGCTGCTCTAGCTGTCTGGCATTTTTGTCTGTGATCTGAGGTTCTGAAATCAGGTCCTTTTGCTTGTGAGGCAAAGGCTTTAATCCCTGAGCTCTCTCCCCAGATCTCTTTCTATTTTTTAAATAAAATTAATATATTAGTAGTGCGTGTGTGTGTGTGTGTGTGTGTGTGTGAAACATGTGCCTTGGTGCACATGTGAGGGTCAGAGAACATCTTCATGGAGTCAACTCTCTTTTTCCATCTTTATGTGGATTCTGGAAATTGACCTTGGGTCATCAGTTTTGTGTATCATGTGCTTTTTCCCACTGAGCCATCTGTGTCCTTCTTTCTCTCTTTCTTTTGTGGTTCCAGATTCAGACATAAAACCATGCCAGGCACATGCTCTCCACTGAGCCACAACCGCAGCCTTCAGCCCTTATGCTTTTGAAGGAGGCAGCTTGATGTGAGGAGTGTAGGGCTACCTGGCAAGCAGATAGGTACTGAAGTGGAGGATCCCTTGAGCTTTTGAAACCCCATCTGCACAGGCCCGGACAGACTGAAGAGAGTTGCTATCCAACTACCTTCTCAATGAGGAGTTGGCAAAGTCTGACCTGTGGTCAAACCATCTGCTTGAGATCTCTTTTAAGTTTGCTTCCTCTCCTTCCCTATCTAAGGTTGTTACATCGTGCCTGGACCAGTGCACAAGCCACTGTTTGGTTACAGGCAGACGGAGCTTTCTGAATGCACGCATAAGGCAGGCAGGCTGCAGAAACCCCGTGTTTCTCCTGTGTCTGCGATGGGAGCAGCACGCAATCTGGATCTGCAGCTGTCTATGGCTACCTGCCCACTGTCATTTACTTGCATGCTCACAAATACTTAATGCTCCAGCCTCTGCAAACTCATAGGTTGTCTGAGCATGCTACTTAGGATTCTTCACTCTGATCTCTCTTTGTCCATGTTGGTCTCCTTGCCGGAGGTCTCTCCACATCTCTAGTGATACATATCTCGATGTCCTTATTAGAAGGATTTCGACTCCTTCCGCGTTGTTGCTGATCAGCCTTTCAAGGCAGGTCTCCACTGAAGTGTGTGTCCAGCATTGCTGCTTCTTATCTGCATCTTTCCCGTCTTCCCTCCTGGCCTGAGAGCATCAGCATTCACAGAGTTTGTCTTATCTACCTCAGCATCTTTGGCCTACGTGGGCATTAGAGAAATGCTTATTGAATGAGTTAGTGTTCTTTATTAATAGCACCTCTTATTACTTCCAACAGCCTTGTGGCATGTGGCACTGTCACATTCCCACTTTTTAGAGGTGATAACTAAGAGCATAGAGAAACCTAGTCACTTGGACAGGGTTGCAGAGCTAATAGGAGTTGAACCCTGGCAGTGAAGCAGCACGAAGAAGATCCTAAGCTCTAACACTCAAGCAATAAATAGCAGATTGATGGATGGATGAATGGATAGATGGACAGATAGATGGACGAGAGTATGGATGGGCCAATAGAGATGGAATATGGATGTATGGATGAATGGATGTTTGGATGAACGGATGGATGGATGAGTGAATGAATGGATGGATGAATGGGTAAATGAATGGATGCATAGATGAAGGAGCAAATGAATGAATAGATAGATGGATCTGTAGATGTATGGATGAACAAGAATGGATAAGTGATTGGATGGATGAATGGATAGGTGAGTAGATGGATGGATAGAAGGATCCAGCAAGACTGCATAAAGAGTGTAGGAAAGATAAGTGTTCCATGGCTTTATGAAACTACTGCATGTTGCTGATAAAATCATGGCAAAACTGTTTAAGGAAACAAGGGGTTTATTCTCTTAAAATAGTGTGTTACGGTACTTAGTCCAGCTTGGGAGGAAAGCATACACCATCACGAAAGGGCCGAGAGAACTGACTATACCATTTCCACATAATAGCTGAGAGAGGGATGATCCTTACTTGCCAGACTAGCTTGTCTGGCCAAGTGTACAGAAGGATGCCAACTTCCTCAACCAGCAATCTCTATTTTATTTGCCTGTCCAGGGCTTGGCCCCATTAACCATAGGCTGGGCCTTTCCCAGCAGTTAGACACTTTTCTGCAGATTCACTCTAGGCTTAACTATTAATTCTCTACAAATGTGCCCAGAGCCTCAACCATCAAACTGACACTTGTATTCAACTGTGACAGAAACACATCAGTAGAGCTTATAAAAGAAAAACACAAAAATTCCAGGAAACCTTGCAGGAACAGAGACCACAAGGAATGACCCCCCCCCACAGGTTCAGAGAGAGCTTACATATAGCAGAGAAAATAAATCATCCTGGGAATTGCTAGGATTGCTTAAAGAAGCTATGGACCCCAGTTGGGCAAATAAGGTCTGCCCCCAGGGCATAAAGGCACCAATGTTAGCATTTATGGCATACCTACTGTATACCTAGTGCTATGCCAGGGGGCCACGCACATGCTAGCTCATTGAGTGGTGATGCCATGAAAATCCCCAAATTTTCAGTTTGCTAAGTTTTTAACTGAGCAATTATAACGTGCCAAGTTCTTAAACTAGCTGCCAGGAGTACAAAATGTAATAGAACTGTAGGAGCTCTCAGTGCCACAGGAGTTGATGAACCCCAAGAGTGTGTTTAGTATTGTCAGACACGTGCAGCCAGAACACGAAGGGGAACTTCTCGTCTGGAGATGTGGAAGAAGATTCCAAGATAGCAATGAGCAATCTCTCTCTCTCTCTCTCTCTCTCTCTCTCTCTCTCTTCGTTTTAATTCAAAATCCTTTAGTTTTACCTTGAGTCCCAGTAGGCAATACATTGCCAGTGACAATGCTTTTCTGGAGATACTATAATGCTTATCTACTTCTGCAAAACTTTTTTTTTGTGTGTGCATGCATGTGTGTGTGCATGATGTGTACACACACACACACATGCGTGCACACACTAGCACACTCTGTATCAGAAGGCATTGTGTGTGCCCGTAGAGACCCAAGGGGACTTCAGGAATCACCCTGAATTACTTTATCTCCTTTTTACTTTGCTTTGAAGTTTCTCAGGCTCAAACTTCCAAGCCGAAAGTGCAGACCCCTGCCATTTCTGCTTGGTGTTTTTATGTAGTATCTGGGGTTCTGATCTCAAGTCCTTCTGCCTGCAAGACAGAAGCTTAAACCCTGAGCCATCTCTCTAGCCCTTACTTCTGTAAAATATTTAAGTGTTCATACCTGGATATGTTTATATTCTTTACTCTAAGAATTAACTTTTTACTTTCTCTAACAAGGGTTTCCAGAGATTATTATTGAGATTTAATCATGCTCATCAATTTAATTTCATACTCTCTCAGGATTGAATGTTCTTTGAAATAAAGCCCAGACTAATAGTACATGCTTTCATCCCAACTACTTGACAGGGTGAGGCAAGTTCAAGGCTTACTAGGCAACTTAGTGTCTCAAAATAAGTAAAAAAAAAGAGGGCTCAGGATGTGGCTCAGTTGTATAGAGTATGCCTAGCATGTGCCAGGCTCTGGGTTCAATCCCCAGAACCATTTTTAGGAAGTTTTAAATATAGCTGGGCATGGCGGGACAGGTTTGAGTTGGATCTGAAGCATGAATAGAAGTTCGCAGTTGGACAAGCCAGGCCTTCTAGAGAGGAAGCCAGTCAGAACCCAGGCCTTCTAGAGAGGAAGCCAGTCAGAACCCAGGCCTTTGTGTGTGGGATGAATGTTGCCACGTGAAGGCCAATCAGGAAGGGGCTTAGAGGGCATGCTGTGTGTGAGCTGCCTTTTCTCCTCGAAGGTTCCAGAACCTTGAAAATTCTGTCTTTAGAGATTTTTAGACCATGAAATGTTTTCTGTGACTGTAATGTGAAGGACACACAGCAAGTGGTGTGGCGGCAGAGAGCGTGCCCTGGAGAGAGCATATGAGCTGAGGAACCGGGTGGGGGAGATGGACAGGCGGCTAGAAGATCCAGTCGTCTTTTCCTTGAACAATTACAATATGTGCTGACTGTCTGCTCTTTGAAAAGTGGAGTGTATTGTCACGATGCCTGTCCAGAGATGCTTACAGTTCCTGGAGATACATTTCATCATGGTGGGGAAGGCATGGTGAAAGGAGTAGGAGGCCCCCCGGTCACATTGCATCGATGGTCAGGAAACTGAGAATGAGACGGAAGTACCACCAAGTTAGCAAATCCCTGGTGATCTACTTCCTTCATTAAGGCTCCACCTCGTGAAAGTTCCACTTCCTTCCCAAACAGCCCCACCAGTTGGGGATCAAGTGTGCAGACATTTGAACCACTGGGGGACAATTTCGCATGCATACCAGAATAGTGGTCTACCAGGATCCTAATTTGAGTTGGGAGGTGGGAGCTGCACAACACAGAAGCAGCAGCATGGTCTGAATCAGCGAGTACACACACACACACACACACACACACACACACACACACACACACAGCACATATACATATACTCCACATATATACTAAACACACAAACACATCCCTCCCATACATACATATACACATGCATATGACATATGCTCACATATACTCCACACACATACCCCCACATACATACATACAAATACATATACACACATACATACACACGTACCACATACCATACACCATACCATACCACATCATGCACACACATATACTCATACCACCTCTCACATCATACACATACACCCCAGATAAGAGATACAAGTAACTAACAGCAAAAGCAGCTATTTACAACTATAGCTCTGTTCTAGTCTAAAGCAAATGCGTATGTATTGTAGGTTACAAGTAGGCAGGGAAGAGTCAAGGTCAGTTGGGCAAAGGTGAGAAAAATTCCCTATCTTCACTGCTAAGAAATCACCTTTGCAGTTAGCAGGTTCAAATGTTAACTACCAAAGTTTCAGGGTTCAGGAGTTTGGACATGATTTGACTGAATGCTCTAACTTGGTTAACCATATGAAGTTACCGTCAGAATGAAGCAGAAGTCTTTCTTTTGGGATGGAAAGTTTATTTCTGTGGTGGCTCACTCATGCAGCTGGAAAATTTATGGTAGTGATTGGCAGGTTCTTCGTTCCCAGGGTCCCTCCGAAGAGTTCCCCATGCGGCTGCTTGAGGTGTGACTGAGACAAGGCTCTTGGCATCCGCTGTGAGAATGAGGACAGGAGAGCACTCAGTGGAAGGAAGCAGGGATGCTGCCAGGAGCTCACCTGGGGAACCACATCCTGTAGGCTGTGCGGGTCCGCCCCTTCACTGTGGGAATGGAATGCGTAAGTGTGTGAACCCAAGGATCGACTCATGGGTCTTGGGATGACGGCAGGCAGACTCGGTGGCAGAGGATGGAGGAAGATGAGTATGATGTCCACAACCTTCTCCTTTACATGACCCCAGTCCAAATCCTGGAGGATCCAGAAAGCCGTACATGCTTTAAGGGGCCACGCAGCACCGGTTTGAGGTGCTGTGCCCTGACTGTGTAAATGGAGAGGGTCATTGTCATGCTCCATGTTCCCCTGGGAGCGAGATTCTGCCTTGAGCCAGGCACACCTCACGGGAGGGACGCCGTCCTTTATTTCTGTAGCCTGAGAAGGAAACACGACTGATTCTCTACTTCTCCACGTGATCAGTTCATCTTCTTCTCTCTGCGATGCTGGGAAAGACCCAAGGAGATAAAATACTCATGCTGTGGGCACGAGGGACTGGGAACACAGGCCCCAGATTGCCTAACCTGGCACGTGGAATTGAGGCAAATAGAGTCAGAAGATGGGAGCAGTGATTGTCTTGCCTCTATGTGGGGTCTGGGGCATTTCCAGAACTGGGTTTTTGCAGGTTGTAGAAAGGAGAAGAGAAAGAACAAGAGACAAGGAAAGTCTCTCTTGCCCGAGTATCCAGACACCTTTGGCCTTGAGCCAAAAAGGGTCTTTGAGTGTGTGTGTGTACATACTCGTGTGTGTGTGCGCACATAACAGCTATTGCTATCTCAAAGCTGGGAATTAGGGTGAGTAGTCCTCTAGGACCCTCTGGAGCTGGCCCCGGGCCAGGAGTGTAGGGGGTCTGGGGCTCCTGGGAGTGGACTCCAGAGCCATTCTGGGAGCATTTGCAACGAGGCTGTTCCAGGTGCCAGGCCCGGCCATCAATCCCTCACTCTTCGGAGCAGTGAGTTTATAAAGTAGCAATTAAATAAGAGCTCTGTAAGTGCTTCTGGGAACTGCCCCGAATGCATTTTCCAAACATAAATAACGGGGACCTCCACTCCGAGCAAAGTGCACGGAGTGCCTGCGAGCCGCATGCAGAAGAAGGGAGCCCTGTTGTGCTAACGACTTGGGCTACGTGCCCCTGGTGTGCACGCGTGCTCCCGGTAGGTGGCAAGTCCATTTGTCTTCCCGGCCTGGGTGGCACGTCAGCTTGTCTGGCCGGTGGCTGTAGCTCTTTACTCTACCGGGAAGACAGGGTGTCATTTCAGAGACCATGGCAGTGATGGCAGGGACTACAGCAGTGGGAGCTTCTTTCTGTCCATTGAGCACCTACTAGGTGCCAGCAGCCCAGAGGTCTCTTCTCATTGGGAGGCTCGGAGGCTTTTGGTGAAGGGGTCCAGGTGAGAACCCCTTGGCAGCGCATATTTATTAGATGCTTATTCTAATGCGTGCCAAAGTTTGTCCTAAGAGTTTTGCATATTGAACTCACCCAGTGTCCCGCCAAACATGAAGTAGATGTGTGTGTGTGTGTGTATGTGTGTGTGTGTATGAGTATTAGGAAGGGTGATGTGTGTACATGTAGAGAGGCCAGAGGCCATGGTCAAATGTCACACCTCAGGTACCAGCTACCTTGTTTTTGAGACCATCTCTCAGTGAACCTGGACTGCTTTGATTTGGCTAGGCTGCCTGGTCCGCAAGTCTCAAAGGTGTACTTACCTCCATCTCCCCAGAATCCCAGAATGGGATTTCAAATGCACTACCACACTCAGCCGCTGTTGTAGCTGTTTCTTCTTCTTCTTCTTCTCCTTCTCCTTCTCCTCCTCCTCCTCCTGTTCCTCCTCCCCTCCTCTTCCTCTTCCTCCTCTTCCTCTTCCTCCTCTTCCTCCTCCTCCTCCTTCCTCCTCTTCCTCCTCCTCCTCCTTCTTCTGTAAGTTCTTTTTACCAGCTGAGTTGTCTCTGCAGCCTTGAGGCGGGTACTTATATACCATCATCCTATTGGGCAGGTGAGAAGCTGCAGAATAGTAAAGTTATGGGAAGCTGATATTGGGGCCCAGGTAGGCTGGCTGCACAGCCTGTGTCCCTCCTCCTCCTCACGGCTATATACTAGAGCACCTCACATCACCCCGTCTTCTCCATTTAGGTTCGATAAAATTGTCAACTGTCTGTCTCGGCCGAGCAGGGCCAGCTTGGTGTGGTTCAGGGAACCGTGCCTGGCTGGATCCTCCTCCTTCCCTTCTCCTCTCAAGGCCCCTCCCCCGCCACAGCATCTCGCATCTTGAGCGAGTGTACCCTCCCACAGCCACCACTGGACCACTGTGATGGCTCCCCTTGCAGGTCCAAGTCCCGTGGGCCATGATGATGCCGTTTTCAGCCCTGCCGCCTTTACTTTTGTGATGACCCATCACCTGGTTACTCTTCCCCAAACTGTCTACATCGGGGCGAAGGCCTCTCAGCGCCTGGAAGTGTTTCCTGAGCCCTGTCCTTCCATGCTTTCCGCAATCCAGCAGAACCAGATGTCCTTCCTCTATGAATGTCCCAGAAAACACGTTTATATGTCTACGACATTATTGCCTATTCTAGAACCCATAGCCCCTCACTTGGTACCCAGACAATAGTAGGGGTTCAATAGATATTGAAAAGTAAGGGGAGTCATTCCCAGAATGGTTGGACACAATAGAGGATACCCCATGTTCAGCTTCCAAGAGTTCTAACCGTGACCACACCTGTTTCATCCAGAATAACATATAGAAACAGGATCGAGTGGATCAGAACCCTGACTTTCCTTCTCTCGTTAGCATGCTGTGTGGCCTCGGCCAAGTCATCCATCCCCCTTCTCCTGATCTTGCTGCCGAGCCCTCCATGAAGTCTTCCCCACTCTCTGGGTCTCAGTTTGCTCATCTATGAATCAGTGAATCAGGGGAAGTCTGATCTCACAACAGCACAGAAAGTGAAAGCAATTAGCATACAATGGGTGGTTAGTAATCACTCCACTTCTTCTTTCCCTTCCCCATGAAGCAGGCTCTCAGGACTGGAGGATGCGGGCAGGTGGGTGTTCCCAGGAAAAGCCCTTTGCTAGCTCTATCTCTGTGCTCTGCCCTGTTCCTTCACTCCACGAAGGCAGGGCTCGCTGCCTATAGGCAACTCTAGGTCCAACAAAGGTTTTCACTGTCCGCCAGGAGCTGGGAGCAGCCAGCCAGCCACCGGCTCTGACATGTCACCGCTGCACGATGTCTTCCCAGCAGCATCTCACGGGAGGATCCTATCATCAAATGCCCATCAAGAATCCGGCCCCTGTTCATTCCCGGGCTGGGGAGTCAGTGATTTCCCTGTCTTGAATGGACTCCGTCCAAGTTACCAGCGATTAAGAAACTCATATATTTTCACACTCATTAAAAGAAACATGATGTTCACTCTTCCAAGAAAAGCCATCCTTGTTTGTGGACCCTGTAATATATTGGGAACGCCTCTTAATTGGCTTCTAGGACTCCGTGTCAGAAGTCAGCCCCAAGTTTGTTTATTGACACAAGGAAAAAAATAAAATGTCGTATAATTAGTTGAGTGACTGACTCTAAATTCAGTAACTCCCATCGGTATGTGGCCTTGTCAGGGTTTAAGATTCCATTTTGGGTTATGAAAGAGGCCGGGCCAGGTAGGCCAGACAGGGCTGCACTGCATCACGGCTATTGTACAAACGGGCTCAGTGTCCTGTTTGTGTTAAGATGGAAAACTTTTACATGTTTGATTTTTATGCAAGTCAATTAACTTGTTTTTTATAACTGTAAGGGCTTGCTTTGCAAATAAGATTACTTACCACTATAAATTATGGGAACATAGGGGCCTATTCAGACAAAATGTTACACGCCCCTAACCTGTGCACCAGGCTGCAGGCCGGCCTTCTGCAGGAGACTGCAAAGCAAATGGAATTGACACGTGGGGAGGGGGAGGAGGAGGGAGGGGTTATTCGGGTGCATTCTGAGGGGTCTGTCCCAGATGAATGTAAGTGGGTGTGGGGGAGTGAGGGGGCCGGGTGGAGATCAAGGACTCAATCAGAATGCACTGCTCTGTGCTCACCGCACCCCACCCATCTCTCCCAGGTGGCGCGGAGCTGGCCAAGGTCTGCTCCTGAAGGGCCGCTCAGGAATCTTGTTTGAGGTTTTGAATTCTCTCTCTTCTTTTTCTTTCTCTCTTCCCTCTTGTCTTCCTTCCTCTCTTTCTTTCTTCTCTCATATCTTTCTTCCTCTCTCTTCGCCTTCTCTTATCTTTCTCCTTCCCCTTTTCTTCCCCTCCCTTCCCTCCCCTCCCCCTCTTCCCCCTCTCCTCCCTCTTCCCTCTTCCTTCCCTTCCTCTCTCTCTTTTCTTTTTCTTTCTCTCTTCCTTCTTGTCTTTCTTCTTCTCTGTTTTCTTTCTTCTCTCATGTCTTTCTCTCTCTCTCTTTTCTTCTTCTCTTATCTTCCTTTCCTTCCCTCCCCTTCCCTTCTCTTCTCTTCGCTTTCTCTCTCCCGTTTGCTTTCAAGTGATAGCACAAGGAGTCTGTCTTTATGAAGTTTGAAAGCTGGGGCAGGGCAAAGTCTGGGCTTTGTCCTCACTGTTATTTTGTCATTCTTCTAGTAATGATGGTCTTTCTCTTCTCTAGGCATCAATGGGTGATGCCCACCTCAGTGCAAATGAAAAGAATGAAGAGGGCAGGGAGCCAATATTCCTGTGGTCTGCACTAAGTGGAAGCCTGAGGCCAGGGGGGCTGAGAGGGAGGAGCCCAATTGTAGGTCCCTGTGACTCCCTCCCTCCCTCCTTCCCTCCCTCCCTCCCTCTGAAGAGTGACGTGGGCTGTCTTGTCTCCCAGACCCTCTGAAGTGGATGCGTTCCTTCCTGCTGTGGATTTCAGGCTCTGTCTGACCTGTGAGGTGGGAAGCCGCTCCAGCCTGGTATATTTCCCAGGGACACCTTGCCACAGGTGATCTTCAGCACGGTGACTTTACCTCTCAGCCAGGGCCCAGAGGCCTTGCAGACTGACAGCCAGAGGGTGGGCTGCGGCAACCAGCAATTCCTGGCCACGCTGCTCAACATCCTGTCAGCCCCCGCTCCCAGCTAGGACTGCTGTGGTCCTGTCCAGTCTCAGAGAGTTCGAGGAACTCTACCTTCCAAGAACAGTTTCCAGGGGCCGATCCGTGCCTGGGACAGTATTTGGTTTACTGACACATCACAGGGATTATCTAGTTGCTCAGAAATAGAGGGCGGTGTCTTGGTAGCCATGGCAGCAGCTATATTATGCATCATGAATAAAAGGAACATGGCTGCTGACAGCACTTTGGGACATGTGTGACACGCCACAGCTTCTCTTCAGGGACATCTGCAATGACAACAGTAATTACAATAGTCCTACTAAGAATGAGGATGGTGTTGCTCTCCTTTCTGCTCAGCGGAACCTTCCAGCACTTGACCCTCTTCCATATGCTTAGTGGAAGAATCCAGCCATGGGTGATATTGTTACAAAGCAACTGACTGGAGCGGGAGTCAAAAGTCACTGTTGGAGCCAGACCTGGGTGGTTGCAGGCCTGTCGTCCCAGCTACTCCAGAGGCTGAAGTAGGAAGACGAAAAGTCCAAGCTCGTTGGACTGTAGAGTTCCCAACAACTCAACTCTGCTCAACTTTGTGGGATCCTTCTTCAACAACAGCCACAACGACAAGGACAAGCAAACAAAACCAGAAGTGTAGGTCTATAGCAGGGTGATAGGGTACTTGCCCAACATGTGCAAAACCCTGAGTTCCATCTTTAGAACTAAAAAACAAACTAACAAAAAACAAAACAAAACAAAACAATCCATTGTCTAGACACCTTCCCCAGGGAGGCCTGCCTTCTTAGGATTCCCTCCACCCTCCTGAGAATTTGTCGACCCTCTCTTCCACCGCTGGTCATGGTCTCGGTGTCTTCACCTCTGTTGAATTAGGGGCTCTTTTGGAGAAAGGGTCCCTGTCTTAATGGTCTAGACAGCTCCTTCTTCTGGAAAATAGGTAATGGTTCTGCCTCCCCTGGCTGGCTTTGCTTAGATGCTAAGGGCCATCTGAGTGGAATAAGAGGGTTGCCTGTCTGCTGAACCTCTTGTTTGCTTGATGCCACTTTAGGGTGCCAAGCAGCAGAGGAGGCAAAAGGTTTGTGGAGAGATTGGGAACAGCCTTTGGACTCTTGAGGGGTTCATGCCATTCAGCAACGTCATAGCTTCACTTTAGGAAAGAAGCCAATTTTCATGAGACCTGGAAACTAGTGGTAACATTCTTGACTTGAAAACAACTTTCAAGCTGGAGAGATGGCTCAAGGGTTAGGACTCTGTCTCGAAAGCAGGAGGTCTTGAGTTTGGATCCCAAGTCCCACGTAAAAACACCAGGTAGAAATGGTGGCGGCCTGCGCTTCTGGCTCTGGTGGGCGGAGCCTGGGGAATCCCAGAGCTGAGCAAAAAGGAGGTAGAAGCAATCCAGGATGATTCCTGAAGTCATCCTTGGTCTTCCACAGGGACATACAATGCCCTCTGATACACACGCGCGCACACACACACACACACACCAAATAAATGGATAAAATTAAATAAAAAAAGAAAATAGCCTTCTCTTCTGGCTCCTGAGATCACTGAAGGGATAAATATCCCAAAGAGATGAACCTTCTTGCTGCCACTTGGCAGGCCAGAACTCACGGAACAGTTAGCACCTGTCCTCAGTACTTGGAAATGGCAAGATAGGAAGCTGCTCTTTCCTGTGCTGCTCAGGGTCTGCCCACTGGACGCAGACCTGGGGAAACTCATCTGACATCTTGGTCACCACTTTCTCCAAGCAGAGTCCAACACCATTATTCCATATTGTGGGGAAAGGGCATAAAGCCAGAATTTTGGTTTTCAGGATCATTAACAGTATTAGGACATTCATTCATTCATCTTACACACACACACACACACACACACACACACACACGAGCTGTGTAATCTTGTGCAAAATCAAGTTCCGTGAATCTCAGTTTTCTTTCCTATGCACAGGAATGATGGATGAATCCTGCTTGACAGGACTGAGTATCTGGTTTTAGGTACATGATGCCTATTCAAGATAGAACTGTTGTGCTTGCTAGATTCAAATGAGCTGTGAACCTCACAGTAGCAGTCAAGGTATAAAAGATGCAAACACATTGATTCTGGGCTGGGGATGCAATCAGACAGTCGAGTACTTGCTTAGTATGTAGGATGGCCTGGGTTTGATCCCAGTACCAGATAAAACTGGGTATGGTGACCTATTCCTATGAAACATCAGCACTTGGGAGGTGGCGGCAAGAGGCTCGAACATTCAAGATCATTCTTGGCTACAGAGGGAGATGAAGACCTGGGATTTAAAAAAAAATACATCAATCAGCAACAACAACAAAATGAGCATTAACTTCACTCCAGTGTATGATAAGGACTCAAATCACAGCCATTGTTCAATGGTGTTGGCAGGCACCCGAGAGGCCGTGGCACATGAGCACAGATAAAAGTTAAATTCTATCCTTTCTCCATTGACTACTCTTCCTCCCCTTCTTCCTCTTTTTTTCTTTTTTCTTTCTTCCTCCTCCTCCTTTTTTTTGAGACAGAGTTACATAATCCTGACTGGCCTGATAGTCACTATATATAGCAGAAGTTAGCCTCAGGCATGCTGTAATCCTCCTGCCTCAGCTTACCAAATGCTGGGAAGTATGTTTGGTGAAGAGTTTTATACTCACAAACAATATTAATATTTCTTTTCACAAGTGGAGAAACGGAGTAACCAAAAGGTATTTTGTCTCTACCACGAGTCGTCCTGGGTCTCCAACTGAATGCAGGCATGTTGGCTCCAGCAATTGGCATAATAATGTCTAAATTCATTGGGACTGGAAACGAAGTAGAAAGGATATTGGATGTGAAGTTAGACCAACCTGGCTTCTAATCTCTGTGCTAGCTCAGACTATCTTGTGAACCTGGGAAAAGCACTTCCCCTCCTGAGCTCGAGGCTTGCTTATCTGAGAACTGGAAATAACTGGCGATGCTTTCCCCAAGGATGCTTGGAAGACGAGAAATGATGGGTGTGGTTCTATAGATAGTGTTAACTCAACCTTAGCCCATCTCAGACTCGTGAACCTCGCAAGAACTTTTGCAAATACGATGGTGTGGACTCCGCTCAGATGCTGCATGAGGAACATGGGGAGAGAGTCTCGTTTCCACTCTCCAGAGGAAGGAGGGTGATAGAGGAAGAGAAGGGTCAAGGAAACTTCCCAACTCTCCCAGGTGGACAATAATTATTCTCTCATTTAGTCACTAGTGTCAGTTAAGCTGCCGTAATATTTACATCGATTGATGTTTATTCAACAGATACCAGTTAAATAACATCATATGGGTGGGAGGTAGGACTAAACTCTTCTCTCTGGATGATGACTTTACTCAGAAAAACTATATAACTTTGCATATGATTTAGAGCCAGCCATGTGAAGTGTTAACAATTGAAACCAAGCTATATGTGGACCCTAGACACACCTACAGGGAGTGATTTGTCCCTGATGGGAGCTAAAGGCAAAGCCAAGGAAGATTCAACTCTTTCAGGCACAAGTCCTATTCCTTTTAACCCAACAGCTTTAGGATGGAGCTGTCTACATAGGACCCTTTACATGGGGCTGGGAATGTTCTGACAGCAGTTGAGGTTATTTGATAGAAAGGCTGTGAAGGGTGTCCTCGAGGTGATCGCTCTTTGATTTAACACTCATTTTGCAATCATCAAATCCCATCATTTTACCTCCAAAAAGTTCCCACACTTATCCCATATTCTATCCTCAATCCTTCCATGATGCAAGCCTTCCCTAAGTCTTGACCCCAGACCGTGAGGTGTTTTATTATTTGTCTCTTCCCTCTTGATCTACTTTCCACATGACTTACAGCGGGTCCCCTCGGCTTCATGAGCCCCGTCTGGTGATTTACAGGCGAGTTCTCTCTGCGTGACTCCCAAAGGCCTTGAAAGTAGAATCTGAGTTCCTCGTCATGGATCTTAACGCTCTCTGTGGCACTCCGCCGCTGCCTCACACCTTAGTTTTTATTTCCTCATCATCCTCAGGCTTACAGTCCCTGTCACAGCCACCTTGAATCATCTGGAGTTCCCAGGTCACCCTCAACTGTTTTAATTCTCCCAACCTATGACTATGTCCCCCTTTTCCCCCCTATTCTAGGTGGGCCTTTTCTCCTTTTCTCTACTGCTCCACTTTTCTTGACTTGTTATTACTCATCTTTCAAATTGGTGAATTTCTTGGAGTGGACCAAACGCTCACATAGAACCATTTCTAGTACATCTTTGTAGCCCCAAATATATATATATATATATATATATATATATGCATATGTATATGCATATTTGCACACTAATGTGTATGAACTAAAAAAAAAAAAGAAAGACCCACCATCTTAACATTCAAAGAATGTTGTTGTAGTTGCTGCTATGAGACAACACATTGATACTGCCAGCTTACTGGTGAAAAGGGGAAATTTACTTGGCTGATTGTCATAGTTAGGCACAGGTGTCAACTTGACAGTTGAGAGATTGGGCTCTGAGCACATTTGTGGAGAATAGTGATTGGGTTGAGCCCAAAGCAAACCTGTAGGAGATTGTCTGACTGATGGGGAAGGCCCAGGTGGGTGGGAATAAAATATAGAGAGCTGGTTGAGAGATGCTGGAGACCTTGTATACACTTGGCCAGACATGCTGATCTGGTAAGTAAGGATCGTCCCTCTCTCAGCCATTATGTAGAGACGATGTGGCCAGTTCCCTCGGCCCTGGTGTTGGTGTGAGCTCTCCTGTCAGGCTGGACTGGAACTGAAACTGTAAAATCGTAAGAGAAAATAAACCCCTTGTTCTCTTGAGCCGTTTGATGATGATTTATCAGCAATCATGCAAGCGAACTGCAACACTGATGGTTCCAGAAGGGATATAATCCATTAAAGGCAGAAAAATAATGACAGGTGGCAGAAGGTACAGGCAGTCAGTCCAAGTCGCAACCATTGTCATGGAGGCAGAGAGAGCCAGAAGCAAACTGCTGAAGCAGGGGCTGGGATCCCCCAAAGCCTCAAAGGCCCACCCCCTATATCTTTCTCCAGCAGAGCTCTGTCTCCTAAAGCTGCCACTACCTTTCCAAACATTAGCAGCAACTAAAGATGCTAAGCCCATGAGCCCATGGGAGACATCAAGTTCAGACCATGACAGAGGGACATGGCCGCAGGTGGAATAACACTCCTGTGAACCGTGCTCAGTGACTCCCCTGCACGGTGCCACCCGGTGAGAATGGGGCCCTGACCCTGGATCCTGATTTACTGCTTATCTGTTTCCTCAGCCCTACCCCCAGCCCAGAGGACAGGGAACCCATTGGTCGAGTGCCCATCCGTGGCAGGCATGCCAGGCGCGTGCATTTCCTACTGCCTGTGTTCATGGGAGAGGAGACAGTGCTGCCCCTTCGGTATGAATGAGAGGACCAGGGAGGTTACGACGGCTGCGATGCTGGAATGCCCTGGGGAATCCCACATGTGCCCTTTGCTAGCTGTGTCAACTGCCATTTCTGTTGTGTGCTTCAGTTTCTACACGTGTGAACAGTAGCCCCTCTCTTGGTGATGGGGAGAGCGAGCCAAAGCTTCCTCAGCACCTGATGCGTCACGCACAGTATGGGCCAAATCAATGGCAGTGGTTTTTGTTGACTTTGCCCGTGGATAGCCAGCTGGGAAGAAAGGGCAGCACACGCCTCCCACCGTGGGGCAAAAGCTCAGCAGATGGGTGATAGG